>OY282642.1:1380000-2845000 GCA_958299015.1 Tetanocera ferruginea
CTCATGAACAAATACTATTCGTAGCTACCTCATCGCATCCATGGAGATATCCTGCATACCTATTACTACATCATATTAAATGCTTTGAATTTTTATTTGATCTCTTTTAAATACCATTCGGCATGATACACTGGCTGGCTGCAATGTAAACGTGCTCGTCCTTACAAACACACATTGAATGTGTATAAGAAGGGAATAACATAAAAAATATAAGGATGCGCTTCATATGTAGTATTTTCCCAACATCAACAGCAGACCGTCCTTCACCGTTCCTTCACCTTCACCTTCAATGACGGCTTTCAGTCGAACATTATTATTGCGTACAATCTATGATGGCAATAATGGGAATAAAATTGGAAAAGTTTATACTTGGTCGCCTGCTTCAGCCAAGAGTGGAGTTTGTCGAAGTCTATCAGTGTGTTCTCCATATGATGGCTCACAATCAATTGCTTTATTTTTTTGTTCGCTTTGTGGTGGCATTTTCAACATTAGTCTGTGGAATTAAAAAAAAAAAAAAGAAAAAACAAGTAAGGAAACTCTAAGGCGAGTCTAGCCAGACTATGGAATACCCTGAATCTGTCATCATATTTAAATATATATTTAATATATAATATATAAAATATATAATAACTTCTTATTTTTTTCAAAATTCATGGATTCCTTTACAGTTTTTCACTGTATTTTTTTTTTGTATGGGAGCTGGACGTGTTCGTGGGAGGTTGACATTCATTTTGTGTGCGCACCTTAGTTTTGATGTAAAATCCTCCCATACCAACTTTTATCACTGTAGATGATATATAAACCTTTTTATTGTATTTTCAATATTGTGTATTGTATGGTGGGCGTGTTTGTGGGAGAATGACGCCAATTTTATGTGCAAACTTTTATTTTTGATATAAAATTCGCCTATACAATGTTTAATCCCTGTAGGTCTTATATAAACCTTTTTATGGTGTTTTCAATGTGGGTTGTATTTTTGGTGGACGTGTTCGTGGGCGGGTGACATCCATTTTGTGTGCATACCTGAGTTTTGATATGGGCGAAATCGGGCAAAATTGGGCGAAATCGACTCACGAGGTAACTCTGATCAAGAATATATATACCTCTCTATACCGGACTCGTTTATTTCTAGGTGTTACAAACGTTTGCACAAAGTTAATATACCCTGACCTTTCAGGTTTAGGGTAATAAACATACACACTAAACGTTTTTCAATATGTTTACATAGATAACTATGTGTGTTCAAGAGGGACGCATGCCATATGGTTCAGTGTTGTTGGGCATTTTAATTGTTTTCTGGTGTTTTTCTAGTTGGCATTTTTTTATGAAGGGGTTTAAAAAACTTGAGTAACGAAGTTATTACGTAGAAATGTAGAAAAATTCATCACTAAGCTCGGGAACACACACCTTGACCACTCCTAATAAACAATTCTTATGTTTAAGCAAATTTATATTAAATACTATTAAAAAAATGAATATCCTGGATTTTATATTTTTAAAATCTAACATATGGCACGAAAGCACTACCAGCGAACCTGATTTTAACCTAAATTGTTTGTGCTTTAGTTCATAAAAATCTATTAGTAAGCAAAATAGAAAATGGTATAAATATTAGATATTTAAATTGGGAGTGAAGTTCATTAAATAGTGAAACATTTATGTGGTTTTATTTGTAATACATATTCCACAAATATAACCTCAAAATCATAAATTCAAAATGATTGTAATATTTTACAACTGACTGGTGTAACGGGCTGTGGGTAAACAGATTGTATGCCAACTCAGAGGCATTTTTGTAAACATGTCAACTCATTTCATCGTGGGACTGTTACAATATAATTGCTTTACTTACTTCCTTCCATCTGTTTTGAAAAAATTTTTTTTTTTTGTAGCTCATATTTTTTCGACATTTCACTCAGACAACATGTTCTCTTCCGGAGAAGGGGAGGAGGAGTATTTTTAAAAAATACTTCACTCTAGCAAAAAATTGGACCTCTTTAAATTTCTTATTTTGTCCTGTTGTGCGGCTCGGTTTATTTGTTTGTCTAACTGTTCTGCTGTCTCCATTTCTGTTGAATCAATGGCTTCTTTAATGTACTCATTCCTGCCTGAAGTTTTAAATATGTTCTTCTTTCGATTATTTTTTTTTTCACGTAAATTTTCATTTTGATTTGTTGTTTGTTTTTGTCAAGGATAAAAAAGCATATTTTGCTTTTGGCATTTAATAATAAATTGGATATTTTTCTAAAGCTTAGATGTTCCGTAAGGATTTATTTTGCTTGAGTTTGAGTAAATATGCATGTCTGGTATTAATTTAAAAGATATTTTTTAACTGTATAAGTAACCCCGTGACGTATCTAATGACGTTTAGATGTAGAGTTTCAGCTTTTTATGAAATTTTAGCAGTTATTGTAAAATAAGGGAGTTTACCGATTTTTTTATGCATTGGAATTTATTTTACCGTCAATTCATTTTTCAACTTCAGAAAATAAATTTTTTTCTGTTAATTATCTGGTGTTTTCTTTTTTAAAACCTAACAGAAGCGTACTGATTATGTGATTTAGTTATCCTAAATATTTTTAAGCTTGTTGATAAAATCTTGAAGCATACAAATATTGCTTAGCGAACAATTAAAATGCTTTAATCTATCAACACAAACTTAAGGTAACTTCAAAGTCCGTCTGTAACTTAATAATAACAACATGTTAGTCTTACTTAACAAACTTCACTTGGTTTACAATGATTTATCATCGCTTCTTTATCATAATATATTTTAAAATGCTTTTTAGGAAAGTGTTTCAAGTTTTGATGGAAAAACGTAAACAATTGTGAACGGAGAGGCAGAGAATAATAAATATGGAGAGCAAGAGCGTGCAGTACAGTCAGTGCGCATGTGCGGATAATTGGTCAGCGAGATTTTTGTAATTTAAATGCTTGTTTCATATAAAGTTATTGTTTCAATGTCGGATGAATAGAAAATAATCTTAAGAATACTTTAAAAATTTGAAAGGACATTTGTGTTTAATGAAAAAAGTTAATTTATTGTCCGAACAAGACCAGAACTTTCTTGTAAATTTAATTTTTAAAGATTCTCAAAAATTACAAAAAATATTCATGGACAGGTGTCCGAGATATAGGCCAAAGATTTTTTTCTATCTTTTCCAAAACAGGTGACCTAAAAAATTTTTTAAAAATTTTCTTTAATCCTTTTGAGTTTCTCTTATAAGAAATCATTTAAATTTTCGCATCATTTCCTTCATCCCAAAATCCTTGATATCTTTTCCCAATATTTTTAGAATCTTACATGTTTAAGATAAAGTGGAAAGTCAAAATGAGAGGGTAGCAAATAAAATGTTAGGGACATGTTAAATGCTGGAAGAAAAAAAAAAGGAAAAAAGAAATGGATTGCTTTATAAAATCTCGGAAACAATTCCATAGATATTTGATGAAAAACTTTTGGTTATGTTATATCAATAAATAAAAAACCGTCATAAAAAATAAACTATGGAATTTAATTGATTTAATTTTCTTTTTTTGAGTTTTTTGAAAGTGTTTTTTTAAAAAATATACAAGCTTTATAGGCCAAAAATTGTTTTAAGCCTTTCCGTATTATAATGACATCGGTATCACAAAATTTATTTTTGTGATTTTTTAAAAATTACTTAATAAATTTTTATAAATTAAAGGTTTTGGAAAGAGAATTGACGCTTTTCATTTTAATTAAAAAACTGTACAGAAGAGCGTATCACCAAAGCTAACCTATTTTTGACTCCGCGTTAATCGTTAGATATTTGAAAGACATTTTCGAAAAAAAATATTTTTTTTTTTAAAGTGATCCCTATGGTGCAGTTTTGGTTTTTTTCGTTATATCTTTGGTGTTTCTTGTTCGATCCGAAAAAATTATATAACTGTGTGTTTGTTGATGTTATGCAAATATTTTCTGATTTTTTTTTACCTCAAATGTTTTTTTTCGACTGATTACACAATGGATCTTCGTTGCTACCATATAGCCCTGCTCCAAAAAGTCCAAAAATTAAAGCTTATAAAAAATCATTCTAACCATGGGAACAAGTGAAATCGAAAAAATGGATTTTAGTAGCACTTTGGATCATAATAAAATTTTATTTTTTATTTTCAAAATTTCTTCGGGATTCAATGTGGCTGCAGGGTCAAAAATAGGTTTATTTTTCTGGCATATAAGGTAATACGGTCTACTGTACAGATATGTTTTTGATAATGGTACCGTAGCGGCTCAAGGTGCAAACAATGGTGTTCTTGGTTACTTGATTACAGAAACATTATAGACGTTTAATATATGATATTCTATTCAAGAAGCTATTATCCTCAATAACGATATTAAGAAACGATTTGAAAACCGTTAAAATTCGACCTAGTTGTTAGCTCGGCAAGAGAAATTTTTGAATTTGGAACTGCATTTTTCACACAATTGACTTTTAAGAAATGCATAAAAGAGAATTTTGGGTAATAATTTTTAGTTTTGAGAAAAACTCAAATTTGATCAACTTTGATCAATTTGATCAACTCCTCCAATTCTAACAAGAAATCACGAGATCACGAAAATATGCTTGATTTTGCGATAACTCTTCTAGTTTTTCTATGGTACCGAAAGGGTTAAGTAAGTTAAAAACAATCGTATAGTAAAAGCTTAAAACATGTATATTTTATATCAAAACTCATAAATATTGGAGTGTAAATGATCCCAGAGTGCCAAATAAGGATTCATTTTTATTTATAACAAAATTTTTAAAATAATTATATTCAAAACTATTACAAATATTTTGTAACTGAAGTATGTGCGTTAAAATTAAGTCGATATTATTTTTAAACAAATTTTAATTTGGTTTTTTAAGTCGTATTTTATGATATACTAGCTTTTTAAATATGTAAAAGCCACTGGCAAAAGAGTTTAAATATTAAAAAAAAAAATGTTATCACTAGTTTTCCATTTTAACAGTCTACATTTGGCATTTTTCAATATAATAATAATTCAATATAATAACAGAAAACAATAATTGGTTTCTGTTTTGCTCTCCCTATTCCACATTCTAACATTATATTGACATCAGAAGGTGATTTTTAATCTATGAATCTAATTATTTTTGTTTCGATTTTTAGAAATAATTATAATAATAATCTTATCATTTTTCATATTATTCTCTTCGGGAATAATTTTTCCTTCGCTGCATTCATTCAGCATCCAACCTTCTTGTCGAAATTAATTTGTGTCTTTGAAAGTGACATCTAATAAAACTCAATGAACACCTGCTTGAGTTTGTTTAATTTTATCATCTAATATTGTGGCTAACCCGGTGTGGTATCCCCCCACGTGGTAGAAGTAATCTCAAAAATGAGAGAATGTTAAGTGTACTATCAAAATAATATATTATAAAGAGAGTCATTCAAGCTGAAACTTACAAATAAAAGAAACTAATATTAAAACAGGAGAGAACATCTATTAGTCACTTAAAATTGACAGTTAATTTGTTGATAACCTCTTTTATGAATTTAAAAATTAACAACCAAACACCGGTTTATTACAAACATTCCTAAAGTTGTGTTTTTAAGAAAATATACCCAGATATGCAACCATCACTAAGATTGCATTAACAAATATTTATGAAAAACATATAGTAGGTAGAAAGTTCTAGTTTCCTGGTAGTGGACCACATAATTTAAACTAATTACTTGCATTACCAGGCTAAAGATGGTTAATGTGTGCATAAACAAATTTAACCAATGCCTGCCACAAGAAGTGAATCAGCATAAAATATGCATTTTGCACGCATCGCAGAAGAATACAAACTGATATATCTGACAGTTAGTGCAACAGCAACAACAACAACCACACACAACTACACAAGCATACCAAGAATATTAGGTCAAGATGATTTTGACTCAATATTCCTCACTTGTTCAGCCTACCAACTTTTGAGGTTGTCAGCATAGCTGGCTGGCTAGATTGTGGGTATTTTTGATATTTGCTTCACTGCAGTTAAGTTAGCACTTTGAGGCAAATGACCAATTTGTCATTTACTAGAAAATAAGGAGTAAATTTAGATGCTAGAAATTATGCACAGAAGCAATTATTTTCATTGATGTCTTTAAGCATGTTTTGCTGAATTGTTGAAAATTTATGAATATGTCAATTATTTAATTGTTGGCACGTGAATAATTCTATGGCAGCATAGCAAGACAGTGCTAAGGGCCTTGGAAAAAGTAACATGAAGGGTTCTATAGACATTATATGAGGAGGTAAAAGTTAAAAGTTAAAAAGTTAAAATAAAGTCATTGAGGTACCGAGAAAAATTATATTGAAAATTTTGAAACAAAAAATTAGCACTTATTTTGTTGTGCACAATTTCTGACGACGGCATTTCATTGCAGGTCTTTAATATCACCTTCAATGGAGCTTAAAAAAGTTTTCTCTTTCTATTCTATCTAGCTTTAACTCTCTAAATTTCTCTTTGTGGCAGATGAAACCGGAAAGAATAAAATGAACTGCTGACCCAAAGCTTCTAAAGAAGGCTTTTCTTTTTGAAGCAATTTAAAGCAAGTTGAATTGAAGTGCTTTTTTTCCAATGACATTCATTATAAAAAACAGTGTGTGACATTCGTGGAGTCACCACTTTCAGCTGATTTGAATACACTATAAAAAGCCATTCGCAGTACTTTTTTCTCATTGATAAGTTTAGCTAAATGGTAGATATCCTTAATACAAAAGATTTATTTTGCCAAATTTTCGCCTAAAAATGTTTGTTATAAATGTTTTTGAATATATTTTTTTTCAGAATATATTAATTTGTAATAAATTTGCCATATTTTCAGATGGCATAGATTTAGCTTACAGCTGAAGCCTGATTAAGGGGCACTACTAGTGTAAAATTTTGAAAATATCGATCTAAGTTTTGCGTATTATGACAGACTTTTCAGATTTTAATAGAATATCGTAATCATCATCATCCGATCGTTTTTTTATATACCGCTTATTTCTTGCAGGACACATCTTATTGTGACACACAATAACACAAACTAAGAATCTTAAGGATAACCATGATGATATTTTTTTTTCTAAGAATCAAAGTTATAAAATCGAAATTCAAAGTCTTAAATTAAACATATCAAATTAGTATCAATTAAATTATTGTTATACATAATTGATACCACTGTTAATATGTATAGCATAATAATGTCTCTTCAATTATTCGAGATATGAACTGTGTCTTTACCGAAAGTTTCAGTCTTTCACGAAATGAACAAAATTTTTCTCCAACCCGTGAAACCCCAGTTTTCCGATCGAATAAAAAATTTAATTTTTACGCGAAATTTTAAATTTTTTTAAAAACTCTGCCAATATGTTAAATTTTTATTCGATGGAGTTTCATGGTATGGTCGATACTTTTTAGTTTAATAATTTTTTTGTGTTTTTAGTATATCAAGCACTGTGTAAGTCACAGCGGGAAAAAGCATTACCTTTTTTGTGCGAACATTGATTGTTTTGAACCAGACATGCTCAACGAAATCAACAAAATTTTTTCGTTTCGTTGAGGCCGAAAAATAAATTATCAAAATAATTTCTTTTTTTAAATAACGTTAAAAATTTATCAAATCAAATTTCGTTTCTTTGAAAAACGAAAAATTTTCTATAATTTTCTCCTATGCTAAAAAAAATTTCTTCTGATACAAAAAAAAACGAAATTTTTTAACGTTATTTTCAACGGTTGATTGGGAAAAAAACGAAAAAATTTTATATCGTTTTCTCCGAAACGAAATAAATATTTTTCGTTTTTTGAATTAACGTTATTTTTTTATTTCGTTTCAACGAAACAAAAAAAAATATTTCGGTTACCGTTAAAATTAACGTTAACGTGCATGCCTGTTTTGAACAATGAAATATGATATTTTTAAAATGTTTTAAAAATATTTTTTTTTTTAAAATTATATTTTGAAGTAAGTAACACTTTTCTGTAATAAAAACGTTTTGCAGAGAATAAACAAATAAAAAGCGCGATTTTGGACAGAGTCCTTCACAAAAAGCTTCGCATACAAAATTTGGTTGGAGTTAAATTTCCTGAAGAATTTATCTTTGCTCATAAAATACTTTTTCTTTCTAATTCAGGACACGAATCATTGTTACGGTTAGAGTATAATTTTCTGCAGCATTTCTCTTTTTTTATTAAGGACACTTTCTTGCTTATTCAGTACACGAATCATTGCAACAGTTCTCTGAAAAGCTTTAACAACGACATCTAGATCTGAATATAGAGTTGTTTGCTAACTCCACGCCTTAAAGCCGACTATCCCTTTCGCAGCTAACATCATCTCTTTTGCTCCCTTACAAATAAATATTTTAAAGGATATCACCACAAGGACCAATCAAAACAGTTTAAGCTGTCGAACGACCCTTATTTATATTTGCAAAAAATTTTGTTAAAATGGCTGCCACAGCATGCCACGTTAAACTTCAAGGGTGACTTTTATCTGATTAGAATTCCGAAGCAAGGATATCTGAGCAATATTTTATGTCTGTGCGATCAAATTGGAAAATAGTTTCAAGCAGTCTTCCATACTAAATAGTCAGTTCAAAGCAATTAACTAAACATATTGAAAGAACAGTGAGAACAATTTTTTGAAAATTGTGTTTTGAATAATTTGTAATTTTAAGCCAAACAGAGCTTCGTTTAAAATATTTTGCTTGTATACTTTTAATTGTGTAAGTTTTTGTTTAAAATGCAACATCATACAGAACCCACATATATGCCGGAAGTACCATTCCAGCCGTTATGGGGTCAGGAGGCACCTCCACCACCACCTATAGTACCCTATCAGGAACTTATTACTGGATTTCCTTGCACTGATTTAGGTGAGCAAAACTAATTTGTTACAACAGAAAAAATTTTCAACTTGATGTTGATAATAATTTGCAATAAAATCTGACCATCGTTATTTGTACGAAGCAATAACATAAATCAGTTTTTCTTCATTAAAAGTTTTGTTTCTTTGAAGCAATCTGTGATCATTGACTTGTATCGATATTTTTCTTACAAAACAGAAAAAAATCTTCATTTCTCTTATGTTAACACCAGCAAGAACCACATCTTCAGTAGATGAAAACTCAATTTATTAATTTTGAATAGTATTTTTTTAACATTTTTAACTTTTACTTAGATTTTTATTGAATCCGTTGCCTAAATATTTTACAAATTTCTGTCTCAGGTTTTTCATGTAATAAGTATTTTTTCAAAAAAAGTTTGTTTAGCTATATTTTTAGATTTGAACATGTACAGTTGTTTTCTGTTGCCTTGATATGTAGCTTAAACATTATTTTTATTTAATTTTCGGCTTTTGAATATATTTTTACAAATTTATTTCAGCAATTTGGCAACGCCAACAGGTTTCCAGCTTAGTGCACCAACGACCACCAACAAATACTCGCAACAATAGCAACAACAATCACCAATCAACATCGAGTGCATCATCAAAGAAAACCCGTCGGCGTGTGGCCTCAATGGCTCAAAGACGTGCTGCCAACATTCGTGAACGCCGACGAATGTTCAATTTAAACGAAGCTTTCGACAAATTGCGCCGCAAAGTACCAACTTTCGCCTACGAGAAACGGCTTTCGCGTATTGAAACACTACGTCTGGCCATCACTTATATTGGATTTATGTCTGAGTTACTCACAGGAACACCATCGAATACGCACAAGCCACGAACGCCAGAAATGTATGCAGGCATGAACGGCCATCATCATCCATCTGCTATGGCGCATCATCTTCATCCGGCGGCGGCTGCTTTTCAGCGGGATTTTGTTTCGCCGTATACGTAATAATTTTGAAATCCTTGCTTTAAAAGCAACCATTTTAAGTTATTGTTGATTGTTGTGTTATTTTGGTAAGCAATTAATTTATTTAATTGATGTTTATATGTTTAAATAAAAAAAATTGGAATATGGAATTAAGTAAGAGTTTGAGAGTTGTTTGAAGAAAAACTATATCGGAGGACATATAATATATAACTCAGCATAGTTTTAACAAAAAAAAATCAATATTATGATATACCGTAAATACTACTGTTTTCTAGAATTGGTCAAGATCCTAAGAAATTAAATTTATAGATCGATACAGGTTTTTAACTTCAAATTAAACCTTTTCCAAATCAAATTAAACTTTTCCATTTCAAAAAAAACTTTTTCCATTTCAAATAAAACTTTTTCCATTTCAAATTAAACTTTTTCCATTTCAAAAAAAACTTTTTCCATTTCAAATTAAACCTCAGCCAAGAAAAAGATTTTTGAAGAGAACACTGTAATCCAAAATCCAACCGACGTTTATCACTAACACTTTTTAGAACTTTTCCATTCACTTCACCACACATATCTTCAATACTGACATGGTTTTCATAAAATCTCCAAAAAAATGATAGAATAATTAATGAAATTTGAAGATGAGTTTATTTTAATGTTTTGTTTTAATTTTTAAAATTTATACAAGAAATATCAACAGAAAACAAAATTAAAGATGAGTACAAAATTTAAAGTAAATATATAAATTATTAAAGTAAATATTGACAAGGGTACCCCTGTAGCAGCTGAAGGTAAATAACAATCTGTGGAGGTAACAGTCGTTATAAATTCCTTGATAATGTTCCTGAAATCAGCGCGTGCATCAGGATCAGCTAGGATATTTCTAGCAATTAACTTGACTTTTGAAAAAACTTCTTCGATGGGATTATGTCTTATATAATATATATCTTAATAAATCTTTTTCTTGGCTGAGGTTTAATTTGAAATGGAAAAAGTTTAATTTGAAATAGAAAAGTTTTTTTTGAAATGGAAAAAGTTTAATTTGAAATGGAAAAAGTTTTATTTGTAATGGAAAAAGTTTTTTTTGAAAGGGAAAAGTTTAATTTGATTTGGAAACGGTTTAATTTGAAATGGAAAAGGTTGAATTTGAAGTTAAAAACCTGTACACGGAGAGAAAAAAATGGGCTAAAATCAAGCTCAAAGCGTTCGTAAATGAAATTAGATCTATTGAGCTCAAAACCATCTCAAACCAAGCTATTCTGGTATTACGTACTTTGTGCCAGAAATTGGGCTTGATCATAAAAATTAAGTTTTGTTGTTGTTGTTGTTGTTGTTTTTGCTCATCAAAAAATAAGCAACCGAACGACATAATTCTCAATTGGTTTTTGTTGCTGTTAGTTTAAAAGTGTATAAAAGTCGGCACTTTTATTAAAAAATTATATTTTCCTATCCGAATTGGATCAAATATCTTATTTGGACAATGAAAATATAAATTTGAATTTGCCTCTGGTCATCGTTTTTTTTTTTCGTTTCCTTTGATGCCTGAACCCCTTACATTTTGTCATCTTTTTGCCTTGTATTATTAAAATTCATAAAATTTCATATCCCAAAATTTCTTAAATTCACAATCCATAAATGACATGCATTGAACACAAATGAGAATGTTTTTTTATAATCAATACCAAAATGTCATAAATTGAGCTCAAGTGAGCATATTAGTTTTTTGACGAACAATCCAAAAATAACATACATTATACACAAATGGGTATGTTAATTTTTTTGATAAACAATTGCATTAGGGAATTCCCTATTAATTCTTAATAATTATTAATTAATATCAAGAATATTATGGCCAAGCTCAGAATCATTGATTTGGGATTGTTTTTAGCTCGAATTTCTCTCCGTGTAACTAGTCATAGTCAACGGCACTTCGTCCAAAGAGCAACGCAGGTTGCAGTCCTATCATTTACTTTGTTTTTATCAACAACCTTCTGTTGTTGACTCATAACCTAATTCATTCGTTTGCGAACGAATGTGTCAAAAGAAGCGGCCAAGTGACTAGACTTCCTCAAACGGTGCATAAAATACTTCAGTTTTACTAATTTTTGACTATCTATACCTCATACATTGGGCCTAAAATGGAGTGCAATTCACATATTTGGGCAGGGGCTTCAAGATATAATTTGAAGCCTCTGGACCGAATTCAACGTCATGCGATATATCTGATAGTAAATGTTTCATTCTCTCTTGATTCTCTTGAGCATCCACGCTGAAGTCTTTAATGTAGGTCGTACAATGGGATGTGTTCAGGGGAGGTACACGATGTTTCTACACTTGTTCCAGTATTTCCCAGGTCAACTCGGGTCGCTATTATATTGCTTTGATGCCCAATATAACCTCATATTGTTGAGAAAATTCATTCTTCGGTCGTATAATAAAATTGTGGAAGAACTTCCCTATAGATTGGGTTTCCCAATAGTTTTGATTTGTTTTAATTTAAAACAAATGTTCAATATCACTTTGCCAATTTTCAGCCCTCACCTAAATTATTACCCGTCTTTCGAACAGACACAATGCTTTCCCATTTAAAGGGAACATTCCCTCAGAGTTGGTTTAAATTGAAATACCTTGTGTTCCCATTTTTAATATTACGCACAACACAACTAATCACAAAAAAAACTAGGTTACAATACTTTCTAAGACCGAGTGGTTTATTTTTTGCTTAAACAAAAATTCTTTCTCAAATATAATTTTTTGAGAATACTTTTTACAATTTTTATTTTAATGCCAAATAAAGTTAAAAATAGTTAATTCTTAAAAACTCTTGAAAAATTTGAAATTTTAAATAATGTAAAATATAATATATGTTTCATAAATAAGAATAAAATTTGATCACTCTTTAAAGAAAAAGCAATCAACAACAAACAATAAATAAGTCCACGGCATCAAAACTATTGTGCAAGGTGCAAGGTGCAAGGTGCAAGGTGCGTTGTGCAAGGTGTTGGATCTTGCTTTGCATCACAACAAATTATAATCTAATTTGATTTGTCTTTCTAATTGTGAGAACAACTTCACCTGTTTAACTGTGATGAATCTTCAGCCCCTGTTGCGGTCATGAAGTAACAAGTAACAAATGCACGAACGTCCCAGAAGAACGACCCCGTAAACAAAGCGTAAAATATTATATTTTATTAAATATAACAGATTGCACATAATTGGGCTTTGTAATATCATTGTCTGTATGTCATAAGAAACAAAAACAACCCTGCACACAATAATGCTAGTCAAGTCCTTGGCAGTGTTGCAGTGCTAAATACCCTGGAATGTGTAACGCCCGTTGAAGTCAATTTGTGACAGTTTCATGGATTGATGCGTAAAATTTTAATATATTATTTTAAGTAAGGGTGTTACAAAGTGTACGAACGAAATACCGAGTTCATGTAACCTCAGAACATTCATTCATTGTTTCCTCTGTTTTCAATTTTATTTTAATTTTAAAGTTGGAAAAATTGGAAATGTTCAATAAATTTAAAAAAAAAATCAAATCAAATATGAAATATTAAAATCTTGTTCTAATTTAATGAGTTTTTAAATGATATTGTATGTATATTTGACCGACTTTATTTTTATCTATAAATTAAATTATTTTTAACTTTTAATAAAGTGGTTATTTTTATTCAACTACTTGAATAGTTTTATTCATATATTCCTACTTAATGTAGGAACTAACTTTAAGTTAGAGCAACATTTATGCGAAATTATAACTAAAACTTCCTTTTCAAAAAGTAATCGCATTTTAAACAGCACTATTTTTCCACATCGCACATGAATTGGGATTGTGACATAATTATTATAGAGCAAAAAAAAAATAGGTTGCATCCTTACCTCCCCTAAGACAATTTTACACACTGTTTCCAATACTTGGGTTGCGCTTGATTACAACAATTATAACTTCGAACTGCATAACAACAACAACAATCACAGTAACTTTCTGATTTAAAGCCTCAACCGACCAAATTCAGGGGTGGCACAAATGCACCGATTATATAGCACTCGGTGTACTTTCTTGTTTACCCTGAAGAATGGCTAACAATATGTTTTGAGGATTTAGTGACACTTCATGACGCATTAAAATAAGAACAAAAATAAAACCAAAAAGGGTGACGCGTCAAAACATTATCTGCTTGTTAGAGGATGAGTGTGGAATTATTTAATAAAGTGCTACTCCGGATGCGCTGCGAGTTTATTCTGAAGATGCACCACGTGCGGGCGTTTAGATTATAGCAGTGTATTTATGATTTAAATCTTTGAAGGTAAAATTCAAATATTAATATAAAGTAAACTTGTTCATGACTTCTGACTTCCTGTATAGCAATGTGTTCCGTTCGGAATAATTGTAATCGTCGTGAGATAGAGACATAAGAACGGGTTTGAATCTTGTATTTAATTTTAGATCTAATTTTCATGTTATGTAATAATATTATTTTGATATAAATGTTTGCTGCATTGATTCATTCGTTATTCACTTTTGTCACAGTTCAGCAGAAATTGTGTCAACCCCATTGAAAATTGGCTTATTCTGCTTCACCGAATTGTAGCTGTTAGGGCACACTACTATTCCCTTCAACCCAATGAGTTGTTTTAATATAAAAAATATTAGAAAAAAATCTTGACGTTTTTGTTCAATTTTGATGTAAAAATTCGAGATTTTGCCATTTTTTTCTGCTCAAGAAATTAATTAATGAAAATGATTGATTATTTGTCAACAGATGTTAATAACTCTCTAATATAGGCACATCATGAGCGAATGGTGTCATAAAATAATAATGTAATATATAGAACTTTGAAACAGTTACAACTCTGTTCAATATTGCTTAACTTATCAGTTATTGCAGTATTGCAATGATATAAATGTCTCAATTTATTCGACTTTTGCTAAATACGCACAATTTTCAATGATTTTTTTAAATATTTTCTATAGAACTGTGAAATCCAACTCTCACAGAATTCAGATTGTACCAGTTGTAGATGAAAATTTAAAAAAAAATTTCTGTGTCCATCGTTTACCTCCACCTGGTGGAATTTCGTTTCATGAATTTTTATATTTTACCTATAGGCAATTGTTGATAAGAAAATAATTAATTTTGTTTTTTTTTTTTGGTAAATATCATATTTGAGGGTGATGTTTATCACTATTAATATGCAAACAGTGACGCTGATTTCAAAATTATTTTTCATTTTATTGAAAATGTTAGTACCTTAATATGTTTCAAGTCAATAATTTTCGATCAATGTTTCTGGTAAGGGACCAGAAATTGTTTCTTTTCATTGAAAGCGAATTTTTTTCTCTTGTATCTGCCTTCAATAGCTACAACGCCCTGGTGAAATCTCTCACCAGAATTTGAAATCTTGCAAAGAATTACCTTTTCTTTTTCAAAAAATCGCCTACAGAAATCAATTAAAAATTCTTAAATAAATATTTTATTTTTTATACTAAAAAATAAGAAAATATAGTTAAAATAAATTGGAAAATTTTTACACACCAAATTTCCAGAATCAAGAGGGTTAAGCCATAGTATAAGGTAGCTCAAAAATAGTGAAAACATTGAATTATTGTAAAAATAACCAAAAAAAAAAAGAAATTGAAAAAAATTACAACAAAAAGAAGTGTTTGTTGTAACAACAAAAATTATAATTATTATTAAAAGACCGGTAGAATAGTTTTCGAGTAATCGTGTCCACAAAAGAAAAAATTGTTTTGAAAAAAGTGCTTCGAACCTACTCACAGTGTATTGGCAGAAGGAGTGAACCTATGATAATGAAATTTTGTGTACATAGTAAGTTTAAGCTAATTAAGAAAAATTGTAAAAATTCTTTAAGTCGGTCAGTTCCTAGGGGTACCTCCCATGAAACTATATTAATTTTTTACATAATTTTTATAGGAGGAAAATACAAACAATATAAGAATCATCATCTTATATAATAAACTGCTAAATTTCTTCATTATTAATTCAGGCGCGAATACAAGGGGGGGGGGGGTAAAGGGGGGTAATTACCCCCCAAGAACTTTTAAATACTTTACTTTTAAATACTTTATTTGGACAAAAATAATTGTGCCCACAGCTTAAGGGTACTTTTATGTATACATAAGCGATTCTCAAGGCATTTTGAAAGAATACTACAAAAAATGGTCAGAGACAATGTTAAAGTCTAGTTTTTTTTAAAATATATAAAAATAAATATTGTTTTTTTTTTTTTGTTTTCTGACGTCATTAGGTGACGTTTTTATGAAGTGATGCGAGAGAAGTACGACCATTTTGCTTGTAGAATAACACGGTCTGTAGTCCTCTGCAAAAAAACAAAATATTATTATTAGTAAAGCAAACACTTAAGTTGAGGTAGTGTTACTTCGACTTTTTTTTAAAAATGAGCCTGAAAATCAAGTTTACAGCCATTTTTTAAACAATCAACTTTAAAGACGCCTTATTCTCTTACAAACAAAAATTAAAAACCTACAGTAAACCTACAAGTTAAACCTACAGTATCGGCCAAAAGTTAAGCACCCCATTGGCACATTTTCTTTATATAAGAATATTTATATATTAATTAAATAAAAGAAGAAAGTTTTTGATTTTATAGTATCTAAATTTAGTCTATTAAAGAAAATTAAAACAATTACTTCATTATTAAAGAAACGTAATCGTTATACATGTTTATCTTAAAACGGATCAAATTTGCGCTGGTCATAAATTAAGCACCCCCTAAGAAATTCAAAATATGCTCCCCCCTAAGAAAGATTTAATGCTCTGATGCTCTCCGTTCTCTGTTCTCACACTCTTGCACTTTATTTGCATTGCCTAATTTCACAATAAATTTAACTTTTTAGTAAGCTGTAAGCTGTGCGTTTGGTCGACTTATCATAAAAATGTCACGAAAATCGTATTCCACTGAAATAAAGAATCAAATCATCCATGATATTAATAAAGGTTCATCTCGACATGAGATTAGTAAAAAATATTCCATCAATCGGTCTATTATAACTCGTCTTGTCCAAAAATATGAACAAACTGGCACAGTTGCCACCAAACTTCGAAGTGGAAGACCACAAAAAACTTCGGAACGTGACAAATCCGCAATAACAAGAATAATAAAGAGGGATCCCACTATTTCTTCCAATGAAATTAAATCAATTTTAAACCTGGAAATAAGTGACAGAACAATTAGGAGACTATCTGTTGATGCCGGCTTATTTTCTAGACGACCAGCGAAGAAACCCTTCATTTCTGAGAAGAATAGAAAAGCCAGATTGCAATTTGCAAAAGACCACATCGAATGGACCGTTTAAAAACGAAGACAGTCCTATTTTCAGATGAATCCAAGTTTAATTTAAAATATTCGGATGGAATACGGCGCATACGCAGGCCTCAAGGACAACGCTTCAATCCAAAGTACTGCATACCAACAGTAAAACATGGCGGTGGGTCCGTAATGGTGTGGGGCTGCTTTTCTGGGAACGGAATGGGGCCAGTGCATAAAATTACAGGTATTATGGATCGATTTATGTGCTGTGACATTTTAAAGGATGTAATGCTGCCATACGCTGAGGAGGAAATGCCTCTGAGATGAATATTTCAGCATGACAATGATCCCAAACACACCTCTCAGGTGTGCAAAAGTTGGTTAAAGTTCCAGAAAATTGAAGTTCTTCGTTGGCCTGCTCAATCTCCCGATGTCAACTCGATAGAAAACTTGTGGGAGATTGTTAACATGAAAATTAAAAGGACGAACTGTCGTAGCATCGATGATCTGTTTCCTGCGATAAAAGAAGCTTGGGAAAATATTCCACAAACAACAATTATAAAATTAATTGAATCCATGCCAAAGCGATGTCGATCTGTTGTAAAAAATAAGGGACTTTGCACAAAATATTAAAAAATAGTTATTGTAAATAAAGGGGTGCTTAATTTATGGCCAGCGAAAAAATTATCCGTTTTAAGAAAAAATGTATAACTTATTATGTTTTTTTAATAATGTAATAATTGTTTTAATTTTCTTTAATAAACTTAAAATAGATATTATAAAACCAAAAACTTTCTTGTTTTATTCAATAAATATATATATATTCTTATATAAAGCCAATGGGGTGCTTAACTTATGGCCAATACTGTACCTCAGCGTAAGTGTTTGCTTTATAATAATTATATTTTTGCAAAATATTAACAATTAGTTTAAAAATGCCCTTTACATGAAATCACTGAGCAAGTAACATTGATTTTGATTTGTAATGAGCGCAATTAAGATTTTGGCAATGCAGACAAGAGTTGCCACTTAAAATATTTTATTCTTCTTAATTTTTACTGAAAACGTGCCAAACTTTTTTGCAACCTATGTGCCAACAAATTTTACCATAAAAAAAACAATACGTGCATTGTTACTTTCAGTTTTCACTTTATAAATTTTCAAACAATGTAAAATTTTAGTATCTTTGCCATGCTTTCTATCAGTGTAGCAACAGCTGAGCGAAGTTTTTCTACACTGCGACGATTAAAAACATTTACGTTCAACTATGCAACAAGAACGCTTGAACGGACTCGTATTATTGCATACACTTGGGATATTAAAATAAATAGTTACGAAGTTACTGATAATTTTGCGATGATTTTGTCATATAATTTTTTCTCTATCTAATAACACAGAGTTACAAAATTAAGCTTTATAGAAAGTGCTGAGATCTCGATGAATAATTCCGATTGAATTTTGGCTGCTGATTTAAAATATGGGCTCCGTTTTTCTCCACCAGCTCGAGTTTTTGAGTTTTAGGCAAAAACATGAAAATTAGTTCTTTTTCTGATAATTTTCTTATATCTTTTATATTGATCTACCGATTTGTATTACTATGACTAATTTCAATGAAGAAATACTAGACCTTTCAATTTTTGCACATTCAATAACAATATATTCGACAGTTTCGAAGATATCGACTTTCAAGATTGAAAAAATTTCACAATTTTACGTAGGCTGCTCTTTTGAAACCCTTGGATCTTGATATTATTCAACGAGTTTACAAAAACTTTTTTTAACTTGGTAGAAAATTTCTGGAATTGTTATTGAATGTGCAAAATTGAAAGGTCTAGTATTTCTTCGTTGAAATCAGTCATAATAATACAAATAGGTAGATCAATATAATAGATTTAGCAAAATTATTAGAAAAAGAACTGATTTCATGTTTTTGAAAGAGAAAAACGGAGGCCATATTTGAAATCAGGAAATCTAATTTGTCTATAATCAGCTGAAAGAAAATCTCCAGCACCAGAACGTCCGTCGCGCAGTGTAAACAGTATTCATTTTGTATTGTTCATTTATTTTTCAAACTGTACCATATCATAGTCGTAGCGTGAGAACAATAAGTTGCTAAATCCTTTAATTTTTTTTTTTATTGAAAAGAACTATGTTTTTTCATTGCACATACTTGAAAATATAATTGTGCAATTTTTTTATAATGGAATAAATGTGAAAAATTTGAATAAATCACCCTTAATTCTTAAAAAAGTCAAATTTAGAGTTTTTATTTACTTTTCGCTAAGATATTATTCCAGAAAAGAGGAAAAATAAATAAATACGAAAATTAGCGTGTATGTGTCTGGAAAAATGCGTCTTAAGCAACTTAATAATTTCAATTCAAAAAAGTACAATTTGTCCATTTGCAGAAAGACAAAATTTTCTCAAATCGAAAATGTGTGTCTTTGATAATTTACCCCCCCCCCCCAAGATTTTTTCCAGATCCGCCCCTGCATTAATTACATTTAATTTTGATTTGATCGTTCTTTTGAATGCTAAAATAGGGTCAGACGTCAGCATCAATATTTTCATTAAATCCTTATTAGACTTAATCCTCGAGGCCATTCTATTTTTATATTTAAAGAAAAAGGGTTGCTTGTACCTTCCAAGCCCTTTATTAGCAAAGTGTATACTTATGAAAAGGTGATATTACTTCAAATATTATTACAAAAAAAGTTTCGACAAAAAAATATTTTTTTTTTGCAATTCCTTTTTTGAAGCTAAATTTTAAATATTTTTCCATTTGACAAAATTTACTACTTTTCGCAAGAAGTCACTTTTTTAAACTTCTATAACTTTTTTGGCTATGAAAAGGGGCAGATAATATTTTGGAAGTCAAAAGAAAATACTTCAAATAACATTACAAAAAATTTCATCAAAATCTAAGAAACCCTTTTTTTTTGTAATTTGTTTTTGAACTTTGCTAAATTTTGAATATTTTTTTATACAAAAAGAGACTATTATTCGCAGAAGTCACTTTTTGAACTTCTATAACTTTTGTATAGCTATATGAAAAGTGTGCAGATAATATTTTGAAAATCAAAGGTTAATACTTCAAATATAATTTCAAAAAAGTTTCGCTAAAATCCAAGAATCCTTTTTCTCGCAAATTCTTGAGCTATTAGGTGTTTTTTTTTAAAGTAAAGAAAATTTTTTTTTACAAAAAAAACATGCTCAAAAAAATTACTTTCAGTATCAGAATACATTTTGAAATAATTGTCTTTACTGATTTTTCAGAAAAAACAAGCTTACTTTTTGAAAATATTAACTCAATTTTAAATTACTTCATTTTCTTCAAATAAAGATTTGTAGTATAAAAAGATAGCATTTGTTTAATATTAAATATATTTAAAAAATCTTTTTACATTTTATATAACGTAATAATGTGGTTTAATATTGTATATTTAAAAAAAAAAAACAAAATTATTTTTCCTCTTTTCGTATCATTTCGATGCATTGTGCGACTACCTTGACTTGAAGTTTTGCTCACATCGACGTATAATTTTTAGAGAGTATTTTTAAAATGTTATATTTTCAGAAAAGCCGACAAATTTTGGAAGTTGAAAATCTAAAATCCCACCTGAAAAGACATTAAAGTCATACAAACATAATTTATAACATTCTATAACTGCTGGAACATTGAATGTTGCCAATAAAACTATTGATATCACTATCAGTCGAAATAAGATTATCAAAAGCTTTTTACAAGCTTTTCGATTCGCTTCGATTCGCTTCGATTCCCGATAGGTGGTTCTCTATTCATTAACTTAACAGAAATCAGTTAGTGTAGTTTGAAAAACAAGTCAAGTAAATGCAATATGGAGCCCATGTTAAAAATTCAAACTTCGAATTCAACAGATATTCCTAAATGGCTAAATGCAGGTGTTTTTGATGAGATGTTACGAAACAACTTGCCCGAGTACCAAAAAATAAAGTCATTAAACGCTAAGAAACACTCAGGTGAAAACGAAAAAAGTATATCCCAGGTGTACGGTATAAGTATAGAAACGCAACTAAAAGGTAAGATAGGAATTAATTTTTTCGTTATGTTATTAATTTACTAATTTTTCTCATAGATGGTAAAATACGCAACATCTCATATTTTCTTACAATTAAGCCTATTGCTGTGAACTCCACAATAGAACGCATTTATCTATATCTATATCTATATCTATACTATTATATAAAAGGCTTCTCACGTATCTACGTTGCAGTGTAACTCAAGAACTACTCAACCGATTTTTGTAATTCTTTCACTAACATAAAGCAACATGTTTAACTTGGTCATTGGCGTACTTTTTTTCTTTAAAACTGCTCTTAAAAGTTATTAAAACTTGAGTTCAAAAAGTAGCCAAAAAAATCAAATCCAAACAACATTGCTGCATTGAATCGTTAGATACACAACCAGCGCGCTGCAGCGTAAAGCTTTCTCGCTCTTTTCCTCTCCGATTGTGTTTGTTGTTATTGTTTCTTTTACTTAAAGTGCTTTAAATAAGGGATGTTTTCAGTGTTGCCGTTTTGGCTATTTATAGCCAAAAGTGGCTATTTTTTTTGCTCGTGATCAATTTTGGCTATTTGGCGATTTTATTTTTCATTTGGCTATTTTTTTACCCGGCTATGTTTTTGCATTCCGGCGAAAATTTATTTTTTATTTTACATATAACATTTTCAATTGCCTGAGAATCGCATCATCCGGGTATCACCGACTGTAAGCTGCTTAGGCCGATTCGCCGGGAAGATTCGCCAATGAACCGCCGAGAGGAGTTATAAGAAATTCGTCGAAAAGGGTGGCAAACGAAGTCCATTTAAGAGTCCTCAGCAATTTGCTCTGAAGCATCGTTGTTCTGTCCGAATTCAATTAATGTTTTATATTAATGTTTAATGTTTCTTGCTTCGATATAATGCGACGTTGCTTCTTAACTATACTATTTCAACTTTTTGATTAATTTTAACGATTTTTCAGAGCCTTTTGTCATATTCCCATAATTGATTTAGAATATTTTTCAAAAAACCATCTTCCAACAATCGCCGAAATGAGCAAGGAACATTTTAAAAATTTTCGTTACTCGCGCATTCATTACTTGAGCATTTGAAAAGCGATGCATTTTCTTTGCCAATCGTCTTCCAAATGTTTGCAGCGAAATGATTTAAAATTTGAACGTGAGGGTGAATTCTCTCTTCATTTGAAGACGACCTGCCAGTGATGCTAATCGTGCAGCCGAGCGCAAGAATATCCAATAATTAGACATGCAACATCTCGAATCATGTGACATAAGAGTATGCAACAATGTATATAACTTTGATCATTGAAAGTAATTGTGGTTTGTTTTCAAAAGTAAAATTAAGAAAGTCAGCATGGAAAAGTAAGTTGATAAAGCATTACGCCACATATAAAACATTCTCCACTTATTCCACTTGATTTCACTTTCTCACCTACTTATCTATCTCCCATTTCTGAACCAAGGCAGACTTGACTGAATACGTTTAAAACCCGAAATCCTTGGTTCGAAGCTAAAAAAAAATGTAATACTGTTTTTACTTCCGAAAATGCAAACCTTATTTTTCTTAAGTTATTTACTCTTATCAAGTAAAACAGTCATGAGCTAAGTCCTTCTATATAAAAGGTCTGTATTTTTAAAGGATATTTGCGTTAAATGTGTTTAAAATATGCTCTTATATTTTTAACACATAATTTTTTATAACATATTTAAAAACAAACATGTTTGTAAATCTGTTTCCAGTAAAAAACGGTACTATGTTGTACAAAAAACTAGTTAGTTAAAAAAGGTATGAATGTTTGTTTTGTTTCTTTTTTCTAATACAATGAATTAACCTTTTGGCTATTTTTTTTACATTTTGGCTATTTTTATTTTCTGTTTTGGATATAAAAATAAATTTACTCCGGCAACACTGGATGTTTTACGTACAAGAGCAGACGCAGGAAGTTGTCTCATTCAGTTGGCGCTGAGACTTCAAGTGATTAGGTCTTTGTTGCTTAATTTTTAGGTATGATATGTTTATGCTTCGTAAATGTTTATCTATATTGTTTTTTATGCTGCGTAAATTTTTGCTGAGACAAAGAGCGCTACAAGCGCAAGTATAAAATCGTGTTATAAATAAATTACAGTGCGGAAGTAATTGAACATTGTACTGCTTTTAACATTTTTGGTCATTAATACTTAAAAAGGTCGATCCAAAATGTGAATCAAAAATTTATAAACCAGTAAAATGTCCTATTTTAGTACCTTCATTCATATGCGTTTCCTGACGTTATTTTTGATTATAGCCTTGATTATAAAAATTGGATAAGTAGAATACAAGATAGACTTGAAAAAAGCGAGAAAAAAATTTAAAAATATTGGGGCATAGTGTAATCAATGTGTGAAATGGTGTGTTCGCATTAGTTAACAGGTGTAAGTGTATTGATACGATACTGAAAGGTGTGGTAAAATTTATTTTCAAAATCCTTAAATTAAGTTGAATGGAACAATTTTCATCAAGATGCTGCTTGCTTTAAAACAAGATGTTAAAAGTTACAGATCTTCATTAAGTTTTAGTTCGTGTTAAAGAATTAAAATGTCGTTTTTGGAAAACGAAAATAGATTTCTGAGCTAAAAAAAGGTTAAAAACAATTTATTTAGACTTTTCAAGCAATTATATACAATTCATACACAATGAAAATATATAAGAATCGCGACATTGGTCAATCAGTTTCATTGGATCAAATAAAAAAATTTTAAATTGAGTGTACATGAGACCGAACCCTAATTTTAAGACCATTTAATTTTTCCTCAAGCAACGAAATTAGCTTCGGTTACACCTAAGAACATTTCGAACAAAATTTGGTCCTTATTGCACGGTCAGTAGACACGGCGTCTCCTTGGATTCTAAGGGACTGTGTATGCAAATGAGCGGTTTATTAAAAAAATATTTTTAAAAAAGTAAAAAAAAAAATTTAGATACACGAAAACATTTTATTGAAAATTAAAAATTATACGTTCTTAGGCCTTACCGAATATTATTTCGTTTTTGGAGCGAAAATTTATTGTACTTGAAAACCAAAGGAAAACATAGCAATCTGCAGTAAGTCAACCAATTTTTAATTTAAAAGTTTAATGCCATGCATCATCAGACGCTATAATTTTCATTTTTATAATTTTCACGTTATAGATGAATTTAGAAGATTGAAAACCGTGAAATATTAATGAATTTTCAATAAAAATTCAACTAGCTGTCATTACATTTCTTACATTAAATTTTCATAAAATATTTTTTTCATTTGTTTTTGTATTAAAAATTTGTTGAATTTGTATTGAAAATTCATTAACACTTCACGTTGTATCGCTAAAACTTCGGAACTCTTCAAGAGTACACCTTCATTTTATATCGCTAGAAAGGTAATGAAACCTTAAAACAGCTTATATTATGAAAGTTAAAAAAATTATAGCGTCTGGTGATGGCATTATACTTTGAAGTTAAAAATGGGTTGACTTACTGCAATATTTCCAAAAGTTTTATATTTTTCCTTTAAAGTAGACAAAAACTTTTCCAATGATACCCTATTTACGAAAATCGTATTTAAATTGACTGAGCTACGTTGTCTCAAAGTAGACCCTATTTTGGCCGCGAAAAATGATTGCAAAAATGTATAACTTCGGATTTGGTTTCTAATCATTAAACCAATTCAAGAAAAAAATTTGAGCCAATTCGGAGATGGTAAGTGCAACTAATAAAGCACTTCAATATAAAATGGTCAGTATATTTTCTATCAACAAAAAAAAAACCCCGATTTAACCAGAAAAGGCATTGATGTCATCAGATTTTCTGCTTTGTTCTGGCAAAATTATCAGTTACCATGTCGGAAATATGGACAAAGGATTAAAAATGTAAGAATTCTAAAAATATAATCCGCAATCAATACGTCTAGCTAGATTTGTTTAACGTTTCGAAACGTTGCTGAAAATTGTGGTGACGTTAAAAGTAATACCAGTTTGTACATTCCAATGCATTGGAAACTTATTTATAGGATCAATTTATCTCAAAATTAACAGTGGTGTTTTCTTGAACGTTGACATCATTGCTAAACTGAACGATAAAAGATTTTTTGAGCAGACGAAACGGGGATTTTTTTTGGTCAATATCGTCCTTTGTTTGGGCTGCACACAAAAAATCACTTCACTTTGTGATCCTATCTGAAAGCATATATAATAAACACGCTGTCAACAAAAATTACAAATACTATTATAAAAACCAAAATAAAAGACTCAAATGTTAATGCCCTTATAGTGCTTTCACTATTGTGGGTTGTATGGGAGGTGGGCGTGTTAGTCGACGGACTACGCCCAATTTTTGAACACACATTAGCTTTAGTATAAAATACATACATACCAAATTTTATCTCTGTTAGACAAACATAAGCATATTTATACAGTTTTAAATTTTTTTGTTTGTATGGGAGGTAGGCGTGTCCGTGGGCGGATGACGTCCATTTTTCAAAAACATCTTTGGTTTGTTAAACAAAACATACGTACCAAATTTTATCTCTGTAGGTTGAACAGAAGCTTACATATTGAGTTTTCATTTTTTTGGTTGAATGGGAGATGGGCGTGTTTTGATATAAAGTGAGTTTTCAATTTTTTGGTTGAATGGGAGATGGGCGTGTTTTGATATAAAGTATATACATACCAAATTTTATTGTTGGAAGTTTATTATGAGCTTAGTTTTGCAGTTTTCGATTTTTGCGTGGTATGGGAGGTATTCAGGTTTAGGGTATAACAAACTTGCAAACAGGTAAAAAAATCAATCGCTTTTAAACCTAAATCACCCCAATTGGCTATGGGTGCTTTTTTTGGTATTTTAAGTGCTTTTATTTAAGTGTAATATGTGGATTTTTATACCCCCACGCGTACTGCGTAAGGGGTATATTAATTTTGTCACGACGTGTGTAACGCCCACAAGGAGGCGTGGTAGGTATAGAAAAGTATATATATTCTTGATCAGCATCACCACCCGAGTTGATTTAGCCATGTCCGTCTGTCTGTCCGTCTGTCCGTCTGTCCGTCTGTCTGTCCGTCTGTCTGTGGACACGATTACAGCCGTAATTTTGAAGCTATCGTGCTGAAATTCGATATTTAAGCTTATTTTTAAAAAACTAAGATCAAGTTCGAGAATGGGCTAAATCGGATGAAAACCACGCCTACCTCCCATACAACCCCAAAATTGAAAACCCTATAAAGAAGCTAATATTAAAGCTAGAATACTGAAATTCGGTATTTATGTATTCTATGTCAAAACAGAGATGTGTTAGAAAAATGGGCGTCATTCATCTACTAACACGCCCACCTCCCATACAACCCCAAAATTGAAAAATCTATATAGAGGCTAATATTAAAGTAACAAAACTGAAACTCGGTATTTGTGTATTCTATGTCAAAACTGAGGTGTGTTAGAAAAATGGGCGTCACCCACCCACTTACACGCCCACCTCCCATACAATCCCAAAATTGAAAACTTTATAAAAAGGCTAATATTAAAGCTCCAGGAAAACAATTTGATATATATGTATTTAAGACACATAAAAATAATAAAATATCTCAAAATCTCATACAAAAAGCTCTCCAATTTAAGATTATTTTACCCTTAAGAATCGGCCGTGGGGGTATTTTAACTTCGGCCAAGTCGAAGATATACCTTACTAGTTTTTATTTAATGATGTCTTGATGTGCCAAGTTCATATGTTTAGTCTGTAAATATCAAAGAATTCATTCTTACAAGGTAAGCAAATATGTAAAAAAAGTGTTGTAGAATAGGGTGCGGAGAACTCTATTTGCAAACGATTACAGTATGCGTCACTGTTTTTGTACATGGCATCCCACTATATATTCCTTATAAATTTAGGCTCTCTTAACACGAAAATAGCAAACATTTTTTTTTTTATGGATACGTTTTTTTAAGAAATTGTTTTCAAAAATTGTTGTTACTTTATTTTATCGACCTTTGACTTTGTTTGTGGTTTTTTTTGACGCCTGAACAACGTTTTAAAAAATTCAAGTTTTTTGTGTGGCTTTTTTCAAAATTTTGCTGTATAAAACCTCGGTATATGTGGTACTCCGAGGCCTTAAAATATATTTTTTAATGATATTTTCCAGTTTGATCCTCTTACAACCTCACCCACTGCATCTGTTGCGCAGTGTACCTTTTTATATAACCATATTTTAATATAATAAAAATTAAAAATTTTTTTTGCTTAATGAGGAAATTCTGTTTAACTTTCCTTTTTAATTTAAATCGGGGCTTTTTATGGTTAGTTATTCATTGCTCAGATACGATACGTTCACCAATGCGAAAGTGCTCTTTCAACCATCAAGACTGTATCCATTTCAACATCATATAACATTTTAACATTTCTTAAATTTATCAAAAATTACAAAATTATGAACGTTTGGTTTCTTTGTAGCTACTTAAAGTTTCATCGGACAGACATAAAACCCGAATTCTACACAGAGAAAATTTTGTTCCTCTAACATTTATTTTCATTTAAAAAACGGACATTTTAAAATGAGCGAATGAATATTAAACGTTCGTTAAATATTTTAAAATGAAAATTTCAGAAGTGAAGAATAATTAGAAGCTATTTTTTAAAATTTTTATTTTAAACTATCAACCGATCGTTTTAAAATCATACATACGTTTTAGAAGCTAATTTAAAAATGTCCGTTTTTAGAATGAAAATAAACTTTATAAATTTGCTCCTCTACAAAACTATTAATGCTTTAGTGACACTAATGATGTTATAACACAATATTTGTAAATAAAAAACAAGTAAAGAAACTCCAAAGATGGTCTAGCCCGACTATGGACTACCCGAAAACCACCTACTCCGAAAACAAACACAATGATATATACATATTGAAGTTTGGACAGGACAACGTCTGTCGGGTCAGCTAGTTTACAATATTTTACAAGGGAAGCAACAATTTATCACCAGCTGCTATCTAACTTTGAGCAACTCTATCGTGAAACTGGCATAAAGCTGCAGTTAGCACCAACATGCTATAAACTTGGAAAAAATCTGAATGCTTCTACAATTTTACTCGATGATATGATAACCAAAGGATACAGATGTGTCAATCGTATAGAGGGTCTTAATATGTTACATACCCAGGCAGTATTAAAAAAACTGGCTGCATTGCATGCCGCTTCGGCGGTAGTCTTTGATAAAAGATCTCGAGAGTTTAGTATCTGCACACAACCTGTAATGGATCCACACTGTTATTCTGAGTATGAAAATAAGACCGTAGCATATACTCGAAAGTTCGTAGAGAACTTACGTCCAATTGATTGGCGTGAATATCAGGATCATATTGTGAGTCAAATTACTTTTTAAATCAACTTGTTGTTTTAAATTTTAATGAACTTTTACATTTACAGAAAGTTTATCTACAAAACTTCAGAAAAACTCTGTCGCAGGCCGAAAAAGTGGATCCTAATGAGTTTAATGTACTCAATCACGGCAACTGTCGAACGCAAAATATTCTTTTCAAGTATGATGCTTTTGGCAATATTTTGGATACCATATTTGTTGATTTTCAGAAGAGTAAATATGGTTCACCAGCACAAGATCTGCTATATTTTATATTTTCTTCAACTCAGCTGGAAGATAAACTAAAAAGTTTCGACTTCTTTATTAAGTACTATCATGATCACTTGATTGAAAACTTAAAACTACTGCGTTATCCCAGAATGTTGCCAAAACTAACAGATTTGCACTTGAATATAATGAATAATAGTTGTTGGGGTGAGAACTAGCTTTTGAACATTGAAAATTTTTATGTATTTGAACTTATTATAATGTTTGTGTTTTATTTTTGTAGCTTTTACAGCTCTACTGAAAGTTTTACCGTTTATTTTGCAAGATTCGAAGAAGCCTTTAGCAATGGATTTAAGCAATTTGATGAATACCAAATTGGGTGAAAGTAATATATTCGATTTGATGTTTAGGAATCCACGTTATGCTGAGCAGGCTCAAAAAATATTACCATGGCTAGAAAATCGTGCGTTTTTGGAAACTTGAATTAAGTATCGTTGTATAATAATAGTGGTATTATCTGTTGTCACACACTTGAATGTATTCTATATATCTAAATAACGCGCAATTCATTGTTCAACATGTTCCGAAATTCGGTCTTAAAATATTTTAAAATAATTAACAATTAAAATAAACTTTTTAAAGAATTTCTGCACACAAAAAATAATTTCGTTTAATAAAATCATGCTAAAAAACCAGTATTAAATAAATAAAAGCTGCGTTCGATTCGCCTCATTTCTACTCATTTTGATTTTAGTTGCTCAATAGTTGGCAAAACTTTGATTATGACAGACCACAACAATACATAAAATAAAATTTTTTTACTTGCCAATAAATCAAACGACATTTTTAAATATTTTGATAATAAAATGGTTGACTGCTTGAAGGAATTTCATTTCGTTTTTGTACCAACATCAACATTTCGGCAGAATCTATGACATTTTATACTATCCCGTACACAAACCAACTAAAAAATAAGAACTTGGCAATGCAACTTTACTCAACTCAATCGGTAGTTGACTTTCTCTATCCTCAACTAGCTGGAGATTTTGTTGTTGTTTTCTCATAAAAATTTTGAAAAAAATAAGCGATAATTTTTGATTCGCTAGTATAGGCTGGCGAATCGAGCGCAGCTTATGTTCTTTTTTCAGTGCAGACGTTTTAAGAAAAAGAACTCTTTATTAAACAAGGCTTGAGGTATACGAAAAAATATGTTTATTAAAATTTACGATATAATATGGCTTCTGAATATTTGAAAATTTTGAACATGTTGGTTTTTCCGCAGAGCAAATCTGCGTACACTATAGCAATCGCCGAAAACCATTTAGTGTAAAAAATAAAATTTGTCGCGAATCTACATTACTTTTTCTTACTAACTCTTTGAATGAGAATGAAGAGAGATAGAGCGCAAAAAAAATGCCAAACACGCTGAAGCTGATCAGGAAGCCTGATCAAAAAATTTCATGGAAAAATTATTACGGGTTCAAAAGTTACAGCCGGATTAGAGAGAGCCCATTTTCAATTTTCGCGCTACCTACGTACGGCAGCTGTACCTTCGTACAAACTTTGAACCCGTTTATCTCGAAACCATGTTTTTCGTACTGGTTGCGGCACTCGCGGGTTCATTTTTTGACGACATTTTTTTTTTTTTGTATTTTTTTAAACTTGATTCGCTATCGTATGACACGAGCTTTTTTTAATTTTTTTTAGATTTTTTATGAATTTTTAAAGTCAAGATTTTTTTCGAAAAAACACACTTTCAAATTTGGAACATCAATAAAAATTGAAAAAAATTTTTAGAAAAAGCTCCTGTCATACGATTACCAATTTTGTTAAGATTTTAAAAAGTCATTTTTTTCCAGATCGGACAATTTTTGCGACTCCCAGCGCTGCAACCACGAGACCCCGTTTTTTTTCTCTGCCGCCAGTTTGGAGCTCTATAAAACCATGTTGGAGTGAAAAATAATTTCTTTTCAATTTTTTTGGAAAAATGTTTGTTTTTGACTGAGTAATGAATTTTTAAAAAAAACCTGTTTTCTCTGCTGCGAATGTAATATCCCTACTTAATACACGGAGAGAATTGAGCGCAGGAATAAAGCATTCTGCAAAGCAAAAATTAGTCAAGATTCTATGCTTTAAAACAGAATTCTTGTTATACGACTCATTATCGCATGATTCGTGGTAACTTGCACTTAAATTCTACAATAATATTATTTTGCTACGTATAACATTTGATTGAAATTGTATCACAAGCCCGAAGTTTTAGTTTAGTGAAGCTTGCTTGTGTTTCCTGAAGACACTCAACTGCCTAGGTTCAATTCAAGATTTTTTTATTTAAAATTATTATTTTTTTTAATATCTCTATTTGAAATATACTTTTTTTGAGATGCAAATGCAAACTTATTACGGATGTTAGCTAGTTAATGAGAAAAAGAATTGGAATTCCAATAATTAAATTTAAACTTTGATACTTACACAATCGGGACTCGAACTCACGTCATCCGCATGCCAGTTTAGCATACTTCCGCTGAGATGTTAGCAACGATAATTTAATTATAAGTAGGTAAGAGAGGTTTGACATTTGATTCAAGCAATTTGGGCAAAAACATAAATTTTTTTGAATTAAAACTTCAGCAAGACACATTAAATATACATTGATATTTTTTATAAAAAAAGAATTTTTTTCATAAAGTTTCGCACTCGCGTGAATTTTTACAAAAACTCAACGTTCAACACGCTCAACCAATAAGGCAATGAAGTTCTTTGCTTCAATTTGAATATCGAATCATTTGTAAGCATTTATATCATGAGTTATGCAATAGCTGCTCTTAAAATGTGGCATCATATTTCATAAAAATTTGAAAAATTTGTCTCATGAAATAGTATTCAAAACTAATGAACAAGAAGACCTTATCACATAAATTGTTGAATGTGGTGTATGCGAATAGTAACCATGTGTCATGCAGAACTTTATGTGACATGATATTCAAGGATGATACATAAGAATACTATCACGTGAGTTAAAGCAAAAATTTAAGAATTAAGTCGTATGAATCGGAAAATAGGGGAAGCATCTCGATTTATGAGTATATAAATCGAATTTTAGTGTTTTATTGTTTTACTCTAAATGGTTTCAACCTGTTGTAGGACGGGTTTTTAACTAGTAGCTCACAAAACACCCCAGATTTCGGAATAAATATATGCAAGTATTTAAAATTTATTCTTATGTTCATAATAATAAAAAAATAATTATGAACTGACCTTCGGAAATTATTTATATCAGCATGAGGTAAGCATTATAAAAAAACTGTTTTTTTTTGTGGTGTTCCACGGGTACCCCACGTTGCAATATGCCGTAATATTCGTCTTATTAAATATATAGATGTATTTATTTACTAAAGATATGACTGCATTTTATTTATATAATTAAATTTGAACTCTTGTTGGAAAAACAAAATAACTTTTGAATTAGCAAAAAATAAGTTTAAAATTAGTTCATGTTTTTGAGAAGTAGTGAGAAATAATTTTCAGTGAAAGTCAAAAGTGGTGAAATTTTCTGTCAATCCATCATGAGTTTTATAAATATCTTATCATTTAATCAGAAACCAATGCCAAACAAAATATGAATGTTCAAAGTCATGGTACTCTAAGAAAAATTCTATACATTCATGCACACATATGTTTGTTTTTATATTTATTTTTGAGCATTAAAAATGTGAATAAATTGAAAATTACGGAAACCTGGATTTCATTTTAAAATGTCAATACATCTCATTGTCAATACAAAACACCAATTTCACTTGTAAAGCACTTTCTAATGCTTATTCACTTACAAAACAATGTGTATTACGCAAAACACTAATTTTTTTCATAGCGTCTAACCATTTTTTATTTTCCTTTTATTTTGCTATTATCTGTTATAATCAAATATGCACAGTAGAACTATTAAATAAACTATTATGAAAATTTTACGATGTCTTGAACATAAATGATAAGTTTCTTAACTAGTTGTCGAAATATTGGATGTGTGTGTGCGAAAAAAATATTTTTTGAAGATAAAAAAAGCTTATCACTAAAAACTAATTGTATTAACCATTCTTGAAGTTACTTCATATAACAAGTAAGACTGTAATACGAATCAGTATTGCAATACATGTGAAAAGTGGAGGTACATTTTAAAAAATGGGTCAACGAAAATCAACAGCAGCCAAAAGTGGCAACAATCCAATTCAAATGGTTGATGAAAGTGAAATAATGTTCCAACGTAGTGTACCTGTGAACGTTGAATCAAAGTTAGAAATTTCAACAGCTGACGCCAGTTCAAATAAGGTCGAGAAAGATATAACGTCAGATGCTGAAAGTCAAAACATTGATCTTGAGTTGGTGCCAGATTGGGTTAATGTTAATCAGTTTATAGATATATTGCGCGAGAATGTTGAGAATTTTGAAAAGGTTTTGAAATTCAATGCATGTCCAGCATTGGGACCGGGTGAAAACTACATGACTCTGATTCTGCGCATTAGTATCGATGTTGAACTAAAAGGTGAGCAGTGCGTCGGTATTCATATAGCTTCTTTTGTTACTAACAACATGATAATTCGAATTTTTAGATAAATCTAAAAAAAATGTGTCTTTAATAATGAAAATTGCACACGATACCGAAAAGATGGCGCAACTGATGAACACTTTGAAGATTTTCGAACAAGAGTTGGCCATGTATATCGAAGTGATGCCTAAGCTAGAGCAAGTTTATAGAGAGAAAGGCGTTAATGTCAGTTTTGCACCCAAAGCATATACATTTAAAAAAGATCCTGGACATTATAATGTACTTTTGGAGGATTTGCATCCAAGTGGTTTTCAAAATGCAAATAGATTAGATGGTCTTAATATGGAGCATACACTGGCAGTTTTACGAAAAATGGCTCAGTTTCATGCCGCTTCTGCCTACTGGGTAGCTTCCAATGGGCCATTCTCAGAAACCATCATGAAACTCTACTATGATAATCATAATAGAAAAGATTTTTATGAAGCCTTGATGTCTTCATATAAAAAAGGTTTTCTAAGCAGTATGCATCATTTTAAGGATGGTGAAAAATATCGCCATGCAGCGGTAAGTTCTACAACAACTATGTTCTCAATAATTTAAAATAAAACCATGTTTAGTATTTCGTTATATATATTTAAAAAATGTTTCAATCTAAACTGCAAATAGCATCAAATAATTGAAAATAGTACAAATAATTAATAAAACATTTATTTTATAGGAAATAGCATTTAATAACATTGAATTTGATAGCTTCGTGCGTCTGAACGAGATCGATCCGAATGACTTTAATGTAGTCAATCATGGTGATTGCTGGGTCAATAATATACTATTCCAGTACGATGCAGAGGGCAACATTTTGGACACACACTTTGTAGACTTACAACTTTCCAACTGGGGCTCACCGGCCAGAGACTTGTATTTCTTTATTATATCTTCAGTAAACAACGAAATTAAGCTGAAGCATTTCGATTTATTTGTACGTTTCTATCACGATCATCTAGTTGAAAATTTGAAGGGACTTAATTATGCCAAGTATATTCCAACACTACGTGACTTTCAAGTAACTATGATAAAAAAAGGAACCTGGGCTTTTTCGTCTGCAGTCATGATTCTGCCCATTGTGCTGCTCGATCCAACACAGACCGCCGATTTGGAGAATCTAACAGCTAGCTCAAAAGAAGGCGAAAACTTCAAGAACTTAATGTTTACTAATACGAGGTATTGTAAATACATTGAAGAACTATTGCCGTGGTTGCATAATCGTGGTTTTATGGATCCAATGTAAGTTACGTCGTCATTTTAATTCATATTATTTTAATAAATTTTTATTTAGAAAATAGGAGTAGAAATAACCATAAAATAATTTTTGGGATAACATTTTTATACATTTCAGTACATTTTACCTAAAGTGATATTTCTCATCATTTTCGATATAAAATTCGTTATAAAATTTGTTTCAAAAGTCATTTCATCATTAACTTAAACAATGATTTTATACTCCATACTGTTCAGGGCTATTGTTGAATATGAAGTTATACTAAAATATTGAACCGTTTGCAAGTTATGAGTTTATAACCAAATATGTTTAATCGAAGAAATCTTAGTGTTGCCATCCAAATCAACAAAATTTCAAAAGCGTTTTCAAAAACAAGAAAGGCTTAAGCTTCAAAACCCTTTGGCGAATCCTCTATATGAAAGATATACTTTTACCCTGTCTAGAAATTTTCTATAATCACCACCATTACCCTCAAATTGTGGTACAGTATAACATGTAAGCAAACTATAGTAGGTCTTGGCCGACCATTTAAAATAATTTTGTCATTTGGTATGTTATAGACACAATCTTTGTGAAAAAGTATGTACTACAAAATCTTTACACCGATCGAAAGGAAAATGATAAAAAAAGCATTCTAAACGACCTCTTCCGAATTTAAATTTCATAATCTATATAATTAATAGGCTAAGGTTTTTCTTGTGACTTCAACTCCTCCCAGACCAATTGATCGATTTTATCGATTCAGATGTCATTTAATCAGGTTTTGGCTGAAATTGTACAAACCACTTTTAAAAATTGTGATTTCACTTCAGGGGGTTCCCAACCTTTTAAAACAAAAATAAAAAATAAATTGATTTTTCAAAACTAAAAATTTTTAACCAAAATTATCTTTTATGCATTCCTCAAATGTCAATTGTCCGAAAAATGCAGTTCCAAAACAACAACTCAGTCAGATTTTAACGGTTTTCAAAAAACAAATTTTATTGGGTTTTTTTTTTTGCGTTTTTTCATCGGAATATGCTATAAATTGATGTTGTAGCTGTTCTGTTAGTATTTTTTATTAATTTTTTAATTATATCTTAGTAGTAATTTTTTCTCTAAAATCTATTTTAAAATTCGTTTTTATTTAAATTAGTTATGTTTTATAGCTTCAAAAGTTAAGCAGCGAGGTTGTTGAATAGTAATAATATTTATCTTGGTAGTTATATTAGTGTAAGTCCGTCTTCGTATTTTGACAGTTACATTTAAAATTTTAGTGTCAGATCATAATTTTTAAGCATTCAGATGATGATCTTTTATATCATTATTGAGACTGAATATATCGTTATTGAGGAAAAAGCTGCTTGAATAGAATATCATAAATTAAGCATCTATAATGTTGCTAACATTTAATTTTTATTGAATTGCTCGAATTCGGGCAACAGGTTAACTAGTACATATTAAACTCAGCCCACTGATAATCTGTATGTATTTGATTATCATTTTAATTAAAAATTCTATTTATAATTATTGTTATTGTTATGACTGATTACGATATTATTTAATCATTATATTGATGTATTAGTAAAATCAAACAATTTCAGCCAACATTCCGCCATAACTGATGATGTAGTAAATGCTGCAGCTAATAACAGCACAACCGACTCGAAATTGGAAGAAGCAAAAGTTGACTCAACTAATATTATACCAACATGGGTCAACGAAGAATACTTTGAAGGTATCCTTCGGAATACAGTCAAGGACTTTCAGGCAATTAAGAAATTTACCGTAGTACCGGCCACAACTGTTGGAGAAAATTACGCTTCCGTCATGCTCAAAGTTGATATTGAAATGGATTTAGAGCGTTCGTTTTAATTCATATTGAGTTATAATAATTCAGCTGAATAATTTTATCAATTTTCAGAGGGTGGCACAAATACTGCTTCCTACATGCTTAAGACTTCTCATTCCGATGGTCATGGCAAGAACGTGACGAATCTCTTTCAACTTTTCAAAAAAGAAGCCTTCATGTACCATGAAGTCATTCCACAATTCGAGCAAATATATAAGGCAGCAGGTTCTGCTGTTACTTTTGCTCCACGTTGCTTTAAGTTCGTTAAGGATCCCGGTTGCGAAACAATTCTTTTGGAAAATCTTCGAGTTGCCGGTTTTAAGAATGCAGATCGCTTGGTGGGTCTTGATATGCAGCATACAAAAAGTGTACTTCAAAAGTTGGCGCAGCTACATGCTGCATCAGCCTGCTACTTTGAAACAAATGGTTCTTTTCCGGATTTGTATCTAAGTGGAATATATGTAGAGGAAAATCGTGCAATGATGGAAGCGATGCTTGAAAAATTCAATGAAATATTTATCGATTGTGCCAAAACATATGCCAATAATGAAGAGTATCTGGAAAAACTAGTAGGTCACATTTAAGTCGAATTTTAGACCAAAAGATTAAAAGTTATTTATATTTTGCAGCAAGCATTTAAACTAAAATATTTCGACGCAATGCTTTTCCTGAATAAAATTCAGCCTGAAAGCTTCAATGTTCTCAATCATGGTGATTGTTGGACAAACAATATTATGTTTCAATATGATAATGAAGACAAAGTAGTCAATACTTACTTTATTGACTTTCAAATGCCCAAATATGGTTCACCAGCACAGGATTTATATTACTTTTTGCTCTCGTCGCCTGAGTTAGACATAAAACTTGAACATTTTGACTATTGCATCAGATATTATCATGAAAATCTTAAAAAAAATTTGGAATTGCTGAAGTATACAAAGAAAATACCAAGTCTTAGGGAATTGCATACCGAATTGTTGAACTATGGTGCTTGGGGTGAGTATTCATTTGCAATACTCCGATGACAACACAAACATAATTTTAATTTTTTTTTTTTTTTATGTAATAGGCATGGTTACCGTTAATGGTGCCATGGCTGCTGTACTGCTTGAGCCGAATGCTGATGCCAATATAGAATCCATGGTGGGTGATTCAGAGGAGAGCACAAAATTCAAAATTAATATGTATAGCGCTAAAAGATATCGCTCTCATGCTGAACCTCTACTCATTTGGCTAAATAGACGTGGATTATTAGATTTGGAGTAAGTGAATGAGTGAAATACTCTATGAACTAAGATGAAAACTTTTTTTTTCTTTGCTATCTAAACAAATAATAGTTCCAACGAACAGAGCAGTAGCAAACAGGTAGAATCAGCAACTTTAACCACTATACCGTCTTGGGTGGATGCAGCACATTTTACAGATATTTTGCAAGAAAGTGTTGCTGAATTCTCAAAGATTTTGAGCATAACAAGTTGTCCCGCAACCAAGTCTGGCGATAACTATGCGTCACTTATGTTAAGAGTTATAGCTGATGTAGAGCTTAAGGGTATGTACAGGGTAGAACTCTTCATAAAAGTTAAACTGTTAACAATACATTTATCACTTAGATGGTTCTTCAAAAAAGTATTCTTTTATGCTTAAAATACCCACTTCATCAGCTCAATTCGGCCAATTGATGGATATTTGGAATATGTTTCCAAGAGAAATAGCCATGTATCATGAGCATTTGCCTGAATTTGAGCGATTATACAAGGCAGTTGGATGTGAATTGACTTTCGCACCCAAGTCCTATAAATTTAAGAAAAATACCGATTGTGCAACGGTTTTAATGCAAGATTTAGGCTCTTGTGGCTTTCAAAATGGCAATCGTTTGGAGGGGCTAGATATGGAACACACCAAATGTGTTCTTCAGAAACTGGCACAACTACATGCTGCTTCTGTGAAGCGGACAGAACTGAACGGTCCATTTGGTAAAGATTTCTCGAATCATGTCTACACTGAAGATACTCGAGAAATGATGGCTGGTTTACACAATTCATCAAATACAGTATTTTTGGAATGTGCACGTAACTACGAGAATAGTGAGGAATATATCAATAAATTGGTGAGCTCAATCAGCATTTAAAATTAAAACTAATTTGACTTAAAAACTTTAACAAAATATTTTTTAAATCTTCTTAAGCCTGGAGTGCTGGATAGATTTTGTGATGAACTAATCGCCATACATAGAGCTGATCCCAATGAATTCAATGTGCTGAATCATGGTGATGCTTGGCTCAACAACATTATGTTTCAGCATGATGAAGCAGGCAAAATCAAAGAAACATTGTTTGTAGACTTTCAACTTTGTTTCTACGGCAGTCCGGCTATAGATTTATACTATTTTCTGATGTCCTCTACACAATTGGATATTAAAGTGGAACAGTTCGATTACTTTATAAGATATTATTATGAACAACTGATGTTTCATTTAACACTGCTCAAATGCAATCAGAAAGCACCATCTTTGAGAGAATTTCAGTGCACACTTCTAAAATATGGTATTTTGGGTAAGTACAATTAAAACTAACGCACAGCTTTGATTTTATACAAAACTCTTCGAAACACTTTTAGGATTTTCTTCTCTAAGGGGAGTTACAGGCCTTTGTTTGTTAGAACCTTCGAAAGGATTAACCTTGGATAGTTTTGGCAACGATTCTGAAAAAGCTCATGAGTTCCAGAAAAAAATATTTGGCAATGATAGATATCGGGCACATGCCAGCCTTGTTTTAACTTGGCTGAACAGACGCGGTTTATTAGATATCTAAAATTAAAGCAGGATAAACGGATATTAATATAGACTTAATGAAGATGCAGTTATTTTTATGATTTAGACATTATATGTAATAAATTTAATAAATTAAGAAAACTAATTTCTGTAAATTGCTGGTTACATCTTTTTTGTGGTTATGGCTCGGTATGTTCATATTCTTTTTAAAATATTTATTTTGAATAGATGTCTCCAATGAACATGAAAAACTGAATAATTATTAAGATTCATTGCTAAATTCTTAGGACTTGGAGCTTAATTGTGGTGATTAAATAATGCTAATTTATTGACAATCGAAAATATTCCTCATTCTGACATGAAATTGAAAGTTCATTGTTTTCCAAAAACTGTCAACAACACTAAAGATATTGAAAACAAAAAAATAATTGTATAAAATATTTTTGACATTTCAACATCTTGTGCAATCATCAGAATAAGTCTGTAACTAAAACTTAATTTGTATAAAATAAATATAATGAGCATAAGATGCATAAAGCCATTGTCGTATTTGGAGTATTTCAACTCACCAAATATACATTAACATAATACAATTATAACATGAAATTCTTATTTAGTACTGTAGTACTGTATTATTAACATTTTTCAAATATTTTTGTAATACAATTAAAATAGCATGATTTAACTCCATGATTTCCTCTACTAGTTGTCATTTCTGCAAGTACAAAAAAGCCATGAGCTAACCGAGGTCGTAATGCATATTAACTGCAAAATATATAACGTCATAACAACAACTTAACATAAATGCTACCCATTAACTAGTAGGTACGTTAATTAATCATCTGATAAATTATTTCAAAAGCTTGTTTTAAAAGCTTTTAGTATTTCTGATGAGTTTCCAAGTGTGTGTAAAATCTTTAGCTTTTAGTTCTAACTTTTGAAGGCAAGAGGCAAGTAATCGTTCGCTTGTGCAATTATTTCGCGTGCAATTCACAAATAAATGTACATTCACAATAAAATTCCCCACTGGGTATGTGAGGAGCGATTTGTGGATATTCTTAAAAATGCCGTCAAGGGTTTTAGCTCTATCAATTCTTTCAAAGTATCGCCAGCCTTAGGTGATGGAGAAAACTATAATACAAACGTGTTGAGAGTAAACATTGATGTGAACTGTGAAGGTAAGTTGCAAATAGTAAAAAATTGCAAATCTTAAAAAATTAAAAAAATTAATTGCATTAACAGTTGCCAGTGTTGTGAGCTTTAATTTTATACTCAAAATTCCACTGCAAGGCAGTGATAACGATGATGCGAATAAACCAGATTTTGATCTCTTCTTGGCCGAAAAGGATATGTATCAGAATATCGTACCAGAATTGGAGCAAATACATAACGACATAGCTAGAGTCAATGTGAAGTTCAGTGCCAAATGTTATCGCTTCAAAAATGAGCCACTATGTGAATATATTTTAATGGAGGATTTGTGCGACAAAGGTTTCAAAAACGAGAATCGATTCGTTGGCTTGAATGAGATACAGACCAAGCAGGTTTTAGCTAAACTTGCACAATGGCATGCAGCAACAGCAAAACGTGTAGAGATCAGAGGTGACTATGACTTGAGCTACCGAGAAAGCTACTTTGGTGTGGAAAACGCAGCATTGATCGTTGACATGAATGACGCATTTAACAAACCCTTTGTCGAATGCTTGGAGACCGACTCTTATGCTGCATTGGCTGCTTACAAAACAAAGATTGTAGTAAACATTCGGTTGTGTATTTTAATCGCTTATTTAATTTATTTTAGATAAGCTATTGCCAAAAGCTTGATGATTTATATGCCAAATTTGGCAAAGTCAACACGAAGGAGTTCAATGTGCTCAACCATGGTGACTTCTGGATGAATAACATCATGCTTCAATATGATGCCAACTCAGACATACTGAAAGAAGTCTATTTCATTGATTATCAATTGCCAAAATATGGCACCATTGCACAGGATTTGCATTGCTTGCTTATGACTTCTGTTAAATGGGACATAAAACTAGCCAAGTTTCAATACTTCGTTGATTACTATTGTGAGCAGTTAATAGCGAATTTGAATTTATTACAGTATTCAAAAGAAATGCCAACCTTAGAGAAACTGCACGAGTCCTTAAGAGTCTATGGCATGTGGGGTAAGTTAAAGGTGTTTTCTTGTTAAGCTGCTGAGAGTCAATGTGAAATTATTTCTTTTAAGCTTTTGTATGCGCTCAACGTTTGCTGGCTGTGGCAATGTTGGACCCCCAAGAGAATGCTAATATCGAGACCTTAATGAGCAAAAGTAATGAAGCTTTGGCGTTTAAGAAACGCATGTTTCTAAATCCAAGATTTATACAACAAATTGAGCAGATATTACCCTGGCTTATACGTGCTGGCTATATGGATGCGGTGTAGATGCGCATTCGAAATGAAAAAAAAAATATATATATTAAAACAGAACAAGAAATAGAAAAATATATGCAATCCATGGTCAATTATTTTCTAACTGCTAAAACAAATTTCAGCACTTAACTGCGAAAACAACTGTGACTTGAGCTTCCTAACAACAAACTTTCAAAAGCTTCCACCGATAAACTTAAGCATTGAAACGTTTATGGTTTATTAAACATTTAGTAATTGATCATCGTCAAATTATGCGCTCTCTTTGAAGAGAGAGATTGAAGCGAAATTATTATTTTGTTTCGTATTTAATTTTATGAACATAGGTTTTTGTTTTCGTAGCTCTGTTTGTATTAACTTAGAAGCGCAATTTTAAATAATTTATTTAAAAACAAGCAATACATCGGCAACAGAGCGTATTAAGAATCTTTATAGCCACTTAGTGCATAGAGATAACAACAATTATATATTTATGAAAAGCTTTTTTGACAGTGCACAGAGAGTAAAACTGACCCATTTGGAAATAAGTTATAAATGGTAGCATTCAGAGGCGTTCCTAGGGGGGGAGGGGGGGGGCGGTCCGCCCCGGGTACCACCATTTTAGGGATGACACCATTTCGATTTTTTTTTTATTTCTCAAACAAACAGAAAAAGTAATAAAATACTTTACGGTAAAAAATGTAATTGCTGTTTCAAAATATAAAATTCTGCTTGCAAGTCTAAGCAATGAGGAGGAAACATTGCGAAAACGTTTCAAGCTGTAAAATCCGAAAACTAGTCTATGTTAAGTGTTTAAAATTTGGCAGCAGCTTACGACGAAATTTCAGAAAAGGATCTAGTTGTTGAAATTGCTTGCGAGTGGTCCTTTTTGGAAACTTCGCCAAATATTTCATTTGCATTAAAATTAAATCCTACAATTTGTTTTTCAGTAGCATGCGAAAGGAGTTTTTCAAAGCTTAAATTAATACGTACTTAATTGGACTTCCATTGGACTTCCAAGGTATTTCATGGGACAGGCCAAAGTTTCCGATCTTGCTTTTTTATCCATTGCAAACGAACTTGAAATCAATATTACTGATTTCGATGAGGTTATTTCAAATATTGCAACTCTTAAAGTAAGAAATGCCAGTATTTAGGACAGCTCACTTTTAATGCATGGAAATGGTACGAAATTAGTAACAAAATTTGTTTTTTTTGTTTTTCTTAATTTTAGAATATTGAACCAAATTATTAAGTTATATAAAGTTTAAGAGATTTTTTAACATACCTTTAAAATCTTAAAAAAAATGGATTCTTGGATTTAAACGAAACTTTTTTGAATTTTTATTTGAAGTATTAACTTTTGACTTTCAAAATATTATCTGCACCTTTTCATAAACAAGAAAATTATGCAGGATAAAAAATAAAGTCTTACTTATTTCTGTAATTTTCAATAAACATCTATTATCTATATGTCTAGCATTCTCACTGAGTTTGGTTAGGATCGGTTTACTTTTGTACGTACCTTCCATACAAAATTATTTAAAATTTAAATATACATCCTAGGGAGGTTATCCATTTTCAGTGCACATATTTTTCTCTAATTGCTTAGCCATATGACCAAATTTTGTTAAGATCGGCCAACTTTGGCATGCATCTCCCATACAAAATAATGTAAAAACTTAATGTAGGAAAAGTACCCAAGGAAAGTACCCCTAGGAACTGACCTCTGGTAGCATTAAACCTAAACTGAGCTTCAAACTTCATTTAAAATGAAAATTTAAAATTAAATATAGTAATTGTTCGGGCTTACTTTTCACTATAAAATTGTATTTATACATTTTTAAATATGAACGTTATAGTAAATCTTGAGTTGAAAAGGTTTTACTATATGAATAATAAAAAATTTGTGTAAAATTGTATGGTTTTATAAAGGAATTATATGCAACAACGGATGCATATATATATATCTCCCACACACGGCTTAAAGTTTAAACAATGATATGAAAAACAATTTTTTTTCTTATTTTTATTTGAAACTCCTATTGGAAGAAGAGACAGTTAAGATTTCTTTATTTTAACCCAACATTTTTCGGTTAAATCTGGCGCATATGAATCTGATGTTGTTAAACTTTTACGCGAATTTTTTCATCATAAGCACAGTTTGAACAACCATATAAATAAGTTTCACTTTATTAAAAAAAAAGTTTGCCCTTTTTTAAAGATCAGTAAAACAATCCTTAATTTTCGAAGAAAGTGTTTTGACGTAGAATTACGTCTTACAGCGCGGTTTGTATGGGGTCGTTTTAACAGATTTTTTCAAGGTCATAAGGCAACGTTTTTGGCGAATACTTTAGGGTATACCTACAGCCATTAATACTCTCCGTTCAAAGATAATATATATACTAAAATATCAGATATATCCTGCGCTGAATGAATATCTAACTTTGGATTTTGTCACTATTATATTAAAGTCACAAAATAGTAAAATATAAGAAGAAGAATGCATGTTTTTATATAAGAAAATCAATCATCAGCTGCTTATGAGCCTGCTGCTTTCTTTGTTTTTCTTTCGTTGTTTATGCTTGTATGCTTTGGTTTTGCACGAACTGATTGGTTCGCTTTGGCAGCATTGTAAGCATTGGGTTTATGTATGCACTACTGGTCTAGTATACTATTTTGAAACCAGAGGTCATGAACCTCTTTTCAACTCAGTCAATGAACTCAATCTGTCAAATTTAACGAAATGGGTCTGTGATCCGGTTAGATTTAACTCTTATGAAAAAAACGAGTTGGATCATATTTCTTTTTATGCTTTTACCCAATAGATGGCGTAAAATATTAATTTTTTGTATTTAATGCAAATTAATTTGGATTCCACATCCCACTAGCTCTAGCGAGTGTAGTTTGCAAACTATACATCGAACAGAAAGTGTAGCTAGCAAACTAAATAACAGACAGAGACGAGAGGAAACGACATGTCTCAGCGTAAAATATAGTAACCATACGATTTTTAAAAATCGGGGTCTTAATGTTAATTTGAAATTAGTAGTTAAACTGACTGTAGCTTGCAAACTATATATCGGGCAGAGACGAAAGTGGCACCAATGGAAAGTGCATTTGCTTCGCCTTGTTTCAACTAAGTCAATGAACTCAACCTGTCAAACTTAACAAAATGATCGAACAAATTTGAAATTTTGCTTGTTTGTTTTTGCTTGCTCATTTAATCATACTTACTATTTAACTTTTTCTTTGTTTTGGCATCGATAAGTAGTCCATAATTGAGTGTTATTCATTTATTTTTTAATTTTTGGAAGATCAATTAAAATACGTGCAAAATGAACAAAACAATCGGACCAAAGAGACAAAGTAGAAGAGGTTACAACTTAAACGGAATTCTACGTCTACACTTACGATACTATCGAAACTGTTTCTTTTTTTTCCATAAGTAATATTGAGTCCAATTGCTGTTGTGTTGTAAGATTTCCTAATGATTTTTTGACATTATCTACTTTTATACTTCCCATAATTTTGCCTCGACGTTTGTAATGCCCATAATAGGGATTGGCAGATATGGAAATGTGCATCTTTATTGATCATCATCTTCACCTGAGTCGATTTTGTCATATTCGTCTGTCTGTCGGCACGATCATTTTGGAGTTATCGAAATGAAATCCATATCCATTACAAAATGACTTTTTAAAATCGTAAAAGTTTTTTTAATTCCACAAATATATATGTAATGACTTGAAAATCTCCACATAAGCTTTGATATCAAATGCGCACTCTGAGTTTAAAATTTGGAAAAATTGAATGAAAACTAAACCTACCTTCCATACAAAGTGACGTCATCATTATAGGAAATTTCTTAAAAATCCATAAACATAGATTGCTAATATCTTGAAATTTTAGACATAAGCTTTGATCTCAAACACGTACTGAGTTTGAAATTCGACAAAATCGAATGAATACTTCACTTACCTTCCATACAAAGCAAGGTCATCAAAATATTAAACCTTTCCTAAATTTTTCAAAAATTAATGCATTGACTTGATATGTCACACCTAAGTTTTGATATTTGAAACGTACTCTCAATTTCATATTTGAAGCATATTAAAAGACGCTTCATATAAATAATAGAACCTATATAACTAAGAATATACCTCAACGCGGTGGGAAAGTTTTTCATCTTCGGCTAAGACTTTTCATATTAGCTTGTAATAATTCATAAAACAGAATAAAAATTGTAAGATTTTCTAAATTTGTACCATAGTATATATAGCATATATAGCATAGTATATACATACATTGTGCTCGAGTATATTTGTTAAAAAAAAATTGTATTAAAAGAATCATATACTGACTAGATAGACAGCTCTGTAGAAAGAAAATAGATAGACTTCTGAACTTTATCCATCTTCTTAGTGTAGAATCTACTTAAGACAACATTCGGCATTCCTCCTCTCAACTAAATAGGGTTTTTATTTTTTTTATTTACAAAATCAAACGAAACAGACCACATTGAAGAATTCAAAAAATTTATTGCAGACTATCAGATTTGACTCCTCATAACAGTAAGATTTTTCTTACTTTTTTAGTTTTACTTGAACTACGAGTCAGTCTTAAATTTTTCAACTTGATTTTCAATGATGAGAAAGATAAATGACGACGATGAAAAATATAAATTATATCTGTTAAGGTTATCTCAATGATATATTTTTACTGTAGAACCAATTTAAAGGAATGTATGAATGAATGTAATTTTAAGAGCTGTGCAGATAAGAAACAATTCAGTGGCAATAACGAAAAACAACATAAGTCGATTTATGTGGAAATTGAATTAATTACATTATCTGATGCGCAATAAGCGATTCTATTAATCATATTTTTTTTTGGTATTTTTATCTATCACAGTTAATGAGTTTTAGACAAAAGAAAAAAGACATAAGTTAAAAGTTACATGCATAATCAAATTAGATTGCTCTCCTGAAAACTATCAAAATCTGACTTATGTAGTTTTTCCTTATTTCCACAGAATTGTTAGGTGCTTAAATTTCGTAATGGGATGAAAACTATAGTACAAATAACAACTCACCTCAGGCATTGGCGCAGAATATAAAGTATAACAGGGCAACGTTTTTGTTTATTTTGTTTGATATTAAGATTTTTAAATCCAATGTTCTAAAAAAAAGAAACTATATACTTAATTGTTTAGCTTTTTCGTCTTTAATTTGCCAATTCGAATTCTAGTTGCGATCCAATATGTATTCAGGTTAGCAGTTTAGCAACTGAGACGATGACATATTATTTATTATATCTGAAATAAAGAAATCTTTAAAACGTTCCTACAAATGTTTGCAAAGATTTAAAAAAGGATTCACTTTTATTATATCTAAATCGCGAAACTAGTCATTAATTCCCCAAATCTGCTTTTTCTTTCAGAAACAATTTTCAGTTATGCGACAAAACCCTTATCTTGATGAAGAAAACAAAATATTGACTCCTATATATATTTTCGAATTCACAAATAGAAAATGAAAATTATCATCATCATATGGAGGTGCTTATGTACCCTTTATTCGCCCATGTACTAAGCCGTTTAGAGATAGAAAGCTTTTACTAAATGAGCTAAGTCAGCAACTAATGTAAAGAGAGTGCGAATTTGGTTAATAAATAATTTTGCACCAATACAAAATATATCAATGTATTGCGCGTCCCATGCTGCAATAGATAACTTTTTAGTTCTTTATTAAAAGCCATCAAGTTAAGACTGATGAGCTAGTGAGAGCTGAATGTAAAAAGGCCGTTACAATGTCCACAAATGAAAAAAAGTGTGCGTGTCAGCTACTACGCGCGATTGGAGTTTACTTCTTATTGATTGCCTTGGAATTTTATATAATCATGTACAATAGGCAAAGTGGTTAAATATATAAACTCATCATGCATTAACAGTAAACATTATTAATTTCATTACCAAAATATAATGTCGTTACCAACAACTGAGGCAGTAAAATTTAAATAACTAAAACTCGAAACGTTAAAAATTGAAGTAACATTTTTTACAAATCGTGATGATTGAACAAAATCTATAAGATCCCAGTGTTCTTCCAAAAAACTAAATATAAATTAAGGTTTTCTCTCAAAAATGTTATTTTAATATGAAATCTATTAAAGTTTCAATGACCCAGCCTAGACACAGATAGTCCAGTTACATCCGCTTGACCACAGAATCATCCATTTATGTATTAATGCTTCGTAGAATTCATAAAAGTCACAATGACCTAAGAAAATCTCATTGCATCCGATTGGCTATAGAATCATTAAGTTTGTTCGAAACGTCTCGTGGAACACAAAGAAGTACCAATGACCCGCCTGTGACCTCAGATAATCCAATTGCATCCGATTGGCCATAGAATCATCAATTTTGGTCCTAATGTACCATGGAACCCACAAAAGTTCCAATGACCCGCTTGTGACCTCAGATAATCCCATTGCATCCGATTGGCCATTGAATCATCCATTTTGGTCCGAATAATCCATGGAACCCATAAAAGTTCCAATGACCCGCCTATGACCTCAGATAATCCCATTGCATCCGATTGGCCATAGAATCACCCATTTTGGTCGAAATGTTCCATGGAACCCATAAAAGTTCCAATGACCCGCCTATGACCTCAGATAATCCCATTGCATCCGATTGGCCATAGAATCACCCATTTTGGTCCAAATGTTCCATGGAACCCATAAAAGTTCCAATGACCCGCCTATGACCTCAGATAATCCCATTGCATCCGTTTGGCCATAGAATCACCCATTTTGGTCCAAATGTTCCATGGAACCCATAAAAGTTCCAATGACCCGTCTATGACCTCAGATAATCCCATTGCATCCGTTTGGCCATAGAATCACCCATTTTGGTCCAAATGTTCCATGGGACCATTAAAAGTTCCAATGACCCGCCTATGACCTCAGATAATCCCATTGCATCCGATTGGCAATAGAATAACCCATTTTTGTCCAAATGTTCCATGGAACCCATAAAAGTTCCAATGACCCGCCTATGACCTCAGATAATCCCATTGCATCCGATTGGCCATAGAATCACCCATTTTGGTCCAAATGTTCCATGGAACCCATAAAAGTTCCAATGACCCGCCTATGACCTCAGATAATCCCATTGCATCCGATTGGCCATAGAATCACCCATTTTGGTCCAAATGTTCCATGGAACCCATAAAAGTTCCAATGACCCGCCTGTGACCTCAGATAATCCAATTGCATCCGATTGGCCATAGAATCATCAATTTTGGTCCTAATGTACCATGGAACCCACAAAAGTTCCAATGACCCGCTTGTGACCTCAGATAATCCCATTGCATCCGATTGGCCATAGAATCATCAATTTTGGTCCTAATGTACCATGGAACCCACAAAAGTTCCAATGACCCGCTTGTGACCTCAGATAATCCCATTGCATCCGATTGGCCATTGAATCATCCATTTTGGTCCGAATAATCCATGGAACCCATAAAAGTTCCAATGACCCGCCTATGACCTCAGATAATCCCATTGCATCCGATTGGCCATAGAATCACCCATTTTGGTCGAAATGTTCCATGGAACCCATAAAAGTTCCAATGACCCGCCTATGACCTCAGATAATCCCATTGCATCCGATTGGCCATAGAATCACCCATTTTGGTCCAAATGTTCCATGGAACCCATAAAAGTTCCAATGACCCGCCTATGACCTCAGATAATCCCATTGCATCCGTTTGGCCATAGAATCACCCATTTTGGTCCAAATGTTCCATGGAACCCATAAAAGTTCCAATGACCCGTCTATGACCTCAGATAATCCCATTGCATCCGTTTGGCCATAGAATCACCCATTTTGGTCCAAATGTTCCATGGGACCATTAAAAGTTCCAATGACCCGCCTATGACCTCAGATAATCCCATTGCATCCGATTGGCAATAGAATAACCCATTTTTGTCCAAATGTTCCATGGAACCCATAAAAGTTCCAATGACCCGCCTATGACCTCAGATAATCCCATTGCATCCGATTGGCCATAGAATCACCCATTTTGGTCCAAATGTTCCATGGAACCCATAAAAGTTCCAATGACCCGCCTATGACCTCAGATAATCCCATTGCATCCGATTGGCCATAGAATCACCCATTTTGGTCCAAATGTTCCATGGAACCCATAAAAGTTCCAATGACCCGCCTATGACCTCAGATAATCCCATTGCATCCGATTGGCCATAGAATCACCCATTTTGGTCCAAATGTTCCATGGAACCCATAAAAGTTCCAATGACCCGCCTATGACCTCAGATAATCCCATTGCATCCGATTGGCCATAGAATCACCCATTTTGGTCCAAATGTTCCATGGAACCCATAAAAGTTCCAATGACCCGCCTATGACCTCAGATAATCCCATTGCATCCGATTGGCCATAGAATCACCCATTTTGACCAAATGTTCCATGGAACCCATAAAAGTTCCAATGACCCGCCTATGACCTCAGATAATCCCATTGCATCCGATTGGCCATAGAATCACCCATTTTTGTCCAAATGTTCCATGGAACCCATAAAAGTTCCAATGACCCGCCTATGACCTCAGATAATCCCATTGCATCCGATTGGCCATAGAATCACCCATTTTGGTCGAAATGTTCCATGGAACCCATAAAAGTTCCAATGACCCGCCTATGACCTCAGATAATCCCATTGCATCCGATTGGCCATAGAATCACGCATTTTTGTCCAAATGTTCCATGGAACCCATAAAAGCTCCAATGACCCGCCTATGACCTCAGATAATCCCATTGCATCCGATTGGCCATAGAATCACCCATTTTGGTCCAAATGTTCCATGGAACCCATAAAAGTTCCAATGACCCGCCTATGACCTCAGATAATCCCATTGCATCCGATTGGCCATAGAATCACCCATTTTTGTCCAAATGTTCCATGGAACCCATCCCGCCTATGACCTCAGATAATCCCATTGCACCCGATTGGCCATAGAATCACCCATTTTGGTCCAAATGTTCCATGGAACCCATAAAAGTTCCAATGACCCGCCTATGACCTCAGATAATCCCATTGCATCCGATTGGCCATAGAATCACCCATTTTGGTCCAAATGTTCCATGGAACCCATAAAAGTTCCAATGACCCGCCTATGACCTCAGATAATCCCATTGCATCCGTTTGGCCATAGAATCATCCATTTTGGTCCAAATGTTCCATGGAACCCATAACAGTTCCAATGACCCGCCTATGACCTCAGATAATCCCATTGCATCCGATTGGCCATAGAATCACCCATTTTGGTCCAAATGTTCCATGGAACCCATAAAAGTTCCAATGACCCGCCTATGACCTCAGATAATCCCATTGCATCCGATTGGCCATAGAATCACCCATTTTTGTCCAAATGTTCCATGGAACCCATCCCGCCTATGACCTCAGATAATCCCATTGCACCCGATTGGCCATAGAATCACCCATTTTGGTCCAAATGTTCCATGGAACCCATAAAAGTTCCAATGACCCGCCTATGACCTCAGATAATCCCATTGCATCCGATTGGCCATAGAATCACCCATTTTGGTCCAAATGTTCCATGGAACCCATAAAAGTTCCAATGACCCGCCTATGACCTCAGATAATCCCATTGCATCCGTTTGGCCATAGAATCATCCATTTTGGTCCAAATGTTCCATGGAACCCATAACAGTTCCAATGACCCGCCTATGACCTCAGATAATCCCATTGCATCCGATTGGCCATAGAATCACCCATTTTGGTCCAAATGTTCCATGGAACCCATAAAAGTTCCAATGACCCGCCTATGACCTCAGATAATCCCATTGCATCCGATTGGCCATAGAATCACCCATTTTTGTCCAAATGTTCCATGGAACCCATCCCGCCTATGACCTCAGATAATCCCATTGCACCCGATTGGCCATAGAATCACCCATTTTGGTCCAAATGTTCCATGGAACCCATAAAAGTTCCAATGACCCGCCTATGACCTCAGATAATCCCATTGCATCCGATTGGCCATAGAATCACCCATTTTGGTCCAAATGTTCCATGGAACCCATAAAAGTTCCAATGACCCGCCTATGACCTCAGATAATCCCATTGCATCCGATTGGCCATAGAATCACCCATTTTGGTCCAAATGTTCCATGGAACCCATAAAAATTCCAATGACCCGCCTATGACCTCAGATAATCCCATTGCATCCGATTGGCCATAGAATCACCCATTTTGGTCCAAATGTTCCATGGAACCCATAAAAGTTGCAATGACCCGCCTATGACCTCAGTTAATCCCATTGCATCCGATTGGCCATAGAATCACCCATTTTGGTCCAAATGTTCCATGGAACCCATAAAAGTACCAATGACCCGCCTATGACCTCAGATAATCCCATTGCATCCGATTGGCCATAGAATCACCCATTTTTGTCCAAATGTTCCATGGAACCCATCCCGCCTATGACCTCAGATAATCCCATTGCACCCGATTGGCCATAGAATCACCCATTTTGGTCCAAATGTTCCATGGAACCCATAAAAGTTCCAATGACCCGCCTATGACCTCAGATAATCCCATTGCATCCGATTGGCCATAGAATCACCCATTTTGGTCCAAATGTTCCATGGAACCCATAAAAGTTCCAATGACCCGCCTATGACCTCAGATAATCCCATTGCATCCGATTGGCCATAGAATCACCCATTTTGGTCCAAATGTTCCATGGAACCCACAAAAGTTCCAATGACCCGCCTATGACCTCAGATAATTCCATTGCATCCGATTGGCCATAGAATCACCCATTTTGGTCCAAATGTTCCATGGAACCCATAAAAGTTCCAATGACCCGCCTATGACCTCAGATAATCCCATTGCATCCGATTGGCCATAGAATCACCCATTTTGGTCCAAATGTTCCATGGAACCCATAAAAGTTCCAATGACCCGCCTATGACCTCAGATAATCCCATTGCATCCGATTGGCCATAGAATCACCCATTTTTGTCCAAATGTTCCATGGAACCCATCCCGCCTATGACCTCAGATAATCCCATTGCACCCGATTGGCCATAGAATCACCCATTTTGGTCCAAATGTTCCATGGAACCCATAAAAGTTCCAATGACCCGCCTATGACCTCAGATAATCCCATTGCATCCGATTGGCCATAGAATCACCCATTTTGGTCCAAATGTTCCATGGAACCCACAAAAGTTCCAATGACCCGCCTATGACCTCAGATAATTCCATTGCATCCGATTGGCCATAGAATCACCCATTTTGGTCCAAATGTTCCATGGAACCCATAAAAGTTCCAATGACCCGCCTATGACCTCAGATAATCCCATTGCATCCGATTGGCCATAGAATCACCCATTTTGGTCCAAATGTTCCATGGAACCCATAAAAGTTCCAATGACCCGCCTATGACCTCAGATAATCCCATTGCATCCGATTGGCCATAGAATCACCCATTTTTGTCCAAATGTTCCATGGAACCCATCCCGCCTATGACCTCAGATAATCCCATTGCACCCGATTGGCCATAGAATCACCCATTTTGGTCCAAATGTTCCATGGAACCCATAAAAGTTCCAATGACCCGCCTATGACCTCAGATAATCCCATTGCATCCGATTGGCCATAGAATCACCCATTTTGGTCCAAATGTTCCATGGAACCCATAAAAGTTCCAATGACCCGCCTATGACCTCAGATAATCCCATTGCATCCGTTTGGCCATAGAATCATCCATTTTGGTCCAAATGTTCCATGGAACCCATAACAGTTCCAATGACCCGCCTATGACCTCAGATAATCCCATTGCATCCGATTGGCCATAGAATCACCCATTTTGGTCCAAATGTTCCATGGAACCCATAAAAGTTCCAATGACCCGCCTATGACCTCAGATAATCCCATTGCATCCGATTGGCCATAGAATCACCCATTTTGGTCCAAATGTTCCATGGAACCCATAAAAGTTCCAATGACCCGCCTATGACCTCAGATAATCCCATTGCATCCGATTGGCCATAGAATCACCCATTTTGGTCCAAATGTTCCATGGAACCCATAAAAATTCCAATGACCCGCCTATGACCTCAGATAATCCCATTGCATCCGATTGGCCATAGAATCACCCATTTTGGTCTAAATGTTCCATGGAACCCATAAAAATTCCAATGACCCGCCTATGACCTCAGATAATCCCATTGCATCCGATTGGCCATAGAATCACCCATTTTTGTCCAAATGTTCCATGGAACCCATCCCGCCTATGACCTCAGATAATCCCATTGCACCCGATTGGCCATAGAATCACCCATTTTGGTCCAAATGTTCCATGGAACCCATAAAAGTTCCAATGACCCGCCTATGACCTCAGATAATCCCATTGCATCCGATTGGCCATAGAATCACCCATTTTGGTCCAAATGTTCCATGGAACCCATAAAAGTTCCAATGACCCGCCTATGACCTCAGATAATCCCATTGCATCCGATTGGCCATAGAATCACCCATTTTGGTCCAAATGTTCCATGGAACCCATAAAAATTCCAATGACCCGCCTATGACCTCAGATAATCCCATTGCATCCGATTGGCCATAGAATCACCCATTTTGGTCCAAATGTTCCATGGAACCCATAAAAGTTGCAATGACCCGCCTATGACCTCAGATAATCCCATTGCATCCGATTGGCCATAGAATCACCCATTTTGGTCCAAATGTTCCATGGAACCCATAAAAGTACCAATGACCCGCCTATGACCTCAGATAATCCCATTGCATCCGATTGGCCATAGAATCACCCATTTTTGTCCAAATGTTCCATGGAACCCATCCCGCCTATGACCTCAGATAATCCCATTGCACCCGATTGGCCATAGAATCACCCATTTTGGTCCAAATGTTCCATGGAACCCACAAAAGTTCCAATGACCCGCCTATGACCTCAGATAATTCCATTGCATCCGATTGGCCATAGAATCACCCATTTTGGTCCAAATGTTCCATGGAACCCATAAAAGTTCCAATGACCCGCCTATGACCTCAGATAATCCCATTGCATCCGATTGGCCATAGAATCACCCATTTTGGTCCAAATGTTCCATGGAACCCATAAAAGTTCCAATGACCCGCCTATGACCTCAGATAATCCCATTGCATCCGATTGGCCATAGAATCACCCATTTTGGTCCAAATGTTCCATGGAACCCATAAAAATTCCAATGACCCGCCTATGACCTCAGATAATCCCATTGCATCCGATTGGCCATAGAATCACCCATTTTGGTCCAAATGTTCCATGGAACCCATAAAAGTTGCAATGACCCGCCTATGACCTCAGATAATCCCATTGCATCCGATTGGCCATAGAATCACCCATTTTGGTCCAAATGTTCCATGGAACCCATAAAAGTACCAATGACCCGCCTATGACCTCAGATAATCCCATTGCATCCGATTGGCCATAGAATCACCCATTTTGGTATAAATGTTCCATGGAACCCATAAAAGTTCCAATGACCCGCCTATGACCTCAGATAATCCCATTGCATCCGTTTGGCCATAGGATCATCCATTTTGGTCCAAATGTTCCATGGAACCCATAAAAGTTCCAATGACCCGCCTATGACCTCAGATAATCCCATTGCATCCGATTGGCCATAGAATCACCCATTTTGGTCCAAATGTTCCATGGAACCCATAAAAGTTCCAATGACCCGCCTATGACCTCAGATAATCCCATTGCATCCGTTTGGCCATAGAATCATCCATTTTGGTCCAAATGTTCCATGGAACCCATAAAAGTTCCAATGACCCGCCTATGACCTCAGATAATCCCATTGCATCCGATTGGCCATAGAATCACCCATTTTGGTCCAAATGTTCCATGGAACCCATAAAAGTTCCAATGACCCGCCTATGACCTCAGATAATCCCATTGCATCCGATTGGCCATAGAATCACCCATTTTGGTCCAAATGTTCCATGGAACCCATAAAAGTTCCAATGACCCGCCTATGACCTCAGATAATCCCATTGCATCCGATTGGCCATAGAATCATACATTTTGGTAGAAATGTTCCATGGAACCCATAAAAGTTCCAATGACCCATCTCTGACCTCAGATAATCCCATTGCATCCGATTGGCCATAGAATCATCCATTTTGGTCCAAATGTTGCTTCAACCAATAAAAGTTCCAATGACTCCCCTGTCACCTCCATGGAATCCATGGAATCCATTTAAGTGCTTATGACCCGCCTGTGACCTTGATAATCCCATTGCATCCGAATGGCCATAGAATCATCCACTTTTGTCCAAATTCTCCATGGAATCCATTAAAGTGCCAATGATCTGCCTGTGACCTTGATAATTCCATTGCATTCGATTGGCCAAGCATAACGCAAAAATAGTTGAAAATTCAACCATAACGCAAAAAATAGTTGAAAATTCAAACGTAACGAAAAAAAGTTGAAAATTCAACCATAACGCAAAAAATAGTTGAAAATTCAAACGTAACGAAAAATAGTTGAAAATTTGACTTTACCCCCTAATATAATTTCTTTATATGCAAATCGATTCTAAAGGAGTAAACTCCAATAAACTCCAAAAAGTTCTATTTGTGACTCACAAAAAAGCCAACAGAAGGTGCCAGAATGGCTGACCGCCGATAGATTTGAGGAGCTTTTACAAAATAATCTGCCAGGTTACAGGAAAATAACAAATTTTAAGGCATGTCCAGCTCTAGCAGTGGGTGAAAACTATGCAACACTTATGTTGAGAGTAGAAATTGAGGTCGAGTTAGAAGGTATGACAATGATTTCTACAAAACTGCAGCTGTTGCTTAGATCGAGTGATGTCTTCTTTTTAAGGTACCAACAAAAAATCACTATCCTACATGCTCAAAGTTCCTCTGGAAAATCCCATGTTCAAGGAAATGATGAAACAAAACATCTTCGAAATCGAACAGGGCATGTACATGGATATAGTACCTGAACTAGAGCAAATGTTAAAAGATGTTGGTGTTGGGGTTAAATTCGGACCACTTTGCTTTCAGTTAAAAAAAGACAAAAACATAGATTGTCTCTTATTGGAAGATTTGCGTCTTCGTGGTTTTAAAAATGCAAATCGTCTGGAGGGCTTAGATATGGAACACACCAAGAGCGTTTTGAAAAAGTTGGCTCAATGGCATGCCACCTCGGCGACTCGAGTGCAGACCAAGGGTAGCTATGCAGAGTGCTACAATCAGGGTTTTTTAATAAATTCCAACAAGCTAGGCATACAGGAAGTGTACAAGGGCATTGAAAAGCAACTCAAACAATGCTTAAAGAACTATAATGGACAAGAGGTGTACGGGGCGAGCATGGTTAGTAGACGAAAATATATTTTATAGATAACCTGTTTAAAAAAACTATATTCTCCACCCTTAGCTAAAGATACAAAATCAGCTTGTAGAAGAACTCTTTAAGTTGCAAAATATCGATGACGATGAGTTCAATGTTCTAAATCATGGTGATTGTTGGAGTAACAATATCATGTTTCAATACGATGACTTGGGAAATATTAAGGAAACCTACTTTGTCGATTATCAAGTACCCAAATTTGGCAGTCCAGCTCAAGATTTGCTATATTTTTTAATATCTTCAACACAATTTGAGTTGAAATTGAACTGTTTTGATTATTTCATCAGGTTCTACTATGAACACTTGGAAAATTATTTAAAATTGTTAAAGTATCCAAAGAAAATACCCACCTTAAGGGATATACATATGATGCTTATAAAATATGGGCCATGGGGTAGGTTCAAAGTCGTAAAGTTCCACAATTAAATTCTCATAGATTTTTCTTAAATCTTCTTAGGTTATAACACAGCCATTTGCATTATGACTGCTGTGTTACTTGAGCCCAACAGCAAAGCCAACTTGGACACTTATTTTAGTGATGATGACGAAGGGAATGAGCTTAAAATGTTGATGTTCTCAAATCCCAGATACGTAAAACATATAGAAGCTGTGCTGCCCTGGCTTTACAATCGTGGTGCTTTTGAATGTTCAAACTAAAAATAAGTTTAAGAAAGCGAGAAATAACTAGAAAGTGACTATTTCAGTATATTTTAAAATCAGTGTTTTGACAGGTAGCATGTGTTTTGTATGTGTCTTTTAAATAAATTTATATTTTCGTTAAGCAATACGTAAAAATTATGGCAGTTTGATGAAATGCATATTTTTTCCGGATTGCAGTGATTTTCTTATAAAGCAGTTAAGACGAGACTGACCATATCTATGTGACTCTTATTGGTCTCACTCATGCCCACCCCTGCTTATTCAGATGGCTTATTATTTTTGAAGCGAGCAACAGAAGAATTGCTCGTAGTTAATGATGTATGTGATCGATTTGATGATGAAGCATTGAAGAGGATTGTGTTGAACAGATTTTTGAAAGTGTATGCAAGTGCAGTTATCTTATCATTTCAAGCCTTATCAGGTATCTCGTCTAAAGTGAGTGAGACCGAAAAAGTCGTGTGATTTCAATTAATTGTATCAGATGTCTGAAAGTTGACTACTGAGAGTCGATTCGAGAACCTCAACGAGAAAACATCGGAGTGGCACTCTTTCACGTGTTGTTGAATACATGATAAGGCTTTTAACAAATTAAAATTATCATATAAATGTGTCGCACGTTGGGAGAAATAAAGAGAAAACAATAGCATACAAAGTTCTTAAGTTTTTGCAATTTTTAATTTTGCCTCATTTCCAAATCCCACCAAGTTTTGAACACATGTTAGTCTTGGTTGTAAGCAGGTTACTGTTTTAATTGGACTTTAATATCATAAGACATATTGCGCAATGTGTACTTTCTCATGAATTTTTGTGAATATGACATTGATCATGTTTATGACATATGACATTAGTTTTGATTGTTGAAAACAAGCGAAAAAAATTTTTTAAAAACTTATAAAATCCTAAAAAAATAATACCTTCTTATTTATATAATACCTTATATAATAAATCTTTGAAATTTCAATGCTAACACTGTTGATGTTCTCATCAAAATTTTGTATGTTTATAAATAAATGTCATGCTTCACAGCGGATCTTATACAGTAATAGTTGGTCTTGAAATTTGTTTAATTTTCCAAAAAAACTTTTGTACATAATTATATGGTGGTTATAAGTATTTACAAATGAAAATTTTTTTTTTATATAATTATATGATATATAATTATATAAAAAATTACTCAATCTTGTGTCTACTTGAAATCCAGCAAACCGCGATTATTCAACCAAGGCAATATCTCAGCCATGGCTTGAACGTATTTTGGGTTGGTATACATGGCTGTTTTCAGTTTTGATTCATCTTCAATATAGTTCTCTAAATTAGCATTTTCGATTTTTTCAAGTAAGACAATTGGCAAAACCTTGGTGACGACCATGTAAGCTGTAATATAAACAAAACGCATCAGTTAACTTGAGACGAATTTAAAAATATAAAATGCGCCTTACCAGCAAGACCGTTTTTTAACAGTGCCGCATGTATATTTCTCAGTTTAGGCAAAGGACGATGGTATTGCAAAAGCTTGAGGTTCTCCACCAGGTTGTCGTAATAAAAGCGAATCATATAGTCAAATTGTGTCAGTTTGATGTCCTTAGCAGCCGAGGAAAGCAAAAAGTAATACAGATCATATGCTGGAGAACCATATTTCGAGACTTGAAAGTCTACGAAGAGCACATTTTTAATCTTGCCAAATGCATCGTATTGAAACATAATGTTGTTTGACCAGCAATCTCCATGATTGAGCACATTGAATTCACTTGGATCGACCTTTTGATGTTGAAGCAGTCGATCGACAAGATAATCATCGCTGTCCTCCTATAAAGACACAGAAAAACAAAAACATGTGAAACTAAACGAGAAAAAATAGACGGTAGAAAAACATACCAACTTTTCAAAGTATTGGTTACAATTTTTCCACTTCTTCAGTTGTATTAAAAATGCGGTAGATACATTGAATTCTTTGAGCAGTGCACGGTTCTTCTCGCTGAAAATGCTCACAGTAAACGGTGTACCAAACATGCCAAAGTGTTCTACATAACAAGCAGAGGCTGCATGGAATTGTGCCAATTTGGTTAGCACCATCTTAATATGCTCCATATCAAGACCCACCAAACGGTTGGCATTCTGATAGTTTTTTATTCTTAAATCCTCCAGCAGAATGTAATCAACACCAACCTCACGATCTAATTTGTGAGCTTGCGGCGCAAATATCAACTCTTTGCCAGCATCTTTGTATAGTTGTTCTAATTTAGGCAGGATTTTATGATACATTTCTTCCTCCTTGGGAAACAGCTGGAATACTTCTAAAATTTTGGCCATAGCTTCATTGCTATGTTGCGCCTTAAGTACAAAAGATGTCGTTTTATGAGTGCCATCTGTAATTTTTTTTGAAATTTTAATGGTATTGTTAAGAGGTGTATGTATACTCGTTTAATACCTTGTAATTCAACTTCTACATTTAGACGCATCAGCAGTGAAGAGTAATTTTCACCAACGCTTGAGGCACTGGCGGGCTCTATTTTGACTATTCCTTTAAATGCTCCAATAGTTTCTTGCACGGCTTTATTCAATTGAATGGTACTCAACCAAGCAGGCCATGGTGAGGAATTACTATTTTGGGTGTGATTTCCATTTTGTGCCGGTTCCATATTTAACTGCAATTATAAAAGATTCAAGAAGGGGGTTTAAAAAACACAATAATAAATTCAAGATTTTTTTTTGTTTAGGCAATTGTTAGGTATTCGTAAGGATATAAACCAACTGCTGACAAATTCAAATAAATTACTGTTTCTTATATTTGGTACTTTTATTGTCTTCAATTCAAATTAAAATGAAACAATGCTCTTATCAAAACTGGTAAAAAGATAACGTTAAATATGAAGAAAAATCCCGCCACAAATTCAATGCATGTATCTGTGTCTAAAATCTATGCATAACTTGCAATATACAGAACCAATTAGCTGGGTTTAAGTAAAATAAATATTTGCAAAAAGCAATGTTAGAGTTAATAACGCACAATTTCCGAATAGACCGGCCGAATCACTGACTGGAACTCATTTTTGTATTTTTGCTTATCAATGCATTATCACTGTTTATATATTTTATTTTCATTCTCTCTTCGACAATCTATGATTTTTTTTTATCAACATCATCAACTCATTGTCAAACTGTTACCATTTATAGTAGTTTCTAATTGATAACAATTCATGGGAACGCTGACTAATATTGCAAGAACTTTTTGCCAATTATTTGAAGAGAAGGAAGGTGCACTTTGGCAAAAAAATTTAGAGAAGCGGTTTTTTAGCGCACCAATGTTGCCAGTGTTGGTATTTTATCGAATTTCCTAGTTAGATGAACAGATGAAGACCCAACAAAATATCTGAAGGCTTAATAGAAATAAATTATTTTGAGAACATAATTTTCTAGTGAAAAATAGAAACAAAAAAAATTAATTTTTTTAAATTTTTGTTAGGAAACCTGAAACGTTGTTTTATGTTTGTTTTATTAGTTGAATTTCAAGTCACTAGATAAATTGAAAAAAAGAATTTAAGACCTTAACAGTCTGGCCATCGTTTAAATAAACAAAATTATTATATAGTGCAAAAATTTTAAAACTTAGTATTCTAACAAGACTAAAATTTTGCAAAACATTTTTAGGTTTTTAATTTTTGTGCATTTAACAGTTAGTTTGTTTTTCCTTTCTTAAGAGGTATGACCAGTTTCAATACCGAAAGATAATTTCAATTTTTCTCATAACTTTTAGTTAAAAGAAATGATGCGCTAATTTCAAATTAAATTGGAATTTTATATTTCATTACACTGCGTGACACGATTTCGGTGCCTGAAAAACGTATTGGTAATATAGTTTTATATAAGTTATAATATGTTATAATATGTAGGCAGTGGATGTATTTTTTTTCCATCACGTCTTGTTTTTGAGGTACACACCGATAATCTTTATTAACCCTTTCGGAGCAAAGTCTTCCTTATGTAAAGTAAAATGTGTTGCCCTACATATAAAACTCGGTTGAATGAAGAATTTTGTAAAAGCAATGGATAAAGGCGGCGAAGGATTTTTATATTTAAATTAAGTGACGCAAATTTAAAAGAATTTTTTTTTGGTCCAGAAATACGCCTTCTAATGAAAAACGAAAACTTCGATCAAAAACTCAATGACAAAGAACTTTGCGCATGGACATCGTTAAAAGCTGTTATTAAAGGTTTTTTAGGTAATCACAGAGCCAAAAACGCGATGAACAATTTGTTAATTGCATATAAAAATATGGGTTGCAGGATTTCCTTAAAAATTCATTTCTCCATTCACATATGTCTTTTTTCCCTTCAAACCTTGGAGCAATGAGTGATGAACAAGGGGAGCGGTTTCACCAGGATATAAAAAGGCTTGAAGAACGGTTTCAAGGTCGTTGTGATGCCACTATTTTAGGACATTACTGCTGGCGACTAAAGCGGGAAGATACTTCCCATCATAAAATAAAAATTTAAAAATTCTTAATTTCTTGTGTTTAATATATGTATACTCCTTACCATATATGTTATATTTAGATGTGTGCAAATTTATTAATAAGTTATATTAATAATAACTTTTGTTGTCAGTATTACTTGAATTATGTATAATTAAATAAACCAACGCATAAACTAGACGTTTACATTTTAATTCTTTTAATAATAATTGTTAGTTACTATACTTTAAAAAAAGTACATGATAGAAAAAAGTAAGTATGAGTTCTTTTTAAGCAATGTGTATGAATAAGTATACAGAAAAATTTAAGCTGGTACTTAATTGTTTTTGTAACGCAGTGTTATTTTCCACGAAGTATCTTTTTCCCTTCCACTAACAATTCGAGTAAAAATTACTCCAACAAGGGAAATTTCTTTTATCTGGAAGCACTGTATTTGATATAAATCCAAGTTTATTTATGGATTTTTCTTATGAAAACGAGAGAGGTACTCTCTGAACTGACATATTGAATAATTTATCGTGTTTTTTTTTTTTGTTTTTTGTTAGTTTTTGTATACTACACACTATCTTGCTCTGCTTTGAGCAATTAAACTGCTTTAAGCTGTCTAGTTTAAGTATCAAAAGTATCAGAATTGCTTTTTTTACAAAATAATCCGGATATGATAACAAAAAATATTTTTATTAAAAAGCTTTAAGCGCTTTTACTTAAATGGGTCAAAATCAATTAAATTCGTTGTAACATTGTTTACTTGTCGATTGATGATGAGAAAAATTATGGTTGTTTTAATAAAGCACTTTTTATACCCTAAACCTGAAAGGTCAGGGTATATTAACTTTGTGCAAACGTTTGTAACGCATAGAATGAAGCGAGTCCGGTATAGAAAAGTATATATATTCTTGATCAGCGTCACCTCGTGAGCTATTCATGTCCGTCCGTCCGTCTGTGTGTTGTCCGTAAACACAGGATAAGAAGAAGGAGTAGAGATAATAAGATGAAACTTAATAAACATGGTCACATGCACCCAAGGATCTGCACGTTTGCAAATTTGGATCTGCAAATTTGGCACGTATGTTTTTTATAAGAAAACAAAGATGGTTTGGAAAAATGGACATCATACGCCTACGGACACGCTTACCTCCCATACAACGCAAAAATTGAAAACTGCATAACTCAGCTCATAGTTAACCTACAACAATAAAATTTGATATATATGTGTTTCATACCAACACAAATATGTCTTCGGAAAATGGACGTCATCTGCTCACGGACACGCCCACCTCCCATACAACCCAAAAATTGGAAACGCAATAAATAAGCCTAAAATTTTGGACGTTGAAAACAAAACAAACAAAAGACTGACATTAGAAAGCTTAAGAATACAACAAAAAGGGAACAAAGCAATAAATTTTAAAGAAGACACTGACAATATCAACAACAATTATGCAGCAGCATTGGACGGACATTAGTCATAGTACTAAGTTTAAAAGTTTAAGTTAGAATGTAATTTAAAATATTAAGTAGGTGTTTTTATTGTTAATTGTTTGTGAAATAATAATTTTATTGTGTTATTAGATTGAATTAAATAATCCCCTGAAGATGTCAACAAATTATTGACGAAACGTCGGGAAAATATTGAATTTTTGTTTTTAATATAAAAATTGCAATAAAAAAGCACTGGTCAAAAACCTCCTTACATTATTAAATATAAACAACAAAATTGACCCAAAATAACAACAAGCCTGTGTTTAACCTAAAGAGCTAAAATTTGGCACATATATGTTTTATGACAAGACAAAGAAGGTTTTGAAAAATGGACGTAATCCGCCTACGGACACGCCTACCTCCCATACAACCCAAAAAGTGTATAACTCAATAAATGAGGTTATATTTGTCATAGAGAAATTTAATTTGTATTTTATACCAAAACTAAGGTGTGTTCAAAAATTGGGAGTAATCCGTCCATGAACTTGCCCACCTCCCATAGCGAAAGCACAATAAAGGCAATTACTGTGAGCTACAGTAATAAAACTTGGTATGTGTAAATTTTTCATCAACATTTAAATGCATACAAAATATAGGCTTCATCCGCCCACGGACACGCCCATTTATAAAAATATTTACAAAAATTTTTTGTTTTTGAAAAGTGGGTTTAGGGTATTTCATAGTCGGCCTAGACCAACTTTAGACTTTCTTTGCTTGTTTTAAATCAAAGTTTATTAATTTATATAGGTTTCACTACGTTGTTGTAGTGTAATTGTAAGTGCAAGTACAATTTCATGAATATTGATGATTAGACGTTTTCGAAGGCAATTTATTTTATAGAAGGTAACATGGTAGAATAAATATAAAGGTGGGCTATGCCATCTAGTAAAAGTCAGCTGTTTGAATTCGAGTTTTCTTTTTGTTATTGTGTCATTTTTGACGTTTATGGTACTAATAAATTTGTTTTTGTGCACATCTTGTGCTCTGGGCAACATACGATATATAGTTTATGATTTTGTAGTTGTTAGCCAATTTCATATATTTTTTAAATTTATTAACGTATCAGCGGCACATCATTCAGCAATATTTTTGTTTTAGGATAATATAAATTTTATTTATTTTATTTTTAAAATTTTCCGGCAAAACAGAAGTTTCATTTGAATTTTATTTAATCCAACAAACCATGTAATGTTGGTTGTTACTGTAAAATACTTAATTTATTGTCATGCTTTTTTCATTGAAATTTGTTGATTAGATTAAATCAATTGAAGCAAGTGTTTATCAGAAAGTTTTACAATATCCGGTTATATAATACCATTTTTTGGTAGCCAGTTGAAAATAAAAACAATTTTTAATACTCACTTCTTCGCGCAAAACACTACAAATAAAACTGGTTCAAATAATTTTCGAAAAATTAGTGGAATAGGTTTTTCAGTTACGTGCCTTTAACAAACACCATCGCATTCTACTTAAGTGATTAAGCCTTAAATGGTTATGTGGTTCTTAAATTTTTATTAATGATTTGCTGTTATCAAATGTTTAATTTTTTTATTTACAACATGCACGCCCAAATGTACAGTACTGGGAAAAAAAACAATATGCGAGTCTATATTTGTTAAAAAGTTAGGCATTAAATAAACTAGCTTGCAGAGGGCACATCCTTCAGTCTTCAAGGCTCAAAAACCGTATAAAAAATATGTTGTACTTCTCGGTTTAGGAAGTGGTAGTGCACCAAAGCGAGCGAAGACTCAACAACTAGTTGCAAAGGTGTGGGCGTCTGTTTTTTTGGGTTACAAGAAAAACAATGAACAGCGATTATTCCTGAAAACTATGGACCGATTGAAGAAAGAAATCGCAAGCAAAGGGCCCCATTTCTTGAAGAAAGAAATGCTCACAAATCGATCGAAATGGTCAAATTGAACTGCAAGCCGAACTGCTTCCACATCCTCCATTTTGTCCAGATTTAGCTCCCAAAGATTATTATCTGTTCCCAAAATTAAAAAGGTAGCTACAGGGAAATAGACTTGCGACGAATGAACTGGTCGAATTGGAAATTGTAGAGTATTCGGAGATCAAAGGACAGCACAAAGTTAGACAAACGTTGGAATAAGTGCATCGTGCTTGTACTATTTAGAAGAACATACAATAATTTTGGCAAAAATCGTTTGTTTTCTTTACTATAAAAATTACAAAAATTTACAGAAAATACAACAAAAATATAAGAATAAAAATTTATATATGAATTAAAATTAACTTAAATTCTATTAAATTTAAATAAATTTGAATACGTCAAGTTTCATTTTTTGTTTTTGGGAAATACAACAAAACATATCTGAGTCGGCTAAGAATATCAACTAAAGTCGCGTTAGGACAAATTGAGGTCATTACTTTCATTACATTCTTTGCCATAAGATGCACTAGTACCCAAATTTTGATAGTAACATATTGAAAATTTAATTTTTAAGGCTATCAAATCTAAATAGCAAAAGTCAGGTTTCCCTGATCTTAGTTAGCTTTAGGTAAAGCTTAAAAATGCTCTACTGCAAACCTGAAAAATGACTTAAGCTTTTTTTTCCTTAACGACACAGATATACATACAATTGAAAATAAATTTTAAGCATTTTTATTGCTCGAAACTGTACAAACATATGTTTGTTAATGGTATGGCTTTAAATTGCAATTATTATTTTGCTTTTATCTTGCTAAAATAGTTGTGTTTGATTGATAACTTCTTTTTTGTCGAATTAACTAATTTACCGAGTATGTCTTAAAATTGGTGCTGACTCGTAAACTTAATAAAAGCAACAATTAAAAACATGTGATACAATTCTAAAGTTCTTGATAAGACTGAATGAAGCGTGTTACACAATGATGCAGTTTTATTTCTGATTTGTTATAGAAAAAATCACCGTTGTTATTAATTTAAAAGCAGCGATTGAATTCTTAAATATTTTCATTCATTTTTTAATATGATAATCTGAATTTTTCCCCGAAAAATAAAATGTCAAAAGGCATTTCTCTTAAATGTGAGAACTGAAACATGCTTCGTTCCTCATTCCGTACTAAAGTTTGCAGCATGTTCATGCTTCTCCATGTTCATGTTCTCTCAGGAAATTGTATTTAACTTATTTAAATATCCAAATGAATTATTGTATAAATTTCACTGATAAAATATGGGTTTTTTATTTTAATTCTGGAAATATAAAATTTCGACATTTTCGGTTTTTGAGATGGGCTATGAAGCTTTTGTAACAAAAATAAACCCTGCATCGAAATTCCAACCCGTTCATAAGATTGAATTAGTTTTCACAGCATACCTCTTTACATATGTATGTTCAACTCTGTTCTGCTTTAAATTATTCTGCACTCATTTAATTCTTTACGCAAAAGTGAAGTTATTTGATTAAAGTGTGATCTTATTTTGCTGATAGTTTAACAGTTATCTCGTGAAAGCTTCGTTGTCATGTCATAAAAAACCCCAAAGTGAAAAAAAAAAACAATAATACTGCTGTCATTTAGTCCGGAAAAAGTTAAATTGCTCTGATAACACTTTGTGCACACCCACCTCCAAATGGATTGTCATCATTAATATACAATAAAATATGCTGCCTCACTTTATAATACAGAAGTTGTACAGAGGTGGTTGCATAGGCAAAATGATGACAAGTTTTAACTCTCTCAGATTTAAATGTACTCTCTGAGATTCTTCTATTGATTTGAGAATTAGTTATCTTTTCAAATCGTTTCACCAGTGCTGTCCGAGTATTTTAGCAGAATTGCCCCCGAAGTGATCAGCAAATAAATTATTTTCCCCCAGAATAAATAAAAATGTCCACAAAAAATTCCTCCGAAACTTTAAGTACTTAAAGATTGAATATCAGAGAATGGGGTATGCTGAGTAATTCCGTTTTCGGAATATGCCGTTTTCATAAAGTGTAACTCGTCTATCTGTGTGTTTCGAAATTGCCATTCCGTTCCGTTTTCAACCGTTTTTAAATACTTATGTTTTTTTTTTTGCTCCGATTTGGTTTTACTTTACGATCGTGATAAAATCCCACAACAATGTTTTTTGCTCGGATAATAGTACGCTACCATTTTATTCCGCTCTTTTTCCTGGAGTTTGGGTTAGTGGTAGTTTAAGAGTGAAATTCGATTAAAGCGGAATAGAGGTAGCGCTCGTTAAGGTTTTTCTCATTCCCTGTTATATATAAATAAAATATTCTAAGAAGAAATTTACTTTTCGAGCCAAAGAAAATTTTATTTATTTAACCCTCATTGAGTTTATAATCTTTTTTTTTTTAATAAATCTAAATTTTTGACGATGAAGTTTTAATGGAATATTATTGTATTTAAAATTAATTTATTATGTCTATAATATACACTTATTATACATTACACACACATGTTTATAAATATAATATTAATCTTTATATAAATACGAGTAGGGAAAACAGTAAAGAACCATTTTGACACATGTTTCTCAACCGATTTTGATAATTTTTTTTAAAATGAATCAGAGCGGTGAAGGAAAAAGATCTAATTTTTAAAAGATTTTTTTCCCAAATTTTTATGAAGAAAATTAGTTTTTCACATACATTTTTTATCGAATCTAAATAAAATTTTTTTTCTATCGAAAAGAATATATGTGAAAAGGTCGAAGTTCGGCCACTGTCGAACTCTGTCGTAATATTAATTGCTTTATTTTCAAACCTAGACTCTTGTGAACGAAGTATAAACTTGCAGCTTGAAAGAGAGTTGAAATGTTCATAATTTGGTATTTTTACAGTTGTAGTTCAGGTATTTTCAAAAAATCGAGTGTATTTAGAGCAATCTATTTACTCTGTACACCAACAATATTATTAAAGAAAAATTTTTTTTAATCCAAAACCATACAATTTCAAAACATATTTTAGTTACTTCAACCATTAAGAAGCATTAGTTTTTAAATTTTAGAAAACAAAATAAATGATCTCGTGATAAGAATGCAGAAAGGTTTGTATAATTTAAACAACTTATTAGGTTATTTATCTAAACATATTAATAATTACTTCATTTTAATTTAAAATGTATTTTAATTTTTTTAGTTTCGGTAAGTTTCATTTTGTGTATAAATAAATATTTCAATCAAAAACTCTAGAAGCACGTTTTTCGTTTTGAGCAAAATGGGAGTCAAAATTATAGCAAACAGGGAAATTTCCTTCGTTCTGGCAGCACTATGCTTCATCGTTGATTTGCTGAGAGCGTAATCAAAGCTCAGTACTCAGCAACGAACACCAGTTATTTAACTTTGATTTGAAGAAGATCAAATTAAGGGAAGCCTAAAGCTTTCTTAAAAAACTAGATAATATTGAGCACCAGTAGCGTAGCAAGGGGGGGGCGGGGGGGGCGGTCCGCCCCGGGTACACGCCAAAATGGGGTGTAAAATTTGGCAAAAGAACTTTTTACCACATAATTTTTGATTTTTTTAATAAAAAGAACACACCTCAATGACTTCGGTTTTATATTTGAATATCAAGAGGGTGCAAAAGTGAATGAAAATATTTTTTACCATCACCACGACTTCGTTTTTATTGAAACAAACTTAAACTTTATATTAAATTTTGTTCAATATTAACGCTCACACTAAAACCCAAGTCAATTCCATATGTAATTTTTCATTGGTTAGGGGTGCAATTTCCAAACAAATTATATTAAAATTTTCTTGATATTAAGATGGAGTACAAAATTAAAAATGTAAAAACCCTTTTTTTATATTTCATTAAGTTTTATAAAAAATCACTTTTTTACATCTTATATTCAGGTTAAGAAGTGTTCAAACTTGCAATACATTTCTCCGGAACTTTTCAGAAAAACATGTTCATGTCATAAATTTCAAAAATAAAAATATACTCTATGATTTTGTGATTACTTAGTTCTGAGACTATATATCATGAAACAAACCTAACTTACAGCTTTTAACCTGCTAGAACATAATTTTGAATAGTAATATGTTTTGGGTATACTGTTACATAAAACTACTAGTTTAAAAATCATTTATAAACTTTTAACTTGCTTAAAAAAATTTCTAAAAAATTAAATTGATTTAAATTCATTAAGTTTTTTATTTAAATAAAATAAATGGCGTTTAATGACAATTTTATGGCCTTCTAACGTTTTTTTTTTTTTATTTTGTTTTAAAGATGTCCATTAAAAACTCTAAGATGATTTTTCGACTCCTTTATTTTGCTAAAATAATTATTGTTCTGTTCAAAAATCAACCAACAAAAACTAACAAAAATACAGTTTTTAATAGAAGATATGATGCATAGTTCCTTAAAAATTATTCTAATAATTAAAATTAAATTTTGTTCTCAATCAACGAATGTGAAGAAACACCAGATTTCTTGGAATTGTCAGATCTTTTTGAGCCATTCATGAGTCTTGACCTTGTTCAACCTGGGCAAGTTTGCTTTGGGAGTTATGTAGATAATGAGAATGAAAAAAAATTTCTGATATCAATTTGGTATCACTGTAATATTGTGATACGGAGATATTTATGGTGGTATTTCTGGTGATATTTATAAAGCAGTCAAATGTTACAGACCTCAATCTTGTCTATAAAAGTCCAAGCGGAGATTAATATAGATACACTGAGAAAAAAAACATACTTAAAAATTAAACAAAAATTATTAAAATAGAAATTTAACGCCTTTGTTTTTCTACAAAACAATATTTAAAACAAGTGTGTTTAATTTTCACCTACCTATAAACTCCTTTCTTTTTTTATTTTTCTCTTATTATTTTTTTGAAAAAACAAACAAACATTTGAATTCAATGACAATTTTTGAATTTTTTGAATTGGTTTGACAAATATCGAACATATGATAAAATAAAAACTAATAAATTAAATATTAAAATATTTCAAATGCAAACTTCATCGAATTAAGTTTACATTTGGTATTCGGAAGGTCCCGTGGGTAGTTGGTTGTGAATCTGGTGCTAAAACTCGGAAAAGTTAATAAAATGGCATCGAAAAAAATATGCTTTAAAACATGAGTTTTTAATTTTAAAATGTTTGTTTTAAATTTGGTTTTCTTAGAAAAAACATTGTTTTAAAAACAAAAACTTTTGTTTAGAATTTAACTTTAAAAACAGCTCTGTTTAATTTTTTTGAATTTATTTCAAGCTCTATTTCAAAAACAAATTCGTTAGATATGAACACACTTTCATTTAATTTTAACACATTTTTTCCTCAGTGTACTATAAAGAAATTGATAAAAATTATGAAAAATGTTTATAAATGAATTTTAATATTTCATTTAAATTTTATATAGAAATGGGGGTTGATTTCGAAAAAAAAATTATTATATTAATAGTTATTCAGGGTCACTAGTGAAAATTTGTTAACGTTTTGCAGGTCCTATTTTTTCTTCAATTATGCAAAATTTTTCGTAATTTTTTCAAAGTTTTCTATATTCAACTAACTAGAGTTTTTATATTTAAACTGATATGTGTGGTTTACTCTTATTACATTTGTCTCTCACAACTTATAAGCCCGGAGACAAAAATATTGGAACAATTCAGAAAAAATTCTTTAAGTTTCTGAAAATTTTAGATTCTTACTTCTTTTATCAAATATTCATGGATAGCATAGTTTTGTTTTTTTTTTAATCTCTTCTAAAATATGTCATTTTTTTAGAGGTTGATTCGAAAATATGTAGTAAGATTCATCGGCTTATTGTATAAAAAAAAATCTTCTTAAGGGGTGCACAATTTAGTTTCCGCCCCGGGAGCGACCAACCCTAGCTACGCCACTGTTGAGCACTAAGCACAAGTTTACACATTAAAAAACAAATAAATAAATAATTAAATTGGAAAACACAATTTTTTTAACGCTCATAATTTTATCTTTTTACAATGAACAAATGGACAAGTTCGAGAAATACATAAAATTGGGAGTTTTTATTTGTTCCAAAAAAAGTTTTATTTTCAAGGAAGCTATTCAAAAAATGGTTTACGAAATACTTTTAGTTAAGAGTATTCACTAGCATTACGAGCATGTCGTTAGCATGTTGTCTTACTCCGGGCTGATAAATAATTTAAATTAAAATTAATAAGCATATTTCCAAAATTTGATTAACTATTTATGCACGTTAAGTCAGTATTCCAAGTCAACAAGTTTTTGTTTTACAGTCTACAAAAGCGGCAGACAGTCTCAGAAAAATGAGACGATGACTTTAAAAATAAAATTTCGTTTTTATACAAATTCTAAATTTTGTAAAAATATTAATAAAAATGCCACATTGCTGGAGTAATTTGAATCAAGGGTTAAGAAGAACAGCACATTATGTTGCAAATTTTAGAACAAATAATAATAAATTTTTTATTTTTATTGCTCTCTTCTTGCTCTCTGTTTATGATTGCTGATAAACTCTCTAATACTATGCCAGCTATGACTAACAATAAAATAGGCAGAGAAAAGTTATTTAATAGATAAACATTGAGAAATTAAATATTTAGTTGACGCTGAACACACATAGAGCTAAGTCGTGCATTGCTTAATACAGAGCTTTAAAAAAAAATCGTAAAAATATGGCAACTAACTCGGCTAATGGCGATACTCAAGAAACACCCAAGCCTAAGGTGGCAAAAGTACCGGAATGGGTGACGGCAGAATTATTTGAGAATCTAATGCGTAAAAATGTTACGGGCTTCAAGAAAATCACAGACTTTAAGGCTTTTCCAGCCATGGCAGCTGGCGAAAACTATGCCACTATCATGTTGACAGTGAAAATCGAAGCAGAAGTTGAAGGTAGATTGTGTTGTGGTTTTTTTTTTTTATTTATTTCATGTTGAGCACGCAATTAATCTCGCTTATTTTCACAGATGCCAAGTCGAAATCAGTCTCATATATGATGAAAGTTCCCCATGGTAATGAAATATTCCAACAAATGATGGCGGTCAACAATATTTTTGATGTTGAAAAAATCATGTACCTGGATATTGTGCCCGAAATGGAGCAAATGTACAGAGAAGCCGGTGTGGATGTTAAATTCGGTGCTCAATGTTATCAATTCGAAAAGAATGTGGATTCTGATTATATTTTACTGGAAGATTTGCGGCCACGTGGTTTCAAAAATACTAATCGTCTAGAGGGTCAAGATATGGAGCACATACAGTGTGTTCTGAAAAAGTTGGCTCAGTGGCACGCAGTCACAGCAACACGTGTAGAGAAAAAAGGAAGCTATCCAGCTAATATTATGAGCGGGTTTTATGTAGAGAAAAATAAGCCTATACTTAAGGAAATGTTTGCTGGTTTTGAAAAACCATTACTTGAGTGTATGAAGACCTATAAGGGTTATGATGTTTATGGCGAAGTTGTGGTAAGTGCTGATGAGGTAAACAAAATTAAACAGCAAATCATAATTAACCGTTTACTGATCATTTAGATTAAACTTCAGAGCCAACTTTCCGATCTGTTCTTCAATTTGAGCAAGTATGATCCTAATGAATTCAATGTTTTGAATCATGGTGATTGTTGGAGTAATAATATTATGTTCCAATATGATGCTTTTGGAAAAATCAAAGAAACCTACTTTGTGGATTTTCAAATACCCAAGTTTGGAAGCCCAGCGCAAGATCTGCTTTATTTTCTGATTTCATCCTCAAAACTTGAATTGAAGTTAAAACACTTTGACTATTTTATTAGATTTTACCACGAACATCTTGTGGAACACTTAAAATTGCTGAAGTATTCAAAGAAAATTCCTACTCTTAGGGATATACACGTATTGCTGTATAAGTATGGACTATGGGGTAAGTTTTTTCAACCATTTTATTGAAAAGAATTCCCTGCTTATCCTTTTCTATTTTCCCCGCACAGGATATGCTACCAGCACAGGAGTCATGGCACTTGTTTTGCTCGATCCTTCTGAAAATTCACATATTGATAATTTCATCAGTCAAGATGAGGCAGCAATCGATTTCAAAAAGCTAATGTTTTCAAATCCTAGATATTGTCAGCACATGGACGTTATAATGCCTTGGCTACACAATCGTGGCGCCTTAGATTATGCCATATGATAAAAAACTTAAAATTAATGATGATTATGCACAAATGTATCGGTATTTTAGCTATTGTTATTTATTTTGTTGTATTTATATCTCGTTTGTTTTTTTTTTTTAAAATAATTTATCAGTTTGCAATTGTTTAAGTATTTGTTATCACGCAGAAGATTGATTGACGCTTCAAAGTAACGTTAAGAACCTCTGTAAATTTGTTCTTTTCGAAATGAGGAAAAGATAATTTTTTTGTTGTGCTATCTGCAAAGATTGTAGACAAAAAATTTAATAAACTTTTTATGATTTTATAAAGAGGGTTTCTTAAATTTTTCATTTTGACTGTTTAAGATATTTTTTTTTTAGGATTTGACGCAGAGACTAACACTTTACTTGCATTTTTGTTTGAAATACATGTGTGTAGTATAGGTGCAAAGAGTGGTGACCATATTTTTTAAATCAAAATATTGAACATACAAAACATATTGAACTAAAATTTAATAATTTAATATCAATATTTAGAAATTTTAAAATCATAGCAAACTCTTCAGAACAATGATTCCAGAACAATAATGTTAAGTAATTATTATGAGAATAATTCATTTTTTCAGAAACTACTCAAAGTATGCAAGAATTTTGGTTAGAAGCGACAAATTTTTTAACGCACTTTGTTCCGATGAATTAAATTATTGTAATCATCCTTTTTTAGGCACTGATATATTTATACCCTAAACCTGAAAGGGCAGGGTATATTCACTTTGTGCAAACGTTTGTAACGCATAGAACGAGGCGAGTCCGGTATAAAAAACAAAAAACAAAAACAAATTGGCCATTTCAGCCCTTGAAAGGACTTTGACCGAGCTTCTTATGATTAATTGTGTTGTGTGTGTTATTAAATGTTTGCACACAATTGACCGAGAACTGGACCTACATGTTTAATGCCGACTCCGAAAGGCTAAAGTTCATGTTCTCAAGAAGCTTTACATGACATTATTTACTCTCTGAGGTTTGCCATTGTCTGCAGAGAGGTGGTGACCGATCAGAAAAGTTTTAATTGAAAAAAACTTTTCGTCGCGGCTGGGGATCGAACCCGGGCTCCGAGCATGCTAAGCCACACACTTAACCTGAATGCCACGGTCACCACGGTCCGGTATAGAAAAGTATATATATTCTTGATCAGCGTCACCTCGTGAGTCGAGCTATTCATATCCGTCCGTCCGTCCGTCTGTCCGTCCGTCTGTGTGTTGTCCGTAAACACAGGATAAGAAGAAGGAGTTGAGATAATTGGATGAAACTTGGTACACATGTTCACATGAACCCAGGAATCTGCACTATTGAATATTTTTGGAATCCGCCCACGGACACGCCTACCTCTCATACAACGCAAACATTGAAAACTGCATTACTCAGCTCATAATAAGCCTTCAATAATAAAATTTGGTAGGTATGTGTTTTATATCAACACAAAGATGTCTTTGGAAAAAAGACGTCATCCGCTTACGGACACGCTCACCTCCCATACAACCCAAAAATTGAAAACGCAATAAATAAGCTACTATTTAACCGACAGAGCTAAAATTTGGCACATGAAAATTAAAAATTGGATAACTCAGCTCATCATTAGCCTACAACAATAAAATTTGATATGTATGTGTTTTATACAAACACAAAGATGTCTTCGAAAAATGGGCGTCATACGCTGAAGGACATGCCCACCTCCCGACGCCCTTTTACAATAAAAATTTGTTTGCTTTTGAAAAGTGGGTTTAGGGTATTTCATAGTCGGCCTAGACCGACTTTAGACTTTCTTTACTTGTTTTATTTTCAAATGATTTTTTACTGTCTTTGACAAAACATCATCTAAAAATATTATTATAATAAAAAAATTTATGATAGTGGTATGGGAGAAAAATACATTCATAGTTACAGGTCTTAACTCTTAAGAGATATTGAGATGGTTATTTCAAATAAATGATTTTCGTATCATGATTATTTTTTTTTTAAATTCAAAAACATAATTGAAAAAAAAATTTGGTTAAAAAAAAGCAAAGTTTGCTGATGATTGTTATGTTATATGAAAAAAACAAAAACTACTTTTGAGTAATTTTGTTGAGAAAAAATTCAAAATAATGAACGTTTTTTTGAAAAAATCAGCTAATCAGCTAACAGTATCGCTGAAAAGATTTTTATTTATAAATTTTATTTGTATCGAAAGACAAGACCTTGAATTTCTGCTTGCTTGTTAATTATTTTAAGGGAAGACATGACATTGGCCTTTATTGAAATCGATTTTTTATAATATTGTATTTTAGTAAATATTGTTAAAATTCTAAGAAAGACACAAACTTAATTTTCTTTTCTTTGCCGGATTAGTGAGAGCGCATTTTTAATTTTAACCTTTCTTTTCTTTGTTCACAAACTTTGAACGCGTTTATCTCGAAACCATGTTTTTCGTACTGGTTGCAGTACTAGCGGGTTCATTTTTTGGAATTTATTTTTTTTTAATTTTTTTTAATATTGATTTTTACCGACACGAGCTTTTTTCAAAAATTTTTTCGATTTCTTAAGAATTTTTAAAGTCAATATTTTTTTAGAAAAAAACACACTTTCAAATTTGGAACATCACCAAAAATTGAAAAAATTTTTTAACAAAAGCTTCTGTTCTGTCATACCAATTTTGTTAAGATTTAAAAAAGTAATTTTTTTCCAGTTCGGACAATCTGCCGCGAATGTTATGTCCCACCTTAAGGTAACGATACAGCACAGACTCAGAAAAGTTAACCTGCTTGTTTTTGGCTCTGTCAACTTTTGTGAATTGTTAACTTTTTAAGGACAATAGTATAATTGATATGTACAAATATAGATTAACTAAGAAAGAAGCATTATGTTTACAAACATATTATAAATGCATATTTTTTTGAAGAGTCTGACTCTTATCATATGAATTTCATATTATTTAATAGACGAAATAGTTATAAAAAATTTATTCGGATGACAGTACTATATTGGTCTTTGTGTCAAATTGAGAAATACAAATGGAACTGAACTAAACTGAGCACCGATTTCGCAACATTTCTTTGCCATCAAATTTTTTTCATACCTAAAACTCTCCCAGCCGCGTAATTTAAAAAATATATATGACTGAATGTTAATAGAGAACAAGTAAATTAACAATCCTTGTTATTGTTGTTTAGTACGTGAGTGAATTGATAGTAGCACTTATTTGCAAAACTTAAATAACTACCGCTGAATTATAACTTTGATAATTATAAGTCATGATAATTACTTTAATGACCCAGATAATTGGATTCTACAACAGTCGTGGCGAAGCAAACGTTTTAAAACTATTGGTTTTATGTGTAGATAAAACAAACTACTACAGGCTTATTCCACACTAATGAGAAACGGAAACATAAATTATGAAATGAATGTATTTTAAGTTATTTCTGGATCTCTGATTTAAATTAAATTTAAAGTAAAAATAATTAAACTTTGTGCTTTTTCTTCGCCACACACGTTTCAAAAAATGCATTATTTTCCTTAAAATGAAACATGGGTCGCTGATAAAATTCAAACTCTTCTAATATACGTTCATATTTTATATAAATTTTCAAGTAATCAAGTAATCATTTGCATTACTTGAAGTTCATCACACATTTTTTCAGAGAATTTCAAATGCCACAATTTTATAAGTCAATTTTTCATTTTACTTATTATATTAATAAACATTTTGGTTAAAACATCTTTTGAAATTTTTTTTTTTTTTTTTTTTATTATAAAGGCTGACATCTTTTGTTTAAATCAAATGACGCAAAATTATTTGTGAATATATCCATTCGATCAAAAACGAAAAGTAAATTTTCACTTATGTTCAGTTAGATAGGATATTATTTTCAACGCTACAAAGAAGTTAAAACGTCACTCACATCTCTAAAGAATGAGCGTACATCTGAATTGCATCATCAATTTTTTTTTTTTTTTTTAAAATTTGTTATCTGTTCTTTATAAATTTTTGTAATATTTAATAATTTTACTTAATGTACGTTTTTATATGGTAGGCATGCAGTAAAAATGTCAAATATTTTAAACTATCGTCAAGAAATATTTATACCAATTTATAGTACTGAAAGTAATTTACATTTTAATTGATGTAATCGATTATTTACACAAAAATTTAAGAGATTGAAATTTAAAATATATTTATTCAAATTTAAGCAATGTCATGCAGTTTAAATTATATCAAAATATAATTTTTCGAGACACATTCTTTTCGATAGATAGATTAACGTCGCTTCAAAACTGACCAATCATTGTGATAAAATCTTCATACACACAATGCTACTGTAATTGTGACAATGCTACTATTTAGTTTGTAATAGGGTTCCCCCATATTGATAATGCCATAACTTGTAGGAAATATTCAAAGAGTGTTAAAACAAAATTATTTTTAAACCAAGTTATTCTCAGCAATAAAATATCAATAACGAAAGAACGTGTTTAGTTAATTAGTTAATATGAAGCCAAATTGAGAATCCAATATAATTTTAACATAAGAAACTAACTAATTAACGAGGTATTTTTATGCCTTAAAATAGGTACGCCCTTATCTGGGCGGCGTATGCCTTATTAAATTTCGCTGATTAACAATGACTTGTTTCTATGAATTTATCAAAATAGCAGAGTAACGCTATAATTTCATGACCTAATAGATTGTTTTATGCGGTCCAACTTTCAGAAGAATTTCAACTACAGCTTAATGAAAGCATTCAAGGTTAAATCATACTATATATATATATATATATATACTATACAAATAAAGCTACGCGTAAAAACTGACCGACTGAGAGAAGTTATTCGATATATGTACTATTCCACATTAAAATTAAGAATACAATGAACGCTAATGGAGCACATTTTTTTAATTAAACCATTAAAAGCCATTTATACAGCCTTTAGATTGGGTAGTTAAATCGATGTAACGTAATAACCGTAAACTTTCAAACTTCAGACGATAGCGGATAGGCTTTGGTCTCACTCGGTAGCAGCGTTGCCGCTTTGGTTAAATTCAACCAAATTTGGTAGTTTTTTTTCTTCAAATCAGCTTATGGTTATTTGGTAGATTTTTTTTCAATTTAAAAGATGTTGGTAGATTTTTCAATTTTGGAGGTAATAAAAATTTTTAGCTAAATAAAACTCAAAGAAAATAAATGAAAATAAAAAAAGGCGTGATAGAAGCAATTCTTAAGAATGGGTTAACTTAGGAATATACAAAAAGTATTGAAAAATATTTTTCGTTTAATCTTTTTTATGTATTTTTCACCAAAGAATATTTTGGTGTTATTTTGTTTTATATGTTTTAGTGTGGTCAGATAATTTTCAATTTATTTAAACTTTAATATATTATTAAAAAAGGTTATTTTTATTTCATGCTGTTGAATTGATATATATTGTAACTTTAAAAATTTATGGGCCAAGGTAACGTGTGAGGTCATTATATATACATAAATTTTTATTGGCCCTAATAAGGCAAACATTTTTGTTGAAGATTTTGGGTAAATATCTCAAACGGTATAGAAGTTATGAACGATAAAGTGAAGTGGATGTCAGAAAAAATTGAGATTGCGAAAAAACTTATCATTTGACGTAATTTTTTGTTGGTAAAAAGTTTACATATTCTGCTTTAAAATTACAAAACAAACAAAAGGTTCACTTTTTGAGATATGAGCACGTTAAATGTTTTTCAAAAAGTTTTCAACTATAGCATAAAAATACCAAAAATATTTATTTTCTTAAATCACTTTTTAATATCTTTCTAAAGATACTTCATTGACAAAAATAGGATAACAGATGATAGAGACATGATTTATGGGAAATAAATCTATTTTCAAGATTTTTACTTTTATTAAAAATTGGTATCTCCATAACTTTCGAAAAAATGGCGAAAAAAAAACAAATAACTTACATTCTTATAAGTGGAAAAAGTACCCTTAGACAAAATTTCAAGCCAATCGAAGAGCATGAAGCAATCACGACTTGTATTGGGCGTGGAATGCCCGTATTGGGAAAATATTGAAATTTGATTTAACTTTTTAAAATGGATAAACTAGTAATCTTCGACTTGGCCGAAGTTAAAATACCCCCACGGCTGATTCGAAAGTGTAAAACAATCTTAAAGATGTGCCTTTTTATAAAGTTTTCAATCTGGGGTTGTATGAGGTGGGCGTGTTCGTGAATGGATGACGCCCATTTTTCTAACACGTCTTATTTTTGATATAAAATGAATTAATACCTAATTTTATTTTTGTATTTCGACAGAAGCCTCTTTATATAGATTTCAATTTTAGGTTTGTATTGGAGGAGGGCGTGTTAGTGGGTGGATGACGCCCATTTTTCTAAGACACTTTAGTTTTGATATAAAATTAATAAATATCAAATTTTACTTTTGTAGCTTTGATAAGACCCTATTTATATAGTTTTCAATTTTGGGGTTACATGGGAGGTGGGCGTGTTCGTTGGTGGATGACTATTTTTCTAACACACCTTAGTTTTAATATAAAATGAATAAATACCTAATTTTGTGTATTTAGCTTCCACAGAAGTCTTTTTATATAGTTTTCAATTTTGGGGTTGTATGGGAGGTGGGCGTGTTAGTGGGTGGATAACGCCCATTTTTCTTACACACCTCAGTTTTGACATAGAATAAAAAATTTCAGTACTGTTGCTTAAATATTAGCCTCTTTATAGAGTTTTCATTATTGAGGTTGTATGGGAGGTGGGCGTGGTTTTCATCCGATCTAGCCCATTCTCGAACTTGATCTTCGCTTTTTTAAAAAAAACTTAAATATGAAGTTTCATTACGATAGCTTGAAAATTAAGGCTGTAATCGTGTCGACAGACGGACATGGCTAAATCAACTCGGGTGGTGATGCTGATCAAGAATATATATACTTTTCTATACCTACCACGCCTCCTTCTGGGCGTTACACACTTCGTGACAAAATTAATATACCCCTTACGCAGTACGCGTGGGGGTATAAAAATGTGACTTAATTTTCTTTTTTAATATACAATAGAAAGTTTATATAAATGTAAGCATAACAACATTTTTTCAGTATTCCTTAATGAGTTTTTAAGCTTATATTGATTTGGTAGTTTTGTATCCATTTTGGTAGTTTTTTTTAATGTGGTTGGTTGCAAAATATTTTTTTCGGTGGCAACCCTGCTCGGTAGTCGGTGTATTCTGCTTAAAAGTAGCTTAAGTCGGCTCAAGAGAGAATTGAGTAGCTCACGTATTGCTCCATGTTCTCACAAAATCTGTATCATTTAGCATGATTCTACTCAAAGTTATGACACAAAAAGCGAAGAATTTTTCTTAAGGCTTATATGGGGATTAAAAACTTTGAAGCAAGATTTCTCGAAACACTGAAATCAGACTAAGCTACTCTTCCATATGAACACAAATATATTTGAGTAAGCAAGAATAATTGAGCGAAATCACTGATAATACTGCTCATGAAGTGATGATCATGTCTTGTAAATTTGGCAAGAAACTTAAACATCAACGAGTGAGAGAGAACAAATTCAAGAGAAATAGCAAATAATTGATTAAAAGCAGGTCTGGACATTCTAACACAGTCATATGACAAGCCCAGCCCTGATCTAAAGTCTTAATCTGTCGTGACCTCAACATGCAACAATCATTATAGCTTTAGGTCATGAGTGATTACATATTTACATATTTAGTAAAATAGATTGAGACTGAAAAAAGGCAGAACACTCTGAAGTTTTCAAAAACTACACTGTACAAAATATGAACAGCCTAACTAATTTATAAAAACTTTTTGAGTAAAAGTCGATATTGTCATAAAAAATTGATTTCTGTATTAATGTGAAACCAATAAACAAAAAAAAAATAGGCTTTTCAAGTTGAAATTGTTTTCGGAACTGCTTTGAAAAAATAATTTGTTTACGTTTCCTGACAGATTTCACACAGAAACTTACAAGTTTCTAAGAAAAATTCGACTTTATTAAGTCCATATTTAACATTTTTTGTTTATTGGTATGAATTTGGGAAGAGTCGACTTTTATGTAAGAGTCGATATTTGAAAAAGTAGATTATTGTCATTCCTCTTTTGGTAAGGCTGAAAGTCTTCCAAGAAATAAGTTATTAAAAAGTTAATAAAAATCTTTTTCATTGAAAAACGTGGGATTTTGTATGAATTTTTATCTCTGCTGTCAAGGAACCCGACATGATTGTTCTATTTTTCAAAAGATTTTAAGGAATTTAAGGAGATGAAGACCAAAACCGCTTTCAACTTATGTGTAGTTGCAAAGGGTTATCGTTATAGAGAAAGAATATGGGTACATAAATTTGACCGGAAAAACAGTGTTATTGATATCTTATGTCTTGACGTTTTAAATGCCAATTTCTTCAATTAAAATTTAATGATATCGAGTTAATATTTTTCGCAGTGTATACGTTCATTAAGATATATTTATGTATGCAAACGTGAGTTTCAGGTCGAAGGTCAGTATCTCGTAGAGCATCTCTTTGTTCGGCTCGACCGGCAATATATATTTATACCCTAAACCTGAAAGGTCAGGGTATATTAACTTTGTGCAAACGTTTGTAACGCATAAAACGAAGCGAGTCCGGTAAAGAAAAGTATATATATTCTTGATCAGCGTCATCTCGTGAGTCGAGCTATTCATATCCGTCCGTCTGTGTGTTGCACCCAAGGATCTTCACTATTGAGTATTTTTGGAATAATCCGCCCACGGACACGCCTACCTCCAATACAACGCAAAAATTTAAAACTGCATAACTCAACTCATAATAAGCCTACAACAATAAAATTTGCTGTGTATGTGTTTTATACAAACACAAAGATATCTTCGAAAAATGGACATCATCTGCTCACGAACACGCCCACCTCCCATACAACCCAAAAATTGAAAACGCAATAAATAATCCTCTGTTTAATCTACAGAGCTAAAATTTGACACATATGTCTTTTATAACAAAACAAAGATTTGTTTGAAAAATGGACATCATATGCCCACGGACACGCCCACCTCCCATACAACCCAAAAATTGAACACGCAATATATAAGCCTCTGTTTAACCTACAGATCTAAATTTGGCAGGTATGTTTTTTATGACAAGAAAAATATGGTTTTGAAAAATGGACGTCTTCCGCCTACGGACACGCCTACTTCCCATACAACCCAAAAAGATTAAAACTCAATAAACAAGGTTATATTGGTCATAGAGAGGTCAAATTGCGATCAAATTATTCCCAAACTAAAGTGTGTTCAAAAATTGGAAGTAATTCGTCCATGAACACGCCCACCTCCCATAGCGAAAGCATAATAAAGGCATTAACTGTGAGCTACAGGAATAAAACTTGGTATGTGTAAATTTTCATCAACATTTAAATGCATATAAAATATAGGCTTCATCCGCCCACGGACACGCCCATTTAGAATAAAATTTTTTTGTTTTTGAAAAGTGGGTTTAGGGTATTTCATAGTCGGCCTAGACCGACTTTAGACTTTCTTTACTTGTTTTTTTTTTTTCTTTTGTCATAACAAAATGATACGAATTCGCGCGACTATATAATAAACGATCTGTGCATGATGCTTTAATGATTAAGTTTATTTTTTTTTTTTCTATGTTTTCATATCATATTGTTTTTGTGCCATTTGCATATTTATCAAATACACTATCATTAATGAATACGTATTAAAACAAACATATTGAAGATACGATATTTTTTTTTTTCGGCACTTGTCGAAAATATCATGTTGTTTATATAGTTTTTAATCGGCATTTGTCTGGTATCGCTTCTGTTTCTTTTTTCTTTGCTAAGCTTTTGTTATTTGAAATTGTTAAAAAATAGTTCAGATACAATTTGAATGTCGAGAGATACAGACGCATTTGTGAATTAGTACGTTTATTTCGTTGTAGTTGTTTTTGTTGTTTTTATTGTAGCTTAATTAACTCTGAAAGAGACTATTTTTTAATATTTTGTGATACTTGTGAGTATTTGTGAATTTATTATATAGTAGCTTTTTCGGTTGAAACGCAAAGATCTCAAGTTGACCTGAAAAAGACTTTAAAACGATTGAATTTTGAGTTGTACTTTGAGCAGAAGTGTGTCAGTTATTAAACCGGTCATATTCTAAAATAAAATATATGCACGCATGCCTTATTAACTTTTCATGTAAATGAAAATATTTGTTTTCAAAAGAAAGCGTCTTTTGAAAGTAAACAAAAAGTTGCACCAAATGTTTCTAGATAAATAATAAATAATGTGAAAATTAATAATTTGTTAAAATTTTTACGGAAATTGCTTCAAGCTTAAACTATGTTTTGATGAAGTGAAAGAAATTTAAAAATTGTTGTTAAAAAACTAAAATATTTGGTGACCTCAAGGATTACTGCTCATATTCAAATAAACTGTTGTCATGGAAAATTGAAGAAAAATCGAAATTGTTTTTAGTGCTTTCTTCAATACCAGGTGAAATGACTTTCTATGCACGGTATTCTCAGAAAAGTAAAAAAATAAATTTTGCAAAGAATGACAATTTGTTTCTTAAATGCTCCAAATAAGAAAACTCTGAGAGTCAAGATTCTAAGCTTTTCTAGTTTGGTTTCATTCTAAAAGCTTTAAAAGACATATTCTTTCGGTATCGCTTGTTTTATGTTTTCTAACATTATTTTGATAATATATCATTATGTAATGAAATATATTAATAGTGAACTAACGTGTGACATTATCTTAGCATATGCAAACATTGAACTGACATGTGCATTTATTAACCCTCACTTTGGTACTATTTACATATGTAAATATCCCAATTTTAAATTTGCCATAACTCCGTTCTTTTTTATTCGATTTGAATATGGCTTGGACTCTGTGGCTATTTTTTGGTTTTCTTTCTGAAAATTTAAAAGTTGTTTTTAATTTTAGAATTTTTTGATACTTTTTGAAAATTTTTCATTTCTATAACGTAGTTTGGTACATATTTACATATGTAAATATTTTGTATTTGAAAGGCTTTTCTGGTGTTTTAACGCATTTTTTGTATTATTTATAGAAAAAAATGATAAGGAAAAACTCTTCACATATTTATTATATATACATATTTCATATTTGATAGCTTTTATTGGAAAAATATTAATGAACAGAATTGCTTACCGGGACACCGATGCACCAATCAATATTTTAAATTTACGGTTTTTATTTGTCATTATTACTGTGTTAATCAATACATTATTAATTATTATTCTAATTATTATTCTTTTTTTTATAAAATTTACACTACGATGTTTCACAACTGATCAATAAAAACTCTTTTCTTACTATAACACTTAAACTCTTTACAACTAAGTGAAACACACGCTACATTTTAATTCTGCTTTTCGGGAGAAAAATAAAGGTACGCAGAAATGAAACCGTGAAAAAATAGTTGTCAACGCAGTGTGCTTTTCAAATGCAAATAATATGCAAAGTTAAAAAACCCCCTTATAGAATATATGAAAAAAAGGAACAATTGAAGTTGTTTGGAAACAGCGCCAGTTTTTACAACAATATGTCATGTTTTGATATTTAAGCTGGAAGTGCTAATTTAATGAAAAAAATTTAATTTTTTGTTGAAATTTGTTTTGTTTATTCATTGGCACTATACATTTTTTTTAATTTGATTTTCATAATTATATTTTGGTTATTTCGTAAAGGGATGGATCGTCAAGTGTGCATAATATGTAAAACGCTATATCGTAAGAAGTAATGCATGGATTTCAATGGTTAGTAATTTTTTGAATAGGGTACAGAATAACCTTTCTTTTGATACCCATAATGCTAGATTTTGTTGGAAAATTAAAAAAAAACACAACTTTTCCAGGCCCATTTTCCCAACATGCGAACCCTATAACTTCTAAACCACTTGAGAGCGGCATGAAATTTTTCCGGAATTGGACTTAGAAGCTGTCAATACATATATTCCGCCTAAAAAATAATGTAAATTTGTAGTTTCTGTTTATCTTTAAGAATGCCAAAAAAATATTTACAAATGTAAATAGTGCCAGATTACGAAGTAAAAGATTGGTGCCAAAGTGAGGGTTAAGATTAGTGTCCGACCGATTATTCGGCTTCGGCTTCGGCTTGGGAAATTGGCATAATCGGCCGATATTTTGACCTTCGGCATCGGCTTCGGCTTCGGCCGAAATAGCCGATTATTTTTGCCGAATGTTGTGGCTTTGCTAAATAGTTTTTTTTATAAGTTTTTAGAATTTTTTTGAATTATTCAGTGAACTCGTTTCAAAATTCCACATTTGAAACATTTTCCATTGTTTGTTTTGTTTTTCTCTCCTTTTCTGTTCTTTTATGAGATGATGTTCACTTGATGAGAATTTTGTTCAAATGATAAATATAATATATATTTCTAATGAATTGAATTGTTACGTTTTTGCTTTTGTTATCGACTGAATTATAAAGCCGAGTTAAAGCTACAAATTTTCTGACAGATTTCAGTTAGTAGCTTTTGTCGACTGGATCGAAAATTGATAAAATTTTTTTATACGTTATTCTGATGTCAATAAATCAATTACAGAAACATCTGAATTTTGTATACAAACTCTTACATTTAATTCAAATTTAATGATTTCATTTATACTGAAATGAATATTTAATAAAAGCAAAGAATAAATTTTATAATTTTTTTGACTTGAAAACATTTGTTTGTTATTCGGCTTCGGCTTCGGCCTTCGGCCGATTATGTCCATTTTGCCGAAGAATTGGCTGCGGCTTCGGCTTCGGCAAAAATTCACATTCGGTCGGACACTTATTATGATACTCAATAGTAGATTCATTATTGATATGTTGAGTTGATTGAAAGACTCTTTCTGACAGTTCCAAAAAATTTGTTTACAAGTTTTTATTCACTGTCAAATTAATTTCATACTAACCTTAATCCTCAAAAACAGCACCCATAAATTTTGTTTGATTTGCATTTGTTCGTTTAATGAAAGTCTCAGAAAAGTTATTTTAAGTGACACGCTTCCAATAAAACATTCTATCAGAATCTTTTATTATTTCATTCCTTCAAAAACAAATAAAAACCTACAGTTCATTGAACAATTCTGATCATAAAAATATGAACCCATGTTTCTATATCTTGATATAGAGCTTCAATGTAAATTTAATATGCTTGGCCATTGATGCTTGTCATAACTCAAAATCTTAGCCAGCCAATATATAAGACAGGTTAAGAACAATTAACATAAATAAATAGTTTATGAATTTGTTAAGCAAAAATTAATATTAAAAAACTAAGATTGATACATTTTTGCAAGATATGAACTGAAGTGGCATGAAATGCGTTGTTATAAACTTTGCCTGTGAAAAATGGTTTATCATGATTAAACCTTATCATCATATTTAAATGTATAAAAATTTAACAGATATTTTATTTTGTGCGTTTTATAAAATATTTTATTAAATACATAACTGGAGTTTCAAGTGTTATGGCGATTCGAATATACGATATATTCTCAACAAGCGTTTAATGACATAATTTAATCTCTTGGTTAATTGTTCGCAGAGTGGTGACGGATGATCACGAAATCAATTTCAATTGAATTAAAAAAAAAAGGTGTATGTATCAGATATCCACGTATGTTAACGCATTTAGCCACGGCTTCTAAGAAGAAGATCTCTGTCATACACTGACAAAAATGGATCATATTTTATGACAATTGATTAAAAAAAATAATTTTATTACTTTGTGTAGAAATATGTCAAAAATTTAAAAAAAATAATAATGAAGTTAAATAGAGAAGATTTTTCAAGATCCAACACCTACGTCATAAGAAAGATGGCGAAAATGCTCAATATGTAATCTCTTGTTATTTGTTATTTCATGTTGGTTGATCTAGAGAAAACAGCTCATATAAAAAATATATACATGGTTCGGGCGTGCGTTACGGGTACTTAAAAGTATCTCTTACCGCCTAAACAAAAATATATTAAGATGAAAAATTTTCGATCGAAAAAGTTGGCTTTGGTTTTGAATTTTTATGTTATTTCGATATAGAGTTCTTTGTATAGAACAAGAAGTGCGATTTTTTTGTGATGCATGGGCACTTTTATGAACTAGGTTTTGATTCAAATTTGAAATGAACCAATAGAAGAATATGACCAATAGTTAAACTTCGTATATTCTTCAAAAATATCAATATAAATTCTCAAATAACACAGCAAACCTGTATTTGACATGAATTACAAATATATCTAATATATAAAAATCTCGTGTCACGGTGTTAGTGTTTGAACTCCTCCTAAACGGCTGGACCGATTTTAATAAAATTTTTTGTACACTTGGTAGGTTTGAGAAAAGGTCGTAAAGTATTTTTCACCCTCTTACCCGCGAGGGGCGTGGCACTTTTCCAAGAACACAAATTTATCGGCTCTACTTTCATCTATAAGCCACGCATCAATGAAACTCGGTACGAACTTACTATTGAGTTGTGCCCTTAGACTATCCCATCCGCCCATAAAATTACATTTATCGGATAGATTTGGAACTATATGTCGTACAACAATGGAACTCAGTATGAAGCAACTGATTGGCCAGGTCTTTCATTTATAAAACAAACACGGGCATTGAAAAACGAGGCGTGGCTCTGCCCATACTAAATGGTATAACTAAATATTATCTAAGTATCCATAGATGACATAAGACATGTCAACTGTAGAAAATTGATATTGATTCATTAAGGTTTGTAATTGTTTCTCAAATCCTTAAACATTGCGAAGGTGCAGATATTGTCTGTATTTAAGAACTAATTTGAGAATCCTGAAAACTGCTAGTATTGCCTTGTGAAACTTGAGCACTCCTGAATAAAAGCAAATTTCATTTAAATTTTTTTAAAAAATTTTAAATTAAAGACTTTTTTAAATAAAGACAAATTAAAATAAATATTAAGAACTAATGAAATTTTAAGTTAATATTAAAAATTACGAAATACTATTCGTTAACTAAACCGAGAGTTCACTATGACATATAAGCAGTATTTGAGCTTAATATTTAATTAAACTTATTTATTGACTGATTTTTTTCAAATAATAAAAATATAAATAAATAAATCAATAAACTAAAAATAATTCTGAGCATGAACATAACTCAGATCATTTGATCTCAAATTATATAAACAGAGACTTCTCACCAAATTTTGTGCAAACAAGTTTTAGACACGTACTAAAGTTTTGACATGCTGTCATCAACAATATTAACGCAAGAGACTTTTTTGTTTATGTTTACTAACCTGAGTGTTTATTTGTTTTGAAACAAGAATTGAACTAAGCGTTACCAACGTCAATGAAATGCGGAAACTCACTGTGCTTTGCTAGCTGAGTAAAGTTAATGAATTCAACATTGAAGAGTAATAGTTGTGTGCATAACAGAGAAACCTGCATTGGTTAATAAAGAATATTAAGTGTAGTTGTTGTTATTTTTCTTTTCACTCAAACCACCACTGTCCAATAAGTTTTGTCGAAGATGCGCGTTTTTATGTTAAAGCAAGCTTTTTAAATTTTTAATGTTTACTCACCAAATAATTAGTCGGAAAATATTGGTTACGGATATGTTTATTTATTCACAAAACATAAGTTCATTTTTTTCTATCCATTAAAAATAATAAATAACGAACGAGAATGATATTCGTTAAGCTTTTTCATCAAAAACATTGTTCTGCTTAAATTTCTCAACTAAACGAAAAATTATTTTAAAAAATAAGCCATGGTTTAATACATATGTTATTTGATCATGATATTTGTATTAGCCTAGTGACTAAACTTTGGTCTGATTCAAAAAAAAATTTTAGTTTTTTGGTATAGTTACTGTATTTATACGAATATACGAACTTATTTAGTTTGAGTAAGACAAAAACTACAATGAAGCAAAAAAGTACACAATAATAACGAATTTTTCAATAATCTCAATGAACTGCAATTCTGATTTTTGGTTCAGTAACCATACACTGAGAAAACTGTGCGCCTCTAACGTTCATTTTCACTTTAAAATGAGCTTCTAAAACGTTCGTTTGATATTTTAAAATGAAAATTTTAAAAATTGCATGTAATTCTTCTAAAATGTTAATTAACCGCCCCGGGTGCACGCCAAAATGGGGTGTAAAATTTTAAAAAAGAACTTATTTTTTGATTTTTTTAATAAAAAGAACACACCTCAATGACTTCGGTTTTATATTTGAATATCAAGAGGGTGCAAAAGTGAATGAAAATATTTTTAACCATTACTAGGACTTCATTTTTTTTTTTTAAACAAACTTTAACCTTATATTAAATTTTATTCAATATTAACGTTCACACTAAAACCCAAGTCAATTCCATTTGTAATTTTTCATTGGTTAGGGGTGCAATTTCTAAACAAATTATATTAAAATTTTCATGATATTAAGATCGAGTACAAAAGTAAAAATGTAAAAACATTTTTTATATTCCATTAGTTTTATAAAAAAGCACTTTTTTACATCTTATATTCAGGTTAAGAAGTGTTAAAACTTGCTAGCATAGTAGACATTTCTAAAACCATTAAGTTTCGAAAACCTGCATGATTTTCAGAGTATGATGAATGGAGGCGTCAGTTGTTTTGTAAGCAATACATTTCTCCAGAACTTTTCAGAAGACATGTTCATGTCATAAACGTCAAAAATAAAAATATACTTTATGATTTTGTGATTACTAAGTTCTGAGACTATAGGTATATCATGAAACAAATCTCATTTACAGCTTTTAACCTGCCAGAACATAATTTTGAATATTAATATTTTTTGGGTATACTGCTACATAAAACTACTAGTTTAAAAATCATTAATAAAATTTTTACTTGCTTAAAAAATTTCTAAAAAATTAAATTGATTTAAAATTTTTTCATTTTTTATTTAAATTAAAAACAATGGCGTTCTATGACAATTTATTGCGGTCTGCCTTTTTTTTATTTCATTTTGAAGATGTCTTTTAAAAACTTTAAGATGGTTTTCTGAATCCTTTATTTTACTTAAATAATGGACAATAATTATGTTCAAATCAACCAACAAAAACTATCAAAAATACAGTTTTAAGAGAAAATTATTAAAATTAAATTTTTTTCTCAATCACCGAATGTGAAGAATCAACAGATTTCTTGGAATTACCAGCTCTTTTTGAGCAATTCATGACTCTTGACCTTGTCCAACCTCGGCAAGTTTGCTTTGGGAATTATGTAGATAAAGAGAATGAAAAAAATTTCTGATATCAATTTGGTATCATTGTAATATTGTGATACTGAGATATTTATGGTGATATTTATAAAGCAGTCAAATGTAACAGACCTCAATCTTGTCTATAAAAGTCCAAGTGGAGATTAATATAGATACACTGAGAAAAAAAAAATACCTTAAAATTAAACAAAAACTATTAAAATAGAAATTTAATGCCTTTGCGTTTCTACAAAACCATATTTAAAACAAGTGTGCTTAATTTTCACCTACCTATAAACTCCTTTCTCTTTTATATTTCTCTTATTATTTCTTTGAAAAAACAATCAAAAATTTGAATTCAATGACAATTTTTGAATTTTTTGAATTGGTTTGACAAATATCGAACATATGATAAAATAAAAACTAATTAATTAAATATGAAAATATTTCAAATGCAAACTTCATCGAATGGAGTTAACATTTGGTATTCGGAAGATCCCGGGGGTAGCTGGTTGTGAATCTGGTGCTAAAACTCGGAAAAGTTAAAAAATGGAATCGAAAAAAATATGCCCTAAAACATGTGTTTTGAATTTTAAAATTTTTTGTTTTAAATTTGGTTTTCATAGCAATAACATTGTTTTAAAAACAAAAACTTATGTGTTGAATTTAACTTTAAAAACAGCGCTGTTTAATTTTAATGAATTTGCTTAAAGCTCTATTTCAAAAACAAATTCGTTAGACATGAACACAATTTCATTTAATTTTAACACATTTTTCCTCAGTGTACTATAAAGAAATTGATATAAATTATGAAAAATGTTTATAAATGAATTTTAATATTTTATATTAGTTTTTCATTTAAATTTTATGTAGAAAATGGGGTTGATTTTAAAAAAATATTTATATTAATAGTTATTCAGGGTCATTAGGGAAAATTTGTCAACGTTTTGCTTCCAGGTCCTTTTTTTTTTTCAATTATGCAAAATTTTTCGTAAATTTTTCAATGTTTTCTATATTAAACTTATTTAATTTTTTGTATTAAAACTGATATTGTGTGGTTTACTGATCGAAAATTTTTCTCTCACAACTTATAAGCCCGGTAGACAAAAATATTGGAACAATTCAGAGAAAATTCTTTAAGTATCTGAAAATTTTATATTCTTACTTCTTTTATCAAATATTCATGGACAGCATAGTTTTGTTTATTTTTTTTAATCTCTTCTAAAATATGTCATTTTTGTAGAGGTTGATTCGAAACTATGTAGTAAGCTTCATCGACTTATTTTATAAAAAAACTAGTAAGGTATATCTTCGACTTGGCCAAAGTTAAAATACCCCCACGGCCGATTCTTAAGGGTGGAAGAATCTTAAATTGGAGAACTTTTTGTATGAGATTTTGAGAGATTTTATTATTTTTATGCGTCTAAATTTATTATTTTATTATTTTACATACAAATTGTTTTCCTGCAGCTTAAATATAAGCCTTTTTATAAAGTTTTAAATTTTGGGGTTGTATGGGAGGTGGGCGTGTTAGATTGTGTATGACGCCCATTTTTCTAACATACCTCAGTTTTGACATTTAATACACAAATACCGAGTTTCCATCTTGTTACTTTAAAATTAGCCTCTTTATAGATTTTTCAATTTTGGGGTTGTATGGGAGGTGGGCGTGTTAGTGCGTGAATGACGCCCATTTTTCTAAGACATTTCAGTTTTGACATATAATACACATATATCAAATTTCAGTATTGTAGCTTTAATATTAGCTTCTTTGTAGAGTTTTCAATTTTGGGGTTGTATGGGAGGTTGGCGTGGTTTTCATCCGATTTAGCCCATTCTCGAACTTGACTTTATTTTTTTTGAAAAAAGCTTAAATATCAAATTCCATTACGATAGCTTCAAAATTACGGCTGTAATCGTGTCGACAGACAGACGGACAGACGGACAGACAGACGGACATGGCTAAATCAGCTCAGGTGGTGATGCTGAGCAAGAATATATATACTTTTTCATACCTACCACGCCTCCTTTTGGGTGTTACACACGTCGTGACAAAATTAATATACCCCTTACGCAGTATGCGTGGGGGTATAAAAATCTTCTAAAGGGGTGCACAATTTAGTTTCTGCCCCGGGTGCGACCAACCCTAGCTACGCCACTGTATGGTACTATTTGGTTTAAGATGACCACATAAATATAATCACTGAAAAGAAAACTTGAGTGACCAAGTAACTAATCTGTTACCTGTATAAACTGTTTCAAAGAATAGAACTCGAATTGTTTCACAGAATGAACAATTTTTTGAAATTGAAAACTTCGTTGAAACTTTGTGTGGTTGATAGGAAAATTTTAAAGTTTTTAAAAACTTATGAATTTTCCCTTTAGTTACAAATAGTTACATATAGTGAACTCTGAACCACTCATAGACGGAAATGGAAATAGTCCTTTCTTTTCCACCTCTTTAACATCATATTCGCCAGTATCTCCATCATATTAATATGAAATTGGTTTCAGTCATTACTAATGGTAAAAAATTAAATAATTTAAAAAATTTAGAAAATTAAGAAATTTGATGAATACAGTGACAGGAATAACGCAGGCGATAAGCACCGTATTGCAATTTTGCTGGAATGTCAGTGTTAAAAATGTTTAAGAAACTATGTGTCTGTCCGTTCGTCAGGTATTGGCTGCGAGTACTTTGTTTGTGGCTTTAAATCTCGTTATTTGTAAAAATATTGAAATGCAATCCCAATTTTTTACTTTTGATGTCTCACTTATTATTAATGTAGTTATATAGTCCTGATGCTACCTATGTGCTAAATTTTATATTCTTTAATATATTCTGAAATATTTTTTTTTCGAAGAATCTGAAATATTCATTAGGTTGTTTTAGTTTGTTTTTGTTCACCCATGAGCCATAGAGGTACGCCATGAACTAAGAGCGTTCGACTCTTAAGCAATGGTTGCCAAGGGCCGAGGTTCGATTCATAGTGATGATGATAAATAAATTTTAATGGCATACAGTTTTTTCTTAAAATATTTGATTATATAAAATTTAATAACCAAAAACCAAAATAAAATCTGTGTCGACAAGGAATAACAGCTAAAGTCGAGTTTACACAAAATGAGGTTATTAATTTCTGTGCTTTTTTTCGTAACGAAAAACACTAGTACTCAAATTTTTATGATTGTACCTTGAAAATTAAATGTTTGAGGCCATCAAATCCAAACAACAAAATCTAGGGAATCCTGATATTGAGGAGCAATTTTCATCTGAAAAATGCTCTTCTGAAATTTTTAAAATGAGTTTAGCTTTTAGATGAGATTCCTTGTCGACACAGAAATAATACAAAACAAATATTTTTATTTCACAAAGTATGTTATTGTCCGTTGGAGATAGTGGTTTGGTAACTATTTATAGCCATATAAACGTTTGTCTGAAGTAGAAAGCTCGAGTACATAATTTATTTTCAATTAACAAATATTTATATTGCCAGCAGCAAGTAAACCATTTGTAAATAGTTAACAAATCTTGGTTGACAGGAAGAAACTCTTTTCTCAGTGTACTAAGATAGAATTTAAAGTTATGGCAATTAACGGTCGTAGAATTTTGCTGTCTTTAATTTATCTATGTATTAAAAATTTACTCGGTAGGATGATCGATCTTTGAGTAATTTTCGAAAACCTGAAAAATTGAAATTAAAAATAAGCGTGGCACCAAAGCTCCAGCTTAAGTCCATTTAAGACCTTATTTATTGATTAAACGATTTCCAGCTTTCCGTCAATTATTTCCAAGAACGACCCTCTATTTAACCCTTTATCTAATTTAATTGACCTACAAGTTTTTGTGACAACATGAAACAAATATATTTTATATAAAAAAAAAAATTAAGTACAAAAAAGGAAACTATTAACTGAGAACGAATAGGTCACAGTTTAAAATTTTTATACAGTTGCGATAAAATAACAGCAGAAATAGTGGTAGATATCGTGAATACCTCTTTTATCTTATATCTTCGTTCAATTCTTTGTATTTTCATAAATATTTAAAGGAAATATTTAAATAATGTTTATAGCTTAAAATTTTAAAATAAATTTTTCTTATTTTTGCAAATCATTAATTATTTGCCTTCTTATTTAAGTCAAGTAAATGATGTCATTGTTTAATAACTACGTAGTGTTTTTATTTATTAGACTTTTTATTCTAAGTCACATTCCGACGCAGTGCCAGATTTCAATTTGTTAGTTTTTTCTGTCAAATTGATTAAAAGTATGTTCTTGACAAAACCACATTAGTTCTCTAGACGTTGTATTTTTTTAATGATTAACAAATATTTTGCATTTTTTCATCTGCACACTCTATTATTCATATATATTTTAGAAAAATTAATTTTTATTTTAATTATTCTTGAGCTATACGGTTGAGGAAGCTTATTGTATAGAACAAACAAACATATGTTAATTAAGCGCTTCATTGAAAACGCATTTGATATTCGAGAAACGTAATGTACTCGTATGTAGTATATAAACCATACTTGTTCAATTTAAAAACCAGACTTAATATTCTAGGAACATATGAATAAATTTGAAATACGATAGTTTTAATGTTCTTTTCCACTAATTGTGGATAAAATTTAATTGACATCTGCAAATATATCTACAATAATCTGTAATATTATTTATTATTTTTTGTTTGTAAATAATTGAATTATTATCAAGGTTCTTTTTTGGGAGCAAACCATAACATAAGAGTTCAGCTGTACAGGTTTTTCGTAAATTCTTTGCTTAAGTCTATTTGAACCCACAATCAGGTAATATTTGTTATATAAGTAAGTCAAAGTATGTTCATTTGGAAAAAATTAACCACCAAAGAATGGGGATCACACAATAGTTTTGAAACTGCTTTTGAATTGTTCTGCAGTAGCGCAAAGAATTATGTAACGAATATTCTTTATAAAGTTTAATAAGTGTTTTTTTATTTTTAATCTATTCTTAATGGGTGGCCTTCCTAAAGCAATCATCAAGTGCTTCTTACTTACGATTTTTATCTACAATTTTTTTTTTAGTTTTTTTCAAAACAATTTAAGCGAATATTTTAATAAAATATAACAAAAATTTAAAGAAGCCTTTTAATGAATAATAAATTATTAGATGATATTTGAAGATTGAAGATAATTTTATAAAAAAAAAAATATATATTTTCCCCATTTTACGTTTTACAAACTCACTATACGGGTTAGACAATAGCGATAAGATTATTATCTTTATAAATTGAAAAGTTGACTTCAGCTAAGTACCTTTTAATTTTTTTTAATTTTTCTTATAGATATTTAAAATAATTCTAAACTCAAATCATGGCGCACAACGGCACGTCGAATAAGCCCTCAAATCCTAATGAACATTTAAATATACCTGAGTGGATCAATGGGGAATACTTTGAAAAAATTCTGGAGGCGGATGAGCCAAACTTTAAGAAAATAATTTCTTTCACACCAATAGCAGCCACAGCACCTGGTGAAAATTATACTTCCATAATGGTGCGTGTAGTCATGGATATCCAATTAAAAGGTACAATTTTAAACAATAATATACAGCATAGCTCACTTGATATAGTCTTAACATTTTGTTTATCTTTTTAATCAACAGATGGCAGCACTACTCAAACCTCGTATATACTCAAAACTGTTCTTGATGCTGGCAATCAGGGCGCAGCAATGGTAGAATCTATGAATCTTTTTCCCAAAGAAAAGATCATGTATCAAAAAATTTTACCCGAGTATATTAAGCTTTATAAAGCTGCTGGCGTGGATATTCAGTTGGGACCTAAGTGCCTACAAGTTGAAGAAACACCCGAACGTATTACTTTAGTTATGGAAGATTTGAAGCGACGAAAATTTTGCAATGTTGATCGTTTGAAAGGTCTGGACATGCCCCATGTTACCCGCGTGCTACAAAGATTAGCCGAGTTGCATGCTGCCTCTGCTGTATATGCTGAGTTGAATGGTCCATTCGATGAAATGTTTCAACAACATTTCTTTACCGAAAAGAACCGTGACTTATTCGAGGCCATGTCCGAAGCTAGACACCAGGCATTTGTGGACGCAATGCGGACATGGGGAATGGAGAATGTTGAAGAGTACATTGCTACGCTTCCAACTGGAACAGAATACTTTGATGAGTCAGTGCGTATGAATGTTTTCGATCCCGACGAGTTCAATGTACTCAATCATGGCGATTGTTGGTCCAATAATATCATGTTCAACTATAAGGATAATGGTGAAATTGATCAAGCTCTATTCGTTGATTTTCAAGTAGGAAAATGGGGTACACCGGCACAGGATTTGTGGTATGCTATCACTTCATCTGTCTCGCTGGACATTAAAATAAAGGAATTCGACAATTTTATTTATATATATCATAAACGTCTGGTAGAATGCTTAGAGATGTTAAAATACTCTAAAGCAATACCAAGCCTGAAGGAAATTCACATGATGATGTTAAAATATGGTTTCTGGGGTAGGTTTTTTGAAAAGCATAACCATGTATAGCGTTATTTTATATTTATTTTCTTTTTCTAATAGGTATCTTGACAGCTTTAGGAGTTATGGTTATTATTCTCTATCCCTCCGACAAGGAAGCCAGTATGGATAATATGCTTAAAATGGGTCCTGAAGGTGACGACTTCCGACGTAGGACATTTATGAATCCCATCTATGGCAAGGCAATGTGCCAGTTATATCCATTCTTTGTAAACAAGGGTATTATTTCATAACAATAACTGTAAAATTGTTATATTTTATATGCGTTATTATTTGAATGTATTAATATTCGGTACAAAATAGAATATAGAACAAAGTTTGTTGTATTTTTATATATTTTTGCATATCAGAAAGTGTCAATAAATCAATAAATTTAAAGTGGAAAATTTGAAAACTTTTTATTATATGATTAATTCTTACTATTATTAATATAAATAATAAACTCAGTGATGAATTTTGAATAAACATGAAGTTTCTCGAGTTATTTGTTTTTTTAAATTTAATATTACGCCATATATTGAAGAAATAATTTTTTTTTTCAAAATATACAGGGTGTGGCCCAGACCTAGGTGACAATAATGCAGGGGGTGATTCCCCATCATGATACGAGCAAAAAATTGTATCGGTGTGGGTGGTCGCAAACGTCCCCCTAGATAGCTAAGAGGAAAAAACAAAAAAACATAGGTGCCATTACGTTTTAATCCACAACTAACATATCTCTACAACAATTACCAAACATGATATTTTTTTAAGAAAAAAATTAAATTTCCTTCAAGTTATCGCAGCAAAGTTTTTCCATTGAGTCACAACTAAAAAAGTTACGAAAAAAAATTAAACTTTCAATGCAATTTTCTCGGAAAAACACCAAATTTTTAATTATTTTTTATGGTGTTGTTTTTTTGTTATTTTTTTTTTTTGTTTTTTTACATTGTATTTTGATCAGAGCATCTTATTTTTGTAAAAAATCGATAATCTCACTTGATAATGAGAATGTACAAACAAATAAACTTGTTTTTAAAACAAATTCCGTTACATCTATTTTACTGTTGTTGAAATCTAAATAAACAAAAATGCTTTGCTTCAAAAAAATCGATTTTTTACGAAAATAAGCTGCTCTGATCAAAATACAATGTTGAGCGAAAGTACAGGAAATTGTCCAAAGAAAAAAACTTGAACATGTTTTTCCGAGAAAATTGCATTGAAATTTGAATTTTTTTTTTTAAAACTAATTTTTTGACTTTAGGTGCTAGACATGACAAAGTGATTCTTCAGAAAGACAATTTTTTATCATACTTGCAACTACTACTTGTTTAGATCGATGACCTATGACCTGGCTGAGTAGCACTTCCGCTCTTATGAAGATGCCAAAATATGGATCTTTTTGTAGAGAGCCTGAAAAGACGTGTCCTTTTTTTGAAACGAAATCCGTAAATTACCAGAGAGATGGGGAAAAGTTCATTTCGCAACAAATATCAACAAAATCAAAAATTCAAAAGTTCTATAAGCAAAAGATACAAGCTCTTATTACACTGAAAATTCTTTCTTCACTAGGTACAGTTAATGAAGATTATAAGTAGAATAAGAAGAAATATTATCATAAATCTGATCATAATAAATTTTATTAAATAAAAATGATGTCATTCAAGTATTGTAAAACAAAAACTCCATATTTTCCAGTCAAAATAAAATATTATGTTAAGTGGCCATGAAGAATTGAAATATAAAATGCTTGGTGTAGGTACTCACTTAAAAAAATAAACACGAAAGTAATAAGTTTTCGTCTCTGATGCCAATACAAATTGTTTAACGACACATTCCAACAAAAAAAGTGCTTCCAAAGTAGATAACGTGGAAAAGAAAATCGTGAGTTACATCTCTTTTACTTTCATACGCAGAAGGCATTCTTTTAATTTAAAACTTTTAACATATGCATGTCATTGGGAGAAATGCTTTGCTTAGTCTTCTCTAGAAGTGCTGCTTGAATTTTTCAATGAAAGATTTCTTTGAGACCCTGAATGATAGGATGCTAGTAGGTAGTTTCCAGGAAAACTTTACGAAGGCATTCCATGATTCACAAGACATAAGACAAAATGCTTCTAAGAAAATATTTAAAAATTACCTAGTCCAACCTATGCCTTGGAAGCATTCTTGGAAACTATTCAAATATAATTTTAGAAGATTATGAGAATGCCTCCTGAAAGCACTTTTCGATAAGGCTAAGGAATAGAGGTGTCTAACTATCGATGGCACTATTTCAGTATTGCTAGAATACATATTTTTGAAAATGACGAAATATCGACTTTTGGGGTCTCAAAAGACTTTGTAAAGACCAAAAATTTCATAATTTTTTTAAGCTAATATATGTGTATACTATAAAAATCTGTACTTTTTTGCTTATCTTGAGTATACATTCTGAAGAGAAAAAAATTTATATGCAAAAAACTTGATTTTTTGGCCAACAAAGGGGTTCAGGAGAACCAAAACAACTGCATGAGGGTTTCTTCGATCCAAAAAAGAATGAGGCGGAAATAGTTTTTGGGAGTTCCTCTAACTTTTGAGTTGGTGTCCGGCTGACTTTTTTTCCACATACAAAATCTATCCGGCTTACTGTATAGTAAGGAATATATAATGTCTTAAGATGCATACAGAACATTAATAATTGTGACTTAACATTGTCGCTTTCAAATGAAGCAAATTGTATAGCTCCTTTTTGGCCATATAATAAATAGATCGCAGTAAGTATAATTCAATTTAAAGTTATTACATGATAGTTGTGAAATTTTAATAAGATAGTTTTAATAAAAAAGCCAATAACTAGCAAAATTTGGGGAATTTTGAAAATTTGATATATTTAACTGATAATAATAACGCACACGCTTTTTGACCTTAATCAGTCGAGATAAATAAAACATATAACAAATAAAAATCAGTTTATAATTTCAGATATTTAGGTGAACATCTTATTAAAAAAAATCATTAAACTTAACCTTGACTCACTCTATAATTTCTTGCCTCCGGCAGTAATTTACAAAAAAAATTGCTACAAAAAACGCGATTTTATTTAACAACTATCATGCAATATAAGAAGCAACAAAAAAACCACTTCTGACGACCACTTTACCCACGCAATTGCATAATAAACAAAAAAATGAAGCTATTAAAATATTGCCCTGTTCCTTGGCTATATTACACTGTGAAAAAAATAAAATCACGAAATAGAATTATGATAGTAAATAACAATGTTATTTATCTCAGCTCAATGTTGGAATATTTGTTAATGTGGTATAAAACAATTAAAAATAGTCTATGTTGGTAACTCAAAGTTTGAAGAGGAACTATTTTATAGTTCAGCTTATATATCGACTAATAAAATTAGAAATCAAGATATTAAAAAAGATTTATGGGATAGTTGATTATGTTGTTACATTATTTATAACTTCGATTTTTGGATTTTGTAATGGTGGCACTCTGAAATAATATTTCGACATTTCTAAAATTCTTAATTTGAGTTGTTTCACTTTTGTGCGACCAAAGCGATATTATTGTGCGATAAGTTGTGCTGATAATTAAAAAGTGTTTTATTATCATGAAGTAATTCAAATTTTGACAAAATATTGGTCAAAAACTTGCAAAACGTGTAGATAACTATCTTCAATGTGAATAGTTGTTAGTAATAAATATTGTTGATCATTTTGATGCTGTTCGTTGGTATTCAAATCAAGCTTATCATTTAATTACTTGGATATAAAACCATAGATAATACTTATTTTCATCCCAATTGTCAATGCTCTGATGTGATTTGACGGTTTCTTCTAAAATGATCGATCGCTTGTTATTGAATTTTAATATTTTTTTTAATTTGATATGAAAATATTTTAACACTTTTTTGTTAATTTTTGTTTTATTTAAAAATAAAAGACATTTTGAAACTGTGGGTGTTAACAAAATGAGATGAAAATTGTTGAATACTTAAATATAAAAAAACAAAAACATAATTAAAATTCAATTTGAAGTAGATTTACGTAGAAAAAAAAAACTGTAAAATCTCATCTGAGCAATTCTGTGTCGACAAGAAACTCATTTTAGATAGTTTTCATAGATAACAACTAATTTCATTTTAAAAATTTCAGGAGAGCATTTTTAAGGTAAATATCGCTATCTAAAATCAGGTACCCTGAATTTTGCTGTTTAGATTTGATTTCCTCAAGCATTTACTTTTCAAGGTACAACCATAAAAGTTTGCGTGCTAGTGCGTATTTCGTTGCGAAAAAACGCAATGATAGTAATAACCTCACTTTGTCCTAATTGTCAATTGTCAATTAGGATGAACATTTGTTGTCATATGTTTTTATATTCAAGGATGTGTAAAAAAGTTCTTAAAAAATGCATAAAATGTTATTCGGAAAACAAAAATTATACCTAACGAAAGGATTTTGCAAATACCATTTAATTTTGGTACTGGAATTGTTGGTCAGATTTTTCTCAAACCGGTACACTCTACTGCACACTCTTTAATTTACAACTTTTGAGATTATTCAGTTTTACTCAAAACATAAACATAAAACATAATTATTTTTTTACTTCTTAAAACGAGTCATATGATAAGGTTTTTTACACAAGTAAAATATTAAGTAGAATGAAGCATTTTATTAGTTATTTGAAATGATAAGATCGGATCTTGAGATAACAATTGTAATATAAAAACTTAGGTATTTTTAATAATTATAGTTGGTCATTACCAATTATATGCAATCTTTAGGATTAAATAATAATTATGATTAGGTATATAAACGCAGCATGTTTGTTTTGATATTCAAATGAAAACATACTTTTTGGAATCGATTTTCTACGCTATTGAAGCATAAGAAATTTTCATAAAATGGAAAAATACGCTATGCTAGGTTTTATCCAATTAAAATTATGTTTCTAAAAAAATCCCAGAAAATAAAATAATAAACCTTTGGGCTCAAATATCAACTTTTGTAAAGGCGAATTTATATATTATGAGCTCAGTCAAGTTTAATCAAAAATTTGGGTATTTTTTCTGTTCTTTTCTATTCTAAAAACTATTATTACAAAGCGGAATCCAATGAATGTAAAGAAATATTTTTTCTAGATTTTAGATCTATGCAGGTTCCTCAGTTAAAATATTTTATATAAAGTGCATGATGTTGATTTGTCGAAATTAAAAATTTAAGGTTAATATTGCAAAAATACTTTTGAAGTAAAAACCTGTATTTTTTATTGAAACAAACAAAATTGAACACAGTGAAACAAAAACAAGTAAAGAAAGTCTAAAGTCGGTCTAGGTCGACTATGAAATACCTTAAACCCACTTTTCAAAAACAAAAAATTTTTATTGTAAATGGGCGTCTCCAAGGGCGGATGAAGCCTATATTTAATATGCATTTAAATGTTGATGAAAAATTTACACATACCAAGTTTTATTCCTGTAGCTCACAGTTAATGCCTTTATTGTGCTTTCGCTATGGGAGATGGGCGGATTCACGGACGGATTACTTCCAATTTTTGAACACACCTTAGTTTTGGTATAAAATACATGCATACCAAATTCAATTTCTTTGTGACAAACATAACCTTATTTATTGAGTTTAAAACTTTTTGGGTTGAATGGGAGGTAGGCGTGTCCGTAGGCGGATAACGTCCAAAAACGTCTTTGTCTTGCCATAAAAAACATACGTGCTAAATTTAAGCTCTGTAGGTTAAACAGAGGCTTATTTATTGCGTTTTCAATTTTTGGGTTGTATGGGAGGTGGGCGTGTCCGTTAGCGGATGACGTCTTTTTTTCGAAAACATCTTTGTGTTTGTATAAAACACATACAAATCAAATTTTATTGTAGTTGGCTAATTATGAGCTGAGTTATGCAGTTTTCAATTTTCACGTTGTATGGGAGGTAGGCGTGTCCGTAAGCGGATGATGTCCACTTTTCAAAACTATCTTTGTTTTGTTACAATAAACATATGTGCCAAATTTTAGCTCTGTAGGCTAAACAGAGGCTTATTTATTGCGTTTTCAATTTTTGGGTTGTATGGGAGGTGGGCGTGTCTGTAAGCGGATGACATCCATTTTTCAAAGACATCTTTGTGTTGATATAAAACACATACATACCAAATTTTATTGTTGTAGGCTTATTATGAGCTGAGTTATGCAGTTTTAAATTTTCGCGTTGTACGGGAGGTAGGCGTGTCCGTGGGCGGATTCTAAAAATATTCAACAGTGCAGATCCTTGGGTCCATGTGACCATGTGTACCAAGTTTCATCCAATTATCTCAACTCCTTCTTCTTATCCTGTGTATACGGACAACACACAGACGGACGGACGGACGGACGGACATGGATAGCTCGACTCACGTGGTGACGCTGATCAAGAATATATTTCTATACCGGACTCGCTTCGTTCTATGCGTTACAAACGTTTGCACAAAGTTAATATACCCTGACCTTTCAGGTTTAGGGTATAACAAAATAGTATATAAAATAAGCCATCAAAAATAATTGAAATTATCTTTATATGAGTGGCAGTCAGAAAAATGGTCCAATCCACATATTGAAGTAATGGAGAAAAATTGATTCGAAAGCATTAATGAATTTCACTTCGTACAGTGGTTTTCTTCTACAACGTTTGGAATAAAATAGAAAAATTCGTCTTGGACAAACCTCAATTATAAGATTTTTATAGGCAGAAACCCTCGATAACTATCGATGACTAAGTTCTGTTCCACAAAACTTTTAAAAATGTAAAAAAATTTGGTTTATGTAAAATTATTACATTTATAATAATAAATCATTAATAAAAAACAATGTATCATTAAAATATTGGTTTTTTACAAAATTATTTCAAAATAATTTAGTGGATAGAAGCAATCATGTCAAAGTGGCATTAACTGCGTCCATAAAAATTGGGAAGTCTTATCTTAGAAATCTTTTTTGAAATATGTTATTGAAAATTGGACTAAAACCTTAGAGTACGGGAACAGACCTATATTTGTATAGTTAATGTTAATTTTAACGATAACCACAATATTTTTTTTTGGTTTCGTTGAAGCGAAATCAAAATATAAAAAAATAACGTTAATTCAAAAAACGAAAAAATATTTATTTCGTTTCGGAGAAAACAACGTTAATTTCTACAAAAAATTTTGTTTTTTGTATCAGAAGAAATTTTTTTTAGCATAGGAGAAAATAATAGAAAATTTTTCGTTTTTCAACGAAACGAAATTTTATTTGATAAATTTTTAACGTTATTTAAAAAACCAAATAATTTTGATAATTTATTTTCCTGCCTCAACGAAACGAAAAAATTTTGTTGATATCGTTGTGCATGTCTGCATTATTCTATTGAATATATTAAAAGATTTATATAGTTTTGGGGCCAATACCATTATTTTTTATTTGTTGCTACTCAATTTCTACGTTTTTGAGTAATATATATAGTAGAAAACAAAAGAATAGGATTAATCAATCATGTTATTGAACATTATCTGCTTTTTGAAAATTCATATTTGTTTTTTCATAAAACAAAATGATTATTGATATTAAATAGTTTTGGTATTTTTTGTACTCTCAAATCTCTCACTCTCAAGCACTCTATAATGCAAACGTACGAATATTTAGTAGCAAATTCACGATAACGGTACTTAATTTTATTTTAATAGTTATAATTTAATTTATCAAGTTACTTGTTTTAATTGTTTACTTTATTGCTCATTCTTAATTTTTATGAAGATTTGAGTTTGTTTCTCTTCTACTTTTTCAAATAAAAACACTGAGAAAACAGATAAAAACGGATGACATATTCTAAAATCTTCAACAATAAAACTATTTATATAGCACTTAATTGGTTTTATTATATCATTGAAGAAGTGTGGAGCTATAAAAATATTCACGCAGTAAGAGTGACGATGTATATCATATCTACACATGCTTAATATTTAGAGATAAGATTTTGAGTTGACTTTTTGAAGTTCATTAAATTTTGCTATTGTAGCTATTTAAAGGATTCAAAATAAAAAGGAGCGCTTTAAAAAAAAAATTGCTTAAAAACATTAATAAAAATACAAATTTTAAAACTTTGACTCCGAGTTCATTTATTACATTTGTAGTGCAATATATCATTTTATATAATTAATTATAATAATAAATAATAATTCATTAAGACCTTGATATGGGCTTAAATCTAAAACATTTCAACTATCTAGAAATTTTAGAATTGTAAAATTCTAGTTTCTAGAAAAGATTCTCGTATTCTTTAGCTGAAAACAAAAATCTCATTAAAATTTAACATACCACTTAGGTATGTACGGCACAAAAATACTAAGTGGACTAATAAAAAACAACAACAAACTCTTGAACACTCAAGTTGATTATGTAGTATATTTAAGCTGTACCGAGCTACGAACTAGTTAGTTTTCGCTGATTTGAGTTCTTATTTACATGTTAAAATAAATTCATAGTCATGACTGCGAATGAAAACAGAGCTAATCCAAACCAAGATCTACAAATACCAACGTGGATTAATGCAGAATTCTTTGGAGATATACTTAGAAAAGATGAGCCAGATCATCTAAAGGTTTTGAAATTTACACCCATTGCCGCAATACCGCCGGGTGAAAATTTTACTTCGGTCATGGTGCGTGTTTGCATGACTTTGCAAATGAAAGGTAAACAAACATAACGTTTAAAATAATTGTCATATCAAACAAATCATCATCTTTCAGATGGCAGTAAAAAATCCAAATCTTATATTTTAAAAACTACTTTGGACAATGAACGTGGTGGCAAACTAGTTCAGGAAATGAATTTTTTTGTCAAGGAGCAAGAAATGTATCAGAAATTCATACCCGAATTTGAAGCTCTTTATAGAGCAGCGGGTCGTAAAGTGCAAATTGCACCAAAATGCCTCTTCACTGAGAATAGCGGTGAAAGAATTAGTATTGTTTTTGAAGATCTTGAAGAGAAAAAATTTACTAACGTCGATCGGTTACATGGTTTCGATATGGCACATATGCGTCGTGTTTTACAAAAACTCGCTGAAATGCATGCCGCATCTGCAGTTTGGCACGAACGCAATGGACCTTTTCCCAAAGAATTCCAATATGGATTTTTGAGAAGTGACACATCCAGTGAATTTCATGAACATCTCTTTAAGCTGAAATTGAAATCATTTAAAGATGCTATGGTCACTTGGGGACTGGAGGATGTTGAAACGTACATAAAGAAACTCGTGAGTAACTATGCGGGATGTGTTTAAAATGGTTTTCTTTGAAATTTTAATTATTTGCAGCCCACTTTCGAACAATTTTTTAATTGTGGCCTTCGCACGCTGGAGTCTGATCCAAATGATTTCAATGTTCTCAATCACGGTGACTTTTGGTCAAGCAATGTTATGTTGAACTATTTGTCGGGAGGTGATATAAATGACGTGCTTCTTATCGATTATCAGATCTGTAAATGGGGCAGTCCCGCACAGGATTTGCTATTCTTCATTACTATATCCGCTGCTCAGGATATACGCATTAAGGAGTACGATCATTTCGTGGAGATTTATTATGAATATCTTATTGATTGCTTGAAAGTTTTGAAATTCAAGAAACCTTTACCAAAGCTGCGAGATATACAGATGGCTATGTATAAGGAAAATAACATCTTTTACGGTAAATTCTCGTTTATTTACCATTTCTTAATATTAATTTCTTTTTTCTTTGTTTTGCGGTTTCAGCATTTTTTGCAGTTTACAATCATCTAAATGTCACTCTGTTACCCACTGATAAAGATAGTAACATTCATTCGATGATGCGAGATGATGAAGAAGGTTATAAATTTCGAATGCGTGCTTTGAATAATCCTAGTTATGTTAAGGCTGCAATGGAGATATTTCCGTTTTATCATCGTCGTGGTATATTTGATTTTGAAGCATTCAACTAGAATTTATTAAATTTTTTATTAAATTTTAACTTAATTCATATACTTAACTTACTTACTTATGGTATTAATATTGTTAATGGCGAGCATTACTTAATGCCCCGTATGATTGATTATTTTTGTTGAAAAAATTTGACAAAATTTGAAACTGTGTAAATGTGTACAGCACCATAATATTTGGGAATAAAATTTCATAAACTGTATGTGTTATTTAAAATTATAGAATTGAATTATATATTATAACTTATAGGTCAACAAAAAATGAGATTGATGAGAAGGATACAGCTTTTGTCATATAACTGATATCTTTCAAGTATCTAGGATTTTAAAGATTGTTCTGCCGGTTTAATGAAAATTGAATTATAAACTGCTAAAAAGGGGGAGAATTGTATAAGTTAACCTTTACGATGCAAAAAAGTATTTTTTCCAAAAAAGTTCTCGCACCTTTTTCCCAAAGTTTTAATTTAAATTTTTCCCACCAAAAAATTTCGTAATTTTTAAATAATTTTATTTTCATTTAAATCATTGCTATCCGAGTAAGAGGCAAATATACATATGAAGGGCTTATTGCAAAAACATGATATGCCACAGTGCTGCAAAAGTTGATCATTATCCTTGATACATTATCAATATTCACTGAAAATATTGCGACCATTACCCGATCAATTTTGACCATATACTTAATATTTCTTGTAAGAATTTTAATGATTTCATACAAATATACACTTTTTAAAAACTTTAAGGTCGATTATTTCGAATTTTTTTTTGTGTGGCATATCAGGTTTTTACAATAAGCCCTTCATATTATATCCTAGTTTAAGTTTTCTAAAGTATTCTACACAATATTCTCGTATTTTTATACCCTGATAAAGTGTTTGAAAAGTCATATTAGATTATATTGAATCTATTAAGTTTCATATTTATTTATAAAAATAACATAAATGGAATTATTTGAAACATTACCATGTCCTTTAGAATCTGCTGTACATCACGTCTAAAAAAGTTTCATATCAATTCGACATAGTTTAGAACAAATAATATGCTGAAATATAAGTACTTACAACTTTTTGATAAAGAAAACAAAAAAATAAAAAATTTAATAAAAATCCTTGCTTTAGAAAATTTTTTAATTATGGTGGCTTATAGTGAAACAAAACGTTACAGATTTTTTTTTATAAAAAGCAGCGCCCTAAATCCCGGTTTTGCGGAACTTTAATCGTTACACTAAAAAAAACTTATACTTGAACTTTTAAAATCGAGAATACATCGTCAAAACCTCGTTATTTAGGAAAAAGTTTACTTTTGTCTAATTAATAGACAGACACTTTTTTTATATCAACTCTTCGTAAGCTAATGAACGAATTTTGACGATCAAGTAAAAATCTAGATGAGCAATAAAGTCGTAAAAATTACTGCTAGTTGCCCCAACCTTCTAAAAGAAAAATAAAACTTTTGTCATATAATTGATTTTTAGTCGATATGAGCTTGGAGAGAGTTGAGAGTTGGAGAGTTTTTCGCAAAAGTACAAATTTTTTTTAAAAAATTCATCAACTGACTTGGAAAAGCTGTTCGGAAAGCAAAAATTTTACATTCTAATATTTTGATCGATATTTAACAGTTTGCTGAATAATTAAAAAAAAAAAATGTTGTCTTACTGTCCAAATCTTACTTTAAAATGTTTTCTAAAATTTTTAAGTTTCTATAATCTATCATAAATTATTTTCGTACTTTTTATTATAATTTGTATATCAGGATAATTAAATAATAATATCTAAGAGCAGGTAGTAAGAATTTTGATTTATTATTTCTATCAGTTTAAGTTATTTTTTAAAAGTTTAGGCTAACCCTCAATAATCAGATGAAAATGTTTTGGTTGTTGATTAAAAATTTTCCGACAACCGAGGCCTAAGACTTCCTTTAAAACAAACCTGAATCTAGTTTTACATTTTGAAAATGCTCACTGATTTCTGGTCTGAAAATTGTGAAAATGTGTAGTTTGAATTCTAAACTGAAAAATACAGACCTGATTGTTTATTTATTTTAAGATGAGATTTCATGTCTATAAAGTGAGAGCCTGGATTATTTTTCAATATCAGATTTAAAAATGCAACTGATAAATTGACTACTGATTATTTGTAGTATTTCAGACCTGAGGTTTGGACAAAGTAAGAGAGGTCTGAGTAAGTTTTTGTTGGGTAGTTTTAAACATTATTTTCTTATATTTTATTACAACAGTCTTTGAAAACTATTCTAATATAAATTCAGCTTCATAAAGAGTTTAACAGGAGCTTATAATGCTGATAAAGCTATCAATGAATCCTTTAATTGCTCGAATTCAGGCAAAAAGTTTACTAGTCGATATAAATTTAAAACTGTTGACTTCTCTTATTAAACCAACTACCAATTAATTTTAAGTTTTACAAACGTATGTATATAAATTATTTTAACCATATTAGAATAGATATATAATATTAGAATTCTAATATATTCTAATATTAGAATAGAAAAGAAAGCCACTCTTAATAAAAATAAAACAACAATTAAGGCATAAAACATTAGACATTTTTTGAAAATAATATGAAAATTTTCTTCTAAGTAGTTTCTCATATTGTAAGGAAAAAATATTGCAGTAGCACTAAAACATCATCCCAGAGAAAGAGAGAATAAAATAAGTTGATTGATATCTGGTGTCTGATAAGAATAAGATTGTGATAAGATATAGCCAAAAAACTTTCTCTGTTTTGCAAACTCATTTTATGTTATTGTTTGTATGACAACCATCAAAACAACTTTTTACTCTGATCAACTTGTTCGCATCTCATAATTATTATGACGCTGCTGCTTTTAATAAATTTTTATAAATTTGTACAATTTAAAGTGTAAATAAACTAATCAACTAGCAAACATTGCTATCTTCATGATATGAACGTGCTACACTGAACTAAGTTAGCATACAATAACAAGTTCAGAATTCAGTGTCAGTGTTGAAATCACTGATTCTCGATTCTTAAAAAGACGTTTCTTTGTATACAATTATCATGAAATGACTACAAATGTTATGAATGAAATGTTCATGCTGTGTTCAAATAAATAAAAAACCACAAGCTATTTCATATATTTTCGTTTCACATATTGATGCTTTCAACAGTCAAATCTATTGATCAATCGCACTTTTGATATCGAGCTACAAAATAAACATGTTTCTAAAAAAATTTAAAACTTTCAAGTTTAAAACATGCCGCAGATAACAATACACTTTTATAAACTTGTTTTGTCGATATAAATCCAAAAATTTTTATTCAATTTGTATAACTTTAGGCATGTGAGTGACATTTAATTCTACTCTAAACGGAATAGAACGCAGTGCTGAAGTTTGTTCGCATTTTTTGTGGTTATAGCTAAGGTAGTTCCAAAATTTTCTGACCGTTTGATATTAAAATTTAAGTTCGTGAGTTGTGCATTAATTGTTGAGCTGATTTAATTAACCGCATTTAAGAATATTTGAAGTTACTTTTCTAAATGCAGTGTTTATTCTCTTTTTGAATATTTCAATTATAAGAAAAGAAATAAGTGCCCTTACAAAACCGGACTTATTCTGCTAGTATAAAAAAGTCTATAAATTGACCTGTTTTTTTCCAGTTTACAATAAATATTTTGATAAGAACAAATGCTTTATTGTGCTGCAATAGAGCAATAAAATTTAGTGATAGAATATTCATCAAGACAACACAACTCAAGAGAGTGGCACAGTTTTATAAAGAAACATATATTTTGTAGCACATATCTACATATTTTCGAAAAAAACAAAAAAAAAAAAACAACTGTTAAATATGCCAGATAATAGTACAAAATTCAATCCAAATCTTCATCTTGATATACCAAAATGGATTAATGCAGAATACTTTAGCAAAATACTTAAGAAGGAACTGCCCAATTTTCGCAAAATATTAAAATTCACTCCTATAGCGGCCACACCTCCGGGTGAAAATTATACTTCATTATTGTTGCGCATTTTAATGGACATTGAAATGAAAGGTTAGTTGATAACCATCAGTTTAAAGATGTACTGGTTGTTTATTTGTAAGAAACTCTTGCAGATGGTTTTACACAGCAAAAATCGTATATCATGAAAACCATGTTGGACGGCGACAAAGGCGGTAATTTTATCAATACACTCAATATTTTTCCTAAGGAAAAACATATGTATGAGCAATTCTTAACACAGCTCGAGAATCTTTATGTGGAGATCAATAAAGATTGTAAATTTGCACCAAAATGTCATTGGATGGAGGACAAAGCGAAACGCATAACGCTCGTGCTAGAAGATCTTAACACCAAGAAGTTTAAAAATATTAATCGTCTTAAAGGTTTCGATATGCCACACATGAAACGAGTTCTTGAAAAATTGGCAGAATTTCATGCAGCTACCGTGCTCTGGCAGGAACGCAATGGACCATATCCGGATGAATTTCAGAAAAGTTATCTACCAGCAAACTATCAAAAATCAAAATCGTATCAGGCACGTGTCAACTGTTTCAAACAAGCCATGTCGTCCTGGGGAATGGAGAATTATAATTTATATGCTGAGCGTATTGTGAGTATGAATTCTAAATGCACAACATCATTACACAACCTGATTTCTTTCGCTTGCATCTGTTTTCAGCCAACTCCAGAGCAATTTGTTAACGCAGCCATGCGTTGCTTCAATTCGGATCCAACAGAATTTAAAGTTCTGAATCATGGCGACTTTTGGTCAAGCAACATCATGTTCAACTATTTGCATAATGGCGATATAAACCAAGTTCGCTTTGTTGACTTTCAGATGTGCAAATGGGGCAGTCCAGCTCAGGATCTCTGGGAGCTCATCATCTGTTCAGCCGATAATAGCCTGCGTATAAAGCAATTTGATGCTTTCATCAATATCTATCATAAACATTTGCTGAAGTGTTTAAAGTTGTTGGGCTACACCAAACCTATGCCTAATTTACGAGAACTGCATATGAAAATGTTAAAATATGGTTTTTGGGGTAATAAGAAAATTGCATTTTTTTTCTAATCTTTACTGAAAATAATACTTGCAGGCTACTTAACCACATTTACACACTTGGTAATGATTCTACTGCCAATCGACAAAGAAGCCAGTCTCTTAAAGCTGTTGCAACCCGGTGAAGAGGGTGACAAGTTTCGCATGAAAGCTTATACAAATCCACTATATGTAAGATCGGTTCAAGATATTTTTCCATTTTTATACAATAGAGGTATATTAGACTTTTGACTGTTTGAATTCTGTGAACAACAAAAACGCATTCCAACCATCAGTATTAGATAAATTGTTAAGTTATGTTAAGTTCAAAATTGTATGTACATATGTATATATTTTTAATTTAAAATAACTAGGTCGATTAAGCCAAACTATGTATGATGTATATTTTTAAGTAAATATTAAATGTAGTTTATTAAATGTGAACTATATATGATTAAATTAAATATGAACAAAAAACAAAAACAAATTGGCTATTTCAGCCCCTGAAAGGACTTTGACCGAGCTTCTTATGTCAATTGTGTTGTGTGTGTTATAAAATGTTTGCACACAATTGACCTAGAACTGAACCTACATGTTTTATGCCGACTCCGAACTGCTAAAGTTCATGTTCTCAAGGAGCTTTACATGGCATTATTTACTCTCTGAGGTTTTCCAATGTCTGCAGAGAGGTGGTGACCGATCAGAAAAAGTTTTTATTGCTTAAAACTTTTGCCGCGACTGGGGATAGATCTCGGCCTCCGATCATGCTAAGCCACACATTTAACCTGCATGCAACGGTCACCACTTACACCATTAAATTTTAATACAACTCCAAATTTACTAATGTTTTTCATTCAATAATACTTTAGCTGAGTTAGGTTAAATTTAACCCTTAAAATCAAACATCTCCTAAATCACATAAGATTTCATTCCACAACTCGATAAGCATTAAATATTTCTTACTCTTGGTTTTTTGATAATAAATATTAAAAACTTTGCAATGCGCTGAAATAAAAAAATATGTGTGTAGAAGCCACGCACGGTATAAGTGAAACTTTAACCCTATAAGTGGAGTTTAAAGTGGTTAGTTGTGGTTAACTCTTAAATGTAGTATAAATAAAAAAGTTTAAGTAAAAGAGTAGATTTCATCGGTTTTAATACAATTTCGAAAAGTTCTAAGGTTTTATACCAACAATTGACCAAACTTCTACCATCATACCATACCACTAATTTTTATTTATTGTAAAAACCTTTTAGGCAATAGAAGCGCAAACTCCGAGGTTTTAAACCTTTTAGTTCGGTTTTACTACCCGTTTCAATTCGCCATATTGCTCTGAAATCTGCTTATGTAGTTTCAATTAAAAAAATTACGGAATCAAACTTTGATGATTAGATGTTTTTCTTCGTTAGGTCCGTTTGGTAAGTTTCGTTAGTTTGGACTCAAACCATTTCACCATGGCTTATGGTGAGTTATTTAAGTTGTTAAGTTTCGTTAGTTTGAACTAACCATTTCACCATGACTTATGGTGAGTTATTTAATTGCATGAATTCGCTGCGTTTCATTAGTGTTTCATCGGTTTTACACCCCGTTTAGTTCGCCGTATGTTGTATACGCGGCTAAAGAAGTTTCACTTCAAAAATGTTAGTAAGTTGCAACTGGATAGACTATACCGGGTTCGTAGCCAAGATTTTATTTTGGAGGGCTTAATAAAAAAAATATAAAAGTACATAAAAACAATGTTTGAAAACTTGATCGTCAAATATAAAACTGTTTTTAAATATGGCTTTATTTTAAAATGAACCGGGAAAAAGGTTGCCACAACTTATTTATTTTATTTAAAGAACTTTTTTCGATATACTTAGTTTTGAAATAGATGATTACACTTTTGGTACATCACTTCAAGGCCTTATATAAACTCTAAGTTCAATAAAATAATACATGTAATATAAATGATTAAAAATAATATATTCTCGACTTGCAGCATTTTCTTTGAAGTTATGTTAATAATTTTAAATATTTCTTTGAAAATTCAAACATTTTCATATGCATTTTTGTCTGAAAATTTGTTTCAGTGGAAGTTTTTGGGTATCTTCGAAGTTAAACTGTTTGTTTTTTAAGCAATTCGATAAGCTATTGCCTTTAAATCTGAAGTCAGAATGAAGAACAATGATTCGAAAAATTAAAAAATTTAGAAACACACAAAATTATGAAAAAATACCTATATATCTGTATTTTCATAATTTGATATATATGTACTAGAATGGGTCACATTATATCGGCGAAAAAAATTAATATAAAAAAACGGCCCCTAATAAGAAAGCTTACATCGAAAGTGAGTTATAAAGTTGAAAGTGTTTCGGCACCATAACATTTTATTTTTTATGTCCCGAAAAACAGTCAAAATGGTCTTTAAGTTATAACATTAGTATTTTTAGTCTTTTAGTCATATCATTAGTGTTTTTAGTTCGATCATAGAGTGCAGCATATCGTTGGTTAGGTCGGAAAGAATACTACATCTTCCTTTTTGGTGTTTTTTTGTGTCGTTGGCGTCAGATGTCCTCTTCAAGTAGATATTTTGCAATTTTTATTTTCAATTTTTAAATTAAAATTATGGGGAGCCTAGAGCAACCTTACCTTACTGAAAGTGGGGACGTAAGACTGCAAATCTGTATTATACAATTGGTAACAAGAATCAGTTTATATAACTTTTTTTTATTCGACTCTTTCAAGCCAAGTAATCTTTTTCAAAAATATCGTATTTTGTTTTTGTTCGATTTCGAGAGAACCACAGTCGGTTGCTAGCTTTGGAACTTTGGACGTATTCAAAATTTTGCGCAATAAAGTTAAGGTCTTGTAGAGAAACTAAATTGATACAAGTTTTTTGTCCGTTCCATGTGAAATGTCCTACTTGCATGTTACTTAAAACTTAAAAGTTTTGTTAACGGGGGACATGACATTGGCCGTTTTTTGAAATCGACTTTTCTTATAATTTTTTATTTTAGTTAATATTCTTAAGATTCTAAGAAAAAAAATGGAAAAACTCCTACGAGTTCAAAAGTTACAGCCGGATTAGTGAGAGCGCATTTTTATTTTTCCTTGCATTTTTCTTTGTTCACAAACTTTGAACGCGTTTATCTCGAAACCATATTTTTCGTACTGGTTGCGGCACTAGCGGGTTCATTTTTTGACGAAATTTTTTTTTGTTTTGCATTTTTTTTAAACTTGAATCGCTATCGTATGACACCTGCTTTTTCAAAATTTTTTTTCGATTTTTTATGAATTTTTAAAGTCAATATTTTTTTCGAAAAACACACTTTAATGTTTGGAACAACACCAAAAATTGAAAACAAATTGAAAAAAAAAGATCTCCTGTCATACGATAACCAATTTTGTTAAGATTTAAAAAAGTCATTTGTTTCCAGATCGGACAATTTTTGCGACTCCCAGCGCTGCAATCACGAGGCCCCGTTTTTTTTTCAATATTTTTCGGATAATTTTTATAAATGCATAACAGCAAACCAAATTTAATACTACTTTAAAAGTATTATATTCCCCAATATATCAAACAGACCCACTTTTCAAAACAAAAAAAACAGAAACAAAAAATAAAACCAAATTCTTTTATGATCAAACGTTTAAATTTTTCAGATTGATCACTTAAGAGCGTTGACACCCTGTTTTTGATTTCACGTATAGTTTAATACAAATTAATGAGAGTTTGATAAGAAAATAAGTAAATCTTTAGTCTAATCAGTTAAGAAGAGAACAAACAACACTCAATCATAGAAACTGAGAGTCGAAAAACTAGCAACAGTAAAAGAGCAAAACCAAAAAACCACCAAAACCTAGTAGATAGCTTTTCACCTCTAACGCACCAAACCAACAGTATCTAACAGCTCTGAATAAGCTCTGAGACGATTGAACGTCACGCTTGCATTTAAGTTCATATCAGACACTGGATTCATTTAAAAGTTTAGCTAATTTACAAACATACATACGAGTATTAGGTGTTTATTGAAGATGTTTATTTAAGCAAAACCAATCAACTCAAAAATTTAAATTTTTTCAAAATGCCTAAAATTATTTGTTTCTATTTTTCTATTTTTCTTCATGAATGTATTTTAAAGTTCCTTAAAATTTTAATTTTAAAAATTTTTTCAAAGAATTTTTACAATAATTTTTTTCGTATAAAATGTTTAAATTTAGCCATTGCAATATAAGAAACAAATAGTTTAGTAAACGATGGTATTTTTAATACAAAAAAATATTCACAAAATTTTTTAGAGCAGTGAATTTATGTCTTAACTTTTGTACATATAGACATAAAAACAAAATTGATTTTAGTCCGATAATTTGTTTGTACAATTTTGATTTGGTTTGTTTTGCCTTTTAGCCAGAGAAAATAAATGTTTATATGCATGTAGGTATGTGCTAATACAATGTGAGCAAAAGTTCTTACCACGTGAGAGTCGAAGTAAACTTAAAACACTTTGACTGATAATAAAAAAATGGTTAACATTTTTTTGTGTTAAGCAACAACATCGCAGTGGAATAGCAGCAAATTTCTGATTTTGCTTTTGAAGTTAATATTTATCAGGTGACTTGTTTGAATTAAAATCAAATGCATTAAAAATATCTAAATATTTGCAAAAACTCGAAATGCAGAAATACTCGTTACCGGTAAACTGAAAATGGGTACTGGCGCCAAGCACTACGAAAGCCCTGACTGGATTAATGCCGAATTTGTGCAGGATGTATTAAAGGAATACTTTAAAGACGAAACACTAGAGGTGCACGACATAATTGTCAAGAGTGCAATAGTGGGTGAAAATGGTGTAGGTTTTGCCAGCGAAATGCATCGGGCAACTTTTAATTTGGTGCGTCAGGATGTGACCGGAAAGTTCTCTGTTATAATCAAGGTAATTGATGATGATAATTGACATAATTTGATGGAGTTATTAGAGGTAAGTTCACATTTGAGTGTTCTATGCAGCTCTTATGCTAATAATGTTGATAATTGTAGACATATACCTCAGCTCTATAAAAGTGTTATAAAAGTTGCATAAACATTGTCACATTTATTATCTCAAATGTAGTTTTGTGTGAGTTAATCCAGTACAAAAATAATTCTTTTGGTTTTAAAAAAATGTCTTGTCTTTCCGTCAAAATTAGTATTGATAATTTTAAATTATATTTAAATTTTTCGAAACTTTTTTACAACAATTTTTATGTAGGATCATCCCAAGGGTTATACCGGCGTCATTGCTCATAAAAGTAAACTCTTCAAACGTGAAATTCTAGCCTATAAAGAAATTCTGCCACGAGTAGAAGAGTTGCTTGCTTCAATCGGTGATACAACTAAAATTGCCCCTGCTTGTTACTACACCACCGAGAGTCCTGAGCCTTTTCTAATACTAGAAGATATGACTGTGACAGAATATGAAAATTTTGAAAAGGGTCGACTTTTAAATCTCGACTATGTGCTGCCTACTATTGAAAAAGTAGCAAAGTTACATGCCTGCTCTGCAGTACTGGCTACTGAGAATCCCTCAATAATGGAATTTTTCGAGGAGGGACCTATTTCTCGTAATCCTGATAGAAAAGACTTTTTGGGTTTCTTTCCGGTAAACATTCGTTGTGTGGCTGAGGAACTTACTCACTGGAAGGGTTATGAGGAAATTACTGAGAAAATGTTTAAGCTGTCTGAGAATGTTCTGCAAAGCAGTGTAGAAATGTATGAATCACATAAGCAAGGATTTCGTGTTTTAAATTTGGCTGATCTGTGGATTAATAATTTAATGTTTCACATTAATAATGAGACTAAGGAACCCGACAATGTTGTTATGGTCAGTGCTATGAAGACGTTTTTTTAAACATTAATTAATTTTTATTTATAAATTACTCTTTTGTAGCTGGACTATCAATTGGCGTATTACGGCTCACCAGCTGTTGATCTGAACTACTTTTTATATGGCTCACTCAATGAAAATGTACGCAAAGTTCACTTCAAATATATTGTGCGAGAGTATCATCGAGTGCTTAAGGAAACTTTGGAAAAACTTAATTACAAAGAAGACATACCATCGTTAAAAGACTTACATATTGATCTGATCAAGAATAGTTTACAAGGTATTCAGTACCATAGATACCAAATTCTTTATTAGTTTAAAAAAAAACAAAATTTTTATTCAAAGGTGTCATTGCTGCCACTTGCCTTACGCCCATCATCTTCATGGAGACTGAGGGATTTGAAAATTTGGAAAATTTCTCTTCTCGTACGGAGGAAGGTGATCAATTGCGTCGACAAAATGCAGAAAATCCCAAGTATCGTGCTTTTCTTCAACGTACAGTGAAGGAATTCGAACTCAGCGGATTCTTAGATACATAGAACTTCACAAGACGTATATATTTTTGTTAATTTGTTTTTAAATCGCACGACTCTTCAAATTCAAGGTAGTAAAAAATCTTCGCAATGTGTGAGCATAATTTTCAATGGTAAATAAAAAGCTTTTATTACCGCAGTCTACGCAGTTTTAGTTCAATTATAAATAAACAATTGTTCGAAGCAACTTATCGATCGAGCTTTTCCTGCATAGGTACTGATCTGTGTAGAGTGTGCTTGAAATATTAGCGGTAAAATGAACAATCGACACCTGCAGTCAATTTACACTTGTTTATATCATTTGAAGACCAGCAACGATCTGAAGGGTTGCGAGGCTCTAAAAGACTTCTGAAGTAAATTTTAGTCAAACCCATATTTGGGGTAGTTTGATGATTTCCTTTTATAAAATTATGACCTCTATCAGGACTCAGAAGTTTTTCAACAATTTATTATCTTAATAAATTAATAAGACACAGGCTTAGCAACCTAAATTTAACTATTTTTATAACCCAAGCGTACATAAATATATATATGAACAGAGTATGTTTATGAAGCTGACGTAAAATTTTGTTTATAAATTTCGAAAACATATTTTACTTGTTTATTTTTTCGATATGTTAAATTTAATTATTTTAAATTGAAAATTTTGTTTTTTAAGTTTTTTTAAAGCTGAAGTAAAAAACTTACTGTCTAAAAAAAAACCTCCTTCAGCTTGGTCTTTGTTAATAAATTATTTTGTCTAATTTTTCGTTTAATCGAACTAGTATTTTTGGGACTAGTTCTGAATGGAATTCAGGGTGGTACTGTTTTCGGGCCACGGTTATGACTGTATCCCCAAAACTTGCTTATATTCTGTTATTCATGAAGAGTTAATGAAGTAAGAAGACAACATTTTTGAAAAAAGTTAAGATAATTTGTTCATGCATCTGTAATTATAACCGTTTTTGAGCGACGATATGGAGCAAAATCGTCTTTGAAAATAACGTTGGAAAAACAATCAAATAAAGTAACTTTTGATCTGTTTATCTACATTTAAATCTGATTCGTATCGAGGCTATAGCAGTTTTGACAGTTCTTCGTGATTTAAAATTATTTTCTTATAATCGACGATTATTTTAACTGAAGTCTTAATTCTGCAAGGTTTTTTGCTCAGTTCTTGTACCGATCTTTTAGACTTATACGCACTATATTTCTGTCTTGTTACTCATTTGTCATTCTTGGACGACCACTGCCCGAGAGGCGAGTCAGAGTTTTATGTTCCAAATACTTCTCCAGAAGTATCCTACTGAAGACTCGTAACAGTACACTTTCATTGATATAACTGCATATATCCGCTCATATCCAAGAATGTAAATATCTATCTTTTGTTTCAATACCTTATTTTTTAATAAACTCAGTTTAACTTCAGCTAAAAAAATACACAGAGAAAAAAATCAAACAAATTCAAACTTAAATTAAAACAAAACATGCTTAAAAAAGCATCAAGCACGATTTTGAGTTCTTTTAAGCTTGTGCTTGTGCTTGAGTAAAGTGTAAAAAATATTCTTATTTCGTGCACAGACTTCAAAGAAGAATTTATATCTTGAAAGATACAAACAAGAAATGTTGTAGCTCTACATTGTTAAAAAAAAGACCACCATTTTTTTTTAGATGTTAGTACAAACTTATTTCGGAGGTTGTTTCTGTTCAAGCAGCCAATAAATCATAGATTGGAATTGAAATTCCAATAATAATAATTAATTTAAAATTTTTATACTTACTCAGGCGGGATACGAACCTACATCCTTCGAATGCCAGTCATTCATATTTCCACTGAGAGGTTGGTAAAGATAATTTTACTATAGCAAAACATATTTAAGTACAGCTCATCTCAAAAGCTGTCAGAAAATATGAACAAAAAATAAAGGTTTTTGTATTTGCAATTTAAGCCCATTCACAAACCCAGAAAAAGTTTTTTTCCTCTGTTGCTTTAAAAAAAAATAGTATAACACACTCGACCTCCAAGGCAATAAACTTCGTTGCTTCTATTCCGGTATAAAATCATAAAAAAATATAGATTCGGACAAATCATTGTTTGAAATAAGAATGCGTTAGTTAAAAAAAAATCATGCTACATTTTCGTCTGTGTACTGATTCAAAAGCTATAGTATTTAAATTCTATACTTTTCTCTAAAAGAAGAACAATGAAGAAAACGAGCCAAATCAAGCAAAAATCACGTCTCTTTAAATTCCAAAAAAATTCATCACATAACTTAAAATTGTGCACATAAGCTTTAATTGAAAATACGCACGCTTAGTTTGCTATTTTAAAAGTTTAATGAAAACCACGCCTACCTCAGACACAAGTGACATTATAAAATTAAAATTATCTTAAAAATCCATAAAAACCAGTCAAACACCATGCAATTTTTCATATAACCTTTAATATACAATCCGAGTTTACAATTCCGGAATTACAAATGAAAATTCCATCTAGCTTTTTCAACAGTTTCCAAAATAATTGCATTGACTTGATATTTTACACACTGTTTTTCATATCTTAAATTAACTCTAAGTTTTAAGTTTGAAAAAATTATATGAAAACCTCGTCTATCTCCCAAACAAAGTGACGTCATCAAAATAATAAAAACTAAATAACATCGAATATTCTACAATTAATTTAATTCTATAAAATTCTACATTCAAATTCAACCACTTTGATTTGTGTCCAATAAACCTCTTTTATCGAACAGCGGCAGCAATTGTCTCAGGTTTTGTTGTACTCTTTTATTTTTGTAGAGATTTCTCTTGAACCTTATTGCGCGCTCATCCTTGCCCATCAAGGCATTGAAATCGGCATCCTCTGTATTCTCGTTAATCATCACAGGCTGTATGATGCAGGACGAATGAAAAGCTAAAAAATGTAATTTTATTAGTAACTTAATTCGAAAAATTGGAAAAAGAAATCACAACTAGTACCGAAAAAACGTTTCTGCTCGGCATGTATTTGGAATCGATGCAGGCTAGGAATGGGATTTGAGTGATAATGTAGTTTCCGCAAAGCATCAGTGAATATGCTATGGTAATATTTGAAAAGTTCATCCTGCTGATGTAATCGCATGTCCTCCTTCAAGGAAGTATTGAAAAAGTGATGCATATCAAGCGTTGGAGAACCCCAAAAAGCATACTGAAAATCTATCAGCAACACATCCAGTGGTCGTCCACTCACTGCATCATATTTAAACATTACATTATTTGTCCAGAGATCACCGTGAGCCAGTACATTAACATGACCTGGCGTTGGTTTGAAACAACGTTTGCCCACTTCCATGTAGTGCGGTTTGAGGTCATGTAGTTTCTTGCCATAATATTTAAAATCAGACCACTGACTCACTAACTGACTACAAGCATCCAGATTACCCACAAAAAAAGAACTATACGAATTAGTATAACGATTAAAGAATCCACGATCATATGTCTCCAAACAGCCACGTTCTCGCTCATTTAGCACGGCCGAAGTGGCATGCATTATGGCTAATTTTCGCAAGATCAAGTGCGTGTGCTCGATATTAAGACCTTGAGTACGATCAGCCATTACAAAACCACGCAAGCTAAGATCTTCGAAGATTAAAGCTGCTCGTTTGTAGTCAACAAATACCGCTTTGGCAAAGAGCTCATCTTCGATGTTTATTTCTTGTTTTAAATCGTTTAACTTTGGCAGCACATTTTCATAGATCGAAATCTCACGGTTGTAAATGTCGTACGGTTTCATTTTCTCATTAGCAAATTCATTACCTTCGAAGGAAGTCTTCACAATGTAAGTGTTGTGTTGACTTTCTCCTCTACTGTCATAATCAACAAAGGCCTTAATCAGCGTGCCACCGAAGTTCTCTCCTTTTCCCAGCGCCATGCAAAATTCGCACTTAGTGATAATTAACTGTGGATCCTTGTAATAGGCTTGTAAAGCCCTCTCCATATATGAGTTAGTCAACCATTCGGGTACTACCATAGTTGTGTTTATCAGAAAATGCTCTTCTCGTTGCTACTGTGTAATTCTTATTATGAGCTTTTTCTCAAGCTTTTATATGGGAGCTACATTTCTTCCCAGCGATTCCCGCTTTCAGGTGTCAATGTCTGTAACGTACCCTTCATCGGTTGATCTTGAGCATCTATCAAGTTAATTTAAGTTTATGGGCTTTAGAGCAAATATTAATAGGATTTTTCCATGTTTTATTGTGTGCACGACTTCCAAATGTTTTCAGCACACTTAAGGTATTGTGTGAGGTTTGCGGGTGCGTTACGGAAGCTGCTTCACTTAACCGAGCATTAAGCACGACACTTTCTACAGGGTATCGAAATTATTTATACATCTAACTTGATAAACATTTTAGTAGACGAGACAGACGTCATAGCAATGAACTTTTATAGCTAACATTTAACTGTAATATGGTTGGACCTTTCAAAACGTTATACTTTATATCATGTCACTAGATGGCATGATAAATAAATACAGAGTGCTTAGCTGACTTTTTCATTGACTCATTTTTTAACAGTTTGTGCGTTCCTTCAAGAATGTTCTTCAGATACTGAATATTTTTAAAAATAATTATAAGTATGGCGCATTTCGATATAATATTTTCCCTTTTTGAAGTTTTCAAAATTTATATAAGAAAATTTTTTAAAGATTTTTTGTAGGAATTTTTTAATAAACCATCTAAAACCTATTAATAGATTTTAAAAACGTTTTTTATTTCATAAAGGATTTGTAGTAATCATTCCATTAGGTCTTGTGTGAGTTCTGCGCTGAGTGGTAAGCATTGCATTTGCTATCACCCAGTATATTAAATTGTATATTGACTTAGATTTAAATTGGCTAGACAAAAAACGAGTGCAACGAACAATAAAATTATGACTGCTTTCAACGCTACTACGTGATTTTTTTTTATTAAATAATTATTTGAAAATTTTTCCCTCTTCAGAAGCGACAGAAACAAGAACAAAAAAAATTTAGTGTATTCTTAAAAACAGATGTTTTCAGTTAACTAGTTTTGTGCCCCGGTCTCTGACGGGATGTTTCCGTTAAAGTTTGCTTTATATCTCAAACCTTTTCAGTAGTTGTATAGTTATAATAATCCTGTGGTTGAAATTCGACCAATTTTTTTGTTTGTTTGTCTTTTTACATACATGCAGAATAAGCGAGATGATTGAAATAAGTTCGAGGCTATAACTTTTAATTGATTTGTGATATAAAGTTTTGTATTTACTTCAAATAAATTGTTTTTGAATTTTATTAATTTTGTAAAAAATAGAAAAAAACAACATTTGAAAAAAATAATTTTGTTAAAAAAATCAGAAGGCCTTGATTTTTAAGTGATTATTAAACGGACAGTTTATTAATTTAGGGTCTAGACAAAATTAATTCACCATAAATGCGCTAGACTTTAAAAAAAATGCAGATTTGAGTATTTTTACCATTTTTACGCCATATTTTGAAAAAAATCAAATTTTTTTAATCTCTTTTTAAAAGGAATAATTTATAATTGATTTAAATTATTAGTGACCATGCTTAGTGTTTATTATTAAAACTTATTATTGAGCTTACTGGTCAAGTAATTATAATTATTTAATTATAAGTACAAGTAATTTAATAATATAATTATAATTACTTGACCAGTAAGCTCAATAATAAGTTTTAGGAATAATTTATATATAAACAAAAAAGTAACGGTAAAATTTTTATCAATTTTTTTAAGTTAACTGATAAAACTAAAGTTAACAACAAGTTAACTGATAAATTAAATTTAACAAACTTTTAGAAATAATTAGAATAATTGGAAAACCGTAAAAACTCAACTAAGATATTGACAAAAAAAATCAACATTTTTAATTCATAAAAACTTTTTTTTACTAATTTGATAATTGATGAATATATTAAACTTAATTTTTTGAGTAAATTTTTACTTTTAAAAAAAACTTAAATTCGACCAACTCAACTAAATTTCATATTGATCTAAGAGCGAGTTTTTTTAAAAAAATTGTATTTCTCTCTTAGAAGGTTAGGAACTCCCTCCATCAAATATATCATTTATTTACACATTCTGCATATGGGCATCTCCCAGTGGCACGGACGCGACATTCGCACAGTTTTAATTATTCGAAAAACAAGAAAGAAAAAAAATGAGCCGATATGTATTAAAGTGTTCTAACGCGACGAAAGAGTGCTACATTTTATAAAAATACTGGCGAGATTAAGTACAAAGTAATAAGCAATCATTCAATGGAAGGGACGCGACAAAAAATATAAGTTTTTTAAGCTTGTATAGAAATATGCAAAATTTAGCTTATTTTAATAAAAGGATAACTATTCTTGGTAGACTTATGAAATATAAGAATTATCTCTTATCTTTTTTTAAATAGATACAGCACGAATACGGCCGCGACATCATGGACGCGACAAATTTTTCCAACAGTAGTAAAATACAGTGAAGATGATCATTATAAATTTTAATAAAAATACATCATAATAAGTTGAATTCAAGTTACATACACTCAGAAAAAAGCTTATCGGAATATGATAAAAAAGGCATCATATTTAGAGAAAAATGGTATAGATTTTGCTCCAGAGAATGCTATTCTCTAATTTCGATACTAAAAATTCTCTAAAAATGGTAAAAAGCTTCCATGAAAAAGAAAAATATATCGTTTTTTGAGAAAAAACTTTTTATTTTTGAGAAAAGATTTTTTTTTATTGAAGAAAATACTTCGCTTAGTGAATTTTTTATTAAAATATAAGAAAAGTTTTTCATTTTCAATAAATTTTTCTCTATAAATGAGAAATTTTTGTGCGAGAAAAATACTTATCTTTATTAGAGACATTGAAATATTTCCATTTCCTAGAAGTAAAGAAATATTTCTTCGAAAATGTGAAAATTTATTCTAATTTAAGAAAATTTTATTCGAAAAAGAGAAAATTTCTATATCGAAAATAGAGAAATTTTTTACCGGAGCAAGGTTTGTGTTTTTTTTCTCAGTGTAGCAGTAATACTAAACAAAATAAAAAAATAAAGTTAAGTGCTTTTGTTTTTCTTCACTTTTGGTGGACCTTTTTTGGGAGATGCCCATATGCATCTGTATAACAGTACCTTGAAATGATAAAAATTTCATTCGCCTTGAGTTTTACAATTTTTTTTTATTTGTTATAATAAACGTCCTAATACGATTTTCATGTTAAAAGACCCCAAATCTATAAGAAAAAAATAATGGGATATCATCTAAAAAAACAGTGGCACATAGTGTATATTTTTATATTTTTACTGTTATTATAATTATTATTAAATTCAGTTTTATTTTATCAATATTTAAAATAATAAAAGTCTATATTTTACTTATTTTTTTTTTTAAATTTAAGATAAGATGTTTTTCAAGCGAATTTAAAAAGGAACTACCTAGAAAACAATTTTTACAAAAAATACCAACTTTTTTCATAAGTATTTTGCATCATATGCAAAACAAAACAAACCATAAGGAGATTAATTAAATTTTATTTTATTTTACAAGGGACTGATATCTGGTCAACCCTTGAACTCCAATATTTATCACCGATAAACATATTTTTAAACAATTTTTGTTCTCTTCGAAAGCCTTAATAGGGCACTTAAAGGGTTTTGAAAAAATTTCAACATTGAAAATCTATAACGGTTCAGAATTTTGGGTTTTATAAACTTTTTGCACAAAACAGCTCAAGACTATGTGATAAGTGTATGTTATGCTGTTTTTGTTAATTTTGCATTTTTGGATTTTTTTGTAAATATCCTCAAACTTGATATTTTCGTAAATTTTACCTTCTGCTAAAAATTGCATAGCGACTTTTTCTGTGTACATAAGTCATAGCGTTAATGTGGGACAGAACATTCGCGGCAGAGAAAACAGACCTTTCTTTAAAAATTCAGAACTCAGTCAAAAACAAAATTTTTCCAAATTTTTTTTTCATTATTGTAGAGAATTGAACAAATTACAAGAAAAAAAATTCAAAAAATATATTTTTCACTCGAACATGGTTTTATAGAGCGGTAACTGTATGGTAACCATAACCAGTTACCATATAACGGTATGGTAACTGGCGGCAGAAAAAAAAACACAGGGCCTCGTGGTTACAGAGCAGGGAGTCGCAAAAATTGCCCGATCTGGAAAAAAATTACTTTTTTAAATCTTAACAAAATTGGTTTTCGTATGACATTAGCTTTTTTTTAAATGTTTTTTTTGCAATTCTTGGTGATGTTCCAAATTTGAAAGTGTTGAATGTTTTGAAAAAAATTTGACTTTAAAAATTCATAAAAAATCGAAAAAAAATTTAAAAAAAGCTCGTTTCATACGATAGCGAATCAAGTTTAAAAAATACAAAAAAAAATTTCGTCCAAAAATTAACCCGCTAGTGCTGCAACCAGTACGAAAAACATGTATATTTCGAGATAAACGCGTTCAAAGTTTGTGAACAAAGAAAAAAAAGGTGAAAATCAAAAATGCTCTCACTAATCTGGCTGTAACTTTTGAACCCGTAGGAATTTTGCCATGAAATTTTTTTTCGTAGAATCTCAAGAATATTTACTAAAATACAAAATTATAATGCCAATGTCATCAATGCCATGTCCGCCTTTAAACAAAGTAATGAAATTTAAAATTAAAAATCTGTTGACATACAATTTTAAATTAATAAAAATGGGCCGCCTCGAAGTTTATCGTACGCCTATGGAGTTTTCAATTTTTTTTTAATTGAACGAAGGTATTAATATGGTTATTCATATAAATATAAACTGAATTACGGATATTGTAATAAGAACTTTTGTTTTTAAATTCCGGGATCCCGAAAAAAATACCGTGGGTTAATGGCCATTAAATCATCCGGGATCTCAACATCCTCATTTTGCATTTTGACTTCCCTTGCGACACGTTTTCTAAATTTTATAATTTTAGAGAATTTTTCAATTGTACCTGCTTTAAAAAAAAATTAGAAAATATATTTGAATATTATAAATACAAACAAACCAATACTATACAATATAAATTAGGCACGTGCAAATATGCACTTACAGATTTAAATATATCCACACATACTCACAAACACAAAAACTTAAAACCGGGTAACGACTGGCATGCTTTCCTAAAAAGTCTGCTTTACAATCGAATAAATCATAATAAACAATGCACACAAATTCAACAAAATTTAATACATTGCAAAGCAGCTGCATATAAAAAGCATACAAATCTGGCGAAGAAGCTATTTTTTGTATAAACCTTGAACAACACACATTCAAGCAAAGAGCTAGCTGAAAGTGCATTAATAAAAGAACAAAAAAAAATATGTCCACACCACAAATTATACGCGGAGCTGATGCCTTAACAAAAAAGCCAGAATCAAGCCATGTTTTGACCGTTCATACTGAGAAACCGCTACTGTTAGATGGACCAGTATGGTTGACCAAGTCATATATGGAAAACTGCCTGCGGCAACACTATCAAGACAGCCAACTTAAAATCAACTCTATTGAAGCATGTCCTGCTTGTGGTAAGGGTGAAAACTATGGCGGCGTCCTGACTAGAATAAAGGCGGAATATTGCTTGACAAATGGTGTTAAAAAAGTTGGACTATACATAGTCAAGACATCCTTTGAAGCTGATGAGTTTGCACGCAAAACCATGGAACCCTACGATATCTTCAATCGCGAGATGTCAATCTACGAGAATGTGTTGCCAAAACTGAAGGCTCTTCTACGCGAGGCAGGCGATACTGAGCAGATTTTTGCCGATACTCTTGCCGTGGACTATACCAGATCAGCCTTAATATTTGAAGATTTGAATCAGAGTGAATTCGTAATGCCGGATCGTATAAAAGGTCTTGATATGAAGGTGACAAAAATGGTGCTACGAAAGTTAGCCAAAATGCATGCCGCTACAGCTGTTTTGAATGAGCGTGAACAAGGCTGCTTGGAAGGATATGATCGTGGTATGTTTAATCGTCATACGGATAACTATGCGCCTTGCTTTGTAGGACTACTTGAAGCTTGTGGGCGTATGGTTAGTAAATGGGGACCAGACTATTCACTGTATGCCAAAAAATTAATTGAATTGAAACCAATGTATATGGAATATGCTGAGCGTGTATTCGATCCTCTCGAAGGACATGTAAATGTGCTGGCACATGGTGATCTATGGACAAATAATGTTATGGTTAAATATGACAAAGTCAGCGGAGAACCTGAAGAAGTTATAATTATTGATTTTCAATACTCGGCATGGGGCTCACCGGGTATTGATCTATTTTATCTTTTCAACACTTCACTAGAAGAAGACATGCATATCAATCAACAGGACGAGCTGATACAATACTATTACTCAGTTCTAGCGAATACATTGTCAAAGTTAAACTACACAGGAAACATACCTAGTTTACATGATTTTCATCTGCAGCTAGAGGAGAAAGCCTTCTATGGTATAAATTAGAATTTATAAAAATTAACATAAACTAATTTTGTTTAAATTTCTTAATAGCTTTTAATTCCACCTGCATCGTTCAGCCAGTGCAGCGTAATGAAGTAACCGATGACGCCGATTTTAATGCATTGATGGGACAGGATGAACGTGGGCTTAAGTTTAAAAATACTTGCTATACAAATCCTTACTGTCAGAAGATGATTCGCAAATTATTGCCAATGTATGAGCGCAAAGGACTACTGGATGTGGATCAATGATTTTTGTGATTGATAATATTTTGAAAATAGATGTTAGATTTGAGGTTATAAACTGTGTGATATTTTTAAAATTATTAATAAAAAGTTATCTATAGAAAATAAACTATTCGCACTCAAATATTTTAATTTATAAGTAGACTAAGGCGGGTTTTCTCCAGCGTTCTGGTAATGTTATACATATAGATACTTTATCCGGGAGCTAATCAAGCGAATTTGACGAAAATTGGTTTTTCAAACCATCAATGTAATACCTACTTCATATAAATTTATTATAAGTGTATCGATACTTGGTCAGTACAAAGTAAAAATTTGTTTTTCTTAACATACAATAATTTCGATGGTTAAAATTTGCCGAGATGCAATTTTAGGATTCAAAATAAAAGATGAAAATAAGAGCTTTTAGAAGGCATTCAACATCTTCTGAATTTTAAAAGGATTAGAAAAGTCTTAACCCTCTTCAAAAATAAAAAGACCTCATAAACGACTTCAATGAAATCGCTTGAGTCGTTTTTGAGTTTAAAGGTAACATGGGCCAGAGGCATGAGTTCCAATATTTTTAATTATTTTCCTCGAACTGTTTAAAATTAATTAAATTAATATTTAGACACTCAGGCTGGCTCTTTGTACGGGAATATAAACGTTATAATATTTTTATTGGAACAGTTGATCGAAAATGTCTTTCTGTTTTTGGTATTTTAACATTATCAGAAAATAAGCTTTGATTGTGGATATATTTTAGAACTTTTAGTTGTTTCTGGAAAAATACCTACTCCGTTTATTTAAAGTTTTCTCACATAGTAACAATAAAAATGTCTAATGACGTAGTTGCTATAGCAACTTATATAATAAAACAAGATTATAACGGTAAATATTTTAAAATTAATTTTGTTGAATCAGACACTAAGATTACATTAAAAAAATAAAAGATTTCAAAAAATAAAAGGAACCTGTTCGCACGTTGATCTTATCTATCAATGTCAAGAAGAAGTTAAAAATCTAACTTGATTAGATATACAAATAAGAACGGTAGACACAGAAGATCCTACATTATAAAGATGTCGTTCAAAGTCATTTAAATTAATACCTAGATAAGCACGATTTATTATTTAATCTCAAGATAATAAGTGGAAAATGCTGGTCAAACAAATATTTAATAGCAATTATCTATGTACGCGTCATGGGTACTGTTTAAAGGATATTTGAACAAATGATATATAAAATATTATTTACATTTACAAAAAAGGTATTTCTCTATGTATTTCAAATTTTCATTTACCAAAGCACTCAGCTGAAACGAACCAAAAATGAATAGTAAAATTTTTTATTAGTTTTTATTAGCTCGACAAATATTTTAAAATAAAGAAAACATCATTATTCTGTAAGAGATAAACTTCCCTTTCGTCATATACATTTGATTTGCTATCTTTATTCTACGATGCAATACATAAGCAAAATGAAATATGATGAAGTTTACTCATCATATTCACACAGATATAAAGTACACTATTTCTAAAAAAAATACGTCTTTTTAACCTTCGCCCTACAAATACCCATTGGGGAACCTTTTTATATTTACATTCTTAATATCTCCTAAAGTTTTAATCCCATCTAAAGACTCTTTAGTAACACTGAAAAAAAAAATGATTCTGTCATGTTTCATATTTTTTTTTTAAATTCACCCCTATCATTGAACCCGCGTCGAGTAAATATCGTCGTTTTGTTATTTTTTTAAAATCCGTTCCACAATATTTGACAAATAAAAATTTAATTTTTTGTTCGACGACGTTTGTTCAATAATTGAGTTATAAATCACTATCGATAAAGCAGTTTGCTCGACGTCGAAATTGAATTCAATTTGTTTTGACGCTGTTTTGAGAGGGAGCGCGGTTTCAATGATAAGGGTGATTGTTTTTTTATCTCAAATTTGAGTTGTATGCGAGGTGCCACGCCCTTTTAAATTTAAAATATTTTTTTATTTAAAGCCCAGTTTACATTTTTTGAGTAAAAAAGCGGGGTTTTTTTAATGACTGCATTTTTTATTTTATTAAATATCAACATAATTTTTTTTCTAAATTTTTAGTTAAATTTTTTTTTGTCATCAATATTATGGTCAGGATCCGAATTTTGTTGACTTTGCTTTTTTTATGGCATTCTGATTCCAAATAAAATTGTTTTTTTTGCCGTTTTTAGCACTTTTCAAATTTTGTTAGTTTTTTCATTTTTCAAAGAATTCATTACTCTTTATAGTAGCCCTTTTTTCTTATTGTATTATTTTATTTTCTGGTAGATTATCAAAAAATTTTAAAGAGTCCATTTTCCATTTCTTTGCCAAAAAAATTTACACTTGAACAGAAAAATAATGCATAAAATTTGAAATTGCCAAAAAAAAAATAATTTTATAAAATTTAAAAACAAGGTGATTTTTACACAGTACACTACTCCTTTAATAATACCTGACTTTTTCCTTATACATATGTAGGTAGACCCATTTTTTTTTTTTAGTTTTCAAAATCTTAGAGGGTTTTAAATTTTATTCTAAAATTTTTTTCATATTCTTAAAATGTTTTTCAAAACAATAAAAAAAAAATTCGAAAATATTTAAAAATAAATTAAAACTGGGCCTTAAACTAGCTCTAAGGTTCAAGGTTAAATTTTCATAATAAGTAAAAAATACTAAAGTAAAAAAGAGGCTCTTCTCCCCTTTACTTATTAATAAGCACTATTTTACGATTTCTTTGAAAATAGTATCCAGTTTATTAAACGGTTATGTCATAGAATTTTTTAACAAGGTTGGCAATAAAATTTTCTCTTAAGGGAATGGAAAGTTTTCAAAACAAAAATTATTTAAAACACATTATTTAAGAACGCACTATTTTCCTCGGATTATTTTTAAAATTTATATTTTTGACATCGTGTTCAAATTGTAGTAGGTACAACTAGATTTGAACAAGAGAAATTAAGTTAAGATTTGCGAATATAATCCTTGAATTATCCCAAAAGCGTTGCAAATTTAAAATATTAAAACTATTGCTGCACAAACCAACTGTGGTTTTCTAACCAACTCTATACTTGAACCCGCGCTAGCTCTCAAGACCGCGTCGAAACAAATATGAATCTGAGTTCTCAAACAACTCTTAACCGTCAGAGGTCTGGTTCTCAAATTATGGGTCATTGAAATGGGTTCGACATGCTTCGTATTCGACATGGTTCCCAAAGAAAAATTATCCTATCAACTTATTGGGTAGCAAGCTGGGTTAATAGATTTAGGGCTTTGACCAAGAAAACGTGTTGTTCTACGCATTCTACGCACTCTGACCATGTACCTTTTCTGAAAATTTACCTTAAATCTTAACCTCAAATCTTAACCACATGAACATTTCTAAAAGTCGGAAATAACCGAATCGAAAAAAAATATCAACGCCAAATATGTTCAATGAAGAATGTGATGTTCAATCATTAAAACACGCCTTAGACTCCAGTTATCGAATGACTATTTTAACTTATCTGATTCTACGTATATAAAAACTGGCTTTGGTGAAGTTGATGATAACAAATGTTTATGTTTAGCTAGGTTTACAAAAGACAAACACATAATAAAAAACATTCCTCATAACTTTGTATAAATAAGCTTTCAGTCATCACTTGCGTTGGCCAACTGTTCAATCTTGAAATCTATGCATAAATGTGCCATAAGTTGGTAAGGCTGTTACGTTTTGGAAGCAATATCAATTATGAAAATATTAACGAACTTCCGTAACCACTAACAAGTGGTTATTTCAAATGTTAAATATGTTAAATTAAAAATGTACAGTATAAAATATTTAATAATGTCCTAATATTTCACTTAAAATAGTCATAACTTGAGAAGCAGACCTCTGACGATTTAGAGTTGTATACTAGAGTGGATCGAAAAAAAAAATTTTAAAAAACCACCCCCTTTTTTAAAGTTGACCTCGAGATTTGTATGGAGGCCGGCCCACTCTATTGTATACTGTATTTTGAAAATGAATATTTCATAGAAAATTTCTTTAATAGGTTTCTACGCCCTATAATTCAAACAGGCGTTTCGTTAAATTCACCCAACACGAACTGTCTAAAACGTCATTTATTAGAGGAGACACAAGTTTAAAGTATTAACCAAACATTTTCCTTGTAGATTTTTTTTAAAGTTGGTTCTCAGATATCACATTTAAGATATCAAATGTTTTCTTGAAACTGTCTATTGGGTCTTTCCATAACTCATAACCCAGACCAGCCCATGTAGATTCCAAAAAAAAATCTAATCTAGGTAATTTCTTGATGCACTGTTTACTTCTTAATAATAAAAATAATATAATTATTTACTTTTTTTATTTTTTTTATTTCTGCTTTATTGTATTATTGCTTAAAAATAAATGTATGAACTGAAATATTTCTCCGTTCCCGGTCATCGTTCGACTTTTTATGATACGCTTTTATTAATTAATTTGTGTGCAAGTTCAAATTCAACCAATTTATTACGAATACACAACAGTTGAAGTCATTGTTTTACGAGTATTATCGTTATAAATAAAGTCGAATTGCTCGCATCGAAAAAAAGTGGCGGCAAGACCAAATATTTATAGATACAGACAATATTACTTAACAATTGAAAAATGTTTATTATTAATTAAATTATCCTTTGTATGCATGAGCTATGAGCTTCCTTATTTTACACTTATTTAACTGCTTTCTCATGATGATCATCTGTATCATAAAATGACTGGCAAATATTTTTTTTATGCAGTTTTTAATTTATTTTATTCGAAAAGCATTCTCCAAAGTACGACGTTAACTATAGAAAAACTTCATCTTGAATTGTTTACAAACGTATGTTAATCAACACGTAATGAAAAAAAATTATTGCAATAAACTTACACAAGCAAACGACACAGATGCACTTGTGCATTTTCAAACACATACAAATTCAAATACATGTTAGTTTAAATCTTAATATATTAGTTTGAATATTTTATGCCAGAGCTAAGTCATCAACATGTCGCTGCCTATGGAACAACGTGTATTTCATCCGGCACCGGAATGGTTGACAGATGATTATTTGGAGAATGTTTTGAGGAAATACAAAAAAGATGCAACAATTAAGGTAGTTGAGCTGACTATAAGTCCTGCCACAGCAAAAGGCGACAATTATGCGAGTGTAATGACACGAGTTAAAATAACATACAAATCGGACAGGACGAAGTCTCTAGCCGAGGAATCAGTTATAGTAAAAACTACCTATGAAGGCGACCCTTTTGCAGCTAACATTATGAATGCGTACAACATTTATAAAACGGAAATGGAAATGTATGAGAAAATTTTACCCAAACTTACTAAATTGCTACAGGAAGTAGGCGATCAGGATAAGCTTTTTGCCAATACCATACACGTAGATCACGAGCACTCTGCGATAATTTTCGAAGATCTGTCGGTTAACGATTTTGTGGTTGCTGATCGTTTAGCTGGCATGGATATGACACACACAAAGTTAGCACTCAAGAAATTGGCTAAAATGCACGCTACAGCTGCAGTGCTTAATCAACGCATACCTGGCAGTCTGGAACATTTCGATCGAGGTATTTTTAATAGACATACACAGGGTTTTGCACCGTTTTTTGTGAATCTGTTTGAGGTATGTGCCAACTTTGCGCGAGAATGTGAGGAATTGGGTGCATATTATGCTGACAAACTTATGGCCTTAAAGCCTTATGTGCTTGAGTACGCTACACGTGTTACTGATCCTTGTGAGCAATTCTTTAACACTTTAACTCATGGTGACTTTTGGATAAACAACATAATGCTGCGCTATGATGACAAAGAACAGAGTGACAACGCTGCTATACAAGATATTCTGCTGATAGACTTTCAATTTTGTTCTTGGTCTTCGCCAGCTGTGGATCTGCATTATTTCTTCAACACATCGCTTAAGGGTAACATAAGGTTCAATCAACAAGAAGAATTGGTACAATATTATCATCAAATACTCACCGAAACTCTCAAACAGCTGAACTATGTGGGCAAGATACCGACGTTACATCAATTCTGGCTACAATTAGAGGCGGGACGTTTCTATGGTTGGTTTAACATATAGTAAATATATATATATTTTTTAATTTCGTCTAATTTGTTTCTACTAGCTGTCACTTCAACCGTGGTAGTACAACCTATAATGATAAATGATAAAACTGAAGATGCTGATTTTAATGCTCTTATATTGGACGATGAACGAGGCAGAAAATTTCGAAAACTCTTGTATTCAAATCCTGAAGTGCAAAAGTATGTGAAGTTCTTGTTGCCCATTTTTGATCGACGAGGTCTCTTAGATATCAGAGATTAATACTTAATATGCTTATCCGACTCTTAACGCTTGAATGTAAACGTGAATAGGTCAATTATTTAGTTTCTAATTAAAAATGGAATTGATTATTTTTCAATAAGTCTCTTGAGAATTGTTTTGGGTACGTCATATTTCACTTTTAGAGTGAGTTCTTATTAAAAAGAAATATTTTGAAATTTATTTCTTTTCTTTACGACTTTAAAATACCATATCCTGAAAATAAAAGTATGGTTTATACGTCAAAACAATTTCAGCCGACGATATTTAAGTGTTTTTGAATAATCAATTATTGCTAAATTTTAAATAGCAAGTGAACAAATTAAAACATACAATAAAGATAACTAAATATAAGCCTGAACACTTTTTTAAATCTAGAACAAAATGAGTTAAATTTAAATTTTTTAAATTTACAACTCATTTGTAAATTTAAAAACAATTTTAAATTTTTTCAAACAAATAGGACTTCTTCACTTTTTAGAAACAGAAATAATAAAACGGTGACATACCGCTGAGGTAGCTTTAATCAACTATTAATAACTATTATAATTAAATTCAATTTTAGTTATTTCATACAACGCTGATGCTAAATAATTTAATTTAAATAAGATTTTTATTAGTTCTTACAGAGTTAGTTTACAAAGTTGTTTGCATAATTATTAGAAGTCCCATCCTGCGTACTCTTTGACCACATCCTTGTTTTCTTTTCGATGACGATGCACAGCACTAGCTTCACCTTTTGCCACACAACGCTTACGTATTTCACGGTTTTCTTTGAAATCCATGTTACGTTTTATACGATCGGTTATTACCGAAGGAGCTATTGTACTAGCAGTTGTCGAATACGAACGTTGACTGCGGGCATCATTGAGCATTTTTTCAACCATTTTTAGACGATACATGCGGGAGTTCGGATCAACATCGACTAACTCAGGTATATCATCTGTTTCTAAGTCATTGGAACTGATAGAATGTGCGTCTGCACATAGTGCGTCAACAATGTTGTCTGTTTCGTTTTTGTTATCATCTTTTGGCACGTTATCGACACTGTTAATTTGATCACTTTCTAGCTCTTGTATTGATTCTTTGAGTTCAATATTTTGCACAATTGGTGGTAGGGGGATATCTGCTGGAATTTCTATTTCTGGTCCTATTGTCATATTACCCAAGTACTGAGAACATGATTCAATGTAACGACGTATTGAATCATTTTCTTTTTGAGATTTTTTAGTTTCTGAAAAAGCTACTTCATTTTCAAGTTGTTTGCGATATTCACTTATTTCATCCTTGGTGGCTAGTGCGTTGTCATGAATGTCGGTTTTGGAAACGATTATCTCCTCTTCATCATCGGTGTCATTATCATCATTGATCATACCATATTCCTATCGAAAAGAGTTATATTTTAAAATTTAGTTTTTAAAACTTTTTTATCACTGAGAGCAATTTTATTTTACCTCAAAGTATTAATTCAACATTCTCCAACTAGACTACGACCGATAAATCAAGACAAAAAAGGACTTTATGAAATAAATAAGACCCCAAGATATAGGAGGAACTTGAAATAAAAATTTAATAACTTCTTAAATAATACTATGTGTTTTTTTTTATTTTGAATCCTTATTTAAAAATGAGCTAGTCTTACTTTTAAAACTGAAATAACACTATATATTTGGTTTCTTTTTTATACTGAAATGCTTGGAGTTCTGAATTAATTTTACGTTTGGAAGATTGTTCAAAGCGCCAAGCAAAGTATTTTTTTTTTTGTATTGAAAAAGAGTTGCAGTTTCGTTATTCGTGTCTTGTTTCGAAATACCGACTGATGGGTTAAGTTTTTACAACTAAACTAATTTCATTACTACAATGCATTCATATTATTTAATAATAAACTCAAACTAAAGCTTTGATAGTCAACTTTATGCTATTTAAATTATTGCTTTGAATATTTTCTTATTATAAATTCTAACCTGCAGTAGATCGTTTTCCATTTCCTTGGTGAAACCATAGCCCGTGCAGTGTACTTCCGCATCCAAATCATCATCACGTACAATATCAGAAAATTTCGGATATTCTTCACTTTCATAAGCAAATTTTCGACGAAACATTTCGCGAACGCAGTTAACATCACGTTCAAAGAAACTGCAGAACAAAGATGAGTTAATTAACTAAACAGAACTAATTGTGTTGCAATAACTTTAAGAATTTCTATTAGAATTTTGACTTTTGAACATAGTTCAAACATTACGATTGGAAAAAAAATTCCATATTCACACACAAATAACAGTTTACATGCATACTTACAACTCGGCATTTTCATGCGATGTAGACATCATTTGTGGAAAATCAATTAAAATCGGCTTTCCTTCATCAGTAAGCATTAAATTAAACTCGTTAAAATCACCATGAATTACGCCAGAGTTACCCAAACGAATAATTAAATTCATCAAATCATCGTAGACTTGCTCAAGATCACGTAGCTCATGTATCTGCGTCCTAAAATGTAGATTTTCTTTAAAAATTTCCTTCCGTTATGCACACACTTACATCGGCCAGCCATTTACCAGCTCCATGAGTACACAGTGACGATTAAAATCAATCGGCTTCGGCACTGGAAAGCCACGTTCATACAATGCAGTCATGTATGCGAATTCTCTAGTAGCTGAAATACGCGATAAATACAGCCACGATGCCTTATGTCGGCGTCCATGATAATCACGTTTGGACTTTATATTTCTAAAGCATGTGCGTCCCAAACGATGTAATTTTAGGCATATCGGGTTGGCATCTTCATCAGCGACAACATATATATTAGACTCTTTACCAACGCCAATCTGATTGCCAAAGGAAGCAACAGAACCGCGCAGAGTCAGTGACTTAAGAGCCAAATAATCATAGCCTGTGTTGGTCAAGCGGTAGCCATCATCTGTTACATAGCAGAAGAAAGAGTGAGGATTAAGTTTCTGTAACTATTATACAAATACTTACATTTCTTGCCACGCTCGTACGAAAGCAACTTATGTTTGCATAATTCACGCAACAGTTTGTGTACTCCACCAGTCTTAAGATTGGCAATAGAGGCGCATAGTGGACCGGGAACCAGCTCGTGATTCTTCATACCCATTTCAATCTGTAAATTAACAATTTTTAATACCTTGTAACTGCTATGTTTTCTACCACCTACAGCTGTCAGCACACGAAAGTCTTCCTTGGTGAGGTAACGCAACACGGTTACATTTAATTTTCCCATGGTTTGTTAAGCTTCTGTGGCTAAAATCTTAATAATTTAATTGAAAATTTATTGCGAACAAATTTGTAAACACGTGTGTCAAACACTGTTTTGGTAGAGAACGTGAAATGTCAAAATGTGAAAGTGCTGCCAAGTTGTCACAACAAAGTCAGGGATACCTGTTTCAGCATGCAGTCTGCTACTACTCATGATATAATGACCAGGTAGTATAAATCGCGAGGGCTCAACTGTCATTGGAGGCATAGAATGTCAAAATGACGATTTGACGCCAAAAGAATGCTGCTTCTTGTACAATAATAAATGAAAACAGGGATATTTCTATTTATGTGTTTTCCTTGAAGTTGGAAATATTTTGCATTATATATTATATTTTTGCGTAAATTGTATTTATATTATATTATTATTAACTTTTGTGAAATATTTGTTCCTAATACTCCTAATAATTCTAAAATAAAAGCGGAGTTGTTTTAAAATAACGACAATCAAATTTTACTTGCTAACTCTAGATGGAAAATATTGCTGTTTACCTAAATATAAGTGTTAACCTTTTATAAAATGTTAAAAATGTGCAAGTGAAACAACAGAAAAATCCCTTTCTTTTAGTGCAAAAGTAATAAGAAAGTGCAAGACCAAAGACAAAAAATTCCCTGTTTTCTTCTTCTTATGATAACACTACTTGTATTTGACACATCATGCCTCCGTCTTGGCAGCGCAGTCGCTTTTTTTAATACCTGGTTTTTATATCATGCTACTACTATGGAATGTCATGACACACAATGGATACATTCAGCGAATAGAGTTACAGAGCAGCTCTTCTTTCAGGTGTTGTTTTTTATATGTAGCAACTCAGAACAAAATCCGCTTTGAAGTGGTTCACGTTTTTAATGCAGGATTGAGCTGATTATCATGGAATCATTGAGCACTGAGTAAAGTTGGTGTAACTTACAGAATAATTTTGAAGATTTTCGACTAAAGATAAGTGCAAATTACCGCATATAATGTATTTGGAAGTTAAAAAATTTCCTAAGTGTGCTTAATAGCTACGAGCTGTACTTGAATATGTGTCACAGTTAAATTTTCTCATTCAAAATGCTTTTAATTATGCAGCCGCCATATATAATATATGCTTTGATCAAATCAAGATATTAAGATCTATCGATTAAAGTGGATTCACTGTCCAAATTCTACTATTTTCAGCATGTTTTTCATATGATGTTTTTACGCTCTTTCTGTTTCCACTTTCAATGAGAGAGTACAAAAATTTAAAAAAATTTCTTTAACTTGAGCATGACTCAATAATTTATAAGGTTATCCCGATATTTGACATACCCTTATTTTTTGTAAACAAAAAAATATTCTCTCTCGAAAATGAATGACAAACAGGGTTTTGTGGTCTCCTCAAAAAAAAATTATGTTTCAGTGTTGTGTTGTGTTGTTTTTTAATAAAAAAGTATGTGTTTTCAATATTTTACTGCTTAAAAAATAAAACAAAATATGTCTGCATTGCTTTCATTGAATTTTTTAAGGCAATAAATTCGTGAAAATATTTCAAGCTTGGACTCGGTGAAGTCACAGAACCTTTAAAAAACATCTGATGGATGCTTCAAAATACAAAAGGAGCAGAAAATGTATTGACTAGAAATTTCAAGATATATTGTACTAAAACATAGTAAGATATTCAAGCAGCTGTGGGATTTTTGTGTCATTAAAAATGCTTTCCTCTTCAAATAAGTGTATCTATCTCCATTTTCGTGAGAAGACGTCAAATATCGCGATAACCTTTTAAATTATTGAATCATGAACTTGAGCAAAGCCTGTGTAACACTTGATTTTTTCGCATTTTTAAGATCTTTAAAATACAAATAGAACAACACACCAAATGAAGCTATATAATTTTTAGTTAGTGTGAGGAGTACGATACAAGTCTAAAAAAATTCAGTCCAGTCATTTTCAATGGCTGAAAAATTTAAAAAAGGTTTACTTTTTCAGCCGCTTGCAGCTTAAAAATCGACAGAAGCACATTAAATTATGACATTTCGCAATATAAATTTTGTATTGTTTATTTGTCATGAATACATTAGAAGTTAGACTATTCAAATTTTAACAAATTTTTTCCACTATTATGTAAAAAAATTCATAATTTTTGACAAATTTCAAAGTAACATTAAAATTCGAAATTCAACGGCCTGCTATAATTATCCTTTTTTAAAAAATATATTTTTCGCTTTTACCCGCTATAAGATCTTCAAAATGCGAAAAAAGCAAGTGTTATACCAGCTAAACTTATTAATTATTAATTATTGCTGATCGTTTATATGCCAGTGAATCGGACTGCGGAACACAAAGAAATCTCATTGAGAAATCAGGAGAGCTGTCGCAAAAACTTGCTGAAAGTGGTCAGTGATCCACAGAAATAGCAGAGAAATTTTTTATTATTTTTCAAATACTTCAAAGAGTGCCAATACCTGTTTGTTACTCTTTAAATGAGTGTGGAGAGCGATAGAACAAACAACTTAATATAAAAAAAAAATCCTAAAAATACTACATATGGTCAGTGAATCCCATTAAAACAAGATATGTTCAACGAAACACAAAAATTTTTTATTTTTTTTATGGTACTAATATAATAGAGTTTAAACTTCCGAGTTCACGATGAGTTCCAAACACTTGAATATGTTGTAGCTCTAGTAGCTATTGTGCAAAGCAGACCAAATATCACATTCTCTATGTCGCTTGTACTTTTATTCATTTATATCACTCACAAAATTTGTAAATAAAAATTTAACTAAAGGGCCCTTAACGAAAAAACCCTAGTTTTATTGTAAAGCGACCTTCTATTTAAGCGAAATTTTATTTCTTAACTACAATTAAAAGAAAAGTTTTAAGAAAAGATATGTCTGATAAAAAAATAAATTGATATGCCCAGAATCCGTAATTTAGAATAGTTCCTGAAAAATGCGGTGGACACGATTTTTCGGAGCCTATTCATACAAAAACAAAACAATTATAGTTTTTGTTTTTTTAAAACTTTTAGAGGTTTCTTAAAAAACCGATTTTTGACTAAACTATTCATTTAGTTAAGATTATAAAATAAAAAGTATTTCTCTAAAATAAAAATCAGACGATTGAAAGCAGCAATGGTATTTGCTTTATAAGTGAAAAGAATATGGAAGCGGTTCTGGGAATAATTTTCGAGTAATGCTGTCTACTGGCTTCTAACAGCATTTTTCTAGAAAAACGCGTTTACAGTTTAAGAATGGTGAATATATTGACTTCTCTTCGGACGTTTGTGCTTATTATTACGATATATATATATTTTTGGTCGCCACAAAACTTGAATGGGGCCTTAAATAAAACCAAATTCTAATTTTTTTCATGCGAACGAAAAATCCACACCAAATAGGAAGCACTTATAGGTATATCTGTTAAATTTCGATTACGATTAGTAATCAATTATTTTTCAAAAAGAATTATAATCATTTTATTATCCTTAGGGGACAAGTTTTTGATTAGTAATTGATTACGATTACAAATAAAGAAATAATAAACAAGATTCCTTGAAATTACGAAAATGATCAAAAATAATCAAAAAAAAATAATCCGATTATTTTAAAAGATTACTTTTTATTATATTAAGTTTTTGAGCCTAAGAAGCAAAAAATTCTTAAAATAATCAAAAAGAATCAAAAGTGATCTTTAAAAATAATCGGATTATTTTTGTGGATTACTTTTTGATAATTTTCGTATTTTCAAGTAATCGTGATTAAAATTTGATTATTTGTCATCGTAATCGTTTGATTAATGATCCAAACAGAAAATAATCATACTTGATCAATTATTTACGATTATTAATCATTATTTAACAGCTATGCTTATAGTTAACCTATAAGTTATGACACCAAGTCAAAAAACAAACAATATACTTTGATTTAATTTTGGGTAATTTTTATTCTCGTACTTAAAATTAGATAAAAATTACAAATATAATGATTGCCATGTACACCAAAAACAATGTGAAGTTCGTTTTAATAAATCGCGTTTTAAAATTAGTTCATTCAATTAATCATTCACCAAATTTCGAATTGAAAAAAAAGAACTTTTACTGGCGTTCAAGAAAATATATGCAAGTCTTGCGATGATATTCTATGAACGTCAATAGAAGATATAATATTAATGATGGTGTTCTGAAATGGTGTTGTTCCTACTTTAATATAATTTAATCTTTTTCCACTAACGACAAATATTTTCCTTAATTTAATAAAAGTGATTTCAACTTAATGTTAAGTTTTTGGTCCTTTTGTGCTTTCCTTTTGTCCACATTTTACAATAACCTTTTTACTACCCACGTTCGATTGGTGTAGAGCTGCTAGGAAAGCCGATTCAACCCGATCCCAACTATAAGTTTTTACAACAAGATCGTGCATAGGTGCTTGACCACACTCCATGAGTTGCAAAGCGATTGGAAACCTAAGTTTTAAAATAATTTACTTTTGGTTCAGAGTACCCTTAACGTAAACTTACATATTAGTTGAACGGAAACTCGGCATCAGCTTAAGATTCTTCATTATAACATCTAACGCATTAAAAGATGCGCATTCACACTCACATTCCGCCAATACACAAGTGCCATTTGGAGCCAAAGACATCACAGCAATATTCATGGTCGTCTCTGATATAGAGCAATTTATAACCACATCGGGCCATTCCCGTAGATAGCAATATACGCTCTTGACCACATCCGTGATTTTCATATCTGACTCGTAACTGACATAATCGAAATCGAACTGATTTCGTATCATTTCAAGATTATTTTCTTGCGAGCACATAAAACAGATGCGACTGGCACCAATTGCTCGAGCGCATAAGGCAGATGCAATCGCCGTGGCACAGGATCCTATAATTAGTACGTTGCTAGTTGGTTTGATTGGAGCCTTATAGCAAGCTTGACAGCCCATGGCTAAAATTTGCACCAGACTGCCGTCCTCCATTGACACCGAATCAGGTAATTTGTGACAGAGATCTGCTGGATGAACTTGGTACTTGGCAAGAAATCCATTATGAATCATATGTGAACATATGTTGTAAGCACCGCGTTTGCAAAAGTCACAGATTCCACAAGAAAGTCCTGACTCAATCGCAACACGATCTCCTGGTTGAAGATGTGTTACGCATTTTCCTACCTATGGACAGAGGTTGGTAAAAAGGAATAAATAAATTACCAGTTTTGCGGGTAAGAACTTGACCAACCTCTTCCACGATGCCAGAGGCATCGTGTCCCATTGACATGCCAGGAGCTGCTTTTCCCCCAGTTTCGTAGACATGTATATCAGATCCGGATAAAGCAACCGAATCAGTTCGTATTAGACAATCTAGAGATAATATTTGAAGGGTTCCCAATCTAAAAATCAGAAAATATCTTACCATATTCACTGAAACATGGGATGCATTCGGGACATGTTTCAATTTGACAAGCATCGACTATTTTAATCACTTCGTTTTTTGGTTCTTTTTTTCCTTTTTTTGTTGCACATTCACATTGTTCGCAATCGTCTATATTTTCTTGAGCTTCCGGAGTTTTTACTGCTCTTGTGCTTAGTTTTCGTTTTTGATTGTTTTCATTACGGACAGGAGATGTGTTTGATTGCTGAGTATGTGTGCTGAATCTTTTTTTCGTCAAATTCTTATTTTCTACCTTGTGAAAAAATATATCAAAGATTTTAAGCGATACCATTTTTTAACATTTATTTCTGAAGCTTATCTTACCTTTTTTGTTAAACTCAAGGCAGGCATTATCTTTAGGATCTTTATGAGGAACTTCTCCTTCACAAGTTTTCATCCTTGGACATTTTGGATTGCACATTTTTTTCTTGTCACTAGTTTTAATTCTGGTGCAATGCAGGACTGGACACTCTTCTTCAAGGGCGCTATCGCAAACACGGTCTGACGTTATGTTAAAACGTTTCTTTGGAATCTTCTGATCGAATAACCGACATTTTGGATCTTGCTTAGACTCGTGATCATCTTTGCCTTTTTTTGAACTGAAGAATCTCGTCGCACCTACGGACAGAGAGCTAAAGCACTTCTTGAGAACAGAAAATGTGTCTGTGCTAAAGCGTCGTTTGAAAAGATCTTTATCAATAGGAAGGATTGACAGAGTGCTAAAACTTTTTTTACAAGAACCAGACTTATTACTATTGCCCTTGCCCTTAGGACAATTGGGCTTAGTGGATTTTGGTTTAGAGGAATCGGAAGAACAACCAGCCTTATTTTTTTCCGAGTCAGCTTTGGATTCTTTTTGATTTCTTTCACATTTGGATCTGTTTTGTTTTGAATACGCATTAGATTCTCTGGGCGTTACTTTTGGTGAACACTTTGTTGCATTTTTATCTTTTGGCTTTTTGTCACCACATTTCTCTTGGGACTTGTCAGTTGCAGCCTTTTTGTCCTTACTAACAGCGCAAGGTTTCAGTGGTTTTTGAGGTTTGGAGTCCTTGCTCTCAGACTTGCTAGAACTGCCACATTTTGGAGTTTGGTCTTTTTTATTCCCTCCACAAGAGCTGCTAGACTTTTTGGCATCGTCTTTCGAGTCTTTTTTATCTCCACAAGAACTGCTAGACTTTTTGGCAGATTTGCTATCAGCTTTTGAGTCTTTTTTATCTCCACAAGAACTCTTAGACTTCTTTACGTCACAAGAGCTGCTAGACTTTTTGGCATCACCTTTTGAGTCTTTTTTCACGTCACAAGAACTGCTAGACTTTTTGGCATCGCTTTTTGTGTCTTTTTTCACGTCACAAGAACTGCTAGACTTTTTGGCAGATTTGCCATCACCTTTTGAGTCTTTTTTATCTCCACAAGAGCTGCTAGACTTTTTGGCATCGCCTTTCGAGTCTTTTTTCACGTCACAAGAACTACTAGACTTTTTGGCAGATTTTCCATCATCTTTGGAATCCTTTTTATCTCCACAAGAACTCTTGGACTTCTTTACATCACCAGAACTGCTAGATTTCTTGGCATCACCTTTCGAGTCTTTTTTCACGTCACAAGAACTACTAGACTTTTTGGCAGATTTGCCATCATCTTTTGAGTCCTTTTTATCTCCACTAGAACTCTTGGTCTTATTTACGTTACAAGAGCTGCTCGATTTTTTGGGAGACTTGTTATCGCTCTTGGAGTCCTTTTCTTTCGTAACACAAGAGGAACTCTTAGATTTTTCGGCAGACTTGCTAGAACTATCGCATTTATCCTTCTTTATATCACTAGTACTTTTGGACTTTTTGGCAGAATTGTTACCGCATTTTGAGTCCTTTGCCTTTTTCTCTTCACTAGATTTAGCACTTTCGCACTTTGGCTTGCTACTGCTCTTTTTATCGCATTTGGATTGACTTGGCTTCTTAGCCGACTCACAAGGATTTTTCTTATCTTCTCCACCACCAACACGTTTAGATAGCGATGTACAGCTGGTGGACATTTTTGCTGGAGTGCTGGGTTTTTTTCCTGGTCCTCCTTTGCTCAACGAGGTAGAAGAACATTTTGGCTTATCGGTGTCCTTTTTCTTATCTTTGCAGATATCGCTCTTCAAATTTGTTTCACTTGCAGCTTTCTTTGTGGGTGCACTTTGATCCTTGCACGGGCTCTTTTTCTTCGTTTCACATTTATTGGACTTTTTAGAATCTTTTTTGCAATCCTCTTTGCAAGGATTTAATGCCTTAGCTCCTTTACTTTTATTTTTTTTTGCTCCACGTTTTGCTTCACCAGTTTTGCATTGTTCCTTCGGCACAGCTGATTTAGAAGCATCTTTTTTCTGTGTCTGATCTTTTGGCTTATCAGACTTTTTTGGAGCATCCTTGGAGGCATCCTTCGCCTTAGCACAATCTTTTTCCTTCGATTTTGCAGCGTCTTTCTTTTGATCTGTCTTGCATTGATCTTTTGATTTATCATTTTTCTTTGTATCTACTTTGCTAGGAGAAGAAGATTTAGCAGCCTGACATGCATCCTTTTTGGATTTAGAGTCATCTTTTTTCTTCTCGGACTTGCACTGGTCCTTTGACTTATCGACCTTCTGCTCCTTCGGTTTAGCTGCCTGACAAGCATCTTTCTTTTCTGATTTTGAGGCATCTTTTTTCGGTTCTGCCTTGCAAGGATCTGGCTTTTTCTCCGCCTTTTTAGCGTCTTTTTTGTCTGATTTCTTAGCATCCTTTTCCGCTTTGCAGACAAATTTCTTTTTGTCTTGATTGCATTCCTCATTCTTTGGCGCTTTGTCTTTTTTCGAATCGCTTTTACATTGATCCTTCTTTGCAGATTTGGAAGAAGAATCTTTTGACTTTAGAGCTTGACACATATCTTTCGAGTCCTTCTTTTCTATCTTTGAAGCATCTGCCTTTTGGTCTTTTTTGCATGGATCACTTTTCTTTGCTGTATCCTTTTTCATATCGGTTTTAGATGCTGATTTAGCTGGCTGGCAAGAATCCTTTTTGGATTTAGAATCATCTGTTTTACTTGCAGGCTTGCATTGATCTTTTGGCTGCGCCGGTTTCTGTTCCTTTGGCTTAGCCGCCTGACAAGAGTCTTTTTTGTCAGATTTTGAGGCGTCTTTTTTCTGTTGTGCTTGGCAAGGATCGGGTTTTTTCTCAGCCTTATTACACCCTTTTTTATCTGCCTCCTTGGCTTCTTTAGCAAGCCTTTCTGCTTTGCAGATGTACTTTTTCTTTTCTTGGTCACATTCCTCATTTCTTGGCCTTTGATCCTTTTTAGCATCTGGTTTGCATTGACCTTTCTTCTCGGTCTTAGAAGAAGAATCTTTTGACTTGAGAGCCTTGCATATTTCTTTCGAATCCTTCTTTTCTACTTTAGGTTCATCCTTCTTCTTCTCTGATTTGCATGGATCAGCCTTTTTTGCTGCATCTTTTTTGGCATCTGTTTTACAAGGATCCTTTTTCTCAGAGTCTTTCTTCTTTTCTGATTTGCATGGATCAGCCTTCTTCGTTGCATCTTTTTTGGCGTCTGACTTACAAGGATCCTTTTTTTCAGAGTCTTTCTTCTTCTCTGATTTACATGGATCAGCCTTCTTTGCTGCATCCTTTTTGGCATCAGACTTACAAGGATTCTTTTTATCAGATTTTGAAGCGTCTTTCTTTTCTGATTTGCATGGATCAGTTTTCTTTGCTGCATCCTTTTTGGCATCAGACTTACAAGGATCTTTTTTCTCAGAGTCTTTCTTCTTTTCTGATTTACATGGATCAGCCTTCTTTGCTGCATCCTTTTTGGCATCAGACTTACAAGGATCATTTTTCGCGGAGTCTTTCTTCTTTTCTGATTTACATGGATCAGCCTTCTTTGCTGCATCCTTTTTGGCATCAGACTTACAAGGATCCTTTTTCTCGGAGTCTTTCTTCTTTTCTGATTTACATGGATCAGCCTTCTTTGCTGCATCCTTTTTGGCATCAGACTTACAAGGATCCTTTTTCTCAGAATCTTTCTTCTTTTCTGCTTTACATGGATCAGTCTTCTTTGCTGCATCCTTTTTGGCATCAGACTTGCAAGGATCTTTCTTTTCAGATTTTGAAGCGTCTTTTTTCTGTTCTGATTTGCATGGATCAGTCTTCTTTGCAGCATCCTTTTTGGCGTCTGATTTACAAGGATCTTTCTTCTCAGATTTCGAAGCGTCTTTTTTCTGTACTGATTTGCATGGATCAGTCTTCTTTGCAGCATCCTTTTTGGCGTCGGATTTACAAGGATCTTTCTTCTCAGATTTCGAAGCGTCTTTTTTCTGTTCTGATTTGCACTCATCAGCCTTCTTCGGAACACCTTTTTCGCAAAGGTCTTTCGGCTTCTCAATTTTTTTATCACCCTTACCGATAAAATACTCTTCGCCTTTGCAGACCTTCTTCGTTTCTTGTTTACAGCCATCAGTCTTTTGACCTTCTGATTTCTTAACAGCTTCTTTTTTGGCATCAGCTTTGCATGGATCCTTTTTCTCAGATTTATTCTCTTTCTTTACTTCTTTCTTACAAGTGTCTTTTGGCTTTTCAGCTTTCTTCTCTGCAGATGCGCATTTGTCTTTGGACTTCGAATTCTTTCTCGCAGCTTTCAAATCTTTTTGTTGCTTTCGACTTGCTCGTCTTTTCTCTGCCTCTGCAAGTGCTCGAGCATAAGCTTTACAACTCATTAATCCTCGCGCTCCAACATCCCCGATAATAGCTGATGTGGACATAAATCCACTGTCGCCGTCCGAGGGTGTATCGCAAGATTTATCTTGATTGGATGCGGCTCGCTTGGAACCTACTTGATCGGAGGAAGAAGTAGCTTTCGTTGAGCTGCCCTGAGTAGCTGGAATAAACATGGGGTTCTGAGCTAAGCCAGGTGATATACAACCCTTGTCGCCCTCTCGAACACATACTATGTGAGGGTTCCTTTTTGAGGGACCCCCAGTCGTTATACCAGATTGTGTTGAGTATGACTTGGGATGGTCACCTAGGCCACCAAACGTATAGTTCTTATCACTCTCTTGAACGCAAATAACATGAGGATTACGTTTCTTTGGTTCACTTGACGCCACTCCAGACTGCGTACAAAAAGACATGCGGTTGGCATCCGCGGGAAACCCCTTTTTTAAAGCTGTGCTGCAAATATTTGCTGCCATTGCAGTTACATAATCATTAAATTCTGGTACCTTTATATCTACTAACTGATCAGAGGATATCTTAGAGGCATCTATTTCGACAGTACCTTGGATTAGAGCGTTAAAATTAAGTGGGACATTTTTCGTTTCCATAGAAGGAATAGTTTCAAAGCAAGTTGTTAGAGCTAGTGTAGGTTCCTTAAGAGTCTTCAGTTCTGGATGTTCTAATTCTCCTCCTTCAAAATTTTTCGGTGATGAGGTTGAAGCCATCAATAAGGCATCCTTAACATTGGTCATATTCATTTCAAATGCCAATTGCATGGATGAAATGGGTAGTTTTTGAAGATTCTTCTCAAGATTTTGAGGCACTGGAGCGTAGAGATCCTTTTTGGACTCATTCCAACTGTCTGCATCGAATGAATCGTGCACTTGGATGTGATTTAGTTCTTGTTCTGTCATGGCTTGATCTAAGCCATCATATAATGCGATAATTTCATTACTCTCCTGTTCGAGAAAAGTGTCTGAATTTTTCCAAAAAGGAAATTCATCAGGTTCTTCGAATTCACTTAGAATCGGTGTATCCTTTATGGCATTTTCATAGGTATTGCTTTGGTTATTGGCATTGTTATTGGTGGAATTGCTGTTGGCGGTGTCGTCGTTGTTGTTGTTGTTGCTGTTGCTGTTGATAATGGTGCTCGGAGTATTAGGAAACTTACTTGTTAACGTCGAATTTGGCAAATTATCCGTAAACGCCTCTATTTGTCTAGCATTATCTCGAATTATCGAGAGCATAGCCAATGTTTTCTCCACAGCCTCGTCCCCACCTTCGAATAGATTAATCGGTATTAACAAGATCTTCAACGAAGATGCGTTATGGCTGTTATGGTTGATCAGAGCCACTGGTAAGATGTTAGAAACATTCTGAACGGAAAAGCTGGATGATGTTGCTGGGGACTCACTCGACTTAGGTTTGTCATAATGCCTTCGTGAAGATCTTCCAATCTTACGATTAATATATTTTGAATTACCTGACTTTGATCCAAATGAGCGGGAGTTGGCGTATATTTGCACTATTTGAGAATCAAGTAGACAAGGACTATGAAGAAAATTGGTACAGACAGATGACGAGTAACGGCGTTGTGTGGTTGAACTGCATGATACCCGCCTAGAGATCTGCAAGATATGTGCACACAAACATATACATTTATGCATATATATTAGATATTGTTAAAATATTCAATTCCATGTGAATTGGCCATTAAAAAAAAAAAAACAAGAAACGCCATTTAAGCTACTTACTCGAAATGCATGTAGAAGTGTTCCAAATATTCGCATTTTGTATAATTTTGAATTGCACAAGAAATTTTGTTAAAAACCGGAAGAGAAACAAAATTTTTCTGTGTATTTTTCTAAAATTTTCATTCAAAATTTATGAAAAAATAAGCTTGCTTAACATTTTGTAGAAGTAATTCAAATGAAAAGTGTTTTCAATGAACAACTTTTTTTACTGTTCATATTATCATGAACTATAATGATTCTAGCTGAATTCTGCTAGAAATACTTTGCCACTATAATGCTCTCTCCTGACTGATCTTTATAATCTTTTATAATATCATAATAACACTACTACCAAGGCTCCATCCAGCTGTTGCATGGTGCAAGAACAGGATATGTATGATCTGTACAATGTATTGAATGGTTACTGGATTGTACATTTCCTATTCTTGCCCCATACAATGGCATCAAGAAGACACAGAGAATTCTACGGGAATTATAGTAATAAAAGCATCAGAGACAAATGTATTTTTATATGCTTTGGAAGACGCATCATTGATTGCAGATTGCATTATATTGATGACATTAAACCTAGTTGTTAGTAGACACTTTAGTTGGTGTCCATAGATAGACGGTCATGCCTAATGAACTCTGAAGATTATGCTGATGAAGAATCTGCTAAGTTAAGAATAGAGTCATGAAATTCGAATATATAGTTTTTGAATATATTCTCTGAGCCATAGATTTAGTTTCGCAAAATTATTTCATAAAATGTTTCTTTTATTGCTGCTTCAAATGTTTATTGCTCTTATCCAAGCTTGGCCTACTGACTAATGGCCAATTATTTCTTTACTTTATTATTGATAGTTTTATTTAGAATGGTTTTATTGTGGTTTTCGAATAAGGTAAAATTAATATGAATTATTTCAAATGTTTCGATGCAGTCAACAAATTAGTATTCCAGTCAGAGCTTACTAGATTTAGCGTGATTTGACTATGAAACAGTAATAAGCTGACGTCCTCTGTTGACTGAATTCGAACACCAAGCATGGCATATCAGCTGGCCCTGAATACCCTTCATATGTTTGTAAACTAAGTTTGAAGTAAAATTTGAGAGTTAAACTATTGCAGAGAGAACAATAATATTCTCTAGAGTTTCAAAATTATCGGACATCTTTAGAATTATTATTGCTTGATTAATATTATTAATTCGATTGATATTGAGTTAAGATGGTTCGTTTGTTCGATTAGTACCGTTTGTCTGCTTGGTGAGAGAACATCTTTCAATATTTAAAAAGTTTTTGATTAAAGAAATTTTTTCAATATTTTTTAAGATGCTAGTACTTAAAGTTATATTGTTAACATCGTTTGTAAGTTGATTTATTAGAGTGTTTAACGAAATGTGTCTGCTATGCCGGTAAAAATACACACCATTTGTTTTGTCTAAAAAGTAATTTAAACCGTTAAACAACTTTAGTGGAAATAATATAAAACAAAATATACTAAGTATTGCAAAATAATGAAAACGATAAAAATTATTTATGAAAAATAATGTAATTTACTTTATTTAATGTGAACATATTCAAAGTGGAAGAAATTTTTTTTGATTTCATAATTTATTTGTAAATAAAGTCGACTAAATTGAAAAAATAGCAGAACGTTATAAAAATTAAGTAAAAATTTATTGAATTTTGGATTTAGCAATTCATTTGAAGAATGTGAGAGTTTCGAAGAAGTGATGATAAAATTACACTGTTCAACATAATAAATATAACAATATTACGACAACCGATTTTGAGAGAAAAGACCGAAAAAATATACGTTTATGGGAGTTTTGAGGGTGAGGGTTAAAGTTGCACTCTATTGCAAATTCTTATGAGGAATCGGCATAAGAAACCATGAGACCCTTACATTTCAAGTATAAGATGTGTTGGGAAGATTTATGGAAAATACTACGTGGAAAATTTTTGTACATTATTTTAATCCTCTAACTCTTCAATACATGTATTATTTTTATACACTTTTGAAAAAGATGAATAAAATAACCATAAAACAGAAATATCTTATGTGGTTTAGTCACTGGAAGTAACTACAAATCTATAAATATAAATACTATAAATTTTTTTAAAAGTTTTCTTAAACATTTTTGAAGAAAAATATAGTCGATTTTCAAATATGAAAACATATTTTATGGATTTTCATTACCATTTGTGGACTACAGAAAAGAAATAAAAATTTTTTAGGAAACTTGAAAAAATGATTCTTCGTAATATTGAATTTTTAAAAGATTTTATTTGTCCCACTCTATTAATAATAATTTTATTAAAAACTTATTCGCCACACTTCTCTGGTATAACATGCTCCGTACAGTGGTATCATATGCACTCCAACGACAAAAAATCGTCATAAAACTTATATTAATATATTTTTGCAAAATTTTTGCTACATATATTTTCCGTAGCTTCCTAAAAGTGTATTTTTTTTTAATAAAATTCATGTTTCATAGGCCAAAAATTATATTCATGAAGTTAAAAAGGATATAGAAGTATATCATAAGAATGTATATTTATTATAAAAACACTGAAATAGAGGGTTTAAACAACTATTAATCATTCGTTAAGAATATGTTTTATTCCAGACTTAATTTAAACTTAGTTGAAAAATAATTTGAAAATAACAAAAGAGTATCAGTGTGAATTCAGTATGCTTGAATTACATTGTAAGAAAAAAAAAAAAAAAAAATGGAAAATCATTTAAAATTAATTCATCAACACCAAATAATTTAATTTCTTTAATTGTTTACGGTTGTTAATCATGAAAACGCATATAAATGACATATTAACTTTCAAATTGTTACAGTATTTTTACATGCATTTTTTTATTTCAGTTTTTATTATCGGCAATAGAATGCGTACCAGCAACGACATCTGAATCAAAAACACATATTGTGAGTTTTGTGAAACAGAGAAGAGTGAAGCCGATATATAACGAATTTCCAGATTTTGACTTTGAGAGCATCAAAGGAAATCTTACTGCAAAGCATAAAGTTGGCCGTTTAGTTCAAGATACAGATAATAGCACTGATAATAGTGTCGATGGTTCCACAGTGCCATCAACTATCACCAATAATTCTATAAAGCCGATGCAATCAACCGATGATGCACCAGATCAAAATCAAAATACGTTGGAAAATTCAATGGATATGCTGGAAAATCAAGCCAAACATGAATTTCAAACAAATCAAAGTAATAGCACAGATTCCGGTGCGAATAGAGTCAAGCAAAGTATACCGGTGCTGGAACCAGTTAAACATCTCTTGAATACGGTACGTGATGGTGCTTTTGGTACAATGAATCATACCACATCACACCATACGTCACACTCCAAACATCCGCATCAGTTGGTGGGCTCAAATAACGATTCCACGGACAATGATGGTATGGAACATCATGATTCAGCAGCTATAGAGACCGAAGAGGAACGAGAAATGGTTAATGAAAGCACAGGATTTCGTTTTCTAGAACTATTGGGTACAATTGCAGGCATGGTTTGGGGCTTTTTTACAAATATTCAAAAAGTTTTCGCTGCTAGTACTGGTGCTGCATCATCCTTGTCAAGTTCGGGCTAGTCGACACAAAGGATTTGTTGTGATGAAATAGAATTAATTAAAAAGTCAACTGTGGATTTAGTTTTAATATGAAATGTATGAAAATTTATAATAAAAAATGTTATTAGTTTAAAAAAAGTATGGAAAAAATGATGCACTGTATGGGAATATTGAAATATACTTACACTTGGGGGATACCTTCTGTTAATGTATGTATACCCATTTTCGAATAGAGAGCGAACTATGCTACAGTGTGTTATTTAATAAGCTAGTTTATTAATTTAGTTAACAACGCCTTTTTTTTGACATATGAGTCAAAAGTCTCAAATAAGACTCAAATATGAGTCTTAAGTCTTCATATTATAAGTTAAAAACTTAATTATAATGGGGAAAAAATATTACCAAAGCAAACAAAATGTAATTGAGTCAGAACACAAGAGAAACAAAGAGGAAAAATGACAAACAGCAACTTTAAACATAAAAAAAATTAAAATGAATCGAAACATTTTTAAAAATACTGCCTCATGTTACTTTCCACCATCCCACCTTACATGTTGACGAGAAAATTTCCCAAAACAGCATCCCAGAACCATATAATTTGAGACACCTGGTTCTTTTGTAGAAACAACAACTAGTTGTTGTGAAAAAGAACTAAATCGGTAAATTAATTCTCCCACCTCCCATATAAACTCAATCGCTAAACTTAAGCATCTAAAGCATGGGGAATATTTCCCCAAAAACGTATTTGGGAAACCTGGTTCTTTTATAGAAAGAACTAGTTGGAATGAAAAAGAACTGAATCGGTTAATTAATTCTCCCATCTCCCATATAAACTTAATCGCTAAACTAAAGCATCTAAAGCATGGGGAATATTTCCCCAAAAACGCATCCTAGAGTAATACAATATATTACACCTTATTTTTTTAAAGAAAAAACTAGTTGGTGTGAAAAAGAACCAAATAGGCCAACTAATAATTCCATCTCCCATACAACCGAAATCGGTAATATGGTTAATTTCACCAATAAAAGATCCCAGATTATGTTACAGAAACAACTAGTAGGTGGGAAAAATAACCAAATAGGCCACCTAATACATTCACCTCTCATAAAACCGAAATTGCTAAACTGGTATATTTCCCCAAAAATTCATCCCATAGTAATGCAATTTGGTACACGTTATTCTTTAAGGAACAACTAGGAACCAAATCGGCCAAAAATTAACAATTATTAAATTAACTAAAAAATAATTTTTAAGCAAAAAGAGTGTTGCAAATTTTTTTATTTTCATTATCATTGTATTTCTTCTTATTTTGTAGTTCCCCGAGCAATATTTCTCTAGCTATGGCTAGGTTATGCCTGCTATTCCTTGATAAAGACCCAACAAATTTGGTAAAAAAGGTATTACTACAAAAATGCATTTTTTTTAAGACTAGCAGGTACTTAAAATATCTTTTTTTTTTAAATATTTGCCATACTTGCACTTTTTGAATTTTTGGTTAAAAACGAGAAATGCCGATACCGTTAGTACCGGCACCATGATAAATAAAATTTATAAAAAAAAATGTAGGTGGCATGTACTTATTATATATTTTCTATTAAATTATCACTTATGTGTATTTTCTAAATCAGTTAATGTACAAAATTACATAAATAACGGCTGTTATTCCTTTAACACAGCAGAACTTAAAGAAAAATCTCAAAAGTTATAACTGCAAAAATTGACCTTTTTGTAAAGATCAGCAACTATTTTGAGCTTATTTTTTTACATAGAAGAAAAATAAGTAATAATAATTATATAATAATAAAAATAAATAATAAAAATAAAAGAGGTAATATTTTGTATTTTTTTCTTTTTAAATCACTTTTAAAGTTGGTGTAATTTTATAATTTTATTTGTCAGATACCACTTTATTAAGGTAACGGTATTACGATCACGGTACGTACATAAAAAACACAAACAAAATATTTTTTCATACTCGTCACACCGGGCGTCACCTCATGTGATTACTCCATCCTCTGTTCATGTTTTCAAATCTTTTTAAGAGTTCTTTTGCTCATTTTTAAAGTGCAAACGTTAAGTTGAAAACATAAATTCTATTATTTACGAAACAGCTTATCGATTTTAGGATTTCACAGGGAAAAAAAGATTTTTTGTCAAAAATATCACTGAACGTGTCCTTTCACATAATTTTTCGCATACTTTAAGGCACTTTTTAAGTTGAATTATTAAAAACTTAATAATTAATTAATAATTAAGAATTAATGAAAAATTAATACTGGTAACCATTTATACGTAACGCAATAGTTTATTTCTCGTTAAATGGCTAAACTCAGTTTTGTACTGGTAACTCAAACTCAACTTTCTGTACAGACATAGCAATAGAAGATGTCAGCCAGACCAGAATGTTTACTTATTTGTTACGAAATTATGATGAAAATTGGTATGGTTTGTGGCAAGACTAAGTGTGGTTTTTTTACAGTTGCTTTTAGCTGGTAAAAATTAAAATAATTTGTTCATAAATGATGAAAAATCTTATTGCTAGTTATCTAATTCATGTTCAGAATTTTTTAATGCACATGCTAATATATTCTTTTGTGACGCCCTGCGTTATGAAATGCATTCCAAATTAAGCAGCTGCAGCAACCTTTCCATATTGCATGTAGCGACATCTGTACAGTGAAAACACAACTGAATGGTTTGTGTCTGTACTTTAAAGTTACGCGTTCTTCTGTTGTTCTTTCTTTAGTATTTCGCCAATTGCTTAACAGCTGTTTTTGTTTTTTGGTGGTTATTTCTTGCTGTTGCAATGGCGTCCAAATTGTCAAAATTTGTTAGTGGATTTAGGTCGGCTGCTGTGAGTTGCGGGCTTAGCAAAAAACAGCAGGTATGAATTAAATTCTTTTATATCTTTACTCTACTGTTGAATTTCTATTTAATATAAATATTTGTTTCAGAAAACAAACAACTTCACTACAATGACTTCCACGAAAAGTGGCCAAGCCTTGGAAAAGCTACGCGAGTTTGGATACGCGTTCAATGTAGGCATGTTTATCCTTTCTATACTTAAAGTAAATTTATAATAATTTATCTTTTAAGATGGTCAGCTGCGTAAAATTGATAAGTTAACTGGACAAGCTGGAGAGGAACCATTTGAATTTGATGTCTACAATGGTGATCAGTCCAAGAATCAGGAACATTACGAATGTCTGGCTGATGTTTGTAGTTTTTGGCAAATGTATGAGAGCATTACTAACTAGCTATACTAAATTTTTGTTCCACAGCAAATTCCAGAGATAGTTTACGATCTGCTCGAACAACAAGGACTAAGTCGAACCTACATACCCTTTGAGACTCCTCCAGAACAGTGTACTTTTATATTTACGCAGCCTGAGAAGTTAACAAAACCTAAAAAGCTGATTGTCATTATTCACGGAAGTGGCTATGTGCGCGCTGGACAGTGGGCCAGAAGGTATAGCTTGTTTGGAAACGAATGTTAAAGTTATCTACGTGCATTTTTAAAATCTTTTGCAGCTTAATTATCAATAATTCCATCGACCATGGCACACAAATACCTTATATTAAGCGAGCCAAATCCTTGGGCTATAGTATTCTAATAACCAATACTAATGATAACTATCGCAGCATAGATGGAGTTCGCAAGCCCATACCAGGAGTTAATTCGGCTACAGCTCATGCAGCTTATGTTTGGGAAAAATGCGTCATGGCGGCAAAGCCAGAAAGTGTTGCTATTGTGGCACACAGCTATGGCGGCGCAGTGACACTTGACTTGGTTAGTATGCAAGATTAACTTTGATAATCTTATTTTAAAATAATTTATTTCGCTACACACTTACTAGGCCAAACGCTTTCCTCAATTCTTTAAAGAAAAGGTTTTTGCAATTGCTCTGACCGATTCCGCACATTTTACCGTGCACAAAGATGTTAAGAATATTGTTGCAGACATAGCCTGTAATTGGGTCTCCAGCAATGAACCATTGGACAAGGAAATTAAGACGCCGTCCGGAGAAATTAAAAGAGTCTCTGCTGGTAAGTGGAGTCCTAAACGATGTTCGAAAAAGTTTATAGGCTCACTTCAAATAATTGCGTTTTTTATTACTTCCAGGACATCCCAAACATGAATGGAGTTCGTATGCAGCATTTGAATCTGTTTTTAAATTTTTGGAAAACAAATACGTAGCGTTTTCAACGAAAAGTGGAAATAAAAAGGCCAAACTAGATGTATAGAATAAATGAAACTTTTTTTACTTCCTCATTTTTAATTTTTGAATGATTTTTTTTTTTTTTTTAGCAAAAAAGATGACCATACATTCTAATCTTCATTCATTCTTCATACATTCATAAATGCGTTTCTGCAATTCAAACATTTTATTTATACGTATGTCAAAATCAAACATTTATCCTTAATCGCTAAGGGCTCACATATCGAACATCAAGTTTGTATTAATCAAACAACAACAGGATTGCTTCTTAGCAGTCCCTTCTAGTTTGATGCGAATCTGTCAAGTTCATTCACATCAATTCATTTAAGTTGATTTCCTCCAACACTTTAACGCATTCACAGAAACTTAATCAAATTGATGTTGACATGCCACAAACAAATGTCCATAAATTCATGTGTAAAAAACAAAAAACCAAAAAGCCAGTCAGTCTACCACACAAAAAAAAAAACACATAAGCAAACTATTAAAGTGACGTCTCTCCAAAGCATTACCAAACACTGATAAAAGAAAACACTGCATAAAAAACTCCAAGCACTAAAGCATTAAAACAATCAAACGACGTCAAGTAATCACATTGCGGACAGAAGGTGGTGGGAGGCAAGTTTTTTCTTATTCTTTCCAACGTATTGGTCAATATTTATGCCACCACTTGTTTGGATGCTGGCAATATATCTTGGCTATCAAATATCTTGTGACATAAGTGTCATAAAAAATATCATATCTTTTGGAATGTGTGAGTTTCTTTTTGGGGAGGAATTCCTTGGAGATTTTTCATCATGTGTCGATGAGTTTGTGTTATCGTTGCAGTTTATCTTGAGAGACGTCTGAGAGTCGTACTGAGAGTCAATAACAGCAGGACAATTTTGTATGTTAGATGGCTACAGGTTGTTGCAAAGTAGACTGCAAATGTGTAGCATATAAAATGATAAACCTTAAGAGATCGTCAAAGAATAAAATTGCTTTGGCTTTATTAGACTTATAGTTCAATATAACGGAAATGTTCATATAGTCAAAACATAATTGAATTTCTATTTCACTTTTGCATCCATTTCAAATTTTAAAGTTTAGGAATTACTAAACTATATAAATCTTATATCTTATAAATAAATATAAATTCCTATATAAATCTTTATATAGGAATTTTATATTTTCGGAATATAGCTTGTTTGAAGTCATTAGTAGTTGCTGAAGTATTTTTCGGTTTTGAAATTATACTGTCAATTTTAATAATTTCTAAGAATTTTGATTTTAACTCGAACTTTCGAATATTTAATTTAAGCTTTATCCTATAAGGTTGTCATGTATCTTTCAACATATCTTTGGGCTAGAATTTATAAGTATACGTGTTGAACACAATCAAAGAAACCGATCAAGCGTTATAATTCTGAGCATTTTTAAATTTTTCTTCAATCATGTTTTTAGGGAAAAATTTCTATGAAATAAAAATATGAATAAAAAAATTGCAGAATCAATGCAGTCAACTTTTTGATATTTTGCGACTAGAAAAAGAATATAAAAACACTGCTTTGATAAAGTGAAAAGCGCTTCGGTAATTCCGTTTTGGTTTTGCTGCTGTTGTGCTTATTAGCTTTTCAAAGTTAGTGAACTGCTAAAACCACTGAGAATACTGATGAGTCGGAGAAGTGTCCGAAGGAACCATGGTCATGTCTGCACAGATTGTTTTGCAAACAATTTTGTTGTTGTAGCAACCTGTTGCTTCATAAATCATTTATATTATTACATAATTGTTAAAAAATGTTTTTGAAGAATTATTAACTAAAATTAACGGTATGAATGAATGTTAGACAAATATAATGATTCAGAGCGGTCAGCCAAAAACTTTTTCCTTTTAATTTTCTTTCTTTTTGGTTATGTAACACCACTAAAAGCCCCTAACTTGTATACAAAATGTTGGTCCTTCGAATAAGACCAATGAGAAGAACCTGAAATTAGTATATTGACCATTTAAAGTTGATAATAATTTTACGAATTTTAATATAAAATTTAAAATTCTGCAAAATTACTAAAAAACAAAAAAATAAAAATGAAAACTTAAAATTTAACATTTTTTAATATTTTTCCAGTTTTATGGTCTGATGTCATTATTATATTTTTAATAATTATTGGTCCCAATAAGGCAAACGTTTTTGTTAAAGATTTTGTATAAATATCTGAAACGGTATAAAAGTTATGAACGATAAAGTGAAATGTACGTCAGAAAAAAAATTGAGATTGTGAGAAAACGTATCATTTGGTTGGCCATCGTAATTTTTTTTTTTGGTAGAAAGTATTTTGTTTTTAAAATTACAAAAAAAAAACAAAAATTAACTTTTTTAGATACGAGCACATTAATTTTTTTTTCAAATAGTTGTCAACTCTAGCATAAAAATTCCAATAATATTTCATTATTAAGGCCCGTTAACTGATCTCAATTTTAAACAAAGTTAAGCTTAAACAAAGTTTAAAATTCCTTCACCTCAGTTTAAATTTTAACTCCGATACCTCATCTCAAAAAATCTAAGTTTAACTTGGTGAGGCAAGTTTAAATTTAAACACAGAAATTCTAGGTTTAAAAAATTTAAACTTAGATTTTGTCAAAAATTCTCTGAGAACATTGCAAATATTCTCAATAATAAACAAAAAATAAAAAATAAAAAAATCATGCTTCAAAAAATTCAAAACAATAAAAAAATCATATTTAAAGTTTTGAAAAAAAAAATACCAAATAGCTTAAGCCTATATGACACTTGCTTGTTTTCAGATCTTTAAACAAGCAAGGGATAAAAGAGACAGCAATGTCTTGTGTGAATGGGATGTCTGTAGAAAATTTTGTGAAAAATTCAACAGCTGTTGCGACAAAAATATAATTTATTTTGTGTCAAAAATCTACAACTTGTACGAATTATTTAAAAATAATTACGAGCTCGAGCAGCGCAATTGTTTTTTATTTCAATTAAAAACATTTAAATGCAACCAATTGAAATGCAAAAACAGCATTAAAAGGTACAACGGCAAAAATGCAGAATGTCTGCTTCACAAAATATTTATCTTGTTCTTCTTTCTGCTGTAACAAGGTATTCACAATGACTTTTTCGTGATTTTAAGCTGGTAGAAGCTGAAAAAGTAGAAAATTTTTGTATATTCTAGCGCTTGATTTGCTTGATTGCACATTAGACCGTATCGAAAAAATTAATTTCGCCGCACACCAGCTAATCTGAAGCATTATTGAAAGGAGGTTTCGAAAAATATTTTTTTTTTTTTTTTGACCGAACGTAGGGGTCGCGCATCGACATATTTCTTCATAACTTCGGTATTTACCGTTCGATCTTAAAGAACGATATGTTTTTGTTTTTGTTTCAGGAATACCTAGCTTTTGTCTCTAGGCATCATTGACCTCAGTTGACCTTTTATAGTACTGACCCACCGGATCTCAGTTTCTACCATCTTAACGTACCATTTTGGTCTCGGAAATTGAAAGCCCGTAAAAAGTCATTAAACTTTTACCAATGAAATTTTTCGCTATCTCCACTAGAAATATTAAAAATTTTTGTATATTAATATTTTTGGAAATTTTTAAATTTTTTGTCATATCGTATTATTTTTATAAAATATCCACCGAAAACGTTCTCTTGCGAATTTACCATCTTCATGTACAATTCTAAAGTAATACAATTGAAGTCTTCAAAAACCATTAACTCTTCCAAAAAAAAATTTAAAAAAAAAACACAGCATTTTATAGTGGGAAAAGTGTTCATTAAAAACCCACTTTTATTATTTTACTAAGAAACTTTTCACATATTAAATTCATCGAGTTTTAAGCGATCAAATTTCGACGTGATTCAAGTTGACTGTATTTCTGGCGGCTCTCGAGCTTAGATAAAATGTGACCCATGCGTTGTTCATCGGTGACAGCAATGGCAGATTCATGTACTACATGGACAAAGCGCTCAGTATTTTGAGAATGGCATAGATAGGCTGTGAAAATAATTAAGTTTAGTAAGGAAAAATATCAAATGAAGTTGCTTATTTCACCTGGTATTTCGATTATGTCATTTGAGTATTGCAATGTTTCAAGTTGGTGTTGCGTGAAGAACTGTAGGCAAGGTGGCTCAGTCAACATGAATTTTGACCAATTGATCATATTGAAGTATGATTCACTTTGAAAATTTATAAAATTGCCTACTTCTGGACCGAACATTTGTCGAATACAGCCTGTTGCTTCTTGACGTGCTGCTAAAATCTTCGCATATCCATCTGAACGCACTAGCGGATCTCGGTCCGTTATCATCGATAGCAAAACATTCTCGGGGTGAAAGAAGTATGCGTTATTTTTAATGAACGGACGGACTGCTTGTTGAACGTCTTCCGGCAAGTGACGAATCCAAGATATATATTTGAAGACGTTGCGACTTCCGTGGACTGCCAGGGGTTGATTTTTGACAAGAAACCAGAATGGCGCATAGACTTTTACAACGAACTCCGCTAGCTTCATTAGATTTGTCGAGGGTTCTGTGCACGTTACATAATAACGGAGGATTCGAGATGCTGTTGTTAGCCATCGAGCTGTGCTCATAGCACCGGGCTTTTGGCTGGCTAGCTTCTTGTCGCAATCTCCTGTGTTGACTGCTCGAACCATATGGTACAAATATAACTGATCACCTCGAATATTCCAACCTTCTATGTTCTCTGGCATTTCTCCCATTGGAATGCGTTTGAAGTTTTGCTTAACCTGGACAAAGGAATATGCAATAAAAGATCCGAATTATTGATAAATACAATTTTTATACACACAATAAACAGTTAAAAAATAATTCACTGAACTTACAGCATATTGCATGCAATTTCGAATGCCTGCTCCGATACTTCCTGGCCAGATCCCAGGTCCTGTTTGTTTGCCAATCAATAATCTCATTAGCGCATTGAAAGGTAGCTCATTGAAATGGAAAAGACACACTAACCATTGCAACGGTCTTTGCAAATGACGCTCCATCCTCGTTATAACTCCACCTTTGTAGCCAGTGTTGGTAGGAGTTCCATCACAGCTTATAGCAGTCAAATGATCCAAATTGAAGTTTTCTTTACTCAAGTATTTTACGATGCTCCTTTGGACTTCCAAAGCAGTGCTGTCAGTTGGCGTAGTATAGCCGATGAATTTGGAATTTGGCTCTTTTACAATGGTGATATGCTCTTCCATCACAACAATATTGCGTGCCACATTTGCCTCAGTTATTCTTTTCAATGTTGGCTCTTTTTTGCCATCGAAAGAGATACAAGATAGAAGATCATTGCATCTGGCTGCGACTACAGCTTCGTTACGGAATTTTACACGCTCTCTGAATATTTTATTTTTGTCAATAATGAGCCCGTCAAAAAATTGGCTTATATTTTCTGCTGTTTCCGCGGATAACTCCTCCTTGGCTTTAGCAATAATCGCTATTCGTAAATCTGTGATAAGCATAGTCGCAAGCAATGCACCGAATCGAACTGAGGTATTGCTGCGATCCAAAGCAGAGCTAAAGTTACGCAACGAAATATCCGCCACTGCAAATTTTTGTTTAATCGTCTGTGATGAATCGCCAACATTTTCTTCAAACTCATTTTCTGCATCGGTGTCTGGTTCGTACTCAACGCTTTCGAATTCGCTTTGTACCGTATTCGATGGTTCAGCAACTGACGGCATTTGTACATCGTTGCTTTCTATCGACATCGCATCAACATCGCCAAAAGTCATTAAGCGTGGACCGCACTGATCGATGAATAATGCTTTCACAGCGTCTGGAATTTTATTAAAATCGCTGCATTTGCATTGAATGTTTCTGTTTATGCCGCACTTGCAACGCGAAATAAAGAATAATCTGTTCCACTGATTTATGTTGCGTCTTGATGGACTTTTAGCAATATTATAGTATGCATTCACAAGCTTATTTAAACGTTTACGAATACCTGATTCAGATATAATTGGAATGCCCGCGCGTTTCCACAAAAAGCTTACCTTTCTGACAGCGTCTTGTTTAAATGCACTCAACTTTCGATTTCGATCACTGTTATGCTGCATATATAATAAAAAATTAATCACATCGCGCTCTGTTGGCAATTTGTTATTATTAAATTCACTAATGGAAAAAGACATTTTTTATAAATTTTTTTTTTGCTCACTTAGAATCGGATTGAACACTAACATATATTATCAAATCGTGAAATATACCCAATTTCAATTTAATATGTTTAATATGTTCATATATTTAATATGTTCAAATATGTCACAGATATTTCAATGAGCATTTGAAAAGTAGCTCTAACAATATTTAAGGTAGGTTTTTTTAGAAACAGTTTTTTCACTTTAAGCTTTCTGTGAGTTGGTTTTTTAATGATAAAAAATACAAATTAAAATGGACTATTCCTTAAGATCGGACTGTTACTGTCCAAAGTTTGACGAAGTTTTTGGGATTGATAGCTATTTGCATTTCACTTGTTCGCAGTGTTTGTGTTATTTTCGTTTTTAGCTACCAGCCATACTTTGGGTACTTTAAACTTGAATTTGATTAATTTTGCAAAGTTGTGCTTTATGAATTTAAACCTTTTTTTTTATATAAATTATCAAATTTTTCATTTTAAAACCATGTTCAACTCACAAAAAACTTTTGTAATTATACATTATATACATATTCCATTCAGTATATTTTTTTGTTCACAAAAGCCATCTAAGATAATTTTAATATGGTTTTTTCTCGGTGTAAGGACGTTTTCGGTGGATATTATTAAAAAATAATACGATATGACAAAAAATTTAAAAATTTCCAAAAATATTAATATACAAAAATTTTTAATATTTCTAGTGGAGATAGCGAAAAATTTCATTGGTATAAGTTTAATGACTTTTTACGGGCTTTTAATTTCTGAGACCAAAATGGTACGTTAAGATGGTAGAAACTGAGATCCGGTGGGTCAGTACTATAAAAGGTCAACTGAGGTCAATGATGCCTAGAGACAAAAGCTAGGTATTCCTGAGACAAAAACAAAAACATATCGTTCTTTAAGATCGAACGGTTAATACCGAAGTTATGAAGAAATATGTCGATGCGCGACCCCTACGTTCGGTCAAAAAAAAAAAAAAAAAATTTTTCGAAACCTCCTTTCAATAATGCTTCAGATTAGCTGGTGTGCGGCGACTTTTTTTTTTTTTGCCTATAAGGCGAGACGGTCTATTGCACATATAGCGTAGGCAGTCATATCAAGGGAAAATTGTAGTGAGCATTTATCGTACTGCGCTTTACTTACAATTTAAGCGCTGAAAAATACTAAAACTAGCCAGTGTCATATAGGCTTTAACAAATGACGGAAATACGATTTATTGGAAATGACTCCATTTATAAGATTTTGTATTTATTTTATCAAAACTTTGTATCTCCTTGTATTGAAAAAGGAACCTATGGTATATCCAAAATTAAAAACTTGCTTCGAATGCCGTTATATGACTTTTTCGAGAACTAGTCAGTTCAGCATGACTTCGATAAAATAGAGTCGAGTCGAATGGGTTTTGCAGTGAATGGAGATGAAACGAAGCATCTTGTTCGAATCGCTGCCCAGTCATGGGCAACGAAGACAAGGAAGACCGCAACTCCGTTGGAAAAAATAGATATTGGCTAATCTGACAATGCTTGGAATTTCTAACTGGAGTCAGTAAGCGTCTCTTAACCCTCACTTTGGCACCAATCTTTTACTAAGTAATCTGGCACATATTTACATTTGTAAATATTTTTTTTTGTCATCATTAAAGATAAACAGAACCTCAAAATTTACATGATTTTTTAGGTGGAATATATGTATTAACACCTTCTAAGTCCAATTCCGGAAAAATTTACACACCGCTCTCAAGTGGTTTAGAAGTTATAGGGTTCGGAAGTTGGGAAAATGGGCCTAGAAAAGTCGTATTTTTTTTCAAACAATATCTAGCTTTATGGGTATCAAAAGAATGGTTTTTCTATAACCATTTCAAAGAATTATTAACCATTGAAATCCATGCATTATTTCCTACGATATAGCGTTTTACATATTATGCACACTTGACGGTCCAGCTCTTTACGAAATAACCAAAATGTAAGTATGAAGATCAAATTGAAAAAAATTTATAGTTCCAATGAATAAACAAAAACCAATTTCAACAAAAAATAACTTTTTTCATTAAATTAGTACTTCCAGCTACAATATCAAAACATGACATATTGTTGTACCAGCGAACCAAAAATTTCTGTTCATTAATATTTTCCCAATATAAGCTATCAAATACGAAATATGTATATATAAAAAAAAGTGAAGAGTTTTTCCTTATCATTTTTTTCTATTATTAATTCAAAAAATGCGTTAAAACAACATAAAAGCCTTTAAAATACAAAATATTTACATATGTAAATATGTACCAAACTACGTTATAAAAATGAAAAATTTCCAAAAAGTATCAGAAAATTCTAAAATTCAAAACAACTTTTGAATTTTCAGAAAGAAAACCAAAAAATAGCTACTGAGTCCAAGCCATATTCAAATCGCATAAAAAAGAAAGGAGTTATGGCAAATTTAAAATTGGGATATTTACATATGTAAATAGTGCCAAAGTGAGGGTTAAACGAGACCAAAACCGACTGACAGGTTGTAAACGCCATCTAAGTAATAAAACTATCGCCAAAATTACAAAGAGCCGAAAATTTGAAACTATCTATCTCATTACTTACCATTTTGAAATGAAAAATTCAACTTTTTTATAATATAATTTTTTTATAAGAATTGTTTCACATTTTAAATTTGATACCGAAAAAGTCAGCAAATTTTCTATTAACATTATTTATTTTTTCTATCTCAAAATTCAATCTCTTAACCATCAAAACCAACTTTTTGTAGTTTAAATTTAACTTTTCAAATTTTAAATTCAAATACTTAATGAGGTTTTGACTTGAAAATTATTGTGCTAATAGTTAATATTGTGTTTTTTTTTTTAATAATAAATTCGATATTTAAATGTGGAGTTTGAAATGAAGGGTTGAATTCGAAATTTAAAACATGTATTTAATATTAATTTATATAATTTTTTTTAGCCGAGAATCGCAAAATAAACGTCTTTTAAAAGTTGTTTTAGGAAAATTGTGCTCAAAGATTTTAAGTAAAATTTTGAGATTGACAAAGTTTCAAAAATATATTTTTTTTTCTTCTGAATTTGATACTTAATGCAATAAATTTTATGAGAATATGATACAAAATATTCTTAACAGAATATTTTTATTTCACATGAGCTATAAGTTGAATTATACATTGTAAAAATTATAACTTTTCTTTGATGAACTTTGAAGATTTGCTTGGATTCCACACCTTGAAGCATAATTTTTTTAAGTGATTCATAACTTAAGTATATATTTTCCTTATATGCGCTTCTACTCTGTCGATAATACCCACCAAATGCAAAGAAATATAAAATTATTTTATTTATTAAACAAATTAAATATTCAATATTGAAATAGAGGTACATATAACGCAAAATATATAACTATTCATATACATATTGTATTTCTTCCTGTGTTTTTGTTCACATGATATGTCTGTCGGTTCTTATATACAATAAACTAAAATGTCTACTCCTGCATCCAAACAGAATACACATGCATATCTACATAAATGTGTGTATTAGACACACATCAAGCGCATGACCCATTCCTGAACTTCAGCTTCCCTCTGCACCTTCATCAGCAACTTTGGGAACAAAACATACACGAACCCGAACCGAGTGTCAGAGTGTAGGGCCATAAACAGCCACAGAGGCTGCCAAGCAGCCAGTCAGTGGTAGAGCAGACACTACAGGACACGAAAGGATAACGAAGTATTAGGTGGAGCAGAAGCCATGACAGCAGCAATGGTTGCGATAAAATATAGGGAGCAGAGTGCTAAACGTGGGGAGGAATTCATAGTTGGTGGTGTCTCCAGTTTCTTAAGTGAGGCGGAATGATGCATTGGCCATTTGCAAATGGCAGTAAGACCATAAAATTTAAACATGAAACTATTGTTAAAAGCTGTATTAGTGAGAAAAACTTCATAATTTTCCAGCAAGTAAAATTAGCTTTTAGAGTAGAAAGCAGATAATTGTAAGCTAGTTCTCAATTAAAAACCATACACGAATTCCTTGTTTTGATATTTAAAATAAAAATTTTGGAAATTTCGTTATTAACAATAATACATGAAAATGTTGTAAGTAAAATGTAAAGAAAAAAGGAATTGTTAATTTTATAAAAAACAAATATCTTTAGTGGTTCAATCCTCTTGCATAACTGAAGTTTTAGAGAAAAATTGATTTGAAAAAATGAATGACTTTCATGTTGCTCTAAAAGAAAACAGGATACTATTGGCAAAACCTTAAAAAAATAGCTTTTTGTCTCAAAATATAATCGCAGAAACATTTTTGGTACCAGAATTCCGAAAAGATTGTTTGTGGGTTAAAACACTTGGCTTCTGAGCGCCTCATATGTGCTATGCAGACTCCGAACGGCTTATTTTCAGGTTCTTATGAAGCTTAACACAACATTATTTTACCCCAAGATTTGCCATGCAGAGTCAAATCGTCCTTCTTTTCGTGAACAAACAGTAAAATTTTAGGTTCTTTCGGTGTTCTGTTCTACAAAAAATATGCTCAATTTCTTCTTTTACATTAAAGAATGCATTTTTTGTTTGTTAAAGTATACGAAAACACAATCACTACAGAAAAAGTAGTAATTGTACGCTTACGCTTCCCTATGTTGAAATAATATTTTTGCAAATCTAGTAACTAGTAACGTTTCCTTAAAATATGTTCTAGTCAGTGTTGATTTTCGTTCACTTACTATTGTGGTCTTTCTTTTAAGATTTTTAGTCACACAAGAAAATAATTTGTCAGAAGAATGTTAAATAAACTCGTTCCAATTATAATGAAATCACGAAGTGTCAAGATAGTTAAAAACGATTTTCTTTCAACACAAGAACTCACGTCAAATAGGAAGAAAACTCCCCAAGGGACAAATCACAGTGAGGTGTGTCAACAAAATGACATTCTTTTAACATTCAACTAAAGAAGTCAGTTCAGAAAATAAAACGAAATATCTGATATTTCTTTGAGTCTAAAAAGCGTGACAAATGACAAACATTTAGCAACAACAATAAAAAAGACATGCAAATGTCAGTCGACACTAAAGTGGCTTTTTCAAAAACACAGTAAGAAAAAAAAATGCATGTTAAAAAAACTTTGGGTTAGAAAAAAGTAAGTAAAAAAACACTTAAATGTTGTCCCAACAGCTTTGAGACGCATCAACCACCTGCCAGACGAACCAACCAACCAGCTTCAACCGCCATCACAAACAACACACTTGATATAAATCTCTGAATAAGAAAAAAGTAAAGTGTGTGTTTTAAAAATCAGAATATGCACTTTAAGTTGCTCCCAGGGTAGCTTGCTGTTGGATTAGGGAACAAACTCTAAAAAATATGCTTAACTAATTTTGAGTGAACATCTGAAGACACAAGTTAAAATACTCTACTACTTGGTGCTAAGGTTATTTGATATGCTTAAAATATAATGAATGGTTTCAGAAAACTATAAGCTGGAATTTATTTCAAAAATTTATGCTATTTACCAACTAATGACTTGAAATATTGATTGCAAACATTAGCATAGTATTTGCAAAGTTATAACAAAATCATCTCTGCAGACATTTTGCACAATCCTTAAGTTACAACTTCAACTCCTTAACTCTTAACTGATTAAACATTCATTATAAGAAAATCGAAAAATATATGTGCTGAGATATCTAAGCACACTTATGTATGTCCAGGACGCTCTTTACTAAGGAACTAACTGCATATCTGTGGAGTTTTGCACACACACATCTTCTCGGCAATGTTCTCCAATTACAATAAGTAATCCTTTTCTTAAAGAAATGCGATGAAATCAGTATTCAGCGCCAATCCCTGTCTTAAGGACTTAAATTGTGTTGCAAATCCTTTGCTTTTGACTTGTGCACAAGTTGCTATAAAAAGGATTCAAAGCAGTGTAGCTAAAGATTTTCAACTAGATAAAGATGAAATAATTTAACGTTTATAAATGATTGGCTTGCAATAGATTTATGCGTTGCACTCTTTTTTTGCCAATAATGAAGATTAAGATAAAAAAGATTACATGACATAACAGCAAAAAAAGAAAACTAAAAGGCATTATTTACTGTGGTGACCGTGGCATGCAGGTTAAGTGTGTGGCCTGGCATGCTCGGAGCCTGGGTTCGATCCCCAGCCGCGGCGAAAAGTTTTTTTCAATAAAAAATTTTTCTGATCGGTCACCACCTCTCTGCAGACAATGGCAAACCTCAGAGAGTAAACAATGCCATGTAAAGCTTCTTGAGAACATAAACTTTAGCCGTTCGGAGTCGGCATAAAACATGTAGGTCCAGTTCTCGGTCAATTGTGTGCAAACATTTAATAACACACACAACACAATTGATCATAAGAAGCTCGGTCAAAGTCCTTTCAAGGGCTGAAATGGCCAATTTGTTTTTTGTTCTTGTTTGTTTTATTTACGATTAACAGTAAAAATTTAGGAACATATAAAGAATATTTACCATTTTGCTAACCTTAATACAGCAATTTAAATATTTCAAATCAAAACTTAAAAACTAAAGCTAATAAATAACAAGGAGTATTTAAATTTACAATGTTTTAAATATATGTACCAAATCTTAATTGTAAGAAGACATTAGAGAGGGGGAAGTGGGGTTGAAGTTAAGAAGCATATTTCGTAGTCGAGAACTGCTCAGATGAAAATCAAAGTCACTTATCAAATTATTGGTTACCCGTAGCGTCCTGGTTATAAAATAAGTTCACTGCAGCCATAGTCAGTGCGGTGAAAGTTATGGTGGCAGCGGGGTATATATCTAATGCTGAAATCGCAATATTGCGTTAGGTCGGTCGTGCGCCGATCGTACTTTATATCGACGTTGCATAAACTTTACGAGATGAGCTGTCAGAACGCACGACCTATAAATTAACAAAACTCAATGTTGCGCTGACAGATCGTGCGTCTGTAATTTTGGCGATGCCAATAAAAGCAGCTACACAAAAATGCCCACAAAAGTTGTTCTTACCTGTTTCGCCAACGCATATTTATACAAAGATAATTTGAAGAAAAATAATACAAATAGAATAACTTTATCAAAATTATTATTTGATTACTTAAATAGCACGAGTTATTAAAAAAATTATATAAAACATAAATTCCAGCGATAATAAAAGAAATCCCACGAAAATCTATCTTTGCCAGTGAAACCATAAAACACCCACATTTTAAGCGCATTCAACGAAAATGCAACTCTGCTATATGAAGAAATGTCAAACGCACGACCGAGTAGAACATTTTTCTACTTATCTCGTAAGATCGTACTTTGGTCGTATTTTATCTCTTCTTCTTGTTTTACGATATAAAGTACGACCAACGCTTGAGGTCGTATTTAGATTTGCACCATAAGAACACGTTGATCTCTACTCGAGTTGTCAACGCACGACCGACCTAACGCAGTATTGCGATTTAGCCATAAAGTTGCATGGTTTGTATTAAAGTATATTCATTGGATGGTCCAGTTGATGAATGTAGATAACTTCCCTACACTCAGAAAAAAGCTTATCGGAATATGATAAAAAAGGCATCATATTTAGAGAAAAATGGTATAGACTTTGCTCCAGAGAATGCTATTCTCTAATTTCGATTCTAAAAATTCTCTAAAAATGGTAAAAAGTTTCCATGAAAAAGAAAAATATATCGTTTTTTGAGAAAAAACTTTTTATTTTTGAGAAAAGATTTGTTTTTATTGAAGAAAATACTTCTCTTAGTGAATTTTTTATCAAAATATAAGAAAATTTTTTCATTTTCAATAAATTTTTCTCTATAAATGAGAAATTTTTGTGCGAGAAAAATACTTATCATTATTAGAGACATTGAAATATTTCCATTTCCTAGAAGTAAAGAAATATTTCTTCGAAAATGTGAAAATTTATTCTAATTTAAGAAAATTTTATTTGAAAAAGAGAAAATTTCTATATCGAAAATAGAGAAATTTTTTACCGGAGCAAGGTATGTGTTTTTTTCTCAGTGTACTTCTTAACTTCTGATGGTCGGCATAAAGAGGTTAGTTGAAACTGTCAGAACCGGGAAGACCACGATCAGCGAAATTAATGAATCATCGGTCAACGGCTTCGATGAGCATTGAATGGGTGTTGTAGATAGACAAAACCTGGCTGGCATATTTGGGAATGGGTCTAACAAAGGAAAGATAGAGAGATGTTGTGACGTAATGATTGGAGACATCTCTGGACCAGTATTTCACGAAACAAAAGTGCAGAGTTGACTCTACTAATGATATTATCAATATGACACCTCAATTTAAGTTCCTTGTCGCAAATAAGACGTAAGTCTAGTAAATAGCTTCAGAGGGAACTGGCTTGCCGAGAATGTAATAAGTTCTCGGCAGAAGTTGGAGTCGCTTACGAGATTTTGCTATAGCTTGATATTGACTGACGTTGAATTCCAGAAGATTTCTTTTTAATCCAACTAGAAAAGCTGACCAGATCGTCTTGAAGATTGCGAGTATCGGTGTTAGTTTGTATGCGCCGATAGATTTTCATATCATCAGCAAACACAGAAAGATTGAATTCTTTGATGATACCATAAACATCACAAATTGTTAAGATGAATAGCAAAGGTCCAAGTTGCCAAGAGGGACACCAGAGATAGCTGCAAATTATTGTGAATTAAAAAATCTAAAGATGTCTTTATAACGGCATTCTTCGAGATAAAATTGAATCCATGATATAATCAAGCAAAACTAAACTTTAATCAAAAGTTCTCGACCTCTTCGAACTATAGATTCGAGTACTATTCGAGAACTATTCTCGAGAATCTTCGAACTATAGATGTTACGAACCCAAACTTTATCTGAATACTTTCAAATTTTAAAATTTTTTATATCGAATATTTCACATGAAACTATAAAATTGTGAAATTCGTTCTACAAAAACTATCAACGGTGTTTTTCAATAAACCGAGTATGCCATTTTCTTAAGCTTCTTTATTTATTGCCTTTAAGACAAACCTTTAAAAATGATTCTCCGAATATACTGAATAAGTTCAAATTGGAAATCAGTTGTATCCTTTGTCAAGTGTTCAAACCTCACTACTTACTTAAATTATAACTACTTGTTAAAAAATATCATAAAAAAATCTTTGAAAAGCAATGTTTTTAAATTTCATTCAAAAACATTTTTTAAATATTAATAAAAACTTTTCATTGAAAAGCTTTTAAAAGATTTTTTATGATATTTTTTAACAAGTAGTTAGTTATAATTTAAGAGGTTTGAATAGTCAAGAGATAAAGTCCATCGCTCGAAACATTTTGGAGTTGGTCCAAATATAACTATGTATAGTATACATGTTTTGTTTATTGTATCCTTTATTTCTTTGTTTTCTAGATAGATATTAACTTAGCCCACTAGTTAACAAGGCTGCCTATTAAGGATCTTAATTCAATACAAGCTAGTTTGTATTTGTTCGATCACCTTGCATTTTTATCATACTTTGTCTATACCGGGAAATCCCAAATCCGAAAGATTTGATCCCAAAAAATTCCAAAATAATTGTTTTGTTAAAAAAATGTGGGATCTAGGAACTCACTTAAACACAGGTATACCAGGAAAAATGACTCTTGTAAAACATAGCATCGAGCATATTTCTGCGATGTCAAATTTTGGAATATTCAAATTAAAAAATTGATTCAAATTACAAAATAAACCGTTAATAATTTTTTGACCCTTGCTAAAAGTTACTAAAAATTCAAAATCGTCTTTTTGATTAATTTACAAAACTATCCCGAAAACTTTAAAAAAGTTTCATTTTATTTTAAAAGTTTACTAGCTTAATATAATTTTATGGAAATCATCATCGAAAAAATTCTTTTGGGAGATGATTTTTTAATGTAATGAAATCGAAAAAAAATGTTAAAATATGTCGAAATTTTCAAAATTTTACCTTTAAGACTGCGTTTTTACATATTGTTTTAGCATTTAACCAAGAATTTCGAGTTAACCAAGTATATGCTTTAACAAGAGTAGAAACTGTCATTATAAGATAGAAATCTTTAAAGTAAAATCGGATTTATAAAAAAGTATGATTTGAATCTTAGAAGTTTGTTTTTACTTTTAAAAATATAAACTGTCAGTGTTAACAAAATAAGAAAAATTATTTTTTGTGTATCCTGTACAGTAAAAATTATTTTATATAAAAGGTATTTAAAATCGTCAAATCTCGTCAGAGAATTTGTCAACTCGGCTTAAATTGTATTTCTATGATTTTATATCCAAGGAATTGATTGATTACATTGATTTTCTTTTTAAATCAAGCATTAGTGGATCTCCACTACAAAAGTTGTTGAAAACTGCAATTTGGGGCACGCCAGAATTGGTTCAGACCGAAAAAAAAGTACCAATCAAAAGCATTTTTATATACTATTTAATTTTGACATCGAAATTGAGGGTCAGATTTTTCGTACAATACGTCGTTTATCGTATATAACCTCTAGCAGTTAGTATAAATAAAATTTTTTAAAAAAAAATTATAATATTTATTGACAATTCCCGTTGTCGAATTCATAAATCATTTTCGTTAAAAATTGCAATTTTTTATTTTATTATTTCATAGTTCAAGCGATGCCACTCAAAAAGTCATAAATAAATATGTATGCTTGTCGACAAATAAAACATATAGAACGTTCTGCTCACACACACACACACACACATACACAACAGTGTGCTGCTGGGTGGTCAAAGTTATCCTATCCACCCCTCATAACAATTTTTTTTTAAATTTGTTACATCCTGTGCCAGCCGAAAAACGCAATAGAGCACAACCACAGTTGTAGAGACTTGGCCACACAACTTAAAAGCTACAAGGTCATTTCAAAGGACCATTAACAGTGAGTTTTTTTATAGCTGTAATTGGCAGGGGCAGCAAATATAATTTAATGCTCAAGTGTGACGAATTTTAATGGATGTCAAATTTTAATGATCGTTTTTTTAAATTTTTACTCTCACAAAGTTGTTAGCATTGAGTTTCAAAAGCTTAACAAAGGAATCAGTAACATTTAGTTGGCTTAAGACCATTATTAAATATTTAAAATATTTTTTAATGCTAACAAACCCCAGTTTTAAGCGTTTTATTAATATAAAAAATAAAAGAATACTATCTTATGAGATGGCTAATAAATTCATGAGGCCTTTAAAAAATACTCAGATAACCTTTTCAAGTTCACTTTGCCTTTGTCAAATTTTATAACTTAGTACGTAAATTATTTTGCTGAAACAAAAGATATAAAAGTGTTTGCGTGGAAATATTAAGGGATTTGCTTATCAGTTGGTTGACTCTAAGACATAGGATTGTTTCAGCGCCTTGAAAGCGTAGAATATAAACGAAAATACCATTAACTATGGAGCAAACACGGGAAATAATGTTTTTAAGAATTTGAATGTAGTAATTTTGATGGTGTTGCTGGCATGCAAGCCAAAAAATTTCGGCAATGTCAAGTTCGAATCAACAACTGACTCAGAAAGTTTTTTCAATAGAAATAATATTTTGATCGGCTCTTCAGAGTCACTATAAAAGATATAGCGCCAGTTGTCGATCAACTGTACTCTGAGATAAATATTGAATTAAGCTTTGTAGTAACAACAGCTAATGAAATTCTTAAGTCAAAATCTTATCTACATTTTATTTGAAATCGTATTTACCCAGCAAACATTATGCCTCTTAAAAGACTCTTTCAAGACTCATATAAATGAGGCTTTATTGTCTAATGCGCTCAAAAAATACTCTTTTATGAGTACATTTTCCTATGTTGAAGGCCCCAAAATATGATTCATGATAATGACTGTTTTATGAGTCTTTTTGGACTCATAGTAATAATGGTTTTAAGACTCATATTAAGTACTCTTTTAAGACTCATATTTAGTACTCTTTTAATACTCATATTTAAATCTCTTTCAAGACTCATATAAGAAGTCTTTTTACAACGAACATTTGACAACGAAACAATTTTCCGAAAAGCGACGCCAGGAAAGCATGTGTCCATAACGGACAAAGTTTTATACAATTAAAAAGAAATATGCTCGATTAAGTTCTTATTTATTTCTAAGATATGATGCTTTAGCAAAAGTTCGATTCTATTCTCTCATACATAAACACTCGTATATAAGACTCTTTTATGAGTCTTTTTTATGAACAATCATATTACCGATATATTTAAGACTCTTTAATGAGTGTCTTTTATGAGAACTAATAAAGCACATACAATAATGACTCTTTTATGAGTCTTATTTTTGAGCACTCATTTTACTCTTATATTAAATACTCTTTCATGAGTCCTTTTAATGAGTCATCATCAAACATGCATAAAAAACACTCTTTTTAGAGTCATTTTTTGGAGAGCCTCATAAAATGTTTGAAGTGTACTTTTTAAATTTAAGCAAATAACCATATAAATAATTTCAAAGTAAAATTTATAGAACTAATGGGAAAAAGGAATATTTTTATGAAGCTGTTTTTTGCAAATGTGTATAAAATCGAAGTGCTACTCCATTACTTCTTTATTGCTAGTTTTTGTATACCAGCCACGTTTGACAAATTCCACTGTGCAGAGCTTATAATGCACCCACTCAACCCTTTCAACAGCAAATTAGAAACTTTTAAGAATATCAAAAATACCATAACCAGAATGGTTCCACAATTGGCGGTACAAAACCATGACTTCATTGTACAAATTGTCTTGCAAATGTTAACAAAAAGTAAGACTCAGAAGAAAAAAAACAAAAGTGCTGAAATGTGCGTTTAACGTAAAAATAATACGAAATAAGATTAGATAAAAATTGCGACGAAGAAATGCTAAGATGAATACAAAATACAAAAAGAAAATAAACAAATAGCGCAATTTGCACCCCTTTCTTGAAAGAAACAAAAAAAATAAAAACATTAAGCACCACAACTAAAAGGAGGAAGAAAAAAAAATAGACATTTGAACAATGAAGGGTCCTTCGCTGAGCTGCCGCCTGCCTGCCTTCTACTCACCCACTTTAAATGTTAAACTTATTTCAGAAGGTTGTTGTTTGTTCTTCGCCCTGTGTTCGTTCATAGATAGCAAAAGGACTTTAAAGCCAATAAAATGATTTTTATTTTATTTATTTGTGGTTGTTGCCAATAAGAACAACAGCGAGAAGGACATTTGTTGGTACTGCCTTGTTGACAGCTTGTAAGGATGACATTTGGCTGAAGTATTGTCAACAGCGTAGCGATATAAGATAATAGTATCATCAACACGCAAGGAAGCCCCTTAGGCTTAGGACGCAACTGAGAAAAGGACAATTTTGAAAATGTGCCTTTTTTTTTGCTTGTTCACAGGACACTGTTGTTTGTTGGCATACTTAAGGAAGCTTTTGGTGTTGGCGCGACCAAAACAAAAATAACAAGTTTAAAATCATGATAACACAATATTGGTTGCTATTTGCATGAATACTGATTTTGTTCTAGAGCTTGGGGGAAGCAATTTGCTTGGCAGGCAGAAATTGTAAGTAAGAAAAGAACAATGTATATAAATTTATATAAAAAAAGCGCTTTATTTCTTTTTTTCAAATAAGCCTAAACTAATCATATCCTTTCAGTATTAAGCATAATTTAAATATCCTTACCGTTAAAAATCATTTAAAATCACATTAAATGCTTTTTATCTCTTAATAGCGTATTTCATATACTTTGTGTAGACTTTGCAACCTGTTATCCTTATAACCTCCATTATTGTTTGTGTTTTTTTGTGTGTTTTGCTTCTTGAATTCACACTTGATTAACACGCGACTGACTTTGTCTGCATATTTTTTTTTTTTTTTTTTTTTTTGTTTGATTTTCATTCAAACCTTGAAGGAATTAAAAGTTTCTTCATGTCCTTTTGACATTTTTTGTGTTTGCATTTGCAAGCCACAGCCGGGGTCGACTTAATCATCAACGGTTTTTTGTCTGCTTTTTGCTATTTGCTTCTCACATTATTCATTCGAGCTGAATAACGTCTCGTGTCCTTCTCGTGCCGCGGGCTAAAAAGATTAACAAACCAAACGTCAAGCGGAACAATGAACACCACCGCCACAACAATCACAACAACCACAACAACCACAACAAAAACCAACGACAACAGCTGTCATCCGAATGTCATTCGCCCAACTCCATATTCAAATGCGAAATAAATATGGTGTGCATGCCAGTGTTAACGGTTCATGTCACAAATGCAAGCAAGCATCCTGTGCGAATAACTTCCGTTCGATATAGTTTCGGGCACAAATCATGTGTTTGCTAACATCCCCCCCGCTACATATCTTGCTGTGATTATTTCATCTATTGTTGTGGTTAACAGATTGTAGCAAAAGTCAATTCACAAGTATCGCATCTAAGAAATGTTAACAAAAAATACCATCAAATACTTGCTCGGGTCACAGTTGTTGCGGTTTCTTTCAGAAATTATTTGAATATAATATGGGTCGTCATGATATTCATAAATATTAAATAAAAAGAAATATTAAACAAAAAACTTACAAAAAAATTAAACATGTGGTGATGAGATGTGATCCTCGACAAAACTTGGGTAAAACTTACAATTCAACTTGTTATCTCTTTCAAGGAAAGAACCAAGTTTTGAGAACTCTACGGTCCAGAGCAACAACTAACAATCGGTTTTAGGCATTGATTTAAATTTTTAATATAAAGGGATTATAAAGCTTTCTAAAGCTCTCAAAATCGAATGATATTAATTAAATATTTCTCCTTGTATTGAAGAACACAGAAAATTAATTTCCATCATTCTTTGTAGTTCAAGTTTTAACACGCTTGTTTTCTATACTGGTATCCTTGGGTTCAAATCCCGACCATCATCTTACATCTTTACTTTTTTTAATTTTTAATAAAAAAAACGAATTGGTCATTTCAACCCTTGAAAGTACTTTGAAAGAGCTTCTTATGATCAATTGTGTTGTGTGTGTTTTTAAATGAGGGTATCCGAAGCAAAGTAGTTAAACTTATAAACGATTTTTTTCGGTATTATGCTACCCTAGACACGCTTATTATATTGAGATTATATTTTGGGATAAAAATATCTTTATTCAAATTTTTACAATTTTAAAACTATTCTAGTAAATGTGTGGTAAATAATGGAAAACGTTTGCTATGAAAAGTGGCGCAAGCAAATCAATTTTTAAAATGCATTTAAAAGAGAATTCGGTTTAACGTAGATATGGCAGCAACCATGGCAGTTTTTCAAAGTAGTTTTGTTGTTCATTAAGAGAGACTTAAAATTCATTAATTTTTCCAAATCAATATTTTCCATTACTTTAGTATCTGGGATGGACTTCTTTGATTCTGAGGGCCTTAAATGTTTGTACACTATTGATAACGAACTGGACCGAACTGGACCAATCATGTTCTCAAGAACCTTTTCATGCCATTTATTCTCTAAGGATTGCCGTTGTCTGTATAGAGTTGACGGACGATCAGAAAATTTTTTTATGTACACATGTACTCGTAGCTTTCATTTTACTTAATCTTCTGATGGGATATCGGAAAGATCGACTTTCTTTTGTTAGTACCCCTCATACAAAATCATATGCAAAACAAATAAGGGAACTCTTAAGTCGGTCTAGCATGTCTGTAATACCCTTGCACTCCAATTATATATATATGTGGGTCCTCTTTGTTTTAAGTTAAAACAAATCAAATAAGTTTATTAGTTAATTATTTATAAATAATTTCATTTATTATTGTTCACAGTTAAATATTCCTTAGTTTAAGTATTATTTTAAGAAGTTTAATAAAATTACTCAAATCAACAAGTTCAATCAACTCAAAATTACAAATTTGCAAACGGACACGTGTATTCCACTCAGTAGTTCTCGGCATTCTGTTCGTTCGTTTTTTAATTGCTTACGTTTGTCCTCTTTTCTTCAGGTTAGTTCCAATTAAGTTCGTTATGTAAGTCTTGCTTTTTCCTGTCAGTGTTGCTTTTCCTGTCGATGTTGTCTGTCAATACTGTCTGCCTAACACTGTCGCCCATTTCTCGTGTTCTTATCAAACAGTCTGTTATCAAATCCCACATATATTATGTATTTTTTTTAAACCCATGCATTTATTGATAGGTTTTTATGCATGTTTAACTACTGTAAGTTGTGAGGTGAGCATGTTCGTGGGCGAATGACAATTCTGTTTTGTACTCATTTTATTTTTGATAAAGGGGGCCTCTGTAGTCTAGTGGTTAGCGTGCTTGACTGCCAACCCGGGGGTTCCGGTTTTGAATCCCATTCTAGCCATGGTCCTACGCTTTTGCCTTTCTTTAATTCTTTCCTCATTTCTAATCAACTGAAATTAAAAATTCATAATATAAAATTCATTCGTATATTCATATATTCCAATTTATACAACTTTGGAAGTTGTAGTTGGTGGTAGAGATGTTTGTGGAATGAGATTGCTCAATAACTCGAATTGACTGAGGTAAAGGCACAACACTTGCCTCAGATTCAAATTTGCATGTTGATATTGCGCTCCGCCACACGTACAACATTCTACACTTGTTTCTCTTGATTAAACTCTCTCTGCTACTTATCTATCTCCCCATTTTCGAACCAAGGCAGACTTGACTGAATAGGTTTGACACCTGGAATCCTTAGTTCAAAGCTTAAAACAAGCAAATAAATATTCTGATCTGCATGGCTAAAGAGTCAATTGCTATGTTAAATGGGACGCCAAATATAAAAACAAAAAATACAAAATTTGTTCTTTGGTTAATTTTTACAAAAAAATACACAAGATCTATTCATGCTTATACAGCGAATATTATAAAAATGCCAAAAGTTGCTAGTTATACATTTTTAATATTTTAATAAACAAAAATGTTGCCATGGTTGTTGTAACAGACTCGATGAATGTATGTGTTCTAATTACTGTCACCACTTAACATAATGACCGGGAAGCCAACGAACAGATGTGTCCCGAAAAAGTGTCATCGACATCATGAAGCGATGCGATAAACGTGGCATCCACGTAGCATTTGCAATTAACTCTGGCTAGAAGGACGCAACAGTAGCCAGAGTAACAGCAGAAGCAGCCATGTGCAATTAGACTAAATGTACAACAAGTGTTGGAAATTTTGTTTTATTATTATTATTATTATTATGATGAAGTTTTGTTGGTAGCTGCCCGTAAGTGGTCGCTCAATACAATAAATAATTCTTGCTTGTTGCTAGGACAGTGAAAATGATTTAATATCAACATTAAAACAATTTTGCCTAAGGGTGCTGACAACAAAAAAAAAAACAAATAAAAAAAAAATTAAGAAAGAAATGAAGATTTACTGACGTTTAATGGTTTCTAGATAATGATTTTGAGTGCTCAACTTCAATTTTTTGTTGTAATACAGAAATGTTGTAGGTGTATGTTTCAAATCCCATGAGATAATCGGGGTTAGTTTTTGTTTTTTTATATGTGTTAAGAAAATCCCCAACATTATGCTCTGTTTTATTTATTGAAGTTTTTTTCTCTATTTTTGCTAAAAATCAGTACAATAAATCTTCGTACTATACGTTGTTTCATGAAGTCGCGTATTTGCTGGCTGTTCTGTATCAATACGACGAACACAAAATGAATGTTAAAGTCATAAATGTTTTTGGCCATATATCCTAAGGGCCCACCCAAATGCTTAAAAATGTGATAACTGGGCCAAGCAAATTCATAGCAAACAACATAGCAGCAGCCAAGCCATCCATGACTTTGGGCTTACTTACATTTTTTTTTAACCATTAATCATTTTTGTCGCTGAGACGAACGGACGAAGTTATTTTTATGACTTTCTGGTGCGCTTAACTTCAAAGCATTTTCTTTTCATACTTTTTGCAATAGTTTTTTTAAAGAGTTGAAAAGATTTTATTATCGTTCTTTATTATTATGTTGAATAATTTTATGTACTTCCTATGAGGTTTAGTGAAGCAGTACTCGAAGCATGGTTTTGATTAAATTATTTCTAGTTGATTTTGCACTGAATTATTCCACTCGACATAACAGGTTAATGATACCTTTCCTCAACCAACACATACAAGTGCATGTGTGCATATTCTTGCCTTTTATTCAAAACAATATGACCTCGAATTATTCTAACAGTACGCTTATTGCTGTTATAATACCAACCCTCAATGACTTTCTTTTGTATTATATATGTGAAGTATGACATTTGCATCAATGACTATGTATAAAACCAAATTAACTGCAGCTCTCATAAAATGCCTTCAATAAAACTTAAAAAGTCTATATAAAAAAAAAAACAATTATGAAGTCTAAACATTGAAAACAAAAAAAAAAACACATCTTCAATATGAACTGTTCTATAATAAAATTAAATCCATTTTATAATCACAAAAAATACAAAAGTGCTGAAAAAATCGTAGTAAAACTATAAAAGTTGGCTTCTGTCAAGCCAACTGTCATTGTCATTGTGGGACAATAAAAAATATATTGGAGAGTTATACAAGGTACCATTACTAAGGATGTTTTTCACGGTCATATTAAATTTAATTTGATACATACAATAAAATCGTTGTATTTCTGTAGTCAGAAAAATGCATCATAATTTTACTTCATTTCGGAAAAGTGCAAGATTTTTTATACAAACTTGATATAAAGATTTACAAAAGTCGAACTTTTTGGGTTTCTTAACAATTTAATCTTAGAAATTTTAAAAATCATTATGAAAGAAATATTTAAAGGCCTCCTTTTATGAATTTCTAGCTCAAGTTATAATAAGTGCCCAGAGCCAACGGGTTCTTTTTGGCTTAAATGCCTCCTAGGGTACAAAATAAAAATAATTCAGACTAAAAAATAAAACTATACTTAGATTATTACAACCAAAGGTTAATAAATTAAAATTAAACAAAAACTAAGAAAATTATGAAATAAGTTAAAAAAGAGCATCCTTAAAAGTTGGACAACATAATAATCCATAAGAATCCACTCGTACAGGAAAGTCTAATGGAGTGACATGCATTGTTTTTGATTTAAATTATTAAATTTGAGAATGTTCTCAAAGATATTTTACACGAAAAAACAAAACTAAAAAAGTACTCGATTAGAGAAATTTTTATGGAATTTAAGGATATTTTACCGTTCTGATGACGACACTTTGTGTTGGAGGTAGGCGTGATTTTCGCCCGATTTGGCTTGTTTGAACTAGTGCTATATTTTATAAAGAAAATCTTTAATAACGAATTTCATTACGATAGCGTAAACATTGCAACTGTAATCCTGTCGATAGACGGACAGAAGTATATTCTTTGATTTACACAAAAAAAAAAAAAAAAAATAAATTTTCGAAATAACTAAATTTCATGTGCATTATTGTCTCTCTGAAAATTTCAACAGCAAATTCAATTTTCGAGCAATAAATTTCACGCTGAATTAAAATAAGTTGTGACAATTGAAAGAACAAGAAAATAAATAAAAAAGAGAAAAATATGAAAAACGTCTTGAGCCGCGGCGTGACTAAATTTTACGCAAGAGAATAAAATATTTGCGGAGGGTTATGTGTCGTGGTCTGTCAGAACCAACCGCCCTCCTGACACATGACATGCATATCAATTGGCCCCATTTTGCGACAACTACAACAATGTCGCTGTAAATTTGCACAACTTTGCAAAGTGTTTTTTTTTATGCTATGTTCCTTTTTTCATGGGGCCCATTGCTAAAAAGTACAACCACGAGGCGTTTTTTGCGTAAAAAATTTGCGAGTCCCTTAAGTTCTGGTCCAATCGCCGGAACAAGGAACATAAATATCAAATTTAAGGACAAAATATCAATATCCACTTTGTGGCACGCGCGCTGAATGTTGAATCATTTTGTTGCTCTACGCTTTTGAAATAGTTGTGTTGTTGTTGCTTTGGTGTTTTGGTTGAAACTATTTTAGGTTTCATTCATAGCTCTTAATGGAGTGAGGAAATGTGATGCTCTGCCGAGAAGAGTGAGAAATTCACATAAATTTTATTTCTTATTTTATTTGTTGAAAAATGTTTGCATAATTTTAGGAGTAAAATTTACAGCAACATATTGTGTAGCAAAGAATTTGTACTAGAGATTAAATTGGCCATAGCAGCAGCAGTGGCAGGAGCAGCAACAACAACCACTGTGGCTTCTACCAAGTAGTTGGCAGATAACAAAGTTTTTCGGTACGCAAATGAGCAACACTGGCAAGTCTGTGTGTGTGTGTGTGTGTGTTTGTGCATTGGAATGGCAGACGGAACGAAATGAAGTTACGTGCACAATCTGTTCGAGAACAAAAATGCTAAAATTTTTACTAAATTTTAGTGATTTGCTTTTTATAGGAGTAGTCGTGTCGTGTCCTTGACTCCTGAATGTCATCGCTATCAATATTCCGTGGTCATATTAGATGAGTAGATACATAATTAGTAGAATATGTGAAGAATTACAATTTTTATGAAGAACTTTAAGAGCGGTAATTTTTTATGAATTCAGTGCTCCGATGGAAATATCAGAATTAAAAGCAAGTAACTAGAAGGTACTTAATTGAAGAATCATATTATTCGTTGCACAAGTGCATAAGTTTCGATAAAAAGGCCTAATATTAAAACCTATAGAAGGCATTTGGAAAACATTACTGCACAATATTTCCCCACCCTTCCCCACTTTCTCTCTCCAATTTTTTCTTGGATAGCTGACTGTATGTTGGCACCACCTGTAAATTTTGCTGCTAGTAAGAAACCAACTTTGCCATATTCATCTTATTAAATTAAAAATGAAATTGTCATTTGTTCTGTAATCCTTTTTATAAATATTTCAATTTGTTCTACTGCGGTAACATCTGCGTCTTCAAGCCGAAACCCATATTAAAAAGCCGCATGATATAATATTTAATCATTTTTGAAGTAAGACATATACATATATTGTATCTTTTTAACATATGTATGTTCATTTGTACATATTTAGTAATTAGACAGGCTCTTGCTGCAAAGGGTTAATTCCACTTCTTGTGGAAAGCCATTAAGTTATCTTTTATATGCTGCAATAAATTTATGTCATGTTATAAATAAGGATGCGAGCATATAAATTAGTCAAAATCAAGAAGGATTTTTCATCGTCAGTATTGAACATTTTTCTAAGCAAGCCCCTTTTTGACCCAAAATAGCTTATGTCCTGAAACATAACCAAACTGTATAAAATCTAAATTTTTTTAATTTGTGTCTTTGCTGTTGTGTGTCACTTGTGTCTGCCTTAGAAACTTTCTGCCACTTGTAGTGGAGGGTGCATAAGAAATGTACCCATAATCAAGTATAACCACATGTACTTGACTTAAAAAAAATCTTTTCACGAAAACAAAAAATGTTTCGTATAATTTAATAAGTTGGAATATTTTTTTTTCACCGCGGGGAAAATTGTTCACGAAACGCTACTTCTACTACGTACTATAGCTCTTTTGAAGTAAGCCAAGTGAGAAGGTTTCATGCTGGGTGTCAAGTAGATATTATTTGAACATTATATATTTGGGGTTAAATTTCTAAGCAATGTAAGTCTCTTGAAGGTGGAATATTTTCGCATTAAAGTTAGAACGTGCTGCTTATAGCTGGTGTTTACGACATCCTTCGCTGAAGTTAAAGAAAATTTTGGAAAATATTTTCTAGTTTTGTAAAATATAACAAAAAAATGTACAAATTTCGCAAAAATTTGCTCTTAAAGTTGGTTAAGTGCAGTTCAGCTTTTGAAGTAATGTGAAATTTGGCATTATTGGCTTTTTTTGCAAGAACCATGGCTTAAGGGGGGACATGACATTGACCGTTTTTTTAAATCGACTTTTTTTATAATTTTGTATTTTAGTAAATATTCTTCAATTTCATGGTAAAATTCCTACGGGCTCAAAAGTTACAGCCGGATTAGTGAGAGCGCATTTTTATTTTTCTTTGCATTTTTCTTTGTTCACAAACTTTGAACACGTTTATCTTGAAACCATGTTTTTCGTACTGGTTGCGGCACGGCACTAGCGCGTTCATTTTTTGACGAATTTTTTTTTTTGCATTTTTTTTATTTTCTAAAATTTTTTTTCGATTTTTTATGCATTTTTAAAGTCAATATTTTTTTCGAAAAAACACACTTTCAAATGTGGAACATTACCAAAAATTGAAAAATAATTTTGAAAAACAACGCCCTTTCATACGATAACCAATTTTGTTAAGATTTAAAAAAAGTCATTTTTTCCAGATCGGACAATTTTGCGACTCCCAGCGCTGCAACCACGAGGCCCTGTTTTTTTCTCTGCTGCCAGTTTGGAGCTCTATAAAACCGTGTTGGAGTGAAAAATATATTTTTTTTTAATTTTTTTTTTTTTTGTAATTTGTTTGTTCAATTAATTCTCTACAATGATAAAACAAATTTTGGAAAAATGTTTGTTTTTGACTGAGTTATGAATTTTTAAAAAAGGTCTGTTTTCTCTGCAGCGAATGTTATGTCCCACCTTAAGGTTAAGGAAAGTCCTTATAATTGATTCAAGTTTTGGACAAAAAATCTAAAGTTTGGAGCAAAAAATCTAAATTTGTACAAATTCGAATAGCAATATGTTCATTGAAGCGCTTGTACGGCAAAAATCAGTTCGAATCTGTTTTGAATAGAATGGAGCAGCTTCTTAGCGAATCAGCAAAAAGCTCTTCAACCCGAACAATACATCGAAAATTAAATAACACGGGCCTTGAGTTATACCGCCTTGCAAAAAAAATCTTCTGACGGTGAAAATGCGATTTTAAAAATCTGGATTGGTGCAAACAACGTGAATTAAGCAGCTCATGATTGGAAACAAGTAAATTTTTGCGCCAGAGGGAGGCGCAGAAAAGGTAACGTTACAGCGAATACTGCATTTGACTGCGTTTCACTGCATTTGTGGTGTTTGAAGTTTATTAAATGTGTGCACAAGCTACATGAACCAATAACAAATTTTTTAAATGCCATGAAAAAATACAATACCAATATGAATAATTCATAATAATTGTGATTAAAATTCATACAATTCATTTAAAAAACGAGGAGAACAAGAACAGGAACTGAGATAAGTGATAAAAATGCATAAATCTCATGTACATAAACAAGAGGAACGTGAACTACTTCATATTTAAATAAATAAATCCGTGAATAAATGCTCGAAGACTGTGACCGCGTTCAGGAATTTTGTGTACGACGGATTTGTGAACGTTTTTATACTTTAATTTTAGTTTATAATTCTTGAAAAAATATTTTTTTAAGAATTATATTTTGAGCTTTATGCGAAATAATTCATGAAGAAATAGGTTGCTATAACAACAAATTCTATTGCAAAACAAGACCAAGTAGACTAGACCATGGTTTCGATGGTCACTACTCCGACCCATCAGTAGTCTCTGTGGTTTTACAGTCCACTAACTTTGAAAAGTTAATAAGTGCAACTGCTGCAAAACCAAAACGGAATTACCGAGACACTTTTATACTTTTATAAACACTTTTTATACTTTCACATAACTTATTTTCCTAATTTTTTCTGTTTGAATACACTCAAGCTATGTATGTATCCTGGAGCCTCGAGTTGCGTCGTTAATGTGTTCCAAAAAGCAACGCAACTCGAAAACGACGCAATTTATATTACATTTTATGTGCAACATATTTTTTTTTTGAAATAAATCGCAAAAATAAAATAATTAATAAAAATAATAAGTATTTTTTTAAATAATTATAAAATAAAAACCAAAAAAAAAACAAACTTTAATATTCTTAAAATTTCATGAAATATTGATAAAATTCCTTCAAATTTTGGTAGAACAATGTTTCTTTTTTGGGTTGCGTCGATAAAGTTGAAACTCCAACTCAAAATATTGTATTGAAGACAACGCAATTTGAGGCTCTAGTGTACAATAACTTGAAGCTTTTGTACAAGTACACATGATCAGTGAACGCAAAATTCATGTAGGTTTTTATGAATGCAGAATTCTATAATTTTAGTTTGAGTGTCAATAATTTGTGGTGACAGTGGCATGCAGGTTACGTGTGTGGCTTAGCATGCTCGGAGCCCGGGTTCGATCCCCAGCAGCGGCGAAAAGTTTTTTTCAATAAAAAATTTTTCTGATCGGTCACCACCTCTCTGCAGACAATGGCAAACCTCAGAGAGTAAATAATGCCATGTAAAGCTTCTTGAGAACATGAGCCGTTCGGAGTCGGCATAAAATATGTAGGTCCAGTTCTCGGTTAATTGTGTGCAAACATTTAATAACACACACAACACAATTGATCATAAGAAGCTCGGTCAAAGTCCTTTCAAGGGCTGAAATGGCCAATTTGTTTTTTTTTTGTTTTTTGTCAATAATGAAACTTACTGCCAATACCGAAAAATTGACACACATATAAATCGCGTTATAGTCAAATGCTGATTGCGGTAATTTTTTACACTCGCATATAATTTGTGATATTGAAATTAGTTTCAATTGAAACGCGTGAAATCGAGAGACTGGAAAGTAAAAAATAGTTTTTACCATAGGACAGAGTTAGCTGCTGTTAACAGAATAGCAACAGATGGAGTTTTTACAATTCTGTAAGAAAGCATGAGCTGTCTCGAAGAGACATAAAAAAGGGATAAAAAGGTATGATAAGCAGTTTAGTTTTGAATTAATTTTATTCGTATTAATATGGTTTTATAAAGATAATATTTTTATAAAGAACAAACTAAAGAGGAATTGTCTTTGGTTTAGTTAGAGTTGCAAAACACCAACACCCGTGTTTAAGTATATAAGCAATATCAATTATACTGTACCATGAAATACTTAAATGTATAAGAGAAATGCTTAAAGCTTATTTTTTAAATATCAAATAATCTCTAGCAATTGCTTCAAAAGACTCCTTGGCTTCGAACTTCGGCAAACTTTGGGAATATATCGGGTAGTTCTATTCAATGCCAATTTTCATTCAAAGCCTTCCCATAAACCTTTCAATTGTTTCTTAGTATCGGCAAATTTATTCTTACAAACCCAAAAGAAATTATTTTGCGCGGCTCTGTTTTATCTGACTTCAAACTATATAAGCTTTTTTAATAGTTTTCAAATGCGCTTCAGCTGTGATCAATATGAAATTATTGATCGTTGTCGTTTTGGTCTCGGCAACAGGTGTATTACCAAGAGAAAAACAATATCGCATCAGTGGTGGAATGGACGCTAGACCTACTGATTTCAAATTTCAAGTTCAAATTGTTCCCAAAAAAGACGTTAACAGTAAGACAACTGGCCTATGTGGAGGCTCGCTGATTCATAATAACTGGGTTTTGACTTCTGCGCATTGTTTTGATATAGGGTATGTAAATTATTTTTGATCAACTGATACAATTTCATTTGCAGTTAATTCAATTGTGATATACATTTTTATTTCTCTAGAAAAGTTACAGAAGTTTATTTGGGCCTCAACGAGAAATATATCTATACGACAGTTATTAATGCCATAAAAGTAATCATCCACGAATCTTACTTTCAAAATCTGACTCATTTAATAAACGACATTGCCTTGATCAATATTCCAGACGTAAAATATGGCAAGTATATTGAAAGAATACAACTTTCTTCAGAGACTTTGCTTGTTGGTCGATTTGTTATTGTGGCTGGATGGGGTTTAACAGCGAATCGCATTCTTCCCACCAAACTGCAATACACTCCTTTGATAGTTTTAAGTAATATTGAATGCAAAATGCGATTTGGAGATCATTTTTCAGATAACCAGTTCTGCACTTATGACTCAGCTAGATATACTTGCCCAGTAGACGAAGGCAACCCAGCGTTCATTGGTGTTAATGCAGTTCCAATTCAAGTTGGTTTGGTATCATATGGATTAACAGACTGTTCCTCTCACTCATCAAATGCTAATACTCTCGTTGCTGCATACTTGCCATGGATTAGAAATAAAACGAATATACATTTTTAACACAAATTGAAGTTATTAAATTTGAAAATTTTAAAAATTAGTTCAAGTCATTCAAGTAAGTCATCAAAGAATCTCATAATGTTTTAATAAAAAGTGATACTGATTTGATTATGAACGCATTAGTAAGAACTAGAAGGTACCAACTATGCCAGTGCTTGCAGTAAGTGTAGACGTGAGATATTTTAATAATTATAAAATGAGTTCTCTGCGAAATTATAGCAATATGGTAAAGACAAAAACCTAAAAACTAACAGATTTAAAAACTCTAAGTCGAGATTTTCTAATAATATTTAGATATTCCAAAAAAATACGCTTTATCCAAACTGAAAAGTTAAAATAAACTTCCATTTAACTGAAAAAAATGTAGTTAGTAAATTAAAATTGCTCGGTTTCTTATATTTTCAATTGGCAACCATAAAAAACCTGCCCAAATAACTCTGAATTTTCTTGCAATCCAACCATAAAAACTTGTATAGCTTTCAGCATTCATTGACTGAGCCAATTGTGATTTATTGTGACACATTAACAACAGCCCAACATCCTCGTATATTGTTCCAGAAACCACAAACCATTTGAATTACTACTAAAAGCCTTGAGTAATTCTCATTCACCTTTTCCCATTTATGCCTTTTCAAGCATTCCAAGTGTTGAAAAAGACTTTAACGCTTTTCCACTCACACACGTTCATATTCTTGCCGTCATAATGGCCTCCTTTATGTCATTTGCCAATATTGTCAATGCATTTCAGGGGGTAAAACACAGCTTTTTTTTTATTGTCAATGATGTGAAAAAGTATCCTCACCAAAGTTGCTCTTTAACGAAATTGTTTTTTATATGTGCGACACCATCAAGCAGACCTTTCAGTTGAGTCCACCTCAATAGTCATCATTTTATGCCAAAGAACGACCACGACGACTCAGTGCTCAGTGGCCATTAAACAACGGCTACCGGATTGTAAGTCCTTAATCGATGGCAGTGAATAGTCCGTAAAGGTAATTTATTGAATTGCAAAGTTGAATGGAACAGAAGAAATAAGACAAAGAAATGTGCACTTCAGGTGATATCGATGTTTTTTATTTGTTTCTATTTTTTTGTTGTTGTTTGTTTTCTTTTTTTTTTTTTTGGTTCGATTTCCTTAGAATGTGAAAAATTCAAAATATCTGAAGGTGATAAAATTCGCCACCAGTTGGCTTAGAAGTGAAGTGATAGTTGTTGAATCTATGGCGGATATGGTGGATTGAGTATGACAGCAGGAATGTAAGAATTTGTCCAATTGTTGGAACTTTATGTGTTGGCTGGTGCATTTCATAAAACACTTATGTGAAAGCTTATCTTTTTGCAATTTTATATGGTTGACATAAGTTTCAATTAATGTGCAATTGTGTTGATGGGAGAGAATGATAAAAGCAGTACTCGTGAAATGTGATATACTTAAATGTTATTGTGATTTTATTCCTCATGATCCATGATATCGATTAACAGAAAGGTTTTCGAAAAAAATATTAATGCTGTTGTTCAAAACTGTTAGACAAATTAGGCACAGTAATAGCTCATATATGATACTCTCCCAAAAATAAAGTAGTCTCTCTTAGCACTATAGAGTAAATTAATCGTATAAGCAGTTATTTTTTTGGAATGAAGTTCCTAAACATAGCTTGCGGCTGTAGTGATCTGGTAGAAATCGTCACGTAACAAAATGCAGTATGCTGTGTGTGTATACGTGTAAGTATCAAGGACACTAAAAGCGAGCAGGCGAGTGCGCAAATCTCTCTCTAGCTCTCTCTACTACACTAGTACTACTGGCACTAGTACTACTACTTCAACTGCTAGCACGAGGATGGATCGATAAGTCCGTGACTTTTTGAATGAAACACATGGTTTTTGACAAAAAAAATCATATTATTTTTCAACATAGACACTCTTAGACTAAGTCCAAAGTTTCAACAATTTTTTATCCCTTCCATAAGTTTTGTCAAGGTACTCAAAATTTGTTCTTTGGAGTCAAATCTCTTTCCACCAAACCAATTATTTCAGTTTGGAAGCAAGAAATAGTAGTCACTCGGGGCTATATGAGATATGAGGGAGCAATTCGTTACCCAATTCAAGAAATGTGCTTCAAACTTCGATGTTGTCACATGACTGACAGTAGATTTTGAGCAAAAGTGCATCCATCTTGCAGCTAGCTTTTTCATATCCAAGTGATCATTCAAAATCGAAACCATTGAGTCATGTGATATGCCTATGTGTACCACATTCTCCCGCACTTATAATCTTCGATCAGAAAATACCATATCGTGAAGTTTTGAATCGTTTCGTGTGTTGCGACCTCGACTCTGTAGAGTGAGACTTTCTGTATTTTTCAGATAATGTACTTATTAGAAAAAGTAAATTAGTAAAGAAAATAAAAAAATAATATTTTAAAGACGTACGACTTTTACAAGGGTATTTTTTAAAGCATATTTTTGAAAAAGGATGCCAATAAAATAGGCGCTAAGGTTTAAAATATTTTACAAAATTAATTCCCATAATTATCGAATATCTGGAAATACACTTACTATGACAAACGCATATTTAAAAGATTTCTCAAGCTTTATTTTAGTAAATTCCTAACCCGTGTTAAATGTGACTCTCACGTAAACTTTTCAAAAGCTGATGTATCATACACTTGCATTTTTTTTTTTTCTCTTCCATTAGAAGTCATTGGTTAAAGTCAGTAATCTTATTTTTCTGTATTGCACAGTGCTATTTAAATGTTATTTAAGCTGGTCCTTAACAATATTGGCCAACATGTTAAGAAACTGCCAAGAGAAAATTTCTTAAACAAACAATTGTGACAATTGTTTACATTTTAAGCTGACAAAACGTTGTCGAAAGAACATCTAATGCTGCATCCCGGTAAGAAACTGACAATCAAGAATACATGTTGTTACGTAACTAAACGTAAGAACAAGCAACGCCTTAAGCGTTTTAACGATATTCTTAAACGACTTATTATGGGGAGTTGAGTGACTTACAAGTGGATGAAGTGTGCGCTGCAGAAGCTTGAAGCGGAGTTTATTTATATGAAGTTGAATATGGATGGCTACAATAGCACGCCTTACCGCAGCATAAGCAGGAACAGCAAAAACATGAAAAAAAAGTTGCTTGCATGTTTCTGATGATTGCAATAAGATGGATTTCAAATGTGGCTGGTATGGTGGTTGGTGTAAATCAGTAGCAGCTATTTTGAAAGTAGCAACAACTTCCCCTGTTGTTGGGTGTTGTATGCAAAATAGATTTATTGAGTTTAAATGCAAATTTACACCAGTAAAGATTTAACAAATTTCCGACGTTACGATGTGTAATATATGGAAGTTTATCATTATCTTCCTCCCTGACTACTTAGAGGCATGTTCTAAGAAGGGCGCATAAAAGGTGTTCTTACATTTGCAGTGTAGTAGTTTGTTCGGTCTGTTTTTCTGTGAACAAAAGCAAGTATTTTGATTGTTTGTTTAAAAGAAAATGAAATAATTTGTTGATTTCCAGGAAAAATATATTTTGTTAAGCTAAAGCGATTGTTTTATTCCTTAATTTTGTACTAAATACATTTAAAATGCATGACTTCGTCTATGAATTAAATTAAAAAACAATAAGTTTCATTGCATTAAACAGTATTTATTTTTATTTTCTCTAAATATTTTGAACTTCTGCTAAACTATCCAAAGAAACCAAATCCAGGACGTCCATAGAATGTACCTGGTCCTCCGAAGTTACCACCAAAACCGGGAAATCCAAAAGAGCTGCTATAAACACTGGCAGGCTTAGCATACATACCACCTGGTCTGCTTATGAGACCACCAGGTCTTCCAAAACTAAATATGGGACGCCCAAAAAAGAACTGACGCTTTTGCCTTTCCGCTTTTGTCTCGGTCGTCTCTGTTGCAGCAGCGTTGCACATAAGTTCAAGAATAACTGCAGCACAGATAACGAAAATAATTATGAAGCGCATTTTGTATTATTGCGAATTTCTTAAACAATGATCGTGCTTCTTGTTGAATTAAACGAACACTATTCTACAGAATAGCAATATGTTGCGGCTTATATACGGAAACGAGAAGGAGAAACAAGTAGATAAGGGTGAGCAATTTTGTTGTATCCTTATCGAGTTGCAACAGGTGTGTGATTTTCAATCATCTAGTTTGTTCTGATTGAATTTTATTGAATTTCTTCATTTCAATTTTTACAACCTTGACATCTTTTACTCTCTCTCAGGTTTCTCATGCTCTGCAGAGAGTTGGTTGTCATACAGAAGATGACGTTTTGTGATCACCCAAGTCGAAGGCAATCAATCAAGGCCAACAAAATTGACATATTAACAGTCTAAGAGCCTGAGGCCACTAGACTTATTTTAAGCTATCAATGCTATGATTTGGTGTATGTTTGAATACAACATAGGGAGGAATTACAGTTGAGGGAGCTTTGGAAGGTAGCTCTTTCTTAGAAGTATTAAAAAATGTATGTTACACACGTCAAAGTATAAGAGCTGCATTTTTTATATGCTTTAAATAACAACATTTTTAACACAAAAAACCAATAGTCATCATCAAGGTTATGTTCTATTATTTATTATATATTAGTAGATGTATGTCTGTCTGCACCAAGTAAACTACTAAACCGATGAGAAGGATTCGAAAGAAATTTTTGTCCAATGTTTAAAAAGAATCCGAAGCACTAATATGTAGTTTTTTTCAGAAAAATTCGTTTGAACATGAAAAGGTGTTACACAACATTACAACCATCACAACCAATACTTACTTCATCTTTCTTAAAAAAATATTATAAACATTGAAGAAAGAGGCGCTATCCTTCCATTCATCATAAAACGGTCATTTTACTTAGGTCTTGTACTATATAGACCAGATCATGAAAACTTGATACAAAACCACGTTACACTCACAACATTTTATTGGAAGAAAGTTATCAACAATGCAGAAGAAGCGTGGCCATACAACACTAATAGTTTATTAAGACATCAAGTCAGGCTTCTTCCATGAGACACGACGCAAATCGTCTAACGAAGAAACATACAACCTTGACGGCTCCGCTGATCAACTTTTGACCGTTTCTCATAACTAAATATAACATACCAGAACTCTTTCTCTCAAAACAAGTACGCTTTAGTAATGCTAAATGGGCCGCAGTATTACGTGGTAGATATCTGGGTTGAGAGGAGCACGTTTCATACCATCCCTTGTAGTTTTCGTGGAAAATTGAATGGACTCTCCTTCTGGTAATGTTTAGATCCAAATGCGTTTCAATTTCATCAAAATGTATTCCTTCCATAGCAATTCCATTGCAAGACGTCGAATTTCACTGCTAGTCCAGAAGTTTTAGGTTCGAATCCTGGCCAGGCCATGGCCCTACGGTTTTACCATGTTTAATTTTTGTCCTCATTTCTAATCAACAAAAATTAAAAATGCATCAATATTTATGGCCTTGGAGTCGTAGTTGGTGGTAAAAATGTTAGGTAAAGGCATTACAGTTGCCTCAGATACAAAATCGCATGTTGATATAGCGCTCTGCCACATATAAAACATTCAAAACTTATTTCATTTGAGTTCCCTTTCCCTACTATTTATCTATTTCAACGTTTTCCGAACCAAGACTGATTTGCTTGAATAGGTTTGACAACTGAAATCTTTGGTTCAAAACTAAAAAAAAAAGAAGTAATCGTAGCTTTTCCTTTATCAACTATAATAGATTCAGAACAACATTTTTTAACTTGTTTTCAATGCTTTCTTCAATGTCCCTCTGTTATCTTGGAATCCTTTAAATGAATCATTCTAAGCACTGCGTCTTCTATCAAACTTAAAATGACGAATGCCCTATAAACTTGAAAATCATCTAACTACGCCCTCTTGATAACTTATGTGCTGCATAACCTACTCAATAGAATTCATAAACATTTCATTTTTTGTTTTTATAATTTTCAGTTATTGCTATTTGCATCTGAACAATAATCTGAAATGCAAATATGTGTGAAACCAGCATAATTATTTATACAACCTCAGGGGTCAGAATGAGCACAAAATCGGTATCATTTCACTACCAAAAATCTCAACAACAAAAACATAACTTCTACAACCCAAAATCATTTCGTGCAAATCGCATGCATAAAGTTATGCTTAACACAAATTAATCAATGATTTACAGGAACAATACGTGTTTCGGAGCTATAGACGCTGTGCAATGAAGTTTGTTCCGTCCAAGCTCAAAAATAAACACTCTCTTGTTGGTTTCTTTCAAGTACGCACCAAAGGGTATTTCCAACAAAAGTACATTCATGTGCAAGCAGGAATTGAACTTGAGAAAGTCTCTGGACACAAATATTGTATATAAATGAGGCGTTTACTGATCCTTGTCACAAACGCCAGGCAGCAGGTTGCACAACCAAAGCAAGCGTATTATTTAACGTAAAGAAGCATTCGAAAAAGATTACAACACAAACCTTTAATAATTCAATTAGATGTTAAAATTCTTAAGTGAAGGAAGTACCATGATGGTGCTGGTGGTGCATTCAATAATTAAATTGCCTCGGGTTTGAAATTTTATGAGCATAGCACCGTCCAGAGTTAGATCAGACGGTGTGATGCAGTTGTATTTGGTTTATTGATATAAAAACGCTTTCAGTGTTTTAAGCGAACTATAAAGTGCAGTCAAGCCACATGAACGGATACTATTTTGAATGAAACTGTAAACAATAATTCTGCTATGAAGTTAACAGATAATCAGCGATGACTGTCGTTTGCTTGGATGCGGTTAGCAACTGATAGGAAGACTCTAAGAAATAATTTATAGCTCATATTATTAAACAGCGGTCGATGAACAATTTTAACTGAGTTACTTTAAACAAGATATTCTCAAAGCCAAACTTACTACAGTAAATGTGCCTAAAAGTATTCTTCATTAGTTTACAACAACATAAACTTTATCATCAACAGCGATAAAGTTTATTTCAACACCTTATAACTTACCTGTTTTAATCACACCTAAACAAAAGCTTTTATCCAAACATACATTAAACTTTTATTCAAGCGAGAGTATAATTCATAACAAGTTTATCTCGTTGGCAACGCATTGTCTTCGCCAAAAGTTTTCTTACTGCATTTGTTAAGAACCCAACTAACATAACCTCAAAATTGGTGTAGTTGTTATGCTAAGGATATCCGCTGATAATCGCTGCTTTCGAAAGCTATTAAAGTAACCTTTTGTTGGAGTTGCTGTTTGAATAGGAAAGTATTGCAGTGTTCTATGTAGTGTAGAGCAAATATTTAGACAATTGAAAGTAAGTATTTTCGACACCGCAGTATAACGAACCATGGCTACAGGGTAATTGTACCGCCAAGTCTTAAAATACCTTCCTTCTCCATTGAGAACCCACACATAAACCGCAATAATTTAACCTTTCGGTTTTGCCTCTTCCGTTATACTATGTGAGGACATTAAAGAACGAGGCATGCAAATGTTTTTTGGCAGCGATAAGAGTGCTCATAGATTTATACCGGAAACGACACAAGCGCCATGTTGCGCAGAGCAAAGGCATCGTGTTCTCTAGGGAAGAACACCAGTTTAACGCTGGAAAGGTCGTCACCGGATTATGTCATATATGTATGCGTGGAATAAACATCATATTTGTTTTAGTTTATTTTCTTTGTGAAGGGTGAAAGAGCACGTTTTGGAGGCATCGACTTAACGCGGGCAAATGATTTAAATTAAAATTCATATATATAAATTTTGCATATTTTTGGGCGATTTTCCTATGACACATCCCTTCATCATTACACATTTCACACAGTTCAAGTTTACAAATGCTAGTCTTAATACATGTTGGTGTGTGTGGTGGGCGTGCAAACCATAATTTGGAATGAAATTTTAAATAATTAGCTATACATAAGTAAAGGTTTGAATTGTGCTACAACATTTGGTCAGGTCATTGTAGATAAAATTATAATCTCTTAAATGTGTGAGCTGGACTTTGGGTTTTATGACTTATTTATGCAAAATTGTCAGTGACTGTGAAAGCTTAACTAAGACACTTTAAAGGTTTTTTACTCTGATGCAATGGATGAAAGCTGAAAGCATCACCACCAACACCCTTGAAGAGTTACAAAACTGTGTCGTTTCTCTCTTGAATGCATGTTTTGTGCTTTGAAGCCCCTTTTTTAATTGTTGTCTCCTGCATCATTTAACTTAAGTATCCACAATGTGTGTGCTCATGTGTGTGTTGGCTTTTTTGTGTGTGTGTGCTGCAAGTCACTTTAACTAATTGGGTCGCTCATTATATTTATTGCAACAGCTCTGTCGAGGTGCATTAAGCATCCACCACTCAGTGCTTGGTTGCTCTACACATGCATTTTGACTAAAGAATTAAAAAAAATAAAACAACTCAAAAGTTTTTGTCGCTTAAGACAATTCAACAGCTTTACACAAGACGACAATGAATGGGTTTAAGTGATTTTATGTCCTCGATTTTTTGTACTCTCAACTTTTAACTTTTCAAAGCTTTTTGTTTTTTTTTGATATTGTTTAAGCGTGTGAAAGAAACATCAGTTAATATGTGAAACATAAACATTTTTTTATATTATTTGCAGACATACATATGTGGTTTCCAACAGAAGATTTCAAAACACAATACCGCATGAATGCTAGCAGGTTAATTGAGGTGATGAAATCCTGCGCAGGATTAACTTAACTAAAGGATATTAGATTTTTGTCATTCTAAAAATTGTAAAGAATCCTCGTTTAGTACTCCGAAGTAGGATGAAATGATATAAAAAAACTAAATATCCAAGTTAATATTAATACAGTGAAAAGGATACTCACAAAAAACAGCAAAAATGGGTGGATCACACAAAAGAAGCCATTAATAAGCTTGAAAACTCGTATAAAAAGTTTGGAGTTTCCAAAAAAATTATGTTCTTGGGGACATATGCAAACTTTTGTCAAAAAGTAAGGGCTTCCAATAAAGGTTTAATAGCTACCAACAATATTTGTTAGGTTTTTTTTTTTTAAAACTTGAGTAAATTTAACTCATTTGGTTCAAATGGTAAGCAATAAATGGTAGGCAACAAAAAAAAAAAAAAAAGTTCTAGCTTCAACCTTATGCCCAGTTTTAGCAAAGCGATTACTCTGTCATGTTGTCGGGCTGCATGGCAGAAAGACTATTTTTACAATTTTGGTATTACCATGGATATCCATTGGTTTTTGTTACCATTTCAATCAATTTTGAAGCACTTAGATGAGGGATCTTCTTATTTTTTGATAACAAAAGTCTTATTTCTCTCTGAAGATACATTTTTGTTGCTTTTGTACGGCTTATTTGCGATTAATTTTCTCTAGTTAAGCGGTGAATGTTTGATCGCTCTGTTTAGTATTGCCCCACCGGTCTCTTCGTGATTGATCATAAATTTTCAATCAGATTTAGGTCGGAATTAGGTGCTGGCCTTAGTTAAGATCAGTTTGATATTTTTCAGCAAAGTCAGTGATTCCTCTAGAATTTATGAAGTGTGTTTTGGGTCGCCACCTTGTTGAAATATGACTTATTCTTCAGTATAGGTACTCATCTCAACAAAATCGGGGAAATTAGTTTTTAAAATATTCAGGTAGTTTTCTTTCTTCATCATTCCATCAATTTTATGTAATGGTTCAACAAAGAAATATATGAGTATTTATAAATTTTTATATACAAACATGATATCATCCATACTATAAAAAAATATATTAATCTGTCATCAGAAAGATTTGAACCGTAAAATTATTGAAGCGATAAGCGTCCTGCTGCGCACCTAGTATCACTCAAACTTTAATTATTTCTTGTTTTAAACTTTTTTATCCTGAAAGTATGCACAGAAAATTTATTTGATTTTTAACATATAAGCTAAAACATACCCACACTTCTAGGACCAACCGATTGGCGCAAAGGTATCAAACAGGCCCAGAGGGCGGTCAACATATTCACAGATGGCTCCAAAATGAATACGGAAGTAGGTGCGGCAGTGTATTGCACAGAGCCCGATATAAGGCAAGCATACAAATTACCGGACCACTGCAGTGTCTTCCAGGCGGAGGTTTTTGCCATCAGAAAGGCCGCAGAGATAGCTCTTAGTACTTACACTCAACACTCTTTAATTAACATCTTTGTTGACAGCCAAGCGGCAATCAAATCCATGCATTCCGATACCGTCAAGTCCAGAAATGTCCTAGCAAGCAAGGACGCACTAGATGCATTGAACACTTCAAAGAGAGTGTGTATCTTTTGGGTTCCAAGCCACAGGGGCATTGAAGGAAATGAGATGGCAGACGAACTAGCAAAGGAAGTTGCCGGGCTGGGATCAGAGTTCACAGAACACGTAGCTATTCCACTACAGGAATTGTACAAAAACCTCGAAACCGTAGCCAAACAAGCAGTGAGTCGCAGATGGAGAGATACGACAACATGCAAGATCTCAAAAACCATGTGCGATGCAGCATGCGGAAAACGAACGTCGTTTATCCTGGCTTGCACCCGAAGGAACAGCAGGACACTGGTGGGAATTCTCACAGGTCACTGCATGGTGGTGGCCCACGCTAAAAAGCTGGGTATAACCATGGATGACAACTGCAGGAAGTGCAAGGAACCAGGTGCCCAGGAAACCCTAGAGCACCTTCTTTGCACATGCCCCGCCTTACTTAGATCGAGACTTAAATACTTAGGCTCACCGACTTTATCGTCGCTTAAGGATGCAGCCAAAATTCCCCTAGAATCCCTCCTAAGATTAGCGAATAAGGCGCAAATCTTTGAAGACTTCCACTAATTCCCTCAAGGATTTCATAAACCGGCACCACTAAGGACCATATGGTCTATGTGAGACTCCAATGAGAGGCAACCGACTAACCTAACCTAACATATAAACTGCATCTACACTGAGAAAATTGTATTCCTCTAACGTTTATTTTCACTTTAACAACGGAGATTTTAAATTGATTTTCTAAAACGTTCGTTTGATTTTTTATAATAAACATTTTAACATGAGCTTTTAAAACATTCGTTTGATATTTTAAAATGAACATTTTAAAAATTGCTTGCTATTCATTAATTCTTCTAAAATGTTAATTTTAAAATATCAAGGAGGAGAGAAAAGATTTAAGGGAACTCACACGACTTTAAAAATGTCCATACTTTTATTATGTAGTATAGTTTTTGAGAATATTTTTAGTTTCAAGGATGTCATATGAACAAATTGTTATAAAAAACGGTTTAATATTTATCAGCATTTAAATGGTTACTTAATAATCCATCATGTTAACTTATTATTCTGTATCTTAACTCTTAAAGATTCTTAAGGCATTCATCAAATTGTTTGTTTATGTGAAAAAGATTTGTCAATTTCATATGTTAATTTTGCAAATTGTTGCAAATTAACTTAGAAGTGCGTAAAACACTTTTGCGTACAAAATGGTAAATAGCAGAAAAAGTTAACCAAATTAAATGCAAATTAAAACATGGTTACCGCGTGTTACAATCAGCAACGCCCTCGCATTGTCAATCAATATGAACTGCAACTACAACAACAACAACAACCATAGTAACAACAACACAACCAACAGACACGAGCATTCATGGTGGCACTTTTGAATTGTAGACCGAACAAACAACATGCAATCACAAATGCAGCGTATTAGTTGCGAGTTGTTGGCAAATTGAACCGCAAACCTTAACAAACAATCAGCACCAGCAGCAGCAGCCGCAGTCAGTCAAGAGATACACTAGTTGGCGCTGCTGTAGGTATACCCAGTAGACAATGACATCGCTGCTAGCAGGCCTTCCTCTGGATTTTGTAGTACTGCCGCACTCATATACAATTACACTTTCTTTTTTATATGAAGTGGGAAAATTTCGCAGGCCTTCCGCTCCGATAGCTCAAAAGAGGCCTGATAGAAGCACTCCTTTAGAATGGCTAAAAGAAGGGGTAAACAAAAAGTGTTGAAAAATTTTTTTTTTCTTGTACACCTTTATCTATTTATTTGTATATTCTATGATTTTATCTTCTCTCCTATGTTTTTTTAAGTTAGATTAATTTCAATCTATAATCTTTGATATAGCAGTAAGACGGGCCATTATTGCGTCATATTTTAAACTGATATATATTCTAACTTTTAACGAAAAAGTTGCCCTGAAGTATATGAAAAGTCAGTTTTTGTAGGGAAAACAAATTTGTTGTGCTGCCTTTTGTGCAGAAAAGGCAGGCCTTCAAGAAGTGCTCATAAGAGCAGCGAGGAACGGATGTGTTTAGTCTTCAAAAGTAGCAGTCAATGCATGCCTTCGTATGAAGAGCGCTGGTTTAATTGCCTATTGGGTATTATTCCTTCAGCTCTTGTTGTAATTTTAGTTGGTATTACAATGCTTATCACACAGATACAAAATGCAAGCGCCAAGGTGTCAGGCTATGAAAATTGGTTGGCAATTTAGCGGGTTATAGTTGGCGGTAACGAGTGTAACAACAAAAATAATAACATTTTATACTTAATTTTACGCAGTTGACACTGTTGTCAGTTGAGTTCCATGTTGAGGTTTATTCGTTAAAGAATCAGTTGTCAGCCGTTTTTAACGGATAATAAGACTTGAGCTTTGACTTTATCATTATATGAGTGGAGAAAACCACAAAAGATTCTTGAAAACGCTCATACATATAAACATCGGTAAACAAGTCGGGTCGATATGCATACAAGACAAACAAGCGTTTGATAAACTCGGTCTAAAATATTCCATCACTCATTGTAGTACCCTTCACGTAACGATTTCGTGATGAGGATACCCTTAAACTACCTTGTTATTTAAAAAAAAGGAAAGGAAAGTCTGTTTAATAGTCAAAAGTGGATTAGAATTTAAACGTCATATTGAGGTTTCTTTTAAAAAGGAATATTTTCTGCCCTTAAAATTTTTGTCTATACCTAAAAGATCGTTACCTCGTTGTCTGAGTCTAATAATTTTTTCTCGAAAATTTTAGAATTAAGTTGAAATTTCATTAAAACAAAAGTGTCTTAGAATTGTTAAAAAATAATCCCACATATTTTTAAGATATTTTTATGTTTTCAAAATATAAATTTTGTGGCTTCTTGAAAAATCATAAATTGTGAATTTACTGGTAAACATTTTTTTATTTAATTTTAAAACTCATGTCATTTAATCTTTCAGAAGACAGAAATAAGTTTGTTTGAAAAAATTTTAAATCATATAATAACATTTCTTAGTCAGAAAGAACTAAAGTACTATCATTTCAACATTAATTGTGTTAAAGAACTTGAATATGGCACAACATTAGTCAGAACAAAAAACAAAAACAAAACCAAAAACTAAGTACAGCATAAGCCACGAAAAATTAAATTTAAACTCATCAACTGTTCAAAGACAGCTCGAAGTTCTGAAACTTAAGAAGAGGACGGAAATTATTCACACCGCATAATTAAAACAAAAACACTGAAATTACATTTGAGACAAGTTGAGGTGGGAGAAGCACGCCAAAGGGTTGTCATCCATGCCTTGGTTGAGCTGCTCATCAACTGAAGTCTTACTAGGGCTACAATTACACTCAATTACCGGATTTCAAAATAAAATCTAAAACTTTCCGGTCTGAAGGGGGAAGGTGGGGGTCAATTTGCACTCCATGTTGCAAGCACAAATCTATTACGATTTGTATGCTTTCTAAAGTATAGCGCAACGCCATTCAACAGGTAAATCTAAAACCGAACGCTTTATTATTCCACCAAATTTGCGTGCGCATTTTATGCAAATTGAGAACGGAAACATTTTAAAAGTGTAACGCCTGCCATCAGCATAAACCATATCGAACCATACTACCGTACCCTAAGGAAGTTATTAACGCCCGCCTCGTCATTCGGGGTAACCACAAATGATGACAATAATTATGCACTCCAAACGCGCTATCCTGTTTCTTAATGCGCTATGTTTGTTGCTGTGTCTATAGCTATAGGTGTGCCGGATAGCAGATTGCGTCGCTCTTTCGTACTTTAGTTGAATTATTATAGTAAATTAATTTTTGTTCATTAGATCTAACAATGTTGCGCTCAAAGGATTGCAAATGGTGTCAAGTGAGGTGGGTGGTGGGTGGTGATAAGGTGGCACGATATTGCCCTGTGTGCCATAATGATCAACAAAGTAGTAGAAGGTATCGCGTAACAGAACAGATACCGTTGTGCTATTTGTGATTTATAATTTGCAATTGAAGATGTTAAAGTTGTTGTACAGTGGCGTTAATAAAATAATTTTTCAAAAATACTTTTAAGCTATAAAACTTTGCGGAGATGCAGATATCTATAAATATATAAAAACATATCATATCATAAATAGTTTGAGAAGACGTAAAATAAAGTTTTATTATTTTCATTTGAATCTTCGAAAAAAAAACCAATACTTAAGCTTTTGGGGTACACTACCTAGAGACAACTTAAAAGTTACAAAATTCTTAATTGCTTAAAAGTATTTTTTGCAAGCAGAATTAGAACACTTTACCGAGAAAATACTTAAGTAAAACTAAAAAACAATACAAGAGTTTCAAAGGTTTGGTAAAGTGCTTGGGTAAAGCCTGTAAAGTGCTTGGGTAGCCCAACAAAGTTTCATTAGTTCATCCATCGTATTTTGTACAGGTGATAAATTATGTATTAGATTGACAAACTTATACAAGTTACTCGTATCATTTTTTGTAGGAAAATTTGAAAAAAAATATATTTTATGCTTGCAACTTTTCAAGGAATCTTTTATAATCTTCTTTTTATACACATACATTAAAATGAAATGGTGTTCTTTGGTATCCGATGCATGAACGGCTCAACCATTTTGGATGAAATTTTTTTATTTTGTTGATATTTATGCGAGTATAGTTTGTAAAAAAAACCTGCCACACCCTCTTCTACCGAACACAAATCAATAAAATCGCTATATTTGATAAAGTTTCGGTCGTATTAAGCAACAAATTGGTAGTTAAGCTTGGCAAGTGTGAAAAAATAGGCGTGGTTGAACTACGTCTACTTTTTAAAAATCATTCGACTGTACTGGACCGATTGATTGTTTTCCATGAACATGATTTAAAAATTATTCTGAGATATTACTATCTAGTGACTTCAAATACTTTATATTGCCAAACCTCTATATCTGCAACTGCGTGCCTATAACTAAAGTACATATCTTAGGCCCGTTAACTAATCTCTAAAGTTTAAATTCCTTAACATCGGGTTTTGTAAACAGACTTTCAATTTTAAACACAATTAAAACAATTTAACCTCTGTTGAAGTTTATTTAACCTCTGTTTAAAAATTTAAACTGAGGTTAAAAGTCATATTTGAACAGCACTGCAGTAAGAATTCTTAAACATTGACGCAAAACATCAAAAAATTTCAAAAATGTTTTGGATTGTCAGAGTCATTGGAATAATTTTTTTCAAAATTCTGAAAATTTTAAGCGTATTCATAAAAACCATGATAGAATAATTTTACCAGGTTGTGTTGACAAATGTTGATTCTCTCAGCTACAAGTAAACGAACTCTTGTCAAAAACAGCTGTTCGTTGTTATATTCGTTTGCCATATTCAGCTGTGTCAACTGTTGTGACAGCAACACATCGGGGAGCGCTATTATCGGTATTGAAGTTTCAGAAAAGTTGACAAGTTTATGAAATATCAAGCTTAGTATCAAATACGAATGGAAATTTTACCGACAAATTAAAAATTTTCTATTTTTAAATGCATTTTAATGCGCAACTTCATATTTATGTGCATCAAGTTTTGACTTAGCAGTTGGCAACTGTTGGGTACGCTGAATGTGACCAGTGAAAATTAATTGTATGCTATGACGGATTGTGAGCGCTCTCTTGCTTGTTATATTTTTTGACAAAAGTGCGTTTCCAACAGAAACGTCAATACAACCTTGGAGTAATAATATCATGCATAAAAACAAATCGAATACAATTTTATTATTGCCATTTTTTTTTTATAAATCCCACCAGGAAAAGCGATCTTCCTAAGATAGCTTCTTGGCATATACTTTTAGATTCGGAGATCACGACCCTTTGTTTCCAAACGTCATATACTGTTTTGTATGAAACTGCTACTACGGGGGTATTGATCTCTTTACTGATTTCCCTTTTTATTGTTTTGTTCAAATCGCTTTTCAGCATCCTGTACATCACCAAAGGTATTATTGAAAAGATGAATCGTTTAGGAGATGTGCTCGCCTATCTTCTGACTGGGATGTTTTCAATGTTCTCTGAGAATTTCTGTCCAAATCTAAGTTTAAATTTTTTAAACTCAGAATTTCTGTGTTTATTGTATCAAACATGATAGAATAACAAAGTAGGCGCATATTGGAGAGGAAGTGAGCTAGATGTCAAAATCAGCTGTTTGAATTCGAGTTGTTCTAATTGTTGTTGTTGCCTTTTCGTTTGACGTTTATAGCACTCACAGGCATTGTTTGTGTAAAATAGACATTTGAGCAGCCATTTTAATATGAGCCTACCTTATTATTCTATCATGGTATCAACAAATTAAACATATATTTTTTGAGATGAGGTAACGGCATCGTGAATATTTAAACTCTTGTGGTGACCGTGGTATGCAGGTTAAGTGTGTGGCTTAGCATGCTCGGAGCCCGGGTTCGATCCCCAGCCGCGGCGAAAAGTTTTTTCAATAAAAAATTTTTCTGATCGGTCACCACCTCTCTGCAGACAATGGCAAACCTCAGAGAGTAAATAATGCCATGTAAAGCTTCTTGAGAACATGAACTTTAGCCGTTCGCAGTCGGCATAAAACATGTAGGTCCAGTTCTCGGTCTATTGTGTGCAAACATTTAATAACACACACAACACAATTGATCATAAGAAGCTCGGTCAAAGTCCTTTCAAGGGCTGAAATGGCCAATTTGTTTTTTTTTTTTTTTTAATATTTAAACTCAGGTTAAGGAGTTTTAAATTTTGTCTAAGCCAACCTTTGTTAAAACTCGAGGTGTCTTAACAGACCTTAGAAACTTAATGTTAAAGTTCTACGATAAGAAAAATCTAAACTATGCCGCCACTTTTTCTCTATTTAGCCAGTGAACTGTTTTTCAATTTAATCTTTACTCAAATCAGTTCTATTTGCAGCAAATTACCTGAAAAGTTTCTACTTAGCCAAAAGTACCACTGGCTCCGCTGCACGCCAGCAACACTACCTACATACATATAAATATATCTGTAGGTACATGAATATAACTGCAGATACATACATTTATTTCGGCGTTTGTGTCATTTAATCCTTTTAAAATGTTACAAAATAAAATTAATTAATGTGCGCCACAGCCGGAATTTATGTGTTATTCCGGCGGGTTGATGGAACATTATTAAAGGTTTTAGTTTTTGGGGTGTTGCCATATAATTGAAAGCAATGCTGCTGCTGCTGCTTCTGTTTGACTCAGATATGAGGCGGCTTGTTACTGGATAAACTCATAAAATTGTAAATCGATAGCATTGTGCTCAGTATTGAAATATTTCAGGATGTTTGAATGTTTGAAAGTTTTCGTGTGGTATTAATTGAAAATTGTTAAATAACGGTCTTTGTTGTTGTAGTTGTTGAATACTGATAAATTTTAGTAATAATTATGGCCAAGCTGCATATAGCTGTGTTGTCTGCCAAGCAGGGTTTATAGCGTGAATAGATGACAAAGAATAATAAATGTGCGACATTATTACGGTGTCGATAAAGCAGTTGTGCGCTTTTAATGTGTAGTAATTAAAATGGTAATTTGTTGAAAGTTTGTCGAGTTGAGTTGAGGCGAAAGAAATTTATTAGCACTGCGTAAAAAATGAATTTGAAATAATTTCAGTGATTTTAAATGACATCAATTTAATGATGGAATACAACCGCAGAGATACTTTTTCATATGAAAATACGAAATGATGTAATATTTTGTTATTTCTTGTATTAAATTTGAATATCAAGAAGCTTTCAACTTTTTACAGACATTCAAGAGTACAATTTTTGCTTCAACAAAAGATATAAGTTGGCTAGAAAATTTTTCGCCCTCAATACTTGTGGAAGAAACTCTTGCAAGAAGTGTCGACTTTATATAATATACACACACATATAACATTACATGTCAAAGTTTATGTCCGCCATTATGTTAAAGTTCCACACTTCCTTCCGTTCGTCAGCACTATCAGATTGTTCGTGAACACAGCTGAAAGTTTAGAGTTTTGCGTAAAATATTCAAATTATTTATGTTATCAGTTGAGTGCATGTGTGTGATTGTCATACGAGTGACGAGCGTGACATTGATTCAATGAGAGCTATGAGTAAGGGTCGCCATGTCAATTGCGAAAACACTACCATCAACGGCAAAAGGAGTAGAAAGCTAGTAATGACACTAGAAAGGTCATTGTTGTTTGGATTCTAGATATTGAACTTGATGAGCTCTATTCTATGAGCTCTATTCTATGACTATGAGAGGGTGAACAATTACGGCTGACTGCATGTGACTTTATTGTATTAAGTACACAAAATCTCGTTAGATATCTGAAATGATAAAATTCTTATCGCACATAATATTTATAAGAAAATACATGATTTTATAACATTTTTCGTTCCATTATTATAGGCTCCCACTGTTATTAACCTTTGTGTTGACAGCACGTCTACACTACTTTGATGGACACCTGGCTCACCGGTGAACCACCGAGTCTTTCTTACATTTTGCTAGTGAAATTCAATTATTACTTATATCAGGTATCTTATGAGGCACATAATGTACCGTAGGACACATAAATGGAGTTGTAGGAGGTGTCCAAACTACCCTCCCGCAGGATTTCCTCAGAGGTGGGAAGGAATTGAGTTCACAGTTTTTGGGTTTTTATCAAAAGGGGAATTTACCATGCAATTCCTTTTTCAAATTTTACTTTGGAGCTAATGTGCAAATTTTTAATACTTCTATTGGGAGTTCTATACCCAAAAGGACCCCTGTGGACGGCCTTGTAAAGAGACCATATTAGAAGATATGAAAATAAATATTTTTTTATTGCAAACATGTTTATATTGTAAGGCATAAATTAAATGTTTAGTCATTTTCGATAAGATAGTTGATGCAGCAGCCGAAGTATGACCTGATCAAATGAGTTTGTTGCAGTCATAGCACTGCTTACGGTCTATACGGGACCGACGTTTTCCTATTCAATATCCTCACTTGCCCAATTGTTTGACTAGTCCCTAAGCATTCCTTTTCGGCGCTTGACCTGCCTCTGTGACTTCGAAGGTACCTAGTTTGTATCCATAGTTTGTATCCATATCCAATTCAACTTTCCAAACTGCTATGAGTACTGAAGTTGCCACTCCAGACTTTTTCATTTGTGCCCTCTTCAGAAACTTGTGGAATTTTTACAAATACTTGCGGTTCACTCGACTTTATTTCACATCTTGTTGATGGAATATTTCATAAATTTTTATCCATAATTATTTAAAGTTCGCGAAAAATATGCCCTATACCAGAAAATCGTTGTTCTTAGTTGAAATGGATTTATCATAGTGTTGATTTGAAAGTAGAACAACTGATTTTGTTGGTGTCTTTTTGGTGGCATATGAACAAGTGGTTAGGGGCGCATTCTGTAGGAAACCAAACTCTGTTGAATAAAGATCTCGTTGGTGACTTGGTTTGAGCTCTTTCGGCGGCACGACTAATTATTACATATTTGAAACATACATAGCGATAGAGGGGTAAAGTAATTCACAGCCCACTTTCACGTATGCATTCTAAAATAAACTTATAACGTTTACTTTGGTTACAAAGCTCAAAACATATATTTAGGAGATGTCACCGAGCCCCAACCCGGTAATTGCAAAAATATGCCTCCAGGGCCAATTTAAATACATGAGGGCTCACCGGTAAACCAGGTGTCAACGCAAGGGCTAATGTACCTTATCTACACTTGGTACAATTTTAGAGAAAACCATTTCAAATTTTCATGTTTTACGAGTATGAGTTCAAAATGACTTATAAATTAACAGCTCTATTCTAACGAAATCACAAAAGCCACCTCAATATCAATTGATACAAGAGTCCCAATTGATACAAATTCCTATTCTAAGCAATTTGAAAAAGCTCTTTTTGTATCAATTGAGATCATAATAGTGACGAGTTGCTAAGCAGGTCACAAGCACAACTTACATAAAAAATTCGCAAGAATTAAATTTCATGAGAATCAAACACACTATTATTGAAATATTTGACGAAAGATTACTCAAGAAGCGGCGGAATTATTTAAAGCAAGGAACCTATTCAGAGAAGACGACTTCTTAGCAATATGATAGGAATGATCCATGCAAGCAGTCAGAAGGTCTTGATATAGCCGAAGTAGGCCGAAGTCAGATGGTGTTGAAGCCCATCCGGAACTGCTGCCACACGTACACCCAACATCATTCTCCTTAATACGAGTATTTTTGTCAACAATGAATTCCATCAGTAACAATTTCTCTGCTTTTCAATTTCATTTCAATTTTTGTTTATTTAATTTATATTTCTATGTCAAAAAATAACGTCATATTGAAAAAAGCTTTACACCATTATAGCATAAACACAATTGGAGACGCAGTCTACAAGCTTCACGACTACAACTTGTCGTCGGCAGCCCGACTTCAAATTCTTGATTTTTTTAAAGCGACAACAACGAGCAGCTTGTCTCATTTTCATTAATTTTAAGGGGGACATGACATTGGCCGTTTTTTTAAATCGTTTTTTTATAATTTTGTATTTTAGTAAAAATTCTTAAGATTCTAAGAAAAAACAGATTAGTAAGAGCGCATTTTTATTTTTCCTTGTATTTTTCTTTGTTCACAAATTTTGAATGCGTTTATCTGGAAACAATGTTTATCGTACTGGCTGCGGCACTAGCGGGTTGATTTTTTGACGAAATTTTTTTTTTTTGTATATATTAAACTTGATTTGCTATTGTATGACACGAGCTTTTTTAAATTTTTTTCGATTTTTTATGAATTTTTAAAGTCAATGTTTCGAAAAAACACACTTTAAAATTTGAAACATCACCAAAAATTGAAAAAAAAATGTAAAAAAAACTCCTGTCATACGATAACCAATTTTGTTAAGATTTAAAAAAGTCATTTTTTCCAGATCGGACAATTTTTGCGACTCCCAAAAAGGGAGTTTTTTCTCTGCCGCCAGTTTGAAGCTCTATAAAATATATTTATAAATATAAAACTATATTTTTTTGATTTTTTTTTCTTGTAGTTTGTTCAATTCTATACAATTACAAAAAAAAATTTGGAAAAATATTTGTTTTTGACTGAGTTATGAATTTTTAAAAAAGGTCTGTTTTCTCTCCCGCGAATGTTATGTCCCTCCTTAAAACCGTTTATGTAAAACATAATTTTTTTTTGTTTTGAAATCATGTTGACAAATTTATACGGCCTACTACAAACAGAATTCAGATATTGTCGCCAGAAAAATAGAAATAGATCTATGTTGGCGGCAATTGCTGCTGAAGCCCTGCTGTCGTGCTGCCATGTTGCCATGAAATTGTTCAACTACATAAGAAAACATGCGTTCTAGCACTGTCACTTGAAGCGATTAAGTCTTAATAACGGTTAATACTTGCATAACAATTTTCAAGTTGATGATGAATGCATTATCGTGAATTTATTACAGATTAAATTTAAATTCTTTCATAAGCATTCCTGTAATGTATTTAAGAATTGAATAAAAAACAAGGCCAGCAACGAAAAATTTTGCTGAGTATTGAAAAATTAAGAATACATTTTCATATTATTTTGCATAATTTACAATTCACATTCAATTTTACTCAGCTTAAAGGTTTTTATGTAGAATACACATAATTATTTGTCTTGTTATACGTATTTATTTCTTTCTGTTAATAAAATATTTTTCACCATCAAACTAATTAAAAGTAATCAGAGCACAACATCTGTTTACTCCATGAAGTAATGATTGCAAAGTGAATAACAACTTCATCAGATTGAAGTTTATCCATTCTGCTTACTTTGTTTTTTTTGTACACTCATATTTTATTGTTTCCCTCTACAGTTTGTCTGGAACAACATTAAACTGCGAATTAATTACATCAATTAATCCTGCATAAGTAAAACAACAAACAAACATGAACGGACAAAACTAATAAACGCTAGCAGATAGCCTGCAATAAATTCGTAAAAATGAATCAAGTGGCATTTCCGTTTTCATTACCGGAAATCAAACTGACAAGCGAAATAATCAAGAGAACAAAGCATATAACATTGAGTCAACAAAATGATTTGTTTCTGAACTGAGAAACGGTAGCCAAACAAACATTGATAAAGTTGTAGCTGTGTTGTTTGAAAATAATGCATCAAATTCATCATTACCTTTGCCGTTTCGGCCAATATATTAGCTTTGTACCTATACAAATAGGTAAACAAATCAGTCTGCACATATATACAAATGTCTAATTTTCACTCTTTTATGTTTTACTTGAAGCTCTGTGGTTTTACTGCCTATACAATTAAAAAAATTCTTTCTAGTGATTAGCTTACGTTTAACTACTCCATTCAACTTGGTATGCTTTACGTTATTGCATTCCGCTATATATCACACATGCTTTGATTGGATGTGGAGCTGTGCATTTGTATGTGTGTGTGTGTGCAGATGTGCAAAAAGGATTTCATACCTAGTTGAAATTTGATTTGATTTGATGTGATTGATCATTCCCAGCGGGATATCCTGAAGCGAAGGCGTACCTTATTATCCTTATTATTTTAGAGCATTGCACACACAGCAACATGTAATCAAGTGTAATCCTGTAAAAGCATGTTTGACATGTGACTCAGCAGGAGGTAGACTTTCCTGTGGTTGCAAACAAATCGATTTGAAGGAGAACATAAAATAGTGAATCATAAAAACAGTAGAGAAAGATGTTTGCGTTATCTTTGAAATAGGCCAATAAATGTAGGTATGTCTGATGGAATTTAAAAAAACAAAATATCTTCAAGATTAATTAATACTAAAGTTTAATGGTGGCCGAAATTCGATCTTTTCACAAACGATGTTGATTCGATACAAAATTAATGTCAAAAACAAACTTTCTTCGTTAAAAAATTTGGAAAAAAAATCTTTTAAAAATACTCGGTGCACTCTTTCAATTAAAAAATGTTAATTTAATAATTGAAATTATAATTCTGTTTCATCGATTGTTTGGTCAAAAATAACTTTTAAAATAAGTTTGCTTACAATCTTGAAAAAAATTTTACATATAATTTTTTATTTAAAAAAAAATATATATATTAATAAAAAACAATTCTTTGTTGGTCTTGTCAGTATTTGAACCTAGAACAGTCGAGTACCAGACGCACATTTCAGCACACTCGGCTAAACATGAACTTCCAAAACAGTTATCAAATTTCAATAACTGCGTTTTTATATGTTTCGCGTTCTTTAGACCAACAGTCGACCCACAGTTGATTTAAAAGTTTCATTCGTTGGATGGTATTTAACAGTGAAATCTGTTATTTCAGCCCATGATTTGTTTGATGTTCAAGCATTTTTTCCCTGAGTGTAGAATTGTGGTGACCGTGGTCGATCCCGGGTTCGATCCCCAGCCGCGGCGAAAAGTTTTTTTCATAACAAAATTTTTCTGATCGGTCACCACCTCTCTGCAGACAATGGCAAACCTCAGAGAGTAAATAATGCCATGTAAAGCTTCTTGAGAACATGAACTTTAGCCGTTCGGAGTCGGCATAAAACATGTAGGTCCAGTTCTCGGTCAATTGTGTGCAAACATTTAATAACACACACAACACAATTGATCATAAGAAGCTCGGTCAAAGTCCTTTCAAGGGCTGAAATGGCCAATTTGTTTTTTTTGTTTAGAATTGTAACGGATAGAGATTTGGCTGGATAACCGGTGAGCTCCTAGGCCGGATGGCTGCATGTCTGGCTTCCGAATAGTAGATCTATTGTCTCATTTTTAACAAATTTAAACTATTTGTAATTCGACAATGTACGAATGGAGTGTTACCAGGGTCACTGAGTGAGGTAGCGGTTGTTTTAACCCAGGCCAGAGTTTTAAAGGGGCCGTAGTGGCGTGTGAGTAAAGTAACAAAGAGCAGATGTACTGTTGATTGAGAGAAACTTATTTTTTTATTTGCTTTGTATCTTCGATTAAAAAAATTTTATCAAAACCCTTAAATTAAAATTTAACTGCGCATCAAAAGAGTACAAAAAATTATGAAAAAGCCTCCCTTAATACAGTCGCACAAGACACCCAGATTTGATTTTGCGGACTGGTACTTTACTTGAAAGAAATAAAATCATCGAGTGTTGTTCACCGATGATAAAAGTTCAACTTGAATGGTCCAAATGGTAGGCATTTTTATTATCATGATCTTTGAAAAAAATCCTTAGTCAACGACAGTTTGGTGGAGGAAGTGTCATGATTTGGCCCGGAAAAAATTTGGCCTTGACTATATTCATTTAATAGGCAATGAAATTATTCAACATACACACAAGTTTGTTGATTAAGCTATGATTTTTCAACAGGATAATGTGGCAGCGCACTTTACCAAACTTGTTACAGAATTTTTCAGTGAACACAGTTAACTTTGAAATGGCCAGCTCGATCACCGGATCTACATATTATAGAAAACTGTTGTGACAGTTTGGCTTGAGCAGTTTATAGTGAAAACCGTCACTATGATAATGTTCATGAATTTAAAAGAAGTGCTGTCCTATTAGTTGGTGTTATTTCAAGAAAATTGCTTTCAAAAATTCATTTGGGAGCTGGTGAACAAAAGTAGACTTGTCCACTGTAAACTTTGTTTTTATCTTCGTAGTCTTAATAATTACTACTATAGATCCCTGGAGTCCTTAGCTTCAAAAGTGGTTCCAGCCTATAGAAAACAGCGAACAATTTGTAAATTTTTAACGGAATCAGACTAATCCTAAATAATCCTAAATTAAAATCTTAGCGTCAACTAAGTTAGTATTATTCCAAAATATCGAATAATTCGGCTCGAGGGAACCGCTCTTTCGAAAAACCTGAAATTGTTGATTTCAACTGAATGCGCACACAAACCGAAAAATAAATAAAGACCGGTTTCTCAAAAATGTTTGAGAAACAGACTTAAAGAGAGAGTTAGTTAAGAAGAAACTTATATGAATTGGAAATTATATCGAAAAAAATATATTTTATTTAATTTTACTGCTTTTTATATAGTAGAAATCAACATTTTATTTAAGTTTAGTGCTTATTATAAAATTATATTATTTTTTCATTTAAAATGATTTTTTTAAAAATCATTCACTTCACTTTTTTTTAAAAAATTTGTAGTAAAATTTATTCATTTGAGTGTAGCTCCCAAACTATACATCGGACAGTGACGAAAGTGGCACCAATGTAAAGGCCATTCGCTCAGCTTGGGATATGGCAACCACCCGGTTTTTTAAAAAAATCAGGGTAAATTTGTAGATAAATTTATTCATTTAAGTGTAGCTCCCAAACTATATATCCCGGTCATATGTTGGACCTGCTCCTGGATATAGTATAAATATTTATATATATGTTTATTTTATTTAATAAATTTAAATTTTTATTTATTTAATAAAAAAGTAATTAACATAAGTACATTAAAATTCTAGATCTTTTATTGAACAATAGCTTAACATATATGAACAACAAATGACAATTTAAAACTTAAATACTAATATTTAGACAAGAAACTAAAATAATAAGTCCATTAAATCGATGTAATATTTGTAAACTTTCCTTATGATATTCCATACTTATAACCATATCTTCATTATATGTATTTTTTAAGATTTTCTTCATAATGAATTCAACTTTTTATTTTGATAAATTAATTTTTATGTAATTTTTATTTTATACCTACTATTCTAGAGATACTTTATTGTAGTATAAAAATCTGTTAGAATAATTTCGGGCCGATAGCCTTAGTTGCAAGTTGCCTTTAAAACATGTTGTAAAATTATTTATAATTATATTTCATTAAATTAAATTAAATAAATAAAAATAAAATAATAAGACAACAATTTGACAATTTATAACTTACTATAGGGATATCTAAACATAATATTCATAAATATATTTTAGATACTTTTTTAAAAATTCATAACTCAGTCAAAAACAAACATTTTTCCAAAATTTTTTTTTATTATTGTAGAGAATTGAACAAATAACAAAAAAAAGGGGCCTCGTGGGTGCAGCGATGGGAGTCGCAAAAATAACCGATCTGGAAAAAATTACTTTTTTTTAATCTTAACAAAATTGGTTATCGTATGACAGAAGCTATTTTTAAATTTTTTTTCATTTTTTGGTGATGTTCCAAATTCTAAACATTCAAATTCCAAACTTTAAAAATTCATAAAAATCGAAAAAAAATTTAAAAAAAGCTCGAGTCATACGATAGCGAATCAAGTTTAAAAAAAAAAAAAAAATAAAATTTTCGTCAAAAAATGAACCCGCTAGTGCCGAACCAGTACGAAAAACATGGTTTCGAGATAAACGCATTCAAAGTTTGTGAACAAAGAAAAATGCAAGGAAAAATAAAAATGAACCCGAAGGAGTTTTCCAAGAAATTTTTTTCTTAGAATCTTAAGAATATTTACTAAAATACAAAATTATAAAAAAGTCGATTTCAAAAAAACGGCCAATGTCATGTCCACTGTTAAGAAAATAAAATTGGAATAATTTTTATTCATTTTATTTTTTAATACAACAGGTCCACTAAATTAAATTAATGATACAAATAAATAATTTTTAAAAGTTTTATTTGAAATAAGTAAAGTTCATTCACATAAATGACAACAAAAAATGCCAAAAATTAAGTATATTTTATCTGAACGTTAAAAATCAGTTAAAAATACGAAATATGTTAAATATTCAGCAACCAAAAATAATTCCTTAAACTTGTCTGTTTTTAATTATTATTTGTTTTTAAGGGGCATCCCTGAATTTTTATAAATTTTTTTTTTATATATAATTTTTAAAACTAAAATATTGAGATCACTTCCTTTCATAAACATTTTAAAAATGAAAAATTTATTTTTATGTTGAATATAATTTATTGAATACAATGTTGTACAAGTATTCGCTTAAATAACTTTGTGTAACAAATTTTTAAGCACTGGGCATGCACACGATGCTTTATATGTCACTGTCATGTCGGTAAAAGTTATCTGCAAATGTTCATCTCTGCCACATATATCGAATCAAAATATTCACCTTTGTATGTTGACAGACACGTTTCAGCAGCGAGATGTCAATGAAAATGTTTGACGTTATTTCCGGTTTTTATGTGATAAAAAGTTTTTACAAAAAAGTAAAAAAAAACACGTTTTTACAAATGCACTCGAAAAATGTTGTCATGCGTGAAAAACTGATAAGAAACATTCGAATTTTGATGGTGTGAATAGCAGCAACTTTTGGCAACTGTTGGCATTGTAATGGCAGGAGACTAAATTGACAATGATTAAAAAATGTTTGCAGTACGAAGTACGTATTTTAATTTTCTAACAAAAAATAAAAAGAAAAAAAAATAACCACGCAGACTTGTTCAACATTTTGTATATTAATGCAAAAATTTGAAAAAGTTTGCCATCGATGAAACACCTGCTGCGACGTTGTTTCAATTAGCCTAAATGGCAATTCCCGTTCTATTATTCAACAACAACAACAGCAATACCGAACCCTTAATACCTTTTATCTAACTCATAATTCGCATAATAACAAAAGTCTCGTTTTCTAATTTGGCCACAGGAATCAACAAACAAGGACTTTTTGTACTTCAACATAAAAAGCACCCACCATGCGCTGCTGCTTTACCACCCAAGCTACCAAAGTCACTTTAGACGCTCTTAATTCATTTCGCTCTAACTGACCGCGTACACTTCAACTTTCCACCCTGTTGCGTACAATCAATAAGAGTGACGACGTCTGTTGGCAACCCTCGACGCAACGCCATCTACATGCAGTCATTGGCAACGTTTCGTCGTCATCGTCGTCGTCAGTCTTGCAAAAGTGCGAAACCGCAAATGTTAAGCGTAGCGTAAGTCAATCTCCGTAACCGCACATGAAAAACAACGCCAACAACATTACCACAATTGAACAATCCAATCCACCAAAGCTTCTACAAATTTGCTCGGTGCTACGGTGGTAAATCTTGCTGGGATTACCGGCTCATTCATTGTGGGTTCTTTAAGCACTTCAGTGCTAGAGTGAGTTGCCAAGGGGTGGAAAAGCCTTTTTGTCAATTGTCGTGGCATTTGATTTTTAATGTTTCGCTCATGTTGTTTTCCCATCAGTGACAATCTGTGTGTAGAAATAAAAATTGTATTTATTTGATTTGAAAATATGTGGAATTCTGAAAAAGTTTTCATTATTGACGATATTGATTAGATTGTGGCTTACAATTTATTTATGTATTTAAAATTGTAACTTAAAAACATTAATAGAAGCTTTTGCAATATTTTACAATTCATAATTAAAATTAATTCATTTATTTTTAAGCTCAATTTAAAAAAGGCATGAGAGCAACTTATGATTTGAATGCTACATATTAATTCAGTATCAATATCAATTCTCTTGGAGAATTTGATGTTGAATCAAGTACCACTTTAATGAGAATTAACATTCAACTAGTCCATAAAGGAATTAAAATAACTTTCATAAGGGATATAACAACAAAATACGTCAAAAATACTCTCTGCTAACTCTTTGCAACTGAGAAATGTCTCTTAGAAATAAGTTTAAAAACAAATTTTATGACTAAAACAAATTAATTTTTTTGAACAAATGATACCTTTCAGCAGAAATAAAAATATGATTTGAATCAAAACAAAAAAAAAATATTAAAAATTTTAATTATATGTTTCATCTAGTATATCTATCTATACTATTCTTCGACACCGCAAAGCTTGAAAACGGCAGGCGCTTTTTCAAAAATTCTTTTGCTTTTAGATAGCTTTAAAACCGAGTAAGAACATAGGCTAAGAAACTATTACCAAACCCACTTTTACCGCCTACATAGCAATAAGATTAGTACCTTTCAGACGGTTATTGTCATATTAAACCGACAAATTTGATGATTTTGATTTTATGGTTACTGTTGGCAACTGTACTTACAACAGGCGCAGTCAAACTATTTCTACGCCTACTTTTTGTTGAAATCATAAAAATTTATTGCTAGATCGATTGAAAAAAAAATCTACGTTCCAAAATTTTAATACCAAAACCATTGAAATGTTTTTATCGTAAACCACAACGAATGAAGATCAATATTATTTTAAACTAATAAGAAAAAATCTAACTATAAAATACTTTAATATTTAAATTAATTTAATACTTTATGATGCCAGTTTAATCATCAAAAATCATAGAAAAACCTTTTTATTTCAATAGTACTTAAAAAAAACCTACAGCATCCTCAAAAACTGCTTGATATAAAAAAACTTGTCCCAACGCACACACAATAACAGCCTCTTCATTAAGGCAAATCCATTAAAAACATACTTTGTCATAATTTTTGCAAAAAAATTTGAAACCACTTCAATAAAAATGATATTCAATATGACTTTAAAACTCATCATAAAAATCTGATAAGTATTTGAAAAAAAAATTTCATAATCAGATGATGTGCTCAAAAGTCACCAACAAAAAAAAAAATTAAAGCACGTTATTTCACCGCTCTTGATTATTTGATGCATTAAGTAGGTGGATGACGGCTTTAACGGTCAACAAAACTGGAAGGGTTGTTTGCAACCGCAGCCCTTCACAAACAATTAGCAACAGAGAAATTGTCACAGACGCAAATTTAATTATTTGACATTCGATGCGATTCAATGTAAATGAAGACATCTTCAGCTTTTTATTTCCATACATAGGCCGTAAAATCGTCAAGCTTGAACACCCTCAAACGATATGTTGAACACGTTTTCGATTCAAAGGGTACTTAAAGGGGTGTTTCACTGTGTGTTGGCTGATAAAAGTTTTTTGTGTGTAGAGCCTTGAGTATTGCATTTCCATATGATATGAGGACAAAAATTTATAATGGCTAAAAATGCAAAAGTTAAAAATTGCAGGCGGTTTAAAAATAAAATATAAACAGCTATGTGGATATAAAAGTTGGTTACAAGGACATGGGCCTATCTGCGAATGAATGCGTTTGTGTGTATGAGTGTAATCAATGACTTAATTGAGAATGAGAAATTAAAACAACAAGGGTTGTTGACAGATTAATATATCAGCATCGCAAGTTAAAAAGCGAAATATGACAAAACAATAGATGTAGAGTGCATTATAAAAAAAAAAAAAAAAAAAAAATAACAACAACTATACAAGGACATTTATGGATTTAACGCAGAATGATTATTGAATATACATTATTCTAAAAATTGAAATGCAAAATTTAAAGTTCATGCAAAAACTGATTTGTGAATTTCAAAACCACTTTCAAGACAAAAATGTTGAGAAAGTCAACAAATATTTATTTTTAAACATTTTCTTTATAGCAGAAAGTGAAAAACATAAATTTTTATTTTCACATTCTGACCTCTTAGGAAAAAAAAAACAACTTATCGGTTGTCCTGATTTTGAAATATCAAAATAACAAGATTGAATAAATATTTTTCTTCTCATTTTAAAAATAGGTTATTAGGAAGAACCTTCGTCATTTTATAATTTTTGGGTATTTTTGACAGTTTGTTCTTTTTTATGCAATCACTGTTAAGTTTAAGCCATGAATTTACATTTTTTTCTATTGCCCAATTCGAGCAAAATCATGACGACCGACATTTTTATAAATTTTTTTTTAAAAAAATTTCATTGACTACTAAAATTCCTCATTTTCAAAGATCAACAAATAACCTTCCAAACTACAAAATATAATTTTTTTTTAGCATACAAAAAAAAAACAAAAAAACAAATTGGCCATTTCAGCCCTTGAAAGGACTTTGACCGAGCTTCTTATGATCAATTGTGTTGTGTGTGTTATTTAATGTTTGCCCACAATTGACCGAGAACTGCACCAACATGTTCTATGCCGACTCCGAACGGCTAAAGTTCACGTTCTCAAGAAGCTTTATATGACATTATTTACCCTCTGAGGTTTGCCATTGTCTGTAGAGAGGTGGTGACCAATCAGAAAAATTTTTTTATGGAAAAAACTTTTCGCCGCGGCTGGGGATCGAACCCGGGCTCCGAGCGTGCTAAGCCACACACTTAACCTGACCACCACGGTCACCAGGATACAAAAATAACTTGCTTAAAATTTTTTTTTCTTTAAGAATTGCTAACCAAAAAGTAAGGGGTAAGTTTTTGTTGACGTTATAATGAAAAAAATCAAATATCAACTCAGCCTATTAATTCGTCAATATAAAAACATGGAGAATTCCTTCTTTGCCTGATTTGAAAAATTTTTTGTCATCCCAGTCAACAAAAGCTTTTGTCAATGGTGTTTCTTTGAATGTACTTATAAAATTTTTGTAATAAAACATATTTTTTATTTATATGACAATATTTCAAAACTATTTTGTTTTTACATTTTAGTCACCCCTACAGGTGGTTAGTGCTAAACTCCATTACTAGCATCGGATTAAAATAGAAATGGAGTCTCCTATGATAATGAAATTTAAAAATTGTTGAAATTGGTCAGCCCTTAGGGGTATCTCCCATTGGATTTATATTAATTTTCTACGAAATGATTTTGTATTGGAGGTGTATACAAAAGTTGTCTGATCTTGCCCGAAGTCAACCAAATAAAATAATAGGTCTGAAGTGAAAATGGTTGATGTCAGATAGATCCTAGGACATCTCCCATGAACCTACATAACATTTATTAATGATTTTGAATTATAAAAATTGGCCCATCAGATACAAAAGTTGACCGATCTTAACAAAACTTGATCAGAAGGTTAGTCAAATAAATTTAAGAATGTATACTGAAAATGATCTCTATAGGTTCGACCCTAGGAGTAGCTCCCTTGAACCTATAGTAGGCCGGATCATTTTTGTATGGATACATAAAATGTCAGCCGGTTGAGGCCTCAAAAGTTAGAGGAACTCATCACATTGATTTCTGCATACTTTTTTTTCAAATCGGAGAAAATTCGCCGAAGCAATTTTGATTCTCCTGAAGGTCCTTTTTGGTAAAAAAAACATGTTTTTTGCTTGTAAGTTCATATTTTTCATAGAATGCATACCCTCATCTGCTAAAATATTAAATTCCTTACTTATACCAATATTTTGACACAAAAAAGTTCTTAAAATTTTGTTTCATTATAATACCAACCAATTTAATTTTTAGCTATTTTTAAAAATACATTTTCTTAAAACCCCTGTAAAAGACACAATTTTTATAAGATTAACGTGGAATTTTTATTGTTGGAAAGGTATTGAGTTCTTCTTTCTTTCTGAATACCGTTTTAATCAAAGCTATTCCTTGGTTTTCAAAAAATAGTTCAGTTACACTTAAAAAAGTGTAACATCTACTTTTTCTACGACCTAAATTTAAATAGTTAATTTCTTCACTTAAATTATATGCATTTTTTTCCAAAAATTGATTTTTTTTCAAAAAAGTGGAAACATATGTTGATGATTTAATATTTTTTTCATAAACTTATTTGATAGTATGATGTTTATATCTATCATGAAAGAAATTTTTATTTTTTACGAGGAACAATTTTCATCTCAGCACCAGTACCAAAAATGAGATTTTAAATCATTAGATGAATTTTTGTCGAATTAGAAAATATTTTTCGTTTTTGTTGAAGTCACTTTGGAAGGGAGATGGGCACGGTTTTCATCCGATTCAGTTCATTTTCGAACTTTTTTTAACAATAAAAGTTAAACCTCTTTCTGTTTTTTTTTTGTTTCATAACGATATCTTCAAAATTACGAACGGACTTGTCTAATTCAACTCAGGTGGTGATGCTGATCAAAAATATATGTACCTACATATCTACTTTTCTATACCTACCGCGCTTCTTTATAGGTTCCCAGCTCGCTTGAGTGAATAAAAATAATTATTTTTAACTTAAGCTTTTAACTTTAATGATTATAATCATTAAAGGTAAAAGCTAAGTTTTAGAATAAAATTCGACTAAAGTCCCTGCTTGAGTTATTTTGTATACAAAAAGACATTCAAGCTGTACGTACAGTATACCTTGTCGAATTATTCAACTCCATCACTTATGCCATTCGACACGCTAACAATTTAGTTTCTCCTTACCACCTACCTCGCCTAACATTCATTGGTTACACAATTGAAAATTTTTGATTGGAAAAAATTTAATTTCCTATCCGTTTCGGTTGGTTATCAGCGATGAAAAACATTGCATGGTGACAATGAATGCTTAAATTGGAAGTTTTCAATTCAGTTGCGTTGGCAGCCGTTTGAATAGCTACAAACAAAAAAAAAAATATAGGAATTCTAACAGAAAAAAAATACCAAAAAAACAAAAAATATGCTGGTTTTCCCAAACCACAATTAATTAAAAGCTGACAATGAATGTGATATCGATTGTTGGTTAAATCAAATTGAGAGAAAAACAAGTAAAGCTCTAAGCCAAACAGTTCAATAAGCAAAGCGAAAGAGATGCACATAGAGCAGTTTCGGGATATACAAATAAGTTCAATTGCAATTGAAGTCCTTGTCAAAAATCGCACAGAACGTATACTTCGCATACGTATAGATACATATGAGAAAGAAAAAAATGTCTATGACAAAAAAAAAATATTGTAAAAACCATGAACGCAATTTTAATTAACGCGCTTAGCGGTTTTTACTGTGCGACATCGTCACTCGCTGTATAAACGAACCACAGCTTTCTATGTTTTCCCAAGGGGCAGTATTTGGATTTTATGTAGGAATAATTTTTTTATATTTTTTTTTTTCTACATTTAAACCGCTTTTGCATGAAACATTGGTGAATGTAGAATATGTTCAGCTTTTATTGTGTTATGTTAAAAGAAACAAAGATATCACAGCAAACAACTGTCATATGGGTATATTTTGGCAGCCATTTTTATTTATCTACGAACATTTTTTGCAGCATTGAGGAATAAATGTTTTGGCCTTGACTGAAACTCGAAATCAAATTGAGAGGTTTTTTTTTTTTTTGTTTTCTGACAAACATTCATGGCACTCGAACCTGTTTATAAAAATAATTTCAAGAGTTGTTGAGTTAACTTTTGAAAATCGCTGTTTTATATCATCGCTGTTTAATACATTCTATTTATTTCAATCTTAATTAAAGTCAATTGAGGCAGCCATTGAACGTTGACCTTCGTAAATCGTAAACCGTAATTCTGGCCCATCTTTGTGCAAAAACAGTTATTAAATCTTTTTGCTTCAGTCAAACTGCAAACAAAATACAAAACATATCAATTAAAATTTACGCATTAATATTCATTAAAAAGCTGGCTCTGGTCAACTACTGTGGCAGCTACAAGAAACATATTTAAAACAACCCCAAGCGTGTCCCTTTCAAAAACAATAACATTAAATCACTTAAAATGTCAGCAAATTCGTATTTCATTTACTCGAAGTGTCCTCCAGATGGCATTCATTATCATCATCGGTCAGTGCATAAACAGAGCAATAAAATGTTGTTCCTAGCAAAAAAGAAACGCACAAATATATAGCTATACAGCACTTTGAGCGAGTGCGAAAAAAATAAGCTCAACTGGTTGTCGAGTTATAGCTGGTGAAAATTGTAATTACTGCTAGCCTGACCTCAAGTAGCTGAACCCACACGCCCATTCCATGCTATGCAGTCGGTTTGTGATGTACGGCAAACATCATCATTATCATCATCATCATCATCATCACCATAACCCATCAGTTATAGCATCAACATTAGCTCCAACTCTCTTGCAGCAGTGCAGGGCACTCGGTGCAGTCTCGGCACCGGGTAATGGGGGTTAATTAGTGAGTGCGCGCGACACGCATATATCTCTCTAATTAACGCTTAAGTTTAGCACATTGCATATGGTCGCATAATAATTTTTTGCTATAGGATATCTATTTTATGTGCTTTCTTGCTTTCTATCTTGCTTTCTTAATTTATATGGTTTTATTTATTCCCTCTAAACTTTCTTTGTGGGATACCAACTAGATACACTGCGAAAATTTTTGTTCAGGATCAGTACTGCAAAAAATTCTTAAAAAAATAGTTACGCAAGAGTTGCGATTACAATAGATATAAAGAAATAATATGATAATAATGTATAAAGAAAAATATTTTTAACTAATTTAAATTATATATGAAATAATCTGCAACTTGGTTGAAGTCAAAATTCTCCCACATGCGTCGATACTCAAGAGAATTGAGAGAAGATGAAACATTATTGTTCCCTATCAGATATATTGCATGACGTTGAATTCAGTCTACAAGCTCTAAATAATATTATGAAGTCCCTGCCTAAATGTGCGAATCGTACTTCATTTTCGGCCTAATTATATGAGTGTGAAGTGAAATGCTTTTAGAACCGTTTGAGAAAACCTAGAATTTTGGGCATTTCTTTCGACACATCGAAAATATGATCATTCCAATGAAGATCAGATTGCATCGATATGCCCAGAACGTCAAGAGTGCCTGACTCCGCAAGATCAACACTATTCATATTTAGGGGAGCTAAGGAGCAATCTGTTCGTTTCTGGCTTAACAAACAACTGCATGAAACTTAACTCTATTAGCAAGACCCCATTCGGAGATTTTTTCCAAGTCATAAACAAGTGTACCATTCATATTTTGCCTCTTTCTTTCAATATCTTCAAAGAGTTCGGGTGTTTTTAACTTAACTTTAAACAAAATTCAGCGATTACTGCAATTCTTAATGGTTACTAAAATATTTTAATTTTAAAATGCTCTCGCGAACATGAAAATAAAAAGTTTGTTTCCGTATTTTTTGAAATAAAAATGGTAAAACTGTCAAAAGTCTGAGAGTAAGAAAAAATATCTGGAAAATAGAAAAAACCACAAAAAAGTACGGGAACGCTTCTAGGACTAACATTTTAAAAACTGTCAAATAACCCAATAGGCAATTAAGCCAGCGCTCTTCAAACGAAGGCCTGCATTGACTGCTACTTTTGAAGACCAAACACATACTTTCCTCGCTGCTCTTATGAGCCCTTCTTGAAGGCCTTCTTTTTCTGCACAAAAGGCAGCACAACAAACTTTTTTCCCTTCATAGACTAACATTTCATATACTTCAGGGCAACTTTTTCGTTTAAAGTCAAAATATATATCAGTTTAAAAATATGACATAATAATGGCCCTTCTTACTGTTGTATCAAAGTTTATAGATTGAAATTAATCTGACATAAAAAACATAGGAGAGAAGATAAAATCATAGAATTTATAAAAAACAGATAAAGGTTTAAAAGAAAAAAATATTTTTTTCAATACTTTTTGTTTACCCCTTCTTTAAGCCATTCTTAAGAAGTGCTTCTATCAGGCCTCTTTTGAGCTATCGGAGCGGAAGGCCTCTGAAATTTTCCCATTTCATATAAAAAAGAAAGTATACTTGGATATGTGTGTGGATGCACTTTGCAATCCATCCCAGTAGACAATGACATCGCTGCTAGCAGGCCTTACTGTGGATTTTGTAGTACTGCCGCACTCATATACAATTACACTTTCTTTTTTATATGAAGTGGGAAAATTTCGCAGGCCTTCCGCTCCGATAGCTCAAAAGAGGCCTGATAGAAGCACTTCTTTAGAATGGCTAAAAGTAGGGGTAAACAAAAAGTGTTGAAAAAATATTTTTTTCTTTTACACCTTTTTCTATTTATTTATTATATTCTATGATTTTATCTTCTCTCCTATGTTTTTTTATGTCAGATTAATTTCAATCTGTAAACTTTGATACAACAGTAAGAAGGGCCATTATTATGTCATATTTTTAAACTGATATATATTTTGACTTTAAACGAAAAAGTTGCCCTGAAGTATATGAAATGTTAGTCTATGAAGGGAAAAAAGTTTGTTGTGCTGCCTTTTGTGCAGAAAACGAAGGCCTTCAAGAAGGGCTCATAAGAGCAGCGAGGAAAGTATGTGTTTGGTCTTCAAAAGTAGCAGTCAATGCAGGCCTTCGTATGAAGAGCGCTGGTTTAATTGCCTATTGGGATATGAAGACCTATTAGTAGCGCTTCGAAGTGCGGCCATTGCCGACTGGGAAGACTGTTTGTCTAGCGTTGGCATGATGTGGAGTAGTGCAGATGAAATGCTTGAGATTTTTAATAATATTGAAATTAATTCTCAAGTTAAGCATTTGTATTAGCTTTTACACATTTTTACCAGAACAAATTTCTCGGACTAAAACTTGTAACTTCCCTACAGAAAAATGGACCAGATTTAAAATAGTACTAGTCTATAAGGACTAGTACTGGTCCCACTACAATACCCTTTTATATTGAACGAACTGACGCTTTTTATGGGTTGATGTCATAGGAAAAAACTTTTATCTGCACTAGTTCCATTATGAATAGTTCTAAACTGGTCTGTTTTGAGACAGTCCAAGAGTGCTCATTTGTAAGCTGTATTTTAAGCCTTATTTGGAACATGAGTTCGTTCAATATAACTCATTAAATTATTATATGTAGTCTTATCTGCATGTTTACCATTTTCCATTGTCATCAAAATGAAAAAAAAAAAACAATCCACAACGCGTTTTGAGCGTGTATGTTTTTCGATTTTGTTTGTTCCTGCTAATCAGAAAAACAGAGAATATAAAAATAAATTCAAACTGTTCTATGCTGAGGGTCTTTTGTACTAGTTCGCAACTAACACCAATTTCACTAGAAATAAACTAGTTAGTTTTTCCAATTGTATCCAAAATAACTGCTGGGTTTTGACAAAGAGGAGAAATTTTTATTCTCTCAATTGCACTCTCTTTTACCATTTTTTCGACTACAGGAACGCTTCTCGGACTAAAACCTGTAAAACTGGTAAATTGAACTAAGACTTTAGAGTACGGGAACAGACCTAAAGTACCAAGACTTCTTTACGATTTACTGTTATTTAGTAGAGCCGTTCGATAAGCATGTTCAAATACTGGTTCGAGTCCCATTGTACTAAACACTTTTCTATAGGAATTTATAATACCTTTCAATATAGAAATGTAAACGATCCACTTTCCAGATGGAATTCAGAATATGCCTGATAGTAACAAATCATTTTACAATAATAAATATGCATACAATTTTTGGAAGGCTTCTGAATAAAAGCTGATAAGTTCCATTATCTTTTTTTTAATTAAGAATTCTCTAGAGATTTATTTTTTTTTTTTGTGCTTTCAGCACTTGACCAAGTCAATTGTAAGTGAAAAATACATTCTGAACTTGGCTGCTTTCTAGCTTTATGAAACAATGAAACAACCCAGCTAGAGTACATATATATATTGGCTGGGCAGCCCCAATTAATTTATGATGCATGACATTGCTGACAACTTTCGCCAAGTGTGCTTTACTGGCGGCAGCCACTCTATCAGCAACAACATCATCCAACAAGTACAGCAGCAAGAACCAGCAAAAACAATGTCATTAACCTATCTTTCTCTTGAGGTTTTTTCTTTATGTTAATTTTTGCAATTTATTTGTTTTTGCTGCAGATGACTATCGAGCTGGTTAATTGTTGGGATGACACCCAACAATTGTCAAACTAAAAAACAAAGTAAGAAAAACATTGACTGGCCGGCCACTTAAAATATTAGATACTGACACTTGGAGAAAGATTGAAGAAATGTATAGAAAGAAAATGTAGCAGCGATGAGTTGATTGTGCCATTGCTGATAAAATGCCAAGGAATTAATATTTATTAAAATAAATTTAGCACTCTAGAGCAGGACATGAGGTTCATAAATTAATTGATTGCCACATAAATAGAGTCAAAGGAACATTAAAGAGAAATTTAATTTGAATTGAATGAATTGAAACATAAGCATTTAAGCTAAGTGAAAGTTCAGAAACTAGCCTGCAGTTGTTTAAAGACTTTATTAAGGATATGAAGAGAAGAGAAAAAAAACAAAACATTGCAGACATTCAACAACTTTCTTTTTAATATTTTTGTTTATTTCTTCCGCCTAATGGATTAAGCTTTGATGCGCGCAACTGATGACAGTGTCGCGACGTTGGGTCGTGCGAAATTCAACTTTATAAAAAGGGTTAAAATGCCACATAAAGTCATTCGGAAAGAGAGATAAAAATATGAACCATGCAAAATAAAAACCTGCCAAAATAAACGCGACCTCGTAAGCACCAACAACGCCCGAGTAGCGTTGACTACAACGAGGACATAATCCTTCCAGACAAATGCTCCGAAATTATTTATTAGTTGCGCGATTTTTTGGCAACTTTGCAACTTTTATGTGCGCTTGTGTGTGTGTGTGTAACGTTCTGAATGCACGCGTTATCAACTCTTTGAACTCTTTTTTGCACCATTTTTGTTAATTTACCGCAAAATGTGGAGAAAAAAAATATTAAAAGTTTTTGCTTCTATAAAACTTATCGACTTTTGAACCCTTCAGCGGTTGAACTAACCGCCATTAATGTTGGGTCACACCACCAGAGGGGCATTTAAGTTGTTACCTTTAATTTAACTTAAAACAAAAGAGAGTTATACGAATTCTTAATAATCGAAAGTGTGGAAATTCAACTTTAATCGGAAAATACCCGATTTTTGGCCTCCATAAAAATGATCATTCGACTTCATAGTAACATTAATTAAATCAGTGCTATATTATCATAAATCTTTTACAAATACCGGTATGTGTGATATCACAAGCACTGCAAGAAATAAGTAAGAGTTGCATACATTTCAGCTTGAATGACTTTGTGTGTAACAATGTTTTGATTTTATAATTAAAAATCCTTTGTTAGAACGCATGATTTCAGTAATTTTTATCTCAAATGGGAGATTTGCCTTGACAGTACAGTCATCCAATTGATAAATTGATTAATTGATCGTGGGAAGATACATGATATGGTATGATATGTTGTGTTTGAAGATAAGATATTGTAGCCCTAGAAAAAAGTAAGATGTCTAGATTTTAGCCCTCATATGAAAGGATAAAAATTCCTTTATTTATGAGTTACAATACTTTTGTCTTAAAATTTGCTTTTTTTAGTTGAAATTTCTAGAAAACACAATTATAATAATGTTCTTAATTATATTAAGAACATTATGCTAAATAGTTCATGAAAGAATTTGTTTCTGCAACATACCGAGCAGACTAGGCAATAGTTTCGATAGACGCTACTCCTTTTCATCAGTAGTCTCTGTGGTTTCTTAAGTCCACTAACTTTGAAAAGTTAATAACGCAGCTGCAGCAAAACCAAAATGGAATTACCAATGGAACTGGACCTACATGTTCTATGCCGACTCCAAACGGCTAGAGTTCATGTTGAATCAAGAATCTTAACATGGCATTGTTTACGCTCTGAGGCTTGCTATTGTCTGCAGAGAGGTAACGGCCGATCAGAAAAATCAATTTCTATTGAAACAAATTTCTGTGTCAGAGAATGATTCGAACCCGGGAGGTTCTTTGGCTCGCACGCCACATACTATGAATAGAATACCCGTAGCTTATTACGACTTTATTTGGAATTAAAGTTGTTTTCGTTTAAAAACAAGTACACCATATCGTGAATACTGCTATTACTTATGTTTATATAAAAATATAAAAAATATATTGATATGTGTACGAGAGCCAGAATTATTTCGTTCTTGTACTTTTTCAATTCGAAAGATATGCAAAGTGAACATTTTAATATTGTTTAATGGATTTGGATTAGAATTCCACTTTTGGCATATTTCAACAATGGCAAAAATTTCAACAATAGATGGTCAAATAATGACTAATGGCTGCATTGTTTGCTGCTTTCAACTGAATAGATTTTTTTTTTATGCAGTACATTTATTTCGCGTATGCATTTTTTATATTTGTATACATTTTACATACAACTATTCGTCAACCCTCGAAATGCATGTCAATATTTGATGGTATAAAAACTCCAAAGTCTAAAGAAAAATTGCACTCTTTCTAATGATAAAGGATGGTACTATGATGGAGGTGCTGTTATAGCAATGCATTTAAGCTTAATCAGTATAAAATAATATAATAAGATTAGAAAAACGAATAAAATTATTTCAAAAATCATTAAAAATAATTCAAATAAAATAAAAATATTAAAAAATTTGATGATATGATTAATGTTGTAAGTGTTTATTCGCACGGCAAAATTTTGTTTTGCCTCAATCCATGAATAATTATTACAATCTATGCTAAAAGAACAGATAAAAATAAAATAAATGTGTTGACGGACTTTCTGGAAGCTTGAATAAAAACAAAATGATTGCTAGTAAAAATTACTTTTACCACCGCATTGTGGTCTAGATGATGATTCTAGCGCGAATTAAATCAAAATATCAGAATATAGTTTTTTTGATTAAAAGTGAATTTTTTCAATAGATAATATATGAGAACTTAGATAGCAATAAAAATTTCCTTACAATTTTGTTTTACAATATGGCAACTCCGCTTGGTTCCGTGTTGCAACGTTTACAAAAATTGCAGTTTTCTGATTGTGGTTTTTAGTGGTTTTGTAACTTAAATAGTGCATTGTTTTTGACAAATTCGTAATGGAAAGTATTCAAAAAAGTAAGTATTTAAAATTTTTTATTAAAAATATCTTTATCCTAAAAATTCAGAAGGGTATAAGAAGAGTATTTTATTTTTCGTAAAAATGGATATATTTTAACGGTTAAAAAATTTGCAGGTATTTGCAAGTCTTAAAATATATTTTTTCGGAATCTTTATGATTTTGCTTTCTAGAAACAAAAACAAATAGGTGCCTCTACACGCAACTTTGACTTTTATCTTATTTTATATTAGCGGACCTCGTATGGTGCTCTACAATGAATGGCTGCTTGTGAAAAATTTTAAATTTTATAATTTTTTATTCACAATATTTTGAATTCTTGTGTTTTCTTTTTACTTTATATTTAAATTCGACATATCATTTAAATGATTCTTCTAACTTTTCATTTTATAGTTGACACTTAATGTATCAGAAGATTTTGGTTTCTTTATTATTATAAAAATATGTATGTATATTTTAGAAAAAATTTGTTTAGCATTTTTTTAAATAATATTACATCTGGGTTCAGCGTACGAAATAATGAACAAAAAGATTACAAGCTCTAATTTTTTTATAACTGGTGAATTAATTCGCGCTAGAGTCTCACTTTAGACCACAGTGCACCGTGTTACAATTACAAATCGATATTATTTTTGCTAACATTTAAATTTTTATAATACTTTTGAAGTATTGCATTAATTCTTAGTGATTTTCCTTTATAAAAAAAAATGACCATATTAAGGACTTTTTTCATTTTCCACATTCAGGACAAAGTCTAGTTTTATGCTCTAATATGCAATATTTCGAACTGTACTAACTTGCTGTGTATTTAATAAAGTCTTTTTATTTGCGATGATACAACACTAACTTTATAATATGAAACAAATAATACTAATATTATACTGTCACTCACTGACACATACATTGACATATTAAGTATCGGGTGTGTCTACTTTGTTTACAGCAGCCTCAAATATTGTCACAAACAAGTTGACAGCACGGTATAAATATATCATGATTGTTTTTGTTGTTGTTGTTGTTGTTGTTTCATTATGTAAGCAAAGTTTACAAATCAATCAACTGTAAATCATACAACAAAAAGTTCATTAATTAAAAAAAACCTGCTGCTGTTGTAGCGACCTTTAATATTGGCGTTGGCAGCAACAACATATAAGCACTTTTGAATATTTAATTAGACCAACACTTACCCACACATAGTCACGTGGCACATAAGCGAAGCATAGCAGGATTTCCTGCTCTGCGACCATGATTTAAATATGCGTTATAAACGTTTAGATAAACAGCAACAGCGTATCAAGTTTTTAAGGACATGGTTCTGCAAGCAACAAGCTTCTTAAGCCTCCAACAAACACATCGTTGTGTCGTTTGTGTTTATTAGTTTGTTTGTCTATGGTTTTTGCTTGTATGAGTATTTGTGTGCCGTTCATGTTTATTTCTGACAAATATTTGCTTAAATGTTAAAAAGCTTTACAAGTTGTTGGTGGTTGTTGTTTGTATGCTATGATGACAGTTTGTTTTTTTTTGTGTTTATGTTGTTACAATTGTTGTTATGTAAAGTAAATGTCAAAAATGTTTAATTATGTACTTCGAGTTGTTCTATTTGATTTTATGAAGAAGCTCAAAGGTCTGGTTTAGTTCATTTTGGTACTAAACAGGTTATCGAAGCGTGATATTTGTTTATAATTAAAATAATATTGTTTTGACCTTATGGCTTTCTACAATAAACCAGACTGATTTGACTTATTTTGAACCACCACAGCATTAAGAGCCGTAGGTCATTTACAAGACCGAAAAATCGAATAAGTTATGACAGTGTTTAAAGTGTAAAAGAAATAAAGCTAAAATTTCCAAACTCTGGCATAAACATACACGGTTAAAAATCTTGGACTAAATTTTAAACTTTTTTGGATTACATTTAGGACACGACAAAAAAAAGATTAGTTTTTAATCCAATGAAAAGTTTTAAATTTTTCAATCCAAAAAGGATTTATTTTTAATCTGCAAAAAGTTTAAAATTTCTTAATCCAAAAAGGAATAATTGTTAATCCACAGAAAGTTTAAAATATTATAATCCAAAAAGGATTAGATTTTAGTCCAAAACAGTTTAAAATATTGTAATCCGAAAAGGATTACATCATTTAATCCACAAAGGTTTTAACACTGTTTACTGTAATAATGTATATAATAATATTTTGGTTCAGATTTTTGATCAACTGTTATTTGAGGAATACTGTTGTTCAATGGTGAAACTTACATAGCAGCAGTGGCAGTATGCCGATATTAGCCCTATTTCTAAATTCACTGCCAACATGAAATTAATTAAACTACTAAGAAAAATTCCACATTCACTGCTTTTGATGCTGACGCTGCCAGTGCTAAATTGTAATTTGCAGGCAGTAAAATACGAAACAGCTGATCACTGCCGCTGCGACTGACACAACTGCTGCCACTGCGACTGCTGCATTGTAATTCAGCTATTGTAATTCAAAAATAGTCTTAAACTTAAACTTTTTCGGATTAAAAAAAATTAAACTAAAATATGGAATAAAAAATAGTACTTTTAGGATTAAAAATTCTTTTAAACCAAATTTCGGATTAAAAACTAGTCCAAAATTTTTAACCGTGTACATATTTATATACAAATCTGGCTCTATACAATTTTTTTTCGCAATATAACGACAAATACCACGATTTTCTACAACAATTTCTTTCAAGAATGCTTTGACGATAGTATATTCTGATGTGATCTGAAAGAAACCGTTTCTAAAGAATTAATATTTTAAAAATTCGATCTTATAAATTTTTTGTATAAAAAAAAATTTTTGTAAATTTTCTTGCCATAAATTTATCTTCGATTATAATTGGCATTGGTACTAGGATTTACCTATTTAGGTTGATCATAGATTTAAAAAGCACACATTTGAGTCAGGGTAAGAGTCATGTCATGATGATATTACAAAAGGACAATTAAAAATCGAACGCCTTTGAAAGAATCACTTTCATCAATTAAAAGAATGCTTGAAATTCTAGCCTTATTTTCTAAATAGTGAGGACTGAATCCTTTTATATATATATGCAAAAAGACCTAGAACTACTAGGGAACGGAAACAGTAACGGTGGTGGATTGTACACGGGCACTCAAACTTTGAAACCTTTGAGAAGGTGCAGATATATTTCTGTGCTGTTCCTTTTTCTAGCATCTTACGAAGGAAGGTACAATAACTGATTGTGAATCAATCAAAATTTCAACTGCACACTCAATGGACCCACTGTTAAGACTACTGTGAAATACCCTCACCATGGATGGAGCTCGATAACTCGATGTTCCAACTCCTCACCAGCTCAGTTTGGTAAACATGTTAAAATAATCTCAATCTCCTCCACATGAGCACAGAGATCATTAAAAAAAATTTTCTGCTATTTTTGAAGCCACAAACAGGCTTTTTCCTTTCTTTTTTTCGTTTTTTGAGGCAGCACATTTCATGCACATTTCAAATTAAAATAAAATTTGTTTATTTTTTTGACTAGTCTCAAAATATTGAGAGCACCGATGAAACAGTTTGGTTGCGCCTTCAAAAATATGGTGAAACTCTATTGTCGTAAGTGTAAACTATCGTCTAAATTCTGTTCGACGACGAGCAGTTGGTGAAAGTGAGTTCTCGTCGACGATATTTACTCGACGCGGGTTCAAGAATAGGGGTGAATTATTTTTTTTTTTTAAAAAAAATATTTAATTATATTTTTCAAACTCTTATAAGCTTTGAAATTCTTAAATTCTGCTTAAAAACATTTTATTGTCATCATAAATAAAATAAACAATATTTATAAGGGTAGGGTACAAACAAAATTCGCCAAATTCAAAATTCTTTTTATAAAAATCCGCTTTTCGAAATACACCATTTTTCTAATTCCCCTTTATAAAATTTCACATTCACAAAAATCCTGCCTTTCGAAATCCATTTTATAAAATTTTATCTGACAAAATTCAATTTATAAAAAAATTCAAATATGAAAATGTGATATACATAATTGCTAAAAGTTAATTAAAATGCGAAGTTCTAATTATTATTGGATAAAAATGTTTTTTCAGGAGGATTTTTACATTCATAACTTTCTCAAAAACTCGTCTAAAAAAGTAGAATTCTAAAAAAAGATATTTTAAAAGAGAATTTCGTAAAAGGAAAATTCCATAAAGTAGTATTGTGTTGAGGCGGAAAATTTCTTAAAGGGGGAATTTTGTAAGGAAGAATTTACAAATAGTTGAATGAATAAAATATGTGAATTTTGTAAAGAGAAATTTTTGGAAAGCGAAATACCATGTCGGGAATTTAATTCAGGGGAATTTCGACTCGCTTCCCATTTATATTAATTTGATTTAATTAAAAATTTATTTAAAAATATTTTTAAAAAATTTAATAATACAAAATTTACAATTAAAACACTTGCAAATAAAACCTAAAATAACAGGTTAGAGCTTTCAGTTTCACGTGAACACGTGACTATTTTTATGGTTTTTTTAAATAATCTTGGCGTAATATTTTGGTATAGTGCGACCCCTATATCTACTCGTCTTTATAATGTCTATCTCGCTCCGTTTTCGAGACATGCCGCTTTTTCTGTTTTTTTCATATATTTTATTTATTTTTGGCCTATCTCGTTCTCAGAAACTCAAAAAAAAACTATTAAAAATTCGGCTCTGCTTAAAGCATGTGAATACTATTCACGTGAATATTATTCACGTGAACACGAAAATCACATGTAGTCCGTGAATACAAAAATCACGTGTAGTCCATGAATAAAATACACGTGTAGTTCGTGTTTTGAATTACGAACCTCAACTTTCTTGAACACGTGTTTGAGCTGAAGCTCTAGTTAAAATAGTGTCAAAAGTGACATTGGATATAAAAGTAAGAAAAATTTTTACTTCTCAGAAAGAAAGTGACAAACAGTAACAGCATTTTTGTTATTATTAAAATATGAATTGTATTTTCAATCAAATGTTCATAAATTTAATTTCATTGTTCATAAAATTAATAATTTTCTGCATCGAATGGGATTAGAACCAGATTCTCTTGCGGTTCGTTGGCACGCGTGATCGCTTCCACACACCATACCAATATTACTTATGGCGTTTTCGTTTCTACCAAAAAATGTTGCCTTTTCATTGCCCTTGCCTTTTTTCGTGTTCGATTCTAAAATAAGTGCAAACGGGTGAGTAAATTCTGTGTTCGTTTCTTAAAATGTCACACTCACAGAGGGCAAAAAAGGCGCATTTTCTGCCTTGCAAACTTTCTCCCTGCATATCAGCTGTTTTTAAAACGATAATATTATGACATGCGTGCGTTAGACAAGGATGATTATATTCGTTTATTTAAGTTGACATTTTTCGAGTAGGCAAAAACATGCACTTTTACAGGGTTGCGGGCAACATTGAAAACATTTTGCACTGCGACAGGGCAACATTTTTTGGTAGAAACGAAAACGCCATTAATAAAAACTGGTTCTGTTAACAACATTTGACTTGTTCAAATAAAATAATTGTCAGTTTCAAAATTGTCCTGTCAAATGGCTTACCGATATAATTAATTTTCCAAGCTCAATGAAATTCACAAAAGCTGATAAATAATCAGCGTTATTTCAATGTCCTTTCTATATGGATTATATGTTACAAAGCTTCTGCTGAGCATTTAATTTTAGTCAGGCCAATTACAGCCAATTCTGGCTCACCCACACTCACATATCATGCACACACAGAGTATCGTCCTTCATATTCATTCGCTTCCCCTGTATATCCAGCAAACAAACAGTTAGCCAGCAATGCCATTAATCAACAAATTGTCAAAGTGACACAATGAAGCAGGACTTGGTGGGTAGTTTTTGACCAGAGTTGCCGAGACGAACGTTTTGCAAAATCCATCGAATACGAGTATGTAAGCAGATTAAGAAAAATATAAATTACTAGCGGATGTTACCAGAAAAAGGACGATTTTTAAAACTGCTCCCAATTTAACTTTCTTTAAATTATCAATTAAATTTTTAAATTTTTTAAATTATCGTTTTTTGGGGTTTTGACCCTCCTTTCTTCGAAAGTGTTTAGCCAAATTTCCATAAAACTGTACCTGCCGGACACGATTACAAAAATATGACATCTTCAAAATATCTCGATCTGACGTCTGTTTTCTGAGGGAAATAGTCACCCAGTTTGAAAAAAGCCATTTCGAGAAAAATGCGTTTAAAGTTTTTCTTAGCATGCATTTATTATGCATTTTCATCTCAAAAAAAAATTCCAACTTTAAAAAGTCCTTTTGGTATCGATTCTTTTTTTTTGGATTGTCTTCGTTCAACTTCGGTTTTAGTCGATACTGTTCGGTTGATTTTTGTTCTTTACATAGTTTCTGCTCATATTCGTTAAAATTTTTTTTCTCATTAGTCTTTGGTTCTTGACTTCGTTTGCCTTCGGCTCATTCCTTGATTTTTGTCGAAAGAATTTTTAAAAGCATAGGATCTTTTTCAGTAACAGATACAAATGCTTACCAGGTTTCATCAAAATCGGTTCATCCGTTTTGACGTGAATAAGCCAGACATAGTTGGTTGAATAAAGCGCCTTCTCATGAAAGTTTTCTCAAATTTAAATAGCCTCAATTCTAATGCAGGGTCAGGTTATTTCATGTACCAAATTTTAGTAAAATCGGTCAAGTCATTTAGGAATTATTGAGTCTTAACAATGCACTACTTAAAGCGCCCTCTTACGGAAGTATTTGGAATTTTTTTTATATTTTATGTTTCATCTTGAGTTCGTACCAAATTTCATTGAAATCAGTTCAGGCGTTTAGGAGTTAATGAGTCTTAAAAACGCACACTTTAAGCGCCCTCTTACGGAATGTTATGTAACCTATGCTATCTTGGGCGCAGTCGAACCTTCATACCAAATTTCATTAAAATCGGTCCAGGCGTTTAGGAGTTATTGAGTCTTAAAAATCCACTACTTAAAGTGCCCTCTTGCGGAAGTTTTTGAAATTTTTGATAGCCTATGTTTTATCTTGGGCGCAGTTGAACCTTCATACCAAATATCATTGAAATCAGTCCAGGCGTTTAGAAGTTATTATGGAGTGCCACGCCCACAGACTTGCGCCCACTTTTTTACACCTCCTATGTTCTTTCTCACTATTAAACGTACTCGGTCTCCAAATTTCAGCTCAATCGGGTAAACGGTACGCGAGCCTATACGGAACAGACAGACAGACAGACAGACATACAGAGGGACAAACATTTGATTTTATATATTAGAAGAAGATATTGTTAGCTTTAGCGATTAGTAGAGATTATGAGCGGTTATGGGATATGTCCAGTTATTCAGTTATAAGCTAATTTGTATGTACATATTTTATAAACAAAAGATTATTAAAATTGCATATGTTCTACTTTTTTTCGTAAAAAGAAATTAAATATTTATATAAAAATTAAGGTTGTTAAGATAACGAAGTCGATAATTTTTTTCATATGTCGAACGAAAGAAGACACATGTAAGACTCAGGAGACGCAGTTTAGTTTAAAATTGTGAGCTTTGACATGTGATAACACTATTCTTCATACTCAATTTGAATTAAATTAATGTATTAAATCATGAATGCATTTCATTAGAAGCTTTTTAATTTGATTTTAATGCGTTGAGTTTTTTAGATATGGAGATATGCGTTCTATTCAAAAATTTATAATAAAAGACTGTTTCACATCGCACCTAAGCTTCAATGGAGCAAAATTCACAATTTGCAAATATATATATTTTTTTTATGCATATTTGATATTAAAAAAAGTGATTTTTAAAAAAAAAAAATGTTGGTTCAAAAGCGAAATTGATTGCTTCTCTCGTGAAAATTTACAAATTTTGAATTCTGTTCTTGTTAACGTTCGGTTGCAATTTATTATAACTTCTGTGGCAACTCTACTTCTCTTACTTCTTTCTGTTTAAGCACAACTCCTTTCTTTTTGCAGACAATTATTAATTTAACCAAAGTTCAGCAAGACCAACTCTATCACTCCGCTTGTTTGCCATTCCATACAAGGCTGTCCCATAAATTTTGTCTGCCCGCTATTGCATCAAGAAGTGCAACACTTGCAATGGTTGCAACAATGAAACCATTGTTCCCTCGCCGCAAAACTGAATGACATTAAACGCATTCCATGTTCGATTCGGCAAATTGAACTCGTTGTGTGGTTTGCGCCAAAATGTATGCATTGTTGCTGCGTTGCATCAATTTATCAATTGTGCTTTTGTACGAAAGCCCCCACCAAATTTGTATCTATCCTTCTCAGCTTCTGCCACTTTTCTCTACTAGCATGCAAACTTTGGTAGAAGTGATGAATGATGCTTCCTGCTCTAGGGTTGCTTTATTGGCCCGTTTTAACTTTTATTTATAAGCATCAAAAATATGAATGAATTTTTGTGTAAACCCTAAAAATCTGCAATGAAATAATTATCAACAACCAACATGGGGCGAAGGCGATGATGTTGTGAAGATTTTCTAATTAATTTTGATGGAAGAGCATATCGGCTAGTGTGTTTTGTGTGAGAGATGGTGATGAAACGAAACGCAGATGGTTTCTGTCCTTAACTTTGACAAGGTAGAAAAGTTATATTTTCGTTTTTTTATGCAATGTTTTCTGGGGAAAAAGTTTTTCGTCAACTTTTTTCAGTTGTTGATTGAGCACCTTTTCCGTGCCGTTGAGTGGTTTGCTTTTTTTGTTGTTGGATTTACAAGCTATGTTTTTTTACTTTTTTTTTTGTCATTTTGCCATTTATGCGTTGATGGGTGATTTAAGCTCGGTGCACAGAAGACAAAAGCTATTAGCAGAATTAAAAATGCAAGAATAACAAAACCAAAAATAGGTATTACTTGGGCAAGGTTTTATTTGTTGTTATAAAATTGGTTGGCAGAAGAGGCAGCAAAGGACGTTTGGTTACAGTGCAAATCTACGTGGTTTAGGGATTCGTGTGAAAAAACTTTTAAAACGAAAGAAAGATAGTAATATTGACATGGTCTTGAATTAAAATCGTTTGTAAATAATTGATGGAACATCTCCAAGCAGTTATGAATTCGAGTATCGAAATAAATAAGCAATATTGTATAGACGCAAAAGAAATAATGGGCATTGCTAAGACTTTTGCAATAAACACACTCATGTTTATCTTAATCTTAATGACCTTTCGACTTGACCACCTTAAATCAGCATAATATTAAAAACCTAAACAGTTCGAGATCCGATGGCGTTTTCCTTTGGGAAGTTAAGCTATTGATTGCCTGGATTGAAATTGTTGATTGTTGATTGAAAGCAACAATTTTCTCAAGATATTTCATAGTTTCAACGCAGTGCTTATTCGGTTTATTTAATTAAAAGAATGTCGTCACTCTCATGATAATTCTTTTTTTTTAAACATAGTAATGAAAAGTAGACGATCTCAATATGGTGCATGATGACTACTAAACAAGTTCAGTTATAATTTTGCTAAATTTTTTCTTTTTTCTATGATATAAATAAAAAAGGAGAAATGATCATCACTCATAGAGTCGGAAGAATGAAGACGAGAATAAACAATTCTGTTTAGTACTTCTTGCCATAAGAAAAAAATTTTATTTCCTCAGTAGGAAATTTATGTTTAAATTTAATTAAAGTTTTTAATTTTTAACCAAGTTTTGATATATTGTTTAGTTTTTTTGAAATACCCCTTAAAGTTGAATTCATTTTTTTAGACCTTCTAAGATCGATTTGAAAGCAGCACAATTTTAATTTAAAATGTTTTTAAAAATTTATAAGTTATCTCTCGGTACGAAATCGGATGAAAGTTTCCTTGTAAAAATATATTTATCAATTGAATACAGTTAAGAATGATCTCTACAGGATCGAAATCTGTAGAGAGTTATGTTTTCGAATCTGAGGACCTTGGTGTGGATTCAAGATTCGGAACCACGGCTTCTGTATGTTAGGCAAGTGCATTAGCAATTGAACAACTGAGGCAATCTCAAAATGAACTGAAACTTAAAACAATCTTACTTTTGAGAACAACTAGTCTTTAAGGATATTAATATCTCTTATTGACAAATCTAGAATTTTATAAAGTTTATAATTTAAAAAAGAATTTTAAAATTTTTCAAGAGTATATCGATTAAAACTTCATCTTAGAGCATTTAGATGAAATTAATGAAGAAATCGAGAGAAATATTTATGTCGACCTTTGCATACTGGTTTTATTTTATACTAGCTAGTTCTTTCCCGTCAAAAATGACGGGCCCGGTTTTAATAAAGATAAAAACATGAAATATTTATTTTCTTTAAGCTGAATTAGAAATCAGCTATGGTCATATATTCGATTTTAAGTTGTGGAAATAAAAATTTTTAGTTCCAAATATATAAAAAAAATATCTTAAATTAAAACGGAAGCTTAAGTAGGTACGATGAAATAAGTTTAACATTTTTTTTGGAAGACTGAAAGTTTCAAAATGAAAAAATATATAAAAAGTTTTTAAAGTTTCAATCACAAAACAAAAATGCCTAAAAATATGCAAATTAAATTTTTCAAAAAAAAATCAAGCGTTCCGCACTCACATTTTACGATAATAATAATATAATAATAATATAATAATAGTAATAATAATATAATAATGTAAGGGGTATTCACGATTCAGTGCACTTGAGTGTAGTTGAGTGCACAGTGTGCACAGTGCAGTTGAGGACTTGACGACTTGTGCAGTTGTGCAGTTAGGTTTTCGTGAGCACACCAAAATTTATATTGAGATTATTATTATAATTTTTATTGAGCTTATTATTATAATTTGAATGAGATTATTATTTATCAAGTAATTGAAAATTAAACTCTTAAATGTTGCATCACTTTTTCAAACTTGTCAAATTTTTCAATGTACACGACTACACAACTGTTCAAGTCCTCAAGTCCTCAAGTTTAAGGCAATAGTAGAAATGTAGTTGTGTAGATTTTTGACGTACGTATATTTTGTTTTTGTTAAGTGCACAAGTCCTCAACTAAACTGGCAACTGCACTGAATCGTGAATACCCCTAAAGTTTTTTATTTGCTCTAGTTTGTAGAAAATACTATTAGTCAGAATTTTAGTCGTTTAAAAAAATTCTTTTTTTAATTTTTTGACCAATTTTGGAGATTGTGCACAAAGAAGTTCTATAAATATGAATTTTTTCAATATAACGACTGTCCTTTTTCATCACCTCTTTATACCCTAAACCTGAAAGGTCAGGGTTTATTAACTTTGTGCAAACGTTTGTAACGCATAGAACGAAGCGAGTCCGGTATAGAAAAGTATATATATTCTTGATCAGCGTCACCTCGTGAGTCGAGCTATTCATGTCCGTCCGTCCGTCCGTCCGTCCGTCCGTCCGTCCGTCCGTCCGTCTGTCCGTCTGTGTGTTGTCCGTATACACAGGATAAGAAGAAGGAGTTGAGATAATTGGATGAAACTTGGTACACATGGTCACATGCACCCAAGGATCTGCACTATTGAATATTTTTGGAATCCGCCCACGGACACGCCCACCTCCCATACAACGAAAAAATTGAAAACTGCATAACTCAGCTCATAATAAGCCTACAACAATAAATTTTGGTGTGTATATGTTTTGTATCAACACAAAGATGTCTTCGAAAAATGGACGTCATCCGGTTACGGACACGCCCACCTCCCATACAACCCAAAAATTGAAAACGCAATAAATAAGCCTGTGTTAAACCTAAAGAGCTTAAATTTGGCACATATAATTTTTATAACAAAACAAAGATGGTTTCGAAAAATGGAAATCATCCGCCCACGGACACGCCTACCTCCCATACAACGCGAAAATTGAAAACTGCATAACTCAGCTCATAGTTAACCTACAACAATAAAATTTGATATGTATGTGTTTTATACCAACACAAAGATGTTTTCGAAAACTGGTCGTCATCCGCTCACGGACACGCCCACCTCCCATACAACCCAAAAAGTTTAAAACTCAATAAATAAGGTTATGTTTGTCATAGAGAAATTAAATTTGGTATGTATGTATTTTATACCAAAACTAAGATGTGTTCAAAAATTGGGTGTAATCCGTCCAGGAACACGCCCACCTCCCATAGCGAAAGCACAACAAAGGCACTAACTGTGAGCTACAGGAATAAATCTTGGTATGTGTAAATTTTTCATCAACATTTAAATGCATATAAATTATAGGCTTCATCCGCCCACGGACACTTCCATTTACAATAAAAAATTTTTTGTTTTGGAAAAGTGGGTTTAGGGTATTTCATAGTCGGCCTAGACCGACTTTAGACTTTCTTTACTTGTTTTAACATATTTCAGTGGTTTTATGTCTCTGAAAAATATTCAAGCATTTGTAAACTTGAGATCTACAAAAATTCTGATTCTGATTCTCTAAAAAAACCGAGGATGCAGTCTTCCCGTACTTGAGCTGAAATTGTTTAGCTCTGTTATACGTTGTTATGAGAAGGAAGTAAATGTAAAAAATATCGACCTTTCTTGTGAATGCTTGACATATGGCCACATTTTTAACAACGAATCCAATCAGCTACTTTGGGTTTCTTTGCCTCGCAATTCCATTTTCATTTCAAACAGACTCTCACTCCCTCTCTCTCAATAAAATTTTTTAAGGAAATTATTGCCAGACATAAAATCCAAGTGAGAGATTGCGTTCGTTTTACAAAATATGGCCAAAAGTCTGGATAAGTCCAGTATAGCTTTACTTTCTGAAAAAACAAACCAAAATTTTATGTCTTACTAGGTGGTGTCGATAGTTGAGTGGTAAGCTTACTTGACTGTCAACCCAGAGGTCCTTGGTTCGAATCCTGGCTAGGCCATAGTCGCACGATTTGAAATTTTATTTAATTCTTTCCTTATGCCTTATCAACTGAAATTAAAAATTCATCAATATTTACGACGTTAGAGTTAAAGTTGGTGGTGGAGTTGCTTGTGGAATGAGATTGATTCAAAAGTTGAATTGACTGAGGTAACGGCATAACACTTGCCTCAGATTTAAATTCGCGTTTTGAAATTGTCCTCGGCAACTGAATATGTTTGACACTTGGTAAAAAATTGTGAGTGAAGTAATGAAAAAATTGTCTTGAAATTGATTGGTAAGTTGTAAGTTTTTAAAATTTGGTTTGTTTTTGTTTTTTTTCATTAAAGTGTTGTTTGCTTATAAAATTTAGATGAAAAATTAAATCTCTATGGACATTTCTTCCTACCTTTTCTTGAAGAACATGGTACACTACCATATTTATAATATTATCTGTAAACTTTTCATAACCAATTTATTAAAATATTATCTATTCCGTCCGTCATTTTCCTAGTGGGTTCAATTCCACAAATTCATTCATAATTTAAGTGAGTTGACGATTAATTGTAGGGCGCTGCATGATCGCGTGTTAGCTGTTCACTCCAAAACGTCAACTTGTACGAACCGTGTTCTTATCTGAAAAACTAACTCATTTGCTTGAATCGGAATTGAGCAAGAGATCTATCTGTCTGACAACTTGCATGCATGTCGAGCAAAATAATCTTGATGAATTCATAATTGCATGCTAACATTTTGATAAATGAAAGCGGCAGCAACAACACAACACAACACTTTGGAGTTTGTTCTCGCCATGATGGAAGTAAATGTCAACCAGCATAAATAAAAAGAATAGCGGAATCAGTAGAAAGAGTAAAACTAAAATGCATTTCATTATGATACTTAATGTTGAAATTTTTATACTAACTTGAATGTTGCAACTAAATAAAAGTATGAATTTATAAAAATATATAAAAATTTTCCAAATCGAAGGAAGTAACAAAGTGAACTTGCTCACTAATTCGCATGCTTTTCAACAATTATTGAACAATTAATAAAAGTAAATCAGCACCTTCTCCCCTCTTGAGCCACTACAACACTGCATGAAATACCAGTGCTGCCACCATTTCTGTTTCTTCACTCTATGTTCAAACAATAGACTTTAGCATCAATAATAAATTTGACCTAAATTATTAAATTCGTCTTTATTTATTTTTAATTTTGTATATGTAACATCATTCTGAATATTAGTATTGAAGCTTCATAGAAAAAAAAGGGGTTCTTTCTTAGCAAAGTGTTTATACAACTATTTATTCTAATTTGACCCGCTTTATCAGCTTTCCTAGATTTCTCAGCGTATAGACGGCATGCTCTTAATTAACCCTCTTTAATTGTTGCAACATCAGCTATTAAATGATGGATATATTTTTCATTAATTTTGACTTTGTGTGTGACCCTCATATACATAAAGAAGAAGAAGAAAAAAAAGAAGAATAATTTATTTGTATGAGTTGAGTTAGTTGATTTTATTTTTCTTAGAGTACATTTCGACATTCTTGAAGTAGCTCGAACACCCAGTCTATTGAAATTAATTAATGTTTATTAATATGACGGAATTTCAATTATAGTTGTCTTGATGTAAGTTGGGAAGCTTTGAGTAATTTTCACCTACGGATTGTAGGAAATACTGAAATGTTATCAGTGTCGGACATAAAGTCGGAACAAAATTGCCAAATAATTCTTAACGTTGTTGGTTGTACTTCAAATAATTTTCTCTTACTAATTTTTGTCAAATTTACTAGATCATTTTAGTCAGTCTTGTTGGAGCCGAACCCGAATATCTTAGCCTATTGAAAATGTGTGTCTGAACTGCGTCATTGGTGCAAAATGTTAACATGTTCTTTAATTCCAATCATTTGAACCAGGTTTTCTCTCTGTCAGGCAAAACGTTGAACAAGCCGACGCCGCGAAGTACTCTGACAACATATCACCAGAAGGACAACAGCACACAAAAACCAAGCTGTTACTTTGAACACCAGTTTCTTTGTAGCTGTTCTTGAAACAGGGAAAAAAATATTCCAACTCTTGTCCAGTGTTTTGTTTGCTGTCGAGTCTGCTTGTTTTGATTTGTAACTCAACAGGATCCTTTGTTCTTGTGTTTTTGTTTGTAACATAAGGACCTTAAATGAGTGAAGAACTGAAGAGCTGGAGGAAGCAGGAAGGTATTCATTGACTTTGTGCCTTAATGTTGGGTACGTTAACGTTGTTCTGCAACGCAACAGTCGCAGCATGAAGTCTTTTGGCGGATATTGTATTAGCATTTGGTCAATTCATTTATGGCCTCTTATGTATATTCATACACTGGATGGAGTATCTTGAGTTTGGCTCAGTGATTCTTTTGCTTTTATATTGATTTTTTGTTTTGAGTTTGTTTTTATCTGATAATTTATTACGACTTTTGATCACTATTGTCGTTGTATGCGGGACGCCCTCATCAACAGAAAGTTGTTGGCGCGAGCGTACAGCACATAAACACTGTGACTGAAATTAGCCGATTTCGGACTCTTGAACTACTATAGAAGCAGTTGTTAACGTAGAGTTCTTATATTTCGATTTTTTTTTTGTTTTTGTTTGGTTTTTGTTTACATGTCGTTCTTAACAAAAGTGAAGTTCACAGTAGATTGTGTAGATGTCGCATGGAATTAGTGAGAACAAGCATGTTAAAAGGATCATTCATGTAGAATCAGTTTGTTTTATTTTACTTTGTGACAGTTATTACATATTTGCTTTACTATAATGGTTTCTTTATTGATGTTCCTGAAAAGGGAATGCCTATATTGATGAAATGTATGTCTGTCAACTGCTTGAGAGAAAATAAAACTTCAAATGCAACTAGACATGATTTTGGATGGATCTTGTTCTTACTCCAAATACTATTTTTAGTCAAGAAATCAACAAAAAAATAACGATATGAAATTGTTTTTAAAACTTCTTATATTGAAAAATCAAAAACACAAATTTTCGTTAATGTTAATTATTGAGTCTTTCCTTAAAGCTCTCTCTCATATTTTGTGTCTTTCATATGCGCCAATTCTCAAAGCCAATATTAAATATCTAGAAAACTGCTTCATCTAAAGAGAAGATTAATCTCTCAAAATCTATGCTACGAATTCGTGTTGTTGCATCCACATAACCAACAATTAAATAGTACGATTTCATGACTCGGCAGCTAGTATTTAGACTGTAATCAATCGATCTAATGCATTATTAATGTTAAGCATAATATGATAATTAAGCCAACTGTATCTTGGCTTAATAATCTTAACAAGTTACTTTTTGGCTAGTTATAAAAAAAAAATAAAACAAATTCTTTTGCTTGTTTAAACAAATAAAACGTGCGCCTGACTATCTGAACCTCTAATAAACTGGGTTGCAAGGGAAAAATGCAGTAGCAAGTTTTTGGCACGTTGTTGTTAGACTTTGCATTTTTTTTTTTGTATTTAGTTTTTGCCAAGATTGTGATCAAATTTTTAAATTTTAAGCATGAAAATGTATATAGCAAGCTATCTGCTAATACAGTAGCAACTGATGACCTTTACTGTTGAACTCTGAGTTGGCAACTTGAGCTAAGTTATTAAGTGAAGTTCTGTTAGAAACGGTTCAGAGATTGACTCTCAGATTGTTGTTGTTTCTGTTTGTTTTTTTTTTTTTTGCTGATTTTTATGTGAAAAAAATGATTAATACAATGTTTAGATAGATTAGCAGAATATTGCCATAGTCAGTAATAAAAAACTAGAAACATAAACATCCAATTCAATATAAATTCAACATAAATTCTAAAGACATTCTTAAACGAATTGCGGTTCTAAATATAAAAAGACTTTAGACACGAGTTCGCTCTAGTATGAGAAAGAGAAAGAGTGATTTTATCATGGCTTATTCGGACATATTTTTGCTTATATCCAAAAAAATTTTTAAATCGGATCGAATAATATTTTCATTTTTTATTCTCTAGAACTGATTCAAGACACACTGTGCGTTCTTCACGGAGAGAAATTTGAGCTAGAAAAAATCCTAAACCAATTAATATTGGGAGTGATTCTCAGCTAAGCCATAATGTTCTTGATATCAAGTCCTAATGTGATTGTTTATCAAAAAATTTACATGCCCATTTGTGCATAATGTACGTGAAGTTTGGATAATTTATAAAAAAATTAATGTGCTCTACTTACTTACTTACTACTTACTCTACTTACTTAATTAATGTGCTCATTTAGCCCAATTTATGTCATTTTGGTATTGTTTATAAAAACAAAAAAAATGCTCATTTGGGTCCAATACATGCCAGTTATGGATTGAGAGTTAAAAAAAATTAATAGGATTTTCAAATGTGAACAATATTTTAAAATAACTAAAAAAACAAAATACATAAAATATTAATAAAATACAAAAACAAAACTGACATAAGGCTCATTCCATAGAGACGAGTATGACGTTGTGACTACTTTATCGAGCTGAAAATGGTATTAACCGGTGAAAATTTTAGCAATTTACTATAGGGTATTTTAGAAGATGCCCCAAGGTTTCAAAATGCTGAAACATAATGCAATTATTTATACTAGTTTAATAGTTACATTCGCTTAAACACCTGGGACGGGTGTGACGAGCACAAGTTTAAAAACTAAAAATTCTGAGCTTAACATTGAAATTCAGTCCATCTGCCACAATGAGACCATTTTGAACTTGCATATATTCAAATTTAATATATTTTCTGTTGAATACCAGTGAAAAATATTTTGAAAAAATGGCGATAACCATTCTTTTTTAAACTTTTAAATGGGACGGGTGTGACCAACACCGGATTAAGACATGGCGGGGCCTGGGGCTAAAATTGACACGGGGCCTACTCAAGGTCAGAGCATTAAGCTCGGATCTTTTTTTTAAAATAAAAATATTATTTTTTACATATCGGTGATTCCATATCATTTCGAAAAATGTTTGGCATAATCTGATCTAAGTGCTTCCGATTTGCTTCAAACTTTGTAGGTTAGTTTATTTACATTTGAAAACATATTCTGTGTTTTTAATTATTACGAAATTTTTTTTTGCAAAGTTAAACACCGACAAAAACATTAAAAATTACAAATAAATTAAAGAGATACATGTATTTAAATAACTCTATCTCCTTAACTGTAATTCGTGCAGAAAATAAATTCAACTATAGTTGAAGTATCTTCAATGGATTGGATCTTTAGTGGTGTCAATTGTAATAGTTATTTTATGGAAACAATTTTTTTTTTCTTATCCCGAAATTTATCATCATATTTTTCACAGTCGGCGCAACAACTTTTCGCCTTTTTCAGTCTATGATGATATATTTGAAGGAGTTACTTCAATTCAAACAGTTACTGCATTTATAAAATAAGGAACAATAACTTTTTTATATCAAAATAAAATTTTCAAGCAATCGTTGGAGATCCAACTTAAAACTTTGCGTAAACCTTCAGAATGAATGCCTAAATGCGGTATTATATTAAAATGGTTAAAGAGTTGTTGCGCCGACTGTGAAAAATATGATGGCAAATTTCGGGATAAAAAAAAACTTTTTTCCATAATAAAACTATAAAAAAAATGACACCAACAGAAAGATCCTTTCATGGTAAAACATTCTATCAACTCGTAAAAGAAAATCGTGGGCTACAAATCATTTTCAATACAAAGTTGCATTATTGATCACAAACGTTCAAGTAGCATAGAAGATCGGTGAAGATTTTGTATTCTTTTAAATACTTAAAACTACCTTTCAGCTTCTCAATTCGCTATCGGTACTGTTACAAACAAACCGAAGGCTATATAAACATTTGGAAAAATGTCAATCATGCCTCAGACCATATTATTTCTGTTTTTAATAGTTTGATATCTATAAAAAAAATTTCTCTCAGAGAGATCATTAAGGTGAAAGTTTCATAAGCGGAATTAAGTTATTTCATTCACAGAGTAATTCCATTTGAATATAATTAAGTTATACTTCAAAAAGGAGTTTAACTCTCACACTCAGGGAAAATTCGCAACTTAAAATCAAATAATGTCGTATCAATTTTACGTTGTTCCATTTTTAAAAAATCGTCTTTAAATTCAGCTTGAAAACCTTTAAATCAAATATGAAAACATTTTGATATTCAATTAGAAGTAGATAAAATACAAAATAATGATGAATGCTCTTCACTTTTACATTCACTGAAGTGTAACTTCGAAAATAAGTTGAAAAATAACATTGTTTAGATTTGAAGTTGTCAAAAAAGAAAACAAAGTAAAAAAATAATTGTGGTTTACCAAAATAAATTTAAATATCAAAATAATTTCAAATTTGTGCAAAAAAATTGAGGAAATCGCTGGAAAGTAAATCCTCCTTTCGTTCGTGTGTGAAAATAAAAACAGAAGTGCAAATAAAGACGACATCACAGAACAATTGATAACATTGGACTCTGGGCTGAATTCACAGCAAATTTGTTTGTATGGAAGAAGCAAGGGATAATTTTAACATTATTTTAAGGTACATTATAACTTAATTAATTTACCGAATGTTATCTTATACATCAATAAAAGAAAATAAAAAAAAAATGCATTGTATTACTTATTTCTATGTACCCATTAAAGATAAAAAATGTTGAGGATTTGATTCAAAGTGAAAATCACTTTGATTCATTAATATAACAATGTAGAATCAAAGTACAAAATAATTAAATTCAAAGCTAAAGCGTATTTAAAATAAAGATGTAAGTATTTCAATTAAATATGATTCCTTTTTGAATCAAATCTCAATCCACGTTAAATTGAAGTAGTATACTTTTAATTTCAAAGTGTTTAAAACTTTAGTTTAAAGTGGAAACAGCATCAAACTGGATTTGTATTTTTTAAAGTGAAAACACTTCGAATTGAATATTTTCGTGTTTGGTGCCAAATTGTTCCGAAAAATATTTGAATCAAAGTGGTTTTCTTTGATTTTACGTTGTTTTTTAGCTCAGTGCACTTCTAATTTTTGGTTTTCAATATCCATTAATTTGCGCAAAAATACAAATAGCTTTCTTATCCAAATTATTCCATATAGCTTTCTTATGTGTCCATTTGATCCATTATCAACATCCACTAAAAATATTGCGATCATTACCAGATGAATTCTGGCCCTATACTTATTTTAAGCATAACCATGATTTCTTACAAATAAACTTTTTTTTAAAAATTTCAAAGACCATTACTTCGAAATATTTTTTTATGGCATGTCGTTTTTACAATAAGCACTTCTTATATAAGCGCCTGCGGGGCCCCTACCTGCTAGGGGCCGGGGGCTGCAGCCCCCTAGCCCCCACCTAAATCCGCGCCTGGGTGTGACATAAGATTGTCCCGGGTGTGACGAGTGCGAATGATGTGGGAATTATAAATAAGAACTTAATGGATAAATTAACCCTCACATATTTTTGACACTAAAATCAAAAAAATATGTTTTTAATTAATGTATTAATTTAAAAAAAAATTATTTTTTTTGCAAAATATTTTTTTGCATGAATTTTTGATCAAATTAATACCAGTACAAATAATTTCTTTTTTTTCATTATATTTAAAAAAAAAAATAATTTTTTCCAAAAAATTTTTCGCATGAATTTTCGATCAAATTAATACCTATACAAATGATTTCGCTATACATGAATTTACAAAACTTGTTTAAATCAAAGAATTTATTCATATACGGGCAACCCTGTACTTCAAAATTTCATTATTAGAAAAAAATTTTGAAAACCGTTCCGGGTTTGAATTAGAAATTGACCAACTTCTTGTAACGGATATGAAGAATAAAAATAACTTATTGAATGAAAAAAGTTAACAAATTTATGTAAAACCTGAAAACATCAATATCCTTACTTTAGGAAAGTTTCATTCTTATCATAAGCCCATGTTGCTCTTTACGAAAAGTACAGAATTTTTCTGGGATGGGTGTGACACTGAAAAAACACTCAGTTAAAATATTTTTTCTTTGTTAACGCAGTAACCAATCCTTGTTAGAAAATGTTCTTGGATAACATTGTTTTTTTTTTAACATTGCTAACCTAATTTTTTTGAATGTGCATCAAGAGATGGCTGTTTTCAACGTTTTAAATCTAAACAAAAAGTTTTTCTCAACTCGGAGTATGTTTAGTTGAATTGTCAAAAAAACATAAAAAAGCATTAAAACTAAAAATAATTTTGCAACAGGAGTAACTTAAGACTCCATTTTAATGCGAGAACCAAAAGTTATTTCAATTGAAAGCATTTTAGGATTCATGTTTCCGTTTCTCATTTGTGTGGAATCAGCCATAAATAAAATTATATTTTCACTGTCTAAATTAGAAAAATATTTCATCCTATTCGGACAGGAAAATATAATTTATTAATTTGTTCTCTGCACTTTTATACACTTTTATACTAACAGGAACAACAACCAACTGAGAATTACATCGTTCGGCTCCTCATGCTTTTTATGTGCATAAGCCACAACAACAAAATTAATTTTTTACAAACAAGTATTTAGCACAAATCGATGAGTGTATCAAAAATTGCAAACCCAATTTTTGGCATAAATTGCAAACGTGAATAGCATGCTTGGTTATGGTTTTCAGCTCTATTGTGCTGATTTCAGTTACGAACGGTTTGAGCTTGATTTTAGCCCATTTTGTTTTCTTCGTGTATGGATGATCATCATGTTTTAAACAATATGGGAGTACTTTAAACCACTCAATTCTTTGAAAATCCTTTCTTTACATCACTGCAAGTTTTGTTCCATATTCAATACCATATTTCCAGTCTTTAGTATTTTATGACATTTGCTAAATTTTAGTCTTCATGTAAATGTTTACCGAATAGTTTTTATTAGATCTGTTACCGTACTCACTTCAAGTAACTTGAAGTTACTCGAAAGCGTTTCTTTACACATATTTCCAGCACGAGAGAAGAAGAACAAGCAAAATGTCACTTTTTGTCGCTCTCTATGTCTCGAACTTTACTTGAAAAATTTATTCGAGCACGAATCTCGAACTTCAAACAGCTGATTGCCAAAGTCACAAAATTAAATGATTGCATTGTTTTGTGAAAAAAACGTGTGAAATTGGTTAGCAAATTAATAACAATAGTTAATATAACAAAAATGAACGCTTACGAATGTGTTTTAAATACAAAAACATATCAATTAACTTTTACTGTTTTCAAAAAACAGCTGTTGTGCTTGAAACTTACATGAAACCGTTTCCGTACTTTTTGACAAATTTTCTCATTTTGACAGATAATCAAATACTCTCCATTACTCGAACTTTACCCGAATTTTACTTGAAGTTCGTACGGAAACAGACCTATTATGCAGAAAATATTTTATCTATAAAAATATTTGTTATGTCTTAATTTTCATTGAACTTCATTTTACTATATGGATAAGTTTTTCGTCCACATGATGTTTCTGATCTTCGTTCTTGATTAAATCCACAAATATTTTGTTTCTTTTTTTATAACTAAATTGTTTTTACAAAACTAAGATTCAACTTCACAAGTAATGTAGATAAGCGTGAATTTTTATGTGCGCTTGCGTGTTCTTCTCGACTATTTATGGGTTGGTCAAGGTGCTAAAATTGGAGTCTTCTTGTTGATAAGATATTTATTGATACTTGATGCTACTTGAGCTGCGCATGCGCACAATGTTATTTTCTGCAGTTGCTGTTATGTCAATACCAACTGAACATGAGCTTGACAGAATGTGCATCTGTTGTTTTGGGCGAAAAAAAACATCATTAAAACAGACACGTATTAATGCCAAAAAAATTTTATTAAATTATTTTTATTGTTACAAAAAAAAAAAAACAACCAAAAACTTTCATAATAAAAACATAGATATTCACTATAAATATGAAGACTTTGAAAACCAATAGCTTGAAAAAATACTAGAATAGCATAAATAGTACAACATAAAATGCGCGCCTGGATTTAAAAAAAATTCAAATGCCTCCTAAACCAGAAAACTATTAATCTTTCCTCAAACACTCAAGAAGCAAACAAATTCTTATTTCGATTCCATTGTGTGTTAAATAGATTTGGAAAAGGCGATACAAATTTGCCAAACAATAGGCCAAGAGACACGCATGTTTAGCCAAACAACAGCCAGGTCTATCTCACTAAAGTAGTGGCCGGTGGTCGTTTCTCCAAAAAAGAATGTCAACATCATTGATAACAACAGCAGTTGTTGCATAATCTGTTTACAGCTACTCCTGCTGTTGTTGCTGCTGCTTCCACTGCTGCATTCATGACTACTATTTCTACTGCGCATGCGCAACTGTATGCTCAAAACCAAGAGGTGCTCAATAAAGGAAGATGAAATTACATAAATACGCATATTTAAGGCTGGTTTCTTGCTCAAACAATGAGACAAAACGTTTTCCCATTTTTCTCCCTCTCTACTAGATAATCAAAACAGCAAATCTTATATTCTGCACGCAAGCTGCGGATATACTATGTGTACGTGTGGTTATATAAGTCCAGTTTTAAATCTACTTTGTTGCCAAGAAAACTGAGAAGAAAGAAAAACAATGTCTTCTTCCTCTTTTGATTTGCTTTTTTTTTGGCAACGTATTATATTAGAAAAACAAGCAGCCTAAGAGGCATGCGACACATTTCGCAATGACTTTGTTATATTTGCCATATTGCGTTGCATTAAAGGCAACGCACTGTGCAGGTAATGCGATTTCTTAAGTGGTCAGTCAATGGAAGATGAATAAGTAATTTGTGGTACTTTCATATGATTAGCTTGCAGATTTATTTTGGTCTCAAGAATCGAGAAGAGACACAGATGTCAAATGTTGAAAATTTGACTGATATCTGCGTCGCATGAAACAGCTGCTTTCAGCTTAAATTTTAAAAGATTTTTGTACAAGTAATCAAGAGATTGAGCATACGAAGCTTTCTTATTTCTTACTATGAAAAATTTGCTATTAAAAATGATTTTTGAGTAGTTGGGTAAGTTTTTTGGTTTTCGGTAACGATCTTTGAAACTAATTCTTTCTTAGTTTCATCTTTTGTCAGAATGTTCTTATATCATGATAACACCTGAACAACTCTTTCTGTAACATACTTAACAACATGTTTCTACGAAAGTTTTTCAATTTCATGCTGATAACCAGGATAATTATACTTCTATATTAAAGGGTATTCGTCGAGACCCCACGAATAAAATAATCGGTCCCGAACCTATCACGTGATAGGCTCCCAAGGAATAGGGACCTGTCCCAATTCTGCTACCAACATATGGAATCACATATGGAACCGAAGTTCTATATTGAAGCATGCCACTTACCATACCTTCTTTGTAACGAGTTACAGATGACCAAAATCGGTTAAGATTTGATGAAATAGCAAGCCTATACATGGGCATCGGAATTCGACGACGAAAAAACATCGTTAAAATTGCAGCCAATCCTCAACCGATTTTGATATTTTTGAGTTCAATGAAAAGATACGTTAACGCACAATGAGTTTCTGTGAAAATATTAATGTTATTCATTCATCATTAAGTCATTAAAATTCATAGAAAAATTGTTTTTTTTCTGAAATTAGTGAAAAACCAGAATTTGGTTCGCTACATACTTCATTTCGTATTTATCAAATTTCTTTTTATACAGCCTTTTTTTCTAAAATTTTCTACGTGAAATTCTACTAAAAAGAATTGCAATATAGTTTTTATTTACTATAGACAAGGCAAATGACTGTAAAAATTCAATAAAGGTCGGCACAACAATATTTTAACACTTCAACTTTAAAAATTAATTACAAAAAACTGTGACGACATTGAGTGGTCTGACGATGCGGTGCGATGGATTCGCAACATATCCCTCGTTAAGAAATTCTATAAGGTTTGCTTGTGCTTTTTTAAGTCGTCACACCGTGTTATTACTGACTATATTGGGTGTTGGGAGCAACACAATTTTAACTTCAAAAAATCTTCATAGATCTAAATATGACTCTAATATACATCCATTGGAGTATAGCATATATTTTGTCATTTAACAAAATGCCAAACATACCAAGAAATTTCTAAAATCCAGTTACATTATGAATCCATGACAACTTCATGACCTTGAACATAGCCGGTAGCTCCTCTATAGAACACGGATAGTGCAAAGCCATATTAAAGCTTTACGACTTCAAGCCTTGAAGGTTTTTGTAACAACTATCTTGTAACTATGATTAACACATGAATTTGTAATATTATGGATACATACATTTTCGATTTTTTTTTTAAATTTATATATTCCATATTCCAAATAAAAATTTCTCTTATTAATTTTTTTTTTTCGTTTTAAGCTTACTTTCTAATTACCTGGTACAAATGTTCTTCAAGATTGTCCAATTTGTATACAAGTATATTTTGCAAAGAGTGTCTAAAACTGTTTTTGTGTTTGCGTTCATGAGCTGAGTGTACTCATATATGAATCTGTGTATAAAGCACAGTCGTCTCCATGCACTGTTCTTATTGTCCATATCATATATAAGAACAGTGTATAAAATATACATACCTTATAATATATACATGAATTTTATGAATTTTATTCACAAAATTTATGAATGATTCTATGTTTCGCATGTGTTTTTGTCATAAACAACATTTTTTATTGGTTTATGTGTCTTGTAAACACACTGTATGAATTTTAAGCACTATTTTTATGAACTATTCATATTCCCGAATTTTTACTTTGGTGTATTTTGTACAATGCTTTTTGTTGATATTATAAATAGTTCATTTGGCTCGAAATTTATGAATGCGATTAATGAAGATCATGTAAAAATTCATAATTATTGTGTGCGTTCTTGGTTGGATATCTAAAATAAAAAATAATTTTTTTTTGAGAACGAGTTGAAAAACAAAATGTAAAAATTTTTACGAATTGATTTTATTTGGAAATTGGATGACCAATGATTGTTAATTATGATACCAAATTTGAAATGTGCATATATTTTCATATGAAAAATTTTAAAAAGAAATTTTTGACTTTCGACTTACAGAGTTTAAATGAGATCTGTTGAGGTTTATAATTCTTGCCGAAAAAATCAAATGATTTTCATTTCATCCATTTGATTACACTGAAATTAAGATTGTAACCATAACCATAGGATCATGTACACGTAGGGATTCGAACTCGAGCCTTCTGTGTTATCAGTAAAGCTTCAAGTTATCGAGTCTTTCAATTTTCATTTCGTTCATTTGAAGCTTCAATAAAGGATTCACGATATAGAATATGTGTCTAATTTAAGGATGTCAGTGAAAAAAATACATCGATGTTTTTCTGTGATTCGATCCATCAAAATGTTCATCGATATCTTTCGATGCATTGGAGGGCATACATCGATGTATCGATGCATCGATTTGTAGACGATTTTTAAGATTTTACTAAACAACAAAATATGTTATTAGCAAAATTAAACATAATTTCAAATTAATAACTATACCTGAGCTATTTATGTTTCTAATCAAAAACGTCAAAAACGTTTTCGTTACGCCACAAAAATCATAAAAATTTAGTTAAGTAGTTAAGTATAGACATACATACTTGTAAGAATACCCATAAAGTGTATAAAATTTTAAAAAGTGACAATTGTTTTTCGCTCCCCGCGAACTTTCCTAGAGAATGGGTACTAAAAATAAGATCAGCAAAAATAAACTTGCTCTGGCTGCTTTTGAGTTTTACCCTAAAAATTGCAAAACGCCCCACAGTGGGGTATTGGACCCCAAAACGGAGATCAATTAAACTACTTATCCGATTTGAAAAATTCTTTCACTATAAGAATGATACGTTATCCCTGAGTGACATATGATACAAATTTTTTGGAAAAGTGGGCGGTGCCACTCCCCCTTATTAAAAATCGCTATGCAGGCCATAATAATAGACCGATTGTCATGAAACATTCCAAATGTGGTACTGTTGACCGTGTAATAGTACTTAATTTTGCTGCTAATGATTGGATCGGAGCTCAGTAGCAACCTGTTTAAATTGTCTTCATTTGATTTCTCACGGTTACATTTACGTGAAAAGTTACATTTACATTTACGTGACAAAAATGTTTGAATTTTTTAGAATGTATTTTATGACCCTAATATTGCAATTAACAAACATAGATAACAATAACAATATATGATGATGATAACGAAAGCGAGAACAAAACAAAAACTACAGCCACGGTTCTTCTCTCACTTTGGACTACATGAGTTTTTTTACAAAATTTTTTAAAAATCGAATTGGCGCAAAAACGCGCAAAATGTTTTTGTTTATTATATTAGTACAGTTCCTAAACTTTAAAAATATATAAATTTCAGAACACGAAGTTGACCGGTACCACTTTAAAACTCTACATACTTCTCAAGAATGGCTAAAATTTAGACCTTTTTTCCATAAATGATTAAAATTAGTTCTAACAGGTAAATGTCGACCGGCAACTGCTTTTTTGTTCGAAATTAACTGAACTTGAAAGATTCATAATAATATTAGGCTTTTTTAATGGCAAAAATAGAAAAATTGGCACTTGAAAATACAAAAATTCACTTTTTGTAAAGACGCGAAAAAATCGAAAAAAATTACGAACTTTGAGACAAAGCAAAAATTGAATTAAGCAACATATGTTATCGATTCTTTTGCCTAGTGATGGAGAATTTTGTCTACAATAATCGGGTATAAAACATTAATCGGATATCCCAATTTTCATTTTTCAATTAATCTCCGCTTTGATGATCAAATACCCCAATGTGCGCCCCCATGAAACGACCACACAAGTTTTTATGTAAAATTTATTGGTAAAAATTTTTTTGGTTACTTTTCGTCTTTATCATGATGGATATGGTTTGTTTAAAGGTCAAACTAAAATTTTTTAAAAAAATTGAAAAAATTGTTTTACATACAAAAACTTTTGTTTTAAATTTAACTTCAAAAACAGTTGTGCTTGCATTAAATTTCTATTTTAAAACTACTTTTAATATCATTTCAGCTAAGTTCATGAAAAATATTTGTAGGTGAAATGTTTTCACGTATATTTAAAGCACTAGTTTTTTCTGTTCAGTTTCACCAAAATCTATTAAGATAAACTTTAACACCTTAACTGCCAACTACGAGTTATCTCGTACTCACTTTACCTGTCATTTTTCGTTGTTACTCGTTCTTGGCTTTTGCGTAGCGATTTCTGTTACTACGAGATAATTTGTAGGTCCTTCTTCTCCTAAAAAAAATATAATTTTTGCTTTTTGATGATACCTGTGATCTAGAAAGAGTTTTAAGTAATGTAATGTGAAAAAATCAAATTGTTATTAGTAAATAAGAGACTTTGAAAACTCTTATTCGATTATTCCATTAAACAATTTTATAAAAAAAATTGTAATTTTGTTCTGACAAAGTTATCATAAAACATATCTTAAATATTTTCTTATCATAAAATTCTTTCGATAACACTGAACAACAAAACTGAAGTTTTTACAAATCCCAAGAGGTTTCACAACGGTTTCCTTAGGTTTTGGGTTCGCTGAATCCGAACCTGAAGTCAGAATTTTCGGGTCACCCAAGGTTTTTGAGCTGCAGGGGAGGCTGAACCTTAACCCCCTACTGTTAATATGACCGACCATTACTTTTTTTACCCATTACTTTTTTAAGAGGAACATTTTTTGCCTTGGAACCCATCTCCTCCGACCCCTCCATATGGGGGCTCCTATACAAATTTCATGATTTTCATATATTTATTATATGAACTTTTTTTAATAAAACAAAAAACTCGACAAATTTTCTGTTTGCCTTTTTATAATTATGTAGAATTCTAAACATTAAATTAAGGAAATACCAAAAATAAATAGTAATAATAAAATATATTAAAAATAAACACTAAATTAATTTCAAGCAAATTTTTGTATTCCAATAAATTAATATTAATAAAATTTGTTTTTGTTTTTATATTAAATTTTCATAAAAATATATACAAAAATCTACAATTTGTATGGAAGCCCCCATACGGAAGGGTCGGAGAGGATCAGTTCCAAGGCAAAATGTGTTCCTCTTGAAAAAGTAATGGGGGTTGGTCATATTGATTTCATTAACAGTTGGAGGTTAGGGTTCTGGCATCCCTGTAACTCGAAAACGTAGGGTGACCCGAAAATTCTGACTTCAGATTCGGATTCAGCGAACCCACAACCTTATGAAACCGTTGAGAAACCCCTTGGGATTTCTTGAGTGTTGTACCGTGTAATCGAAAAACAACTTTTAATTCAATAAAATCAATTGATAACAATTTTTATATTTGGCTCATGCATCTGGAGTGGATGGATCCGGACCCGTGGACCACTCCCATATCTACGCCACTGCTTATTGTTGAATATAAGTTTACTCAGATTTCATTTTTAAAATTGCATAAGATTAAAGCAATATAAATCTTGAAATAATATACAAATTTGTAGCAGATATTTTCTATGACTCAGTTTGTTGAACATAATAGAAAAAAATCATGGGTTAAGTTGCAAAAATTCACTGTAATATCCACACCTTTTCTTATTTTTTTCAACGTGACCACCAAAACAGCAAGAAGCAAAATATCAGACACATAAACATTTCACTATAATAGCATTACTTTTCATCATTCCGTGGAAATCGATTACAACTAACATATATTAATGCGAAGGCGATGGCGATGGTGAGGTAAAAAAAAAAATCATACACCAGCATTATTGGCCATAAGCTTCGCGTCCCGCCGCTTCACTGACTAACTCGCTCAGTGGGCCATCGATCGTTTCTATTTTTTTTTTCTGCTATTCTAAAGAGTGGAATGCAATTTTGTACACATTGCCAAACCTTCAAATTTTATTTAACGAACTCCAGCGCCCCAACATTGGTAATAGCCATCCATGTGATGCATCGCATTGAGCCTTCGCTAATGTGGTGGCTTCTATCGAGCGCCCATCTTGCCACAGTGTGTTTTATTCAACGTAAGTTGAAATTGGAAAAATGCTATTAGAGTGCTTTTCACCTTAAGATTACGCGATCGATCTTCTAATGCGTTTGCGCTGCAACACTCCGAAGCTAGGTGGCGAGAGTCGTGCTTAAGTTATTTTAATAGAGCTAAGCTTGGGTCACTCGATTAGGACACAACATCGTGTTATGCAACAACGACAATAAGAAGTGAAACAGCTCTTTTGATGCTGTTGCAATCACTAGGAGAACAACTTTAGATATGGAGATGAAGCTGAAATGTGCCGAAAGTCAATGATGAAAACTGTGAATTTATGAATTTGGTTGTAAATTGCTACAAATGAATCGATCTCAGCATGAGGAAACATTTTCGTTTTAACTGTATTGAATCGGCAATGCAGAATCAATTCAACAGAGCCAACAAAACTTTGGACCAACTCCTTTAAACTAAGATATTTCTTGCAAGTTTATTAATTGATTAGAATAGTGGTTGGAAAAAACTGATAAAGAAACGAAATATTAAAAGAAATTGTAAACAAGGAAAGCATTGTGGAACAGTGTTATATGAAAAATAACTCCTTCAAAATTAATTCGACTTAAAAGGCATACTTTCTGGGACTGACGAACAGCTGCTCCATTAGCACTGCCATTGAAGGACATTTTTGACACGTGATCAGTACCAAAACAGTGGCCAATGCCAATTGCATTCACCATTTCGAGATCTATAACCACAATCAACTTTATTCGAAAATTTCAATTAAACACACGTTATACTCGCTACACCTCGACTCTACTCACATTACTTAATCAGATTGCAATAAGATCACTAAATAACCAGATTAATGTCGGCATAATGTATGTAATTTGGTTACAAAGCTGCGAATGGTTGACCAAGCAGAAGAACGTAGCTAGTGTAACGAGCAGCGCCATGATGAAACACACATATACACCTAAATAAAAAAAAAAAAAACAAAATAAAAAACAGGAAGATGAAAAAGACGTGTGGCAGCAAGAGAAGCTGCATCGGGCTCCAACTGCTAAAGTGCCAAAGTGAAGATCAATGCGCACATTAATTGTACAGAATTCGCTTCAGTAAAGCTTTGATCAATTGCGCATATTTTTGTTGTTATAAAATCTCCAAAGAATACAAGCGATCGGATTATCAGACATTCTAAGGTACAAATTGGTAACATGCAGCAGAACATGTAGAGGCTTTCGGAAGAGATTGCTGATCTGATTTGCGTATGAAACAAAAAACAAAACTAAGAAATTATGAAGAATAGTCTTCAAAGTATGGTCCAAATTGCCATAATATAGAGCATGAGCTTTCATGGAAATATAAAAGAAGGGGTAGAGTTATAAATGAAGCCAATATCAAAAAAGAAAAACCATGCGGCAAAGAAACGCCATTCAGCTAGATGTTAGCACGCTCATGCTATTCAATGCTGCTGCTGCTGCTATCCTCCACAATGGTACCCTGTGATCAACGATTCATCGACAGGTGTTGATTGCTGGGTTAGCGAAGATTGTGTTCGGACTGCTGCGCACACGAAGTAATTTGTAATTGCAAGTGAGTGAATGAGAAATAAATTATTACAATTCGTACGTGATTTAAATCAAGTCAAAGTGAGGATAAAATTAAAATGATTGGTGCAGTGCGATCTGTTGGAATGTCTTCAAAGAAGTTAGGTTTATAAGAAAATACAGAGTAAGCATCAACTGGTATTGAGCACACTATATGTGTTGGGTTTAAAAGTGATGCCTGATCATTCCAATCAAAACGTAATTTAAGGCCTGATTCATTTGCCAGAGTGCGAAACCCGTTACGCATGCGCATTTATTGACGAATTATTGTTATCGATTTGCGTAAATCAGGTTCTAATATACATAAGCTACAAGCTATATCTTGTACGTTGAAAATTTATCATAATCGCCTTAAAAATTTTTAATATATTGGTCATCGAACCGTCATGCCTTGCCGGACTGACAGCCTAAAAAATTCGTTCATTCGGTGTTCAATTTATAAATCAGAAAAATTCAATCAGCCACCAACCAGAAGCCAACCTCGAAATCGGCACACTTAAGTGGAAATTTATTTGGTATAATTTTGGCAGGGACAACAGCTTGCAGTTGTTTAACAGTTGCAATGCATAAACGTAATATTTTGGCAATTTTCAACGCAATATATATAAATTTCACTTAACATCAAAAAATATTGGTTGGAGTAGTTTGGATGGAAGAGAAAGAGGCATTAAAATAAAATTGAATTATGAACATATTGATGTAACCACTGAATATAATTGAAAAACCTTCACTATCCGGAAAACGACCGACAAAGTCACTCTTATAATAAATATGATGATAATATATGATGACAGAGTTTATATATGAATAGAATATGTTAAACAGTAAAAACGTGATTGAGCAGTTATTTTGATTTAATCTGATAGAATCGTATATTTTAACACTATAAAATATTACCTGGAAATTTTAAATATACACTCAGTCCAGCAGATTAGGTGAGATCATAGCTTTTGGTACCGCAACTACTTTTCGAAGAAGTTCTGGTCTGTCAAAATATTTCTATCAAATTGAATATTTAAATTTTATGTTTAAACCTTTTCAACCCGGCGAAACTTCACTTTCAAAAAACAAAAAAAAACAAATAGTTAATTATTTAATAAAAAAATTGTTTTTAATCTATCCCAGAACTAGTTTACTTTTAGTGCAACAATAGCTTGTTTAGAACTGGTGCAAAGATACTCAGTATAGAAAAAATCGAGTTTATTTTTATATTCTATACTTTCTTTGACAGCAGGCAAATTTAAAACAAAAAAACAATAACATTCAAGCCCAAAACGCGTTGCGGCTCGTTGTTTTAGTACCTGTAACTTTTGCGAACCGGCTTGTCAATGTGATCAGGTAGAACTGATTTAATATAACATATTTTGTCCCAACGTGTTCCAAAAAAGGCTATTAAATGCTCTTTAAAATAAGCACTTTTAGACTGTATCAAAACGGACCAGTTTAGAACTACTCATAATTGAACAAGTACAGGTATAGGGAAAAATTAGTGTCTATGGGGACAATTGTCTGTTACTATGACTTGAACATATAAAAAGCGTCAGTTTGTTAAATTTAGAAGGGTATTGTAGTGGGACCAGTACTTACCCGATTTGGAACTAGTTCAGAGCTTTTCTAAATCTGGTCCATTTTTCTGCAGGGATTCACAAAGCGATTCAAATATTCACCAAAAAAAAAAGAAGTCGAGAAATTAGTCCAGAAAATTTCACCCATCGATTACTTTCGCGCTTACGGAACCCATTGTGTTAATACAGGCTTGTCATTGGAGGTAATCGATGACATACTTCGATACTTCTGTATGTGTTTATTAAACTTGAAGAATAACTAAGTATTTTCGTTGAATCCTAATAACCTTAAATCAAAGCAAAATCCAATTTTTTAAATGCGACTAAGCAAATTGTGTTGACTGTAGAACTAATTTAAATCAAAAAGTCACATGATCGTTGACAATCTAAAGCTTCTTTGCAAACTGTATATTAAAAATTATAAATTTTTTTTTATATGCCGACTCAACACAATCAAACTGATTAAAAATATAAATTGCATATTATACGCATTTTTAAACTGTATCTATTTGGTCATCCGTGATAATCAAATTTAACAATAAAAAAATTCTTAACATTCGACCAATGCAAAAACAACCAAAAATGGTCAACATTTAAATGACATATCAACCGACTGTCAACTGCAGCCATTGCGGAGTTGGAGTTGCAACAATGTCATCATATGAATGTTGCTCGGACTGTGTTGACTATCTGTTGACATAAGGTTGATTACCATAATATGCAAAAATGCCAAACAGAACGCAAGACAGGCCAACCCTAAGCTACGTTGACATTTCAACGCCTGTCAGTATTTATACAGATAATTTAACCACACAGACCGACACAAAGAAACGCACATGATTATCGGAATTTGAAATGAAATCCATACGATGACTAGATACGTGCATCTGTGGCAAGTTATTGTTGACCCCCTCTTAATGAAATACCCAAAAGGGAGAATAATTAAAAATTTACACTAAAGAGTGAAATCTGTGCCATTTGTAAACATGTTCTGTGTTTGCGAGTGCGAGTGAGGGTTAAACATTTTTCAAATTGACAGATATCTTGCGAATTTACATAACTTTTTTATGGCATACAAAAGTCTGATGAGAGACGAACTTTTATATCATCACTCCATTCATTAAATTGGCGCTGGTGTCCAATTTCATTCGGGACAGACAGACAACAAAGAAACAAAGCAGCATAAAGTATGCATATCTATAAAACTGCTCATCACATTATCAAATCTGAGAATCTGTGTCTGTATATCTGTCATTGGAATATGTTCTCGCATGCTTGTTACTTTACTTTATTTGCATAAAACAAAAAAAAAAAAATGTATATATCACAGGAGATGGCATTGCTTACAGGTAGTTTTTTGTAACACGTTTCCAAAAGCTGTAAAAATTAATAGCATACAAAAAAACAAATTCACCGATAAATAATTAAATTGAATTAGAGTAAGATTGAAGTAAGAACACTTGTTACACATGTAAGGAGCTCTAATTCGTGCAAGTCAGTTCAGTTTTAGTGTTTTAATACATTCTTAAATTATTTGATAATATGTATATGCTTAAGTTTAAAATATCATATGCAGGCAGCACCCTGTAGAATTCTTAGTTTCAGTGCTTGATTGATCATATCATATCCATCTCTAAAAACAATCCCACCACTTTTACACGTACCCGCATAATCCTTGGGGATATGAAATACTCAGTGATTACAACACCCAATAAAAAGTTACTCAAACTTGTCAACGACAAACGCCAAAACTGTCAAAAATCAAGAAGTTGTATATTTTTTCTCAATATAGAAGTTATGTCATGGAAAAGTTATACCAACCCATAATGAGGGGTGTTATGCTATTGCTGCTCATCAATAAATGTCATGTCAAGTGAAGCAATATAACAAAAAAAGAAAAAGAAAAAAAAAACAATTCGGAATTATAGTGAAAGATACAAATTTCCAAATTAAAAAAGCATGCGAATAAAAAAACCGTAAATTGAAAAAGTATCATTTGGTGGGAACTTGAAGTCATATTTATTAGTTAGCAAAATATTTCACAGTAAATTTAAACCAAACAAATAATGTCGCTTTTCAAGCGTGGGTTCAAAATTCTATAAAAAACTGACATTGTAGCGACCTGCAACAACACCACCCTGGTATCATGTTAATATTGCTTGCTTTCTAACATTAAAAGAATATAAAAAAACAAAAAAATAGAAACAAAACGCAGCTAATTTTTAGATTAAAAATTTTGTCAGCAGTATTTTATCATTACAAGAAGCTGTTGCTGTCGGATGCTCATGGTTATTCATCATCAACGAGGCATAACCGAGGCAATGGTTTACTTGCTGCATCAGATCCTTGTTACTCATTTTCAATTCTTATATTTCTGATTACCCCACCAATTATTAAAACAAAAACAACAAAATTAAAAAATTTGCATTTAAATGCAAAAGAAACTGGAAGAAAATAATGTTATCAACATGGAAACTGTTGTTGACAAAATCAGCGGTTTTCAGCTAGAAACAAAAAAAAATTAGAGAAATTATTACCAGTCGTAGAAGAAAGCAGACCACCACGAATTTTTACCATTTATCTTGTAGACGAATTTTTTTTCGCTAACAAGGCATAAGAAGAGTGCGTGCGTGTGTGTGAGTTGATGATAATTATTAATCATCTTTTGAGCGCGTAAATTTTAAACGCGTCATCGCCATTGCCATCGCCATAGCGCACCCTATGTTGGCAAGCGGAAGTTCAGAGCAAAGCTGCAGGATACTCGTTTCGTGCGGTTGATATTTTGTTTTTTACTTTTTTTTTTGCCGCTGTTGTTTTTGTGTGAGCTTTCTGTGCTGGTCCTGGCTCTAATGAATTTCTATGATAAAAGACTTAATAAATTTTCAAGTTAATTGAGTTTACTTCAAAAGGAAGCTACTTAGTTGTTTTATTTTTTTGTTTTGTGTGCATGCTCTCGGGTTGACACTATTTATGCAGGTTTTATTTTATCTCTTCATGAAGTTTGCAAAATATATTCATTTATATATCTTATAAGAGTACAACAAAATATTTGTAGATTAATAAAGAGGCAACGCAATTTGCTTAGCCGCATTTTAAAAGCAAGCAAAAGAGTTATTGAAGAGTTGAGTTTTGCTCTTCACATTTATTTTTTAAACACAAGTTCAAATTTGAATGTGATCAACTATATCAATAATTGAAGTGAAATTTGTTTAGCCCTTTAGTGTTTTAAAACAACAACACAAATTGGCCATTTCAGCCATTGAAATGACTTGGACCGAGCTTCTTATGAATGAGTGTTTTGTGATTCCGAAAGGTTAATATTCCTGTTTTCAAGAAGCCTTACATGGCATTGTTTACACTCTGAGGTCTGACATTTTTTTGCATAGATGTGAAGACCAATCAGAAAAATTTATTTCTCAGAGAATGTCAAAGCTCAAACTTCTAACTAAAAAAAGTAAATTCCAGCTTATTTTAACCACTGACCAAAACATTAAATGAAAAAAATATAAATAATAAATCAAAATTTTAATTTTGCCACGAAGCAGCGAGATAAGAATTTACAAGAAGTCATTTTCGGGCGAAAAACATTTTACTTTGACGGATCTGAAGGGTTCGTTGCTATTGACATGATTGTGAATGAATTATGACGTGAGGTAATTTTTCGATCTAGAACTTAAATTATCTTTTATTTCAACAGAAATAAATTAAACAAAGTATACTGAAATGCCAACATTGACTTCATATTTTAAAAAGGTATTGCCAGTACTCACATTTCACATGAGCCTTTTTACTAGTGTCCGACCGATTATTCGGCTTCGGCTTCGGTAATCGGCATAATCGGCCAATATTTTGACCTTCGGCTTCGGCTTCTGCTTCGGCCGAAATAGCCGATTATTTTCGCCGAATGTTTTTGCTTTTTTTGAACAATTTTTTTATAAGTTTATAGAATTTTTTGAATTATTCAGTGAACTCCATTAAAAATTCCACAATTGAAACACATTCGTTTTGTGTTTCTCTCCTTTTCAGTTATTTCATGAGTTGGTGTTCACTCGTTAAAAATTTTATTCGTAATGATAAATGCAGCGAGTCCGACTGTTTCATTTTTGCTTTTGTTATGGACTGAAATAGTGAATACTTTATCCTGACGTCAATAAATCAATAACAGAAAAATCCGAATTTTGCAGAAAAATTCTTGCGTTTAACTCGAATTTAATGATTTCAGTTCCTTTTTTTGTACTGAAATGAATATAAAGGGTTTTAAGGGCGGATTTTGAATGTGAAGCACACCTAAACGTCAAGTTTTTTCTGCATTTCATTTGACATTTCTCAATTTCAGACTAACTCAATTTGAACCATGGAAAAAAACCAATCGAGCAACGCGTTAAAGTTATTCAGGCTTATTATGAAAATGGGCGTTCAAATAAAAATGCATATCGTTCATTTCGTAATTTTTTCGGTCAATTTAATAGTCCAAATGAGCGTACAATCGGGAAAAATCGTGCAAAAATTTGAGCGAACCAGGTCTGTAGGAGATGTGAAAACACCAATGCATGCTCGTACAGCTCGAACTGTGGAAAATATTGCTGGCGGCATCATCGGGACGTATTATTTCCAAAATAAGGCCGGCCTGTGAATGGTGTTAGCTATCGTGAGACGTGAACGAACTTTTTTTGGCCCGAATTGGTAGATATGGATGTGGACAATATGTGGTTTCACTAGGACGGGGTGACTTGAAAAACAGATAACGAAACAATGGCTCTTTTGCGCGACAAATTCAATGGCCGTGTTGTCTCAAGTGGTCGCGATGTCAGTTGGCCAACGAGATCATGTAATTTGACACAGTTGGACTTCTTTCTTCGGAGTTATTTGAAAGAAAAGGTTTTCGTCGATAAGCCAGCAAAAATTCAAGAGCTAAAGGATGAGATAATTCGGCACATTAACAGCATAGAACCTCAATTATGCCTCAGCGTCAGTTAAAATTTGAACCATCGGATGGAGGTGAGCCGCCGAGGTTGACCAATATTTTGTTCCATACATAATTACCAACCTTCATTTGACATTTCTCAATTTCAGACTAACTCAATTTGAACCATGGAAAAAAACCAATCGAGCAACGCGTTAAAGTTATTCAGGCTTATTATGAAAATGGGCGTTCAAATAAAAATGCATATCGTTCATTTCGTAATTTTTTCGGTCAATTTAATAGTCCAAATGAGCGTACAATCGGGAAAAATCGTGCAAAAATTTGAGCGAACCAGGTCTGTAGGAGATGTGAAAACACCAATGCATGCTCGTACAGCTCGAACTGTGGAAAATATTGCTGGCGGCATCATCGGGACGTATTATTTCCAAAATAAGGCCGGCCTGTGAATGGTGTTAGCTATCGTGAGACGTGAACGAACTTTTTTTGGCCCGAATTGGTAGATATGGATGTGGACAATATGTGGTTTCACTAGGACGGGGTGACTTGAAAAACAGATAACGAAACAATGGCTCTTTTGCGCGACAAATTCAATGGCCGTGTTGTCTCAAGTGGTCGCGATGTCAGTTGGCCAACGAGATCATGTAATTTGACACAGTTGGACTTCTTTCTTCGGAGTTATTTGAAAGAAAAGGTTTTCGTCGATAAGCCAGCAAAAATTCAAGAGCTAAAGGATGAGATAATTCGGCACATTAACAGCATAGAACCTCAATTATGCCTCAGCGTCAGTTAAAATTTGAACCATCGGATGGAGGTGAGCCGCCGAGGTTGACCAATATTTTGTTCCATACATAATTGAACCATACCAATATTGTCATAATAAAAAGAAACGACAATAATTTGCTAAATAATTTGTATTTTATTCCAAATCAACATAGGCACTTAAAATGTAACCATCCTTTATAACAATAGCAAAGAATAAATTTTATAATTTTTTTACTTGAAAACATTTGTTTGTTATTCGGCTTCGGCATCGGCCTTCGGCCGATTATTTCTTTTTTGCCGAAGAATCGGCTTCGGCTTCGGCTTCGGCAAAAATTCACATTCGGTCGGACACTACTTTTTACCATTTTCTGAAAGAAAAATGTTCAAATTTGAACCGGATTGAAAATGTTTGGGTCATAACTGCATGAGCTTTCTTTAGAAAATTACCACCAATAATTAACGATATCTAGACTAAAAATAACAATTTTCCAGACAAGAGTAGGTTAAGAAATAAACTTATTTACCATCAGTCATAAGCGGGTGGATTTTGACGACACTGAGTAGCAGAGTTATCCAAACCGTCTTGGATAATACTTCTCAAAGCAACTACAACAAAAAAATAACCAAAGAAGTCGTCTTGTCATCTCTGCTTTGGTTCCTAGTTCTAGGTCCTTGTATCTTAACTCAAAGAAACACGAAGATGTAGTTGCGTATGTCGATGACGTAGTAGTCTTCGTACAAGGGAAATAACTGTACTTTAAGAGTACAGTGTCTGATGTTATACAAGCAGCACTCAACACGGTACAGAGATGGTGTTTAAACAAAGGATTCTCTTCAAAGGAAATGTAGCTATTAACATCATTCCTGTAAAAATACAGTAATTGTGCCTTTTACAAAATGGTTTAAGCTTAATCTTACTGGAGCTGAGTTTTTTTGGGTATAAACTAGATTTCTCCAAGACAGCAAAATATCTTGAAGTAGCCCTATCTAGCAAACTGTGTTAGAAACTTCACAGACCGCATTGTCAGCAGATCCACAGTCTCTTTGAGGAGCTGTAGAAGAAATTGCTGTAAAAACTGGGGAATAAGCCCTAAGATGGTGTTAAATCTCGAAACGTTGATTGTTAGACCCACACTATCATATTCGTCTTTAGTGCGGTGGTCAAAAATTTTGACGGATCAATCATCAAGCGGTTAGAACGATTCCAAAGATTTGCAGGGATATGTGAGACAGGCCGTTTCCGCTCCACCTCAACTAAAACTTCATCGTAGTTATCCCCTCTAAATCGAATGGACATTCTAAAATGGAGCCAACAGGGAGCCGAGCACCATTCACAGGAGCGGAACCATGCGGTGGTATTGGTAAGAATCTTTTTAAGCAGCACGACAAATGAAACTCATTCAACGAATCTCTTGAAGATTCTTGGCAAAACTCTTTTGGGGCGGATTTGCACCAAACTAATATTCCCAGAACTATCACCTAAAAAATAATTCCTTATTTGTTAACTTTTTAATATAGGGAAAAACGACCTAAGGGGCGAAGACCAGTATTATAACTGCACATTGCAAAGCAAAGAAAAATCTGCAAGAAATTAATTTCTCAACTAATGCACTATGAAGACTATGCCTTGAAAATGAAAAAACCTGCAGACATATTCTCACTGAATGTCCAGCTCTTCTCTAAGTAAGGAAGAGAAACCTCGATAGCAAATTAGTCACATTAGGACATCCTGCTAAACTTCACCTCGAAAATATAAAAAAAAAAAAATTGACCATTTCAGCCCTTGAAAGGACTCTGACCAAGCTTCTAATGATCAATTGTGTTGTGAGTGTTATTAAATGTTTGCACACAATTGACCTAGAACTGGACCTACATGTTTTATGCCGACTCCGAACGGCTAAAGTTCATGTTCTCAAGGAGCTTTACATGGCGTTATTTACTCTCTGAGGTTTGCCATTGTCTGCAGAGAGGTGGTGACCGATCAGAACAATTTTCTATTGAAAAAAACTTTTCGCCGCGGCTGAGGATCGAACCCGGGCTCCGAGCATGCTAAGCCACACACTTAACCTGCATGCCACGGTCACCCCACGGTCACCACCTCGAAAATTTCCTGTTTTCTAAAACAATCTAAAGCAATTGAAATGCTTTAAATAGTTGTCATAGCTCGCCGTAAATTATATCCATAGAGATAGAAAATTGCGAATTGTTAAAAAAAATGCAATGATTTTTTGAGCAAAAATAGTACAAAACACTTTTTATCTTAATTTTGGGGCCTTGGGCCCTTCGGACTTACTTCGTTTACCACTAACAGGTGGCGATTCTGTTGACGGGAAATCAGAAAAATGACAATACATCTTTATTTGTCAGATGGAGTATAAGTCCATTTGTATAGAATGTTCCACCAATGCATGGATTTGTAAAGAATGTTAAACCGTCACTATATTCGGCTATTGCCGCTTATATTTTCAAGGATGTTCAAGAAAATGAAATAAATACCTTTCAGTCTTATTATATATACTTACATCTTTAACTTTTCCTTAAATGCTTAAAGCAAATTTTCAAAACAAGCCTTTGCTTCTGTCAATGCAAAAAAAATTGTTTTTTTCTTTATTTAGCTGCCATAGAGTTGACATTTGCCATTCCCATTTAGTTCCATACAAAAAAATAAAACAAAATAGAATAATTCCCGTTGAGCCACAGCGAAATTTCTTCTGCTCCTTCCACACTTAAGTGCCAAATTGTATTTTTCGCACTCAATTGAGAAGCTGCTCAAATTAAATGCTTAACCATCAAATCTAACCACAGTGTGGCAAGCCTGAACGCCCACGCATCAATAAATTTGAATTGGGTGGATTTAAGGTGGATTGAGGGTGGATTTAAATGTCTGATTACAACTTGTGTGGAATTAAAAATAAACAGAGCGTTAACTCGCACTCGTCTAGGGTGGCTGGATGAATGTGTTGAGTGGCTTTAATTTTTCGAAAATAGGATTACGTGAGGGATGTTTGGCGTTAGCATGAGATGCAAATATTTTTGTTAAATGATGACATATATGTATGTCTTTGTTTTCAAGTTCAAGTTTTTATTTTGTTATATTGTATAGGTACGTGAAAATTGTGTTTTTTCGATTGCAGTGTTTTTTTTTTTTTTTTTGTTAACTTTTGACTTGTACGATGTTGCTATATAAATTTGCAATTATGTAACACATAAATTAAGCAGCGGTATTTTATTTTCAATTATATTTCGCACTCCATGCCAAACAAGTTTAATATGTCAAATAGGAAAAATTATTTTCTGCATATAATTTATAACATATTTTTGCTAAATCTTTTCACGGCACAAGTACAAATTGACACAACGTAAGTTTCTAATGTTGGCAACACTGTTCTGTGAGGAAAAAGACAGACCACCCATGGTGTCAAGCAGCTTGGAAATACTTCCAAAACATGCTTGCAAACTCTGGCGCGATATAACGAGGCAACTCTATGCGTTGTTCTTCATCATAATTTTTCACCAAACAACACCTCACCAGTTGGTCTCAGCAGTTAGTTAGTTGGTTGGTTGGTTGGTTGGCTAGTAGGTAAATGTAGCCACCCGTCAACTATGCTTTCCACCAGCAACAAATACAACAATAAATACATTAACAACGTCACCTACCACCCAAGAGTGTATTTTGAGTATTAACGCAAGAAATAATATATTTTAGTCTTAATCATCAAAAGATTGAAAAATGTCCAAAAATACTTCTTGAGCTTTGTGAATGTGAGGGATCATGCCAAAACATGGTCGTGCTGACCACGATTGGATATTAGCCTGTGCCACGCCAGTTTGTTTTGATAATGAAAAGAGTATTTTCAAAGGAGTACAAAGCTGAATGCATATTCTGTGGAAATGTAAGAACTGCGCACCCAATGAATGTTCAATCAGAATTTAGACACGCTGATTTTGAATTTTTGTCTACAACAAATCTGGAGCTGACTCTACAAACAATCTGTGGAGCACTCATAATTTTGCCGAGTGGATATGAATGTTAGTTTTTCGAAAGGTTAACTCAAAAATAGATTGAAAACTGTGCCTAATCATAATGCATTCTTTGGTGCGTAAATTTTTCCATATTAACTTGTTTTGAGCCACTCATATTCATAACAATATAATATTTCAACGATTTCTGGATCGTTGCTATAAAAAGAATGCTGGGGAAGTGGGATAAATCTGTAGTAGCTGTTCTTTATAGTTATTTCATGGAAAAGAAAATTGAAGCATGCAATTTCCTGAAATTTTGATAGATCTTTAAGTTATGAACTATACGCGAATTATACGAGGTTAAATGTTAATTAAAAAAAAAACAAAAAAAAACAAATTGGCCATTTCAGCCCTTGAAAGGACTTTGACCGAGAACTGGACCTACATGTTTTATGCCGACTCCGAACGGCTAAAGTTCATGTTCTCAAGAAGCTTTACATGGCATTATTTACTCTCTGAGGTTTGCCATTGTCTGCAGAGAGGTGGTGACCGATCAGAAAAATTTTTTATTGAAAAAAACTTTTCGCCACGGCTGGGGATTGTTAATTCACAGATATGAATATATCGATGCTAGAAATATTTCATCTTAAACCACAATAATGTGTACACATGAGGGAACCCAAGGGTTGAATTTGAAAGTCACAATTAATAAACTGCAAAATTATCTTAATATGAATCTGATATTTAGTTAATATTTTGTTGGCGAAGCTTTTTCGTTAGTGCCCAAGTTTGTAATCCTTTGCCCACATACCGCGCACATCGCATACATGTTATTTAAACACGCTTCAAATGATCACCGATTGCAATAAAACTTATTATTTCGCAACAACAACAACAACAACAAATGCTCGGAAGAAAAAGATCGCAACAGCCAAAGCGAAGGAGACATCATAACGCATGTGTTCTATGTGTGTACGTTGCGTCCTGTTCAATATGAGCGCTCCACAGCTTAAAGCGTTAATTCGTAATTTATGTGTCACAGGGAAAAATTGAATGCCACGCGGAATTATAGTGAATTTATCATTTCGCACGGTCTGTTGGCATCGGAAGAGATTCCAAAATGATCTCAAGATGTGCATGCATAAAACGCCTGAAGTTCAGTTCAATGCTATGCCAAGACCACTGCGCTGGCGCACTCCCTGCTCTGCAAGCTGGTCATCTCACAGTTAAGCCGCATTTATTTATACAAAAGCAACACGTTTGTCACTTCGATTGGTGGCACAATTTATGGCAACGTGCTCATAAGTTATGCAAAGTAAAAAAATTTACAAAAGCACCAATAAAGTGTGCCTTAATGTTGTTGGTGGTTAGGAGAAATAAAAGTGCAACAGATTTTGCGGTGGCAAGTGTTAATTGGAATCAATTTGATCATCTGTGGACACAGCTTGCCACTGCTACGAACTGTGATTGTATGAGAAAGCTTCATTGGCAGTTCAGTTTCAAGCTCATCATCATTCATGGCAATGATAATGATAATTTTTTCTTAATTCAATTCGCTCGAAAATCACGCTGTGGGGGGTTGAGTGTTCAAAATATCAAGAGAAGATTATAAAGCTCAAATTGAATTAAATTAAATGCAAATTTATTGTGGTATGGAACGCGTCTTCGAGTGCAAAACAAGGTGAAAGCATCAAATTATAAATGCCTTAGTTACGGTATAACCTTAAGCGCTATGAAAGAGAATCGAAAAAGGAAGTATTTTCAGGATGAATTTAAATTATGATGATGAAAGTTATTAATAAATAACCTTTAAATTGTTAAGGGGCATTAGTTAACAGATATTGTTATATATAAGATTTACTTGAATTTGTTGTATAGCTTTCAAAGTGGTTAATTACATAAGATGGACATAATAACGGACTATTGATTTGAATTTTACTCATTAACGTAAAAAAGTTTTGCATTTTGCAGTTCTCTTTAAGGGCGGGGTAAGGTTTTTAACTCTATTTTTTTACCATTTTTAATATTATTCGTGAAAAATAGCTTTTTATGGGCACCAAAAATTTGTATATGAAAAAAAAACTAGTAAGGTATATCTTCGACTTGGCCGAAGTTAAAATAACCCCACGACAGATTCTTAAAGGTTAAATAATCTTAAATTAGAGAGCTTTTTGTATGAGATTTTAGAAAATGTTGTTAGTTTTATGTGTCTAAAATACAAACATATCAAATTGTTTTTCTGAAGCATAAATATAAGCCTTTTTATAAAATATTAAATTTTGGGGTTGTATAGGAGGTGGGCGTGTTAGTGGGTGGATGACGCCCATTTTTCTAACACACTTAAGTTTTGACATATAACACACAAATACCGAGTTTCCGTTTTGTAACTTTGATATTAGCCTCTTTATAGAGTTTTCATTATTTGTGTTGTATGGGAGGTAGGCGTGGTTTTCAACCGATTAAGCCCATTCTCGAACTTGATCTTAGTTTTTTAGAAAAAAGCTTAAATATCGAATTTCAGCACAATACATAGTTTCAAAATTACGGCTGTAATCGTGTCCACAGACAGACAGACAGACGGACAGACAGACAGACGGACATGGCTAAATCAACTCAGGTGGTGATGCTGATCAAGAATATATGTACTTTTCTATACCTACCACGCCTCCTTATGGGCGTTACACACGTCATGACAAAATTAATATACCCCTTACGCAGTACTCGTGGGGGTATAAAAATTAAAGAACGTTTTGGGGGGGTGGTAGAATCTGATGATACTTTGACTAAAGTTTTAAATTTTTATTTCAGATAATTTCCGACCGAGATATACACTCAAAACAAAAAACATGTAATGTTACTACATTCAAGCAAGCAGAAAAGTTGCCTCGCTTAATATGTGCATTTTTACACATCACGTAAAATTACGTTTCAAATGTGTAAAAGTTACTACCGAAATGTTTAAATAATTACACACCCACATTCGAAAATTTACACAGTGAATGTTTAATTTTGTATAGAAATTACGCATTATGTGTGCAATCCTGCATGATAAACCAGTGGCGTTTCGAAAATATCAATATTTATTATAAATTATATATAATACCAATTAATTATGAAAAACATTTGATACTAATTTATTATTATTATTAAATAATTTTATATTAATTACTATTAAATATTATTTATAATAATAAATTATTTTTTAATTATTTGAGTAAAAGTATCCCAAATATTTCCTTTTCCGATTCCTCATTGCATCGAAATGCGTGCTTTCAGTCTGATTTCAATAATTTTCTTATATAATGTTCTAAAAATCGTTTTATATTGAAATATATATAAATAATTTCAAATTTTATGTTCCAATCATCTTATTTCTTGAGCTCAAAATCAATACAAGTTCCATAATCTTAATTTGAAATCAGTCACATTATTAAAAGATGTTAATATTATATTTCATTAAAGTTTTAAATTTATTCATCAGCTGAATTTAATAACCACAAGGCTTAGTAAAAATTCAACAAATTAATATTTAATTAATTAAAAAAAAAACAGCTAACAATTCAAAAAATTAATATTAAATTAATTTAAATAAGAAATTAAATAAATAAATTTATAATTGTTTATTGAAAATCTTAAATGCTAATAAAACTAATCGTCAAAAAATGATTTGCTTAATGCAATAAAATTATTGAATATTAGTTATTTTTTGATATTAGGTTGTTAACCTTTTGTAAATTATAAATGTTTTTTTTTTTTGGAACCACGTGTTCTAAATTTCTAGCAAAAACGTACGAAAAATTCCATTGTCTGTGAAATTTTCGCAGGATACATTATATTAAACACAAAGTAATAATTAATGACTTGTGTCAGCATTTCCAAAAAGTTATTTTCTGCCAATTTTTGAGCTACGAGGACTTTTTGAATAAATATATATACGTTAGTTATTCCTTGTACATCACATTCTGAAAATTAATATATATGTGAATTTTTATAAACTTCTTTGATTTTTATAGGATTTTACCAAATAAGTTTTTAAAGACACTAACTGGTAAAAGTTATAAAGTTCGTTGGTATAGTCTTGATTATTTTTTCCAAAGTTGTTCTCATCTGAAAAATACGAAAAAATTAAAAATCATAATATTTAAACATTTCCTACAAAATTTACCTCGAAATCTTTAAAAAGTTAGTCTGGATCTTCACCAAAATATTTTATAAAATTTAAAACTATTTCCATCTCATCCGGAAGCTCACACTCTGAAGTATTTTTTAAGGCTTTTTTGCTCGTGCTCAACAGAAATAATTTTAACTTATTTTGCGACTGCCTGAAGTTTTCGCAAAAGATTCTGGAATCAATGTCCATAAGCTGCTTGAAGTGCTGGTACAAGCATTGCTTGTTTAAAATATAAGGTCAATTTATTTGGATCTCTTGTACGGAAGGCACTTGCTCAATGTTGTTGAAAAATTGTCTTTGTAGATGAAAACAATCCTTCATGTGGGACTTAATTAACTCGATTGGTTGAGATTCAGGGAGGTTTATAAATTAAGTTTTTAAGTAATTTTGCTTGTTCTTCATCATTTTCAATGCATCTGAAGGTACTTCGTCCTAAGGTTGCCAGTTAGCCCAAGTTTTTTGAAGTATATTTGACTGTCTCCTCTTTCTAAAAGGAATATTCGACTTAAAAATATTTGGGTTATTGTTTGGTGAACGGTTTAAAAAGTAATGTTACGGAAATTATGTTGCCTTCGCTGTCTTTTTCTAGCAGAGATTTTGGATATTTTGTGACTGCTTGTTGAGTAACAGTTCGAAGAATTCCCATGAGCTTTACACTGCAAGAAGAACACTCATAGTTCCCACTATCGAGAAATGTCCATTATTTTTTTTGGACATTTTGATGCCAATACAAATGCTTCTTGTATGATATATAATTCGAATATTTTTTAAAACAATTTTCTTGCAAGCACTTAAAATAACATTTTTTATTTCTCTATGAATAATAAGGTGCCTCTCATAAATTTTCACTTGTCTAAAACCACTGCCACATATATTGCAATTAAACATTTTTTCTAATAAACTTATTACTATGAATTACTATTTTACACTTCTTAATTAACTTATTAACTTACACTATTATAACTTATTTCTAAGAGAATATTCGTTCAATATTTATATTTTTTAGCACTTATTTTAACTTTTTCACAAAAATATGACCAGAACGCTGCCAAACACACAACAAGAATGAACACGACTCGGCGTAATGGCGTCACTTTTGAACACATGACGCGACCACAACGTTATTGTACGTAAAGAAACAAAGTTCAGCGGTAAGATTACAAAATTGTTTGTGAGTTTACAAACGTGGTGTGTAATTCCGCAAAGAGAATGCATTTTTTAGTTGTAAATGCTCGTAATTTTGAGATTTTGATGCGTAAGTCAAGAAAATAAACATTAAATGTGTAAATATGTGGAAAATTAGTAATTTCACACAAAAAAATACCAGTATTTAGACGGTAATTTTACATGCTGTTTTTAGAGTGTTGTCAACACCTCAAATTGCTATTTTTCTAAGACGTTCTGGGAAGAGCTCTGTCACCGGCTGGTTTTTCAATATTTCCGAATGAAGAAATTATAGAATATTGTTAAAAGTACACTTCATGGTGTTCAAAAGGTTTAAATAATTTTGCTTAATCCATACTTTTAAAAAAAATGCACAAGGTTTGCCTCTTATGGAAATGATGTCAACGAAAAAAAAAACAAAATAATCTTTTGTAAAATTGCTTTCTTCTTCTTTACTGTTGTTACAGTTTCTGCATTGATCGTTGGCTTCAATATCCAGCCGGAGAGTATGTGGTCCTGTCAAGCAGTGACCCGAAAGTACTCCAAGTAAAACGGGACCTCTCGCCCTTTTGGGTCGTAGTATTAGTGTGGTACGTTTGATATTATAAGAAGATCATGATATTCTGGCAGTACTGCAGGTAGTGAGGTTATCCCAACCCTCTTTGGCCTTGTGAAGAGAATTTTTTTTTGCATTCGAGTTTAAAAGTGGAAAAGTTGGTATTCCCTTTCCCCTTCCTTCTCTGGAAGTCGTTCCCTTCCAAGCCAGTTCATCGACTTTGTCGTTGCCTTCGATATCTCAGTGCCCTGACACCCAAAAGATGTGTGTTCTGACAGGCTTTGTCATCTCGTTAATAGATCTGCAGCAGGCAGCGATCGATTTTGAATTAAAAGAGTATGGGCACAGAGCTTTTAGTGTTGCCTGATTAGCTGAGAGAATGAACTGAGATGCTACTTTGGCGGAGTTGTATTGAGGCCTCTTTTATCGTCAAGACTTCTACTTGGTAAACGCGGCAACGAAAAAAGTCTCAATCCCCAAAACCGAGGAAAAATTCCTCCTCCCACTACTCCCTCAAGTTTTGAGCTGTCTGGGAATATGTTTATTCCTCCAGGTATGACATTGGGTCTTTTATTCCATTCCAGTATATGACGTTTTTTGCGTTGATCTGTATTTTCATTCCAAATAAGTTTCTTATCCGAGATTACGCCCAGATATTTTGAGCTTTTGATGAATTTAAGCCTTATATTGTTGAGTCTTGGGGCTTCAGAATGGGAATTTTGTACTTCCTTGTGAAGAGCACTAGTTTTGTCTTTAATGGGTTCAAGCTGAGTCAACGTATTCCTGAAAAGCACGACAGTGACTCTTGTGCAGTCGTTTCCAGGCCCATACCTGCTTTGGGTATAAAAACAACTTTAGCCTCCTTCCAGTAAGAGGGGATGTAGTTAATGTTTAGGCAGCCGGCGAAAATGATTTGCAATCAAGGCATGATGTGTCGGAGGATGTGAATTAATTGGGCCGGCACAATATTATCAGCGCCTGGCAACGTGTAGTTCTGAATGGCGATCACAGCCCATGTTATTTTTCTTCTTCCCAACAGTTTATGAACTAGTTTTGGAGAAAATTGTAAAGATGATGTAATTTTAGTTATCGAGCTAGTTAATTCACTTGGAAAGTGAGTTGTTTTTATAATTTTTTGTTGTTTTTGTGTTGTTTTATTATATTTCTTCATACTGGTTATCCCAGTTGCGGATAATGGGTGGTTCACCTCATAAAGGGCACCAGATATCCGGAACACTGCGTTACTGACTGAAATAATTTTGATGTGCTTCCAGCCTCGGAACGGGTTGTATAACACCTTGATTTCACTCATACCTTACAGCTATGGGGAGGAAAGGCACCATTGACACCAGAGTTAAAGCAGCCAAAAGGACACTGAAGTGGTTTTTACCGGTCGGCATCCACTTGGGTTCAGTGAATGATTTTTGGCACTCAAAGTCAGTTTGCATCTATAACTTTATCTTTGCAGTACTTTCACCAAGTTTCATTAAGGCGTTAGGCCACTCTAGAACTTTCGAAAATTCAATAATTTTTTTTTTTTGTTAAATGGTCCCTTACGACCTCAAAACTGATGTCTCAAAAGATGATAGTCGGGAAAAATTTCTAAGTTCTTGGTTTTATAATTTTAACGCGTTTATTTCAAAACTGAATTTTTTTATGTTTGCGATTCACTTGAATCTTGGAATATATATTGAAAAATATGTTGTGTGTGAAAGTACGTAGAACTTTTTTAAATTGAATAGTTTATTTGTTATTAACAAAAATCATTTTAGATTATTTAATCCTTAAGAATCAGTCGTGGGGGTATTTAACTTCGGCCAAGTCGAAGATATACCTTACTAGTTTTTATGTACATCCAATACATAATCATATAAAAAATGAATTAAGTTTCAAGGGAGTTTCAGTTTACCTTAATACTGACCGATTTGAAGCTTAAACTTACCAAGCATACAAAATTTCAGTATCATAGTATGGTAGTGTAGCATCGTAGGTCTGCTCGAAAAAAAGTGTTTAATAAATTCATCCTAAAATATTTCTTGATATATTTTAGGTTATATCTTCCATGAAATTATTAATTACTAGCGGATATAACCCGGTGTTACTCGGGGTTGTGCCTCGAGCGCAGAAAAAGAACGATTTTTAAAACTTTTCTCATTTCAACATTTTTTAAATTATCAATTTAATTTTTTAAATTATTGTGTTTTGCGGTTTTATCCCCTCCCTCTGTCAAAAGTGTTTAGTCAAATTTCCGGAAAACTGTAGCTGCCGGACATGATTAAAAAAAATTACATCTTCAACGTCTCGATCTGACGTCTGGTTTCTGAGGAAAATGGACACCCACACTCAGAAAAAAAAACACATATATTCCTCCTGTGAAAAATTTCTCTATTTTCGATAATAGCAAGTTTCTCTTTTCAAATAAAATTTTCTTCAATTAGAATAAATTTTCACATTTCCAAAGAAATATTTCTTCACTTCTAGGAAATGGAAATATTTCAGTGTCTCTTATAATGACAAATTTTCTCGCACAAAAAAATTCTCATTTATACAGAAAAATTTTTTGAAAATGAAAATTTTTTCCAATATTTTGATAAAAAATTCACTATGAGAAGTATTTTCTTCAATAAAAACAAATGTTTTCTAAAAAATAAAGAGTCTTTTTCTCTAAAATCGAATTATTTTTATATATTTCTCTTTTTCATAGAAGGTTTTTATCATTTTTAAAGAATTTTTAAGATCGCACTTAGAGAAAAGCATTCTCTGGAGAAAGGTCAATACCATTTTTTAGTAAATATGATGCCATTTTTATCATATTCCGAGAAAATTTTACTGAGTGCAGTTTGAAAAGTCATTTCGATAAAAATGCGTTTTTCTTAGCATGCATTTAATATGCAATTTTATCTCAAATAAATTCCAATTTAAAAAAATCCTTTAAGCATCGATTCGATTTTTGGATTGTCTTCATTCAACTTCGGTTTTGGTCGATACTGTTCGGGTAATTTTTTTTCATCTTTATATAGCTTCTGCTGGTATTCGTTAAACTTCTTTTTTTTCGCTCGTCTTTGGTTCTTGACCGTTTGGACGTGAATGAGCCGAACATAGTTGATTTAATAAAGCGCCCTCTCACGGAAGTTTTCTGAAATTAAAAAAGCCTCAATTCTGTTGCAGGATCAGTTTATTTCACGTACCAAATTTTAGTAAATCGATCCAGTCATTTAGGAGTTATTGAGTCTTAACAATGCAATTCTTAAAGCGCCCTCTTTTCGGAAGTCTTTGGAATTTTTTATATTTTATGTTTTATCTTGGGTGCATTTGAACGTTCATACCAAATTTCATTGAAATCGGTCCAGGCGTTCAGGAGGTATTGAGTCTTAAAAAAGCACTTCTTAAAGCGCCCCCTTACGGAAGTCTTTGGAATTTTTATAGCCTATGTTATCTTGGGCGCAGTCGAACTTTCATTCCAAATTTTATTGAAATCGGTCCAGGTGTTTAGGAGTTATTATGGAGTGTCACGCCCAGATAATTCCGCCCACTTTTTTACCGATGCTTTATCTTGGTTGCAGTTGAACCTTCATACCAAATTTCATTGAAATAGGTCCAGGCGTTTAGGAGTTATTGAGTCTTAAAAATGCACTATTTAAAGCGCCCTCTTGCGTAAGTCTTTGGAATTTTTTATAACTTATGTTTTGTTTTGGGAGCAGTTGAACCTTCATACCAAATTTCATTGAAATCGGTCCAGACGTTTAGAAGTTTTTATAGAGTGCCACGCCCACATACTTCCGCCCACTTTTTTACACTCCCTATGTTCTTTCTCACTATGAAAGGTATTCGGTGTCTAAATTTCAGCTCAATCGGATAAACGGTGCGCGAGCCTATACAAACAGACAAACATTTGATTTTATATATTAGATTAAAAATACCTATTTTTTTGAGAAAAAACAATGGACAAATTTTTTGTTTCTGATAATTGTCAAATAAAGTTTCAAAATAAAGCTTCAAAAATGATTACTAACATAACAACAAATTTAAAAAAAATGGAATATCCTGGGCTAAAGAAAGGCACTTTTTTAAATTAAAGTATATTTTTCTGATCCGACGTCACTTCTCTCTTGCCAGGTCATGCCAAACCTCAGAGAGTAAAAACTACCATGTAAAGCCTCTTGGGAACTTGAACTTTAGCCGTTCGGAGTCCGTTAGTTATCTATCAATTATGTACAAACATTAATTTATCATAAGATGCTCGGTCAAAATCCTTTCAAGGACTAAAATAGTGATTTAAACCCGGGTCTGCGTAGTTCTTTGGCTTGCACGCCACACACTTAGCACACTTAGGTACGGCCACGACCATCTTTTCTACTTCGTTTACAAGTTCTTATCAAATTATTCGCATTTTAAAATTTCATCTAGTTGTTGAAATGATTTGCCTCAATATTTTCCTAATTTTTGCTTTAATTTGTTATTCACACGCCAAGCAAACTTTTCGGTTTAAGCCAAAATTGATCCAGCACGTTGACTGCATGCTACAACAATAACAATTTCAGTTCACTTAAATTGCCAATAATGAGACATGAACAACTCGCATTTCGTTCTGAACTGAAATCAATTGCAGGTCAATTGCTTGTTTTGCCCAACTTCTGCAATCGATTTGCGGACGTGAAAGAAATTTTAAAGTTAAGGTAATTTTGGGATTCCCTAGTTTGCTTATGGGCTTAGTTGCGAAGGAGCGAACCTATGGGCAGCACATAACACTTCCACGAACTGCACCTTTAAGTGACAAATTAGACTTCTTTGCCAAAGAAAACACTGCCATAACATTCAAGTGTTCGTGCCAACTGATGAAGACCGCTTGATCACCAATGTCTTCTGTCTCTTGCTTGTACTGTACCATTGATCACGCTACAATTTACCTCATTTAAATTGTTTCCTCAAATTGGTTTCCATTTTTATTTCTTTTACATTCGCAAACCACACCAAAAAAAAAAAGTCTGCGGTTCTTATTTAAGGTGTTGATTTGATTACTTCGTCGGCCATATAAGTAAGCATGTATTTAGGAATATCTTGGTGAAGATTTACCAATTCGATCGTGAGTTTCATTTATCAGTTTTGAGTTTTGAGTTTCAACGTTTTGTTTTGCGTTTTTCGATCGATGCCGCCACGATGTTGTTGGAATAAATGTGAAAAATGATTTGACTTTAATGATCGCCACTGAGTCTGACTGAGGTTCATTACGGCGGTTGGGGCTAAGGTTTTGGCTTTGAGGCATCGTTATTTCGGCGAGCAGTGAAGGTGTTAAAAGTGTTGCCAATTTTTATCTGCACTTAACGTGCCAACTAGTTTCATTGTTTTTGTGGTTGGAGTTATTGTTATGGTTGTAGGTGATTTGATGCTTTTGATGAGATAATTTATCGCACATAGATGCGCCACAAAATAGATGGTTTGGCATAGCAGTTTTTGTTTTTTATATTTAATTTTTTTATTGGATTGCAGTGATATGCTGCTCGATAATATCGTGGGAAACTGAAATGTAAAATTAGAGGTCTAAAAGAGATAATATTTTTATGTTAAAGGCTAAAGTAATGTTATGTTTACGGTGCTTAGAATGGGGTGCAAACTACATCAGTGTAGTTATAATTACGTACTTTTGTCTGGCTATCGTGAAAATGGTTAAGAAGGATGATGTGGGGAAAAGCAGCTGTACACTAGCGTTCATATTTCTGTGAATTACGAATTACGCATTAAGTTACAAAGGTTAAAAACATATAGAAAAATGCTGCAGGTTTCTACTTTAGAAACTAAATCTGAACAGTCAGCAAGACACATGGTGCTGTTCAAAATTTAATTCTACATTTGTCACGGGGACTCTCCAAACAAATTCGTATTCATTGTAATTTTAATTCAGTCACCACTTACGATGCACTTGAGCTAAAGTTACGTCATTCTAGATGCTTTACAATGAGATATGCATGCGAAAATATTCCTTTAGCATTAAATACCTCATATGTCTAACTATATATATGATACTCTTGATATGATATAAATAGTAGAAATGAATTAAATTTTTTCTTGGTCAATAAAATACTCACTTCTTTCCAGCCCAAAGAAATATATTTCAGAAGCATAAAAACAAAAATTACATAAACACTGAGAATTTTTTCTCATAATATCATAGTTTTATTTATTCTTTTATAATTTTATATTACTGTTTATATTGATTTAATATTATTTTCTGCTTGATCTGTATCAATAATATATAAAAACAAAAATTCTTACATAAAATTATATATTAAAATTTATATATTATAACTCTTTGTAAATCTGGTATGTTAGCTTAAAGGTCATATAAGTGGAAACAATATCCATTTATTTTATAATACACTGTGGTATATTTTAGTATTATGTATTATGCCAATATGCACATGTATATATTTTTTTGTTTTAATTTTGCTATATATTTTCATGTTTATTATTATTTTTTTATAAATACTTATTTACATTTTATATTTAGCTTAAAGAAACTATTTGTATAACGCTTAATATAAATTATTTTCAATATTTTTTTAATGAAAAACTTTTCAATATATACAGATGTTAAAGAAAACAATGTAATTTGCATTTTAAAACAAGGCATTGTGAAAAGCAGTAAATATCTAGTTCATAAATCAATAAAAATGTTTAATCAATTTATGTTGAGTAGATATGTTAAGTATTTTGCTATTTTGTTAATTCTCAAAAAGGTTTCTTTTCAAAAATATAAATTAAGATGTAATTAGTGAATGTTAATAAAAACCTTCGAATATTTTATCACTGAAATACTAAAAAATAAATTATATTTAAGCACAACAGAAATTAAAATTAATAAAAAATACAGAAATTTTACAGCTTTTTCAACTTCTGAAATAATTAATGATCAATAGGCTGAGACATTCATCCAAGTAAAAAACAGTTCCAATTGTGATATGAACTTCCTTTTGTTATTATCTTACCTGAAAAATTTTGCAGTCAAGCTTACAAAAGAAAAACGAATTGGCCATTCACTAGACCTACATGCCTTCTGCCGACTTGAAACGTCTTAAGTTAATGTTCTCAGGAAGCAGTTTACATTGCTTACTCTCTGAGGTATGCCTTTGTCTGTAGATAGGTGACAGCCGATCAAAAAATATATTTTAATTAAAACAAAACTTTTGTCCGAAATGAGAATGGAACTCGGGACTCATTCGTTGGCACACCACACACTTAACAGGCACGGCCATGACCGACAAGTATGCAATATACATATGATGTTTTAATCATCATGAAAATATCACTTTGTGTTAATGAATTATTATGCAGGGCCTCACACCGAATAAGTAGCATAAGTCCTTGAAAAAACTACTCTTTGCGCTTAGATCATTCTTCTCCATTTTATGGAAGAGGTGCATCTGATTTATAGCTACGTACCTTGCCTTAGACACGAGTACGTTTAATTTTCATTAGATATTCACATTTCTTAAGGTGCAAATGGAGAACCCCTCTTAAACTCTGGAACCTAGCGGTGAATGAACTACTGGTTAAACTAGAACGAGAGGGATGCAGGGTGATAGCATACGCTGATGACGTTGTTACTGTCACCTCAAAAAAATAAATATCTACTTCACAGAAGTTGAGGCAAATTGTTAAAACATCCTCGTGAATTGAGTTTCCAGCACCGTAGTGAAGATAGCAACGCACGCCCATCCACACGTTTCGAAATTCGAAAACATCTAACCAAAAATTCACCACACACAAGATTTTGACCATAAACGAAAGTGGTCAAATGCTAAACTAAATATTATGCGTCTGCTTGTCAATGCAGTCATTTTCATATTTAAGTACACAATTAGCACAGGCAAAAAATTTCTATTCCGTGGCTCAGTTGGCTAAGCAGTTGATTTATCGATTTGATTTGATTTGATGAATGGAGTTCGATCCTCAGCAAAACCGTATTTTTTTTTTGTTATTTTTATATAATTATCTTATATAATTGATTATTTAATTAATGTAAAAATTGAATTGAGCAACTTTTTTTTTTTTTGTTACATCCTAGTATCGAACCGCGGACTGCGGTAACCATCGCATTAGATTCGCGAGTTTTAACCCGGGCTAATCTATTGGTTTTTCTGTTGTTCTCAATTGTACAGTGTTCTACGTGCTATGATTTCGAAAGTAAACCTTAAGTATAAATAATAAACCTTCAGGATTTATATATATATATATATATAAAAATATGTGTATATAACTTTTATGGGTTTGCTTTATAAATTCTACAGTTTTTAAATTAAACTTAAAGTCTAAATAATAACCCTTTTGGCCTTAAATATCGCAAGTCGCAAGAAGTTTAGTGGGTTTATTTTTTAAACCCTTAAGTTTAAAATTATTGCAAAAATAAACTTTCGATTTTAATAATCCACTGTTTTGTTTAAATTTTACAAAACATGCATTTTAAGACTTCTTAGTTAATTAACACTTAATTTTTAACACTTGATAATTTTAAAAAATAAACTTTCGGCTTAAATAATAAACTTTCTGAGCTTAATTTTCACAATACAAACATTTTTAAACTTTTTGGGTTTACTTTTTGAAACCCAAATTTTAAATTCGTTAATTTTTCGAATGTAAGACTGGAAAATTTTTAAAAATAAACTTTAAGGTTTAAAAAACGAGTCATAAATTCAAAGAGAGTTTTAAAGGTTTTAAATTTAAACTCAAATTGTCGCCTGTATAGATGCTGGAATTGTGTGGCTTGTCGTTTGTGGCTAGGTTTTTGTGGCTAGGCTTTTGGCTGGGCTTGCGTTGGTAGGTTTTTGTGGGTACGCTTACGTTCCTAAGTCTTAGTTTCTGGAATTGTGCAGGTAGTCTTTTGTGGCCAGGCTTTTGTGGCTAGTCTCTTGTGGCTAGGCTTACGTTGCTAGGGTTCTGTAGCTAGGCTTATGTTATTAAGACTTACTTTCTGGAATTGCATGGCTAGGGTTTTGTGGCTAGGCTTTTGGGGGTAGGCTTTTGTGGCTAGACACTTGTGGCTACGCTTACGTTATGTTATTACGTTACGTTGTTATGTTGCTTGAGTTCTGTAGCTAGGTTTTTGTTATTAAGTCATATTTTCTTAAATTGTGTGGCTAGACTTTTGTGACTAGGCTTACGTTGCTAGGTCTTAGTTGCTGGAATTGTGTGTCTTTTTGTGACTTGGCATACGTTTATTTATAATTTTCAACTTTTGGGTTGTATGGGAGGTAGGCTTGTCTGTGGGACTATTAATTTTGTTTTTGCTTTGCATATTACAAAATAATAATCTTGATTATTTTGATGCGAAAGGAACTTAACTATTATTACTCATATTTATACTTTTCAAAAAGTTTTTCGTACGAAAGTACCATCTTTAAATACTTGTGGTCAATATTCTTATCAACGTTTGTTTTATAAAATTGAATTCACGGTTATTTGTCAGAATCGTTAATTAATTAATTTTAAATGCGCTTAAATACCTGCATATATGTTTAAAATATTTTTTTAACTATTCTGCTATGATATGAGTTTGATTTGTTTTTCAATACTTTAACACTGGATTGAACGTGGTGAGTTCAAAATCGTTGCTGAACTTTATAAGATGAGTAAGAAAAGTGTTGAAATATTTTTTCAAAAGCAATACCTATGTTCTAAAATATTGGAAAATATTTTATTGAGTAAGAAGTTTTAAAATTATTTGGTGAAATTGTTCTTGATTTTTTTGCATATTTTTTTTTTTTTTATTTATTTCATTTAAAGTGCTGTAAAACAATGAATAAAAACGTAAGCATTAAGACTGTGTAGCAGCGCTTGCATACCGATTATACACAAGTTAAAAGAAATAATTGCAAACATTGGCTTCAGTAAGCAGTGTGTTCGAAATTGCTGTGTTGTATTGTGGTGAATTTAAAAACTGTGGCTGAGTTCGAAAAAATCCGACGCTATCTTCACCCATTGGGTGAAGATAGCGTCGGATTTTTCAGCCACACTTTCGAATTCGAATATGCATGCGTTGCTATCTTCCCTCCGGTGTTTCCAGCTGTAGACTCAGCGTTTACCCTGATAAAACTGATTTAGTGATCTGCAATAAACAAACAAACATGAAAGGACTTGGACCGAGCTTCTAATGATCAATTGTGTTGTGTGTGTAATTAAATGTTTGCACACAATTGACCGAGAACTGCACCTACATGTTTTATGCCGACTCCGAACGGCTAAAGTTCATGTTCTCAAGAAGCTTTACATGGCATTATTTACTCTCTGAGGTTTGCCAATGTCTGCAAAGATTGCCATTGTCGGGAACTTAACCTGCATGCCACGGTCACCACAAGACTGGGTCCTACAAGACTTCATTTTCCGAGTCAAGCAAAATGCTTAGGGGGCGTCCATAAATTACGTGAGGTGTCATCACGTCATCACGTACACTTCATCACGTACACTTCACGTACACTTCAGGTGTCATCACGTCATCACGTACATCACCTACACTTGGGCAATAAAGATCATAATAGACCAAGACCAAAATAGCATAATTTTTTTTTGTTTCAACCAGAAAAAAAATTGCGTGATATTTGCCGAGACCCCCCCTCTCTCCAACGTAAGATTAGATGACATTTGACTCTACCCTCTCCCCCCCTTAAACATCTCACGTAATTTATGGACGCCCCCTTAGGATAGAAAACTAAATTGGACGCCCAACCTACTCGAGAGAACAAAAAAACCAATAAAGCTTATTCATATAAAAATAGCAGTGGGTAACAAGTTTAGACTACAACTACATGTTACACACTGGCTCTATACAGCTGTTATAAGGCTGATATTGTAATACTCTATTATATAGTGGCTTGACAGACCTCAATATACTTCGTAAAGTGCAAAGATCATCTAAGCAGTGTATTAGCAGAGCACTAAGAACCACTTATACCACTCCACCTTACACCAATTGATATCGTAACAATAGATAGCTGCAATTACAGCGATGTCTTGACACTCTGGTATTAGAAAATTTTCCCTCCAGTGTCTGTAGACCGTTCATCACGCAAAAGCATTTCTTGTAAAAAAAAATTTCGTGTGTACATTACCTCCAAAAATGAATGGGCGCTTGGAAGTTCTCCACTTAACAAAGCCATTGACATCTACACTCTTGGATCAATATTAAATGGCAAAGTGGAGAGAGGAGCCTACTCTGAATACTTAAATATCAATCTTGCTTTTGGGGTCCTCGACCACTTTAGCGTCTTCCAAGCTAAAGTGAAAGTCTTCCAAGTTCCATGAAGCCGTTACTTTTCTTCAGGTGAATGATATATCCCATAGAAAGCCCTGGACTTTGTTAAAATAATATCAAACGGTCCTTAGTTGCCGCATATCTCTACATGAGATGGTAGAGCAGCTCATCATTAACATCAGCTGGTCGACGGGAAGTACATGGCACATGGCGCGTCAAATTTGGCAAATCCTGAACTAAAAGCGCTCAAACGAATTAATTTCCCTTAGAAGGGGTCAAAAAATACTGCTATAGATGTCAAAGATACCAGCAGATTCCAACTGGTTAGCCGCGTCGATCTAAACTTAGCCCATCAACGAACTATTCTGCCATAAACTACAACTTCCTAAGTCGTAGTAGGTCATACTGATGAATATGAATTTCAATTGTTTAGAAATGAGAAGAGACTTAAAAAAAGGCGACAGCGTAATCTTACTGTGACCTGGCTGGGATTCGAACATGGGACCACTAAATTGGTGGTCAAGCACGCTTACTACTCGACTATCGAAACAGAAAATTGTTATGGTTTGCATATAAGAAACACTATATGTAGAACAACATTGGGGGTTAGGTCCAATAGACTTTTGGGTCTTTCCGGTGAAAAATTTATATTATATGGTATATGTATGTGATGAGTCAAAAAGGTTCAGATGGTGACGTGTCTATTATAAAAAATACTGGTATAGAAGCTGGTGGTGACCGTGGCATGCAGGTTAAGTGTGTGGCCTGGCATGCTCGGAGCCCGGGTTCGATCCCCAGCCGCGGCGAAAAGTTTTTTTCAATAAAAAATTTTTCTGATCGGTCACCACCTCTCTGCAGACAATGGCAAACCTCAGAGAGTAAACAATGCCATGTAAAGCTTCTTGAGAACATTAACTTTAGCCGTTCGGAGTCGGCATAAAACATGTAGGTCCAGTTCTCGGTCAATTGTGTGCAAACATTTAATAACACACACAACACAATTGATCATAAGAAGCTCGGTCAAAGTCCTTTCAAGGGCTGAAATGGCCAATTTTGTTTGTTGTTGTGGTATAGAAGCCTGTCATATGACGGGTTGTATTCAAAATGGTTAAGTAGCAGACGATATGACATTTTTCATTCACCTCAAATGTTGTTTTGTTCCTGTCGTCGTCAATGTGTCTTTACTGATAAATATCAAATCAATTTTGTGTGCATACTTTTAGGCTAATAATAAAAAGCAAAATTTTTCATATAAAAAGCAATGTAATAGCTTTCTGGTTCAGGCAACAACTAAAACAGTTTGAGCGATATAGAGCACGAAGCAGGACGCTTGTCTTTTATATATTAAGATTATGAATTTCTTGCAGTGTCCAAAACACTGTGTAACGTGAGTGACTATTGCTTAAATCGGTATAAAAACAATTGTTAACAAATGCCGAAAAACTGTTTCAGATCTCGTTAGACCAACATTTAATAAAATAAAATAAAATAATGTCCACAAAACAAACTTTGATTCAAGTACAGACCAACAATAAATGTCGCCAAATGTAACGTATGTTACCAGTCATTGCTAAAAAAATTAAAATTATCTAAACACGTATTAATGAGAACAAACTTAAACACTTCATATACAAATTAGATTTTTGTTGGTGGATAGATTTTGTCTATTGAAATTAGCTAACCGGGTTAGTCATCATAGGAGCTAAACTCGTAACATGACCTACCGTAAAATTACACTTTTACCACAATTTTCATGTTTCCTGAATCTGTGACACATCTCTGTCTGCGCTACTGTAAATAAAACTTATCTGGGGCTGGCGTAGGACATCATTGTAATGTCGTAACAATCAATTCCTATAACATATAAGAAAGTATAATAAATAAAACCAATACAAAAATTTTATAAAAACATAACTTTTATTTTAAGAAATTGTGTGCTTTTGGGTTTATAAATAAAAAATATACAGTTGAAATTCAGAAATACAATAGACTTAAACTACTCTTGCACTGGTTTATATTGTGGAAAAAATAAATTAAATATATATCAGTCCGGATTCAGTAACCCGGACTAGTTGAATTTTCTATATTGGAGAAAGAACACTTCACTCTCTAACTTCAAAAACGTCACAGCTAAAAATACAAATTTTATTCATTGCGCTGAAGCGGTTTTCAATATTTTTTGGAAACTTACAATGGTCTGCATGAAAAACGTTTTTTTACAACTTATGACGTTTTTGAAGAAAACAAGCAATTTGATATAATTTTTTTTTATTAGCAATATTTTTTCGACATTTGATTAGAAATCAAACGTTTGTTTGACGGTATAAAATTGAATATAAACTAATTCGCATCTTTAAGATGTTTCTGTTAAATAGATATGCACTAGATGAGTTGTTTTTAGCTCTTGAGTATGTAAATAAAAAATTTCTATATCTTAAAAATTAAAAATTAAAAAAACTAAAAATTTTATATATCTATAATTGCCACATTTCTAAATTTTGTATTAAAGTTAAATTTGCTAAAATATAAAGACACTCGCACTAAAATAGTAAAGAAGTTTTGTTTTTTTTTTTGGTATTTTTCAATAACTCTCATAAAGAGTCGGGGGAGAAGTTTGAAGAGTATTTCATTAGAGTTAAACTTACTTAAATATGTTTTAAAATTAAAAAAGAAAAAAATTAAGTAAAAATCAGTGCCATTAAGATTTACACATACATATTTTTTGTTTTGTTTTTTTTTTTTTTCAATTTTGCATAGAAAACTAATGAATTATATGTATTACGTTGAACGCAATTTAATTCGAAGAATTTGTTAAATTTAAGACTATCACTGGAAACCAAAACAATATTTTGCAATAACTTAAACTTGTTTGAGTTTTGTTTTTCTGCATGTGACTGAATCTGAATCTTCGATTAATATGGATAAAAAATAATTTTTTAACAGAGTTATACATAAGCTTAGAAAAAATATTTCACAAATTGATAGTAAAAAGGAATCCTGCTTATAAAAGTTAATTTTTGAAAAGTAAATTTTAAGAAAATTTCAAGATTTCGAAATTATAAATAGTAGCCTATCAAATATTCAATTTTCAAATCTGATTACATTTTGGTGAGAATTCAGTTTTACTTATTTGTAAAGTTGAAGTTTTTACATTCAAACTTATACAATGTTTCAAGTAAGACGAAGCTTTTTCACACTTTCTGTAAAAAGTGGATTTGTTGTGCTAACTTAATTATAATTAAGAACTCTTCAAATTCATTTAATTTATAAGCCATAAGTTAGCTCTGAAAATACGTGTTTATGCTGATAAATATAGCCTGTTTAGGACTTCCTTCTTGCTGCATTTCTGAAATATATTATCTAAAGCCGCTGAAAATTATTTAACCCCGTATCAGAACTTCTACACAATTCGTCATTTTTGTTTAAGTATTGCATGCAAATTTTTGGCTTAAAGCAAACTTAGCCAATATAAATTATAAATTAGAAGTTATACTTTTAACGTTATAACGAACAAAAATAGAAAAAACAAACTATTTACAAAACAATAATTAACTAACTGAAGATCATAACTAAGATGTTATAATTTAAATTTATGCTATATATTTTTTTGTCTCTTTTTTAAGTTATTTCTTTTTGTTTTTGTGTGTTTTTTTTTTGTTTTTGTAAATTTTTTAATGTTTTAATATTTTGTTGTTGTTGTACAATTACACTACTTGACATCCACTATGAGAGGAACTTCGCTGATATCGATTAAATTTGGCGGTGATGCTAACTGTTGATGTTGATGTTGATGCTGCTGCTGTTGTTGTTGTAGCTGTTGTTGTTGCTGATGATGTGCTATGCCTGATGATGGTGTTGTTGTTGACGATGTAGTCGATGATGCCGATGACAGTGCAGAGGACACCGAAGAGGCAGACGATGCTGCTGATGTTGCTGCCACAGACATTTCAATATCGTTGCTGGCCAACATCAGACGTCGATGATGATGCTGTTGCAAACATTGATTTGCATTGACAGCCGCAGCAGCCATCATCATTGTGGCAGCATCACAATAGTTTGTCAGCATAGCTGTTGAGCTAACAGAGGGCATCGCCCCAGTTGTGGATGTGGCAGCAGCTGCTGCAGCGGCCGCGTATGTAGTGGCAGCCGCAGAAGTGGCAATAAAGTTGCCACTGTTACCACTTGTTGCAAAGCCATAATCGTTTGCACTGCTGACTGCAGCTTGGCTAACACCAACGCCTACACCAATTGTGCTGTTTGCTCTGCTGAATAGTCCTCCACCGTAGGCAGCGCTGCCAGCTATGCCGTTCATCATTAGATTGCTCATCGTTTCTCCATTACTGCTGCAGCTGCTGTTGTTGCTGCTGCCGCTCTTATTGCCATTGTTTAGGTTGGCACTCATACTGTTGTTGTTGTTATAGTTATAGTTACTGATCATGCCACCATTGGCAGCAGCAGCGGCAGCGGCGGCGGCGGATGATCAAGTTGTTGTCAATTGGCGCCACATCGTGTGTCACATCGATGGCAAGTAAGGCCACGAAAAACTGTTCCCGGACAGCAGCATATCACGGATAAGTGTTTCGATGGGTGTTTTTCCGACTAGACGAACAAAAAACAATTGCTCTATGACCTGCTCGTGGTTGGCGATGAGATAATAGGAAAAGAGAAAAATAAGAAAAAGAAAAAAATAAACAAAAATTAAATCTCAGAATTTAAAAAATACACATTAAGACTACCAAAAAAAGAGCTGTATAATGAATTTTAGAAATTTTTTGCATTTTTTGAGTTTTAAGGCCATACATCACTATTTTTTATCTTCACAATTATGTAAAATCTATACATCTGTAGTCATGTGCTTAAGTTTAATTTCAGTGTTTCGAGATATCTTGCTTCAAAGTTTTAATCCCCATATATTGTGATATTATATAATCATAAATAATAAACATAAATTAATAAAACATAATTAATAATAACGCTTAATGATCCAAATTTTCTGTGAATATGGAGCTAAACATGTGCTATATATAACTGCACCAATAACTCAATTCTCTCTTATGTCGACTTATGCTACTCTTTCATATGACCACAGATTATTATAAAAAAAAAATTGGGTTAATTACAACATTTATAACTTAAGAATAGTTCGACCGATTTTAATAATCTTTGATTTGTTAGATTTGTTTCCGGCTCATATAGCAAAAAAGCTACTAGGGCGTACAAGATGCTGTCATCCTAAAAGTGAACTCTTTTAGTTACTCTTCAAATCCATGACATTTTTGAGGGGTGGCATCCTGAACATGAACACATCATAAATGTCAGATCGATCTGTCAATGATTAGTAACATAATAGTGTTCTAAATTAAACAACTTTTAGTATTGTTATAAACATGGATTTGAAGAATTTCGCTCTTTTTGCGAAACTAAAGTGCGAAAAGCTTTATAAATACTCACCCCTATCGTGAGTTCCGCCGCAATGTATTTTTCGCCCGAAAATAATCAGTTGTTCTTTTCGCTTATTTTGAGTTTCACACGAAAAATTTCGCATGTTCGAAAAAATCCGCCTATCGGAAACTGTGATTTATATCAGAATGTTTCGCCTTTACATATATATTTTTTCACTTTTATTTTTTTAGCGGAAAAGATTCAAGAAAAATTTAAGCACCTTTTATTTTTGCAAAAAAAATGAAAATTCATTTATTTTGTCTTAATGTAAGAAGCAAAACAATAACCGTAGTACAAAGCAAAATTCTTCTGAGCAAAATGCAGGAGTGGCCCGATATTATACAAGGTTTCTTGCAGGAAAATATAGATAGAGTGGCGCTATTTTGGCAACTCAGTTTTGAATTGAACAGTGCTGGACACCAGTTAAAGACGATTGGAAGGAGGTGTGGATTTCTGCTACGTGTATGCTTCTTTAAAAATAAACTTTGAATTTGTAGTCTTAGAATGAGCAGAAAAGATACGTCCGACGAAAAGCTGCCCAAAACAAAAAGTACGTAAGAGGAACGGGGGTGGTCCCAATCGAACGCAAAAATTGTCACCTTCAGAGAAAGCCATATTTCAGCTTATAGGACTGAAAGAAGCAATTGACGATATATTCGGATCCATCAACGAGGAACACTTGCGTGATGTTGCAGAGGAAGTGCCAGTTGCATTTTCTGCTTCTCTTCGGAAAGACTCAGAATCAGCCAACTAAAGCCAGGAATGTAAAGTCAGAAAAGCGAATCCTATACAGGAAGCTTCAGACTTAAGTCATGCTTCACCCCACACTGCCCCTTGTGAATTGCTCCATGCAATAAAATCCATCAGTCAAAAATGCTAAAAAAAAAAAACACCTACAAAATGTCTACCAAAGAAGTCGCGTTAAGAGAACTGCAAATACAAGAAGAGGTATGCAATAAAATTAACGAAGTTGTACATACATATAACTAAAAAGCATAATATGGAACAGCAACGTCATAATTCTGTGCACACAATTCACAATAGTATGTTCGAAACTGCACAGCTGATTTAAAGTGAACTGTGATTCGTGTGAAACTCACAATAGGTCTTAGAATTTTCGGGCGAACAGTTTTTCGCTAGTCAAAATATTTTTCGGGCGAAACTCATGATAAGGGTGATTATGGAGAATCTGTTCCGTCGTATTCCACCCTAAAATATTGCATTGCAGAACTCAAAAGAGGTCGAATCAGCACAAAAGATAAACACTCCACCAGAGTACCAACAGTAACCACTCAAGAATGTATTGGGAAAACCCACGATTTCATATTTGACATTCCGAAAGTGTTTGGTCAAAAATCGAGTGTTTCCTTGTGAGACCGGCAGTAGTTCAAGAACGCCAGAGTATTACTTGTATTTGTTAGAGAAATTAATAAAATAATTACTCATTCCATCTGTTAATATAAGAAACGGTTTATGTGTTAATGTTGAAAAATCTGTATCTTTCTATTTAAAATAAGTACGTAGTTGTTTGATGATATCTCGAGAACGGAGATTGATTTTCATTGTCATTTCAATATTTTTGTTGATCCATCTTACACATCAGTGGGTGCTGCAGTACAAATATATTTTCAAAATCGTCAAAAACTGCTAAAAAGGTTATCCGGTAAGAATGATTATTTGTTTAAAGGGTGTGTAAAACAACAGAAAGTTCAAAATAGATCATATGATTAGATGTTCCATACATATTGTTTGGCATCGTCATTTTTTAACATTAATTATTAGAGAAGTTGAGAAGTTGAAAATTTGATATTTTGGTCAAAGGTCAAAGTCATCATTACTCAGTCGACTTTTACCACCCATTGATTAATTACAATTGTTTATATAGAAAACGTCTACCTGTTTCTCGAATAACGATCACAAAATTCATTGCCTGTCAGGTTCGCTTGTTATTATATAAAAATAAAATATTTCTTCTGACCTCATCGAAGGTAAGCTCTTTTAATAAAGCTCTGTATCAAAAACTCTGACAAGAGAACGAAAAATTGTTTATTTGCCTTAAAATATGTGATATAAGCCCTTAAAATCGAAATTGGAATACAAATTCCCAAACATGTTATAGTTAAATTTTTCTCAAATGATGAAGGATCTCAAAATAAACTATTTTAGAGCTATTCACAAAGTTAAAACTTACTTGAGACGAAACTGTTCGCAGTGAAGGTAACCGAAGCAGCAGTTTGCCGAATCTCGTGGGCTGATTAGGATACTGTGTGCGGCAGTATTCCTCCAGAGCGCACTGGGACTTCTCCTGTAGCGATTCTATGTGGGTTACATCTGACAGACCGCAAGCATCTATGAAAAAAAGGAAGTTGATGTAGTGACTTAAGCTAACTGTCAGCAGTTAAATATTAAATGTAGTGTAGCAGGAGAAAATCCTTTAAGAATTTCAACTTGTAAAACGGAAATATTTTTAGTATTCTTAAAGAATTTTGTCGCTGCAATATAGGCGAAAGAATACTTATGTGTTGTTAGTTTGTGTTTGCGAGTATAATTGTTTGTGTATGTGTGTGTGTGTGTGCGAGATTATTTACAGCTGGCAATAACAGCTCTGTACCATCGGATTTCCTGACTTCACTGCAGTAACGAAAAGTTTCCGTTGCACTTTGCACAACAGCTATTTAACTTGTGCTATTTGCATTCATTTTACTTTTTTTATATATATTTCAACACTATTTCAGACGTTGCATGGCGTCGTCAATGACGTCATGTTAAATTAATTTTTAAAACGAGAACGACGCTGTTGTTATAATTCGAAAATAATTTATTTTCAATTAACAGAGCAGAAAACATTTTGCATATCTTGCAGCAGCAGATCTTACAGCAGCAGAAACTAAATTAACAGCAAGACGCAAACAACAATTAATTAAATTTCCAATAAATGCTGCCCACTTAAAAACAACGACACTTCAACTCAGCCAAAAGACAAGAGAAGAATAACTACCAAGCAACTAATAAAAATCAAACTAAAAATGGTTTTAACAGACCATATTTCGAACTCGAAACACTCATTGTCTTCTTAGAGATTTTACATAAGCTCTGAGAGAGTAGCTGCGACAAATGGGCGAAAACTTGCAACATACCATCAAACAAAATTAACTTCATATATATTTTAAATGCTTTTTAGTTCATAAAAAATAATGTTTGTTTTTCGTTTCATTAAATTTCCGAGTAAAAATTCATATTTTAATTATTTTTTTTCTCTAAGCATACGATTATGTGCACGTTATGTAAGTGTTGTCAACAATAAAAAAAAAACAAATAAAAGAGTATTTTTTTAAATATTAAAAAATCGTATTATTTGTCTTGGCTTAAAACTATACTGAAAGAGTTATAAAAGCTGTTAGTGACATTATGTCAGAATTGCATCAAACACAAGTTTTAAACTCTTTCAAAAGTTAAGTCATTCCTGCTGATTCTTCACTTTTTGATTAAAATAAGCTTATGTCAAAGTCATGTTTATGCCTTCAATGGAGCATCGATATAATAAAGGTATACAAAATCAGCGTTCAGTTGAAAACAAAATTTGGCAAATTTTTTTTTTTGGCATCATTAAAAATCAAAGCTCTTGCAAAGAGTGTCGAAAAGTGGTTTTAAGTTTCTATTCATGTGCCGAGTGTACTCTTATATGAGTCTGTGTAGAAAGCACTAACAAGCCTAAGTTATAAATTATAATGCATCGCAAAATTGTTTCGTGAAGGTTTATAAAATAATCCAAAAAATATTTGAACCCAGTTTATCAGTTTTTTTTTTTTGTGTGAAGAGACCAACCCGTCCTTATTAACATAGGATGTATGAATTTTGGTCATTAAATGCATAAAGTAATTCTCGCTTCGATTGTATAATAATACGAATTTCATGTATTTCTTAATCTTATCCTATGAACTATTCTTGCTTTGCTTAAATTTGTGCCTGATTATATGAATTTCGTTCTTTGAACTTATAAAGCTGTTAACGTTTCCCTTGTACAGAAGATACATGCATTTTAGTTACTAATATAATTAACTGTTCTTGTTCTCCTAGTATTTGTACATGAATTTCATTCATAAAAACTATGAGTGATTCATGTTCCCCTTGTCTTTTTTCATGACATTTACAAAATATTTTATTGGTCCATATGTCTTGTACACACACAATATGATTCTTAAAAACTAGGCCTATAAAATAACAATTGTGTTTTTTCTTTTGTGTATTTCGTACATTGAAATCGTGAATAGTTCATGTAGATTGTTTAGTTGATTGCTGTAAAAAAATTCATGTAGCCTATTCGTGGAGATCATAGAAAAATTCATAACTAGTTTTGAAGTATTTTTATTTTCAGAAGCGATGAATTGCATGAATTCATATGTTAACAAATATACATTTATTTTATATTTGTATTTTTTATAACAAACATGTATGCCAATTGCATAAAAATATACCGCATAGAAGAACATAGAACTGCGTTTTATATACAAATCATTGAATTTCTTGAAACATATATTCTATAAAGACATAAAAATTAACATACAATTAATAACTGTTCTCAACATTTGACGGTCTATGTATATTCCACTCACAAAAATTATTTCAAACGAGCACTGTTATTTGCTTACTATTTCTTAAGTTTTTATGACTATCATTAAGTTGTGATATAAGATCACTTAAAGCTCTGCCAAATGCATTTAACGAGCTTTTAAAGGCATTTAAAGTCACTTGTCCGGTGATAAGCACCCAGCATGCGCTATAAAAAATTCTAAATTCCTCAATAAGATCATCGAAAGAAAAAAAAAAATATTGAAGGTTTAGATGTTTATAACTATTTTACATCATCAGCAGCACACAATCATCTTCAACTTGCACGCTGGTTGCGAATTCTCATTAACGTTCTGATCGAAGTTGATTTCAGTGCCAGAAGACTTCAGTTCCAGGCTTTGTAGTTTGGCGCCCGCACAAACAAATTACAAGCGATTTAAAGTGATTGTATCTTGAAGTCTTTTTTTCCTTGTCTCCAACAAGTTATTTAAATATATTTTAATTAAAAAATATCGTCAAGTCAACATTTGTTTGTTTAAATGCAAATTTAAATTCTTTTAACTTATAAGTTTGAAATTTGAATTCTATTAATAAAAATATAAATAATGTAAAGAAATTTTGCCCAAAATGATTTTTAAAATATATTATATTCTTTTGACTATTTCAGCAACTTAGTATAACATACTTTTTCATATCAGGAGGACAGACTTCATCAGCTGCAAAGAAACGAGATTTTGGAATAGGCGCCAAAATATCAAAATCCGGCACTGTGTGCAATCACCATTATCAACACCATACTGCGTAGTGATGGCAATGGCAAAACGTAGATACGTAAATACTTAATATATATTAACGTTAAGTTATTTTCAAGTTTGTGTGTGTTACGGCAATGGACAATAAAATTACCAGAAATGTTGAGCTGACGACATTTCGAAAATCAATGCCCTAGTAAAATGTTTGTCAGCATGTTTATTGTAAATATTTTATGACCATTTAAAACTATGCAAATGTATACATTTGTCAACTAAATTATATACGAAAAAATTGTTTGCTGTTGCCTTAAGACACATAAGAAAACCTTATCGCGTGATTTTTACTTATAAAAGAAAAATTCGAAAATTGCTTGAAAGCAAGAGTCAACAGAATAGGTAGATCCCACAAAACCAAAAATAAGGTATGTTGACAAAATTAAAAAATAACATATGTACGAGGTGGCAAGGTTTATTTTAGGACTCACCTAGAATAAATTCGAAAGTGAATACTCGACCTCTTGGCAAACATGGACAAAATGGGCTTAAATCCACATCTGTTAAAATGTGAGTTCTATTCTTGATAGGGTTTTGAAATAATGGCGAAAGATATTGAATTAAAAATTAGTGATGAAAAGATGTGATAAAAACACTACCTACAGTGGATCAAAATAACAAAAATGGGGAACTACATTCAGAAAAATATCAACTGTTATATTAACAGTCGGCCACTGTTATTTCAAAATACTGTTCGATTGAATGATTTGCGTTTAACCCTTAAATACATAGTGTGCCATATATGGCACAACCAAAGAATTTCTTCTCATGTCTCATGTCTCATGTACGAGAGTAAGTTTGAAAAAAATAATAAATTTGTTGAGGCATACTGGCTTGAAGCTTTCGTTTTCTCACAGCGGCAACACATACAGAAATCAGCTCATTGAGTTTTTTGGCGCAAAAGTGAAAAAAATAATGAAGAAAATCGCTGAGGTCATGCATTTAAGGGTTAAGTAAACAATTTTCTCTGTTGAATGAACGTCTCAAAGTATTTTTGTGCTGTTAAAATCTGTTGAAATATTTTTGTGCTTTTGTTGAATTGTCTATTTTTCTAAGCAATAGTTTTTAAATGTGTTTTGCTAAGTTTATATTATCATTGCCAATAGCTCAGTGAAAGTGCACTAGACTGTCATGCGGGGGACGTGGGTTCGAACCCTAGCTGTGTAAGTATAAAAATTGTAATTTAATAATTGAAGTAATAATAATTCTGTTTCATTAATAGTTTGATCAAACATAACCTTCAAAATAAGTTGCATACAATACAGTCGACGTCCAGTAATACGAATGATATAATGTCAGGCCCTTTCGTAAAATCGAAAAATTCGTATTACTGGAATGTAACTTTGTACAGTTTTTTGAACAAATAAATTTATATATAGAAGGTAACTTATGCTTATTTTATTTTCTTAGAAACTTTGCAGCCAGGTGCGTTTCTTTCGCCTGAATAGAGGCCAATAGAGGCCAGTTTCATACGCATTGAATACTGTTTCACGTGAAAGGTTGAATTCGTTCATGACATCATCCAATTTATTTATGAACGGAGCCACAAGATCTTGCGACAACGACAATTTTTCCGCAGATTGTTTTAGCAATCTTACTCCATAACGCTTGTTGAATTTGAAAAACCATTAATCGCTGGCGAAAAACTTTCCCTCGTAATATTTCTAATCAAACTGAATAGCTTTGGTTTGGTATGAAACTCAACTACACAGCACTGATAGGATTGTAGGATTGTAGGAGGACCAATGATGAAGTGCTTTCTACATTTTTTTAAACTTGCCGGTTTTCATGGTGAAGCGGCATTTCTTTCCGTTCGTAGAAGTGCTTAAGAGTTCACATTTTGTTTTTTACAGTACAAATGGTTGATTTTGACAATCCGTTCTTCATGGATAATGCTTATTTTTTCTTGTAAAGAAATTAGTTTTTTTTTAAAATTGTCCATGTTTTTATACAAAACTAACATTTTTCAATAATCAAGAAATATATCCAAAAACAATCACAATTTGATTCCAATTCGCGAAAAACTAAATCACACAAATTATAGAAATTAATAAGAAAAATTAAGGACAAGCAAAACATATGTCCTCTTTCCATTCATCCAATTTTCATAACATGACCATTTCACTTCCTGGCCATTTTACGGTACGAAGGACAATTGATACCAATACTAAGTAAAAATGTAAAATTTTCAATTTAATTCCTCTATTTTTAAAAATTTTGTAATAATATTATGCAAGATATAATTTTTTGAAGTCGGCGAATTCAAACCTCAACTATGACTTGCGGCGATTTGAGCAAAAATGTGGACTGAAGATTTTGGGATATCTTAACAGAAGTCAAAACAAGCATGCTTATGTGAAAAATAGTTATTCGTATTAGCGAGATTCAAATTTTAATTTTATTCGTATTATTGTCTCTTATGCAAAAAAATATTGCATTCCTATTATTGGAAATTCGTATTAAAGAGCATTCGTATTGCTGGACGTCGACTGTATTGCAAAAAATAAAATTGCAAATTTCATTTTTTATTCAAACAAAAAATTTGAATTTTTGTTGGCCTTGCCGAAATTGAACCGTGGACACTCGAGTACTAGACGCACACGTCAGCACACTCGGCTATGCATTAACTTTCAAAACAGTGATAAAATTTCAATAAATAAGTTTTTATACGTAGTTTCGTGTTCTATAGACCAACAGTCAACCGACTGTTGATTTGAAAGTTTCATTTGTTGGATGGTATTTAACAGTGAAATCTTTTATTTCAACCCATGATTTGTTTGATATAACAGCATTTTTTTCCTGAGTGTAGGAAGGAAAGTGTTTACTCTGTTAACTAAATGCTTATATATTAAGTATATCAAGTGATTTATGGCGTTTTCGTTTCTACCAAAAAATGTTGCCTTTTCATTGCCCTTGCCTTTTTTCGTGTTCGATTCTAAAATAAGTGCAAACGGATGAGTAAATTCTGTGTTCGTTTCTTAAAATGTCACACTCACAGAGGGCAAAAAAGGCGCATTTTCTGCCTTGCAAACTTTCTCAGGGTAGATGATTGCCCTGCATATCAGCTGTTTTTAAAACGATAATATTATGACATGCGTACGTTAGACAAGGATGGTTATATTCGTTTATTTAAGTTGACATTTTTCGAGTAGGCAAAAACATGCACTTTTACAGGTTTGCGGGCAACATTGAAAACATTTTGCACTGCGACAGGGCAACATTTTTTGGTAGAAACGAAAACGCCATTAATTTTTAATCTCATTTTTTCTTCATTTAAAATTATTTTTTTTAGTTTTTAAATATGTATATAAAATCTTTTTTTAAATTTTTTAAAAATTTAAAATTTTTTGTTGCTTTTTTAAAAATTAAATTTTTTTTTAATTTTTTATATTTTGTAAATTATACTTTAACATAATTCCGTAAAATGTGAGTGCGGAACGCTTGATTTTTTTTTTAAAATTTCATAGCATATTTTTAGGCATTTTTTTTATGATTTATTGAAACTTCAAAAATTTATTATTTTTCATTTAATTTTGAAATTTTCAGTTTTTCAAAAAATGTTTAAACTTATTTCGTCTTACCTACTATAGTTTCCGTTTTTACTTTAAAGTACTTTATATATTTTTGAAACTTAAAATTGTTATTTGCACAATTTAAAACCGAATATGTGACCATCGCTGATTTTTAATTCCGTTATTAAAACCGGGCCCGTCATTTTTGACGGGAAAGAACTAGTTATATATAAAAATATACATATAATGGTTTTTACTCCAATTAATACCCCTTCACCACAGTTTAAATGAAATGAATAATAATTTAATATGGAAAGGATATGGAACTCTGACCCGATTTTCCGCTTAATATGCAAAATTTGGCAGTTTAACACTATCACTTTCGCGAGTGCCATATGGCAAAAAGTTTGAAAAATATTATCTAATTTCTTCGCAGCCGCACACACATTTTTGTCGCGATTATATGGCACTCGTGTACTGGGGGGTTGGGAGTCGGTGGCGGTAAAATGTAATGATGGAGTTTTCTTCCTGGGATGTCTAGTAGCAAGCCCTGAAAATTTCACCTCGAGATTCTCAGCAGCATCGCGCGGCGGTGATAGGGTTAAACCTATTCTAGTCTAATTAAACTATTTCATATATAAAAGTTTATACAAAAATTATTTAAACTCACTTAAAATAACTGATCAAGCTTTGCTTTTTATTAGTAAAAGCCATTAGTAAACTATTTATTTTTATTATATTACAAATTCAAGTCAAATACAACAGAGAGAAATAAAAAAAATTGTTTAATAAATTTTCTTCAATATTTTTTATACTTCTTTACTGCTTTTGTTTTACAACAAAACCTTGATTTCCAACACGTGCTGGCAATTCCTAGAGCAATACTTATAAGCTTTTTAATTATAAATATAAGCTTTGGTTAATTATGAATAGAAAAAGTCGTATTTTACTTCGCGTTTCTAAGTTTAATTTTGTTTTTCCTAGTTCCGCACTTTCCTTCCAGTCGATGAACTGTGCGACGCCATCAGAGCGTTTATTCGTTTGTAAGAATTTGCGAGCATAAATTTGTGAACAGAGAACGATTATTGAAAACAAGCGTATTTAAAAAGATATCCGAACCCTCCTGCAGTCCAAGTACTTTCAATGTGTGGTTCAGAGTCATATATAAGAAAATATTACTTTTTAAAAGTTTTATTAAATGTATATTATTTTATGTGCATAAAAGTGTTGATCTGTAGAACTGATTGAAAAAAACAATTTCAAATCACTTCATGAAAAAATATAAATACACCCGACCACCCCCCAAAAAAATAATCTATAATATTTACTCGTTAAAACAGCGACCCAATTTAAAAAGGCCACCAAAATTGTAATACATCAATGTCCAAACTTACTGCCATGAAGTATATTAAAACTTAGCCCCCTCCCTACCTTCCTGGTACTAACAAAGCATAATAGTCAGGCAATTCTGCACAGCAGGTGTTGGCTGATTGGCTAATGGTGATTACATGTGAAAAAGTTGCACCAACTATAAAATATTGAAGCCTGCACAGAGCGAAAAAGCGAACAAATACGTTTGTAACAATTTCACTATTTTGCATATTAAGAAAAATGTCTTTAATTTAAAGCGAACATATTCATACAGCAAAAAAAAACGTATTAGATCAGTTGTTTTTTTAATTTGTATCGAACAAAAGATACATGAATTACATACTTTAAATAAAGGAGATGATCAAACACGTGGTCAAAAATAACTTTTTATGATTCGTCGTACAAACGGGGTTGCCAGGTTGATGCCAAATCCGTCATTTAATAGCATTTGAGTACAAATAACTGCTGCCGGTTAATTGAAAACGACTAAGAATTTTTGTTGAACAAAAGTGTTCACAAGTGTTGAATTTTTGTTGAACAAAAGTCTTCACAAGTGTTGAATAAATTGTATTCAAGTTGAAGGCGAACAAATAAAATCATGTCAAAGTAAGTTTCAAATTTAACGCGAATATAATTAAAATAATTAATGTACATTGGAATCATATTAAAATAAAATTCTTCGCAGTAAAAATTTATATTATTATATCATACTCGAATAACATCGGCTTAAGGACAAAATTATTAATAAACGTTTTTAATTAAAAGCTTTTTATACAATTTTCCTATTTTTTGTTTTTTGTAATCCAATACACTTAAAAATCTTAACATAAATATTAAAAAGACGTTACTTTCATAACACAACAACAGATACAAGTCATATTAATAGGAAACAATCGGGAAGCAATTTGTTTGGGTCTCTCTCTAAAACGTTAAAAAACATGTCAGAACTTATTTAGCATTTCTGTCCTTTCAAAGGCGTTTTTCAAATAACTAATTTTTACATTAAATGAAGAAAATTGTATGGCTTTTTTAATGCCCCATTCCCAAATCAGTTCCAATAATTGTCAGTCCATAACCAACACTCAAAGATTTAACTTGAAGATCACTTAAATTATTCTTTTCAGCACTTTTTGGACAAATAATATCGTTAGCCTTTTAAGCAAACTATAATCACTCCATTCAAATAGTTGGCCAAAGCCTTTCTACTGCACGGTTGACAGCAACAAATGCCAATCGCAGCAAGCCAACATTTATTGAAAAAGCTTACAAGCTACTGCAACAAGATCCTAGCAGATTCAAAGACCAGCCAAAGCAAAATTGAAGGCTTAGACAGAGTAACAGACGAACACATAGATAGACAAACAGACAGAACGGCAGCGCGACATTCAGACAATCGATTTAGTGGTATGTTGGCAGCTCTTTGCATCGATCGAGGCCTTCATCGATGTCGTCGTCGTCGCGCTTAGCACATAAAAAACCAATTCAAATCAATATAAAAAAAATTTTATTTTCTCTTAAATGATTTTAAAATTTGAGCGCGGATGATTTCGAATTAAATGCATTGCAAAGGAAAGTCATGCCTGAGCTCAAAACGAATGGAATGAAAGAAATGCGCTTTCTCAGTTTTTAACGGTTCGCAGTATTTTTACCCTGACTTATAGCAATACTGGCTTAGACCAACGAACTTAGTCACCTACCACCAACCAACCAACCAACCTACCAACCGGGGCAGCAACCATTCATGCAGCCAACAAGGCAGACAGACAGACAGTAAGTTAAAAGATCGTGACCGAATGTCTAGAAAGCAAAATGACCGTAGAGTACTTGAGCACCAGGTTAATAAAAACGAGCCCAAAACGCAAAAAAAAAAAAAATTATAAAAAATAAAAGCAAAAAATAAATAAAAATTGCAAGTACGTAGTATATGAACATAGCTTAAAAATTTTGATAATATTTTATTGTATTTTATTTTTGCATTTGACAAAGTACGAGTACGAGTACCAGGTTGAACAGAAAGGTTATACTTTTTAGTATAAATTGTAGCATTTGTATAATTTTTAATAGTTTTTTGTGAATGCTCTCGATGTTATAACTTTATTAGATTTTTGTGTTTTTCTTCAAGATTAAAGTTCAAACATTTATTTAAATGCTAAATGTTTGCCAACAATTTATTTTCTACTCCTACTGTTTTCTGCATACATATAAATAAAATTTACTTTGAATATAAATATGATGTCGATTTAATAATTACGAGTAAAAGTAAAAATAATTACGAGTTAAGTAAAAGTGAATATTTCTATAATCACTATTTAAGTCTTGGCAAGTATTGTATTTCACATTCGGTCGAAGATTTTAAAATCAACATTATTCTAAGATTTCAATTAAAATCAAAATTACAAATTTTCAGAAACTATAATGTTGTTTCTGTGTTTTTTGTTTTTGCAACTATTTTTCTGTTAATGTCTGTTAAGTTCTGTTCATTTTGCCAAAATAATTTTGACTAACAATTATTGAAACAACATTATTGAAATAATTAAAATCGATTTTAAGTTTAATCAGTTTATCAGTTTTGAGAGGAATAATTATGTAGCATTAAGAAAATCTATTTTAACGCTACATCATATCTTAAGATCGCACATAAAATGCGTATTTTATTTAAAAAATGTCATTTTGCGGTTTTTCCGGTAGTAAAAAAACATGTTTTCTTGGAGTTGTCTCGAGCTTATCTTTTAAATTAGGGATGCACCGTTCAACCTTTTTTTTTGTAAGGAGACTGACCCATTCAGAGAACAGTCGATATTTGGAAAAAAATATTTTCATACCCGAAATGAAAGCAGCCACGCCATAAATGTTTTGAAAAAAATACGTTTGAAATCTTCAAAAATATTTAAGGAATATAATTAAAAAGACATAAGAGACCATTATTTAACAAAATAAATTGAAGAAATTTAGTTATTTAAATTTGCAATAAAAACCCTTCCAAATGTATCAACCGAGTTGCTTCGTGTTCGAGTCGAATCGAGAAGTACAACTTAACTCGATTTTTGATTCGAGTACTATGGTTTTGCGAATTACTCGAAATTACAAATGACTTAATTCTACTACAAGGAATTATAGAGCAATCGAGTCTTTTCTCACATGTTCTCAACTACTCTCTCATTTCAAGTTGAAATACATATCCATCAAAAATTGAGGTACAATGAAACTAAGAGAAATAATAGAACATGGAATTGAAATTGGAAACACCTTATCCCAAAAAAAAGGAAGTGAGATAAGCCAAAAATAACAATTTTACAAGCCTCGAAAGGGGATGAAAAAAAACCGTAGGCTCGGAGTGGTCAAAAAAAATATTTCTCGAAAGCGAAGCAAAATAGACCAAAAACAATTTTTACAGGTTTAAAAGAGTGATGAAAATATCAGAATGAACAGATAAAGGGGCTACACTTCATGAATTTATAAAATTTAAAGTTATACAAATTTAATATCTGGAAAACTTAACGAGATAGATAAAAAATGACAATTTTGACGTGTTGCAAAGCTAAACAAGTAATTCGAATAACTTCGAGCTACTCGAAATACTCGAGTTATTCGAGGCCAATTTCAAGTTGCTTTACATGACTCGATACGATTTAAGCCGAGTTACTCGAAAATCTTACTACTCGTACCGCCTTAGTCATAACATAAATTCTTCTTTTAATTAAAATCGTAAACAATTTAGTTGCTGGAAAAATCTTTGAGCCTTATGACATTCTTATAATACACTCCATTATCAGAATACCTCCAAAGCCAAAAACTTCAACCTATTTATTTGAAAAAAAATTGTCATAAACAAATGCACTAAGTCGTTGAACCATAAAAATTATGTAGAAGCGGGTCATACTTGGTAAAACAACATTACAATAATACTCATCCGCTGTGTGTGCTTCCCAGTTTATTAATTTTATTGACTATCATAGCTGGCATAAATCAACGATTGACTTCACTCTTATACTACTTCCAACTGTACAGCAAATGTGAATTGATTGTTGGTAAAATTAAACCCTAAATGCTGTAAGAAAAAAAAAAAACAAAAATAAATTGCAGTGGCTCACCTAAGAAGCACACTGAACTACAACTTAACAAGCGAAAAGTTCAAATGGTTGATAACAATTACATACATAGATACTCATGTACAATAACAACCACCGTAAAACACAAAATTAAACCAACAACATGAACACAAGAGAAAATCGGTCAGTAGTAGACGCAAAAAAAGCGCACGAAAAATAAAAAAAAAAAACACAAATCAAGTGTGGCTGCGATCAGCACCAACAACACTCGGTGAAAATCTAAAACAACAACAGAAAAGTCCTCTTAAGAAACCCTCAGCAAAGACCAGACCAAGTTAGAGAAGATGCTGCTGCCTCAGTTGCCTCCGATGACGATGATCGCTGACGCTGATCGCAACGTGTCGTCAACTTCATTGGCAACAACAAAAACAATATCAAATATTGCTGTACAAAAACAAAAAACAAAACATTAACTGATGGATTTAAGCAGGCGCAAAGCAAAAAAATACCTTCCTAAGCCGCCTGGAAAAATCGTGTCTCCCACAAAATTCCGCTGCAGCACACTGCATATGGTCGGTCGGTCGTTCGGTCGATCTTGCATTAAGCAACAATATACAAAAAAAAAATTGTTTGATCGAGCTGCAGTTTATAGACTCATGAAGCAATTGCAAAGCAATTGATGTTGCGAGGATTTTTCGGTGTGCTGGTTACAGTAACAGCAACAGCAACAGTAACAGTCAAGCCAGCAACAAAAAACAGCTGAAGGATGATCGCGCTTGTAAATAAGCGACATAAACGAGTGTTGTATTAATGTTCATAAAGTGGGATCTTGACGTCAATAAACGTCGCGTATGTTGTTGAGGTTTGTTTAGTTCTTTGTTTTGGCTATTATTTTTTTTCTCTCTTTTGTGTTTTTTGAAATGTGGACATGTTGTTTAAACAATGTTTTGGTCTTTTGGAATTGGAATTGGTTGTTTTGTTTTTTTTTTTTTGTGTTTTTGTGTTTTGTTGTAAATCTTATGAAAGCAACTGTAAATTAGGAAGATGCACAATCAATGTTGCTAGCTTTTGTGGCATGGAGGGAGGAGTTGAATCATGGCAAAACTACGGCACGATCATTTTACCAAGTCCGATGCTTGATTGGCACACCTTGTCGCCACCTTGGTGTATGCAATGAATTGCTCTGTGATGGGTTTTGACCACTTAACAGTATTTTTTACTCAATTTTTACAAATCAACGAACGACAAATGGTAAAATAAGAAGAAATGTATCTACATATCAAGTGATAAAAAATAAAGAAACTATTTTGTGTTCGGAAACTCTAACATTGAACTTTGTTTTATTAATGCGACAGGAAACAGTTAGCATTATGAATTCCAGCTAACGTCTCTAGAGGTCACGTTGGCATGTCAAAGAGCAGCTAGTTAAGATGAATTTGAAATTCACCTGAGCATTCACAGTAGCATTAGAAAGTTTGCCGAAATAAAGAAAGCGACAAAAAGTTTCCTTGAATGTGACATGACTTAAGCATGAAGCAAAAGCAAACGTGTAGCTGATTTTTTGATAAATTTTACTGATAGAGTCTATCTTGCTTGCAAATGTTTAGTTTTTTAGCTCATTAGGAAATATGTATGCGAATAAAAATATTGTGAATACACTTATGGAATTTTTTCTGAATATTTTAATTCAAATTTTTAGAATGTACTTCTTGTCCGGCGAATATATACATACAAGGGGAAGGGCAGGAGGGAGTTGCATATTTTAATAAAAAACATGTTTTGAATATATTAGAACTACTCTGTTGCATGTCTGCTTAAAGAAAATATTGAAAATGTTCAAGTAGTTCTGATTTTGGAGTTTCGTAACACAAAAATGGACAAGAGACGAATTATAATCTTTCTACAGGGATATGCGCACATATTCACACATTTGGGCAGGGGCTTCAAGATCTTATTTGGAGCTTCTGAACCGAATTCAACGACGTGCGATATATTTGATAGTGGATGAAAACATTTCATCGTTCCTCAACTCTCTTGGGCATCAACGCAATGTTGGTTGCCTGAGCCTTCTGTATAAGTATTACCACGGGAAGTGATCAAGGGTAATACGCGGCCTGACGCCACCAGCACGTGTGTCTCCTAGATTCACTATGGCAGTTCTCCAAGCCCATCCCGGTACCATTGCCGCTGTGTCCAACAGAACTTCGCATTTCAGAGATAATTTGTTCTTTGGTCGCACTGCAAGATTGTGGAATAGTCTCCCTGCGTCTGTGTTTCCCGACGGCTTCAAGCTGTGCAAATTTAAAATAAATCTTCACCGTCATTACTCCACCTTTCCACCCTTCTACTAAACTATCACCTCTCTTCGAAACCAACACAATGCTTGCTCATTTAAAGGGGGCATCCCCTGAGCGTTGGTTTAGTCTAAAAAAAAAGAACAAAAATAATATAAAAACTTTTGGGAGATATGAAAATAGCTTATTAAGTGTTACATACAATTTTTTGTTATAAAAGGAAGAAATTTTCACATGTGAATTTAATAAAACAATGTTGGGGATATAAATTTATGACGGTTGGTCATACAGTGGAATCCTCTAGGGGTACTTTGATAGCTCCGTGAGAGCGGTAGAAGACAATTTTATACAAATGATTATTTTGTAAGGGAGAACGTGGTAAGCGTGGAGTTAGGGGACAAGTTTGTTTAGAAAATACATATGTATCAATTGAAATTCAGAATTTCCATTTAAAAATATGGTATGGTAATGGTAATTTAATATTATGTTGATGATATGATGATGATATAGTGGTGATGTTGTTAAGCAATTATATGGTTATAGTATGTTAACTGTTGGTATTATTCAATTAATTGTATGGTATAGTGATATATTATTATTGACATGGATATATAGCATTTTATAAAATGATTTGGAATTTCATTTGTTCTTTTCTGAAATTCAGTTGATGTTTTTTTAATTCAATTTTTTGTTTTAGTTCAAGTGATATTTTTTGATTTTAAATTGATTTTAAATTTTAACTTGATTTCAAATAGAATTTATGAACTTCAATAGATGTTTTCTAAATTTCAGTTGATGTTTTCTGAATTTTAAATGACTTTTTCTAAACTTGAAAGAAGTTTCTGATTTTCAAATGACCTTTTTTGAATTTCAAATGATCTTTTTTGAATTTCAAACGGAATTTTTGGATTTCAATTGACCGTTTCTAATTGAATTTCAAATAGAATTATTGAATTTCAAATGGTCTTTTCTGAATTTCTCTCTTCTCTCTTCTGAATTTAAAATAGAATATCTGAATTAAAAATTTTCTTATATGAATTTCAAATGGAATATACATTGATCTTTTCCAAATTTCGAATATTATTTCTAAATCCAAATTAAATTTCTATGTTTTAATTGATTTTTTCTGTATTTCGAATGAAACGCCAAATGACCTTTTCTGAACTTCAAATGCAGTTTTTTAGTTTCAGTTGATTTTGCCTGAATTTTATTTTGAATTAATTTTTTTTTAATTTCAAATCAACTTTCTGAATTTCAATCGATGTTGCCTGAATTTCAAATGGCATTTGTGAATTTCAATTCATCTTCTCTGAATTTCAGATGAAATTTCTGAATTTCAATTGATCTTTTGTGAACTACAATAGGAAATGATGTAGAAAAGGAATAAAAATACCAGTAAGAATAAACCGATTAAGAAAAACAAAAGTAAAGAAAGTTTAAAATAAATAATAAAATAAAAAACATTTCTTTTAGGAAAAATTTAAACTTAGTTTATAATTTATTTGAATGCATGACAAGTCAAACAATTTTAAATAAAAGAAAAAAATAAAAATAGTTAACAAAACAAAAAGTTATATACATATTAATTAAGTAAAATTTTGTTATTTATATGCCGATTTTGTTAAGCGCTCCTTCACCAGTTGAATAAGTTTTGTGCTCTTTGCGCAGTGTTGCCAAATCGTGTTGCATTTTTATGATGAATTCATTCGTTAGGTGCATATCATGGATGAAAATTAAATGGATTAATAATGAAATAAAAACACAAAAGCAAGACTACGAAGGAACAGTTTATACTGAAAGTTTAACTATTGTACACTCTCAATATATGCTGTTCGAGGTTATGTAAAAGCCATGCAGATAAAAGCAATTAAAATAAATAAAAACATAAAAAATAAATAAAAAGATAAAATTCAATAAGATCACAGATATTGTAGATAAACACAAAGAAATTAAAATAATTAATAAGTAAAACTAAAATATGTAAACATGAATATTTCTACGTAAAGCTTCGTTTTCACTATGTCATTTTTAACTGCCCGTTCTTGTCGGTGGTTAACAAAACGGCAACACGTTTGTATGCCTTCTTTTTTATAATGACGAAAAAAAATAGGTGCGAATTTATTGAAGTATGTTTTACAAAAACTCATATAAATATTAATATTTATGTAAAACTAGTATAAAAGTCCGTACTAGGACGAGTTGGAATCTAAGAAATGCAAATAGATTTTCTGTGCATACTTTTAGGCTGCAAATTTTTCGTATAGTCGAACTAAAGAAGTTTGAAAAGCTATGTAATAGTAAAAAACAGTTTGAGCGATATTAAGTGTGGAGCATGACTCTTGTTTTTTATATATTAAGATTTTAGGAGATAAAATTTTATGACAAATAAAAAAATGACATTGTGACATTGTGAAAACAAAGCTTAGAGAAACGTATGCATAGAAACACAAGAAATCCTTTTTTCAATGTTATTAAAGCGAATTTGAATACTTGATTCTTTTCAACATGCTCACAATCTAGTTTTGAAGCAATTAAAAGAAAAAAAAAATTCTTGAAAAGCAAACTTTGATAATGAAATAATAAAATTTTAGTGAATGCATTTCAGATATTTTGATCTTAAAAAAATTAAAATTTCATTAAATTCCTTAAATAAATTTTTAGTTTTAGTATTAAAGTATTAGTATTAAATTATTTGTTTTTGAAGTATGTATTAAATTTCAACGATAAAAACCGTTCACTTTTCAAGATTTTATTGATTATAGTTTTCGCCAAACACTAGAATGTTTAGACAACCACAGCACTTTTCGGTGAACAGTTGATCTGCTTTGCCTTGTTAATCAACGAGTTTCATGCATTTCAAAATAATGTAGAACAAGCAACTACTTTAAAATATAAACAAACCAAACCAAAATTGTCAACATGCAAATATCAAGTTTTGGTGTTACACATACCTTTTTTTTTAAATTTTTATAATTTTACTAACTAAAGTCAGTTTGAATAATTTGTTTAGAAATAAGAACGCAAATATTTAAATTAAATTTTAAAGCACATAGCATAGTATATTATTTTCTTTTCTTTCTTCGATTGTATGTTTCCAATAAATTAATAATTTTATAAATAGGACTTAAACTCATATAACGAATAAATTAAAAAAAAACAGTTAAATTATTTAATAGGGACCTTTAAGCACAAGCTCGTTTATTTAAACTAGTTTTTTTTTACTTACAATAACTTTATCTAGAACAAAATTACATAAAAAACTACTGTACAAAAAACACATCCTCATCATTATTTTTTAACAACAGACAATATCTTCGGCGAGGTTCCTCTTAGCACTAGCTATATATTAACAAGTTTTAAAGCTACACACTAACCTAGAATGTACAAGTGAAAATATTTAACAACAAATTTGATTGTTTTAACAAACTAATTTGTACGCTTTTCAATACGACTAGATGCAGACAACCAACCGATTGGCCGGTGTTTGCACGAGAGACTAAAACGAGGTTAACAGCAAGAATTTCTAGCAAGTACACAAACCACTAAACAACAGCGTCAGCATTTAGAGCTGCCATCTACTGCCGAAGCTATAAGGCGAGTACCTATAACTGGGACTACCAAAAGTATTGCTGCCGCTGGAATGAGCCGCAGCCGCTGCAGCAGCAGCTGCATGACTCACACCAAACGGCGTGCTGTGATGGAACATATCAAAGGCCGAGCCAAAAGCCGATCGAGGTGGTGTTTGATAGAACATAGCAGCAGCAGCGGCAGCAGCTTGATGTTGCTGTTGCTGCTGCTGCTCCAAATGTTGCTGCTGCGGTGATTGATATGTTGCCAGGTTGGCCGCTGCAGGATTACTCAAAGGCGAAGCGGTTAGATTTTGTAGAGAAGTCGAACCGATTTGCGATTGAGTAGTTATGGATGAGCCTAGACCACTGCTATTTTGGCTACAATTGGCAGCCGCAGTGGACGTTGTGGGTTGCGTCGATCCAGAGGAGGGCGAGCGATAACCGGGATACAATGTTGAGAGCAAATCATCAGTGTTGGAGATGTTAGAGGCAGAGGCGGCTTTAAGAGCACCACAAGAGCTGAAGGCACTTGTGGCAGAAGGAACAATGCTGGAGGCAATGCTTGTGAAAGCAGATGTAGAAGAAGTATTGCTAGATTTTAACACTGATGATTTGCTGTCAACACTGCCAGTAGTTGGCTCCGTGTTGTGGGCACTGTAATGCTCGATAGTTATTTTGCGCTCAGAATGTGCAGCAGCAGCAAGCTGCTGTTGTTGTTGTTGCTGCTGCTGCTGCTGTTGGTGTTGTTGTTGTTGTTGTTGTTGAGCAGCCGCTGCCGCCTCCACACCAGCCACACTCTTCATGAATGCCGCCAGGTGAAAAGCAGCCGCCGAAGACGCCTGCTGGCTCTCAGACTCCAGCCGATTGAGTTCTTCAAGATGATCGCGCACGATCAACATGATGTCCTCACTCAGACTGCAGTCGGAGGAGCCAGCCGTCGTCACTGAGCTGTCCGAGGTATTGCTAGTGTTTGTGTGAGCCGCAGCGCAAACTTTGGCTGAAACTTTTGTTAGTAAGGCCGGCACATCCTTGTACAGAATGTCCAACAACTTACCGGTGGTGAACAGCACGATGGCTTTCAGGCAAGAGTACTCGGCCGAATCGACATGTAGCGCTTTCAGTTTCTCCACCTGTTCCTGGAAAATGCGTATGTGATCCATAAAGGCGACCACGCGATCCGCCGCCATGGGTGAAGCATGCAGGCCGGCGGCAGCCAAGAGCGGCGCCACATGCAGTGGCATTGAGCACTGGCTTGCATTCAGGACGAAGAGTTCGGACCAAACAAGTCGCAGCAGCGCCACCTGATCGGTCACTTGTAGCTCCGGGAAGAACGGTATATTCTTGGCCCATTCGACAGCCGAGAAGAGTAGGCGTGCCGCTAGCTCGCAGATGTTGTCGATGCCCATTATATTGTTGGGTTGCATACACTGGCCATAACGCGATGTAGGATAGGGTTCGGCGCGCAGCAGCAGTGAGATGTAGGAACTTAGATAGGAGTGACCATTGAAACCGGCCACGCCCATGGGATCGCCATTGGCCAATTGATACTGGCCGTGCATGCCGGTGAGGCCGGGCTGTGTGGGTGGCACGCGACCACGTTGAACAGCTGAAACGAGAAAAGAAGGCGAAAAACAAAATAAATTTATAAGGAACTTGCAAGGCGGAAAGGAGATGGTAAGATAATAACAAAACAAAGGGAATGTAATGCAATATAAAAGTCAAATATAGAAATCGTCGCAAATTATTTTAAAGCTATTCAAAAAATATACATTTCTTAAATGATTTTGTTTCAAGAAAATCATGGATCATGCTATCAGATCATTGTTTTATGTAATTGTTTTCACTATATCTGGTTTTGCTGATGTTTGTTGTACATCTCAGCACTTTAACTCATTTATCTAAATAAACTCATCGTAATTCAATATCTAATTTAAGCATTTTGTATTCTAAAGTTTTTTTCTACAACAATATATAACGTAATAGTTATTTTGACCACGACATCACACACTAGACAATGGCAACAAAAACACACACTGACATGGTTGGTATGCTAGAAGGAAGACTGAGACGATTGCGCAGGCTAGCAGAAAACACTGAAACCCTTAAATAAGTTCGAGACAAAAGTATCGGTAACCTCAATCTTAGCATTGTGATGGAAATTCTGTCGAAAGGGTATGATGATGACACACACTCAGTCAGCCAGTCAGCCAGTCAGTCAGTCTGTCAGTTTAAGAGACGCACAGTCAGACCTTGTATAAGATTTCCTACTTTGCGTCTGAAAAGACGTTGCAAATGATTGCTACCCCCTTTTTTTGTTTTCTTTGTTGCTTTGACAACGTTTTGCTATCGTATCTATGTAAATATGTATGAATGCGTTTAAATGTAGTACTCAATACTTTCAACACTTTTTTTTTCCTTCCTTTAAGACGTTCAGCACCGAAGACGTTTTTAAGTAAATATTACATTTTACAAGAGCGTTTATTTTAATTAAAATTACAAAAACAATATTTGCACACACAGTCAAATACACTCATTGAAATTCATACTTGTCTGTGTGTAGATGTATTATTGTTTCAACGTTTAAATGTAAAAATAAAAGTGCAAAAAATTAAAACGCATTTAATTAAAAAGAATTTCGAGGTTGTTGCAAAAATTAAAAGTAGCAACAGTGAAAAAAAAAAAATTAAACGCAAAACGCAGTCAGTAGTCGACAAAATATATGCAAATGTTGAGATTTTTATATTTCATATGTTTTTTTTTTATTTTTTTATTCAAACTTAATGGAGTCGAGTGCGAATGACAATAAATTTTAAAAAGGATTTAAGCTGCCAGTTGTAAGATTGTGTTGGTCTCCACTTTAAGTAAGCTCGTATGAAGAGAATAACTGTACTGCTTGGTTGGCATAAGCAAAATGTTAATAAATTAAGTCAATCAAAGGCTGAACCATGTAAGGATTTCTCAGAGTTATTAATTTATTGACGCCGCCCATCGTTTTTTTTTGGCAAAAAAAAAGAAAAATTAAATAATTTATGAAATTTCAATACGAAATCGTTAAATATGAGGTTAGTGACTAAAAATTTCAATACGATTACGTAAAATATGAGGTCAGTGACTAAAAATTTTTTGGATTTCATTCACTTAGAACAGGGAGAAGAAACATTTCCTCTAAAGCCTAGTACTCTGTTCAATTTCATGTGAAATTTCACTCAAATTTCCATAAAAAAAAAACAATAGCTGTGAAATATGCGTGAAAATTTTCACAACAAAATTTTGAAAAATACTCGCAACATTTCTCTTGCAACATTTTTTTCAATTTCTTTGCAACAAAATATTTGTCAGAATTTTCACGCAACAAAAAAAATTAATGTTGCGAGCGAAATTTCACGCAAACAAACAGAGTACTAGTCTTTAGAAAAAATTTTTGTAAAGCTTAAATTGAAAAAAATCTAATGTAAGAGATGTCCTCGAAACTCGAAAATATTTATTTTCGACAATACCTATTCTCCGATAAAAAATTTCTCTATTTTCGATAATAGCAATTTTCTCTTTATCAAAAAAAATTTTCTTCAATAAGAATAAATTTTCACATTTTCGAATAAATATTCCTTCAAAAAAATCTCATTTATAGAGAAAAATTATTGAAAATGAATAATTTTTCCAATATTTTGATAAAAAGTTCACTATGCGAAGTATTTTCTTCAATAACAACAAATCTTTTCTCAAAAATGAAAAAGTCTTCTTGTCTTAAGATGATAATTTTTTCATAGATGCTCTTTATCATTTTTTAGGACTTTTGGGGATCACATTTAGAGAAAAGCATTTTCTGGAGCAAAGTCTTTACCAATTTTCTCTAGATGTGTTGCCTTTTTTATCTTATTCCGCGAAACTTTTTCTGAGTGTAGGACACTTTATACCTATTTGAAGAGGTTAAGTAGTAGTAGTAGGGCGTTGTAGTATTACGACTTAGTTTGCTACGAGGTCTGACCAAGTACTTGAATATTGACACCCTTAAAAAGTTCCAGGTTGAATTGCTGGTCTTATTTTTTACTTCGGGGAACTTCGTTGTTGGAACTCATTACCATATCGCGGACAGGGTTACCTAGCTCGGCGTGTGAGTTGCAAGTTCGGCTCGGATGCAGTACTCCACATTAGAGAGGAGGTATAAGATAAGCGTGGCATGCAGGTTAAGTGTGTGGCTTAGCATGCTCGGAGCCCGGGTTCGATCCACAGCCGCGGCGAAAAGTTTATTAACTCAAAAATTTTTCTGATCGGTCACCACCTCTCTGCAGACAATGGCAAACCTGAGAGAGTAAATAATGCCATGTAAAGCTTCTTGAGAACATGAACTTTAGCCGTTCGGAGTCGGCATAAAACATGTAGGTCCGATTCTCGTCAATTGTGTGCAAACATTTAATAACACACACAACACAATTGATCATAAGAAGCTCGGTCAAAGTCCTTTCAAGGGCTGAAATGGCCAATTTGTTTTTGTTTTTGTTTTTTATAAGATAAGCCTCAACCCAAACCAAGGGTTGCCACAAGTCATCACAACATGAAGACAATTTCGGAACCTTTGATTCCTCGAAGGAGCATTGGCCGATGCAATGTTCCGGTCTCATGCCTACACAGCAGGTGTCTACATAAAACACTTAGAATAAACTATAATGATAGGTCACCAAAAACACCTAATTCTATACTTTTTTTTAAAATATTCGCTATTTTTTGAGTTATTAAAATATGTATTTTATGTTTTCATCTCTGTTTCAAAATAAACTTGTTTTTGTCTGGCTAGGTTTTTTGAGTTCAGTTCTGGAATGAATTAATTGACAATTGAAATTTATGTAAGATGCTTAATAGGAATAAAAAAAATTGAAATGATTTGATACATATGATATATTAGGAGATATTTGATATATTCCTTTTTCTGTCTCAAGTATCAGTTACAAAAACGTTTGTAAACGTAAAGTAAGAGATACAAATGAGTAGAGTTACCAGATAAAAATTTGGTTTGGGAGAACAGCTTTTCGAATGATAAAAAGGATGTCACTTAGGCTTTAAAGGAGGACGGACATTTAATTTTTTAATAAAAAAAGAGGACATGTCCCTTGATTAAATAAGCGAATTAAAACCCATTGTTAAATCCTCAAAGCATGTCTGGGCAACAATACTAACCTAAACCTCAAAAACTGGTAAAATTTTCCCAAACGTCTATTTTTAGCTTGACTGAAAAATATGGTCTAGACGTTAAGGTCCCTTTTACTTTGAAACACCACATATAGAGAAAATGCTGAAACTTTTAATGTATACTGAAAATGGTCCAAAACGATTAGACTCTATGGACACCTTCTTTGGAGCAATATTAATTTTGTACCTGATTTTGTATAGGAGATACATACAAAAGTTGACCAAGCTTTATAGAAATCTTTCAGAAAGGTATAGCTGGTACAGCTTCAAATAGAGTTATAGATGTGTACTAAAACAAATTTAAATCAATTCAACTCAAGCGGTACCTCCTTTGGACTAGTATTAACTTTATATGGGAGGACTTAAAAAGATTTCTGATCTTAACAAAACTGTGCCAAAAGGCCTTTCAAATTGAGTAATAGATGTGTACTAAAGAAGTTATTCCTTTTTATTTTTACCTTTTCGAAATTTGTAATATTTTTAATTGTTTTCTATACAAAATTTACCATTTTTTGCAAAAACTCAGTTTTTGAAGCCCTGCTTCGGAAACGATAAGTTAATACTTCAAAAATTTATAAAAAATTTGTGAAATGCAAGAATCGATTGTTTATGTCAAACAATAAGTTTTTTTCTATTCGTACTTTCGTACCCATACGATGCTTTCTGCATCAGGAAAAATAAAATTATTCTTTGTCGAATAATAATTTGGCTTGCAATTTATAAGCTGCTGTGTTTGAATGGAATTCACATATTTTTAGTACCCTCAACTTGAAAGTCGATGCTTGCAATCAATTAAAAGTACTCAGTATGAATTCTGTTTTATAAACCGCTACTACAGCTTTGATTAAACCTGCCAGAATGTTGCTCTTTTTTTTCTCAACAGAAAAATCAATTTAACCCTTCAACACGCGCTCAAGTGTCAAATCTTGCTTAACACTGCTGGTATTTGAATGGTACTTGACATGAATTTTATCAGCCGGCACGCATCCGTTCAAGTGCAAAAATGATGATTTTATGCCAAAATCACAAAAAGCCCTTAAAACAAAGCCAATCAGCTAATATATCACAAGAACAAAAGCCAAAATTAATAAACAAAACCGACTTAAGCACGTGCTGAACGTCACAAAACATGGAACAAGCTTATGGAAGGTAAGAAGCTGGAAGGATCAGGCAAAAGCAAGGTTAAAAAAAATCGAATTTCATGCATTCATTCATTAAAAATCATTTTCTCGGGATGCTGCGTTCTTTATTGCCCTCATTTTCATGTGTTCCTTTCGTTTTTTTTAACGTTACGTATTTCTTTGTAATGTTTTTTTCTTGGTTTTGGCATTCTTGCTGTTGAACTTGATCCTGTAATCTTGGCTGCTTGATCTTGCCAGATTTGATCTTAAACCCTGTGCACAAGCACACCAACTGAGAGCAACACGCACTAGACAGACAGTTTGGCGCAAGTAGTTTGCTTGATTTTGTGTACCTTTGTGTTTTTTTCGTTTTTCCTTCGAAGACAAGCAAAGGTACGAGTAAACAAAGCTTAAAAATCTTGTTAGTTTTGGTACTAATAATGTGTGCGCAGTTAAAGGAAATCAAAACAAAAAATCTATATGTATGTATAAAATAAAAGTAAAGAATGCAAGCCACAGCATCGCGCGATTGACAAAGAAAAATAAGCAGCTCAAAAGATCTGCATAGTTTTGAACACACCGCAGGCAGAATAGAAGGATTTACATAGTCATATAGAACTCTACCTATATGCAGAGAGAAATTTCGACGCATGTTGTTTTGGAAAAATATGCAAAATTTCATAATAAGCCGATGAAAATAAAAATATTTTCCCATGCTCATAAATTAAACCGATGTCCGGCCAAGTGGTTGCTTGCATAACTGTGCAAACTGGACATTAGTGTGCTTTTTAAACAACTGTGTATTCTAACTGCTTTCCTACCTGATCCTGCTCAAGTAAGATCACCCATCACCCTATCTAGCTGGCATTAAATGAAAACACAATTACGTAAATGTATTGTGTAAATAATCGTCGTCGTCTCCACTAGGCCTTGTGAGCCAGCCAGCCAGTCAGCTACGACAAGATTGCCACACAACGCATAATAGATTGACAAAGTGACCATCACACGTTGCAGCCAAATACTGCTGATCGAAATTAATTATTATCTGCAATATTTTCAGGGTATGTAAGGAAGAAAACCCGTTTAGCTGGTTTTTTAGCAAAGCTATCATGAAAATCAACCCTTAATACAGAGATTTTCGATTCGAAAAAACATGTGGTAATGATCATCATGTGGAATACAAAAATAGGGTCAATTGCTTGAAGCTTGACCATTGCTAGCGCACAATTCCAATATACGATACAATATAGCAGCGTAGTTGTTGCTGGTCACTCTGGCAAAATATAATCGGAATGCGAACAAAACGCATAAAGTTCTTAAAACGCCAAGCAATACAAAAGACGTTACTTTTTTTCTTGGCCTCCCTGTTGCAGTACTTGTCGAAACTTCTTTTTGTTTGTTTTTTTTTTCATTCTTTTTCTTGTTTTGTCTGCCTGATGGACGCTCCCAGGTGTGTGTCTGTGATGAGGATCGGCTGCATAGCAGTTTTGCACCTTATACGCCATATACAGCCAGTCCAGTCAATGCTTTATAGCGAAATGTTTAAATAAATAATTTTGAATGGTTGTAGTGCGTCTTACCGAGGGCGTTACGTTGGGATATTTTTTTTTTTTTTTGAATTTTTTTTTCTGCGAGTATGAATTCAAGTACGAATGTTAATGCTTGAGAATGAATGCAAAATCGATGATGGCAAGATAAGAGCGCAAATCAAACGGTATTGAATGGATTGAAAAAAGCGCTCCTTAAGCGGTCTTGAGCAGAAATAAGTGTGAGTGTGTAGTTGGTGTTGAAGTAGGCACGGTATGGGGTCGAATTTCTACGAACTTTGTTACACTTCTAAAAGAATTAAATACATTTTATAGCTCTTAACTATTTTTACAATATATTTAAATGTTCTAAAGGGAAAAATATTGCGATTTTAAGAGTACGTTTAGAATACTTTTACTTGGCTGCTAGTGGAAGTAATAAGCTAAATCAAGTTCCGTTGACGACATCAAACAAGTTTACTCAAACTACCACTTAGAATGAGAATGACTTAATATTGATTCTATTGACGACAACGACAACGACGACGACGACGACAACGACGTTGACTTTGATCAAATGTGTTGAGCACGCATGTTATTAAACACAGCTCCGCCATAATTAATATGTGCATGTGTGTGTAGAAAATAAATAAATCAATTAAACATGTGAACCCGTCGACCCCAGACTTGTGCAGCCAGAACAAAAAACTTGTTCGGCTTGTTCGATAATAAGTAACCAAATAGTAAAGAATATAAAAATCAACAACAAATGCGGTAAACAATCAAAATTTAGCACAAAATATAATTGCAGCGTCAACACTTGAACGTTGTTGTTTTTTTTTTTTTATTTTTTCTCGTCTAGTTGTTGTAATAAAAATCGAATAAAAAAAAACCCCGTATAAATTGGCTTGTAATTTTCTTCGCTCATGGAATGGAATGTGTTCAAAATTCTTCAGAGAGATTCAATGTGTTCAATGCTTCAAACTTGAAACTGGCGCATGGTGCACAGTATGTTGTTAATACATACGCGAAAATCAAAAATTTTTCTTTATCGAAATACAACAAAATCGCTATTGATCGACAGATAAGTCAAATCAGGTGTGGTAACTCAGGTAATACTGTAACTTATAAGAGATGAGATGTTTTCGATCAAATTCGAATTTGGATTGCTTTAAAGCGTAAGGCCACTCTAAAACTTTCGAAAAATCAATAATTTTTTTTAAATGGTTTTTTATGACCTCAAAAATTATGTCTCAATTTTTGAATTTTAGTATCTTTTAGTAAGACCGTCTGGCCTCTACTACTCAAAACTTCAAATGCGTTTATCTCAAAACTGAATTTTTTTAAGTTTACCGAAAACATAACTCAGACAATTTTCAACCGATTCACTAGAAACTTGGAATATACATATCTGGAAAATATAAGTATGTACGAGTTTTTTTAAATTGAATAGTTTATTTGTTATTGACAATAATCTGATATATTTTTTAGGCAAATTTTTCATTTTCCAATTCAGAAGTGCGCAATTTGGACGAAAATCAATATATCAAAAATATCCTACATACTTTTATAGCTGATATTACATATATTTAAAAAAATTGGGAAGGCGTCATCCCAAAAACGATGAACAGCCACGTTCAGTACGTTGTATGGAGTTACTGATATGTATAATTAATAAACAACCAATTTTGTAATCTTGATATGTTACGTTGTAATTAAAAAAAAAAATTCAAATTATGCATATTTTTCAGGCGTCTACAGTGGCCTAACGCCTTAAACAGCATTAAATATATAACGAGTAACCATGCCAAATTTTTTTTAAAACTACTCTATGACGTTAGGTTTTTGAGAAATCAAAAAGTGTAAAAAACGCTATCTTTGCTTTTTTTTTGAGGTTATGTAGCATCATGAATTTTTTCTTAAAAATGTAAAACGACATTTTAAAGTCACCATTTTTCACTTTCAAATGCCGTGAATTTTGCTTCAATTTTCTTTTTCGAAGTTTTGAAATTTTGACGTTTATTAAGCTGTATCATATCTATGTGGCCCTTTGGGATTTTGGGTTAAGCCAAATTCACAAACATGAAAATTACAAAATTTAAAATTATGTTTTTAAACTTTTTATTTATCACATAATGTCAAGATCACATGATTCAATAATTTTTATTTATATATTTTTTTTAATAAATTCGAAATTGAAAAATTTTAAAATCTAAGAATTTTTGATAAAAAATATAAAATAATAATCAAATTTGGTACTTTTATGAGGGATTAACATTATAGCGCTTTTTTTGCGAAAATTACTTTTCCTATAACAAAAATATTACTTTTTCTTAGTTAAAAAAAAAAAAAAAAATAAAATAACGTGTTTTTTGCAAAATTAGTTAATGTGATCCTTAAAATAGGCCACTTCCCATAGGTTCGGAAAAATCTATTATAATAATAATTCCAAAGGCTGGAAGAGACGGAACCCTACGATCTTCTTTAGACCTACACCGAAAGAAAAAAAAAAGTATATCGCCAGTTTGCTGCAAACGAACTTCGTTTGTCATGCTTAAAGTAATTTTTTGGAAACGTTTGAGCAGTTGTCATTAAAACGAGTTATTTAGTTGCAAGAAATTAATTTCGTTTGCCATTAACATTAGTTGTTTTTAAATTGCGGCAACCGAAAAATTTGTTTTGTTCAACTGAAAACTTAATTTGTAGAAAATAGATCCATTTCTTATGACATACATATTTGTAATCTAAGAAAATTCGTTCTACACAATATCTCACAATAGCTCAATGAAAGCGTGCTAGACTGTCATTCGGAAGACGTGGGTTTGAATCCTGGCTGTGTAAGTACCAACAATGCTTATTTAATTATTGAAATTCCAATTCTGTTTCATTAACTGCTTAATCAAAAATAACCGTCAAAATTAGTTTTCTTAAAAAAAATTAATTAAAAAAAAATCTTTAGTGTTCTTGTTGGGGATTGAACCCAGGTCAATCGAGTTCTAGACTCGAATGCCAGCACACTCGGCTAAACTTGAACTCCCAAAACAATGATAAAATTTCATTAAGTTCAATGTTTTTTCCTTTCAAGTAAGAAAGCGAATGTCTACATTCACTGATAAATCATAGGTCTGTACTGAGCCTGGAAAACAAAAAATCTCATGTATAAAAGTATTTTAAAGGCAATAGAGACACATGGTGCCCAACTATGGGGTAAGGCTTCCAAAGTTAATATTAAGCTTATAAAGAGGGCTCCGTCTAAAATACTCAAAACAATTACTAGAGCATTTTTTTACATGGGGACCATATGTTTTTCTCTCATAACTATGACTTACAAAAATGGTACTTCCCGTATAACTTCAAAAAATGCAAGAACGTTCCACCTTAAGAAATTAACAGACGTGAATATGACCAGTACAAAAACAGGTAAATTTTTCTGCAGGGAACATTCTCTATAACAAGTATATGTATAAGGCATTTTTGACCATCAATTGTATGCAGACAGCACACTGTATGTGTTGTTGACTTTGACGAGTGTTAGTCATCGGAACTAGTTGCTGCTGGTGGTGGTTGGTTGTTTCGGTTGCTGTTGCTGTTATTGGCAGTGGTAATCAACAGTTATTAGCCACTGCATAGATAGTCAATTTCAATCTTATGCGGACTTGATCCATCTAAATTAACTTGTTAGTTGTTTGCTAGCTATTGACAACTTTAGAGTGCACATAACAACAATTTAATTGTTATTTTGAACTAATGTGAATAACAATTAACAAATATACCGAGTTTTAGTTTTACTGGCTTCTATATGTTTGTATGTATGTATGTATGTAGCATATATGTAATATATTAAGTCAACGTGATTTAGGTTAAGATCGATAGCAATTTCAGCGATTCAGAAAAGAAATAAACAACAAAACAAAAAGCTTCCATTGTAATTAAGTAACGCTGTATCTTTGGCTACTGCTAGTAGCTGCTACTGTAGTAGCATAAAAATATGCTTGCAATATAAGCACGATTGCAAACATTTTTGGTCTAGCTGCAATTAAAATGTAGTTGCCGTCATTATCATAAGACTACGAACGGTCGTCATAATAGTTGTAGTTATGACTTAACTAATGACATATTGACAGCTGCCTGATGTTAATTGCGCAAAAGTATTTTTTAAGGTGATAAAGTTGTGACAGAAATAACAGTTTAGTTTTCATTTCAACACTTGCAACGCAACATACATAAATTGTAAGACATCAAAAACAAAAAAAAAAAAAAAAAACACAAAAAGAAAAATAAAACACAAAAATAAAAATATACTATTACATGAGTTCATGTTAACAAATTAGTTGTAATCAAAACTACTGTTGAGCTGTCATAAAAATATCAACACAGCCGCAACAACGACAAGTTTTTATGTCGTATTTTTAACATTTTGTTTTGCATTTGTTGGCATTTCAAAAAAAAAAAAAACAAAAATAGAGTTCATCATCCAGTTTTTGCCCCTTACAAATCTGCTCTAATTTCTTGTCTTTTATATTAAATTAAATAACAAAACAGACGAAAACTTGTTTTTTCATATCTCAGTTCAAAAATCGTGTGAATATTTTTTTCGCCAAATGTGCTGCTCTATTTTTCAGTATATTTTAAAGAATTTCCTGAAGAATTTTTTCCAAATGTTTTTTTTTGTTTTTTTGTTTTTATAGAAAAACAACAAAAACTATAACAACCTTTGTACAGCGTTTGCAGTGGTTCAAAACTTTACTTCCGACCCCATGTGAACGGTCAGTTTAGCTTAGAAAGGGTCATATGCAGCACCACCATTACGGGTAGAAGGTTACAACAATTAAAATTTTCAGGTCATTTCTGAGTTTATGAAGCTGGTGAACGAGTGTTTGTTGAGAAACTTGTTTTAAAATGTTGTCACAAGATAAAAAAAACTACTTGTTTTTTATAAAATTCTTGCGAACAAGTTTCGCATTTTAAGTATTTTAAGTATTATTTTATGTTCCTTAAAATGTAGTTTTCTTATTTTTTTTTTTTAAATTAATTTTAGATATTTAGGGGGTTGTTTGAGTTTATGTTTAAGGAACATTTTGCAATAATTTTGCAGATAATACTATGTGGCTTCGTAAAGATTATGCGGCGAAATCAAAGAGGAAATGGTGCGGATTTTAGTAGAAAGCAATTTGAATTGTATGAGCTAAAATATGTGAACTTTTGATATTCCAATATATGTCACTTTTGTTAGTTCTCTTAAAACCCTCCTACATAGATAATGTTACTATCGCTGCCATAAAAACCTCGCATAGAATTCGCCTCAGACACAAAAAAAAAAAAAAAAAAAAAAAAAACAAATTGGCCATTTCAGCCCTTGAAAGGACTTTGACCGAGCTTCTTATGATCAATTGTGTTGTGTGTGTTATTAAATGTTTGCACACAATTGACCGAGAACTGGACCTACATGTTTTATGCCGACTCCGAACGGCTAAAGTTCATGTTCTCAAGAAGCTTTACATGGCATTATTTACTCTCTGAGGTTTGCCATTGTCTGCAGAGAGGTGGTGACCGATCAAAAAAATTTTTTATTGAAAAAACTTTTCGCCGCGGTTGGGGATCGAACCCGGGCTCCGAGCATGCTAAGCCACACATTTAACCTGCATGCCACGGTCACCACCGTCTCAGTGGTCACCATTGCCTCAGACAAAGTTTGTTTTTTATTTATAAAATAAATTTTTTGTTTGAAAATGTACACAAAAACCAGTAAGGAAACTCTATGAAAATACCTAAGTCTTGATATCAAATTCTCCCATACCAAGAGCGGATCACGACTTAGTTTTTGTACAAAATACATACATATTAAATATAATTTCTGTGGCTTTAAAAAAACCCTCTTAACAGTGATTTACATTTTTTGGTTATATGGGAGGTAGACGTGTGCAAGGGTTTACAAAAATATTTAATTGTGCAGATCCTTGGGTCCATGTGAATATGTTTACCAAGTTTCATGCAATTATCTCAACTTCTTATCCTGTGTTTACGGATAACACACAGACGGACAGGGCTTAATCGTCGACTCTTGAGGTGACTCTGATCAAGAACTAAACTTTTCTATACCGGACTTGCTTATTTCTAGGTGTTACAAACGATAGCACAAAGTGACCTTTCAGGTTAAGGGTATAATAATACACTTTATACCTCAGTATTATCTATAAAGTCTCTATTCTTGATGACTTCCTGTATTGGAATTGGCATTGAGTCAACATTTTTTCTTGTACACATATAATACCAAAAATGTTCAAAAGGATTAACATCACAGCTATTTCCAAGGCTTAAATAGGTTAGCTTTAGATAAAATTTCTGGTGAATTTTTGCGATTTGCACCCGAAATTTATACTGAAACATCAATTTGTAAAAAAATTTTTTTCCTGAGACATGAAGCCGAATTGTCCTGAATCTTTATTAAATTTGTTAAACATTTGTTTTTTCATTCTAAGAAAAAAAATCAAGATCTAAGACCCATGCTGTCAAGCCGCTTCTGAACTGTCACTTAGTTTTTTTGAGATATCGCACTGTGTTTCGTCTAGAACAAGCTAGCTGGACAAAAGTGATTTTACCAAATACTAAAAACAGGTATGCAGTTTGGTCAAAAAACAACCCGAGAAAGAACAAGTAAAGAAAGTCTAAAGTCGGTCTAGGCCGACTATGAAATACCCTAAACCCACTTTTCAACAAAAAAAAAAAAATTAATTGTAAATGGGCGTGTCCGTGGGCGGATGAAGTCCATTTTTCCAAACCATCTTTGTCTTGTCATAAAAAACATACGTGCCAAATTTTAGCTCTGTAGGTTAAACACATGCTTATTTATTGCGTTTTCAATTTTTGGGTTGTATGGGAGGTGGGCGTGTCCGTGATCGGATGACGTCCATTTTCCGAAGACATATTTGTGTTGGTATGAAACACATACATATCAAATTTTATTGTTGTAGGCTAATTATGAGCTGAGCTATGCAGTTTTCAATTTTCGCGTTGTATGGGAAGTAGGCGTGTCCGTGGGCGGACGATGTCCATTTTTCAAAACCATCTTTTTTTTGTTATAAAAAACATACGTGCCAAATTTTAGCTCTGTAGGTTAAACAGAGGCTTATTTATTGCATTTTCAATTTTTGGGTTGTATGGGAGGTGGGCGTGTCCGTGAGCAGATGACGTCCATTTTTCGAAAACATCTTTGTGTTGGTATAAAACACACACATACCAAATTTTGTTGTTGTAGACTTATTATGAGCTGAGTTATGCAGTTTTAAATTTTCGCGTTGTATGGGAGGTAGGCGTGTCCGTGGGCGGATGATGTCCATTTTTCAAAACCGTCTTTGTTTTGTTAAAAAAAACATATGTGTCAAATTTTAGCTCTGTAGGTTAAACAGAGGCTTATTTATTGCGTTTTCAATTTTTGGGTTGTATGGGAGGTGGGCGTGTCCGTAAGCGGATGACGTCCATTTTTCAAAGACATCTTTGTGTTAATATAAAACACATACATACCAAATTTTATTGTTGTAAGCTAATTATGAGCTGAGTTATGCAGTTTTCAATTTTCGCGTTGTACGGGAGGTAGGCGTGTCCGTGGGCGGCTTCCAAAAATATTCAATAGTGCAGATCCTTGGGTATATGTGACCATGTGTACCAAGTTTCATCCAATTATCTCAACTCCTTCTTCTTATCCTGTGTATACGGACAACACACAGACGGACGGACGGACGGACGGACGGACGGACGGACATAGATAGCTCGACTCACGTGGTGACGCTGATCAAGAATATATATACTTTTCTATACCGGACTCGCTTCGTTCTATGCGTTACAAACGTTTGCACAAAGTTAATATACCCTGACCTTTCAGGTTTAGGGTATAAAAACAAACATAAATAGTTTTAGAGGACCCTTTAGTTCTTAGCAATTAAGTACAGAAGTAGAAACTTGTTTGTGGCTGCTGATTGCATTTGAAAGTCGGTGATAGCAAATGATAATTTTTTTATTAAAACCCATATTTTATAAAAAAAAGTGAAAATGTGAATAGTCAGAACTTTTATTATTTGGTAAAAATTTAAAATTAATGTTGTTTTTGTATTTGGCTGTTTAAGCCAAAATGGTCTTGGCATTAAAATGACTAATTTAAAAAAGTATGTTTTGATATTTGGTCGAGCGAAACTTTCGTGTACCTCTTGTTTTCGGGCTTGAATTTTTGTTTTGGTAGCTGTTTTTGTCTACTTTGTCTCCTAGAAATATAACGCTGTTCAAAACTGTTAAACTACAATTTTTTAAGATTTTTAAAGAACGGATTTAGCACTGAGATACAAAAAATCTTTTTCAATTTAAAAAAAATACGATCTATCTCATACCTCAGATAAATTTGTAAGAGGAACTAAAATTAAAAAATTTACAGAATTAAGGTTTGCTTGTGGAAAGTCTAGGTATTGATTTTTGAACAAAAATACTGAAATCCTCAATGTTGATATGCAGATTCATTTTTAAAACACAAATATGATAAATATGATGAAACAATGTCACCCTTGATCAGAAAAATTGTCTACTTTTTTTTTTTTTTTCTTCCTATAAATCCTAATTCTACAGATTTTTTCATAAATATCCTATTTTGCGAATCCAAAAAATGAAAAATTTTAAAATTAAAATTTCTTCTTCTAATTTCCTTTCCAAAACATATATAAATAGCCTTTTGCCTTCAGTACTTTCGAAGTTATAGCAGCAAGCATGGTGCAACTTTTTTTTTGATATAAATTAACCCGAATCGGCAGAGGGGGTAATTTTAGACCAAATAACCATATGGAATACAAATAACCAAAAAATAATTTCGACTATTTAGCTTGTTCTACACGAAATACATCGTGTGCATCGATTTGTTTATAAATCCGATTTGAAAAAAATGTTTAATATTATATTTGCAATCAAAACGTAAATCTGCGCTAAAAAAAAAAATTGAATACATTTTATTCAAGATTCTAGTAGTTCGTACAGTATTATTTTCGGATAAACACGTGAGATCTTATGTGATCTTGGGAGACTGTTAGATATTAATTTGTGTATATTTTCTCTAGTCTAGGCTCAACTAATTTGTCCTTACCGTCCTGATTATACTCTCGTTTTAGTAAGATACAAAAAAATAGCAGTGAGTTTTTTTAAAAACTTACAGATAACTAATCCATGCATGAGAGAAAGATGTGATTTTTTTAAGATCCATGAGAGGTGAACCTCAATTGTATTTCACATTGGATTTCACAGTTGGGAGTCTTAGTGACTTATTTTAAAAGGGCCTTCTTTACCAAGGATGTTTTGAGATATATTGGAGTTTGTATTAATTTCACGGTACAACGAAATCGACTCTTAAAAAAAACTCAAGAGGTTTGATAACCGATCTGATATAATTGAAAGATGATAACGTCTAAATTTTGTGAAAAACCACTTTGAATAGCTAAAAACTTCATACAATTTTATTTAAAAACGATTTTATATCAATGTAGATTATAAAGAATTTATTTTTATTTGAGTATTTAAAAATATACAATTTTCAACTGGGTTTAACAGAAAATTTTGACGTGATAGAAAAAAACCCAGAACGCCATTGTAAGGAGTAGTCTTGTAGTAAAGAAATCTTGCTTAAATATTTTTAGTAGTCAGGATAATAAAACTATGTTTTACCAAAATATATATGAGCTTTACATATTCAAAGTGGTTTTACACTAAGAAACTTAGACGTGATGGAAAAAAATCAGAGTACACCATTTTTTTTATCATTTTTTAATTATGTAAGGTTAACCTTCAAACTTTTTGAGCTTTTTTAGCCGTTGTAGCGTCTTTTTAAATCAACCTTGAAGAATCTTGGGACAAATTTTTAAAATAACTTAAAGATCTCCGATCCAAAAAAAAAAAAAAAAATGATGCAGAAATAGTTTTCAAGAGTCCCTTTACCTTTTGAGTCGGTGTCCGGCTGACTTTTTTTTCTACATAAAATCGATCCGGCTTACTATCTATACCCCATACATTGAAGATAAATATGAAATAAAATGTTTATATTGACATATTTTAAATCAAAAATAAACATGATCACGATACTAATTTTGAAATAAAAAATCAAAAATTTGCAAATCATGCCAACGAAGGATAACGAAGAACAATAACAAACAAAATAGAGATTTTATTGCAAACAACAGTTGGTCACGATCCGGTTCCGTTGAGGAAACAAAACAACAGACTTCAAGGCTACAGCAAAGAACATATGGGAGGAAATGGTATAGAAAAGGCTGCCATGACACAATATAAACGCGGATTCGCAAAATTGTAAAAATTTACAAGCGGCTTAAAGAGACAAACTTTACTTCACATAACAAAAAATAACAAAAATTAAATAAAAAATTGCAAAAAGTTGCTACAAAGACAACTTATATTGTGTTGAAAATAAGTGAAGCATAAAAATAGAATACTGAGTAATTCTGCAGCAATCTTAAAGTAGGTTGCTTTATTTTTAATGTTTTATCTATAAACTATAAAATAAGACAAATACTTGTTCTTGTTGTTGTTTTGGCAACTGGCACGAGTATTAAAATCGTTTACAACTCAAGGTATGCTAGACTACGCTACACTCTCGAGAGTGTGGTTGCTGTCTGTATGTCTATCTGTCTGTCTGTCTGTCTGTTTGTTTGTCAATAAAGTTAAATGATTTCAATTGTATGGCAAATTCTTTGATTTTGTTTTTTCGTTTTTTACTTGTCTGCGACATTTAAATAATGCACAGCGCACTTCCTCTATATTTGACTTTAAATTGACCTTAAATAATATATTTAGTTATTTTGTTATAAAGAATTGTGTTGTTGTAACTTACCTTCTCGCCGCATACCCATTTTTAGGCACTTTCTTAAACGACAATATTGACATTGATTTCGATGATGCTGGTCAATCGGACAGTTTCTGCTCCCCCGACACGAATACGTAAGATTTCGCCGCACTGAACGCTTGAAAAATGATTTACAGCCTAAAGAGAGGGAGAGAGGAATAAATGTATTATTATGTATGGTTGTGTAGGATATAAAATTTAAAAAAGTTTTAATGATATGTCAAATAATATAGTTTTCTGAGAGAAAATTTTAAAATTAGAACATTGTAATTGTCTTCTTGTATATAAATGTGCATTTGCTTGTCAACGCTTAAAGCTTATTAAAATATTGACATATACTATTCGAATTTTGTGATATTTAAACAAATTTAATAATAGTTTTGCAAACATTTTTCAACTTCTTTTACGAGAGGTTGCATAAAATATCATATTGTACAAATTCACATTTAATAAATTCTGTATGTTAAAATGAATCCATCCTATTCTTACAAAAAAACACAAGAAATAACACTATTTCTTTCAATCCGCTTCAAGCGAACATGGCAATAAAAATAAATTAAATTATTTATGCAACCAAAAATTAAGTTTGCAAAAATTGTATTACTTCATTCCAAACATTTAAGGCACTACATAAAAAAAGACAAAAATAAAAGAAGAGGTACAACACCATAGCATGTCTCATAAATAACAAGAAAATGCAACAAGGTATCTTCTCTCTGGGCTGATGACAACCAAGTGCAAGAAGAACCTCCTGACTAGGTTTCGACTTTAGTAAGCGCCGCATTAAAAGTTCAACCACATGCCTCAGTTTTGTTAGCCAGCCTTCTTTTTCGTTTTTTCTTTTTTTTTTGTTTTTTTAATCTTTGCTGCATGCTTATCTTTAGGTTAAAATCGCTCGTGTGCTTGTCAAGATTTGTTCATTTGTTTGTTAATATTTTGAACAAATTATCAAGAAATGATCAAATCAAGAAACTGAATCCTTTTATTGTAAATGTTTAAACATTTTGCGCTCGAAATTGAGAAACTTGACGTTTAAGTTGGGAATGGTTTAAGTAAAAGACAGTAGCCGCGTGTAGTTTCACAGAATGTTGTGTCTTTTTTGTTTTCCTTGTATTAATAATAAATGAGGCTAATAAAGATAAGCCAAGAGTCAAAACAAGCGACTGTCAATGTATGATTATCTGGCGACAGCAAGTTTTCACAGAAATCTCAATTCAACAAATTATTCGTCGACTAAAAAACACAATTCTTAAATGAACTCTAACTAAATATCTGTTAAATATGAGCTTCAAGTCTGGTTTAAAGCAGAACACGAGGCAAGCTTAACATGTCAATGGTCATGTTACACGTTTCATGGCTTAACGCCTCCCATAAAATTACCTTTAATGGCATTCAATTAACCAAATGTATCTTTAAGCGAGATATTGTGCTGTTGTTGTGGAGTTTGCTCTTGTTGCAGCCTTTAATGCTTCGAATGCACACCAAATAGGCTCTGGATTTGAAGCCTACCTCTAGGCACTCCAGGCAGGCAGTCTCAATGCGCATCAATGTTTCAAACACGAAATTACGGTTAAGATAGTGTAGTTAGAGTGCGGAAAATCTTAGCTTTTGGCCTGACTGAGGTTCGGCTTAATTTTATGTCACCACGTATCTAAACATGTGTATCAACAACAGTCAGCCAGAACGTAGCCAAAAAGGGTCGAGTGCAGCCGTTGACGTTGGTCGTTTTTTTGCACGTTAAGTACTACTTTTTTTTAGAGGAAAAACAAAAATAATAGCTATAGTGTTGTCATCGTCAGCTATATAACGAGCAGTGAGCACAAAAGTGAGCGCCTATCGTGATGTCACATCAGCTGGGCACGACGGCAACGACGCAAACAGTGAGTGAACTGGCAAAGCCACCACACTAGATAGTCTCAAAACATGCCAGCGATAATGTGAAAAGTAAAATCTTTGACCAAGATTTTCTTAGTTTTCTTCTACTTAAGGCGTTTAAAATAATTTTCAAACACATAAATTATGCCGTTTTTAACCTCCCAGTTCCTTCGAACAATTAACAATTTTTATAGCAAAAATGTTTTTTTTCTACACCATGTCTTTGGGCCAATAAAATTATCATTAAAAACTAGAAGAAGTTCAAAAAAAGCTTTTCTTTTTAGTTGATTTTTCAAAACAACGGCACAGCAGGTCCTCAATACTCTCTCTTTCTTACTCTTTCTCTTTAACTGCTCGACAACAAAGCTTCAACATATTATTTTCAAATTTTTAACCATTTAAGTTAGACAGCAGTAAAACCTCATCCTGGCATACACATAAGCGATCCTCGCAACGATACATTTGCAGTCACGATTTTTCCATTTTATGTTAGGTACGTTGTGTGCTAGTAAGCAGCCTTTAGATTTTTCCCTACCATTACGCCGCTGCCCATATATCGTATATCGCTTGTACATATCTTGAGCTTTACTGTTTTTTGTTTAGCTGATTGTGTGTATGTGTGTAACTTATAAAGCTATTGATGAAGATACCGACTCTGCGCGCCGATGATCATGCTCTCTCAGTTACGGTTGTAGTCACTAGTTGTTCTGGATGATCATCAGCATGATGCCGTTGATAATGATGTTGATGATATCGAAAGCAATGTCTTCCTCCCATAACAATAACAACAACAAAAAACAACAAAAGAATCATCATACCTTAGCTGAGCGATATCGTGTTATATCAATAACCGAAAAAGGGTGGATCTCCAAAATCAAAACTCAAGTAAAACAAAAAAAAAAATATAGCAGAAATCATGGTATTACGTAGTTTTTATAATCGGATTTATAGCATTTTTGCCGTTGCTGAGATTTCTTTCTTATGTTGCCAACATAGTAACGCTTACAAGTTCTGTGTTTTTTTTTTTGATTTTTTTGTTTCTGCCGAATTCGCCTTGCTGAATTGGGATCAACTTTTGGTAAAGCAACGAGTACGTTGTTGTGATGATATTAAAGCTCAACTGCATTTGTAGCGGGAGAAGATCGTGTTCGAAATAGTTGCGCGCGCGCGAATTTACAGACACAAATTCGTATTCAATATGTTCGAACAATTGGCCATTGTATTGCTTTTTAGTTGATTGCCAAGCAGCTAGCCAGGCGCGGACAGACATACTACAGATGGACGGACGAACGAAAAATAAGTCGGAACTGGTTGTCTGCGATGCATTTAATTTTAGCTTTTTTTTTGTGGTTTTTTGTAGTTTTAGTTTTTGTTTCAAGCAACGTTTAGTTCGCAGTAAGCGATGGGAAAATCTTGGGTTTTTTTTGCAGCGACGGGTACCGGTCAGTCTGTGCGGAAGTTAATGCCTGGTTTTGCAAGGATCTCGCTTATGGTTGTCATATTATACGGCTGGCAAATATCAATTGGACTATTATGCAATTTAGATGAATTGCTGAAGTGCAGCAGCTATTATGTCGTTGAATATTAAAATATTGCAAGTGAAATAGAAGTAGTGAATAGCAAGAAAAGAAGCTGAAAGGCAAGTTCTGGTCATGACCATTGAATTTATCTTTAAAACTCACTTAAAATTTCGGTTAGGAAAATGATTAGTGAGTGGCAGAAAAGGATTTTTATGTTTTCTTCTACTGCATTGCTCAAATTTCTTTCTCAGTCAAATAGAGTGAAACCTTAAAATGTTGCTCATTACATGTTGCTAATTCTTTATTGTTTTCTTAACGGTTTTACAAAGTTGTCGTTGTCGGCAGTGGTTTAAGTTGAGCGGCTTAAACGTATGTTTATGCTTTATGCATTATTGCCTTAAGAACAAACTTAAAGGATAATTTTTTTAGGGCTGAAACAAATTTGTGTCTGTAAGAAAGTTATTAACTCTAGTGAAAAGGACTTTTTCCGCTATTTAAGCTACTTAAGTTGTACGACTTGTGTGAAGACTTTGCTAAACAAAATGGCGCAGCAGTTAAGGATTTAAGGAAACGTCTTGGAAGAGCTTACAATGATTAAGGCAGTCAAGCAAAAAAGGTTGTCAGGTATTTCAAGGTATTTGTGGAAATTATGTTGTTATTTGATATAATCATTAAGAACTCAGCTAACAAAATTTCGTTGTTTTGGAAATAAATTGATTAACACTAAATATTAAGTATGAAATTTTCAAAAATATGCGTGTTTCTATTTAGTGAGCACTAGTAGGATTCTAAGCAATTTTCATCATTAAGCAATTATCTTTACTTAACTTGAAAATAACTTTTACGAAAGTTAACATGTATACTTTAAAAAAATTCAGGAAATAATTCCTTTTTTATGACAAAAAAGTCAGTATTTAAAATTTTTTTAAAAAAATTCAGTATTTCAAAATTTAAAAGATTAAAGTAGAGATAAACAAATACAGATACTGATCAAACAGGCTTCATCAGTTTAATTTTAAATTTAAGCTGAAAAATGGAAACAAGTTTTTGGAGAAAAATTAATGCAATTATTTCTTTTGTTTTCCCTGGGTTGTAAAACTAACATAGTGTTAAGAGACCCATCCAAGGATATTTATGACTATCATACCTTGTTCAGTATGAAAAAAACTTAATGATGATAATAAAAGGTTTAAGAAAGCCATAAGAAAATACTCATAATCTTTTTTACTTTAAAGGACATTATATTCATTCATTTTACTTTAAAAGACGTTACAAATTGGAAAAAAATTTACTAGTCCCGTAATCAAGAAGTGGTCTTAGGTATCAAGATGTGGACAAAAATCAATTGAACTGAAAAAAATAAAAACGACTGTTGGTATTTTTATTTTGTAAACTATTTTTTTAAGACGTTCTGGGAAAAGCTCTGTCACCAGCTTGTTTTTAAATATTTCCGGATAAAAAAATACTACAGAATATTCTTGAAAATACGCTAAACAATGTACAAAAGGCTTTAATAAATTTGCTCAATTCATACTCTTAAAAAATTCACAAACAAAGTGTTTTTTTTTACACTGAAACCCTTACCCCGCCCTTAAGATAAACCTTCATGAGCATTAAACATGATAATTAACATATTATACGTTTGACCACATTTTAACTAAAATTTCTTATTTTTTTAGTCCTTCGGACGTTAAAAAAAGGGAAATACTTTTGAGACTACTACTACAACCGAGAATAAATATGCAAAATCGTCGGTCGTAAGTTGAAAGTGTTAAAGAGCAAATAATTACAAATAAAATCAGCCCAATCATGAAACATTTTCTCCCGGGAGTTGTAAATGGGGGTTTTCGTTTTTAAGTTAAAGTTAAAATACTTCTTGAAAATTTTTAATGCAATTTTGTTCATCAACCGATTTATTTATGAGTGTAAAATGAAAGAAAAATTGAGATATCTTTATCTGCTTTCTTAAAACCGGAAACTCCCATTTACAACTCCCGGGAAAAAATGTTTCATAATTGATCTGAATAAGTTTGAACAAAGGTTCAACAAAATCTTAAAAATCTTAAAAATCGTAATATTAAAGTCACAGATAAGAATTGTATTTGTTCGGACGTTACGTGTCGGAAGTTACACATTTTTCACACCACATGGAATATGTTCATGAATGTTTTTAAAAATTTATTAATAACGTAAAGAAATACATTTTTACTTAAATTATTAAGTTTCTTAATACACTGACTTGAATATATTTCGAATTGTAGTTGTTCCTGCTCTCAGAGGCATTTTATTTGAACATTTTTCAAACTTCTGGTTCACCATTTAATTTTCACACTTTAAGTAATAAAGCTTGATATGCCTCTTTCTGAATGATCTTGAATTTCTGAGATCTGTCTTGAAACTGATAATTAGACCATTGAAAACTTTGCGCAACGAATAGTTTCATTTAGGAAGAATTTGAGGGGTTTTTCGTTGAATCTTAGCATTTTAGGAAAATTTATTTCAGAGATTTTTTTTGTAAATTTTATGTAGAATAAATAATTTTTTGTATTTCCAAATTTATAACTTTTTGAATCGATGTCCGTCACTCTACCTTCAGAATCGCAAACAGTGACCAAACAATTTGTTTTAATAACGTACAGTTTAACTTTGGGTCTAGTCAAAAACTTCGACTTAAACAAAATTTAAGACAAAAGTACTTTTAAAAGTATATTAAGTTCTAAAGAACTTAACAGAGTCATTAACACAACTTTAAGCAAAAAACTGCAAATTCAGATTCAATTATTCACAATTTAAAATGCAATTTAAACTAAATAAAGTTATAGTGCAGGACGTATGAGTAATATTTTATTTTAAGTTAAATGTTACATGTAGCCTTGAGGTGATGTACTGGAAGTATAATTATCTTTTTCAAAACTCGGTATAAAGATAAAGCTTCCTTTTAAAAACATAAATTTATTATTATGACCTTTTTTATGTTTATTCTGCTATAGCTATGTTTGTTTTTTATAAAGAAAATCTGCTTTTTAAAACAATTTTGTAAGATTTTTATATGGCTTGGAGACTGTGTCACAAACCCTCAAACTTTCAAGTCTTTTGAGTGATGCCATCTGTGCTCCAACATGAAGATTTTTTAAAAGAAGCCATTCTTTTCGTTTTTGTACTGGACCCTTATTGAGAACTACCTTTTGTTTAGAGATTATACAGTACAACAGGTTTTCTCAATTTGAGATGTATGAGCTACCAGACGGAAATTTTAATGTTTATTTGCATAATTCTTACTTCTACCTTTATAAAAAAAAATTGTAAAATCATAAAAATAAGACAAAAGAAAAGATTTAAATAAGATTTTAAAGAACCTTGCTTGGAAATGGGGTTCGCTTTCAAATTTTTATAAGGTTCATGGGATTTTTTTTACTAATTTTTGACAAACAATTATAAAAAATTAAAAAAATATCCTTTACTTTACTAGAGGATATTTCACTGATTGCTATCCGTTTTCTTTAAATTTCCATTAATATCATTTTAACAAATATCATCTCTTATCATTGTTTTAACAATTGCCGAAACATATGGTCAGTCTGGCAATTATTGTATATTTTCAATATTCATAACAAATGCCATGTGCTGCGTTTTTAAGCAAAAATCATTTTAGGCACACGTATTCAGCAAGATTTTTAAGAAAAATATATAAACAGATAAATGCCTAAGGCAGCAGCACATGGCTAGAACAGGTGAGGTGCAGAGTGGAAAAAAAGTCAAAGACGTGTTCTACACACACACACACACACACCCTCACACACTAAAATCAAGCACAAGATTTAACCAACTTGCAGACGCCTAAAACATGGGTGGAGGAGTTATGAATTGTTTTTGTGCTGTCCATTATTTTTGTGTTGTTGTTGTTGTTGTTGTTTTTGTTTCTTGTGCCAAACCAAGCAATTTATGGCCAAAGTCTAGCACATTTTCCCCCGCACTGACTGCATACGTTCGTGGCGCATTTCTGGCTTATAAAGTACAACTATGGGAAACTTTTTGAAAATTCTAACCGCAGGTACTCGTATCGTATATTGAGAGAACTGTTGCAATGAATGCTAGCTAAGCCAAAATGTTTTGTTCTTGGTTTTTAAATTTTTTTTTTTCAGGTTTACTATTTAACGTTTAAGCTAAGGAACAATTCAGCGTTGAAAGCTATTTTAAGGAAAAAAAAAATTGATAAGAGGTGGTTTTTTACTTGAGGGTATAGAACAAAGATGCTGAGGAAGATTTATGAAATGTGCAAAACTTGAAGATAGGCTGAAAACACAAAAAAAAGAAACAATTCACAAGCCTTGCTGCATCTAGTGAAAACCAGTTTCCGCTGCTTAAATGAGTTGATTAGCGGATATTAATGAAAGTAGGTTAATAACTGCTGCTCCTCCATCAATGACTCATGCCGGCACTGAATTGACACTTTTTTCAAATGCTAGAAAAACTAACGTTTTATTTTTTTCTTATACATTTTCTTTCAATTTACGCCGATCGCGTTTTAATTGCTTCTAGTCAATTGAGTTCAACTCGCTTTGTATGTTATTGTTTTTTTTTTTTTTTTTTTTTTGCACTTGATTTTTTCATATTTCTTTGAAGTACTTAAAATTTCACGCTTTAAATTGTGCGCCGAAGCGTTGAATGTGCGCGTGCGCAAAATGTTTTGCAGCATATTTCATTAAAGAAATTAAAAAAAAAAAACACGACAAGCAGAATAATACTTTGGTAGAGATTCGCACACAATTTCAGGAAGTTCAATTAATAAAAGAGTGGAATTTATGTGCCAGAACTTGAATGTTTGTCTTGCTGTGTCGGTGTTTAGCTTCTCTACAGTTTTGTTATGGGTGTAAGCGCTGGAAGCAGGTTAACTGTGTTTGGCTTGCGGCAAGTATGCGTGTTTGGGCTAGTAGGAGAAAAACCACAACTACTCGTAATTAAGACAGTGGTGGCGTTACGAGACTTTACAATAAAAAAACTTTCATTATAGAAATGCCACTATTTTAATATCGTCCTAAAGAATATTCTCTAACGTCTAAAAAGTTAAAAGTTTTTATCAAAAATAAGGACTGAACTTAGGACTTAACTATGAGCTAAAAGATTAACTACTCAGAACACAGATATATAAGTTGAGTTAAAGTCTTAATTTTTTGATCTAAAATGTCAGTTTTAATTATTGTCAATTCTATTCTAATATTTAAAGTTATTAGAAGAATACAACAGTGGTGACCGTGACATGCAGGTTAAGTGTGTGGCTTAGCATGCACGGAGCCCGAGTTTGATCCCCAGTCGCGGCAAAAGTTTTTCAACAAATAACTTTTTCTGATCGGTCACCACCTCTCTGCGGACAATGGCAAACCTCAGAGAGTAAATAATGCCATGTAAAGCTTCTTGAGAACATGAACTTTAGCCGTTTGGAGTCGGGGTAGGTCCAGTTTTCAGTCAGTTATGTGCAAACATTTAATAACACACACAACACAATTGATCAAAAGAAGCTCGGTCAAAATCCTTTCAAGGGCTGAAATGGCCATTTTGTTTTTTTTTTTTGTTTTTAGAGGAATAGAATAAGACGAACAGAGTAATAATTTATTATAAAAAAGTAATGTTAAAATACTTAAAAATTATCAAAGTTTTGTTTTAATATTAACAAATTAAATTAAAAAATAAAAATAGCTCTTGTTTTTAATTCTTTTTTAACCCTGTTTATTCCAAATTTTTTTCAAACTAAATTTAAAATTCATATTTTTTTTTAATTTTTGAAGTCATTTTAGAGATTTTTTTATCCTTTTTTTTTGTGTGCATTATGCCAGAAACACGCCCTTTGAAAATTTTTGAAAATAAAAATCAAGTTTCAAGAGCCATAATATTTTTAAGCGAATTTTTGTTTTTTAAATTTTTGCACAAAATACCCCAAGCTTATGCCTGTGAAATTATATTTTGAAATTTTGAATTTTTGGGCACTTTTTTTCTAAAAATTCCCGTACCCGAAATGTATAAAATGGTACACTTGTAGAAAAAAATTTCATAACGATCAAGTTATTTAACGTTATCGCACAATTTTTTGTATATCTATAAAGTATTTTTTTCAAATTTGGATTTTACGATATTATTTTTTTTTTTTTTTTGTTAAGTTCAATAAGGAAAACTCAATTTTTTAAAGTTAAATATCATAACTCTGGTATATTTTATTTGATTTGTCATGATTGCTCTTTTGAATGAACGATTCGATAAAAAATTGTTTTTTTTTAAATTCACTTCAGGTGTGATTTTTATTACTTCTTTAAATCAATATTAAGAAAAACTTTTGTAAACTGCTTCCCAACTTTCGGTCTATTGAGCGAGTTCTAAAATCTCAATCGGCCCGAATATTTTAGTTTTGCATCAAATTTCATCAATTTACATCAAATTTAAGTTTTACATCAATCAAATTTTTATCCCACCCAAGTCCACATATTCCTGTAATTATTAAAAAAAAAAAAAACAAATTGGCCATTTCAGCCCTTGAAAGGACTTTGACCGAGCTTCTTATGATCAATTGTGTTGTGTGTGTTATTAAATGTTTGCACACAATTGACCGAGAACTGGATCTACATGTTTTATGCCGACTCCGAACGGCTAAAGTTCATGTTCTCAAGAAGCTTTACATGGCATTATTTACTCTCTGAGGTTTGCCATTGTCTGCAGAGAGGTGGTGACCGATCAGAAAAATTTTTTATTGAAAAAAACTTTTCGCCGCGGCTGGGGATCGAACCCGGGCTCGGAGCATGCTAAACCACACACTTAACCTGCATGCCATGGTCACCACCGATCACCACTGTAATTATTAAGGTTGGCCGAAAACAAAAAATAATTAAATCCTTAACAAAATCAATACGGAACTATTTAATTCAACACTCAGAATAATATCAGATCTTAAAAAAAATTATCAAACCGCTGCCACAATCCCTCTAGTGGGCTAAGATATCGCATGTTTAATTATGACTTGGCTCAAAACGTTAAAACTTTTCGGTCAATGCACGTCAAGATCTACGAAAGAGAACCAAGTCGAATTGCTTCGGCAGTGTTCTATAATTTTTTTTTTTTGCTTTCTATTCCATTTTTTTTTTTTAATTTTTGATGTATCATAAAAGTGCAACGCCAGGTAATTAGCACAAAAAACTCTACCAACGTAGCTTCAAGAACATAATTGCAACCAGCGCAAGCGCGCGATCTTTAAGATTAAACAGCGGAAAAATTAAGAGAAAATACGATAAAAACTATTTCATATATAAACCATTTCATATATATACAGTGCATTTACCAACATATATTAAGCCATAAAAAATGGCAGTATAAAAACTAATAAACTGCAGCTAGAATAACTTAAGAATAGATTAAAGTGTTTAAAATTGCCAAAGGCAGCCTCTGGTTAGCAGTACTTTTTTTTCGCCGACTATCGTATATTTTTGTGCTCGTAATTATATTAGAACATATCGCACACTAAATACAAAACAGTCACAACTCAAAAAACATAACTGTTCAGGAAAAGCGAAAAATAAAACTCTTTGGTTGAAACTGCAGAAGAAAAACAATTTTCATTTAACACAAAAACTTCATTCTTCCAGTAAATGAAGAAATTAACGAAAAATATAGTCAGATATGTGTTTTATAAATTGATTTATAACAAAAATTCGATATAAAAAATTTTGAGTTGTGACTGTTTTGTATTTAGTGTGCGATATGTTAAGTTAGTGCATCTAGCAGAAAAAATTAATAGAAGCAGCATGATGAAGAAAAAAAATAACAAAAAAAAAAAATGATAGATATGTAGTGAACGAGCATGAACTCTGGCTAGGGAAAAGTTAGTATTGCATAGGAAGAAGACGGTGCAAGAAGATGTTTATGTGGGGAATGTCTTGTATGCAGGTAATCAAGACTGACATGTGAATGCTCTGGGCTTGGCAGCAGAGATGACATTGTCAACGTTGTTAGAGCAAAATTAATGAAAATAATAAACGATGTGAAAATGGCATGCCATGGCATATGAGACACCCTTGGTGCCGCATATTTAACTTCGCAAATATATGCAGCATAACTGGGTCAAAAGCAAAATAAAAAAACAAACCAAGCCACTTTGGCAAATTTATTGTATAATAATAATTCATAGACTGTGCAAACCGTTGAAAATTTAAAACTAACTTAAAAACTTTCCACTTTAATCAAATAGGTACACTCTGCACGCTTGTCCCACCGCCCAGCTAACCAATTGCTTAGGGCGTTTCAAAGTTAGTCGCGCTCATGTAATAAAACCCTAAACTAAAGCGTTAAATCAGCTGAACCAAGAGCAGAAATAAAATAATAAAAAAAAAAACAACACGGACTGAGGCATCAGAGTTTGGCCGTTTGGTAGGGACTGGAACGGTATGAACTATGAACAATTCAAACTACTATCATTATCCAGGTGCCAAGTGAATGAGAAGAAACAAGAAACATGAGGCAAAAAAGTGCCTTTGATTCATGACTGACTGACTGACTGACTGAGTGACTGAGTGAGTGAGTGAGTGAGTAAGTGAATGAGTGGAAGAGGAGCCAGCGAGGCAAGCCTAGCCAGATCATGGCAATGCGATGCTGGCTAGCTTTGCGTTTAGAATTTTTAATCTACACCATAAGCTTGAGTGCGGTCATAACAACAACAATAAAAAAATAGCTAAGGAAGACGAGTAAGTTACTCCTTCACATTCGTATGCCGACGAAGCCGCTATGACTGGATAACGAACGTATTCTACAAGCTAGGCTTAGATTTAACTTTGATTCTATGTGATGCTATGCGAAGATTTGCTATTTTCTTTCTATACTTTTTTTATTTTTGTTGTTGTTGTTTTGTCCTAAAATAGCAGACGCTATTGCTGTTCTAGGCTGTGACTGAGACTGAGCGGCTATGAAACTGCTTGCTGCTTCGAGGCATGTCGTCAAAAGTTGGCCAAAAGAAAAATAGCAAAATAGTTGAAGAGCAGGACTAACAAAATAACAGCCTAGCGGGATGCCATCCCAATAACAACTTGTGATTTTGGCTAAAGAAGAAAAGCAAACTAAGGTTCACCGTAAGCAAAGAAACGTGCTTTACCGTAGCGCAGAAAACTTTATCTATTGGCCGCTTGTCTCGCGCAGATCGATTAAGAAAGCAAGACTGCAGAAGTTACCAACGAATTGCAAAAAATTTATAAAAAAATAAAAATTGCTGAAGACTGCACAAAATTAAAAGAGCAGCAAAAGGGTTGCTAGCTGGCTGACTGGCTGACTGGCTGGCTGCTTTAAGCTTCGCTGGGCTTGCTGTGGCGCAGTTAACGTAATTAATTAAACCGTTACATTATCTAGTAGATACTCATACAGTTGCAGAGCAGATGATCACGATTTTTTTTCGGTGAGTATGTTTGACTCGGTGTGTCTCCTCTCTGTGTGTTTGTGTGTGTGTGCTGAGTGGCGGGAGTCAAGCAGCAGCAGCAGCAGCAGCAGCAACAGTTGCTGTGATTTTCATTTTAGAAATCTTGCATATAAAAAAAAATCGTGCTAACTTATTTTTCTGTAGTTTTGGATTTTGTTCAAAAACCGAAATTTCACTCGATGCTTTTTTCCAATAGGAATGCGTCTGTTGTTGTTGTTGTTGCTGTTGTACTATTTTTGTTGTCATGTTTTCAACATTATTGGCTTAACATTTTTTTTAAGTACATCTATTTGTTTTACAAGCCAACTTAATGATTGCCATGTCTAGTCACTGTATTTTTTTTTTTGTTGTTGTATTGTTTTAATGTTTATTTTTGTGTTTGTTGTTGTTGTTGTTCGAATTAAAATTCTTGCTTGTCTCTTGATGCCACGTTAAAACTAAGCTTGCAATTAAATTGGTTTGTTTTAACGAAGCGCTACAAGAAACAAAAATTGGTGGCAATGTTTAAAGAAAGCTACACGTAAGTTCGCTGGCAAGGCTGCAGGCGAGGAAGAGCGCGCGAAATGTTAAGCTTGTCAAGAATTGAATGTTTAAGTATTCTAGTTTTAAAGAATGAAAGTTATTACTAGTCTAAAGAAATCCCTGTCTGAGATAGTACTTCGCTGCCTGTTCGATGCTCAAGACGCTGGAATAACAAGGTCAGACAGAGTATTTCAGAGGACATATGAGTTCCAGTTACGTAAGCATGCCAATATATCATTCGAAAATAAAACACAGAACGGAAATATGTTCAAAATTAATACCGTTATCGTTGGTATTCGAATTGTAACAATGTAACCCCCAAAAGTCAAAATTTTAGAAGAAGCAATTCTACACTCAGAAAAAAACATATATATCTTTCTCCGATAAAAAATTTCTCTATTTACGATAATAGCAATTTCAAATAAAATTTCCTTCAACTGGAATAAATTTTCACATTTTCGAAGAAATATTTTTTCACTTCTGGGAAATGGAAATATTTCAATAACTCTAATAATGATAATATTTTTATCGCACAAAAACATTCTCATTTATAGAGAAAAATTTATTGAAAATGAAAAATTGTTCCTATATTTTGATAAAAAATTCACTATTGAAAAAAAATACATCAATAAAAACAAATACCCAGTCGGAAGATCTAAACGAGCACATCTCCTAAACGATTCATCCTTTCCTACTGCCTAATGTATGAAAAAAGGCACTAATACCTTTGGTGATGTACAGGAAGCTGCACTGAGAAAAAAACACATACCTTGCTCCGGTAAAAAATTTCTCTATTTGTGATAATAGCATTTTTCTCTTTTTCAAATAAAATTTTCTTCAATTAGAATAAATTTTCACATTTTCGAAGAAATATTTCTTTATTTCTAGGAAATGGAAATATTTCAATGTCTCTAATAATGATAAGTATTTTTCTCGCACAAAAAATTTCTCATTTATAGAGAAATTTTATTGAAAATGAAAAACTTTTCTTATATTTTGATAAAAAATTCACTATGAGAAGTATTTTCTTCAATAAAAACAAATATTTTCTCAAAAAAAAAAGTATTTTTCTCTAAAAACGATATATTTTTCTATTTCATGGAAGCTTTTTATCATTTTTAGAGAATTTTTAGTATCGCAATTAGAGAAAAGCATTCTCTGGAGCAAAGTCTATACCATTTTTCTCTAAATATGATGCCTTTTTTATCATATTCCGAGACACTTTTTTTTGAGTGTGAAAAGCGATTTGAACAAAACAATAAAAAGGGAACAAATTGAACTAATCGCTTTTTCCCTACTCGGGAAAGTGGTAAAGAGATCAATATCCCCATAGTAGCAGTTTCATATAAAAAAGTATATGACGTTTGAAAACGAAGGGTCATGAGTTCTGAATATAAAAGTATATGACGTTTGGAAACAAAAGGTCATGATCTCCGATTCTAAAAGCATGTGCCAAGAAGCTATCTTGGGATGATCGCTTTTCCTGGTGGGTATATTCTCAAAAATAAGAAGTATTTTTCTTTAAAAACGATTTATTTCTCTTTTCAAAGAAGTTTTTTATAATTTTTTGAGAATTTTAGGATCACATTTAGAGACAAGCATTCTTTGGAGCAACTACTATACCATTTTCTCTAAACATGATGCCTCTTATATCATATTCCGAGAATCTTTTTTCTGAGTCTTAAGATTTCTAATAGATCCAGCTTCGTTGTTTTTGGAACTTTACTCATGACACTAGTACCAACGTTTATGACTATCGTTTTAAGTTTTTTGTGCAAAAATTATAAAAAACGAATAATTTTTGCAATACGTTTTTATAACAACCAATCGCGATAAATTGGTTTCGAGATAATGGCATTTAATTTTTCAAAATAAAAAAAATATAATAAAAATTGGTTTGAGAGGTTTTTCCGATGCATTTGGGTGTTGACCATTAAGAAAAAACTTTATCCACAATTGGTTTCCGAGAAATTAAGGGGGAAGTTTCTGAAGAACTGCTTTTAAAAAAGTCATGCAAGTAATTAAATTAAGATTATTTAAAACGTGCGTATTTCAGGATATATGTTGAATAAGTTTAAAATTTTTATATATTGTTCTTGAAAAAATAAATAAATTTATAGATTACAGGTTGATTTTGAAAGTGAAAAAATAACTTGTTGAAATATGTATGCCTCCCGTCAATATATAAAAGATTCCTAGAAATCAGCAAAACGGCCACCACAGCTAAAAATTAAGATTTTTTAAGTGCAATGTACGGACGTTGTACGACGTCAGTTAAGAAATATGTATTCAGTTTTGCTTAGCAACAATTTATAAAAAAAGTCTGAAAAGTGGCAATTGCAGGACAATTTGACCGATTCTCGATTTTTACACCCATACCGATGTTGAAAAAAAAAACAAATTGGCCGTTTCAGCCCTTGAAAGGACTTTGACCGAGGTTCTTATGATTAATTGTGTTGTGTGTGTTATTAAATGTTTGCACACAATTGACCGAAAACTGGACCTACATGTTTTATGCCGACTCCGAACGGCTCATGTTCTCATAAAGCCTTACATGGCATTATTTACTCTCTGAGGTTTGCCATTGTCTGCAGAGAGGTGGTGACCGATCAGAAAAATTTTTTTATTGAACAAACTTTTCGCCGCGACTGGGGATCAAACTCGGGCTCCGAGCAAGCTAAGCCACACACTTAACCACACTTTAAGACCCATGCCGATACTTGAATTCCAGCCGAAGCCGATACATACCCAACCGATGCCGATTCTATAATTTTTAACCGATGCCGATACCGATGCCGTTTAATCAGTCGAACATTGAAATTTAATTTGAATAAAACAAAATATTTATATAGAAATAAATCTCCTTGTTTTTTTATTTTTAAGCACAGAGAAGTAAAACCAATTCCACATAAAAAGTAAAATAATTATGTATCCAGCATGTATGTAAATAAATGAGTTTATTATGGTATAAAGAACTTATAAAAAGGAATTGAAAATTATGTAATAATCAAATTTAAGCAATTGAATCTCATCGGCAAAAAACGTTGGGCATTTTCAACGATACTAATTCCGATGACGATACTTTTTTGTCAACCGATGCCGATACAAAGCCGATGCCGATATAAAACCGATGCCGTCTTTATAATATCGAACAGTTACCGATGCCGGTGCTTGAATTTGCTGGTGATATCAGTCGATGCTGTTGCGGATGCCGATTAATCGGTCTGGCACTGTGGTATATGAAAAATATTTTATTTTATTTAAATAATTATTTTCTGCTCGTTAGCCTTGTTAAGAGTTTTACAATCGATTTTGAAGGATTTCTGTTTTTATTTGAATAGCATTAAATAGAAACAAAATTCTCAAAAATTTATCGATAATTTCACGATAACTTATCGATAATTTTTTGACAACCTATCGCAAATTTTGTAAAAGTTATCGATAATTATTCGATAGTTTTAATATCATTCCTCGGTTATATTGTGTTATCAAACAGTTTTGAGCTATTTTCGAAGTTTCAAAACTCTAGCTCATCGGAAAATTGGTTTCCAAGATTTGTAGGAGACAAAAACACTAGAAATGAAGCTTATAAAAACGAATTAAAATCGCTGTGTCGAAAAAGAAAACAAAATAATGACTGCTACGTTGGAAAATGTTCATTCTCATCGAAGTCCATGTTGTTTTGAACAATAGTTTTGACACTTCTGTGAAGATAGCCCAAAATCTTCAGCCCAAATTTTTGCTCAATACGAATATACGAATTCACCGCAACAACAAAATAAAGTGTTAAATAAAATTTTTCGTAACAAAAGGTTTAACAATTCGATATTATTGTAGGAAGTTAAAATTCAACTCTGGGTTTTTTAATATTTTAAATTGGCGTGTTATTAAATAAAATAACAGATGCATGTTCTCTGACATTGAAAATTATAAATATTTCATAAAAAATATTCTAAATTTTAGAGAACCCAATTACGAGACCAAAACTAAATGGTTCCACAGACTTTCCCACTGATAAAGTTGATCAAGACCATCGAATGACGTTAGAAAAAACATTTTCCTCTCTCGTTATTCTTCTGCAGCAAAAAAGAGAGTAAAATCTATGTGATACAGTTCGAGTATTCTCTGTTCTGTGCCATTCAAAAATAAAGGTGCATTTCTAGTGTCTGCTATCAATTAGATATGATAAGATCTGCAGTCATACTTTTCATTAGATGACTTGCTTAATCAAGAGAGTGTAGCAGACATCTACAGAAAACTAGCTTCATTATAGTTAAAGCTAGCTATGACTATGAGCGCGCGACGAGCTGACGTGCTGCAATATCATGTTTTAATTGTAGGTTTTATAACTGTGCGAAAAGCAGAAACTTGTCAACCATTTTTTCTCGCATATAAATTTATGCCTTGGAATTTTAACATAAGACTGTCTGAAGTAGCTGAGTGTGACAACAATGGCTGTAAAAAGTTGTTATGCATAAAATTAAAAATATATGCTTTGAGCTTGTTATATTAAATTGAATTTAATGCAGTAGAAAAAATTAGTTTAAATAAAATGTATTTTTAATTAACCATTGTAGGTAGACTTTATGATCAATAAAGGGTTAAATATAATAAAAACTGACAACTTAGCACAGATTCCCACATTTAAATATTATTTGTAATGCAAATAAGCTCTAGAGTGTTATTTAAAAATGGAATACATTGCCATAAGCAACTTCTTAAACTAACAGCAACAGTTGAAGAAAGCAACTAAATTGTAGCATGTTCAACAATTTTTGCTGCTTCATTATTAAATATTGAAGAAGAATGACATAAGAAAGGGCTGTGTATTGCGTTCTATTGTTGAGTGCTCATAAGCATTTATGCTTATGCTTAATCAAACGCTTAATAAAAAACGACCAACAACATGTGTGGCTTTTTAATTGACCGACAGCAACATATATATGTATACAAGTAAGCTACTCCAAGCAATGACTGTACAAAATAAAAACTCTGAGCTCGGCACCTTTTTTTGTTAAATTCTTGACTTTCTCATAATAAGCTCTCATAACTTTTGTGTGCTTCAACGAAAAAAAAAGACTTCTTAACAAGTTAATTTTTTTAAATGGTTGCTTAATTATGAAGATGTTTGTGCCATTAGCTAAAGAGACGACAGTGAAAAATTTTAAAAATTTGTTAAAAACAATCAACTCAAGATTCATTTGTTGCCTTTACTTTGTTTAAAATGTATGTTTAATTACAAAAATACATTTTATATATTTCTGCCTATGTATGTCAAGCCAAGATTTGGCGCCATTGCTTGCACGATTGCTCTTTGTATGAAAAAAATTCCACGTACTTATTTTGTACGCCACAAAATAAACTCAATAAATCTTTCGCATGTGATTGAAATCTGAAATCTCAAAATAAATATTGCAAAAAATTAACAACGCCCACTTAAGATCAGGCAGTTCTTCAGCTCTGACTGTATGGGAGGATTTTTTTTTCGTTTCGAATTTTTTTTTTTGTTACTTTTGTTTATTACTGCGAGTGAATTATTTGCAAAAAAAAATTAATAACGTAGCAGATTTACAGATATAGTATGTATATATTATATTTACAATAAAAGTTGTTGAATTAATTAGTCGAGTGTACTACATTTATTTTAAAACAGCTTTAAAACTCGTTTTTAAAGTTTTTCAATATTTTAGTTGCTGGGCGCCACTTTGTCCTTCCATCGTTATACTTATTGCATAAAATAAGACTGATTTCACATGTTGCCACATATTTGTAACATTAACATGGACATGCAAGTATTAATAATCGTTTATAACTTCCGCATGAATCGCAGAGATTATCTTCTTCTGTTCAAGCAAAAAAAAAAAAACTGAACTGCATTAAAATTTATGTTTATTTTTTTTCTTGTTTCTTAACGGCTTTGTACGGCTGGATACCCCCAAAAAACTAACATATTTTGACAAATTATTATGACATGTTTTTTGATAGTCATACAAGAAAAATACGGACATAACCTTATAGTAGTAATCGCTAAAATCATCGAGCAGCAACATACTGATTTGCAACAGTTGCTGCTACTGCTGCTGCTGCTGCTGTTGCTACAAGTCGGCTATTAAAAAAGGGCAGCAGCGAGGCAAGGCATGAGCAGTAAATATCAACGACCAAATAATAAGACACAAAAAGGGCGGATTTGCAAAACAAAACACAAAATATGGCATGTTTTTTTATGCTGAACTTGTCTGGGGCATATATTTTTTTGATTTGTTTTTTATTTTTTTTTCTTGAGTACCGAAATGTCATTGCGATTTGCATGCTTAATTTATCATAACAATTTTCTTTATCTCTTCAAGCAGAAAAAAAATAATGCAGAATTTAACATTTTTTAAACGAATGGAAATAAATTGAGAGTTGCTTAGGAATTAAAGCACACGTTGTTTAAGAATTTTTATGCTTAAAAGAAGTTAAGATGAAGATTTTGGGAAAAACGAAAAATGTAGGAACGCTAAGGTTTAAATGCCTAAAGTTTAATGTTTAAAGTCTAATGCAATCAATGTTTTTAAAACAAGTTTAAAATAGATGAAATATAATAATTTACTGCAAAGTATGCGTCGGTATTAATTTTAAAGCATTGCAGATAGTTCTACAGCATATTCATAAGTTATTTTAGTGGGTTGTTTGAAGCAACACCCGAAATAAAGACAAATTTCAAATATAAATAAAATAGAAAAATATTGAAATAAATTTTAACAGAATATTATAAATTTATAAATAATTATAGATTTTTATATAAAAATTAAATAATATTTTAGATAATGATTAATTAAAATTTTTTTTTAAATTTTGTCCGCTGTTGGATTTGTTGTATTTCAAAATCACCTGTAAAAATAAACATGAACAACTATATGACAGAAATTTTTAATTATAAGGACTGAGTGTTAAACTTCCTTGTCATCTTGCGATTTTTAAATTTTATAAACAAGTAGAAATTAAATCAAAATGGATGCAATCCTGTTACTTTCCTGATAAAACAAATCTTGTTTATCACAATATTTAGTTCAGTCTTATACAGATACTTATTCAAGAAAAATTTAAGATCATATTTGTTTTGAAAAAACTCACAAAGTTAAATAAAAAAAAAAAAAAACAAATTGGTCATTTCAGCCCTTTAAAGGACTTTGACCGAGCTTTTTATGATCAATTGTGTTGTGTGTGTTATTAAATGTTTGCACACAATTGGCCGAGAACTGGACCTACATGTTTTATGCCGGCTCCTAACGGTTAAAGTTATAGAGTTTTATTTTTCGACTCTTCAAAATAAAACTGCTCGAGTCGAAGCTTAAAAATTTAAAAGCATTTTTCTTGAAACAAGTCTTTTTCTTCTGTGGACATGATGACTCAAAAAATATTAAGCCTATAAATTTGATATTTTGTTCATTTGCTATTACAATAAATAGCCCACTGCACGAACCCTCCTCCCCACCCACTGTGAACACCCTTTTTAATAATTTTTCAATTTTAAAAAAATAAAATGGTGGAATTTTGGAATGAAATTCGTAATTTTCAGCATTTTCGGGTTTAAAAACCAAACAACAAACAAAAAGTGCTGCCAAGGAAGGCGAAAAACTTATCCTTTAAATAATCGTACATATTTTAGTATTTAAGATTAACCTGTGATGTAGATGTCTGCCGTAGATCACCTTTTTTAGTAGGCGTCTTCAGAAATGTGCTGCCAGTAGCCCAATTATTTAATATTCTTAAAAAGACAATCTATTTTTGTACACTCTTTCTTTGTACAGACAAATTTTTAGATAGTAAGCTATAAAAAATTCACAAACATATGCATTTTTTACCCGAAAAATATGAAATCCTCAATTAAAAATCTCTTGATCGTTGGTTTCAGGATCTTGTAAACATTCATTTAAACTTAGTTTAACTCTGATGAAATTTTTTTCATATAAATTAATATTGATATTAATTATTTTACTTTAAAATTATCATAATTTTTTGATCACATTATTTTATTTTTGGTTTCAAACCAAATCTCTTGATTATATCTGTGTTTATGCGATAGTGGCCAAACTCCAATTTCTATATTTCTAGAAATCTTGCTTTAAACTTTTTAATCGCCATAGTTTAAAAATTTTCTGAAGAGTTTTTCGGCTTTTATATCAAAACTTTGGCTAGAGTAACGCTAGAAGCTACAGATTTTGAGTGAAGATGAATTAATAAGTGTGGAACAGAGCTGCATATCAATAAGTGATTTCTTTCTTAAGAGAGGACAAGACATTGGCCGGTTTTTTAAATATTCTTAAGATTCTAAAAAAAAAATGTCATGGAAAAATTCTAACGGGTTCAAAAGTTACAGCCGGATTAGTGAGAGCGCATGATTTCATACTGATTGCGACACTAGTGGGTTCATTTTTTTTAAGAAATTTTTTATTTTTTCAAACTTGATTCGCTATCGTATGACACGAGCTTTTTTTTCATTTTTTCCATTTTTTAAGAATTTTTACATTCAATATTTTTTTCGAAAGAACACACTTTCAAATTTTTCATCACCAAAAATTGAAAAAAAAATGTAAAAAAAGCTCCTGTCATACGATAACAAATCTTGTTAAGATATAAAATAAGTAATTTTTTTCCAGATCGGACAATTTTTGTGACACCCAGCGCTGCAAGCACGAGGCCCTGTTATTTTATCTGCCACCAGTTTGGAGCTCTATAAAACCATTTTGGAGTGAAAAATATAACTTTTTTAATTTTTTTTCTTGTAATTTGTTCACTTCTCAATTTTTTGGAAAAATGTTGGTTTTTGACTGAGTTATGAATCTTAAAAAAGGTCTGTTTTCTCTGCCGCGAATGTTATGTCCCATCTTGTACACTTGCTTATGACCACATATATAAGTATGTTTACATTTCAAAGTTGTTTTTGAAATAATATAACAACTGCATTAAAACGATTTGTACGAAATTAATTGCTCTCTAACACAAGTTTTTTAACTTTTATTTTTAATTTATAATAAATAATTCAGAATTATAAATAAAAATTATTAAAATGAAAATTATAATATTATATTAAGAAATAAAAAAATATTTATGTTTTAATTTATTGTTAAAAACCGCTAGAAGGTTAACAATTGTTTTTCAAAAAACTATAAACAAAAAGTTTGATAAAAATAACGGCTACGGCTATATTGAGTTTAAGTTTTGAAAACTGTTATTTAGCGGAAGAACAAATTTTTAGAAATAAATTTTTAAAAACTTTATTTTTTTATTTAAAATCTAACTTTAAAGAATAAAAATGTATAATATAAAAAAAAAAACTTAACAAACGTTATTTTATAATAAAAACCTTAAATTATAAAATAATTTTATTTAGTGAAAGCTAAAAGCACTAATAATAATAAACGTTATTTTATAAGTAAGAAGTAAAAATCAAAGAAGTCTAATTTTCAAGTGATAAAACTCAACAATATAAATTATTTTGAAAAATTGAAAATTAAATTAAATTAATACTTATCCTTATCAGTCAGTGACATTAAAAAAAATTTCTGAAATATTTGTAAAAAGCTCATTGCAATTTAAACTTAAGTTTGTTCCCTAAAATTGTGAAAATGAACATAATTTTGCAAAATACAGTTGCAAGCTTACATACTGATAACCGTTGGCCACGGCTTTATATAAGCACATCTTTTTAAATAAAAAAATCTTAAGAAAAATCAAAGATTTTGAAAAATCATGCTTAAATAAATAAAGCTGCATTTAAATGCATAATAAATGCCATTTCGTCATACAACATTTAACCCTTACCCCGTAACTGCTAATAGACATGACAAATAGCCACATAGATAAGCAAATGTTGTTGTCTGCTTCAAGACAGTTACTAAAAAAATTTATGAAAAGGATATGCCACAACAATTTATGAACTCATCATTAATATTATCAAAACATTTTATCGAAGCTTGAAAAAATGCTGTTATGTACGGCTAATATCGTTTTATTGTGGTTGTTTTATTTTTTATGTTGTAGTATGTATTTTTAAGGTACTTGTTTGCAACAAAGTTAAGGATGCGAGGTATGAATTAAGAAAAAATTTGTGACAGAAGTCAAACGTGTTTAAGTGTTCACCCTCTAGTACGAGTTAAACTTATAACTTCTTCTAAAAAGAAAAACCAAAAATAATTTTAAGCTCAAAGTATCAACTTGTGCCGCTCGTAACAAACCCTTATTTTCAGCTATTGATTGATTAATTTTAAAAATTCAGTGATATTTAAATATATCTTTATATACCTATGCTTTCAAAAATATATTCAGCTGTCTGTCCATTTACACTAATGCTTCCTTGCGGCGGCGTGCGATTTCTGTTCATGTCCTCTTTTTTTCTAAGCAAGTCTATCTGTACAGAAAAATCTTTCGGTGAGATCCTCAAAACAAAACTCGCGTTTACCTCAATTAATCTTTCTAACCTAGGCCGGTCGTCGCTGCTGCGGTGTGTGTTCCTCTTTTATGGACAGACATACCACACTCATACAGTCACAAATGTATGATCCTCAGCGTAGCGCATATAATGCTGGCCGAACAAAAGATTCATCCATCGGTGCGCGCGACCATTCGGCTGTCTGTCTATCGGTCGGTCGGTCTGTCTGTCTATCTGCCTTCATATCATCGCTTGCATGTGAAGAACTTTATGGATTTTCTTTGCTGTCAAACTCTGGTTTTTAGTACTTTTTTTTTAACGCTCAGTGACCGAATATTTTCTAGCAGCTCTTTTTGTTGTTGTTGTTGTACTCAGTCTAGTACAACTGCTAACTTAATGCTTGCTTGCTTAAATTTTTGTCTAGCCACAATGGCTAAATTTTTCGCAAAACAGCACATATACTTGCAGACAGACACTTACTTACATACTGAAAGCATACTATTCGCGTACACTGTAAAAATGTGAAATCCTTAACTTTGTGAAAGCGCAAGATATGCTGTAATACGCTCTGCCCAAACAGATTGCTATCGTGTCTTCATCATCAAGAAGAGTAGAAACAACAGCAATAGCAACAGCAACAACAACAACATCACACCGATTGGGGCAGTACATCAGTTAGTAGTTATGTGAAAAATTCTAATACACCAGAGAAAAAATATTTTTAGACTGTGTTAAAGAAAACTGAACTATTTGCGTCAAAATCGTTTGAGTTGAGTTAAAAAACAAAAAAAAATTTGTCCATTTCAGTCCTTGAAAAGAGTCTTCGACCGAGCTTCTTATGAGCAATTATGTTGTATATGTTATGAAATAATTGTATAAATTGTTCGAGAAATTGGACATACATAGTTTTATGCCGACTCCGAGCTTTCATGGCATTCTTTACTCTTTGAGGTTTTCCGTTGTTTACAGAGGCATGAGGGAAAAATGTATTTCTAGTGAAAAATGTTTTTGTGTCCGACAGTGATTCGAACCCGGGTCTTCCGAGATTCGTAAGCTCGCAGTCCACACACTTAGTATACATGGTCATTGCTGCTACGTGTAGAGGTACTAATTATTAAGTAGTGTTAATAATTGTTAAATCATTTTGTTAGTACAGTGTACTCCCGGTTAGCCGACAAATGTTTTACAAGGCAGTGTCGCATAATCGAATTTGTCGGATTATAGACTGCTATACAGTATACCTCCTTTAGTCTAAAATTTTTTACAAAAGAGTGCCTTGTTATCCGAAAAATGTACAAATCATACTTCATTAGCGAAGATTGTCAAAAAAATTTGTATTCAATAATAATAGACATGTCGGATTACAGGGGGTGTCGGACTAGACAGGTGCCGGATTACCGAGAGTCCATTGTAATACAAAGTGGGTTCGTCCAAAGGTATAGGTTCAAGTGGATATTTTTTAAAATAAATTTCATTATAATAAATTTTTCTGAAGCAGTTTCTCTTGCTTAATGTCTTAGTGTACTATGCTTTAGTCATTCAATAAAGTGTAACTTATGACAAGTTCAAAGCCGGCTGGAAAATATCTTTAAACAAAATTTCTTAATATTCTTTGAACATTCAAAATTTCTCCTTTGATTACTAGTATTGACTTGACTGAGCCCTTTAGTTTTATTTTTTTTATTTTAGAAAAAAACTATCACAGGTGGTGACAACTGAGAGTTTTTGTCGACACTAGAGCTCTAATAACCATTAGAGTAACCACTAGTCTATCAATTGCATGGTCAATTTATCATTTTGAATGTCATAACTTTATATTGGAATTATGATATTCACCATCGTATAATTCACGGCAATTTTGTTGGAAAATTAAATATTGAGTTCGTTATCAAGAAGGTAGCATTAAAATACGACCTGCTTGACTGACCGAATTTGTTTCGATTTCAATATTAAGTTGTTTTGTTGGAGGTCAAAAATTTGACATTGTTGGTCTTGTGTAAACAATGTTGATAGAACTCGTCGGCCTTGTCAATATATATTTTTATAATGACTCATTTTTACAAAGAACTATGTTTCGAGAAGAAATTTTTCATTTCTAACAAGTTAAATTTTTTTTTCCATAAATATAATTTTTATTGTCATAAATTTAAATAATAAATGCTTCTAGTACCTTAATTTAATTTATTTTATTGCTTTTTGGTCTAATTTTGAAAGAAGGCTTAATTTCTTTTGTGTTGTTAATCGCGTTAGTGTCTTCGCTTGATTTCTATATGAATCACGATGTATTATTTTAATATATTATTATTGCGAAATAAGTCAATTTTTTATAATAAGCATATTTAATTTGTTCTATTAATCGAATTTGAATATAATTAACGACTCTGACGATTATAACGTGAATTTGAAAGTTAACATTAATAATTTTATTTTGATCAAACTAAATAAACTTATTTTTATGTATTCCTTCAAAGCACATTATATATAGTATTTCTTGATATTAAAAATTGTTGTATTGAAACCGAAAGAATAGACAAATCCATTGACATTGCAAATATGATTTCAATACAATCTACAAAAAGAGAACTTTAATTCTATAACAGCGATATCATTACTTACTGGAACCCTCTTATATCAGTAAATTCATCTATCATCCATAAAGTACTATAGGATGTTTTGGTAAATAAAATATCACATAACCTGGGTGATGGGAAGTGAAAAGTTTTCATGACATGAACATAACTTCTATATTTTTTTTAAAAATACATTTTAGGAAAAAAAAATATGATTTATTTTGAAAGTTTATAAAATTCAGAACAAAATTATAAACAAACAACTTATGGTCTATTTGCAGCTTACTTTGTCATTGTCTATTGTTTAGCCTGAAATCGAATTTTAAAAGTTAAACATAGCTACCCGTCGGTTTTGAGTCTTTGGAGTAACACACTTCCTTAAATTTCAAAATTATACTCTCATACCGACTTTTCCAAAATTTAAAGTCCTGGAGCACACTCTGTTTTTCGATCCGAAAGTATTTTCGGATGAGCTTTGAGCTTTTCTATATAAATAGTGTACATTTTAATACAATTTTCAAAATAGACAGTTTAAGTTTTTTCTGGTTTTTTTACTGTCAGAATGATATACAGAGTAACAACACTCCCTCCCCATGGTCATAATTAAAAATTAACAAACTTTTCTTCTTTGTCTTATCTCCAAAGACAGCGCCTTAAAGACATCTTCCGTCTTTTGATGTGCATATCTGACATTATTATAACTTTATTTGTTTGAGTGTGAAGCGTGCTTACATTGTGCTGTGATTTATTTTTTTTTTTACCTTTTAAGTTAGTGCATGTAAAGGTTCTCCCCTTCAATTCACATCATCTTGACTGTTGACTAAAATACCAGCCAACTGTTTTGTTATTAATTATAATTGCGCAGGCGCGACTGTGTTGGGTTCAAGCGCGCCAAACGTATTCATAATATTATTATTTATAATGTCAGCAGCAGCAGCAGCAGCGGCGGCAGAATAACTAACAATTTCACAATGTAATCGTTGTTACACTTTTAAGATAATAATAAACAGAGCGATAAGCATGCTTTTTTGCAGTGTCTAAGAATTTTATCTTATCTTGGAATACTATCTGAGAAATTCTAGCTACTCATGCGATAACTATTAAGCAGCAGCACAACATCATGAAAGCTTCTTTAAAACTCCGTTATGTGTTTAAAAATAAAATATTAACAAAAACTCTTATGCGCTGTACTCTGGCAGTTGAAGGTGGATCTGGTAACATTTCATCAGTTTGTGCAAAATATCTAGTAGATGTCTATAAATCGGTTTTAGCATAAGACAGCGTGTGTTAATTTTTGAAAACTCATCACACGGTCATTATTCACTGCAACTCAACAACGTCTGTCAAAAAACCTCAAATAATTTCTCAATCAAACGCCAAGTTCCTGGCACGCTTTTGTGTCTACGAGCACAAACCCTAAGCTTACTACTTTGGTGTTTTTTTTTTCTGTTTTTTTTTTTTAAGTATTCGGTTGGTCATCCTCTGCTGCATGAGCTACATGAGCAGCAGCAGCAACACAACATGTTGTACACCTTCTAGCCGCCGCTGTGCCATAAAACTAACAACAATTTTACAACGATTCTACAAGTGAGCATGATTTGGCATTGAGGTTAAAAAGCACAAAACTTTATGATTTGAACTTAATTGTATGGCAATAGAAAATGTTGTATGTGCACTTTTGACATTTTGATTGGCATTTGATATGCGTTGCTCGATTGTGTGTGTTTGTTTTTGTTTTTTAATTGTTTTGTTGAATTTCGGTGCTGGCAAAACTTAAATAAAAATCGCACCAGGACTGAATAATTTCGATAACTATTAAATAATCACTCACCTTCACATGTAAATTGTCCGTAATGCTTGCCGGAACTTTTGTCTCCACACACGACACATTCGATGTTTTGCTTGGAATCGATTTGAGATCCACTATTACTACTCTGTGAGTGCGAGCTGTTGGCTTGTGAACTGGGCGTCGTACTTCCACCACCGCCGCCGCCGCCAAGACAACTGGATGAGGACTGACCCTTGATCATGGAGCCCAATTCTTGGCCATGATTCTGTTGCGTTGACGTATGATGCGCTGTGGTAGTGCCCGCTGATGATGATAGGTTGGAGAGATCCTCTTTTATTGTGTGGTGGCCGGACTGTCCAAGGTTTGTTTGTCCCGACGCAGACAAACCGGAGAGATCTTGTTTGATATGCGCCGACTGTTGGCTGGCCACGCTGGACGGTGTAGTGCCACCGCCAACAGAACTACCACCGGTGCCACCCAATGAACCGGGTCCTGCTGAGGCATGCAGATGTCCTCCAAGGTTAGGATCATGCCAAGCACTAGGCGGTGGAACACCCAACGCCATAGATCGCGGCAGTCCAAGTTCGAAGGCGGATAGTTCGGCGCCTGACTGCGGTCGCGGATTAAAAAAGCCGGGAGCTGTGGACGGGGAGGCGCACATAACGCCGCCGCCGTACACGCTCAAGGAATTGTGGGTAATAATTTTGCCGACTGTTTAACTACACGTAAAGCCCGCTTCAATCACGGGTTGTTGTTGGTAACTCGGTTAGAGCTGACCGAGTTTGCAACTTCAACACAATCCTTTATTTGTTTTTGTTTGTTTTGTGACTTTGTTTTTTTTTCCAGTATTTTTGCACAATATTTTTAAAATTTTTTTCTTTCAACTTAAGCAAAAACTTCTGCTTTTCACACTGAAAAATTTTAAATTAATTTTTTTAAACACTTTAAAATAATTTAAAAATTTTTAACACTCTCGGTCGCGATCGCGTTTTTACTTTTTAATTTATTTGTTATATTTTAGCTATAAAATAGCCACGTTATCGCACGCACTTTGAATTAACTTCGAATAATAATTTTTTTTTTCTAATATATTCCAGATAGTGGTTTATTATTTTTTGAATTTCTAACTTAAGGAAATTTTTTAAATTTTAAATAATTTGCCTTATAAAAATTTCTGTCTATTAATTCAAATCCAAAAATGCGCGTCATGCGATCAACGAAATCTCAACTGTTTTCGTAAGGCCTTTTAGAGCCTGACTGGCACAACATTCGTGGCAAAAGGTACACGACCCGACCCGACTCGACCGTTTCGACCTAACGACACATCACACAAATCTCTCATTCCACCACTCAAATCCGTAAGATACACACGTATATGCCTCGCCAGCATGCACACAGATACTGCTCTCTAGCCACATTGACAGCCACCCCGAAATATGGCCCATGGTTCAGATACGTCTGCACTGTTTGCACCCATGGCTATGACAGCTACTATTCATTGGAGTGCAAAAAGCATTGATATCTCTTTCGCTCGTTTGTGGCCTATGTTTGTGTGCAGCTGTGTGTGTGTGTGTGTGTGTGTTTGTATGGGGCAAGACCTTCAACGTGTTTGGTTGAGTGCACATACACTCAGTTAGATAGTCAGTCGTACATGTACGAGGTTGTGTATCGCAGATACTTAGTGGCAGTTTCAAGCCACATCGAAAAAAGCACTCAAAAAATGTTTTCAATCAGAAACAGAAAAAAAAAGAATAAGAAAACTAAATAAAAGTAAGCAATGAGAAAAACGGCGGCTTGCTCGGTCGATGGTGCAAAGAGTGTGGCATGCATTGAACTCGTTTTTCTTATTAGTCAGCCAGCGAGCGTATCTGGCAGATACGTGCAAAAGTAGATGTTTAGTTAGTTTTTTTTTTCCCCCTTTTTTTTTTCTTGTCTGTGAACTCATTTACTCTAAGTTAGTTATTTTGTACACCATCTCCATGATTTACTTGCACACATAGTAATAGTTAAACGCCAAGAAAGTTGTTGTTTTCTTTTTATTTTTGACTTAAAGTTTTCACTCATATTCGTTTAAATCCCACCCTGAATACTTCAGGTTTACACACCTGGTAGTAAAATTTAAATGGTTTTTTTATTTTTGTTGTTTTGTCAAATTATTTTAAGTGCTTCTTGATTTTTGGTTGGCTAAAGCTAGCCCACCTCTTGCCATAAAACTTTGGCCAAAAAGCAGGCGAGGTTTTTTAACTTGATGTTGATGTTGAATCTGATAAGAAAAAAAAAACAATACAAAAACAATCATTGCAAGAAAGCTCATGCCCTATACAACGTTAGGCATGTCCTTTAGAAATTAAAAAAAAATAACTAATTAAAAAAAATTATCATTGAACCGGAAGGGAAGGTTTTTCAAAATATGACAGTATATGTTAGTTTGGGAGTACATTTTCTTTAATAAATTTTTTAAACTAGAACTTGGTTTTTTGCGTTGTCTTAAATATCGGGTTTTAAAAAAAAAACCTAAAAATTTTTGATATATTTTTACTTTTAAACAAAAAAATACAATTTGTTCATTAAAAATTAATATTACTAATTAAAAGTACCTATATTTTAAAATTCATATACTATAAATAATTAATAGTTCTTTTTTGTCATAAATGAGTTTGTAACATACTTTATTGTATGTAACTAACAACATAAGTTCGAAAATGTATCAAAGTCAAAAATTCTATAATATTATTTTTTTATTTCTCTGTATCTGGAAAGCAATGTTCGTGAAACCATGCTAAATAGCTCGCTTCAGAACGAAACCAGATTCGTTTGTAAAGGATTTTAGTAAGAAAATAGTATAATTTCAGTACAGCGAATCATGCCAAAAAAGATTTAATTCCGTTCGAAACGCACGTTTCTAACAAAAAAAAACAATATAAAAAAAATTCATGAAGAAATATAAAAAAAAAAAAAAAAAAAAAAACAAAAAACAAATTGGCCATTACAGCCCTTGAAAGGACTTTGACCGAGCTTCTTATGATCAATTGTGTTGTGTGTGTTATTAAATGTTTGCACACAATTGACCGAGAACTGGACCTACATGTTTTATGCCGACTCCGAACGGCTCATGTTCTCAAGAAGCTTTACATGGCATTATTTACTCTCTGAGGTTTGCCATTGTCTGCAGAGAGGTGGTGACCGATCAGAAAAATTTTTCGCCGCGGCTGGGGATCGAACCCGGGCTCCGAGCATGCCAGGCCACACACTTAACCTGCATGCCATGGTCACCACATGTAGAAATATAATTCTGTTTTACTGGGTTAACTTTGAGTTTAATTTGAAAAATTAAAGCTAAACTACTAAACAACTGGTTAAGTTGTTACTATTACTAAAAAATTTGAATTAACCCTCACTTTGGTACTATTTACATATGTAAATATCCCAATTTTAAATTTGCCATAACTCCTTTATTTTTTATTCGATTTGAATATGGCTTGGACTCTGTGGCTATTTTTTGGTTTTCTCTCTGAAAATTCAAAAGTTGTTTTGAATTTTAGAATTTTCTGATACTTTTTGGAAATTTTTCATTTTTATAACGTAGTTTGGTACATATTTACATATGTAAATATTTTGTATTTTAAAGGCTTCTGTGGTGTTTTAACTCATTTTTTGAATTAATAATAGAAAAAAATGATAAGGAAAAACTCTTCACATATTTATTATATATACATATTTCATATTTGATAGCTTTTATTGGAAAAATATTAATGAACAGAATTGCTTACCGGGACACCGATGCACCACTCAATATTTGAAATTTACGATTTTTATGTCATTATTACTGTGTTAATCAATACGAATTCTATTTTTTACTAAGTATACACTACGATGTTTCACAACTGATCAATAGAAACTGTTTTCTTACTATAACACTTCAACTCTTTACAAATAAGTGAAACACACGCCACATTTGAATTCCGCTTTTCGGGAGAAAAAGAACGGTACGCAGAAACGAAACCGTGAAAAAACAGTTGTCAACGCAGTGTGCTTTTGAAATGCAAAAAATACGCAAGGTGCAAAAACTCTCTTACAAAATATATGAAAAAAAGGAAAAATTGAAGTTGTGTGGAAACAGCGCCATTTTTTATAACAATATGTCATGTTTTGATATTGTAGCTGGAAGTGCTAATTTAATGAAAACAAGTAAAGTTTTTGTTGAAATTTGTTTTGTTTATTCATTGGTATTATAAATTTTTTTAATTTGGTTTTCATAATTACATTTTGGTTATCTCGTAAAGGGCTGGACCGTCAAGTGTGCATAATATGTAAAACGCTATATCGTAAGAAGTAATGCATGGATTTCAATGGTTTATAATTTTTTGAATAGGGTACAGAATAACCTTTCTTTTGATACCCATAATGCTAGATTTTGTAAGAAATTTAAAAAAATAACACGACTTTTCCAGGCCCATTTTCCCAACTTTCGAACCCTATAACTTCTAAACCACTTGAGAACGGCGTGAAATTTTTCCGGAATTGGACTTAGAAGGTGGTAGTACATATATTCCACCTAAAAAATAATGTTAATTTTGAGTTTCTGTTCATTTTTAATAATGCCAAAAAAATATTTACAAATGTAAATAGTGCCAGATTACGTAGTAAAAGATTGGTGCCAAAGTGAGGGTTAATGAACAGCAGTTGAGCAGAAATACAAATACAAGACAATCATTTATATAACATAAATATGTTAAATTCATCTTTTCTATCTATAACCGCTGTTTTATTTCGTTGATTTTTTTTTGGTTTTAAATATGTAGTTTTAGATTTGTTGGCCTTAAATATGTAGTTTTATAAAAATATTTTTATATAATGTTTTTATTTTATGCAACTAAATACTAGCATCATATTGCTTGTTAAATCATAATAATAACCTCTAACCGTTTTTAGAAACAGAAATAAAATTGGAGTATTGTTAAAAAATCATAAAAAGTTGGGAAAAACAAATAACATTGTAGGTAATATTTGGGAGCATATCCTTAATTAATAATCTCTTCTCGGCATCTTTTCGACATTGAGTCCCCCAAGGCCCTGCAAGTCCTGTACGGAACAGCATACCCAGCTTGTTGAACTTTTGTCCATAACTTCTATTATTTTTTTTTTTGTTGAATTGGTTCAATTTTCTCTTTTTGGTTACAAATTTTCGATCGAATGTAGGTTGAGAGATTGAGCTGCCCGAATCATTAGGTCTACAGAATATTCCAAAAATCGTTTCTTTACTAGAACCGAAGGTGTACGGTTCGTTATCTTGGTTTAATTGCCATTTTCGTTTCGATTTGGGGTCCATTATTGGCTTAATCCGTGCACAAACTCAATATTATAACAAAAAAGCTTTGAATGCTTTTGTGGTAGCGTGTGGCAGCGTCAAGCAGTTAAAAAAATTTTATAAATTTTTAATTGCTTTAAAATCAATAAAAATACAAAAAAGAACAATTTTTAATTTAATTTAAAAAAGAACATAACTTCAACAATTGAGAAGCTTACATTCAAAACCAAACAAGTCACACAGATCGACTTGTTGGGAAATCGAAAAAAACGTCCTTATTTTGCAAAAAATTCGTATTTTTAATTTCAAACTTGGACTTGTCTGGTTTTGAAGGTTAGAAATTAATCAAAATTTAGATCCCACCGGTTGGGGTCTGAAAAGTTAGAGGAATTCATTAAAATGATTTTTGCATACTTTTTTTTCAAATCGGAAGATAACCGCCGAATTAATTTTGACTCTTCTGAAGGTCCTTTTCAGCAAAAAAAAATGTTTTTTGCTTTTAACTTTTTATTTTTTACAGAACGCATACCCAAATCCGCTAAATATTGAATTTATTCCTCATGCCAACGTTTTGACACAAAAAAGTTTTTAAAATTTTATTGAAAACAACATAAATGAAACTTTCTTGGACGTATCTGGTTTTCATTAAAAATTTACAGAGGACATGTCTGCTTTTGATTGAAAAGGTGATTTTTTAATTCAGTTTTTCTAGGATTTTTATTATTTTTTTCAAAGAGGATTTTATGGATCGATATATTGAAACATAAGCTTTGAAATGGCATTTCTAACTAAAATTATTTTTTCCTGTGACTTATCTGAATTTGAATGTAAACTCCTCAATTTAGTTTCGTTTACATTTGGTCAATTATTGCGCTCTAACGTCTTTCGCATAGCTTTGAGATTTTATATGAGTTGTCAACTTTGTTTTGGTAATCGCGGGTGCACGCTCTCATCTAGCGAACTAACCTCCAGTTGTTATATCATGGAATATAAGTTTTTTGAAATATAACGTGCATTCTAGCGTGATCTAGAATATTGAAACTGCCCCCTTAAAAAAATTAAAATCTTAATAAAAAGGTATGAAAGTGTAACGTAACGACCACAAATTTTGGCTTTAAAAGTGCAATACACCATTTTTTTTTTGTCATTTCATTGATTTCAGTCATTTAATTTATCCCTCTTCTTCGATATAGTTCTTTAAGTTAGGTTTTTCTTTGCCAATTTCGGTAATTTTTTTAAAACTGCGGACCTACCTTGAAATTTACTTTCAAAATATGTAACGTTAAAGACCATATAAAATGGGTTATATCTTTAAAATAACAAAAGTTATAAGAACAGTTTGTTCACATTAAATGCAGCTCTAGTGAACTACTACACTATGCGGTATTGTTTTTACACGGCAACTCAATATTTTTCTAATAGATTTGGGTTCTCTTAACACGAAAATCGCAAAAAAAATTTTTTATGGTCCAGTTTTTTTTAAAATTTTTTAAAATTTTTAAGTTCTTCTCACTTTTTTAAAATATAATCGCATATATTTAAATATATCTTGTATACTTCTTATTCGATTTTTATAACCAAGACTATCAAACTAAGCCCAATAAAATTTTCTACAGGTTTGTTCAGTTTTTGCGCTATTGAAAAATATTTTGTAAAAATAATTTTTTCACAAAAAAAGTAAAAAAAAATTAAAAATTAAAATAGAAAGTGTCTTTAAAAAATCCTTAAAAATCCAAGAATTTAAAAAATTGTGCATTTTATCTTTTGAAAAATAAATGTTTAATAAGAATAATTAGTTATAGCCGAAAGAAATTCGTGCAAAAATAAGGTCTGGAGATGCATTTGAGTGTAGATATGTACTACGATTTGACATATTGCGAAATGAAGAGGGATGGGAAAAATATAAAATCTACCGTTATTAATGAGATGTCTGATTACTTGCAAAAACATTTGTGAAACTACACTACATAAAAAGCACTACAGCAGGAACGGGATTTTAATAACATAAGTTTTGTAAAAGTCACTCATACGCCCCCGTAGAACACGTGCATAAGTATCAAATAAAGGTTTTTCCAAAAAGAGGTGTTATTTTGAATAGCCCGCTATTTCGGTAGCTGTCACTTTTGAAGCTGTTATTTTTGACATTTGACAAGAGAAACTACGCTTTTACTAAAAATGGAACGATACACGCTTCAACAACGCATTGAAATTATAAAAATTCACTTCAAAAATGGTGAAAATTTTGCAGTCACAGTTCGCAAAACTAAAGAATTTTTGGTCGTCGTGCAATTTCGGATCGCAATACAGAAATTGTTGGACAAATTCGAGTTGTTGGGACAAGTTAGTAATGTGAAGAATAAAACCCATGAGCGTCGCTCAAGAAAAACTGAATATATTGCTGCTGTAGCCCAAAGTGTTGAAGAAAACCCAGGTTTTTCCATTCCTCGTCCTTCTTTTGAACTGGGCATTCCACAAACGTCATTAAATAGTATTTTGCATAAAGACTTGGGCCTTAAGGCTTATAAAGTTCAGTTAACACAAGACAGTGCCACACAAGCAACGAAACCATTGATCTTTTACGGATAAAGTTTCCGAACCGTGTTCTCTCGAAGAGGTGATCACAATTGGCCAACCGAGATCTTGTGATTTAACACCTTGCGAAGTCTTTCTTTGGAGCCAAGTGAAAGATAAGGTCTACGCCAACAGCTGGAAAGATGGAATTTGAGAGTCTATCAAGGACATAGGGCAGCCACTTTGCGATTTTGTTATGGAAAATTTTATGAAAAGGATATGGTCCTGTAAGCGTGGTCGTGGTGGACATTCTGCTAATGTTGTTTTTTACTATTAACGGCTTACCTTCCTCTTTATTATGAAATAAACATGCGATCATTTATATCAAAAAATGACATTTTTCTTTGAATATCAAGATAACACCTCTTATTGGAAAACCCTTCATTATGAATTACTGCAGAGAAAAAAATCGTTAGAGTGCGTGGACTTGTTTTATACCCTTTTTACACAGAAAGTGGTTTTGACTAGAAATACATTTTTTGGACAGCCCTCACTTCCATGCAGACTATGTCAAATCTTAAAAAATTCCACATAAACCGTCTTAAGTACATGAACATCAGCCGTTCGAAATCACATGGTTGAACACAATTGATCATTAGAAGATCAGTTACATTCCTTTTCAGGCCAAGGACTAAAATGGTCAATAGTTTCTGCGGCGGAAAATCTGTTGAAAAATAGCATAGAAACGATTTCTAAATTCAAGCAGTATCCGAATGAAACATTTTTTAGTTGACCTAGCGTCAAACCTACATACATAAGAGGAATCGCATTGAAAATAAGTGATATTTCAGATATCAAATTTTGTAATGTTTTTTTTCTTTTACTTTAACGGGGGACATGACATTGGCCGTTTTTTAAATCAACTTTTTTATAATTTTGTATTTTAGTTAATATTCTGAAGATTCTAAGAAAAATTCTCATGGGTTCAAAAGTTACAGCCGGATTAGTGAGAGCGTATTTTTATTTTTCCTTACATTTTTCTTTGTTCACAAACTTTGAACGCGTTTATCTCAAAACCATGTTTTTTGTACTGGTTGCGGCACTAGCGGGTTCATTTTTTGACGATTTTTTTTTTATTTGTTTGAACTTGATTCGCTATGGTATGACACGAGCTTTTTTAATTTTTTTTTCGATTTTTTATGAAAATCAAAATTTTTTGATAAAACACACTTTCAAATTTGGAACATCACCAAAAATTGGAAAAAATTTTTAAAAAAGCTCCTGTCATACGATAACCAATTTTGTTAAGATTTAAAAAAGTCATTTTTTTCCAGATCGGACAATTTTTGCAACTCCGAGCGCTGTCCCGTTTTTTTCTCTGCAGCCAGTTTGGAGCTCTATAAGACCATGTTGGAGTGAAAAATATATTTTTTGGACTTTTTTTTCTTGTAATTTGTTTAACTCTCTGCAATAATAAAAAAATTTTGGAAAAATGTTTGTTTTTGACTGAGTTATGAACTTTTTAAAAGTCTGTGTTCTCTGCCGCGAATCCCTCCCTCCTTAAAATACGAGAATATCAACTACTGGAAAATTCTCCAAAATCAAAGTTTTTTCTTACAGATATGAACCATTATTGATGGCAAGGGGCGCAAACAATATCCCTTGTACAATGCGTTAAAATTAATGCAAGGTCACGTAGATATTGCTAATTAAGTTTTGTGCGTCCCATTTCGGGACAACTCGATCCAGTAATCTCTATTTTTTCACATAAATGCAATGAGCATGTTTATGGCAAGTCATTTTTTTGAGGATGTTTATGACAAGTCCTTAAAAATATTCATTGAATATTGTTCACAGCCGTGCTGCGGTGAAAATTATAGATTTAGCTGGACAGAACTATTAGGAAATTTTTCATGACATACATATATATATTTTTGTATATGTTTATCAAAAAAAGTCGTACTCTTATGATTTTTAAGAAAATTTGGTCAATTTGGAAAAAACTTTTTTAAAAATTATTCTAAATCTTATATCAACTTACAATAAAATACCAATTACCAATACCAAATAATCCAGTCACCAAAAATACATACAGAATTATAGAGTTCATAATTCTTTACTTATTTTTATATTATTTCCCTGACAACTGAAGTCGGCCGCAACTGCCTGGGAGAAACAAAAGTAGGTTTGAGAACACAAAAGTTGATTTATTTCGTTCAAAGAGAGCAATGGTTGCAACAAAAAGATATGAATATTTTTCGATTTCGGAGCAACGAATTTTTTCACTTTTGTCAAGCTAATCTGCATTTGAATCCTTTGTGCGCTGGTAGTGTCTGAATCTGACTTCTCACCTACAATGGTTGGTTAATTTCAATATAAAATACGATATAAAATAAATCTTAATTTCGATAACTATTCTAAAATCTGAATCTTATCTGTTAGAGTTTTGAAGAAATAATTAACTAACTAATAGGAAACAAAGTTTATCTATCTTCCAATCAGAGTCTCAGTTATGCTTATTCGAATTCAATAAAAATCATCCACATATTTCACAAACACAAATAAATAAATACATGAAATCATTTCTAAAGCAAAATGTTGAAAAACTTTTGTGGACAAAAAAACATTATTCACATAATATTAACACATTCCTAATAGAATAGAAAGTACGAACACAAACAGTACACCGCATAACTATGGCCAAGCTTTCATCCTGCCACAAAAGCCATCTCCACTCTCTCCAACCGCCTGTGCCTACGTTCCGGACAAGTCCAGTTCATTCATTATTCATTTATGCCGCTTCTGCTACTTAAACGAAGTGTAACAATATGAGTTCGTTGAGTGGGAGTCGAGAACCGAGTCTAATCGGGGCGAGCTGAGTACAGAGAGGCCAAATAGTGCCAGGGAACTTTGCACTACTTTTCCCAACCGGACTCATCTGGTCGTCCACCCACTTGTGAGGCTACCAATGTTTCTCGGTTGCACCCAAAACAAAAGCATTTAACAAAAAATTTTTAAATCTTTCTTTGGAAAAAAAGTTGAGAAACACAAAATAAATAAAAAAAAACTATGCTATGGTACAGTGTTGGTTGAAAATTGGATTGGGTTTAGTTGGGTTGTGCTGGGTGTTTGCTCTGGCTCCATCCAGCCTACAGTGCAAACGTACAATTGGATGATGAACGAGAAAGTATCATGGACGGGGTTGGTTGGATTTAACTTTTTGGTTCATACCCCCTGACATTTGATGTAGAGTTAGTTGGTAATAGTAATGTTGTTGTTGATGTTGTTGTTGTTGTTGTAGTCTTTATGTTTTTCTATCTTTGCTTTTGTTGTGTGTGGCCGCATGTGCATGAAACAAGAGCAGAGTCGTGAGATTGAGCTACACTACTATCATGTCATAGTATTTTTGCTCTTGTTGGATTTTCACGCTCGTATATCTGGTATGAGAAAAAAACTGCCCATCTTGCCACATTTACACTTGGCAGAAGCTTGAGTTGTTTATTTTTATTACCAATTGGATTTAATTTATCAGGCTCTCTTTCGCTCTAATATCTTCGTTAAGTTTTCAAATGTTTCACTCACTCAATTTTTTCATGTTGGTATATGTGACTCAATGTGCGCGGAATGAGTGCATTTTCTGTTAGTATTTTATTGTAAAAAAGGGAACGCCTACCTTTTAGCCATCTCTTTTGTACGCATCTATCTTTTTCATTCACTCTGATAGCCGATATGTTTTGAGTGCTCTTATCAGCACTCTTATTTCTCGCAACTGTATAGGAATTTGAAAGACTTGTGTTGAAGTTATTTTTCTTAGGAGCAGCAACCAAATGTCGTCCCTGTTGCTCCACACGAAATGGCAAACAAGAAATTAAAACAAAAAAAAAGTAAAACTACTGAATGACAGCGGCAGCTCCAACATGCCTGCCACCCAAACAGCATAATTTTGTTGTTGTTGTTGTTGTTTTATTGGTATTGAACCTAATCTTAAGGTTCTCGGCACCTCTTGTTAGTCGTTAGGTGTAAGTTACTCTCATGTTGCTGTTGTTGCTGTTGTTGCTGCTGTTGCTCTTATTGCCTTATTGCTCCATCATCTATCTAGCTGGTGACTTGAATCTTCTCATTCGTAGTTCGTGCAACCGTGCTGCACCTCCACCCTCTTAGGTTAAATGCTGACAACCCCATTTGAGCGTCTTTCCTGCTTGGCTTCAACATAATGTACAAAACATATTTATATAAAAGATAGATATATAGAAAGATATGGATGTGTGCTAGAATCTATATATATATGTATGTAGGTTCTTGTGTTTTTGCTTTACGTTAGTTTAATATTAGTTGCATGGGAGGATGATGTAGCAAATATAGTTGCAAGTAGTTACTGGCTACACTTTACCCTACATAGTATTTTTAAATAACGGTAAGATTTTGCCTTAATATAAGCAACTTAAAACACTTGCTCTTTCACTGTAGCTCAACAGGGAAATATGTCTACTTTATATTCCAACATCGACCTATTGGACGCCCTCACACAGCACACAGATCAGCCAACTGAACTGTCAACCAACATTTAAGGGTCGTGCATAGTTGCTGTGGAGAAGGCATGGTCCAGTGCAGACCAGCTCACAGCTACGCCAATATAACGTTAAGTCAATTGCTATACATATACAGACACATAACTTCATAAGTATGTGTGAGAAACAAAGAAAACAAAAGAAAAAAAAAGTGAAAGCGATGATTGTGGCTGACATTTTTAGTACATAATGGTGACCAAAGAAGGTGGCTTTTCGCCTTTGACTGAACCAGCAGGACACACTTAATCAATGTAACTGGCATTCAAGAGAGTGACTGCATGTGTGGGTTGGGGCAGAAAAATAAAATATTTTAGTCAACGACTAGCAGAATTTTTATCAACGGAAGTAGTGGTTATATATTGCCTTTTTTTATTTCAACTTTTTAAGCTCATCGCATAACATATCCTAAGCCATGTAAAGGGATTTTCTGTGTGTTTCTTTTTTTAACTTTTCGTATTGTTTTTAGATTTTCCGTGTTTTTCTACATTTAACAGTTTTCAACACTTATGATAGAGTGCTTGAAGACCCGTGGCCAGGATAATTTGTAGTCTAGGCCATGTCATGTCGGTTAAACTGATGGGCAGTTACACTTTAAGCAATTATTTTTTATTCGTATCATCTCTCTTAAGCAGTGAAATGTTTTGGTAACTAAATTAAATTAAATTAACATATATCTTAAACTGACATATACGCTTTTATTGATATGCTATTTCTCATGTTCTTTTAACTGATACTTGAATTAATTCAATTCATTTATCGTGAGTTCATAGCAAAAATAGTGTTTGCTTTCGAACTTTATTAATTACGAGATAGTCTTTGTTGAATAACTATGTTTTTTTAAAGTGAAAAATTAATTGGAATTTTCAAGTTCTCATTGACTTTTTTCTTTTGTCGGCTTTGTAATAAATTGTAATAAGCAATGTAATAAAGCTAGTTTCCACATTTGTATGATCTTAAGGGACATATATCAATACTTTTATGATAGCGAAAAAAATATTTTTGATTTCTAATTCATTGCTCATTCGATGTGATCTTTTGTCTACTTTAAAATATGTTATATTTGACATTTTTTGATTGAACAATTTTAAAAAGTATCTAGTAATCTAATGAAGGTTTTGAAATTTTACTTTTGATATTTTGGAGGATATTCTACAATACAGCTCTTTGAGAGTTTTATATACTTCTAAGTTCTATACTTGAGAGCTACAATACAGCTCTTTGAGAGTTTTCTATACTTCTGAGAGTGAGATTATGTATTTATAAAAAAACTAATTTTATGCAGATATTCAATAAAAGTTTTAGTTTTATACTAGATATTAAAATTCATATCCAAAAATACCAAAATGGAAAATTAAAAAACAAAAGAAAAGAAATAATGTAGAACATCAACTGAAAATTACACTGAGAAAAAAACACATACCTTGCTCCGGTAAAAAATTTCTCTATTTTCGATATAGAAATTTTCTCTTTTTCAAATAAAATTTTCTTAAATTAGAATAAATTTTCACATTTTCGAAGAAATATTTCTTTACTTCTAGGAAATGGAAATATTTCAATGTCTCTAATAATGATAAGTATTTTTCTCGCACAAAAATTTCTCATTTATAGAGAAAAATTTATTGAAAATGAAAAACTTTTTTTATATTTTGATAAAAAATTCACTAAGAGAAGTATTTTCTTCAATAAAAACAAATCTTTGCTCAAAAATTAAAAGTTTTTTCTCAAAAAACCATATATTTTTCTTTTTCATGGAAGCTTTTTGTCATTTTTAGAGAATTTTTAGTATCGAAATTAGAGAATAGCATTCTCTGGAGCAAAGTCTGTACCATTTTTCTCTAAATATGATGCCTTTTTTATCATATTCCGATAAGCCTTTTTCCGAGTGCAGGAACTTGCTACTATCTTCTTGATATCATTATATGTGAAAGCGTTTTTTAAAAATTATTGAGACCAGTTTCAGAAACTTGGTTTAAAGAAATCGCGTTTAAAGTTTTTTAAAAGATCAAACAGAAGTTTTGTATAAAACATTTTATATAATTCTTGAAAATTTTTTCAAAACTTTTTAAAGTTTTTAAAAATATTTTTTTTAATTTTTTCAAAATAAAAATTTTCCCAACATTTTCACGAAAACAAATCATTATAGTTTGCAGTGAAATTCATTTTGGGAACAAGTAGTGGTTCCAAGGTAGGAATCTACGGTAGGATAATTTTGTTATTCTGTGCATCCAGATCGTTAAAGACGGTGACAGTCTCTAACACTAGGTAAGATGTTATAATAGGTGATTTAAGAGTTTTAAGGTCAGATTGACAATAAAAAATCGAAATGATGCAGTTTTTGTTGAACCAGCTTTTTGAAGTATGCCATCTAAAGAAATAATTATTTTCTCTTTTTTTAGAGCTATGATTACGGAGAGCTGTTCCTTTAAGAGAGTGTTGGGAAAATATTACCAGATAGAAAAGTCTGGCAGGCTAATCGTGTTTTGGGTAAATGTATAGAGTAATTTACACACAATACACACAATACATCGAGAGTGGGTACGAAAATAAGAATATGTATATTATTGTTTTCTTTTTTTAAATGATGCAAAATAAACTTTTTTATACAGTTACATAAAAGTAAAAATTTTTAAAATATTTTTAATAACAAATAAATGTGAGTCCTTTATACAACACCTTTTTATTTGAAGCGAATCAAATAATTTTATATTAAGTTAATGTTTTAAGAAATGAAGTAAGTTTTTTTTTTAAAAAAAGTAACGAAGATTATTTTACATTGTATTTGCCTCATGTAACTAATTTTTATAACCTTCTGAATTATTTCAAAACTATATAAACTATTATTTATTCCTTTTTTATAAGCATTAAAGTAATGAAGGCTTCTTACAGTGTGTTTTTGTAAAAAAATGATTAATTTTGAATGGAAAAATATTAAAAATTTAGCAAAGTTCAAAAAGGCTTTCAAACATTGATTCTTGAAAAGTGAAATAACGGCACTTTTTGTAATTTAGTTGAAGTACTATGAAAAAAATATTAATGTTCCAAACGCAAGTTTTTGCTAAGGATGGTCAGATTTGTATGGGAAAATATTTAAAATTTAAAAAAGACTTCAAATAGAATTAAAAAAAAGAGGCCTAACCTTCTGATTGAGTTTGGTTAAGATCGAACTACGTTTATAACTATTTTCCTCCCAAACAAAATCATATTAAAAATAAAAGAGCTCCATGGAGGGGTACCCTTAAGTATTAACTGATTTTAACTATTTTCAAAATTTTTCTTAGATATCTTAAACTTATAAAACATACAAAATTTCTTTATTTGGAGTAATTCTTCTATCTTTTTTTTTCTAAAATTTGGACCAAATGGTTAGAAAATCAGTCATACCTGACCATTCATAACGAATGAAAACCATAAATAAACTTAATAAAAACAGTAAAATCGCGTAATATATTGCAAAAACTAAATAAAAAAAAATTAATAATAATAATAAAATAAAATTAATACTAAAATAATAATAAATATAAAAATAAATATAAAATTAAAAATAAAATAAAAATAATAATAAAAATTAAAGTAAAAATAAAAATTATATAATAGTATTTTGTTAAAAAATTTTTTATAACAAAAAGTCATTAAAATTACACTCTTTTTAAATGTATTTTATTCGTGATTTTAGCATACGCAAAAACCAAAAGTATTACATAACAACAAAACGTAAAAATGGTGTACCATAAGGGATTTATTTATGAAACCTAAAAATATTAATTTTATTCTTTAAGTACATATTATCTTTTTCCGAAAAGATAAATTTATATTTTCACTGCTTCTTCAAGATTTTTTAGCGCCAAAAAATGCATTCACTCGAGGTTTCTTATTTGTCCTTCATTATCTCTTTATTCAAAATCGTTTGCCTTAATTTTCTATACCTCCAATCAATGTCGAAATATTTGCAAGTTTTTTTTGACATTAGAATATTTTGCAATTCTCACAAATTGCTGCGTATTCAAATCTTGACCTCAAAATCTAAAAATTTAAATTATCAATGCGAGCATCATGATATCAGGTCAGAGGCTGCAAAGAACAACATACGAAAAACAGCTCGAACACACAATCAAGAGCAAAGCGCAAGCTGACCACTTCTCTAAGGTATCATTGTCGTGAATAGACATTCTTACTGCAGGACATGAATGTCCAATCATGAATGTTAGCTTCTACGTCCGGAATTATAACAGTGATTGACCCCACGAAATAAGAAAATTAACCTTTGCTCGTCGATGACGTGTATGCGAGATGCTGTTGCGTGCCAATATCCTTGACAAACACAGCAGCAGCAAGAGACGCATAAACGAGGATCTTAAGGATCCTGCTGTGTTGTTTTAGGTAGCATTTAACACAGCCGGACGATGTCCAGCAAGTTGAGATAAAAAGGGGGAATCTTGGGTTGAAATTTTAAATTTTCTGCTCAATTCTTGATATGGCTCTGTATGCAAGGGTTCTTTGATACAAATGATTCAGTTTACCTGGCTGTGGGCCAATCTTTAGCATCGGGGTTGACTTCAAGAAAGAACGTCAAGAAACGGTCACATTCATAGGCAATTTTTATAAGCTTATTTGCGTGTTTTTGCATAATTTTCTGCGTCTTTTCTTTTATGTTATTCGTTCTAAGCTGTCGTTGGTCAGCGTGAGAATATAAAATCAGTAAAATTTAATTTTTGTGTTTCTATGTTAGTGCCAGGCCTGCACTGGACATGGGTTGCCCGTTACGTACGCGCATTAATCCGATTTTAATGAAGCGCAACGTTTGCGGTTGGATGATTTTTGTTATTTTTTTGTTTTTATTGTTCAGAAAATGATTATTAAAAAATATGCTTTTGCAATAAACCGGACTAGAATCATTCGTGGTTTTTGTTTGCATAATAATTGAAATTAAATTTAAATTGTTCATTTTTTTTATAAATACCACAAATTAAAAATTATCCTGTTTTCGTATGTTTTTGATAAAGTCTTAAGAAAATTTAAAAAGAAATGCTTTATAAAACGATTATATTTTAGACTGCTTCACTGAAGTTGTCATTTCATTGAAAGGTTTCGCTATTTTCGGCCGGATCTGATTCGGTGTCGGTTTTTTCGTTCCGATTGTTCCGTTCCGTTCTTAATTTGAAGACTTTCAACATTAGTATAGTCCATCCACTAACCCATTAGTCCATATAGTCAAAAACCTATTTTGTCATTGAGAAATTAATTTCTAAATTTTCTATCACGTTTTGTCATTAAATTTTGAAATTTAAAAAATTAATTTATTCCTTCATTGGTTCAGATGGAAAATTTAAAATAGGTTTTGGGGAAATTTGTTTAGTGTTGATTAGCATGTGTTCATCTTGAATGGACAAATCAGCTGGTAAAAACCCAAATATAATAAAATAATTACCAACAATATAGCTCCAACTGCATATATAAAAGAGCAAAATATCATTAAGTAGCTTATATATTTTTTTCCAAAACCTAAGTTCTCAAGGCTATTTATTTCGACAAACAAAATAATGAGACATTTAAATACAACAATGCATACTCAAAAAGTGATAATATTCCAAAATAAAGCAAAAATTTTAAACAAAGATTATATTTAAATTTACCAAAATTATTCAATGAGTGAAAAAATTAAAATGCAAAGTTAAAGCATATTTACACAAATGCACATCAAGCTCTTAGGTATGTGTTGCATGTATGTTTGAATGTGTGTATGTAAATATAAGCTAATGCGCAACAAATAAAACCTGACAACAAACAAAACAGAACGAACCATAGCGATGATAAAAATTAAAATAAAATGATAATTATGACAAAAGTACGTGATGATTGTCGAATATTGCCTAGCGACAGGAATAAAGTATAAATCACGCGGCTAAGAGTAGCTTTCCAACAACAATAACTAAAAATTCACATCTGCTCAGGACTACCAAGCATGACATTGCAGTGGTTTCAAAATGTGGGGATGTTCCACTGCATGTCTTGTCAACTCATATGTTTTGCTTTTGGAAATATTTATGAGTTGATCAACAGCACATTGCAGCGCATCGCATCGCTTCGGTCGGAATCTACAAAACCAAAGTGGCTCACGTCAGATTAAGACATAATTAGTGTAGGGATCGAGTGAGTCCGTGTGTTTGTTTGTTTGTTTGTTGTTTATGTAGTAATCGAATATATTTATTTATAAATTTTTTTCATTTTAGTCAAGCATGCCTGACTGTCTCTCCGGTAAGGTAGAGAGGTCAGTTTTGAGTATTTTCGAGGTCATCATTTGGCCCATTTTCTGATATTGCTAAGTTACGTCTTGTGGCTATGAAGCACGTACGCGTACATCTTCTGGATTGGCTGTTTTGAGGAGAAACAGACATCTAATCTTTAGTATTTTTCTGTGATTTGTGCTTTTAAAGCACTTAAAAGCTGATCACATTATTTGGGGCTTTTTTTTATATAAAAGCATAAAAATAGATAAAAGAATTACTCAATTAACTGACTTATATTGAAAGACGATGATCATTTCCACATGTAAAATATTAAAATAATTAAAAGACTTAGAAAGCAAAATTTTTAAGGTTTTCGAAAAAATCTTGAACGTTTTAACTTCAATCAGAGTTGCATGCTTCGCAAAATCACCTTAAATCAAAGTACTATTGTTTTCCTTGACGATTTCTCAGCTAAAAAACCATTTTTAATAATATATTATAAAATAATTTTTATGGAATTTTAAAGTACACTACAACTTCTACAGTCCGGACATGCGCCAATTCGGACACTCCAATAGTTCGGACACTGCCATAATTCGGACAGTTACAAATTTTTACCTTATTAATGTATATATGTATTGACTTTATCAAGTAGGCTGTACAATTGTTGCAAGAATTTATTACTCTTGTCGTGACATCAGCGAAGTTTTTGAAGTGCAATTTCTTTGGCGGCGAGTGAAATTTCAAGGTTTTATTATTATTACTATACTTATTTATTATTATATACTTATTCGTGACGTTATGCCTTGTTCACACAGAGAGTTTAGTTTGCGTTTCCAGTACAAAGTTGCGTTTTGCCCTTAAACTCAATTTAAACGCTGGCGTTTCCAGTACAATTTTGCAGGAGAAAACGCAACTAAACACAACTTGTTTTCTACGTTTACCAAAACTCAATTTGATACATGCCTACAAGTATGCTAGTGTTTTGATAAAAACATTCGTTCAGTTTGATTTTAGCTGTGTTCGATTCGATTGAACGATAAAAAATGCCAACAACAGATGATTCTCAATTGTGCATGTTTCTATTTGTATTTTATTATTAACAAAAATAAGCCAAAAAACAAATAAAATAATTTGGGAAAGATTAGAAGATGAGGGTTTCTCATCAGTCAGTCAGTATGGGCCGAAAAAAGCTGAGTTTTGAGCGAAATTCTAAAAATTGGCGATCATTACAATCCACCGTAAACTCAATTCTGCTGACGCATCTCTGTGTGAACAGCTGCATTTAAACTCAAACGAAACGCAAACTAAACTCTCTGTGTGAACATGGCATTAGGCTTCATATGAAAATTTTCAAAAAATTATCAACGCAAGCGAGAATTGAACCCAGACTTTCGTTACTAGCATATCATGAGAGACGAAAGCGCTAACATAACGCCACATAGCTCATGATAGTTATGCAAATGAAACAAACACAAATCATGTCTCAAGAACGCGTTTTGGTCCGTACCATTTAATTTTCATCCTAAGAGTATGCACAGAAAATTTATTTCTTAAAGCTTGGAATGCTGTACATTAAATTATATAAATGAAAAATGTGTGGAGAAAAAGCAACAGACTCTAGTGGAAAAAATTCGACTGCCTGTTCGCTGCATACTGAGCTTAAAGCTGAATTTGAAAGAGCATATCACAACGTTGGTTGACAACATGCAAAAAAGTTAATACAATATAAAATTAAAAGCAAAAAGTGTTGAAAAAGAAATAATTAAGACTGCTGAATCGTTTTTGACATACCGAAAAATGTCCCGAAGCTAATAAAAGTAGCTTAAACAGGAGCAGAGCACGTCAAAAATAACAGTTATTTTGTGACTTTTATTTTTGCGGTCAAAAATATCAGATAATTTGTTTCTTTTTAAAGGCCGCTTGACAGATTGAACTGTTGACGCCATGCCCCATGTGTAAAATGTCTCCGATGAGGTAATAATGGTATCAATAAAGTTTTAGTCGACAGAAAAAAAACATAAGGCACAAAGTTGAAAGATAACAGTAAATATGTGATAATGAATATTATTATATTCGTATTCACATAATGAATATTATTTAATATTATTCCATTTCGTATTGATTGAATTTCTTTTCAGATACTTTCTCTCTCTATTTCACATTAAAATCTCTCTTATTTTTTAATGTTTTAGAAGTTTCACTTCTGCCACGTGTACGTTGCTACAAGCGAGTATTTTTTTTAATAAACATATGTTAAACGAATTGACAACTTTGTTTTATTTCATCAATATTGCTTCAAAAATGTTTACTTCTATACTCCGAACAACCTCGATAAGCCGAATGACACTAAAACTATATGTGTCCGGATTATCGAAGTTGTACTGTATTTGTATAAAAAATATTAATATTCTAATTGTTTATTAGGAAAGTATCTTAACTTACTTAGTTAAAATATTCCAAATATGATTAGCATGTCGTAGAAAAAACTTTACTCACCATTAACTTTATGATGTGATCTGCTGTTGTTTAGAAAACATACATATTTAAGATCTCGTTTCGGGTTAAAATTTTTTTTTATATTCACAAAGTAAAGATTGCATTGTAGGTATATTTGCTAACCAAGAGTGTAAAAATGTTTATATTGACTATCTTATGCACTATTCTTGCAGCCCATGTATTTGAACAAGGATTTAATGAATTTTAGGCACTATGATCCGAAAGTAGTTCAGGTTTCCCTCGTTTATCTACATAAGATTCATGCATTTTTTATGATTTTTGTTAACAAAAAGTGTGAATGATTCATGGTCCGCTTGTATTTTTCATGTCGTTTCCAAATCTGTTATTAGTTTGTCTTGTAAATTGTTTAGCTAAAAGAATCTGCTGAAAATTGCAGAATTTTCTGACGACATTTTTGATGATAGTTCATGCGTTAGCCGTAGATCTTTACAACAGGATATTTAAAAAAAATGTAAGCATTTTTTTGTCATTAACCTACTATCATTTGACTTAATACTTTAGCTTAAGGTGGGACATAACATTCGCGGCAGAGAAAACAGACTTTTTTTAAAAATTCATAGCTCAGTCAAAAACAAACATTTTCCAATGTTTTTTTTATTATTATTGTAGAAAATTGAACCAATTACAATTTTCACTCCAACATGGTTTTATAGAGCTCCAAACTGGCGGCAGAGAAAAAAACGGGGCCTCGTGGTTGTAGCGCTGGGAGTCAAAAAAATTGTCCGATCTGGAAAAAAATTACTTTTTTAAATCTTAACAAAATTGGTTACTGCTGTCTTAGTTTTTTTTCAATTTTTTTTAAATTTTTGGTGATGTTCGAAAAAAATATTGACTTAAAAAATTCATAAAAAATAAAAAAAAAAAATTTAAAAAACAGCTCATGTCATTCGATAGCTAATCAAGTTTAAAAAAATACAAAAAAACCAAAAAAAAATTTTGTCAAAAAATGAACCCGCTAGTGCCGCAACCAGTACGAAAAACATGGTTTCGAGATAAACACGTTCAAAGTTTGTGAACAAAGAAAAATCCAAAGAAAAATAAAAATGCGCTCTTGTTAAACCGTAGGAATTTTTCCTGAAATTTTTTCTTAGAATCTTAAGAATATTTACAAAAATACAAAATTATAAAAAAAGTCGATTTAAAAAAACGGCCAATGTCATGTCACCCCTTAATAATTTCACACTTAATAAAAAACAACCTAAAATTAGATTTTAACCCTTTCAATCGAATCATTAAAGATTTATAAGTTGGAAATTTTTTATTGTAAAAAATGCATGTTATTTACATGTGAAAAATATATCCAAAAATATTTTTCATCTTCAGTTGCAGACAACAAAAAATGTGCGTGAAATTTAAGAAATCACTCAATTTCAATCAAACAACCATAAATTAACATCAATTGTAAGTGTTTATAAAACATAATAAACTCCCTCCCGAACAGCATCATAATAGCGGAAATTGCTTTAAGCTATTTGTTCTGGATGCCGTTTACCATGGGAAAAAATCAATACCTTCCCAAAAGCACAACACTAAGCTTACTACTACAGTATAAGCTGGCCAATAGCTGAATGTATGCATTCCCAAGCGGCCTGGCTCACGAGCGATTTAAGGCCAAGATAGATATTCATCAATTGACCAACTTTTGTTGCGAGCAGAGTTTGGGCAAAGCAAGTAAGTGACCAGAGCATACATTGAATGAAGCCATCGCAGAATATGTACAAAAAATATTACGAACGTACGAGCGTAGCTAACTTCAATCGCAACTGAGCATTCTTAGCTTAGACCAATTTACGGCAGACTCGCTAAGCTGGGCCCCATGTTGTAAGTCACTTCCCCCCCACACACTTTCGAACACATGACTGTGGCATTCATCAGATATGCCAAATGTACGAGTATCTAGATACTTTATGTTAAAGTGTGTACGTATATAAGTGTGCCAGCCAGTGTAAATCTCATCTAAGAATTTAAGTATGCTTGTTTTCGTTGTTGGCTACAATACATGAAAGCCTAAAAAGTATATGTTGTTGCTTGCTATCCATCTGCTTGATGAACTCTACACCAACGCTTTTTCATGCTTTGTACGTTTCTTTCAAACTCTCCTCCGCCTTCGACATCTCCACCCCTTCAGCAACTGTCGGAACGGGGCACAACTTGCTGAACCTTTTTAACCGTTGCTTGGTCAAGAGTTGTTAACCATATTAAAGTGTTCAATGATTAATTACACGCGTCCAAGATTAATTGAAATCAATCAAATCTGAAGTTAACTAATGGCAACGCGTTAGTGATTTTTTTCATTCGGTGTTGTTTTGCGTTGTTAAATGATAAAAATTAAAGTTAGAAACGTACTCACATGTGAGAATTGTTAACAAAGTTGAAGTTTGATTGGGAAATTCTTTTGTTGAGAGTGATCTTGCTTGGTAGTGGATTCGTCAAATTGCCAAGTTGTATAATTGATCGATTGTAGAAAATTATGAAATGAGATATTTATGAGCTATTTTTATTTAACTTCAATTTTTTGGTCATATATTGTGTGTTATTTTAAGAAAATTTTAAAAATATGAATTTTCGAAATATATTTTTATATAATCTGTTCCTTGTATCGCGTATTTGATAAGGATAGGAAAAGAGACAACACTTTTATTTTTTATTAACAATTACATTTTGTCAAAAATATAAGCTTTGAAAATATAACAAAATTACATATATTTATTGGTTATACTGAAAATTAACCACAACCTTAGCTATGCAAGCTATGCAAGGAGTGATTAATAACAATTTTTTTTAATTTAAAATCAATTTAATTTATTTTTTAATTTTTTTTCATCAATAGTCTCTGTATGAAAAAGACTTTCCACTTAAAATTGTTCATGTTGTCTGTTAATAAAACCTTTCATGTTTATTTTTGTTCAATCATTAGCTTATGAACTATAAAGAATTTTAATTTAAAATTTAATTTTAACTTATTTTAGTCCAGTGCTCAAATCTTGTTTGATTTCCGCCATATACTTAATAGGTGTGCTCAAGGTCTTCAAAATAGGCGTTTGTTGCTGTCCTTATTAGGTCCAAATCTCTTACCTCCGAGCCAGTTTTTGAGGTTTGGAAAAAGGGAATATTCGTTGTATCTTAATCCCGTTGGGATGCCTACAGCCTCAGCCAGTTCACATACTTTTATTGAGCAAACTGAACATTTTAGGTTACTTGTCACGGAATGCAGTTAGGGACCTCAGTAGTCGAGTGGTTCGAGTGCTTGACTGCCAACCCAGAGGTTCCGGGTTCGAATCCCGGTCTAGCCATGGTCCTACGCTTTTACCTTTCTTTAATTCTTTCCTCATTTCTTATCAACTGAAATTAATAATTCATAAAAATTACGACTTTGGAAGTTGTAGTTGGTGGTAGAGATATTTGTGGAATGAGATTGCATAGTAACTCGAATTGACTGAGGTAAAGGCATAACACTTGCCTCAGATACAAATTCGCATGTTGATACAGCACTTCGTCACACATAGAACTTTCTCTCCTACTTATCTATCACGCGAACCAAGGCAGACTTCACTGAATAGGTTTGTCACCTGAAATCCTTGGTTCAAAGCTAAAAAAAAAACCTCTTATCTATCTCAGTAAGCCTCCAAATCTGGAGCTTCTAGCGTCTTTTTATCCAAAGTTATGATAAAAAACCCGATGAAGCTTATAAGTTTCATAACTTATATGGCAATCATAAACTTTAAAACTAGTTTTTTTGATACATTGAAATTCGACTTAAGCTGTTATTATAAACTAGTTCTTTCCCGCCAAAATGACGGGCCCGGTTTTAATAAAGAAACAAAAACATGAAATATTGATTTTCGTCAAGCTGAATTAGAAATCAACGATGGTCACATATCTGATTTTATATTGTGCAAGTAAAAATGTTTAGATCCAAGTATTTATAAAATACCTTAAAGTAAAAACGGAAACGAAAAGTAAAGGTGAATCATATTTAACTTCAAATTAAATTTTCACACATTGGTACTAAGGGTTTTCGATAAGTGAGTCTGAGTACTTAAAAAGGCTTTTTCAAAGTAAAGTATTAATTTAGAAATTCTGTAACTTACATAAAAAAGAGCATTTAGTAGGGTCTCATAACGAAAAAATCAATATTATAATATTGAAAAAATGGTCTGTGTATATTACCTTAAAATTAATGCATATTCTAAAAACCAACCTTAATGGTTTCTTTGAAATGGTCTAGCCAAATTTACTATCAACGACTTTTTTTATTGTCAATCGTTAACCATCAACGAATTCAATAATTGGTTGTCGACGGCGGTTCAGAAGAGAAGGGATTGTCAAAACGATAATTGTTGATCTTATTTCTGTTGTCGACATTACTTGGGACATTTCGTTTATTTTTCTGTGAATAATACTATTTTCTTTTCTTTATTTTTAAAAAAAAATCGATATTTTATTACTGTACTGTATTCGATACAGTACAGTTTGTCTAAAATATTCTCTTCAAACTTCAAATCGATTGGAGTAAAATTATATAGATTCTTTGAATGTAGTTGCACCCATCAGACTATGCCAGCCTGAATTTAAAACTTTAACTTCTGGGTTGGGTCTAGAGAAATGAAATCCCAATGACTGAATTTTTAAAAATTTAAATTAAATTTTTACGAAATGCTTGTCAAATGTACATCTTTGATATGTTGAATTGCTTTAATAAAACATTTCATTCAATATTTTAGAAAAAATAATTAGTAAACATTTGCTTTGTTTGAACCAACTTACAAAAAAAAAAAACATAACCAACTTACCCCTTAAGTAATTGGGAAACCTTGTTTTCTTCAGAATCGAATTTTGAAAAAAAGAATTGATGCGATGAAGAAAACTATGCCCTCTTTTGGTTACTAAGAATATATGTCCGACTTAATATTTATGCCTTAAACCTGAAAGGTGAGGGTATACTAACTTTGTGCAAACGTTTGTAACGCATAGAACGAAGTAGGTCCGGTATAGAAAAGTACATATATTCTTAATCAGGACCACCTCGTGAGTCGAGCTATCCATGTCCGTCCGTCCGTCCGTCTGTGTGTTGTCCGTAAACACAGGATAAGAAGAAGGAGTTGAGATAATTGCATGAAAATTAGTTCACCTGAATCTAAGGATCTTCACTATAATATTTTAGAATCCGCCCACAGACACGCTTACCTCCCATACGTCCATAAAATAAAAATTGCTATATAGAGGGTTGTATATAAGCTACACAAATTAAAAATGAGACACATATAAATTTTCTATCAAAACGCAGATGTGTACAAAAAATGGGCGTGATCTGCCCATTAACACGCTCACTTCTCATACAACCCACAATATTAAAAACACTATTAAAAAGTCCACATTTGACCTATAAAGATAAAACTTGGTATGGGTACATGTCAAATCATAACTGAGGTGTGCAGAAAAAATGGGCGCCATCTTCTTACTGTTAGGTCCACCTCCCATGCAACCCACTATAGTAAAAACTCTATTAAGGGGTTAATGTATGAGATACGAAGATGAAACTTAGTATGTGAGATTATTGTATCAAAACTAAGATGTGTTCACAAAATGGGCGTCATCCGCCCATGAATACGCCCACTTCCTCTACAACCTACTATGGGGAATAAAGTATCAAAGGTAAGATGTGTTCTCAAAATGGGCCCACACAAATCCGCCCATGAACACGCCTACCTCCTATACAACTCACAATATAAAAAACACTATTTTGTTTTTGTTTGTTTATTAAAAGGTTCATATTTCACTTACAGTCATACCTAAATTGGAGCGTTAGCGTCGTTGAAATGTCAAAATTTTCTCATGTTCGAATGTTTTGTATGAAGCATACCGAAATAAACAACGCGCTAACGCCAACCCATCTGAATTTCCAATTTTGACAGAGCGTTAAGAACAAATTGTCAATAAGTGACAAACAAAAATAAATCGAAATTGTTTTTTTTCACATTTTATAAAATTTTTGATCAATGATTCTACAATAGGCAATAGGTTCCAAAAGTAACATATCAACAATATTGGTAGCTAAGCAATATTATGGGATCTGTTGCCGCTTTCGTAACAATTCTCTTAACCACCTACTTTTGTCTAACAAGACCACGAAGGCGAAAAGAGTTGTGAAGGCCTCATCATGAATGAAAGCAGTTTTTTTTTAATTTTCTTTAGACACAAGATAATTATTTGACATTTGAATAAGATTTTGACATTTAAACGTAACGCTTCAATTGCGGTATGGCGCTTACCTTTTTTAAAAAGCGTTAAATAGCACAACGCCTAACGCTCCAATTTAGGTATGACTGTTAGAGAGATGAAACTTCGTATGGGAGTATTTTATATCAAAACTGAGGTGTGTACAAAAAATGGGCGTAGTCTATCAACACGCCCACCATATAAACCATATAAGTTAATCCTTTATAATTCTATAGGTTTAAAGAATACAAGAATTTTGATAGTTTTGTCTTTTTGTTTTAGTATTTTAATATATATTTAAATATTAAAGGAGGTAAAGGTTACTAGTTCAATTCAAAAAATTTAGATTTTTCTTCGAAAAAAATTTTAAGCTCCAGAGTCTAAGCATTTTATATACCGTTCTACATTATGTTATGATGACAAAATTCATGCTGTTTCTTCAACAATGCACAAACACTGAGCAGGATAGCGAACATGCGGCCATTATTGTATGCATTAGTTAGTAAAAGTGTGAAAGTGTAAAATTACAACTTTTATTAATTTAAATTTCACTCATTAAATGATAACAACAAAGGACTCATGTGGTTACCTTCGATTTTGACATAAATTTATGAATTATACCCTCGGGATGAACTAAACAACTTCTACATTATTACTTACAGTTATCATTCTCATCACTGACATGTGACTTTGTAATACCCGAGAGTGTTCGTATGTGTGTTTGTGTGTCTTTATCCTGACATGCGATACACCTTTTCGTTGTTGTCAACACCGATGAGACGACCATAAACGCTATAAGCCATTTCATATATCGTTTGGTTAATTATAATTACGCAGTTTTAATAAAACCTCGACATCGAAAAGTCACAACGTGTTTGCCGTGTGCACATATATGTGTAAGGGGGGGGGGGGAAGAGAAGGAGGGAGGGTTGTTTACTAGCTCAAAGCAGGTTATTTGAACTCGGTAGATGATGAATAGAATGCGGTCGGTCTTCAATGCCAAAACAAACCACCCTCAATGTTAAACGTGGTACGTTTTGATGGGTTGTTGCCAACGCCGTTTGGTTGGTTGCTTGTTATGTGGTCGTCGGATATTATAAGTTTGATTGAGCATATCCTGTGGGATTAATATTGGGGGATGTAAGCTATTTTGTGTGCTTGATGAAGACCAGCCAAGTGAAAAATATTGACTATCGGTTTGGGCCACCGCAGCGATGTGTTTCACGCGGTAACTACTGTTTGTTTGTGGGCTTGCAAGGGTGGTGGTAGGGAGTGGTGATCAAAAGCGATAAGGATCTGAAGGCAAGGTTGATGAAATTAATATGCGCATATCATTGAATTTGATTTTTATGGTGATGAGGCAATCGGTAGATTTTGTGAGCTATGAGTTGATATATTTAGGGAGAAATCAAAGTAAATTTTGTGGGATTTTTATGTTTATTAGTTGGATTAGCAGGTCGTTAAGTGGACTAATGAAATTTAATTGTGAGGGATTTAACCAAAAGCAATGCGCAGCAAGTGAGGGTTCGCATAAATAGCAGAAAAAAAAAACAGACACAAGCTTATATTTGTTCCCAGAGCAAATCAATGCCAATCGAGACATCGAGACAGTAGACAGATAATTTCTGTGTTCGCTGGCTCTGATCGAAGCAAGTGTCTGACTTGGTTATGCTTGATTGAAGATCATTGAAACGATTTTTATGCATAGATGAAATAAACAAAAAAAAAAAAAAAAACACGAAGAAAACTAAGCAAGAATAAAAAGAGATGTTGAACAACATGACAACCAAACAACAGTGCCAACAGATACTGAAAACAGTTTCGCGCGATTTAACACTTAAAGACAACAACATCCCATATCCAGCAAGTCAGCGCCAGCGTGACATTCAGAGGAACGAATGGTCGGATGGATGGTTGTATGATTGTATGCTTGGATGTTTGGAGAGTCAGATAAACACCATCTTCAAGATGTTTACTTGGTTGTTTTCCAACGTAATCGCACTTGATATGCGCGAAACGAAATGAAGACAACAACAACAACAACAACAACAACAACAACTGCAATACAAAAATCGTCCGTTCACTTAACAACTATGTCAGGAATCCGGCTCATTGTAGTCAAGCCAACATTTGGTATCTTCTTTGGCTGCTGCGGATGCTGTTGTTGCTGCTGTCTGCTTGCTGGCAGTTTGGGGAAATATTCGAAATTAGACAAGCGCTTGATTTACGGAACCCTTAAAATCGCATTAAGAACATTATATGAAGGAAATAACGGCACATTTAAAGCATCGAACATGTGTGTCATTGACATGTTTTATCTCACTCTTACCCACTGTGACAGACGTAGAGACAAACGGGCGCGATCAGACCCCATGATTGGTGTGTAAATGTGCCACTGATTTATGGATCTTATCGATCGGATCATGCATGATGTTTATTTCGAGATATTGGAAGCTTTGTTGCTGACTTCAGAACTTTTTGCAGATTTTTTAATTTTTGTATTTCAACATGCTCATTAAGTTCGTTTTAATCGAAGAAAAGTCAAGAAAAACAATGAAAAGATCAGAATGCATGACAATGATTTAAATTTAGTAACATACGATCAGACTTCAAAGCAAGTTTTTCTTTTGATTTTTCATATTGAACTCTGATGGTTATTTTATACTCTTGAAGTTGTAGCGCAACAATGCGTGTGTTCCAGTGTGTCGTCAGTGTGTCTATGATTGTTTCCGTTTAAAATTAACTAAAGAAAATTTATGATTTTGTAAAGCTCTAAATTCTCTTAATCAGAGAACATTCTCATTAGAAACATCATGTTTAAATATATAAAATATTTAATATTAAGATAGAAATAGAATAACAAAGTCCAAGTGGATTTCTGCAACAGAGCTAATATGTAAAAAGTTCTGAATTACGATGTTAGGCTTAACACTGTACTTGAGCAAAGTAAGATCACGTCTATTTTTTATTTTTTTTTTTCTAATTGCTAGATCATTTCTTTTGCATCGAAAGTACATAAAGTTTAGAACTAAAGTTGTTAATATTTTATTTTATGTAACCTATGCTGCAAAAACCAAAAAACTATGATTTTTAAAAGCAGGTGTTTTGATTAATAAGGCAGAGACGTACATTATAACCAGCTAAGCGGTTTTCAGTGACAACCTGAAAATAGTTTCTTTTTAGAAACTAGTTTTTTAAATATTTGCACAAAAAACACGGTTAAAATACTTTATTATATTTAACATTAATTCAAAAATAATTCAAAATTGCTTTATGCTTTTGGAATTACAATACAATTAAAAAAAAAAATATTTTGCCTCTTTTTAAAAAACTTTTTCGAACAAATATTTAACGAAAGCAAAACGTTTATAAATTATGATTCGGTATTTTGTATAATATAAAAATCTGTTATTGTCCACGACATAAAAATAAAAATATTTTTTTTTAATAAAAATATAGAGGACATTCTACGTCAAAAGGCATACCGAGCCCAGACAACCAAGCCGAAAATATTTATTTAATCGAAAAAGGATAAAGAAAGAAGGATTCGAATAAGACAAAGAATGCGTGTGAGTTTTTTTAAATTTTTCAGTCATTTGGTTTATTCTAAAAACTGGGAAAATCCAAAAGCGGCTTTAAAAATTATGAAGAAATTCTCTCATATTCTGTGGTGAGTTAGTTCTAAGAAATATTTGTTCTACAAAATTTTTACTTGCTATGTTTACTTTAAGTACAAAATTGTAAAACTTCATAAACTGATTATTTTTTCGACCCACTTTGGCGGAAATGGTTGGCTTTAGAAAGTCTTTACACGAAACAAAATATTTCAGTTTTTTGACAAAGACCAAGATACAAAAAGAGCCATTATTTCAAATTTTAAAACTTTTTTAAATAAACTTTGTCCAAAACACCTCAAAATCAATGCATTAACCCTTAATCGACACACTTCTTTGGTATAACGTGCTCGGCACACTAGCATCATACACACTTCAGCGTCAAAAAACTGTCATAAAAAGTAAACTATAGAATATTTTGACTTGATTTTCTTTGTTTTTAGCCTTTGTGTATTTTAAAGTGCTGACCGTGGAATGCAGGTTAAGTATGACGCTTAGCATGCTCGGAGCCCGAGTTCGATACCCAATCGCGGCGAAAATTTTTTTAAATAAAAAAATTTTTTTCTGATCGATCACCACCTCTCTGCAGACAATGGCAAACCTCAGAAGGTAAATAATGACATGTCAAGCTTCTTGTTTAAATTTTTAAGTTTTTAACTGTTATTTTTTGTACACAATTATTTTTAACTGTTGAAATTTTATTGCTCCAATTATTTGTATTCAATCACTGCTCTTTATTTATACAACAGTCATCGTAAATAACGTACAAACCCCGAATGTCAATTCCGAGCAGAAATCAATTGAAGCTCTAATTAATTCTATGCTGAACCAATTATATGCCTTTATGTCAGTTCAACAAACATCCAACGACATTTGAAACAAGTGCACTCCATTTTGTACAATTAAACAAGTTAGCACAAAAGTTCAGAACGCAGGCTTTTAAGCTCCAAACAGCCCATGAAAACCCCCAAAATGGCCTAGAGCAAAACATGAACAGCAGAAATAAACCACGACTTGCTGACATTTACCTGTAGACATATACGTGGGGCGAGTGACATTGTATGCGTGACATATAAAGTGACATTAAAACATTATGGAACAGGACTATCAGCCAATCAACCCTATTATTGATGGAGCTTGGAGCTTAATGCCGGGTGTAAATATAAAGGTTTTAGTGGCGTAATTTACAACTCAACACATACAAATCTACGTTTGTCTGTAAGTATGTGGCAAGCAATTGACAATGGCGTGTGTGTTTGTGTTCATGGTTATTGGAAATTAATAACATACAATTATGCTGAACATGTTGTAGGGTGTCCTTGATATTATTAAAGTGAGTTTTGGTGTTAATGGGAGGAAATTTATAGTGAAAAGGTTTTCGATTGAGCTTTTATTTTTAAAAAAAAACCCTAGAAAATGGACCAAGAATTAATAATAGTTCATTCAATTCGAAAGCATTAATTTAAAAAAGAGTTAAATAAATGCAACTCCGAAATAAATCACTTTCCATTTATTACCGAGATCTTGTTACCCAGCATTCATGCTGATCGCTACAAAATTCAATAAAGAAAGTAATTCAAACACCATTTCACACAAAAGATCAGAACATTTAGCATCATCAAACAATTATTTTCTTAATAATGTGTTGCGCTAACGAATGATATCAAATGTAACAAAAGAAATATATCAGACATTTGTTTTCGTCTTTTGAAGATCGTCAGTCACGGTGAAGAAAAAAAATGACCAACCAACAAACAATGCTCATTGCCATTCAGAGCAATGGGTGTTCGGCAGTTGGTAAGCATGGCGTTTCCAATATAATTATGACGTTTCAGCTAAGTTAACAAAATCGGTAACTAACAATAAAGCAAAGAGGTAACCGAATACCTCGAGAGATATCAACAGAAGAACCTCAGCTGATTGCCTCAGTGCTGGCAGCAATCTTAATTTTCAAGCAACAGTTTTTGATGATGAATGACTACATCTAAAGGTGTCGGTGGATGCATATTGATGGTGGTTTTAATTAAGTTGTCTCTCAAGTTAATCGTTTTTTTAACCTGTGTTCTTTAAGCAAAAGAATTCTGTTCTAGAAATAAAATTCATTGTTGAACAAAGTTTTCTTTCATAAAACCTTAAACTTGGAATTTTTTTAAGCTCTACTTTGTGGTTTTTAATCAATGATTTTACGTTTTGACCAGTAAAGAAAAAGTAATACATTTTTCAAATATTCTTGAAAAGTGAGACATTTAAATATTATTTTACCGAAATCATTTAAAATGAAATGGAAAGGAGTGCTGCGTTGATCGTTAATTGATCGTAAGCTGTTCACAACGATCTGAGACGTTTGTAATTTTCCATGATTAATGATGCAACATTATGAAGCCGCTTGTTAAGTTGATCTGGTAAATCAAGAGGTAGCTAAACATTGTAAAGGCTTTATTAAAAACTCTTCGTTGCAGATTGGAATCATTCAGTTTTAAGTTAAGGTGCAAACTATATGATTACTAGTGGTGATATGACAAAAAATATAAAAAATAAAATTTAAACTTAAATAAATAAAAGGAATGTTTTGTTTAATCCAGTTAAATAAATTAAATAACAATGTTATTCTTTTGGATTAACTCGTTTACAAAAATTATACGGATTATGCGAATTAGCTTATGCCATAATTGCAAGGAGATTTGAACCTTACTCTCAAACCAGTCAGTCATAACAAGTTTATGATATTGTAAACTGGTATGTTTAGTCCCCATCGAGTCAATTTCTGCAGCTTTACATATTCTCCTGAATTACTTTAAGACATTAAGATAGGGTTGATGCGAAACAAAAAAATTAAATCGACCTCCTTATAAGACGCTTATCGGACCCTTTAATATTGATATGATTTACACCAGTGCACACAATTTATATAAAAAAATATAAAAAAGTACTATAGATCATCTTTAACATCTCACAATCTTTCATATATATGAGCTACCATATAAAGTGAGATGTCCCTATTATAAACTAAATCATAACATAAGATTTTTTTGAGTATAAATATATCTTGAAATTCAAAATATCGTAAAAATACTGACAAAATAAAACGACTTTGGTATTATATATACTCTCAAGTATAGCGAAATACTATAATGATTCTCAGAAAATTCAAGCGATCATATCCTAAACACCTGAAGAAGAAATTCTGATATCAAATTTGATATAAGGAATCAAAATTTGGTAAATTAGTTGAAGAAAAAGTTTGAAAAAGAAGCATGTGTAAACTAATTTTTTAGAGTACTTCTGAGGTTAGATGCGGAGACAACACACTAAAAATCTTTTGATCTGCTTAAACAAAAAAAAAAAAAATGATCATATCATTATAACTTAAGTACAATATATAAGTTGCTTTTCAAAATTTTTTTTCGTAGTACCACCATTAAAAAAGATTAATAAAGCTAAATTAGTTTTTCTTAGACCGAATTCTGGAAAACTTGAATTTCCAAAACAGTGATACAATTTGTGTTCAATTTTTTTTCCGGCTATTCTATTCTATTTTCGTATTCTATTTCTGGTTACGGGCTAGGTCCAAAGATATCTGTGAGGTGTCAATTGACCCCTTCCAATGGCAACGCCAATTAAAAGTGACTGGTTTGTTTCATATGCTGATGGCAGAATTGGGAGTGGTCACTATTGGGAACTTATCACGTGATATATTCTGAACCAGTTCTTTTCTCGGTACGGAGGATACAGGTTCAAGAAATGGGAGACACAAATCTGGTTTTAGACGAAATATTTTATGGAGAACTACTTTGTCAGCGATATCAGAGTTGTAGATCTTAAGGCTATTTTACTCGTGCCTCGTCTCCTCAAGGCCTCAAACGACCTTTCTGTGTAAATAAAAAAATTCTTAGACGTAAAAAATATAGCACTCTCAGAACTATAACATGGTTAATGTTATGTTATTATTGTGTTATTCAACTATCGATAAGTTGGAAAAAAACATTAGTTTGAAAACAGCATTTTCTCAAAATCAAGTCCTAACAATTGAAAAAATTCTTATACCAACCTGATAAAAAGTTTTATACTTGGCTTACAATCCATTAATTCTTGGCATTGGTTCAAAAATAGTTTTATTTTTTTCAAATTCTTACGGCTTATTAAAAAATATTAATTCGAGCAAAAAATATAATTTCGAAAATAAAAAATAAAACAAAAATTTGCACGTAGTCATAGTTAGTTCCATGATAAAATCTTAAATTCAGTTTTTAAATTTTCTTGTTATAGTTCATTACTGCTATCATTATGAACTTTCTGCTCTTAGAAGGTTTCCTTTTTTTTAGTGTTTTATACTTGAGAACGTAATCTAATAAACATAGTCCTTAAAAATGCTACTAATGCGCTTACTTCATGGGAACGTTAACATTTACATAAACCAAAACACAAAAATGCATACAAATTAAGTTATACGCCTTATTATAAGTGTTGTTGTATCTTACGCACTATGTATGTAAATTTAACGGAAAATGTCCTCCAAAAATAAAATAAAATAAAATGAAATAATTTTAAAATCAGAGCAAATGTTTCAAATACGAATATGTAGACAACATTGATCCCTGACCTTTACGCTTCAGTGGATAATCAGTAAGAAGGACAACTGATGATTATTTTTTTCGGCAATAGGCTTTATTTAGGGGTGGTTCGCTGACGAAAGGCGCGCATTCAAAGCAAATGCCAAGAGAACGAGGCATTTCTTTCTCAACCTATACTGACCGTTAATTTTAAGATTTATAATTTCAATATTTAAATCCTTATGGAAAGACACCCCAAACTTGAAACGAAAAATTCTGTCAAATTCAAAGAAAATGCAATAGAAAATTTATGGGATTGCAAACAAAAGGTGGACGATGAACACACAAAAAAAAAACAAATTTTGCATACTCTGCAAAGTAAAGTATTAGAAGATTAGAAGAACGAACGTAAGAATAAGTGAACGTTAAAGCGGCGCAAAGCCAAGAAAAAATATTTAATTTATTTAATACTTGCATGGAAATAAATCTATAGCAAAAAGGATAGATGGATGGATGGTAGGCAGCCTTTGTGCGCTCTTTTAATTTGATATGCTTTCGAAAGTAAAAATATTGAAGAAATAATTGTTGTATCTGTTGGCTACCTAGACAATTTAAATGTTGACAATTTAAATTTTGACAATTTAAATGTTGAAGTTGAGAGAAGAAAGTTGATTCGATCTTCAACATTATGCGAAAGGCAAACTAACAACCGTTACGTTTGAGAAAAACAAAAAATTTTGAAAATTTGTTAGACTCGAACTTAATTTCGAGTAAGTGAACGAGCATTTCAAATTATTCATCTTGCCAACATTTAAATTATTTTTGTGTTTTTTTTTTATTACGAATTTTAAGCGAAAATATACAACAGTTTGGCAAAAACAGATTGATTAAGATATCTGATATTTTGTGGATTAATTTAAACTAGTATTGCCTAGGGTCGAAATTCGACCAATTTATTGATTGCCTATTTATAATTACTAGTATAGCCTAAGGTCGAAATTCGACCAATTTATTGATTGCCTATTTATAATCATATGCGAGATGGTTCAAATAAGTTCGAGGCTATAACTCTTAATTGATTGGAGATATAAAGCTACTTTCTTCAGAAAAACTATTTTATTTAATTATTTCTTTCAAAACCAGAAAAACAACATTTCACAAAAATTTAATTTTGTCAAAAAAATCATAGGGGGTAGCCTTGATTTTTTGATGGCACGGACAGTTTATAAATTTAGTGTCAAGAAAATAAATTCACCTAAAATTCGGTATAGACTTTGAACGAAGATAAAAAATGCAATTTTGAGTTTTTGTTTTTGTACAACAAAAATAATTTTTACCCTATATTTTAAGAATAAATCAAATTTTGTGGTTTTTTTTTTAAAAGAATAATTTATATATAAACAAAAAAAACCGGTGTTATTTTCAAAAGTTTTTTTTAAGTTAACTGATAAGACTTAAATACAAAAAAGAAATAAATAAAATTTATTCACAGATGGCGGAGTTATTGGCTTCAGAAATTAGAACATTAAATTTGAGACAGTTTTTTCTCTCTCTTGGCATTTGGTTGAAACACACGCTAAATAACTAACGACAATATTAAGAAAATTCATTTTAAATACTTTTGGTCAGAACTTTGCTGTAAATTATATCACATTTGAAAGAAAATTTAACAAACTTTTAGAAAAATTAAAGGTTGGGAACCCCCTCTATCAGATATATCATTTATATATGCATTCTGCACATCTGGGCAACATAACCTTTCGAACGATATAAGTTTCATTTATTTTGAGTTTTAATAAATATCAAAAAAGCGTACGACAAACTTTAATGTTCACGCATTATTATATAAGATTATATGCATTTAAACATATGCATGTCGCTTTCAAACGGGCCGTCAAATCAGCAGCTTCCCCCGGGAGCAAAAAGTCAGCACTTTTATTTGTTGTTGTACAAGCGAAACGTAGAACAGAGCGCTCAGCAATTTGGGCGGAATAAAAATCGCACTCTCTCGCTCCCTCTCTACAGCTCTCTATCCGAGGCAATTCAAAGTAAGCTTAATTGAAGAGCTTTTTTGTAATGAAATGTAATGTTCAAATTTATAAGCATGGAAAAAGGCCTTTCGGAGTACTTTCTTCCCGATGGGGCCCAATATGTCTGACTTTGAGACATCATTTAAGTGCATAAACCTGTACAACCTTAATATCGTAAACGTTTTACGTGTCGAATGCTTGACGTTTTCATTTAATTTCTCGAACTTAGTCCACAAAAGTCGTTTCCTGCTTTGATCTTATAGCCGAATCCTTAATAGCCAATAAATAAATCTTAAAGCTTTTTTTAAATACCATTCGCTTCACCGCACCTGTTAATTAAACACCATTCAAATATCAACAACAATGAGCGGCATTTGGCTCAATCAACGCCTTCTGTCTCTCCACATATGCCACAGACACAAATCTTCGAATATTCTTTGCGAAGCCATTATCATGCTTCAGATACGTCGCCATAAAATTTTATGTCAAACGGGAGCAGTCAACAGATACTCAGACAAGCGCAACACACAGACGGGTAGCACAATCGAAGATACTTTTTTGAATAACTGCATTTTATCTTAATGCGCCAATAAATTTCCAAAATCTTTATACAAATAAATTTTTTTCCGCATTGCAAAGATTTGAAACACTCACAGAGTCTCATTGAGTGTGGTGGAGTGTGTGTAGAATGACATGGCATTGAAGAAATGTAATTAACTTAAAGCGAAGACCGGAACCACGACAGCTTTCAATCGCCGCGCAGATAGTTTTATGTGTGGCATTGAATCTTTAAGTACCTTCGAAAACGTTGACAATTATAGAAATGATGGGTCCAATGCGTAAAAGTAAGGCACTCTTGTTGTTGATGTGGGGATAACAGTTTCAAGTGTTTGAGAACTACATCTGCGCTCTTAGTTTATGATGATGACTCGTGCTATATGCTTGTGTAGCGATATAGATTTACTAAATATTGTGTCGACACTTTCAAGCACCGTTTAAATCAAATACTTCATCTAGAATAACCCTTTTTGGTAAGAGGATCTTAGCTCCCCCTACCATATTTATGAAATATTGCAGTTGTTTATATGATATTCTACCGAATCTACTCAGAATTATCAACAATTTAATTTTTATTACAGGCGTGTGCTATTCGATACTTATCATTTTTTGACTTGGAGTGCTGCAGGCAATGAATAAGTAAAGCGAAGCAGCAAAAGGGTAAGGTAAGTATAGAAGAACGGATCGTGCTGTGGAAGTACCAAGAGATAAATTTTAAGTGGATTTCTCAGTTAAGCATTGAAACATAAATAGTTTGAGAGTATCTTACGGTGTGGCGTTTTAGGTATATGATTTTCATATCAATTTTATTGCCGACAGCAATTAAAAATGTAGTTTTAATCAAGAGATGTTGTATGTAAATATTCTATATAAGAAATGTCGTTTCTAATATGACAACTGCAATTCACATAAATGAAGTGGGTCGGTCCATGCTTCAAACATCCTTTAAACATGAGCTCAAAAAAAAAAAAACTAAACTGAGAGGATGCTCAATAACTTATACATATAATTTTGTCGCAGAAAACAAATCATTAAGATTCCCCTTGCAAAAAACGAAATCTCCAACATGATCAAGGTCATGTTGAAGTAAATTCACACTTATGTCTAGAAAAAAAACGAACACTACAGCGCCACGCCTTGTTATGACAAGCTATAAGAAAAAATATAATTCTTTGTTTGCTAAAAAACTAATTGCACTTTAAAAAAATGGCACACCATGTTTTGCATACAGATGACCGATAAGTAAATATTCATAATACAACATTTATATAAATTATCGATTTGATGCAAAGCAAGTTACCCTCTGCATAAAGGCGCCCTAATCAAATGTCCAGCTGTGTGGGATACTTGATTTTCCAAGCTAACAACGGTGCCACACTGATTCATTTCTACCTGAATTGGCTTGCATACAAACATTTTACAAAATATATTTTTCCCTTCTCCGCTCTTAAGCAAAACAGACGATGAATCTAGATCAAATAAAAGGGAAAATGTGCGAAAATCTACCTCATAATCTTAATAGAATTTCCAAACAATGCCAGCCAAAAGAAATTCTTGCTCCCAATATGCATTGGTTCTGCTTTATTTGTGTTTGCATATCGCCAGAACAAAGGACATTTTGCAAATCTAAGAAATGTAAATTTGAAATCTTTTGTCAAATACGTTAAAAGCAACAACTATAGAGTAAGAAAAAAAAGTTACATCGAAGGTGATAAAAATGAAATTTTTGATTAGGTACGAAAGCGAATATTTGGCAGAAATTTTTGATTTAAATTTGTGCTGATTTGTAAAGAAACAAACGTGCGATCGTGCATGTTGCACAATCAGAGCGTATGCGTTGATGATGATGAAAATTCAGTTAAATCTCAGTCTTCTTTGTTCTTTGAATTTGATTAGGGCGCAACCGTGAATTCTTTGCAGTTTTGAAATATGTATGTTTCTAAATTGGCGACCATTCACGCATAGCTTAGATATGTGTTTTTGTGAAGTTATGGCCTTTATGCTTGCCTGAAAAAGTATACAAATAATACATTTTTTGACACCCTGCTGGCGGGTTATGAAATATCTGTCAAAGAAATATCTGAAAATTCAAAGAATTTCTTATAATTATTTCAAAAAAGTTACAAATTCAGCGTAAACAAATCATAACCGTTTGAAAATAATTGTAACAATTTCAACATAATTTATTATTTATTAGAAGATACATTCCTTGTTTTTGTAATTTTTGAAGAGTATGTGTGAACTAATCAACATTATTGGATGACACTATAAGTAAAAACTTAAGGTATCTTTTATTTTCAAAACTTTAAAGCAAGAAACTAGAGCACTAGAAAGGAACGTCAAGTGTATCACATGATTCGTGATTCATCTTTAGTTCAAATCGTTAAACAACTATCATTTTTAACATTGCTTGCTTATCGATAACAATACTTTTTTTTGAGAGTTTTAGTTTTTTACTCTCAAAAAAGCATTTAAGTGATTTGTATGTTCTGCACAGAAATGACGTTTAATATTAAATTATTTTTTGTTTTTTGCGTAAAAATTGAGGCTGCGAACGTGAGGTCTCTGGTGGATTGCAAGATATCTCCTCTCAAGTTAGCCTGAAATAAAAAAAGTACGCCTTCTGCGTAAACCATTAAAAAGCTTAAAATTAAAACAAAAAATATAAAAATACCTCTTAAATGAAAAACAAAATTTAATTAAAAATTAAATTTATAAACCTTATAAATTAAAAAAAAAAAACAAAAAATTATTTTTATTTGATGTTGTTGGTTCAAGCGGAGCGTATTAAATTATTTAAAAAGTAAAATAAGATTTAAGCTAATTAGGTGAAGCTGTTTTAAAAATTCCATTTTGAGAAAACGCGTTTAAGGGGACGTGACACCTTCAAAATTTTTTAAGATTTTAATGGTTTAAAATGCGTATAATTTGAATAAAAAAAAAGCTATCATTTTGAAAACAAATATATTTTTCGGAAAAAAAAATTACGCAAAAAATAATTTATTTTATTTTTTTAATCACATATATTGCTACTGGAATTGTTTTAAAAATTCAATAAGGTGCATGAAATCAACTACGGACAAAATAAAATTGGTTTTATAGTTTTTAAGTTTTTGGCCGATTTTGTCCAAAAAACTTGACATTTTGTTATTTTTTAATCAGAATTGTTTCTTTTAGTTTATTCCATGGCGGGGGTGATGCCGATAAAAACCCCGTTTTTTGTTTTTTCCCGGTGTCCCAGTGAGTCATTATCACGCCCGCCATGTTTTGTTCTATGTTATAAAATAATAACAATGACCATATATATAAAAAAAAAACAATCAAAAAAAATTTTTGTGTAATTTTTTTATTAAAAAATATATACAGTGTATCAAAAAAGTTTAGGCACAAAGCAGTTATGAGTTTAAATTTGTTAGTACAACTTTTTCCAGTACACTTACAGAAAAGAAAAGTATAAGCATTTAAAAAATAAATATTTATTTTGTATTTGCGCCAAAATAAATATTTAATTTCAATTTGAATTCATATTTAATGTTAAGAAACTAAAAATAAAACATGATTTTGACATCAAAAAAGTTTAGGCACAAGTGATTATGTTTTTATCAGAGTGAGTAAATTTCAAGTCCTCTAATATTTGGATAGACCTCCTTTGGCCTAAACTATCGCCTCTTAACGTGTTCGCATTTTAACAGAATTTGATGTCTTCTCTAGTGCTATTATTGATAATTCGGTGCGTATGGCCTCCTTGAGCGTATTTTTAGAAGTATGTAATTTGAGATTTCGTATTTTTTTCTAGTAAATACCAAATATGTTTCATGGGGTTCATATCGGTTGATTGCAAAGGTATTTTTAACTGATTTCAGTACTTGATAAGCCATTCCAGCAAAAGATAAGACCAATTTTTTGGGTTGCTATCTTGTTGAAATTAATATTGTATCCCAGTTAGCCCCAATATTTCAACACTGGGTGTCAAATGCTCATTAAAAATATAAGCATAAGTGTTTATTCATTTTCTCATCAATAAAAATGAGAATCCCAACTCCAGACACCGTCACACAGCCCTTAATGATATGATTTCCGCCACTGTATTTCACTTATAATGCTATTTTCCTTCAGCTCTTTGTTCATTTTTCTTAAACGGTTTTGGGCGCCATATGATACAAACAAATTGTATTTAGATCCATCACTAAATATAATCCAATACCAAAATGAATCTGGCTCATTTACGTTAGGTTTTGGGAACTCCAACCTCTTTTTTTTATTTGAAGCTTGAAATTATAGATTGCTTCTAGAAACTCGTCTCATATATCCAGCTTTATTAAGTGTATTGCAAAGTGGTCAAGCATCAACGTTTTTTCAAACCGTTGCTGTATTTCATGACACAATTTAACAGGTAAATTCTAGGGTTTTCAGTAACTGCAGGCACTACAATCTTCTCCTGGTGTAGCATTAATTTTTTGGCACTACCAGATCGGCTCTTACGCTTTACTTTCCTTGTATTTATGTAATGATTTATGATGTAACTTACACTTGAATATGATCTGTTTGCTATTTTACGGGGTTCGCGATACAGTTTTTTCTGTACGTAAACATTAATTATTATTTTACGAACGTCAACCGAAATTTCTGTTCCACTGCTTATTTTGCTCAATCTTTATCGAAACCATCATCAACACTCAGTAAAAATTTTAACAAATAACTTAAGCGCTAAACTAAAGACAAAAAAACCAAGAGATATTGTTATATTAAAAACAACATGAGATACACACAGTGTGTCTAAACTTTTTGAATATAAAGAAAAAAACTATTTCTAATGGTACTTACTTCATTAAAAAGTTGGTCAAATTCGTTATAATTAGATACTTAAGCAACACTTTGTTTCAGAAACATTGCTTGTGCCTAAACTTTTTTGATTCACTGTTTTTAATTTTTCAAAATTGTATTTTATTTTTTACTTAACTTAAAGGCATTTTAAAACATTAAAAGGAAAATTTTTTGAAGATGAAGAGAGAAATTCTTATTCACAGAGTGCGTACTACTCATTAAAAACTTAAATATTTCTTAAATGACCTTGAATATTATTCTGAAATTTTTTTACAGTTTCTTCAAATGCTTCTAAAATTTTTCAAAAAAAAAAAAAATAAAAATATAACTGGGCCTTAACTTTTTAAACATACAAAATATTGAATATTTCAAAATTTCTGTGGTGGCTCCAAATTTCGAATTGTTTTTGCTTAAATTTTTCAAAAGCACGTTTATTTGAAATATCTGTAGTAATGTTTCATTTCAAGGTAATTTTTTTTTTTACATAAGTCCGAAAGTAGACATCTTAACAAATCGAAATGTTTTTAAATAGAAATAGTAGCTCTTTCGGACTTGAAAAAAATTACTTCTAGGTATATCACATAACCTCAAATAGAAAAATCTTGATGTTAGAAACGTTACGTAAGAAACCCCTAACTTAAAATTGATTTCGAACTCAGCATGTATATAATTTTTTTAGTAGTAAAATATTATTTAAAATCTGAAATTTTTGAAAAATATTAGCTCAAAATGGTGTGAGTGCCTAGTATCGACTTTATAAAACTTTTAAGATATTCGTTGAATTAAGTTAGTCAGAGTACGTTTTATGTGACACTCCAGAAGGAATTGATACAAAAAACTTTTGCACAATATTGAATATTGAGTTTTGGATTGAAAAAATAATCAAGTTTGGACAAATTTAAAATATTGTAACCTCCAAAATAGGTAGTCCAAATCATTTTTGGTTACACAGTTACACAATTACGAAACAGAAATCAACATGCAACCGTTTTGCTTTTCATCATCAATTAAATTTTAAAGTATAACAAAATTTCTTTCTTCAATATAAGAAAGATATTTAAATAACATAAAATCAATCAGCGTTTTTTCAACAGCTGACTGCTAATCCGATTAACTCTAATGTATGAAATAACACTTCGACTTAATTTGTTTTGCAAAGAAGATCGATTTATTTCTTAGGTTCTTCAAATATGTTAAGAAATTTCTGCAAATCCGATCTATCAGTTAAAAGAATACATGTGTCAAAAATTTTGACAGTTCAATTTCTTGCACAATATTACAAAATCAATTGTGGGTTGATGAAAGGTAGATCAGCGTATACAAACAGGATATGCTATACAAGTAACGCACACAAACAAAGTGACTTTTTACCCAAAGGTGTGTCGCATTTGCAACGTGAAAATGTCAAAAGATAACAGAGCGTATGTCAAAAAAAAAAAAAAAAAAAAATGTCAGGCATGCGTCAAAGCTGAAAAAAAAAATATTAAAATTTATATTTAACTCAAACACGCCAGCAACAAAAACAACATAGCCAGGTTGCTCTTTTTTGCACTGCGCTCATTCTGTCGGTGTTGACGCCGTCTAGGCCGACTAAAGAGTTCTTTGATGATTTTCTATATAAGTATTCAGAAGGACTTTAGCAGCAGCTTGCTTCGCTTCTATACAGCATCCTTATATTACACCTACACACACAGCACTACAAACCAGCCATGCGCTTCCGCTTTTGAGTGGTTGACATGTGCGAAAATGTCATACATGCATGTATGTGTAAAAGCAGCAGCTATGAAGAGTTCTTTTTTGCGATTTCAAAGTAATGTCAACAAAATTAAAAATTTCTGATACCAAAAAAAGAAAGTCAAAAATAAAGGAAATGGAAAAATGTTTGCAGCGTTTCCGCTTTGAAATATTTGCTTGTCGTGATGTTCTGCTCAAGTCTTTTCACATATCCTGGAGCACTCACTACTGACTCTTATCTCTGAATGAATGGCGCGTTTTCATTTTAATAAAATTTTTTTATGAAAATCAAAAGAGCAAGTAGAACAAGAACAGAAAAGTTGAAGGACAGCACAAAGCACGAATCTTTGGTTAATATTATTTTTCTCGATTTTTAACGATATTAAATTTGGCACGTATGTGTGCAAATCGAACAAAAATATATGAAAAAATTACAAAAGTTTACTAACTAAAGGAAATAACATAAAAACTGCATAGAACTTATTTTATTCTAAAAGTAAAACATGGCAATAAAATAATTTTAAATAAACTCAACATGATAGTTTACTTATTTCATAGATTGATAAGGTTATCAAAGTTGTTGCTACAACATTATGTTTTGATTTTTATCAATTGATATTTAATCATTTTGTATCTGTTTCTGAACAAATATATGAAAAACATATCTTTCCGATTTCGTATCTTTAACATATAAATTCTTAAATGAAATGAGTTAATTTTTTGCTGACTTTCAGCCAGCTGCTTTACAATAAAACCACAAACTACCTTCAAACAACCCTTATGATTAACCATATTCCAATTTTTCTGACCACCAACTCTCATCGAACTAAATAATTTAATAAAAATCTACTGTCTATCAACCTGAATTGGTGACACTAACGAACTTGACAAAAAAAAAAAAAAAAATTATTTTGTACCTACAACTCTTTTTGTCCTGTTGGCAATTTCAGCAGCAGTACAGGAAAAATTAACTCCTGCTAAAAAACTTCAGAATTGCGCTTTTTTTATATGACAAAAAAAATAGAAATCAAACAAATCATTTTTCCTGTTACAAAATCAACAACTTCCGCTAACAAACTAAGTGCACACAAAGAATAATTTTATAACAAGGAACAAAAACAATAAAAAATAAAAAAAAAAAAAAAAATCATAAAGTCATGTTTCACACAGACGCGACATTCTGTTGCCGTTGCATGTTCTGTTAAATATTTTCCGCCGTCTGCCACTTTCTTGTCAGTCACTCACTCATTCAATCAGTGAAAAACACTGAAGCCACCAAAAAGTTGCCGCTTGTCACAATAAACTATGCAACATGAATGACTTTTACTCAACCAGGTTGTGTACGTTGCAATTGAGTTATAGCGCACCCTCACCCAACCTCCCTCACTTTAGTTTTGTTTGTCATGTCATGGCGTTCGGCTAGTACAATATTACCACCTCAGCATATCCTTGCATGGGAATTTTTTGATCAAGTTTATGATTTTTTTTTTCCACTGATTGTTTACGTGTTCAGAATCCTTGCTTCCTTTTTATTATTTTAGCTCATTGATGCAAGACACAATCTGTTGGTGCTGTTCTTATTCATTGGGAACATTTTGAGGCGAGGGTGTTAAAGCTGTTTTCTTGAGGGGTGATATTTTTAACCCCTCAAAACTATGTTTTAAAATAATTTTTAAATTTTATATGATTACTTCTGGCATGAAATTGTCATTAAAACGATTGGTAATTACTATTTTTTTGACACATGCAACGGAAATTATTTTTTAATACCATTGCACGCAAATAGTTTTGTACGTATGGTGAGAAAATAAACCATTACAATCCAAAGAAACCAAACATATTTTTTGTGATGCTTTTTTAAAAATTTATTTTATTCTAAGCACTAAAGATCTATTGTGTCTTGCCTAATATTTGACTGTTTTTGTGAAAATCTTAAACAATGTCTATTGAAATTAAAACATCAAATATATTAACCCTTTCTCAGTCGCTGCGGAAGTAAGAAGTTTTACAAGATTTCTAACTAAACAAAACGTTTTTAAACATGTTCCGGAAATGAGTCATAAAATGGTAGTAACATTACCAACAAACACTAAAAGTATGCAACAATTAAAAAAATATGTGCCGGCTTAGATGAAACAAAAAACAATTGGGAAGTAACTCGAATTAAAATGCAACTGCAATTGAAGATACAAAAGCAGATATAACAAAGTGGCTAATATAAAAACAATATAAGAGATTAAATCAAAGCAGAGCATAAAAGGTGACAGCATTAAAAATTGTTGAAATTATTTGTTGGCTTTATTAGGTAAAATTTTAATGTCTATCTCGTGGGTTTAAAGTACACAAACTTATGGACTTTCAGCTGAACTGACTCTAACATCTAACTTGTTAATGTTTTTATCAAAAAGCAAGAACAACATTTGACAGAGATGTCACTAAAACTAGGCCGCTACTGTTAGAGTCATAAAAAAGGCACGATCTCTGAAACCTGCTACCTTCTTTGGCACTAAGCCGCTTTTTGGGTGATGAAAAGAAGATAACTCAGCAGTTTTTACCATTTATTATAGTTTCTTTTTTATAGCTGTTGACAGGTTAAAAAGCACGCGCTAAAGCTAAGTTTAAAAATAAAACACTCAATGGAGCAACGTTATGTGTTAGAGAAAATTTAATTATTTTATTCAGCAATTATAAAAACAATTAGTTAACAAATTCAGTTAATTAAAGTCATTAAAGCTGGAGTAAGTGACAAATTAATTCAGAGCTTCTATTACAAAATTGCACGTATTTGGAAAGCAAAACAACTTAGATGTTATTATCAACTACACTGTGTAAAAACGATAAATTTTTTTAATAAACTTAAATTTACAAAAAATTACATTCAAAATTAACTTCAATAGCAATATCTTAAAATGAGAAATTTTTGTTTAGAACTCACAGCTGAATTAATTTTTATTATAACTTCTTCAACAAATTTTTTCAGTGTACTTTTTTTTAGCAAAAAGCAATCCAAACAACCAACATTTTTTTTTATATGTTAGATTTTGGTGTCAGCAAAAAAGTTATAGATCAAACGTTCAACATTAAAATTAACCTGCCATAATGGGTTAATAGGAAAACATTAAATTAAACTGGAATAGAAGTGACAAAGCTTGCGTTTTGTGTTATAAAAAAATTTGTTTGTTTATTTCTTTTACTAAGATGTCAGTGTTAATGAAAACAAAAAAACAAATATCAGAGTACAGGGCCGTAGCAAGACTTTCTAACAAAAATATGAAAAGTAAAAAAATACAACAGCATAAAAGAAACTCAAAACAGATACCATGAAGTGCTAAAAGAAAATAATTGAAAAGTTAATTTTTTACACACTTATATACATATATGAAACTGTCAATATCTAGTCATCCTATAACTCCAAAAGACTGAAATCATGAAAAGCTTAATTAAGATCTAATAATCATAAGAATTTTGAAAAAATTTGACAGTTGGTGCAGGAATGGAGCCGAAATGGCTAACGTAGTAGTACCAAACATATTAAAAAGGGTATCACAAGTACTTATTTTGTTTCTGTGTGGAAAGTTTTGGTAGAAAGTTAAACTGTTCACTGTTTACAAAATTTGTTTGACTTGTTTGGAGATTATTTATGATGGTTTTCAAATCGAAAAGTTTAAAAATATCGATACACAAAAAATTCAATTCAATGGAAATTATAAGGAATTTTCAAATCTGACACCAAATTCGTTTTCAGAGACAAACTTTTCAAACTTTTTTTGAACCTTTGACCCAGAAAAAGCTTAAAATATCAAGACAAAATATGAGTCTCAAATAAAACTTCAAAAATATAGATTCATTAACAAATTTACTTAAAATACATTCCCAATAAACATTTATAAGAGCGGTCCTATTAATGACTCTTTAAAGGAGTCTATTTTCTGACGATATTAAGAGTGCTCTTAATTTTGAGTCTGTAAAGACTCTTATTAATGAACCTTTAATGAGCGCATATTATTATGACTCTGAAAAGACTATTATTTATTTACGTTTTATTAGCGCACGCTATTATGAGTCCGAAAAGGCTCTTATTTATATACCTTTTATGAGCGCTCATTATTATGATTCCGAAAAGACTCTTATTTATGAACCTTTTATGAGCGCACATTATTATGACTCCGAAAAGGCTCTTATTTAAGAATGTCTTATGAGCGCACGCTATGATGACTGCGAAAAAGGCCCTTATTTGTGAACCTTTCATGAGTGCTCATTATTATGACTCCGAAAATACTCTTATTTATGAACTTTTTATGAGCGCACATAATAATGTCTCAGAACAGCTCATATTTTTGATGGTTTTTGGAGCGCTCATAACACTGGTTTACAAATAACGAAAAGTTGTTTGTACTTTGAATGCCACTATTCTTTTCTCATGTAAAATCGGTCGCTGATTCCGAAAAAAAAATTTCGGAAATTTCAGTCAACAATAAAAATGAAAAAAAAAAATTATAGTACAATAACCCAATGTATTTATATGACAATAAAATTTAAAAAAAAAAACATAACTTGGGTGCTTTCGTTCCATTGAACACAACTTTTTCATTTCTCAATAGATTTTCTTCAACAATAGCTAATTTTTTTTGGAAAAATAAAGGTTTTTAGTAAAAAATATCAAAAGCAACAAAATATTTTGATTTCTTAACGAAATTTGCAACTATTTTGTCTTTTTTTGGAAATTTTTCTGAAAAATAAAAAAATCCCCGAAATTTGAATTTATTCCGCCAAAACTAACAGCTCGACCAAAAAAATTGGCTGTAAACCAGTGTAATTATCACTCAGACATACCAATATAGCTCAGAGCAACTTTTTCGATAAACAGCTTTGTTTAATACGAAAAAATGTATCTTCTTTTTGTTTTCTTAGGAGTCACAAAAAACTCTAGAATATGAATCTTATAAGACTCCGAAAACATCAACTATTCTGACTCTTAAAAAGCACATATTTCGGACTCTTATACAGTTCATATTTCGGACTCATATCTATGTGCCCTTCCAAATAAGACTCTTTTATGAGCATTTTATGAGGTCATAAATTAGAGTCTTGCACCATAATTTTTGTTTTTTAAGAGCCATTAAAGACTCTTAAATATGATTTTAAGAAGCCTCCGAAAACACTCATAGTTCTGACTCTTAAAAAGCACATACTTCGGACTCTTATAAGAGTTATATTTTGGACTCATATCTGTGTGCCCTTCCAGAAAGCGGAACACGCTCTTATCGGAGTTTTTTATGAGCTCATTATGAGCGCTCAGACTCATAAATATGAGTCTTAAAAGAGTCATAAAAGACTCATAATGTTTGTAGGGTTTTTTTAATTAAAATTTGTTGAAAGGTGTTCGTAGTTATAAAAAATTCTTCAAAACTACTTGATCGTTGACACTCAAAATTGGTTCACATAATCATAATCATATATCACATAATTTTGCAGTTATGCAGTTAGGTTTTCGTGAACACATCACACTTCGAACTGTTTTAATTAATATGATTATTATTGAAATTATTAGTATGATTGGCTTGATTTTATTATTTATCAAGTAATTAGTTTATAAACTCTTAAATGTTGCATCACTATTTCAAAGCTGTCAAAGTTTTCACGTTTCAAGTTTAGGCTATAGTAGAAATGTAGTTGTGTAGAATGTTGACGTACGTGTATTTTTTTTTTTTGTAAAATACACAAGTGCTCAACTGCACAGGCAAGTGTACTGTATCGTGAATACCTTTATTGTTTTCTTCTTCTTATTGAATGTTATTATGAGTGCTCACATTTATGACTCTAACTACTACGGTGTATTATGAGTGGTAATAATGAAGAGTCCACAAATTATCTTGTTTATGAATATTTTATGAGCACACATAATTATTTCTAAGAAAAGAGTTTTATATAACGAGTAACGAGTAACAAGGAGTAACGAGCGAACATTCTTTTTTTTTAATTTCGCCTTATGTCAACTAAATTTCTTTAATTTATACCAAACCATCGGAAAACATAAATATCAAAGGAAATTATTTTTTCACAGTTCACTTTATATGCAGTGTTGCCAACTTTTCAATTATAAAATCCCCCAAAAACGCAAAAACATGCGCTTTTTCCTCAAAAATACACCAGATTTTATAAGGCTTTAAGAAATAAGAACTACAATATTAAATAAACATTTACCTTAGTATTGGCAGAACAGTAATACTTTCTATAAAGAAACAAAAATAGTACTTGAGTGTATGTTTTCGAACTAAAGCACATTTGGTGTCACCGAAATTTAAAAAAAAAAACACCAAAAATTGCACCAGGCAACAATGGGGTTTGGTTCTTTCGCCGAGATTTTCAAAATACACCAAATCTGGTGGAAAAACCACCAAGTTGACAACAGTGTGTATAGGTTCATTTGACCTCTGTCGCGCAGAGAATAAATTCAAATCAAAACTTAAAGGTATGAACGTATAACGTTGAAGACCACACATTTTGGCTCCTAGTTTTGTTATCATTATTTCGATTTAGGTAGTTTATTTGATCCCACTTCTTACATTTAGTTATATCAGTAATAATTTAAATGTATACCTTGAAACTCATTTCCGAAAAATGTAACGTTAAAGAACACATAAAACTGGATATATCTTCAGAACATCTAAAATTAGGAGAAAAGTTTGGTCACATAAAATACAAGCCTAACACTCACATTTTTTGGTTTCATGGAATATTTTCGATATATTTGCATAAATATGTATTCGAGTGTAACTAGGCAGTACTTTGTGAAATATGAGTATATGTGAATTAAATTTATAACACATGCCAACAAAATTTGACAAACTTTTTTAACAGTGATGCTACAAATGGTACAATTGTTTCTTTTGGGGTACACTTGCAGTACCGTCAGTATGAAAGTATTCTTTTTTTCAAAAGGTAAAATTTTGTATTCGAAAATTAATCATTTCATATTTCAAAAAGTTCATTATATTCTCAAGGCTATGGCAGGCCTTTCTCATAAGGCATTCATTCAAAATAAGCTAGCCGTTATACTAAATTAAAAAATAGTATTTTTAAACTTTAAGCTGATTTGCGCTTTTTTTAGCTTTTTAGGAATAACTTTTACAAAGTACGTTTTAAACTCAAAAAATACGTTTTTCTGAATTAAAAAGGTACACTTTGAAGAACCTTTATAGCAACCTTGTGTCTTAACCAGACACCAAGTTATAATTTTCCGAAGATTTGAGATATCCTTATCGAACAGTGCAAAAAACAAAGATTTTGCTTATATTCGAGATTTTGTATTTCACCGCGAATTTTTGAGATATATGATAAAACAGAATATCATTTGAAAGAGGAAGACTTTTACTTTAAGATGCCGTGCTTACTTTTAAAAAGAAAAACTCTGATGCTCACATAAAGAAAAAATTTCACAGCGTTTTTTTACACTAATCTGTAAGGATATCTCAAAAACCTGGACAAATTCTGAGGTCTCTGAAATTTTGAGTTTCTTAGTTTGCAAACTAACAAATATATAACCTCCACTGTTAGCTAATTAAAATATTTTCTACCACAAATATTGTGGTTTAGATTTCACTTTTTGCCATCGGATATTGAAGTTTTTATTTTTTTTAAATTCAAGATTCGCTGCTGCTTTCTTTTTGATGCCAAGATAAACTCACAAATTAAATGTTTGACAATTTGACAATTAAATTAATAACTGTGCTCAAGGATGCTCAAGTATTGCAACAACAAAAACTGCTTAATATCCTGTTACTTCTTTTATCGAGTGTATAACATGAGAGGCCGAATAAAACGCGCAATAATGATGCTGACATGCATGCAAAGGACTTTCTTTTTTGCTATTCCTGCTTGTGTTGTTGTTGTTGTTGCTGTTGTTCTTGTATACATAATTACCTCATCAACTTGACTGATGACGCAAATGAATCTTTGTCGTCCTTTTATGGGATTCGAGGTGGAAGTTGATGTTGTTGAATATATTAATAATTTTCACTTGGGCAATTGTTGTTTCGGTTGCGTGATCTTCCACAACTAGGATGATAAACCCTTTCACCCTGAGTTCTGACTTTTATCGCTCGGTCAGATTTTGTGCGCTGATATGTTTTTTATTTATTCTCTTGTTTTTTCTTATTCGCTGGTCTGCTGTGTTTAAAATAAAATCAATACCTTTAAAGTACGTAACGCTAATTGAAAGAAATATTCAACAAGGACTTGTGATTGATATTCGCATTGTTGGCCGTTGTCAGTTGTTGTCTAGGATAATAACAACAACCCGAATGGAACAAAACATGCCAATGTTTGCAAAGCTTTATTCAGCAAATTAATAAGCGCAGTAACGAACACAAAGAGGTTTCGTATTACATCTCGAAGGTTTAGCAACAAGAATGCCAAAATCACGTTACTCATGTTAAATATATACCAATGGATGGCCACTGAGATTCTAAGCAAACATGGATTAGCTTCATAAATTATTCTTTATGAAAAATCAAAAGAGACAAGCGCGTAAAAAAAATGCTTGACTATTATGAATGCATATCCTTAAACTGGACACTAGAGAAATAACGTGTTTTCTTTAAAAAAATGCTCAGACCGAAAGGGATGAGATTTTATTATATTCTTCAAGAAAGGATTTTCCGCAGTCTCAGCACAGCAAATGGTCAGTTGGAAGGCTCTTAGCTTAGTTATACATAAGAATTTGTTTTTTTTTTAAGTAGTTTGCTGTGCTGGTCAGCTCATTGGTCAGTCACGCACGTAATTTTATATGATATGTTGCGAAGTTCTTCTGCCGGACATAGTGAGTTCATAGGTCACCACCGTACATTTACTTGTTTTTTCTCAAGCACAACAAGCTGCAGGATTTGAAGAAAACAACATTTTTTATATGATTTTCTTAATGATTTTTATATTTAAATTAATTTTATGCGCCCTTTTTAGTTTGTCTTTTGTAAAGGTGCTTAGTTCAGTATTATGCTTAATAAAGGGAGTGTCCTGGCATGGAATTATTTGACCCTTTTATTGTGTAAAATGGCATAGTACGCGGTTTTTTTTTTAGCAATGACCAACAAGATAGCTTGAAATGGTGGCAAGGAGCTGTTTCCATTATTTTTCTTGGAACTTAAGTAGCTAGCAAAATTCGCCATTTTGTAGATATTTTGCTATTGTGTATGTTTATATTTTTATATAAAACTGGATAAACGGCAAAGAACATCTGCTTTAGGCAGAACAGCAAAAGAAGTTGTTTTTCTGCTGCTTTTTTTTTAATTAAATTCATCGCGTATTTATCACTTTTTATTCTTTTTTTAACCATATTTTGACACGTGATTTAATTGAAATTTGAAAACTCGCTTACGTACCTCTGCCTGCGACACGTGTCCTGCTTATATAAATCATAAAAAAAATCTAAGGAAAACTTTCAAATTATCACCTCGTATTAGTTGCACTCTAATAAATCTTTCAATTCAAAGTGCAAAAGTCAAACTCAATAACAAACAGCATCCTATATCAAAATACAAGCAAAACAAAACAAACAAAAAACAAAAAAAAAAAAAAACAAACAAGATCAACAATATCAACCCTTCACTATCAAACACTAAAGACTCAAGATGATCAGCAACAAAGAGCAATAAAGGACCTCAATAATTTCACAAACCAATGAATGCCCTCATTTAAGCACATCCTCAAATAACTGTTCCAATAAAACATCAAATCAAACCCTAAACAACAAGCCTAACAATGGGTTAAAAGAATGAATGAAGATCATTGCCATCAACACAAGGTAAATGGTCCGAATATGAAGACAGGTAAATGCATCCGATTAAGGAATGCAAACAAATAAACTCGTTCAGCAGAAACACTCGTTCGGCATGTCTAAGCAGAGCGGGTTGAAAGGGTAAGGATCATTTTTTTATATCAAGATCAAGTCTCAAAAGATGCTGCAACGCATGATCGGCTTAAGTGGCGCATTCAAAGGATTACTGTCTCGATTATTTAATGTATCTTTGAAAACTAAACACTCTGCAAACATACAGTTTCCTCTTGTCTCATTCCGTTTTGTAACCTCTCATTGTGTGGCATGTCCTTTCGCCTGGCATCCTGCTGCGTGTGCGCATTGCACGCATTCTATTTGTTTTTGTGGTGCGTAGTTTAGTAGTATTTTTTTATTGTTATGTATTTTTTATTGTTGTGCAGATAAGGGCTGCTTCCGCAGAAGGCAATATTGTATCATTGTTCACATTTAAAAAAAAAATCTGATATTGTTACAAAACAAGTGATTAGCTAAAAATCCGATTTGACGAACGGCAAAGAATTTGTTTTGAGGGCGTTTTCACATAAGCACAACAATCGACAAGTGCTCTCTGCAGCCCATTTGTTTCATGGCAACATTTTCCCACACCTCTGTCAGTGCGCTTCACTTGTCACCATCATTCGTCGACGACAAACGTGTAAAGTGTGCAATTCAAAACGCGTTCAAGCGCAAATTATATTCCGTTAAGTCGCTAAGCGGTATTTAGCATTATTTAGCGTGTTTTATTTTTTGAGCCCTTTTATTTTGAAATGTTTAGATTTTAAAAAATTAATATTCACTGTATCCGATGTTTGTTGTCATGACATGGATTAGGTGATGTCTTGGTGAGCGTGAAAAAAAAACATATAAATATAGCGTCATTTATGTTAAAGGATTTTGTGCAGAGTTGTTTTGTAGCAAATTTGTCAGCAAGTCACGAAAGCATTGCAAGCCATTTATATTACGTATTTAGTATGTAGAGAATGAATGAACTCGAGATTTTTTTTATTGAGAACAAATTTAAAGAAATTCTTGAAAGAAAGGCCTATGACATCTTCTGTCTTTTTGTAACTCTAAAAACAAGGCATGTCTTTCAACAGGAGTAGAATTTACTAACTGCGAATTCAACATTGGAATTTTGACGGCATATCAGGCTTTTGATAAATCTTCCCATCTAATAATAAAGAAAATACGTAATTTTACTCAATTCGGAACTATTTTATGAGAATATTTGCTATATTCAAAATGCTTTTCCCATTTTCCTATAAGAAAAATAAAGAGATGAAAAAATTATTTTAAATCATTTTTGAAATTCCAAACATACGGGTATTAATGGGTTAAATTCCAGTTTCTTTAACAAAATTAATCAAATATTTAAGAAAAAAATAAAAAATAAATGTTACAAATGCAATATTATTTACAGTGCAACACACATTTTTGGGCATAAACCAAACCAATCTGAAACGATACTATTTGACATCAGTATCAATAGCCTTCATCCCTTTTTGCTCCATTACATCGCATTTTTTGTTTAAATGCATAGAAATTTGATTTTTTGGTTAAAAACGAAATTTAACCAAATAAAAAAATCAAAAGTGTACATCTTAAAGTTGTCAAAGAAATATTTTCCTAGAACATTTCAATCCTTTACCTCTCGAAAATATGACGGAGAAAATATGACGCCACAAACAAACGCAATAACGATGTTTCACAAGCAAAAGCAACGTTCCTAAATATCACGAACGAAAACAATTCACCGTAATGGTCGTCGCTTTGCTCACTCATGATCGTTCGTTGGTTGTGAATGTTCATATTTGAATTCAATGACTAACTCATATTGTGAAAATTAAATCTTAAATAGATTGTGAGCAGCTTGACAGCCAAAAATTAATGAAATTTGTTCCATTAATAGAAAACAATACAAGTAAGAACTGTATCGAAAAGTATGTGCCCACTTTGTATGTTAGTTTTTCCTGGTGTATTTTTTTTGCTAACGTTTTTTTAATAGCTCTGTCATGCAGTATTCTTTCAGCTGTCAAAAAAATCGTTGTTAGTTTTATTATAATTTTGAACTCGAAAATGGGACGTGTTTCAATAGATACTCGCAAGAAAGTTTTGTACAATGGCTGTACAGAAAAAAAAATTTCTTACACTTTAGCTAAACGTAATAAAATAACTCATAAAACAGTAAAGCGCATAGTGGAAAAGTTTGGTGAGACTGCATCATTGGAAGACTTGCCAAAAACGGGTCGAAAAGAGGAAAGAAGTAATCCTCAATTGGAAAAAAAGATCTTAGTACTCATTAAGCGGAACCTTTCAATATCTTTACGAGAGTTGGCCAAAAAGGCAGGAACTACCAGTGCGATGATTCAAAGAGTTGAAAAGCGTAATAGTTTACAGACTTGCAAAAAGCAGAAGAGACCGAAAAAATCAAAAAAACAACGGGTCGTTGTAAAAACAAGAGTGCGCAAATTGGATGAGCGTTTTATCAAACAAAACTAGTAAGGTATATCTTCGACTTGGTCGAAGTTAAAATACCCCCACGGCCGATTCTTAAAGGTGGAAGAATCTTAAATTGATGAGCTTTTTGTATGTGATTTTGAGAGATTTTATTATTTTTATGTGTCTAAAATACATACATATCAAATTGTTTTCCTGCAGCTTAAATATAAGCCTTTTTATAAATTTTTAAATTTTGGGGTTTTATGGGAGGTGGGCGTGTTAGATTATGTATGACGCCCATTTTTCTAGCATACCTCAGTTTCGACATAGAATACACAAATACCGAGGTTCTGTCTTGTAACTTTAATATTAGCCTCTTTATAGATTTTTCAATTTTGGGGTTGTATGGGAGGTGGGCGTGTTAATGGGTGGAGAAAGCCCATTTTTATAACACACCTCAGTTTTGACATTAAATACACAAATACCGAGTTTCCATCTTGTAACTTTAATATTAGCCTCTTTATAGATTGTTCAATTTTGAGGTTGTATGGGAGGTGGGCGTGTTAATGAGTGGATGACGCCCATTTTTCTTACACACCTCAGTTTTGACATTGAATACACAAATACCGAGTTTTCGTCTTGTAACTTTAATATTAGCCTCTTTATAGATTTTTCAATTTTGGGGTTGTATGGAAGGTGGGCGTGTTAGTGGGTGGATGAAGCCCATTTTTCTAAGACATATCAGCTTTGACATAGAATACACATATACTAAATTTCAGTATTGTAGCTTTAATATTAGCTTCTTTGTAGAGTTTTCAATTTTGGGGTTGTATGGGAGGTAGGCGTAGTTTTCATCCGATTTAGCCCATTCTCGAACTTGACCTTAGTTTTTTTAAAAAAAGCTTAAATATCGAATTTCATTACGATAGCTTCAAAATTACGGCTGTAATCGTGTCGACAGACAGACGGACAGACAGACGGACATGGCTAAATCAACTCAGGTGGTGATGCTGAGCAAGAATATACATATATACTTTTCCATACCTACCACGCCTCCTTTTGGGTGTTACACACGTCGTGACAAAATTAATATACCCCTTACGCATTACGCGTGGGGGTATAAAAATCAGTTGCATAGTTATGGATGACGAAACCTACATCAATTTCGACTCCAACACTCTTCCGGGTCCACAATTCTATACAAAGAAGAAAGGTAGTGTTGTAAGTGAAAACATTAGTACTGTGCAATTGGATAATTTGGTGAGAAGGCTCTTGCATGGCAAGCCATTTGCACGTGTGGTTTGAAATCGTCCTATTTTGTTACTAAGGGCACAATAAATTCCGAACTATATCAGAAAGAGTGTCTGGAGAAGCGGCTTATGCCATTTTATTCATTTTTCATTATTCATTTTCAGCAATATTCTAGCCAGATTTAGCAATCGCTCATCACTCCAACTCCACACTAAATCTGCTTGAAAGCAGTGGCGTCAAATTTGTAACCAAATATGAAAATCCACCAAACGCCCCAGAACTCCGACCGATTGAACGTTATTGGGCATTAGCTAAGCAATACCTAAAGAAGAAAGGTTTAATTACAAGGAACATTGATGACTTCAAAAAAACCTGGCATCTGGCGGCTAACTCCATCACGAATAAAGTTGTGCAAAATCTTATCAAGGGCGTTAAAACTAAACTACGACAAAAGTTGAGAAATTAATTTTTACTCGCATTTCACCGCTTCGATATCTTGTGAAACCATGTTAAATTGATGTACTTAACAATAAAACTACACGGAGAAAACTTTTTGCTAAATTTGTATGGAGATTAAGCAAAACTTGAGCATAATTCTCAGCCACTTCAAAATATTGCTTATTTTCAGCAAAAATCAAGCAAATTTTGCTATTTAAATTTATCATAACTTAGCAAATTTTCGCTTGAATTAAATCAAAGTTTGCTTTTTCGATTTATATTAACTGAGCAAATTTTTGCTTGAAACAAATCAAAGTTTGCTGTTTCGATTTATAATAACTGAGCAAGTGTTTGCTCGAATCAAACCAAAATTTGCTATTTCTATTTATAAAAAATAAAAAAAAAACAAATTGGCCATTTCGACTGGGAATCGAACTCGGGCTCCGAGCATGCTAAGCCACACTCTTAACCTGCATGCCACGGTATTTCTTTTTATAGTTCGAATTTTGTTTTATATTTCAATAACCAAGCAACTTTTTGCTTGAATCAATTCAAAATTTGCTATATCAATTTATAATAACTGAGCAAATTTTTGCTTACATTGAGCCAAATTTTGCTTTTGCCTGAACACAATTACCTTATAATAACTTAGCAAAGTTTGGCTTGAATCAAATCAAAATTTTCTATTTGAATTTATAATAAGTAAGCAAATTATTGCTAAAATTTATCTTTATTTTGCTTTTTTCAAATTATATGAGAAGTAATTTCAATTTAGAAAACGTTTTCTAAAATCAAACCGCTATTGAGCAAAATTTTGCTGATTTGCGTTTAAGCAATTTAATTTTTTTTTCAAATTAATTTCAATTTGATTCAAGCAAAATAATTTTCTCCGTGTATAATCAAAAAACTGCTATAAATGAATTAAATTATTAAAGTGGGGACATCCTTTTCGATACAGTCGTTAGAAGAAGAGTTTACATTAAAAAACACAACTCAAGTATGCATTACAAAATAAAAAACTTATTATTTTACAATTTTTTTTCTCACCAAAAGGCATTTAAAAAATTTATTTTTTTTATTAGCAATAACTTTTTTCTAGAAAATATTTGAATATTCAAATTAACCCAGCAAACACACATCAAAACAATTTCAGCAATTCACAAGAGACTGAATTCATTGATTTCTTATACAGAGTTTTCCAATTTGAGAGGTATTATATATTTTCAAAAAGAAACACACTAATTGTTAAGGAAATTTGAATGTTCTTTATTTAATTTGAAGAACAATCGATACAATTAAATTCTGAATAAATCGTCTTTTAAATGGCGTCCACGTCTTCTTTTGCAGGAACAAATTCGATGAACCCAATTTTCGAGTACTTTTTCCACTAAATCAAGTCGTATGTCATAAAATAGCACGTGCAATATTAATTTTTAAAGCTTGAAGAGAATTTGGTTTATTGCTTAGGTTCAATGATTTCAAATAACCCCACAATAAATAGTTGAATGGTGTTAAATCACAACTTTTTGGATGCCATTCAATGTGACAACTTCTTGAATATCTTGAAATAATCGAATCTCGATAGCAATAATTTGGTTGTTCCACGTATCACCGTCTAGTTGGAACCAGATGTTGTCCAGATCAACTTCTTCCAATTTCGGCTATAAAAAGTTGGTTATCATCGATCTATACCGCTCTCTATTGACAGTAACGGTGTTACTGTCTTCATTTCGAAAGAAGTATGGATCAATGATTCCATCAGACCTTAAAACCATACTAAACTTTGGTTCTTTGTCTTATTGGCACTTGAAATTTATGTAAAGAAAATGTTAGCTCATAATTTGCAACAATTCGACGACAAGCGAGCACAGGTGTACGATTATTAAGACCCTTAAATGGCAAAAACGCACGAAAAGTTGCAATTGGAGAACGATTATTTTCTCAAAAAAATGTTATGATTTATAAACGTTGTTCTTGCGTATATCTCTCCATGATGAAATTGTAAACATTACTGAATACCATGAGAAAAAAATTACAGATCATAACTTAGAAATTATATCACTCAAATTGGAAAACCCTGCACCTGCGGTCTACTAATGAGCTTGAAAAAATACGCTCTCGAACGATTAAAAATGCAATCTTTCCATGATAACTCATTTTGCATAACTCTTCATTTATTATAAGAAGATTGAATTTTTAATCGTTCAAGAGCGAGTTTTCCGCATCCTGCTTTCGCCCGTTTTGAACATATTGGGCCTTATATTATAAAATTGTCTTAAGACAATTTTGAAAGAAGGTCAAGGTTTAAATGATTTATAATTTTTTTTATTTTTTTTTTTGTTTCTTTGTGTCTATGTATACATTTTTTAGGAAACTTGAAATGCAGATTTTTTATTTGGATGTATTTGATATTAAAGTATATTAACCATAAACTTGAAAGCAATTATAAAATAATTCGATAAATGCATACTTACAAGTCAGATTCGAGGTCAATATTTGACAGAAAATGCAAACCAAAATATTCGTCGTTCTAATGTTATCAACGCAAATTTGTAGAAACTATAGCTTGTCTTTTTCAAAACATTCTTTGTACCATCTCTGTGAAACGGAAAATGAAGTTATTATTTGATTGCAATATCTTTAAAATGTTTTGACTAAAAAGAATAATATATATATTTTTCCAAACTATTGCATATCATTGTAGAATTATATGAAAATAATTTTAATCAAAAGTTTGTTAAAAAAACAAAACAAGTTAAAGCGTAATTTTATATTTTTTCTTTAAATTTATCGCTTGAATTGAAAAGTTAGAGAATTGATATTTCGTTTTTTTCCCTTTAGTTTCGATGATTTCATGACATCTCCACTTCACAAAATTAACTAAATTGGAACAAGAAACCACGGGTTTAAAAGAATACCTACCTCGATTAATGACACAGCATATCTTTATATTTCTTTTCTATATACAATTTACTCCCCATAAGTCCTCTATGGCTTTAAATTCGGGAACTGCGAGGGATATTCTATAGCACTGACTTAACTTGTACGAAACCAATTTTTTTGCAGTTTTGGGAAATGTGTTGAATTTATCCCGTATCAACTTCCATCTTATAGGCTCTTCCTGCTTAGCATAGGGCAGCATCACTGTTTGAAATATTTTGACATAGACCTCAGCACACATAGTATATTTAATCAAGAAAATATGACCTACAACAAATTAAGACAAGCAGCCCATTATCATGGCACTTTCGTCGCACAGGTTTAACGGTCTTGTGGTCGTATACTATATGTTTACGTATATGTCGTCTCATATCGTATAGTGGCCTCATCAGTTCATTACATGTTTTGCCAATTTTCTTTCAAGATTTGCATGTAAAAACAAGTCTTATATTGTTGGTCTTGGGGCTCAAAAAGGAAACTTTTCTTGCTCTTCTACAAATTAACACTATTTAAGTTGTTGATGGAGTTGAATATTGAATACTTTGAAATTGTTTTGAGGTGTAATATAGGTTCTCTGTTTTGACTTCCGCAACAACAGTTTTTCGAAAGAAGTTGTAGTTTGCATTTTCTGACAATTGTTTCTGATAAGTTACAGTATTTTGTTGTTCTTCTGAGGTTTTGTTGATTTTTCTTTCAGAAGCTTTGCAATAGCTTCATGTACCATAATTACTTTACCAAGATACAGTGCGTAAAAAACCTTTTGTATTATTGTTATAACCCAGAATATTCTACGAATACTCTAAAATTTTTTTGAGATCGTTTCATTAGCATTTCGAAAAAAACAAAATCAATTAAAAACAAGTAAAGAAAGTCTAAAGTCGGTCCAGGCCGACTATGAAATACCCTAAACCCACTTTTCAAAAACAAAAAAATTTTGATGAAGCCTTTATTTTATGTGCATTTAAATTTTGATGAAAAATTTACACATACCAAGTTTTATTCCTGTGGCTCACAGTTAATGCCTTTATTGTGCTTTCGCTTTGGGAGGTGGGCGTGTTTGTGGACGGATTACTCCTTATTTTTGAACACACCTTAGTTTTGGTATAAAATACATACATACCAAATTTAATTTCTCTATTACAAACATAACCTTATTTATTGAGTTTTAAGCTTTTTGGGTTGTAAGGGAGGTAGGCGTGTCCGTGGGCGGATGAGGTCCATTTTTCTAAAATATCTTTGTTTTGTCATAAAAAACATACGTGCCAACTTTTAGCTCTGTAGGTTAAACAGAGGCTTATTTATTGCGTTTTCAATTTTTGGGTTGTATGGGAGGTGGGCGTGTCCGTGAGCGGATGACGTCCATTTTTCAATGACATCTTTTTGTTGATATAAAACACACACATACCAAATTTTATTGTTGTAGACTTATTATGTGCTGAGTTATGCAGTTTTAAATTTTTGCGTTGTACGGGAGGTAGGCGTGTGCGTGGGCGGATTCCAAAAATATTCAATAGTGCAGATCCTTGGGTACATGTGACCTTGTGTACCAAGTTTCATCCAATTATCTCAACTCCTTCTTCTTATCCTGTGTATACGGACAACACACAGACGGACGGACGGACGGACGGACGGACGGACGGACGGACATAGATAGCTCGACTCACGTGGTGACGCTGATCAAGAGTATATATACTTTTCTATACCGGACTCGCTTCGTTCTATGCGTTACAAACGTTTGCACAAAGTTAATATACCCTGACCTTTCAGGTTTAGGGTATAAAAAATGGTTCAATGAAGTTTTTTAATTTTTTAATTTGGGCTTAATTTCATTGGTTGTTATTTCACTGAACTTTTTCTGACAATAAATTAGTTTTCTATATACTGGAGACACACATATGGTTTCGATACTACAAAGTTAATATACAACACTAGCTGGTACCCGGCGCGTTGCTGCCGTCCTTGTCCAATGCCTGTTCCAGATTGTCAATAGACAAACTCCACTCTAAGTTTCAATATTCTTTGACCATTATTTCCAAAGCTATTTTATAAAAAACTTTTCTTTTATGGGTGGAGCCACCCGTTTTAGCTTGCGAGTATATTCGAATAGTAGGATATCACCAAATGGTTACTCCAAACCCAGTTTATTTGATCTGTGACCGTTATTTCCAAAGCGACTCAATTTAAAAAATGTGTCTTATATGGGTGGAGCCACACCCCCTGTACAATGCCCATTCTAGTCTTCCAGTAGCAGAACACCACCAAATAGTAACTTCTTTCTGAGTTAAAATGTTATATGAATTTTACTTCCATAGCTATTCTGTATCAAAAATTCGAGTTGTATGAGCGTAGCCACGGCCCGTTTTCCAATGCCAGTGTCTTTTTTATAATTGAAAGACCTGGCCAATCAGTTATTTCAAACTGAACTTTACTGTTATACGACATCAAGTTCTAAATCTATTCTATATCAAAAAGTTTAACTGTGTGGGCGGTGCCATGCCCCCCTTTCCAAAGATCGCTCAAATTTGACTGTCGAAGGGCGCGTGTCAACAGTAAGTTCGTACCGACTTTCATTTATGTGCGATTTAGAACGAAAGTAAAACCGAAAATTTGTTTTATTGAAAAACTGCCACGCCCCTCATGGGTAGGAAGATAAAAAATACTTTATAACCTTTTCTCATACCTACTTAATATACAAAAAAAATTTCATTAAAATCGGTCCAGCCGTTTCGGAGGAGTTCATACACTAACACCGTGACACGAGATTTTTATATATTAGAAGATGTATACCACATGTGTGTCACGATATACCAGCTATAAGCCAGCTTCTGAAACTTCTCCATGCTAACATACATTTTTGCGACTTTCAGCCCTGATATTGCTATATTTTATCTGATATCAGCGCAAATGTGAGAGAGTGTTAAAATTTTTAACTACATTATGTCATAATATTGAAAATTTTTATTATGAATGAAAAAAATTTAAATTTCAAAAAAATAGCAGCTGAAAAAACAATTAAAAAAGCTCTTTCAAATTGTGAAATTTTTAATGTATGAATATATGTCACTGTAAAACATGCAATTTGCAAGACCAACGAAATATATAACCATAAATTTAACAGCTGATTGCTTGGATATTTATTGCAGGATCTATCTTTCGACGGGATAAGCAAACTGAAGCAGTTGAAATTTGTTTTTTGTGATTTGTTTTTAAATAATTATTTGACACTATTGTCAATTAAAACTATATTGATATGCGTGTCACTACTTCTATACCATATAGTATACAATCGTTCATGGTTTCAATACCATGGTATCGATACCATATATGTGTCCATAGCATTATGTTGAGTTTAAGCCTTTTACATTGTTTTGCTCCTTTTCAAATCAAAGAAGAGCCTAATCCTATAACCTCCTTCGTTCTTATGTCATTTTTATTGTGCCAATTAACATTCAAAACTGCTCTTCGGCAAGCATTATTACACTATCGAACATTTTGTACTCTTACTAAGACCAACTCTATTCAAGCATATAATTGTGAAAATGGCAACGTTAGCATTATTTACTATTTCCATTGAAATTATTCACTTTACTCGTAAATAAACTAAAAGCCTTTTTTACGCCAAAGCCTATTAAAGAAAATGAGCCAAGTGAAAACTTTGCATAGCAGCAAAAAAAAAACCTAAAAAAACAACAACAAAACAACACAAAGCTGCAACTCAATAACTACTTAAGAGTGTATGTGTCCGGGCATGTGAGTGTAGAGAGTGAAGTGCTGCTGTGCACTGATGGGTCTCAAGCACTTAAGTATTATCCTTTTTGTGCTTTTTCACTTGTCTTCCTTTCCGACTCTGTCTTTGCTACAGTGTTCCATAGCCATGTTGCTGCTTATAACGTTGAAGAAAAAACTTTATACTTTTTACAGAGCAGCCAGAGGTTCGACGACATTTTATGAACGTGCTTATAAGCATCAGCCTCTAAAAAGGATATCATTATCCTGAGCTCAGCAACACTTGAGATTTGCAACAAAACGTTTAAATGTAAGTCCGTCTTAGTTCTTTGTGAAATATTAAAAAACGGTCGTATTAAATAGAATTGCTTAGTATTTATAGCATTCAGTAAATTTTAGATTGAGTTTGTTGGGTGTTATTTTTTTATTTTGTCTGGCTTAGAAAGGATTTATTCAAAATATGGACTTAAAATTTGCGCTGATGAAATTCTGAACAATAATGTTTTGTTCAAATTGGATTTTATGCATAGCGATTAGAGTGTTCTTCAGGCGCCCATCAAATGTTTTCCCACAATGACTTCGGTGGCCGATATAGTATATGATTCACGTACTACATATATTATAAGGTTGGCTTTATTGAATATCGTTTGACAATTTTGTTTGGATTCTCAAAACTCAAACCGCAGCGTTCTAAACATAGTCAGCAGAGAACCGGTGTGCTGTTGGAACACAAGAACCATAAATCGATATCCTTCTGCTATTTAAGATATTTTACTGCTTATGTTTTTTTTTTTTTGTTTTGATCCTGTAACAAGCTGTGCTCATTAAACGGTATTTTTGTGGCCACTAACGTTCGATAGAAACAGTATCTGGCATTGTTTTCATATCTCTCGGCTGCATCTTGTTATCTTTGACTCCTCATGCAGTCTGGCTCGAGATCATATCCATCAACTTTTGTGTCGGACATTGTTTTGCGTCATTTGTGGTTGAAACACATTCCCAGCATCAATACAAAAGCGGCTTCTGTACTGCTGCGGCTTTGTTGTAATTTTGCACATCTTGCGCTTATTCTAGAGTGCGCCGACGCTCATTGTTGGTGGAGTGGGTTCTAATGTAGATCTAATAGTACGACGCAGCAGGCGCCTATTCGGTTGACTGCTCGGTTAGTTGTTGCATAAAAGGTTTTCTTTGTCAACTTAGCGTGGGATTTTTCAAGATTTCTCAAAGGCTGGTTATAATGCAGAACTGGGGAAGCCTATAAAAGATGTTTGGTAGGTATACAAATTAAGCGTCTGGGTATCTAGTAGCATTTATGAGAAGAACTAAAGTGTTTAATGCTAGAAATTAAAAAAAAATCGGAAGATAATTTATTTTAATGTTTACTATTTTATAGATAAAACTATGCTATACTGTGAGAGTTTAGATAAATGTTAGTCATTCATGAAAAATAATAATAATTTTTCTGAAGTTAAAACAAAGGCCATAGAGCCTGCAATAGACAATTGATTCAGATAATATTTACTCCATTCCAACAAATAAGCAATAATCTATGAAGTTAATCCAAATTGTGTGCCGAAATCTTTGACAACTTTACATTTTTTGATCTGCTAGTATTTTTTGTTAAAAAAAGAACAATATTAATATAACTATTATCAGAACAATGCCTGACTTTAAGATCGCACACCTAATTGAATTTATTCACCCCAGAAATTGAAGTCGCCAGAGATCGCCGCACTTGGACTAGATCATCGAAAAAGGACAAAAGATCAATTGCAGATCATTGCAAAGTAATCAAAACAAGCAATGATCAGCAGAAGTAAAGAAAACAACAATTTATGTGTATTTATTAAGAAAAATTAATACCTACAGAATTTAAAAACAAAAACAAAAAAAATTAAACTGAAAGCGATTGCTATTAAAAACAACATTTATAAATAAAATAATCAACAACAACAACAAAAATATTTTACATACACAGCTCTTGTATAAATTACAGACGCTTTTAGCAATTTTAAAACGAAATAACATGCATATTATTTATTATAAGTTTCAACCATATACATTAGCTTCATTGAGTTCCACTTAAATAGCTTTAAATACAATTTTAAATTAACATTAATCTATTTTTTGCTGAGTTCTATTTTGTTGTTTTTCCTGTCGACTGTTTAAAAAACAAAAACAACAACATCTTCAGACTAACTTAACTGAGATTAGAACTGAAAGAAGGTCACTTGACCTCGGACATTTAATATGACGCTTATCATCATTCAACAAATTAAAACTCAAAAAATATTCTTATCTTGAAAACGTTTGATGGAGAGCGCTTTGCTTTGAAATATTTTTCAAATTCGTATATATAGTTGGGTTTTTTTTTAAGATTTATTTAAGCATTGTTTTGAATATAACTTTAGAGTATATCACTTATTTCGCGCAATACTGTCATAAGTAAACAAATATATTTATTTCAAGATGAGCTTGAAAATTCAAGTTAAAAAATTCAAAATCAAATTTATAAAATAAATAACAATTTTATTGCAATATGAAATTTATGTTCCATTTGAAAAATAAAAAACTTATATTTATGAACTTTATGAAGTGATCGTCCCCAAAAACTTGAAGTGGAATAGTGATATTTGACGAGGTAGATAGTTGATGGAGTACTGGACGAAATGGGTATATATTTAATTTCTTCTTTCTCATACCGACAGGATCAACTTATTTTATTCCAATGCCTTAACTTTGTAACCTTTGTAAATTATCATTGCTTTGAGGCTTTTTTTAGGAGATTATAAAGCCCTAACTAACATTCTTCAGCTTTGGCCCCCAGCGACTATTATCTGTACCCAAACTTAAAAATATGGCTCCAGAGAAAGAGATTTGTGGCAAGTTAACAGGGCGAATTGGAAACTAAAGCGTATTTCGAAGATCTTAACATTCAAAAGGCAGCGCAATGTTAGAAAATTGTTGGAATAAGTGTATCGAGCTTAAATGATAAGAAAGAATAAGCAATACTTTTGACAAAAATTGTGTGTTTCTTTTGTTAGGCTGGCAGCATCTTGAACGCCCTAGTAAGTGTCCTAGTTTATAAACAAAAAAAAAAACAAAAAACAAATTGGCCATTTCAGCCCTTGAAAGGACCCGAGCTTTTTATGATCATTTGTGTTGTGTGTGTTATTAAATATTTGCACACAATTGACCAAGAACTGGAACTACATATTTTATGCCGACTCCGAACGGCTAAAGTTCATGTTCTTTAAAGCTTTACATGACATTTTTTACTCTCTGAGGTTTGTCATTGTCTGAAGAGAGGTGAGACCGAACAGAAAAATTTATTTCTATTGAAAAAAACTTTTGCCCCAGGAGAGGTTTGAACTCGGGATCCGTTAGTTCGAACTCCACACACTTAGCACGGACTTCGCGGACCACAGCCGCCACTGTCTTCCTAATTTACACTCAGGGAAAAAAGCTGTTATATGAAACAAATCATGGGTTAAAATAACAGATTTCACTGTCAAATACCATCCAATAAATGAAACTTTAAAATCAACAGTCGGTTGACTGTTGGTCTATAGAACACGAAACCCATATAAAAATGTACTTATTGAAATTTTTCCACTGGTTTTGAAGTTCATATTTAGCCGAGAGTGCTGACGTGTGCATCTACTACTCGACTGTCCTAGGTTCAAATTCCGGAGAGACCAACAAAGAAGTTTTTTATTTAAAATATTTTTCTTTTAAATTATATGTACAATTTTTTCAGAACTGTAAGCAAACTTACTTAAAAAATTTGAATTATAAAATTAAAATTTTTGGTAGGTACACAGCTAGGATACGAACCCACGTTCTCCGCATGACAATCTAGCACACTTCCACTGAGATATTGATTACGATAAGATAAATATAGTAAAATACATTGTTAAACTTTTGCTTAGAGAATACAGACATTTAAACAAAAACCCAAAAATAATTCAACAGATGATTTTAACAAAACAAATATACTTTGAAACGTTCATTCAACAAAGAAAATTGATTGAATGATTTTTTCAATCTGAAAATTGAGTGTAATAAATAATAAAATAATGCCTTTTTTGCATGTGATTTATTGCATCTTGGCAAAAGCGTGAAAACAAATTTGTTAACATTTCTTTGCTTTTTCAGCATATTTGTTACTGTCAAAAGGAGTAGGACACTATTTCTATATTTTTGGAGCCTTCTGACTCGTGAGATCAGCCAACTTTTGTATGTCGCTCCAATTCAAAATTATGTACAAAAACTGAGCTACGGGATGCTAGCACCTCATTGGTGGAATTTTAAAAAACTAATGATGCCATTTGAAGGCTATGAAAAAGGTCAAAAAAGGTCAGTTGGTCCCATAAAAAGGTCAGTGATAGATAATTTTTTATAAATTTTTTAAGAAATTTTCAAGGTCATGCACAATTTGTTCTATTGTGAAAGCCAGGAGTGGAATTTTTAAAAACTAAATATACCACCTGAAAGATTGGTCAGCGATAGAAAATTTTTTATGAATTTTTTAAGAAAATTTCAAGGTCAAACACTATTTGCCCCATTGTGCAGTCCACAAGTCGAATATCAAAAAAATACAAATACCACCTGAAAGGTATGAAAAATATTAAAAAGGGCAGTTATGTTCGTTAATTGGTCAACGATGAAAAATTTTTTAGAAATTTTTTTAAGGTTTTCAAATTTTAGTTTTGTAAAATTCCACCAATGAGGTGCTACGGGGTGCATCCCGTAGCTCAAAAACTGATATAAGTCCAAGGCAGGTGCCTTTAGGTCGTATCTGATATTTTCAATACTTTTAACCGAGTTTCGTTAAGTTCGGACTTACAAGAGCCTTTGTTTCCATACAAAATCATTTATTAAATTATTATTGGCCAAAGAGAGGTACCCCTAGGGAGTGACCAATTAATTTATTGCGCCATCTTGTAAAGCCTCTTGTATCCTCTTGAGCTTTAATTAAGCACATTTTTCAGTGTTATCGACCTGAACTTTATGTAAGCTAATGGGTGATAAGATAATGCATCTAGTAATGGTGAAGCCGCTGGTCTTCAAAAAACTATACATGGTATTTTTAACTCTCTGACGCCGATCAGAAGTATTTATTGCTACTGAATAAAAATTTCTGTTGGATGTGAGGATTGAACCCGGGCAGCAACTGCAGTTCATTTGCTCGCCTGCCACACACTTACCACAACCGCCACCAATTTTTGTTAACTCCTTTAAAACTTTTTAAGACTAACCAATGTCAGAATTGACCACTCGCGAGCATTTCCAAAAACTGCTCTGGGCTCTCAGCTCACGAGCTAATTTTTAATTTTCGCAGCTATCTCTCGCAAGTACAAGTCATATTCTTGCTCTGGAGAAAGACACCGTGCCTGATTAGTTGTTCATGTCATGAGTGAATTTAAGTAACATTTTTAAATTAAATCCAATTTTTTATTAAAAATAAATTATATTTACTTATTTAATTTAAAGCAAAACATAAATTTAAAGCCGTCCACTGCTTTTTCTTAGCCGTCATTGCAACTTAGTTTAATATTAAGTGCTAAAAGTTTATTAAACAAACAAATACAAAATTAATCCTTTCATCAAATGAGCAAAACAAAAACTTCAATGTTTTAAATTATAGCGTTGCGTTCAGGAAAAACAAACACACACACACACACACACACCCGAGAAGCCCGCAAAGAAGCACCTTTTTCTGATTACAAGCTAGAAGCAGATGCACGTCTCAGAACGAACTTCTGCACTGCATGTTGTACAAATCAGAAACAATCCTTTGTTCTGTTGTCCTTTATTTGTTGTTGTTTTTGTTAAAAATTTGACTACAAACCATAATTTATCTTTTCATACGTGCTAAAAATGTTGGTCACTCTCATAATGCCAGAGCGTCAAGGATTATTGATTATGCAAAGTGACTGGACTCGGACACAAAGGACTCGGCGTACAAACACTTAAAAAAAAACAAAGTGACACAAGCAAGAAAGTGAAAAATGCAGCAATACTGACGACAAAAAAAAAATATAATCATAAAACTGACCATTAAGAAAGCTAGGAAGGGTTGTTGTTGATGGTTGATCGTGGTAAAGGATAGTCATTTTACCTGAAGAAAAACTGCTCAAATTACTCTCACGTAACTTAAACTAGCCGGATACAAGAAGTGTCCCTCTCGTCAAAAAGCGTGTGTTTTGAGTTATTAGACAGATAATGCGTTTTGACGTTGACCGTTAAGACAGCCGGGGGATCCTTCAGCTGAGTTCATCGTCTGAACGGTGGTGTTAATGGTCAGTTTGAATGAATTTTGCATGGTTAATTTTTCTTTATTATCCTTTGACTGGACAACTGTGAGAAAGGTATCTTTGTGATCTTGACAAAAGGAAGGAAGCTGATTTGAAAAACGGACAATGAACACAAACTGGTTTAAACGACCAATGATGATCGATGATGAAGGATTAAGGCAATAATTAATGATTGTTTTGTCACAAAATTGGTGTGAAAATATTTCATCAAATTGAATGAATTCATTTGGCAACAACAGTTATTCAGGATAAACTTACTTTCTTTCTGTAGCTTTGAAATATTTCAACATTTTTGTTCTTAAATATAAGTCCTGCCACAAAAAATATTCTACTAAAGTCAAGCGTTCATGCTCTTCTTCGCTCTTCTCACGACAGCGTCGATAACAGTGCACGTTATTTACACATAAAAGTACCCAGAATTACAATGTTAAGCCGAGATAGTTTGTGGCCCGTTGCCAAGGTGGAGGTATTTTATGCATTTGTCAACACAAGACTAACCCTTTCACCATGGTTTTTTTTTTTGTTGTTTTTTGTGTAATTTTTGCATTTGGTTTTGCGAAAATACTCTAACGTATGCTTGGAATAGATAAGCTTATGTAAACTATTGCATGAACGATAAACAAAAGCCAAGGAATAAAAATAAAAACTTAGAAAAAAAGAAATGGCACACACGCGTTGAAATGATATCTACTGAATCCTTTTAATGGTCAATTCAACCCATTCTGCCTCCCGTTACCAACAGAGATCACAGCAGTGACAGAGCAGCAGGACTCAGTGCAGTCCACTCTAAGAGGCTACTCAGCGTTGTTTCGAATTCGTTTGTACACAAATCGTAAATGATATCCCGTGGCGAAAGGATTTCTTTATGAGTTCCCGCTACGCTCTCGCAATCTTTGTAGTCCTGCATTGTTTCTTGGTATGCATTGGCTTTGTGGAATATAAAACCGCGCTCAACCCTTTACAACATGTTTTCTTTTTTCTTATTTTAAACGATGATGATGTTCCCGTTGATGATGGTGATGATGTCCTTAATTGTATGCGCGTAATTGTGTGTGCATGTGTGTGTGTGTGTGTGTGTGTGTGTGAACTGTGTGAGTGGCATGCGATACGCCGTTTTACTGCGACAAAGACATCGCCAGCTCAAAGGATATTAATATGCTTGGCTTTTGCATATGCGATACGCGTATGTGTGAATGTCTGCTGCTTCCTTTTGCCATAATTTTCTTTGTGCTGCACATATAGTATTTTTGCTTTGGCATATTATCCTATTTATCATAATTTTTCAATTTAGCAAAGTACACACAAATGTAGACAATAGGGCTGGCTGTTGGCTGGGTAGGAGAATAGCTTATGTCCTGCCCGAAGACATCATCAACTTTATGCCTTCTATCAGCTAACGGTTGTTTACTTTAAGTTTCCTTAATTTTTTCTCTTTCTTACTGCACCGATTTGCATTGTCCAGTTGCGCTGCTGTTGGTTATCCTTGCAATGATGACACGTCATGACGTTGTTGACATTTTTGCATTTCATCGATTCATCTTTTGAGCTGCCAAATTGTTTATCGAGATGTAAAAGAAAAGCAGGATGATGTTGTTTGTGTGATTATTAATGATCCGTTCTTGACACTTTTTGTTATGTTCTTTTCTTTTTTTTTTTTTTGCCTTAGCACTTGGGCAGCTGCAGTTTGGTCAGCCTAGAATTGCTTGAAAGCGTTTGAGGCTTGGCAAGTTTCAAATCAAAAAAGGTCAATTGGATGTTTTACAGCGGATGATACTAGCGTTGATGTTTACATAAGAATAATAAATGTGTTTATTCTTGCATCAATCATCCAAAGGTGGCAAAGGAAATAATTTCGGTAAGTTAAATTTTAAAAATATATTATAAATTCGAATTTATAATCAGCAAATTTTATCTAACCATAATGAATACGACTCTTATCATTTTGCCATTCAGGCGAAATTTTCAGGTGAATTCAAATGTTTAGTAGGAAACGAATGTCCTTAATAGAGACAAACATATATAAATTAGTCTCTTTATGCAATTATTTTTATATAAAAATTCCCATAGTTTCAATTTGGTTTATTTTGCTTCCGTTCAACATATTCTACTGTCGTATCCTGCAGGAAATGATCTTTGATCCGGAAACTATAAAATTATATTCACGTAACAAAATCGAGGAAAATCTCTGTTTAGGTTTCGTTGTGTGTGCAGTATGGAAACATATCACATGTATACCAAACAAATATTTAAGTGGTAAAAGAAATAAACCACCTGCGACAAGTCCCCACATAAAATAAACAAAAACAAAGCGATTAAAAAATCCTTAAACAGAATGTTTGTGTAAATTGTGTTTCCATGGGCAGCAAAATACAGCTTCACAGGAAAATAAAAAAACAAAACCAGAATTACGCGTTATGTTGCATTTCAAGGAAATAGCCGCTGTCCTGACATCGCTGAGGATATGTGTGGGAATTTTTATGCTTACTATCAGAAAAACAAGTGAGCTTAGAAAGGGAGTGCAGTGAGCCATAACGAGATACGTGTGGATTGAGATTTTCCATGTTTTAAGAAACAATTCAAGCAATTAAAGCTTGTAATATTTTTCGCTAAATTATAAATGACAATTAACTATGTTTTCAGACGTTCTCAAACGATGTCAAAAACGGAAACATTTGGTACGAACTTATTATATAAAAGTGTACTTAAGTTTTTCTATCATGAAAATAATTGCTTGATCTGTTAATTTTACTCAGTGTACTATTTTCCAGTGAACTAATTCCACTACTTCTGACAAATTAACTCATTTAACCATTGGATATGCCTTACTTACTTACTACTTACTACTGTTCAAAGCTACTAAAAAGTCACTTTCATTCATTTAAGCACGAAGGCATAACAACACATTACACTGTAAGCGGTGGTTGGAGTTGAGCTGCTGCACATAAGAAAAAAACCAACCAAACTTTTTTTCACTTTTTCACTCTTGGCACAACTATCTTACATACAGGGCTCGGCACGCTCAGATACAGGATAAATAAAAATAAAAGAAAACAAGTAAAGAAAGTCTAAAGTCGGTCTAGGCCGACTATGAAATACCCTAAGCGCACTTTTCAAAAACAAAAAAAATTTTTATTTTAAACGGGCGTGTCCGTAGGCGGATGAAGCCTATATTTAATATGCATTTAAATGTTGATGAAAAATTTACACTTACCAAGTTTTATTCCTGTAGCTCACAGTTAATGCCTTTATTGTGCTCTCGCTATGGGAGGTGGGCGAGTTCATGGACGGACTACTCCCAATTTTTGAACACACCTTAGATTTGGTATAAAATACATAAATACCAAATTTAATTTCTCTCTGTCAAACACAACCTTATTTATTGAGTTTTAAACTTTTTGGGTTGTGTGGGAGGTAGGCGTGTCCATAGGCGGATGACGTCCATTTTTCAAAACCATCTTTGTCTTGTCATAAAAAACATATGTGCCAAATTTTAGCTCTTAAGGTTAAACATAGGCTTATTTATTGCGTTTTCAATTTTTGGGTTGTATGGGAGGTGGGCGTGTCCGTGAACGGATGACGTCCATTTTTCGAAGACATCTTTGTGTTGGTATAAAACACATACATATTAAATTTAACTGTTTTAGGTTAACTATGAGCTGAGTTATGCAGTTTTCAATTTTCGCGTTGTATGGGAGGTAGGCGTGTCCGTGGGCGGATTCCAAAAATATGCAATAGTGCAAATCCTTGGGTGCATGTGACCATGTGTACCAAATTTGATCCAATTATCTCTACTCCTTCTTCTTATCCTGTTTATACGGACAACACACAGACGGACAGACGGACAGACGGACAGACGGACAGACGGACAGACGGACAGACGGACAGACGGACGGACGGACGGACGAAAATGAATAGCTCGACTCACGAGGTGACGCCGATCAAGAATATATATACTTTTCTATTACTTTTCTATACCGGACAGGTTTAGGGTATAAAAATACGAGGTAAAAAGTACCAAAGAAAAAGATACAAGATACAAGATACAAGATACAAGATACAAGATACAAGATACAAGATACAAGATACAAGATACAAGATACAAGATACAAGATACAAGATACAAGATACAAGATACAAGATACAAGATACAAGATACAAGATACAAGATACAAGATACAAGATACAAGATACAAGATACAAGATACAAGATACAAGATACAAGATACAAGATACAAGATACAAGATACAAGATACAAGATACAAGATACAAGATACAAGATACAAGATACAAGATACAAGATACAAGATACAAGATACAAGATACAAGATACAAGATACAAGATACAAGATACAAGATACAAGATACAAGATACAAGATACAAGATACAAGATACAAGATACAAGATACAAGATACAAGATACAAGATACAAGATACAAGATACAAGATACAAGATACAAGATACAAGATACAAGATACAAGATACAAGATACAAGATACAAGATACAAGATACAAGATACAAGATACAAGATACAAGATACAAGATACAAGATACAAGATACAAGATACAAGATACAAGATACAAGATACAAGATACAAGATACAAGATACAAGATACAAGATACAAGATACAAGATACAAGCTACAAGATACAAGATACAAGATACAAGATACAAGATACAAGATACAAGATACAAGATACAAGATACAAGATACAAGATACAAGATACAAGATACAAGATACAAGATACAAGATACAAGATACAAGATACAAGATACAAGATACAAGATACAAGATACAAGATACAAGATACAAGATACAAGATACAAGATACAAGATACAAGATACAAGATACAAGATACAAGATACAAGATACAAGATACAAGATACAAGATACAAGATACAAGATACAAGATACAAGATACAAGATACAAGATACAAGATACAAGATACAAGATACAAGATACAAGATACAAGATACAAGATACAAGATACAAGATACAAGATACAAGATACAAGATACAAGATACAAGATACAAGATACAAGATACAAGATACAAGATACAAGATACAAGATACAAGATACAAGATACAAGATACAAGATACAAGATACAAGATACAAGATACAAGATACAAAATACAAGATACAAGATACAAGATACAAGATAAAATATATTTTTTTTTAAACGAAAAATAATATGTGCAATTTTTTTGAAAATTGAAAGCAAACTTATATTGAAGGTTTTTTTTTTTTGTTAATGAAACAAAATTCGAATTTCGATTATTATATTAAACTTTTTGATACTTACATAGCTAGGATACGAATCCACCTTGTCCACATGACAATCTAGCACACTTCCACTGAGATATTGATAACGATAAAATTAATATAGCTAAACAAATTTAAAAACTATTTCTTAGAGAAGACAGACACTTAAAAAAAAAAAACACAAAGATATTTCAACGGATGATTTTAACAGCACAAAAATACTTTGATGAGGGGGTGCGATAAAACCATGCGAGATAACGCCATATGGCTTTATCTCCCATCGCATTGAGAGATAAAGCCATATGGCGTTACCTCCCATCGTATTGAGAGATAATGACATATTTTATTTTTGGCAATTGAGAGACAAAACCATATGGCGTTATCTCTCAATTCATTGCTGTTGCATTGTTATGTAATATTGAAGTAATGTTTAGTTTTTTTTTTTTTTTTTAATTTAAATCATATTCCTGAAGAATATTTAGATGCTTCAAATGAAAATGATGCTCAAAAGGAAAATTTTTTAGTTTGAAATAAACATTAAAAAAACTAAAACTTTCTTTTCTTTTTAAAAAATGGTTAGTGGGAAATTCACAACAATTATTACCTTTTCAAATGATTTCTAAGCATAACAATTCTTTTTTTTTGTCAGTGAAATATAATTAGCTATTCATCCTTTTACAGAATTTTTACACCTCAATTAGAACATTCTGTAAAAGGGAAAATCATTAGCTTTTGTTTTTTCAGTGAAAACTAAGGATTTTCTCAATGAAACGTTTGAGGTTTTCTTTTACAGAGAAAATTGTTATTAGATTGGCTCTCAGATTCTCGGCTATAAGAAACATTACCAAAATAAACCTTTTAAAATAAAATATCAAATGAGATATAAAGCCATGTGAGATAACGCCATATGTCCTTATCGCTCTTTGTGATGGGAAATAAAGCCATACAGAAATTTTGACAAAAATATGGCTTTATCACTCTTCGAATTGAGTTATAAAGCCATATGGCGTTATCTCGCATGGCTTTATCGCACCCCCCCTACTTTGATATGTTGATTTAACAAAAAAAACTGTTAGCTTGAACGAAAACCATTTAAAATATTTTAACTTTATAGTTTTTTAACCAGAGTCAACGCGAAAATAAACCAAGATTTTTTGGCTATCGGTAGTAACAAGTTGCTTTAAGAATTAACGGTTCCCACATTTGTAGATAATTTCATATAAATAGTGTGCTCATTTATGAACATACAATTTAACGGAGAGAGATCATGTAGAGTTGCATGAAGACGACAGTGTTTTATACAAACTCATATATTAGTACACTCAGCTCATGAAAAGAAACTCAAAACCATTTTAAGATACTTTGTACAACAACAAACAACACTTATTACAAGAAACACACATGATTTGAAATTTTTTCGCTATCGCTTTCCAACAATTTGTTGTACTTTTTTACAGTGTTTTTATTTCACACGGTATGAATGCACTCAAGTCAACTATTATTACTTGGAGGTTATGAACAAGTACACATGATCAGTGAACGCGAAATTCATGTAGGTTACGTATAACACATGAATTATAATACGTTGCTTATATTTTCATTGTAGTTATTTTTGGTTTGAAGGATATAAATTATATACCATTTATTTTACTTATTGCAACTAATGGTTTTCGCGATCGTTTAAAATTGGAAAAAAGGTGTACCAAAAAATGTTAAAACTGTTACTAATCAGAATTATAATTCTGTTTCTACTTAATAGAAGGAATTTAAAGGAAAACAATGTTTTCATAAATCAAAAGAAAACCCGAAATTTTGTAAACATATCTATCTTCTTTCATCGGATATATTTAGTATGGGGGAAAGCAATGCCATGTCACATTAATTTGGGGAAAGAGTAAAATATATGACTGTCAACAATGATTAGAGGAATTTAAAGACTTCTACACACAAAAAAATTTTAACCCTATTCACTTTGTAGAGGGAGCTGATCTATATTAAGAACTCGTGTAAAATTATGCGGTATCTTAAACATTTTAATTTCCACTCGGATTAAGAATAATTACAATAAAATAGAAATAAATGAAGCTTAAGTTATTTTTAAAAAGTTTGTAGAATATTTTACCACGTTTGGCGTAAGGATTAGAAGTTTAAATAATTAAATGTTTGGGATTTATTTGAAATAATATTTATTTAGAGCTTAACAAATATCTTTTTGAAAATTTTATCAGAATTAACATATTTGACGCCATAATTACAATAAACCACAAACGCATGTCATTGCAAACCACAGACCTGCTGTCTGCCATGATTTTGTTCTAATTTCTGCTACTTCATTTACGGCTGCGCGGAGTCATTCACTGTTACCACTGCTGCGGTAGGGATCGCTATAAGAACAGACAGTATTTTACCTGTTTTGTGTATTTTCTTGTTCTTCTATTTTTGCTTTAGCATTCATTGTGTAATTCTACACTCGAGTACACTTGACTGGCTGCGCCTGCGAACAAGCACTACAGCTGCCCTTTTTCGTTGTCCTTATTTTGTTTTAGGTGTTTGCACTTGTATAGTATTTGTGCAATTGAACAAATGTCCTGTTGACGTGATTTCGTTAACGAATCGTCAGGGTCACAGCAAAACCGCAGCATGTGCTACCAGCCAAACAAAAAAATCCACATTTGTTGTGGTGTAATGCAGGAAAAGGATGTAAAGTATCTATCTTTAAGAGGTTATAAAAGGTCAGAGGAAATACAAACCAACGTATCAATAACAGAAATGTTTTTCATAACAAATATAAGGATCAATTCGCTCAACTTTCGATTAATGTGTTATCTATTTCAGTTACATGGGATATATGGGATATATTGAATCAATAATCGCTGCATTTGTAACGTTCAACGATCACTTTGTGGAATAACCCAAAATATCTGATGTAACTGAATATCCTTGCATTCAAAAATTACTAATTAAGTACGCATAAATTGTCAAATTTTATTTTTATTTCTATACTCCATCCGCATACAAGTCACCTTCTCTAAACGTGAAGTGATCGTGATGTCGGTACTCGTACGCACAACGTGTGTTTATCATCCGGTACAAATTGTGGGAAAATTTTCAAACCCGATATAAATCTGTGGAAATGTGCTCCTTATTCAAATTGGAAATTAAGTGAATCCCCAAAGAATTAAGCAACTGAAGCATGTAGATTCTCGCGGTGTTCAAATTACGCCATCGTACTGTTCACTCCTGCCCCAGCATGTTAACAGTTGTTGGTGCTGCAGTATAAAGAAAAATGCGTGTCGAGTGCGTAGTGTATTTATATCCTTGAGAAAATATTTCCTAATTTTTAAACCAAAACCAAATTTGAGACTGTGAACTGCTGTAGAGCCGTAAATAAATATTTTGCTTCGGTTAATACAGTACGGATCAAAGTTTTGAGCTGCAACAAATGCTTTACGGCAGCTTCCGGATGCCCGATATATGAATGTAAAAATTGAGGGCTTGGTACATATTAATGCAGGTGAATGGAAGAGTTTTGATTGAAAAGGAAGCACAATTTTTGTGAACATGAATATGAATATGAATATGAATATGAATATGAATATGAATATGAATATGAATATGAATATGAATATGAATATGAATATGAATATGAATATGAATATGAATATGAATATGAATATGAATATGAATATGAATATGAATATGAATATGAATATGAATATGAATATGAATATGAATATGAATATGAATATGAATATGAATATGAATATGAATATGAATATGAATATGAATATGAATATGAATATGAATATGAACATGAATATGAATATGAATATGAATATGAATATGAATATGAATATGAATATGAATATGAATATGAATATGAATATGAATATGAATATGAATATGAATATGAATATGAATTTGAATATGAATATGAATATGAATATGAATATGAATATGAATATGAATATTAATATGAATATGAATATGAATATGAATATGAATATGAATATGAATATGAATATGAATATGAATATGAATATGAATATGAATATGAATATGAATATGAATATGAATATGAATATGAATATGAATATGAATATGAATATGAATATGAATATGAATATGAATATGAATATGAATATGAATATGAATATGAATATGAATATGAATATGAATATGAATATGAATATGAATATGAATATGAATATGAATATGAATATGAATATGAATATGAATATGAATATGAATATGAATATGAATATGAATATGAATATGAATATGAATATGAATATGAATATGAATATGAATATGAATATGAATATGAATATGAATATGAATATGAATATGAATATGAATATGAATATGAATATGAATATGAATATGAATATGAATATGAATATGAATATGAATATGAATATGAATATGAATATGAATATGAATATGAATATGAATATGAATATGAATATGAATATGAATATGAATATGAATATGAATATGAATATGAATATGAATATGAATATGAATATGAATATGAATATGAATATGAATATGAATATGAATATGAATATGAATATGAATATGAACATGAATATGAATATGAATATGAATATGAATATGAATATGAATATGAATATGAATATGAATATGAATATGAATATGAATATGAATATGAATATGAATATGAATATGAATATGAATATGAATATGAATATGAATATGAATATGAATATGAATATGAATATGAATATGAATATGAATATGAATATGAATATGAATATGAATATGAATATGAATATGAATATGAATATGAATATGAATATGAATATGAATATGAATATGAATATGAATATGAATATGAATATGAATATGAATATGAATATGAATATGAATTTGAATATGAATATGAATATGAATATGAATATGAATATGAATATGAATATTAATATGAATATGAATATGAATATGAATATGAATATGAATATGAATATGAATATGAATATGAATATGAATATGAATATGAATATGAATATGAATATGAATATGAATATGAATATGAATATGAATATGAATATGAATATGAATATGAATATGAATATGAATATGAATATGAATATGAATATGAATATGAATATGAATATGAATATGAATATGAATATGAATATGAATATGAATATGAATATGAATATGAATATGAATATGAATATGAATATGAATATGAATATGAATATGAATATGAATATGAATATGAATATGAATATGAATATGAATATGAATATGAATATGAATATGAATATGAATATGAATATGAATATGAATATGAATATGAATATGAATATGAATATGAATATGAATATGAATATGAATATGAATATGAATATGAATATGAATATGAATATGAATATGAATATGAATATGAATATGAATATGAATATGAATATGAATATGAATATGAATATGAATATGAATATGAATATGAATATGAATATGAATATGAATATGAATATGAATATGAATATGAATATGAATATGAATATGAATATGAATATGAATATGAATATGAATATGAATATGAATATGAATATGAATATGAATATGAATATGAATATGAATATGAATATGAATATGAATATGAATATGAATATGAATATGAATATGAATATGAATATGAATATGAATATGAATATGAATATGAATATGAATATGAATATGAATATGAATATGAATATGAATATGAATATGAATATGAATATGAATATGAATATGAATATGAATATGAATATGAATATGAATATGAATATGAATATGAATATGAATATGAATATGAATATGAATATGAATATGAATATGAATATGAATATGAATATGAATATGAATATGAATATGAATATGAATATGAATATGAATATGAATATGAATATGAATATGAATATGAATATGAATATGAATATGAATATGAATATGAATATGAATATGAATATGAATATGAATATGAATATGAATATGAATATGAACATGAATATGAATATGAATATGAATATGAATATGAATATGAATATGAATATGAATATGAATATGAATATGAATATGAATATGAATATGAATATGAATATGAATATGAATATGAATATGAATATGAATATGAATATGAATATGAATATGAATATGAATATGAATATGAATATGAATATGAATATGGATATGAATATTTATGATATTTATAATGTGAACACGAATGTGAACACAAATGTCAATCTTAATATGAATACTCTTCAGAATTATAATTCTGAACATTATAAGAGAACATTCGGTTCTGAATTGACGGAAGCATTAAGTCAACTCTTAAATATTTCATTCAATGGACATTTCATGTACAAGCACCGTTCATCCACCAGATTCAATTCAAAGGTAATGAACCAAATTGCATCACAATAGAGTTGACATAATGGGTGGCATTTTGACATCACAGATCAAATGATCACTATCGTCACTGACAACAAAAAGATCTTGGATTGCAAGCAGAATAAAGAATAAAAAATATAAAAAAGGGGTAAATATTTCACTACAATTCCAATTGAAAACCCAAAAAGCAACGACAACATCAACACACAAAACAAGTTCAACGAGTTTAATTGAAATCTTTGCAGCATCCTCCGCAGATCTGCCAACTACGTTGATACTTACTTATATACAAACTTCAAATGCGACGCTGTGTGAGGTCAGTGGCTATGAACTTCATACCTAGGCAACATATTTTGTGTTCTTAAATGAGGATCAGAGTATTTAACCTTCTTGTTATTTTGGTAAAATAGTGCTTTAAACTGTTATTCCGAGAGATTGTTTAAATGGCTTAGTTTTTTTTTTGCTCATGACTTAAAGCCAACAATTTTATTTAAATATCAAGTTAATGCGTGCTCCTGCCAAATGTCAATTCATTTGGATACAACACTTAATTTTTGCCTAATTGCCGACAGTCGTCTAATCGACATTGATGACAAGTGAAATAATCATTGAATGATTTTTGCGATCAACACGATCATTACGATTCACATTGACATTTAAGATCGTTCGTTCATTGATGATGATGATGATGATGATAATGATGTTGTTAATGGTAATGTTCTCATTGGTAGTGCTGCATGGGTGGTCCAATGCTTGAGTCGTTGTTGATGATTATGACGAGCTGATCTTTTAAACTTTGAAAATATGAATGAGCCACATTATTTGATAAAGTGCCGCGCTACTATAATGAGTTAAGTTATAATGCACGTATTGCTAATTAAGCGATTGATCCATAATTACTGATCAGCAATTAACTCAATTCATTAATTATAAAGCTGATAACTAGCGTGAGAATTGCATTAATTACAGGAAATGCGATCTGAATATTGATTGTTGAAATTGGATAAATTTATTTCCCAAGAAGATGGCTTTGAAATACCATAACACTTTTGTAGTTCGGTTAAGTGCAGAGGTCAAATGGAAATAGAAACGCATATTTTTCTATGAAAAAACATGTTTTTCTTAATTAAAAATTGTAAAAACTAGTTTTTTAAAACTCTGCATTACTAGCTGGGCCAAAACCTTGAGAAAATTTCTCTGATTTTGACCTTTGACATCTTGCCCAAGTAAAGCAGATATATAACCACCCCAAAAGTATAACGCTACTATTGCTTCAATGCTTGACCTTGCTATCGGACACCAATGACCAGTGCTTAAACGTACGCACACATGTACATGTGAGTGTCCGAGTTGAGGTTTTTAAGCTCACATTGTAAGGCTTGTAGTAAATTGTATGTGTGTATGTCCTGGAGACCAGTTTAATGCGTTATTTGAAGATTTTTTAAGCATTTCTTCAAAATCTACACCTTTTTTATTGTCATATCCAGTTCTGTTTTAGACTATCATCAACAAACGGTCTGACTTGGGCTTGTCTTGCTGGTTCTTGTTGCAAACTGGCTGACTTGCTTGCTTGCTTACTTGCTTCCTTTTCTACGCCTTATTCGGACTTAACCTTTATGACCTCGTGCGAAACCATCAAAGTACAAATTCCTGACAACTAAGAAGTTAGGTTCGGTAATATGCACACTTTAGTTTAGTTTTCATTAGTTTTAGCTCAGTTCTGCTTAATTTTGCAGTCGTTAAAATGATGTTTCTTCTTTGGTTTTATGCTGTTAGGCCCGTAAATTTGCATATTTTGCTGTATTTTGTTGTATTTTGTTGTACTTTGTGAGCTATGGTCCAGGTTGCACAGATGGCGCTTGCTGCGTTGTATGTATACTACGGAGTGCGCTAGTTAAATCAACTATAAATAATAAACATCAGCGTTGTTAAATATTACAACTTCCTGGATTGAATACAATGAACGATTTTGCTTGCCTTCTCGACTGTGAGACTGAAGTCGTGCACAATTTGTCAGTGAAGGTGTTTTTGATGCCCCACGCGGACACTATATTCAGTCATAAACACACACACACACACACACACACACACACACATATATATATATATATACAAGTCAGTTCGTTCTAACTGTGCAGTTTTTGTGTTATTATTATTGGCGCATATTTTTGAACATTAAACTATTAATTTTTATGACTTTGACTACATATGCCAGAGTTCGTAAATTTCTTAGACCATAAATATAAAAATGCTAAAGAATTATGAATATCTGAATTTTTATAGTTTTTAAAGAGACGTTTAAAACTAGTTCAGTACTCACATATATGTTAGGTGGAAATAGTCTTGTAGCATTAGAGTGCAATAAAGACACCAAAAGACAACTCTCTTATGACCCTTTGTTAATTACGTATAAAATGCTTTTTTGACTTAGACTAAATGTGGAATATGTTAAACACAGTTATCTGCACTAGCTGCTCAGTTCATTTTATCATTAATATCAAGATGTTATCTTTTCAACTCATTGTTTGTTCGCACCAAATGCATTTTTATACAGTTCTGACTTTATTTGTTATGGCCTTAAATTTGTTGTTCATAACAGATAACAATGTTTGCTTGTTGCGGCAACAACTGTGGCAGTAGTCATCTGCATCTCTGGGTTTTGTCTATTACCTAGCATGAACAAATTATTTGATAATTTCTCACATAACGAACTATTTTTATGAATGAATTCATTGAGATTGTGGCAGAGGAAGTGAGATGCGTAACACAGTAAAAAACAAATAGAGTTTCATGTTGAAAACAAACAAGCAGGTTACGCACATCGTTCTTTGGATTTTGAGTTTGCATTTGAAAAAAGTTTTCTATTCATAGATACTGAGCAGAAGATGTTAAAGCAAAGAATTTGCTTGAAATTCCTACTTTATTTAAAAGTTGGTTTCTGCAGTTGTGGCTTCAGATTCATAATGAATTTTTATTTAAAATTTCAAATTTGAAGTCATATTTGCTTATCGTTTAAAGAGGGACATAACATTCGCGGCAGAGAAAACAGACCTTTTTTGAAAAATTCATTACTCAGTCAAAAACAAACATTTTTCCAAATTTTTATTATTGTAGAGAATTGAACAAATTACAAGAAAAAAATTCAAAAAAATATATTTTTCACTCCAACATGGTGTTATAGAGCTCCACATTGTCGGCAGAAAAAAAAAACGGGGCCTACTGGTTGCAGCGCTGGGAGTCCGATCTCGAAAAAAATGACTTTTTTAAATCTTAACAAAATTGATTATCGTATGACAGGATTTTTTTTTTTTAATTTTTTTCAATTTTTGGTGATGCTCCAAATTTGAAAGTGTGTTTTTTCGAAGAAAATATTGACTTTAAAAATTCATAAAAAATCGAAAGAAAAATTTTAAAAAAGCTTGTGTCATACGATAGCGAATCAAGTTTAAAAAAATACAAAACAAAAAAAATTTCGTCAAAAAATGAACCCGCTAGTGCCGCAACCAGTACGAACATGGTTTCGAGATAAACGCGTTCAAAGTTTGTGAACAAAGAAAAATGCAATGAATAATAAAAATGCGCTCTCACTTATCCGGCTATTACTTTTGAACCCGTACGAATTTTTCCATGAAATTTTTTTCTTAAAATCTTAAGAATATTTACTAAAATACAAAATTATAAATCAATTTAAAAAAACGGCCAATGTCAGGTCCCCCCGTAAGTCAAATTTTGTGGTGTTGAAAAATCCATTCCAGCTGAAGATCGAAGCAATCTATTGTCAAATCAATAATTAATTTTTTTAAATTATGATTACCGATATTTCTTTGAACTTTTATTATACAAATTTTGAATACTTATGACCTCAATAGTTTAAATCAGACATGCACAACGTAATCAACAAAATTTTTTCGTTTCGTTGAAACCGAAAAATAAATTATCAAAATTATTTCGTTTTTTAAATAACGTTAAAAATTTATCAAAGCAAATTTCGTTTCGTTGAAAAACGAAAAATTTTCTATAATTTTCTCCTATGCTAAAAAAAATTTCTTCTGATACAAAAAAAAACGAAATTTTTTTGTTGAAATTAACGTTATTTTCAACGGTTGATTGGGAAAAAAACGAAAAAATTTTATATCGTTTTCTCCGAAACGAAATAAATATTTTTCGTTTTTTGAATTAACGTTATTTTTTTATTTCGTTTCAACGAAACAAAAAAAATATTTCGGTTACCGTTAAAATTAACGTTAACGTGCATGCCTGGTTTAAATATATCTTTTAATTGAAAAAGAATCAAAATTTAACTTTTTTAAATTTGTTTAAAAATTGTCTTTGATCAGATTTTTAAATATTACAAACCTTTCATAAGCTGGCATTCAAATCCCTTGAAAATATTGTTGATAAATTTTACTGTTTCTTATTCAGCCCATACAATTTTTCTTTATTTCGTTTCTTTAAAAATGTTCGCTCAGTTCATATAGAAATATATACCAACAATAGACCGATAGTCGATATAAAGCAATATAAAGTTATACAATTTTATCATAGGTAAAAACTTACTTAAAACTCACACTTTATTGCTTACTACTTCTCGGTAGACTCTCAATAATTTTGAATAGAAATTAAGAACATACAGTTCAGTGGTCGATCAAAAATACCGCGATGTGCCGTAGGACTTGAAATTAAACTCAATTGTTTGGGCTGTTGAGTGCATTAATTTGCATAGCATTTAAATTTATGCGATTCAATTAGAGTATCCAATCAATGTATTGCTTCACATGCAATACATAAATATGTGTACGACGCCGCTGTAAACTGTCATTGTTGTCTACCTTTCTAAATGATTGCAGCCCTTCAAGTTGCAAATTAATTTAAAGAGTGTTGAACACGAATGTCACTTAATTCAAGTATTTCATAGTTCATTTTTTCAGTCCGTTTTTAAATAAGAACGTTGAATTAAATGACTTCCTTCATAAAAGAAGGAGTAATGAACGGATGTAATAAATAAGCAGATATAAAGTACTGAAATAACTGCAAATCAGCAAACGCTGAACATATAAGCAGTAATAAAAGTTTTGTATTCTATAATAATTCCACCAATGTTTTAAGCGTTCAATTCGAATTGAATCGAATTAAAAAGTTGCGGTATAGCTGTTGTTAAGATTTCTTTCTTAATCATGTTTAAAGCTATTTCCTTGGAAATACAAACACTTTTAACGGTCTTGAATATGCTTCATGTAATCTCTAGTATAACTACTTTGCCAATCGGAGGCACTCAAATCGAAGGCGGCTTTGCTTTAAATAAATGTTTGTATGTTAGTATGTAACGTTACAATAAAAACCATTCAAGAGTAACCGTGAAATTAATCGCTTCAACTAACAGCTTCTCGGCTTACCAGCTCTTGTTCTTACCCTAGCTATTGCTACTTACCTGTGAGTGTTTATTTTATTATTGTTTGTGTTGCATTTGTTGTTGTTTTACTCACTTAAGTTGCGGTGTCACTTTCATTGATTGTTTTGTGGTCTACCATTTATCAACAGCGTGCAGTTGATTGATTTTCATTTTGTTGCTGTAACCAGTTTGGTTGATTCTTGATACCAATTTTATTGGTAATACGATTCTATGTTGATTCATTCCCTCGTTTTATTTTTCCAAAGTTAAGGTAGCAATGAAAGGGTGAAATTTCAAGCTCATTTCCGAATTGAATCAAAAAGGTGAGTTCGAGTGCGAAAGGGTTGTTTATTTACCTTATTCCATCCATGATTGACCAATAATATTTAATAACAATTTAGAAAAACATGAGAATTTTTTATTGAACGGATATGCTATTGATATTTATTGACGACAATTGTTGTGATTCCCCGCATGGCACTAAAGGGGTTTGCGTGTAAGTGTGGAAGGATACAAGAGTTATTTCGCACGATAAATGGAGGAAAAAGGGCTAAAATTAATTATAGGAACATTACTTTAATGAATATTTAATACCATTGCTCTGAAATTCAAAATAGTCTCATGAGTAGCTATGCTGCAGTGTTTTATATTTTAAATTTTTTGCATTATTGAAAATCTTAAGATTGATTTTATGTAGTTAGTTTAGATAGTTATTTCTTGCAGTTGTTTTATTTTTGCTAAAAACTCACACAGAAAATCCAAGATACTGATTATGAAGTTTATGAAAAAAATAAGTTATGTAGAGCAAAATGAATTTCGGTTGTAAAATTTTTTTTAACGATCATGCTCAAATTTTCATTAGAAAACCAATATTAGAAAATTAAACCTTAGTTTTAAAATGATATTCCAACACTAGTCAAAGAACAAACATTTCACCATGTTCAACATATTCTCTATAAATGGTGTGAGCACCAATACTGATCCTTGAAGACTTTAAAACTGCTTCGCAAAATATCTGTTCATAACAGTTAAATTTTCAAGCTTATTTTAATTTTTTATAAAATCAATAATTTTTACGTTAATGGAAATTGAGCTCGTGTTCTCTTGTATCAACAAATCCGCCTGTACTTCCACTATTAGACCAAAAAACGCCGTCATTTGTCGTGTTAAGATTACCATTTCAGAATATTTTACAGCTAATTATTTGAAAAACATTGTCCCTCTCAAAATTAAATAAATCTACTAAACAAATGAAACGATTTTAAAAAAATAAATCCATATGTTAAATTTTTCATTATTTTTTTTTTACAAATGATTTTAATTTTTCTGACATCTCTTTAATTAGCGATTATATGGCACTATCAGATACGTTTTGAGCTGCTGAAAACCACCCTGAATATCGTCAGCATCTTTGGTTGCTTTCATTGTTGCCTTGATCTCCCTTTTGACTAAAGCTTAAGTTCAGTACCTTTCAATTGACCTGAGTTCTGGTTAGTTTGGAGGATTTGCTTCTCGAGGCACCAAAAGTATATTATTTCTTGTGTACCGCTTCACAGCGTGTTCTTCACAGCATCCTGCCTAGTATTTATTTCACTTTGAACGTCCTTAGACCAGCTTCGGTTTTGACTTTGGATGCAAAAAACTTGGAGCACTCTACCTTCTGAACCACTTTTCTGCCAGAAATTCTATTACATGGCAACGATTTAGCTTGCCTTTCTTTGGTCACAGATGTCAGATTAAAATTCGCTTGCCATTTTGAAATGAATTCAAGCTTGAAACCAAAAATTGTAGAAACATTATTTTCTGATGTGCATTTTCAAGCCAACTACTAAAATTTTTCAATTTAGCAAAGGTATTGGAAAAAATGTAGTGGACAAATTTTTTCAAACGCATTCCTTATTTCAGTTAGCGACTTCAACTTCTGCCGAGAAGTTATTGCATTCTCGGCAAAGCCATACCCTCCGTAAGCTTTTTACGATACTTAGGTTTTCTTTGCGAATAGGAACTTAACTTTAGCTCTGACATTGATAATATCATAAGTAGAGCCAACTCTGAACTTTGTTTCGTGAAACACTGGTGCAAAAAGTTCACCAATACTTAAGTCACAAAATCTGTATATCCTACCTTTGTTAGACCCATCCTCGAATAGGCTAGACAGATTGAGTGTATCATCTACAATTTTCATTCAATTTGTATCGAAGTGGTTCAACAAATTTTCATTTGTTTCGCTCTTCGTGGTTTTTCTAGTTCTGACAGTTTCGACTTAACTCCATATGCCGACCTTTTGAAGTTTATTAAGATACAAAATCTTGCAAAACGAAGGGATGTTGCCGATGCTCTGTTTTTTATTAACTAGTATGCTTACCATTAACTGCCCAGAACTCCTCCAATTAATATCCTTTAATACCAGCAAACCCACGAAACCTTAGGTCTTAGCTCTCTTCCACCTTAACTTTCACCGCCCCAACTATGGACGCAGTCAATCTATATCAAGGATGCTTCGGGTAACCAATAATTTGATCAGCGAATTCGATTTTCATCTGAGTTGATCTTGACTCCAACATAACTTTCTTTACTCCACCGCCACTTCTGCCCCTCTCAATGTTTTCTTACAATTAAGATATGGTACATAATTATATTTAATCCATTGAAGATACTCCCTGTATAGTACAGGGTAATTTTAGTTAAATTATTTCTATCAATACGCTTAAGCAATAAATAAAAAAAATTGTTCAGTTGTTTAATAATATACCGTTTATTTAAACGAAATGATTTCAGAATGAATAGAAGAGTCTTAACAGAGGAAACTAAAGTAAAATCTAATATATAATATCAAATCTTTGTCCTTCTGTCTGTCTGTCTGTCTGTTCCGTATAAGCTCGCGCACCGTTTATCCGATTGAGCTGAAATTTGGAAACCAAGAGGGTATAATAAAGTAAGCGGAATCATGTGGGCGTGGCACTCCATTATAACTTCAAAACACCTGGACCGATTTCAATGAAATTCGGTATGAAGATTCAACTGCTCCCAAAATAAAACAGAAGCTATAAAAAATTCCAAAGACTTCCGCAAGAGGGAAGACTTCCGCTTTAAGTAGTGTGTTTTAAAGACATAATAACTTCTAAACGCCTGGACCGATTTCAATGAAATTTTGTATCAACGTTCAACTGCATCCATATAAATATAGAAATTTCCAAAGACTTCTGCAAGAGGGCGCTTTAATTAGTACATTTTTAAGACTCAATATCTCCTAAATGACTCATGAAATAACCTGACCCTGCAACAGAATTGAGGCTATTTCAATTTTAGAAAACTTCCGTGAGAGAGCGCTTTGTTCAGTCAATTATGTCTGGTTCATTCACGTCAAAACGGATGAACCGGTTTTGATGAAACTTGGTAAGCATTTGTATCTGTTACTGAAATAGATCCTATGATTCGAAAAGTTCTTTCGACAAAAATCAAGGAATGAGCCGAAGGCAAACGAAGTCAAGAACCAAAGACTAACGAATAAAAAAAAGTTTAACGAATTGTGGTGACCGTGGCATGCAGGTTAAGTGTGTTGCTTAGCATGCTCGGAGCCGGAGTTCGATCCACAGTCGCGGCGAAAAGTTTTTTCAATAAAAAATTATTCTGGTCGGTCACCACCTCTCTGCAGACAATGGCAAACCTCAGAGAGTAAATAATGCCATGTAAAGTTTCTTGAGAAAATGAACTTTAGCCGTTCAGAGTCGGCATAAAACATGTAGGTCCAGTTCTCGCTCAATTGTGTGCAAACATTTAATAACAGACACAACACAATTGATCATAAGACGCTCGGTCAAAGTCCTTTCAATGGCTGAAATGGCCAATTTGTTTTGTTTTTTTTTTTAACGAATACGAGTAGAAGCTATATAAAGATGAACAAAAATTAACCGAACAGTACCGACCAAAAGTGAAGTTGAAGGAAAACAATCCAAAAATCGAATCGATGCTAAAAGGATTTTTTTAAATTGGAATTTTTTGAGATTAGTGTGCATATTAAATGCATGCTTAGAAAAACTTTAAACGTATTTTTCTCGAGATGGCTTTTTTCTAACTTGTTGACCATTTCCCTCAGAAACCAGACGTCAGATCGAGACGTTGAATACGTCATTGTTTGTAAAATCATGTCCGGCAGGTACAGTTTTACGGAAATCGGACTAAACACTTTCGACGGAAGGAGGAGGCAAAACCCCAAAAAACGATAATTTAAAAAATTTAAGAATTTAATTGATAATTTAAAAAGTGTTAAAATGAGAGCAGTTTTGAAAATCGTCTTTTTCTGTGCTCGAGGCACAACCCCGAGTAACACCGGGTAACATCCGCTAGTATTATATAAAAAAATCGGAGTATTCAAAATAATGCCGATAAACACTCCTAAATTAATATGAAATTTTATTGTCTATGCTTACCGATTATAAGTTATTGTATTTTTTCTGTCGTTTTTTTTCTGTTATAATTAATTGTGAAATCTAGTCTTATCACTTACGAAAAAACTACGTTATATGCTCTACTAAAAGTATTAACGAAATCTTTCTTATTGAATAAATATTTGTTTAGACGTATTCCATACACTAACATTAAAAAAAATATCTATAAATTTTAAAACTCAATTCCAAAAAAATAAATATAAATAAAATAAAACGACTCAAGCAGTTTACAAAAAATAGAAAAAAAAAAGAAATATTTGTGCTGATAAGTTTTTTTAATACATACAAGTATACAATTTCTTTTTGTTTCTGCTTCACTTCAAGAGATAATTTTAACGGCTTAAAGAATTGTCCACGTCGTAAATAAATCAACAGCATACGATGTTGATATTTTGGTAGACTTCTCTCAAAGAAGGATAATAATAATTTTCATTTGAAACTCAATAATTGAGCACCGTTATCAGTTTTTTTTTTATGTCTAAAGTTATGGCTTTAAAATTTGAAATTTGAGATGGTCATAATAGGTATATTCAAATGGTACAGTCAGTCAGCAATTGTTTATTCCTTACTCATGCTTCCATGGCAGATCGTAAAATATGTGAAATTTAATTAACTTTAACTTGAACATTTTATTATTCAGAAAGATAACAGTACATGCTAGTATGTTAAGTACTGTGACAATGTGTGGATGAACCAATTCAATGAACTGTATGTTGATGGTACTCGAAACACCTTCATAAAGGATTTTATAAGAATATTAATCTTATATTATTATTTGAGTAAATAATTTCTACACAATGCTTTTGCAGTTTGCAAAAAAAAAAAAAAAAATTGAAATTGTTTCTTATTCATAATAGTAGGCACCTAAAAGACTTAATAATTTAATATGTTATTCTAATCGATATGCATTTAACTTCATAGAATCCTTTCGAATAAACGCATGTTTTTCATTTCAATTTCGACATCAGTTCTTTAGTTTAAACGATTTCCTGCATTAAATTCTCACGGAAATTGTAAAAAATTGTTTCATATTCCATGACAAATTCAAGAAATTCATGCAAGTTATGCTAGCAGCAACAACTACTTCATGCACAATACTTGCTTGTTCCGAACACATTTCCATAAATATTTTCCTGCGTTTTGTAAATCAATTCGTCCATGTTTTATACTGTGGAATGCATGTGAGAATATTGTATGCATTTTTTTTTTTAATTTAGTTCATTCTTAGTTTAGTTTATTTTATTTTGTCCAGATGTTAGTCGTTTTATTTTTTTGCTGTTGCTGACAATTCTTATGCAGGAAAGAAATGGTCGTCTCATTTGAACGATGTCGGCAATATTGTCGCGGTGTGTTGTTCTCACACTTAAGCTAATTTGTGAGTTTGATTTTTTTGGTTTAGTGTTCTTTAAGGATTTGTTTGTTTAATGGTTGTTGGAGACTATTTTCCGGTTATTGATTTCTATGGTTTGGTTACTGTTAAGTGACATGCAAATGATTTATGATAATATTTTTTTTATTTTTGAAACAACATTTGAGAAATTATTGAATTATACTTTAAAAACTATGACAACTCAGCATTATGATTTGCAGTACTCCAAACATATCAGAGAGTGAGCAAAGATATAAATCTGTGTGTTTTAAACTTGAAAAACTTAGTTAATTAATCATATTTATTAGTATAACAAACACCGTTTTTAATTTGACAGACATGCCCCACAGCATTTAACTTCGTAGAAACCGTGTTCAATGGAACAATTTTGAAAAGCAGACAACAACAACAACCGGAAGAAACTAATTCGTAGTTCAAGTCTTTGTTTTGCTACAGACGTCAATATAATGTAGTGTAATTTGGTGGTGCTTGGGTGCTGCCGTCTGTGGTCTGTAATGAGCGTGAGAAAATTATTAGCTATTTTTAGAAAAACGTTCAATTTGACTTAAAACAAATTTTGTCATACGTCAATTTCAGTTGATGTCTTAATTTTTAAAATCTATTTATATAACTACTAGTAAGATCGCAATGAAGGCCATCCTTAGCATTGAAGCAATATTCTACTCAAACTCACTGACTGCATTTCCTTTTACCCGCTCTAAGTGATACATCATCATTTAATGTATTTCTTATTATCTTTTGTTTTTGACACCATTGTTCTTTCTTTTGTACAAAAAACCAAACAATTATCATATTAGACACCAGAAGTCAACCTTGTCTTCAAAGGAGTGCAATACAACAATGTTGCCCAGCATCTAAGGCATCTGCAAAAATGTTTGACATGCTTCGGGGGCGATACCAAAAAACTATAATCAGAAAAAAAAAATATCAAAAAAGGAGAACTTTGTCCAAAAACAATAGAACAATATGACATCAGAAAATGACAAATACCAACAACACATGGCACCGACACTGAGAACGGCACCCAAAAAGGACATTGAACAGATTGTGTTGTGCTGTTTCTTGTACATCTAACATGCGCAACTAATACAAAATAGTTTATGTTCCAACGTGCTGGCTATTTGTCCGTCCTGCCGTCCATTTGGACATTCAATGTTCTTGTTGTTTTGTTTCATTGTCCATTTGCGGTGTTTTTACGCTGGGTGCACGCTGGAAGGTGTTTTTCTAGTCACCTCAATTGCTTTGTTTTCTATGCTCTATATGGAGAAAGGACACACCACCGCCTACTTATGTGGCAATGTTTTTGTTTTTGCGTCTTCAGCACAAGCAACATTCCTATGCTTGCTTCGATTGTTGTTGTTAGTGTTGTTTTTTTATTTTCTACTTGCACCAATGATTTGTGTGCCGTTGAAAGGATATTATTATTATGTCCTTAAGAAACGATGAAAACAAAAAAAAAAAAAAAAACACAGCATGTAAAGAAGGCAAAAAGGCACACGTCGATGACACCTTCCGTTAGTATTATCTTTAGTTTACACTGCCTTCGTCCTTTAACAACAGCATTGGACATGGAAAATTGACCACTATTTATGTACATTTTAGCCCTTATTCATTGCTAATGTTCAAGTTAAGCAAAATGTTTTCTTACCTTTCCCTGGCAACTTTCTCGAGCTAAGCACATTTTATAAATTTATTAGCAATTGTTTTTGTCGGCATAGTTGTTATGGTAGTCAGCAAACTTCCGGCAGCAATTACATGGCCATTTTGTGGGCGTAAAATTGGCTCATTGTGAAATTGATGGCATGTGCATTTCGAAAATCGGGCCAAAGGAAGTGCTTAGAAATATTTGTTTTTGAGATCAAGGCGTAACGATTTTTGATGTCGAAAAGTGAGCGCTTAATTAAGATCTACGTTTGGGTCTATACAAAAGTATTTTCTCACCATTGACTTTTCTATTTCGCAGATGTCAATAGTTATAAAGCATAATGATGGTGTTAGTTTTCGTATTAACTATGTTCTAATGTGCTATAAAATAAAAGTAAAACAAAATATTATACACCGAAGAGGATGAGCTTTTATTTTACTAATTTTATTTAAAACTAATGCAAATTTAAATAATTCCCTTTTTTATTAACCCTTTTAATGGATTTGTCCATTATATTGGACACATCAGAAAATATTTTTTTTTATTTTCCAACGTCTTTTTTAAAATCAAATAGGTTGGTGCTATGAAATGAAGTTGACAAAAATAAATTTAGAGAGATATAAAACGTCTTACTTAGTTGGATTTTCGAATTTCTGCCCAACAGAAGCCTAAAAGTTTTTTATTGGTGTGCAAGGAATAATATTTTTTTTTGATAATATCATTATAAATAACGCATTTGCATTGATCTCCGGTTGTTTTAGTTGAACTGAAATATTATAATACAACGTTTGAATGGATTTGTCCATTATATTAGACAGCCTGTCAAAAGCTAAGCAGCGCATGTAAAAATCAGAGGGATGCTTTGTTAATCTTGCCTAAATGATGGGAAAAGTACTTCAAAAACATTTTTTTTACGATTATTCTAGCCAAACCATTGAAAGGGTTAAAGAAATATCAGTTATTTCTCATCTCTGATCCTCAATTTTGTATGGTTTTTGTTTTAACTTTACAATTATAATTTTTTTTTAATATTTATGTGTAACCATATAAATACATTTTAAGAGTGCTTAAACAAATTTAAAATTGTAAACATTTCTTAAAAAAATTTCAGAGTAGCAATGGGGAAAAGCAATACTGTGTATTTTATTCTTTTGTTTTAATCTTTGAAGTAAGTATTTGAGGTTCCAAACCAAACCTTGGTTCAGCCAAGTCTGCCTTCTCGATAAAAATTAAAGATTTTTTTTTACTCAGGCCGTAAAACGGTCAAACAATCAAAAATTTTCGAAAAAGGCTTAAAAGTATATGTATAACGGGAGCTTGCAGAACATTTTGGACGAACAGTTGCTGTACAGTGGCAGTAGCAGCCTAAAAAACTTAATTTTACAACGGCCGCCAAAAGAAAAAACACGAGAGCATGAATATTTCATAAGTGTAGTGTTTAAAGTTCATGAAGTGTTTGCATTAAATACATGAACGACTTAAAAATACCAACCAATATGCCATAAACATATACAAGGGGTGAGATGAATCACTTATAATTTTTGTTATAAAAATTCTTAAAATTCATGTAGAAATACGAATAGAACAAGAACAGTTCATGAGATAAGTGGCAAAAATGCATGAAACTTATGTACATATGCGAGTAATACAAAGAAACGAGAGCTACTTTATAAGTTAATGATGCAGTGGCATAGGTATGGGGGTGGCCCACGGGTCCGGACCCCCCCAGAGCAATGAGCCAAATATAAAAGTTGTTGTCAATTGATTCTTTTAAGTTAAAAGTTGTTTTGCGATTATCGAAAGAATTTTATGATTAGAAAATATTTAAGATATGTTTTGTGATAAATTTGTCAAAACAAAATTACAGATTTTATTATAAAATTGTTCATCGATTCATCGAAACAAATAAGAGTTTTCAATGTCTCTTATTTATATCTTAAAGTTTATCTTAATAGATTTTGGTGAAACTGAACAGAAAAACTAGTGCTTTAAATATACGTGAAAACATTTCACCTACAAATATTTTTCAAGAATTGAGCTGAATTTCTCTCTTTTTTTTTTTTAATAGATATAGCACGAAAACGGACGCGACATCATGGACGCGACAAATTTTTCCACAGTAGTAAAATACAGTAAAGATGTTCATTGTAAATTTTAATACAAATACATCATAATAAGTTGAATTCAAGTTACATAGCAGAAATACTTATCAAAATAAAAACAAAATAACGTTAAAAGCTGTTAGAGTGTTTTATTTTAATGTTTTTCTTCACTTTTGGTGGAACTTTTTTGGGAGATGCCCATATGTCATTTCACATTTTCACATTTTCATACCAAAAAATGTTCTTATAACATTTTCCAAAACTTGATTTCTTTTTTTAATGCAAATTTTTCAGCTGGTACTTCTCTAAATAGCCCTAAGAAATTGCTCAATGGCGGCAGAGAAATGCAGTTAAAATATCGAACATATAATAATGAAAAATTAAATATTGTTAAAAAAAAAAAAAAACAACAAAAATGACACACTTTATAAAACTTGTAAGGATTTTTCCATCTTGATTATACTGTCATTTGATATTTTGTGCTCATTTATTTCTCAATGAGTTATAAATTTGATCTCTAATACGGGAAAATCGCTCTTATCCCAAACATACAAAATCTAAATCGAAAAAAGCATCATCCTGTCCCTTGAGCAACAACGTCGCTCAAACCCTTTATATGAAAGGTATTTCGATTTGATTTTGATAACATTATTAGCAACCATATAACTATTTGACATTGCAAGGATTCATGTGCAGCATCTTTACCTCAATGTCGGTCGGAATAAGATTGCAATCTTACGCACAATAGTAACCTGAGATCTTCTCTTTGACTTTTACTCCGGTTCATGTGAAACAGTGTCACGAATTCTTCTAGCACGAGCAAAACTGTTACAGATACTTGCCAAATTATACAGCCTGCACCCCTTTGCTGGTTAATTTATAACCCTAACAGGATATTGTCAGCAACTTTGTACCCCTAGCTGATTGGTGTGTCAAACCGCAAACATCATTTGTAACATTTTACTTCAAGCTGTTTTGTTATTTAATAACCCGGTTTTACGCGAGTTTTTGGCAATTAAATATGTTTTGCGGCAGCAATTAAAACCACCCGCGTAAGCTAATTAACTTTCTTATAGTTGGCTCATCCTGTTAGTTAAAAAATATCCACTGGCAATAAATAACGAATGTTGGCAAGCACTTGAGGATTTTTCTTTTTCGTTCTTAATATGAATCTTATGCTAAAATCTCTTGGGCAATAAAAGAATAATGTTGCCATTAAAGCATATTTAAATGATACTTTGGTAAATAAACCCTAAAAATATTAAATAAAAGAAATATAAAATGGAAAGAAAAATAATAATTTCTAAACAGATTATAGCTAAACCTAGTAACTCTTAACCTTTTCCTTTAAAACAAAGCAAAAAGAACATAAATAACATTTCTAGAACCTTTTTTTTTTAATTTTCTGCTCATCAGAGAAACATGCCAGTTTTTGAAAACTGTTTTATCTATGTGGAATTACAAGCAATATTTAATGGTTATATTTTGTAAAACGAAAGTAATCTTTAGTAGAAAATTTCAATGATAAATTGTATGTCACTTTTGATAAGATTTGTCTGCAGTTTGCATCTAAAGAGAAAATATTTAGTTTTTAGTTAGTTACTGGCAAGAGTCTATGAACTGCTGAAGTATATGTATATCCCAAAAGTATGTAGTCAAAATTTTTGGTCCGAACAACTCTAACATCGTCTTTTAAAAACGTACTATATTCTCAATTAAAGTAAGTTGTACGAATCTTGTTTAAATTGCCTGATAATAAAATTGTTAGTTTTATTTTTGTTCTTTAAAATAGTTCAAATTATACCGACAAATAGTGTCCTGTTTTCAATGGAGGATTCAAATATTTTACAATAATATTCTTCATGCCATTTTATGATAGCCTTGTAAACAAAGCTACTAAGATATGTCAAATTGATTCTTACAATCTATTTCAAAGAAATATTGCAAGCCGCAAAATATTTTACATTCAACACTGTCATTACACGCATCGAACCCGGACCACCTTAACCATCGTATGAGAGTTCCAAACCATACTATTGCATGTTCGAGCGTGAGGAAAATGTAGATAAAATACTTGCTCAATCTAGAACTAAAATGTAAAAACATGTAATTTATGCCAGTAAATATTTTAACATAACTGTTCAGCAAAAAAAAAAATACTTCCAAAGTAAGGAAAAGTCGTTCAGCATGATTTTTATTAAAGATTCTTGGTGCCCGGATATTTGTACATGAATTATATGGATTTCGGTCACTAAAATCATAAAGTAGTTCACGTTTTTATTGATATGTATATGAGTTTCATGCATTTTTGTCACTTATCTTATGTAATTTTCTTGTTCTGCTCGTATTTGTAAATTAATTTTTTGTATTTTATTCACATAAATTACAAATGATTTATATTCATTCCCCTTGTAAGTTTTCATGACATTTATGAAATTTTTTATTGCATGTACACTAGAGTGTATTGACTTGTATGGGAAAAATCTGACCCCCTAATCTAGTACAAAAGTTCATAAAAAATGCACAAAAATGCACTTCGGGGGACGCCAAAATTGGTTCAAATAAAAAAAAAGTATACCAATCGAAAGGATTTTTCATGTACTATTTAATTTTGGTATCGGAATTGGGGGTCAGATTTTCGATACACTCTAATGTACACTAACCCAATTTTTGGCCAAAAAATCAAAATTTTTTGTAAATAACTTTTTTTTCTTCAGAATTCATACCCAAGATAAGCAAAAAAGTAAAGATTTTGATGGTACACAAATATTGGCTAAACTCTTTTGGAGCACCAAAAAGTCGATATTTCGTCAGTTTCGAAAAAGTGTCTTTTTTAAACACCTATAAAATATGTATTTTTCATGGTATTCACATGCATTCATAAGCTTATTGGGAAAGTATTAAGCCATTCTTTCTATTGGTGTATCGTATGGTGAAGTTTAATTAAAACTGAGTACCATAAAAGTACGTATTTTACAGCCGTTTAAAAAAAAAAAATTTTCGAAAAACATGAATTTTGTACTGCGCCATAAGGCGTATACTTTACTAAAAACCGGTTATCATAATTCGATCTGCTTACATTTAAACTCATTTATACCAAGATTTGTAAAAATCGAACAGTAATTATGGTAATTAAATAATAATTAAACTAAAAAGAGCATTTTGAATATACTTTTCTCACTTTTTATATAATTGTGGCACTAACGATTACAAGAATTTCGCAATACCTTTCCAAAAATCTTTAAAGCACGTAAAACCCACGAAAAATACATATTTTATATGAGTTTAAAAAAAATCATCTCTGCGAATATGACGAAATATTGACTTTTTGGGGTCTCAAAAGAGTTTGTAAAGACCAACAATTTCAAAAATTTTTTTAGCCAATATTTGTGTACTATCAAAATCTTTACTTTTTTGCTTATCTTGGGTATGCATTCTGAAAAAAAAAAACAAAAATATATATGCAAAAAACGTGATTTTTTGGTCAAAAAATGGGTTCAGGAGAATCAAAACCGCTCCATGGGGAATTCTCCGATCCAAAAAACAATTATGCAGAAATAGTTTTCAAGAGTGCCTTTAACTTTTGAGTTGGTATCCGGCGAAATCAAAATTTTAATCCGGCTTATTTATGGTAAACACACTTTATGAACTTTGAACAGTAGTTTTATGAAATATTCATGTTTAATTCATGAATGCAATTCATACTTTATTATTCAGTGTGGAACACAACACCATCTTACTTACTCACCTGCTTACTAACTTACTTCTGGTACCGTGGATTCTATGGAACACTATCGCATATCATTAAATGAAAAGTTGCTGACCATAAACCAGAGAGCAAATAAAAATTCATCTCCACTTTAGAAAGGGTTTGGAAGGACGAAATAGCCTACTTTACGTCAAGTGTTGATTAACTTTATGCCATCGAGAATTATGGCTGTATGTGTTCTCCCGTGGTAACTCATTCTTACGGGCATCACTTCTACTGCTTTGCAGACATTTAAATATTACTGAATATGTTAAATGTCCCCCTTGGTGCCCAGATTTTGGGATCAACTCAATCACCACATAAGCGGTTTTGCTCTTTACTCAGCATGGGGCAAAAGCATTACCTGAAACCATACTCTTTTCTCTAAGTAACTTAGATTTCGACTCATTGAAAGTACTGGTCAAACTAACTCTGGTGAGTTGGAGTATTAATAATATAATATATTTAATACATATGTGTATATAATACCGGCAAAGTGTTAATTTCCTTTAGTAAAATTTTATAAGTTTAGTAAATCTTTGTTGCGTGACAATGAATGGTTTGAACATTGTGCACACATGTCCTCGTCGATACTTAAGGAATCAACAACATTTAGCACTCACATAAAATTATTATCAGTACGAATGCATGAAAACCGTTGAGCATCAAACACAGAAATGCACTTTTATAATGAAATAAAGCCGTTAGTTCTTAATAACTCCATTGAATTGGGAGTTTCGAAACAACCCTCGCAACAGCGCCAAAAATATTTTTATGATTATCACACTTTAATTATATTGCATAAGTTAGGAAGTTATGTCGTATCAGAGAAGTTAGCATCTTGACGTTTCGAACATGCATCTGTGACGTGTTAATTATTTAGATACGCCTCGATTATCTTAGAAATGTAAGAAAGAAAATTTGATTAGGTTTATTTCGCATTTGGATCATAAACCTTATTGAAAATGTATTTAATCGAAACTCATGTAAAAACCTCACAAAAGAAAACTCATTTTACTGCGAGCTGTATTGCTTCATACAAATGCATTTATTGCTTGCTTTTGGATAATTTTATGTACATTCAATTAGAAAGAAATCTGAAAAGCAAGAGCACAGCTGGTGAAAATTATTTCGAAGAAAGTAAAGAGCAAAACAATGGCACCCTTTTAACTGCAAGAATCTAAAACGATGCCGCATTTCAGAGGCAAAAGTGTATACAAACATGTATGCTGTAGAAAATGACCGGTACTGACCTTAACTGACCTCAAGATGTTCGATTTACAAAAGAAAAAAAGAAATTCAAATTTGCATACGTTCTTGCATGTTACATCAACCCGTATTTTTCAGTTCGAGGTGGTTGATGAGACTCTTTTACAAAACTAAATTCGATTTTGTCATTTACTTATATTCAAAAAATTAATGAGTTTTCTCGAAAAATGTTTATATTTTATATACCAAAAGCTACAACGTTGTTAGTTTTCATGAGCTACCAGTTCTGGTTCTTACCTTCGAAGAAAAAAGGTCGAAACGTTGTATAAAATGTACCGCAACGAATAGTTCGTTTCCCAAACTTAAAATAATAATATTTCCCAGCAACTATTAATTAGAAAATAATTCAGCTGCTTAAAACCACTATTGTCTGCTTTGTCAAAAAAGTCAAAATCATTTCAATAAAAAAGTCGCTTCAATAGCTAAATAATTGCACTACAGTGCTTTAAAATGAGCAATTCTATTTGTACTAATTATTTTCTTGGTGGTTCAAATCTTTTTGATTGACATTTCCAAACAAGATCAATTCAAAACTTGCTTCAAACAACACTTGAGTTGATTGAATGAATAGCAAAAATAAACACAATCAAATGAAGTTTCATAACAAAAAATCAAGGTTTTTTATTTTAAAAAGTATGTGAGGGGTGATGCTGCCATGATAAAATAAATTCAGTTTTAAGCATTTTTAGATAAAAAAAACAACAAACAAGAAAACGATGATCTTATATATGAACATACAATAGTTTTGAGCGTTAATCTATGATCCTTCATACAGTTTGGTATGACATTTTGACCGTTAGGGTTGCAGGATGGACCTCTGATGCTAAGAAACCGTTACATTAATAGATAAGGGTTAATTTTAAGTTTAATAAATATGATCTTTGATAGTTTTGGCATATTTTGTATATTTTAGATTTTGAACATGTTTTTCAGGTTTTTGGAATAAAAAAAGGATTTGTCTAAGATTATTATCGCATGGCAAAAACGCTATCTTCAAGCTTAAATGAAGGCTGCTGCAGCTGGGTTAACTATCTTTTAAGCCTTTTGAAATTATTTTCACATATTTTACATGTAAGTCATGTGTTTAAAGAGCATTTACATATTGAATGCCTTATTTCGCAATTTTAAATCAGCACTCAGGTTTTCTTCCCCAGAAGACTTTTTATTTTTTTTATTTTCATTTAAATTTTTTCATCACAAAATAAAACCTCATAAAACTGCCTTTAAAAATAAGTGTCAAAGGTCAGTTTGTTTCAACATTTGCCAGCAATGCAATTTCAAGATTTTCTTTTAAGACAGACATCTAAAGCATACGCAAAATATATGCGATCATTGTCGATCTTTCTGGTAAATAACGCACACATACCTAGATAGTTCATGGTGTGTTCATGTTAGGGTAGAATTATGTTTCAAGCAACAATTTTCTATTTCATTGCTTGCATTCTCAATTGTGCAAATGTGTGAATTATGCAAAAATGACAATTAAAAAATCCCTACTACTCGATAAACACGAAGAAGGACATTTCGGTTGCATTGTCACGCTTTACGCCAATTTCACTTATATTCACAATTTTTCACATTAAATGTTGCAAAAATTGATTTTAAGTATAATTTTTTTGCGCACCAGTTTGCGGAGGGATTTTTTGACAGTTTTGTAACGACATTTTCATTCGAAATGGTCGAAATTTTGTTTTTAATTTTCTTGGGGTGTTTTATTGTACCTTTTCGACTGATATTGCAAAAAAAAAAAATAAATACTGTTTTTCCACAACGTGTATTTTTTACAATATTTATTGGCATGTTCAAAGGCCACATGTTTAACAATTGTGTCCGTTGACAGCCAAAATTTTAACTGTTGCTGTGACGGATTTGAATTTTATGACCATCAATACTTTTTATAGCCATCCTTATAATTTTTATATATATAATTATTTTGAACATAATGTTAATCCTTAGAGCTTCTCTTTTACACGTTACTATGAAAATTGACAAAACAAACCGAAAAAGTATGAAGAAAATTATTCACAGCTCAAACTGATTTTAACCCAGTCATGCCCAGGTTTCTTTATTAAAATGTTACAAATAACTTTCCTACATATTTATGTGTCCAGTTAAAGATCTTCTGTAAAATGTTTTTAGAAAAAAAAAATAATTGTGATATATGTATATTAGGACCAGGGGTTCAAACTTGCTTACTTTGGTATCGTATAGTACATGAAACATTTAAGTTAAATTTCTTATAAATTTAATATCATTTCAAAAAATTATTCGGCGGACGCTGTCTTGATAATTTTTATTTTGACCAATTCTTAAGTTAATCTTTTTGGTACCTTTGAAACTACCACCAATGGTAGTTTAATGTATTGCCATAAAAAACATGAAATTGAAAATTATTATCATGCACATTTGATATTTTGAAATATATTGAACTACACTGACATTTATATAAAACTAATGCAAGAAAGGGTTCGAAGTTTACTGATAACAAATCTGAAGTCAGATTTCAAAAATACCAAAAGATAACCTATTATGACAGAAGAAAAATTAAATATTTGATAATTTAAAAAAAAAAAGTCATTATCAAGAAAAAATTGTTTTCAAAAAACTCATATCTTGTAAAAAAATACCTTCAGCTCAAACACGTGTTTCGAACTACACGTTTTCCAAAAGTTCGAACTCCGTGTAGTTCGTGTTTTGAATCACGAACCTTAACTTCACGTGTATTTTATTCAAGAGCTATACGTGATTTTCGTATTTACGTGATTCACGTGAATAATATTTTTACTTTATTCAATTACTTATGTTATAATATTCACGTGAATAAAAATCGCGTACTTTAGCAGAGCCGAACTTTCAATATTTTTTTGTGTTACTGAGACCGAGTACGCCAAAATATATGAAAAAACTAGAATAAGCGGGATATCTCGAAATGGAGCGAGAAAGGCCAAAAATAACCACTTTTTACGTGTTTCTAAGGGGGATGACATTATCGAGACGCGATAATAGAGGAGTCGCACTATACCAAAACTGTACACTAAAAATATTAAAAAAACAGAAAAAGCGGGATATCTCGAAAACGGAGCTAGAAAGGCAAAAATAACCACTTTTCAAATAAAGCTCAGTAAAGCTAAATTATGCGAATACTATTCACGTGAATCACGTGAATTCGCACCTCACATGTAGTTCGTGAATAAAATACACGTGTAGTTGAGGCTCGTGTATTTTATTTAATTCTTCCAATTTAATGTTATTTTTAATGCCAAAATAGTTTCTTATCATGATAACAGTAATTTATTGTTTATAATTAATACAAGCATTTTCTTTCTCACAAAATAAATAAATTTTTTATAAAAAAATCACTCCAAATAAACTTCTATTGAAAGACATGTTTTATGTTTTATAACGAAATTGAACTAAAATTGGTGATCATAAATAATACTGTGATATCTTTTAATTAAAAAAATCGAAGACAATCCTTAACAGCATGGTTTCATTTATTTTGTGGTATGAGGAATCGAACTGTATCATTAGTAGACTGCCGATTATATGCAATTTTTTTTTTAGCTTTTGAACCAAGAATTTCAGGGGTCAAACCTATTCAGTCGAGTCTGCCTTGGTTCGGAAATGGGAAGATTGATCAGTTGGAAGGAAAGTGAAATCAAGAGAAAAAAATGTAGAATGTTGTATCTGTGGCAGAGCACTATATCAACATGCGAATTTGAATCTGAGGCATGTGTTATGCCTTTACCTCAGTCAATTCGAGTAATTAAGCAATCTCATACCACAAACATCTCTGCCACCAACTACAACTTCCAAGGTCGTATATATTGATTAATTTCAGTTGATTAGAAATGAGGAAAGAATTAAAGAAAGGTATAAGCGTAGGACCATGGCTAGACCGGTATTCGAACCCGCAACCTCTGGGTTGGCAGTCAAACACGCTAACCACTCGACTACCGAGGCCCCAAAATGCATATCGCACACTAAATACAAAACAGTCACAACTCAAAAAAATTGACTTTTCAGGAGAAGCGAAAAATAAAACCCTTTGGTTGATACTACAGAAGAAAAGCTATTTTCATTTAAACACACAAACTTCATTCTTCCAGTTAATGACGAAAATAATGAAAAAGATACTGAGATATGTGTTTTGTGAATTGATTTATAACAAAAAGTCGGTATAAAAAAATTTTGAGTTGTGACTGTTTTGTATTTAGTGTGCGATATGTTGCATACAACTTGGATATGTTGCATATATCTTGAATATGTTGCATACAAGTTGCATTCGTTGCATACAACTTGCAAATGTTGCATATATCTTGTATATATTGTATACAACTTGCCTTGCATATGTTGCATGCAACTTGCATATGTTGCTTTCAGTGCTACAAGGGGGACCAAAGGATAAAAACACCTTCATATTTTCTTGATTACAATGAGACATCACCTTTTCAACTTGCATATAACTTGCATATAAATTGCATATTGAAAGAATCTGTAGGATACTCTACATAATATAGAAATATAACGATAAGACCCGTTGAAACATTTATTTTGAGAAAATAATTTATCTGCATACAAGTCCGCAGTCTAATCATTAGTTTTTTAAGTTTGCATCACGCCTTCATTCAAAATGTTTTGTAGAAAATTTTGCCGCCAAGTGAAGATTTTTCTTTGAAATAATCTGTTGACCAATTTTTTGATTTTTCAGGTTATATTCTATTTTTATGGTATGTAATTTGTATCAGGTTGGCTTTTTCGTCTAGATGTCTTTCGAACAGTTGTTCAGTATATCTCAGGCTTTATATTTTGTAAATATACCAAATACCAAAAAAGAGGTCTTCGGCACCGTTAGATTAAAATTCCAAAATTTTATATATTTTTCCCGACTTTTTCACACTGTAAAAAAATATTTAAATACATGCGCAAAACACATGTCTTGGGTCCCATTAGGTCCAAATTCCAATAAATTTCATTTGTCTGCGTTTTAATATGCTTATGGCTATAACATGTTTAATTTATGTCTAATTTTTACAAAAAAATATTACTTTTGTTATTCGACGTCAGTTTTGTGAACAAACCTTACAATATAAACTATTACTACTATTTTGCAACCAGTTTTTAACCCATTCTTGCGCATAACCAGACCCACTCATACAATTTTGATAAAATTTAATACACGATCTACAATTGATTCAAAATAATCACAAACAAAATACCTCAATGCGTCGCTCAGATATTTAATGGGTATTTTTCTACCCATTCAGCCATCGGGATAACTTTTTTCCGATTCTTTTTTAAATTATTGCAATGTGTATTTTACGAAAAACTACTAACTGAGATCTGCATCGATTACTTTAAGCGGTAAGAAACTAAAGGTAAGAAACTAAAAATGTAGCGTGTGTTTCACTTATTTGTAAAGAGTTGAAGTGTTATAGTAAAAAAACAGTTTCTATTGATCAGTTGTGAAACATCGTAGTGTATACTTAGTAAAAAATAGAATTTGTATTGATTAACACAGTAATAATGACATAAAAATCGTAAATTTCAAATATTGAGTGGTGCATCGGTGTCCCGGTAAGCAATTCTGTTTATCAATATTTTTCCAATAAAAGCTATCAAATATGAAATATGTATATTAGACCGGATCATTCTTATATGGATACAAGAAATTTCAACCGGTCGGAGTCTCAAAAGTTAGAGGAACTCATTAAAATGATTTCTGCATATTTTTTTTTTCAAATCGGAGAAAAAACGCCGAAGCATGTATATATAATTAAAATTGCTTCGGCGGTTTTTCTCCGATTTGAAAAAAAAGTATGCAGATATCATTTTAATGAGTTCCTCTAACTTTTGAGACCCCGACCGGCGGAATCTAAATTTCGATCCGGTCTAATGTATATATAAAATATATGTGAATTTTCAGAAAGAAAACCAAAAAATAGCCACAGAGTCCAAGCCATATTCAAATCGAATAAAAAATAAAGGAGTTATGGCAAATTTAAAATTGGGATATTTACATATGTAAATAGTACCAAAGTGAGGGTTAAGGGCTGTCCCAGCCTCCATACAACTGAAGATAATGTTCCCAAGAAGCTTTAAATGGCATGTTTGACTCTCTGAATAAAAGTTGTAAGACAAAATGAAGATGTTATGACACCATAAATAAAAATATCTTTAAATGGTGTCAAAACACTGTCAAAATAGTATTTTCACCACAACTTCATTGTATGGTAAGATATCGTCAATTTTTGTGTACAATTGTAAGGATCTCAAAGATCAAAATTACATATCCTCAGAAGCCATTGTGATGCGATTGCCTTGGAGAAGTTTTAACAAAATTTAGTTGGACAACCGCCCTTGACCTATCAAGATTCGACATTAGTTTTACAATAAATTAAAAATTTTAAATACTAACAATATTATTAGTTTACTAACAAATATTGTTTTAATGCAGGAGGCCCTCAAAAATCTTCAAACCCATTTTTTTGGAAACGCCTTGCTTATTCAATAATATAGGTAAATATCTTACCCTACAGCATTCGAAACTAGTAGGTACAAAACTAGCGATTTCACAAGCTCCTCTGTGGAGAGTACTAGTTCTACTTCAATCTACTTTATTCCCATTCAACTGGCGAATTTTTAGTGAAGATGTCATTGAAAGGGAACAATTGCTAAGCTTTAACATTCCCATTCACTAGTGCTATAGGGCGAGTTAATGCGCTAGGCAAAATACAAAAAACGAACTTTACAAGGCATTGTGAAATCAATATGCAGTTAAATTTTCTTTTTTTGTAATTTTAATTTTGTTTTCATGTTAAGACAAATTATTGAATCGTTTGATCTTCTGTCGTCTTCGCACACAAACGTGCCGTTCGCATATATGATATATCTGAGCTGTTAAAACTTATTTTGAAATCAAAAATAATCATGAATTTATTGATTATCTCCAGTTAAGATCATAAAAAAACAACAAGAACGGAAAATATCATATATCAGAGCAAAATTTAATTTTTCTTAACTCAATGAATCAACAAATTTGATGAACTTTTTACCCTTTATAACAGAAAAATGGGATGCTATTCAAGAAATTTCGCTTCTTTTTTCACCCCTTCTGCTCATGGTAGAGATTTAATGCAAAGGTGACTTAATGCTTAACCCATGTATTCATTTAAGAGCTAACCTTTAAGGATTCTGTGTGATGCTGAACTCGTCGATCTTGTTTGTTTTCTTATGGTTTTGCAATTCTCTAATCGTGTCACCTTTATCATTAAAATTGGTTTATATTTCAAAACAAAAATGCAAAAAATAAGAAGAAATTTTTCCCCTTTTTTATCATAAGAAATGAGACTGTGATCTTGTGCACATCTTGAAGTTCGTGTTTGACAACTTTGATATTAATTTGTTTGTAATAATTTTGACAGATTTTGAACCAATTTAATGAGCTCTTGACAGTTTTGATGGACATTTGACCGTTATAAATTATTTGTGGAAATACAGCTAAGATGATTTTGATGTCAGATGCTGTTTTTAAAGGAGTTTTTAAAATTTGTAAGAAAATAACCGGTTGATAAATTCACTCTGAGACAATAAACTGCTATGCTCAGCTTGAAGCTATTTTTAAGCGGCTAAAATTGATTTTATGACTGAAAGCTTAAGTGTGTTCTAACACATGGTATAGCATTATTAATATTTAATATTATCGATTCACGAATAAAATCCCCTTTAAAGGAAGCTTAAACTGCCTCGACAACTGTAGCTCACAGAACAACAAGAACCAAAAGAACACTGCGATAACAACTGATAAGAGCTTCTAGTGGAATTCTACTCGGTGGCGCTGTCTCCGTCGGTTGATAGGGTATCCACAAGAACTCCATGACAATGTTTTCAACGCCAGATACTGTGAAGAATCTCATAGGAAATGCCTTAGCTTCGAATATATTTATTTCTAATATTTCGAAGTGGTGTAATTTTGTTGTTGCTCCCGTTAGTACTCATGTTATCCTTGTCTGGCCTCAGCTTAGTTTAGCTATGATTTCCACAACTTTTGGGAATGTGTTTGAAAGAACAGACCAGAAAACTCTGCGCACGCACACTAATCCCAACACATACACTCACCCGAACAAAATGAGTTTGAGTGACTTTTAAAAGAGTGCAGAACCTTCGTTGAAAGAAGGCGGTGCTCTTTGTCTGCCTTGCTCTCTATACTTTACAAACTGAATTTTGAGTGAATTGAGGTTTCGTCAAAAAAATTTATTCAATTGAGTTTTTTTTTTTCTTTATGGCGGCAACTCGGCAAGAGTTGAATTTAACAGATGTTGAGATTTGATGTTAGATTTAACATTTAAATAAAAAACATTAAAGCGAACATAAAAAATTTTGTAAGAATTTCAATTTAAAATTTAAAATAATATGAACACTGAGACATTTTCTTTTCAAAAATATTGTCTAGCTTATGTGTGCATGGGCATCCGCAGGGTTTTTTCCTGGGGGGGAAACAAGCCCATATAAAAATGGGTCTAGAATATTATTTGACTAAGGTATGTATTTTTGTTTTCTGGGATTTTCGTTACAAATTTTGTTATTATTTTTTGTTTAAATAAAGTTTATTTAATTTTTAAAAATTAAAAATAAAGTTTTTTATCAACGTTGAACCAATTTTTTTCAAATAGACAGTCCTTATATGGATATTAGCTCAACTACTTTTACTGGATTCCCAATAAATTTGTTTTAATTATTTAATCTGAATACCTACGGAATTTAATTTGTATTCATTTGTTGATTTTTCTTCAATTATATTTCTAGTTTGTTTTTTATTTTTCAAAAAGCGTTTCATCTTATCTCAAGTCTCTTGATCATCGACCCAATGTTATGTTCATGGGAAATGCTCAACGGAGTTGCTAAGAGATCAACATGCATCGAAAAATCACGAATAGTACTTCGAGTTATGGAGAATTTCGAGTTAGGGATGTTTCATGTAATTCGTTCTTAAGTCATACAATAAAATTGTAGAACAATTTCGCTGTGGATGTGTTTTTTGGCTTCCTGGCAGCTTTGACCTGTGTAAATTTAAAACAAATGTTCACCTCCACAATTCTCCATTTTTTTCACCCTCCAACTTATCTAATTTCCATATTTCAAATCAATACCTATGAATACAATGCTTTATTATTTATAAGGGCAGCCCTTGAACCAGTGGCGTAGATAGGTTTTGGTTCTGGGAGGGGTCCGGAAAAAAATTAAGTTAATATATAATTGTTAGCGTACCCATTAAGTGTCTGGAATTTTCAAAAGTAACATTTTTTGTACTCCCCGCGAACTTTCCTAGAGAATGGGTGTTAAAAATAAGATCTGTAAAAATAAACTTGATCTGGTGTAGGTACACAGAAAATTCAATCTCAGATAGTTTTTTTTTTTTGGTATTATAAAGAATCAATTGACAACAATTTTCATATATGGCTGATGGCTCTGGGGGAGGGGGGTTCCGGACCCGTGTACCCCCCATATCTACGCCCTGAAATTTCATTCAGGCTAAAACTAAAAAAACGTACCTCAACTCATTCGAGATCCCGAGTAAAATTAACACTTTCTAACTCAGGCTGCACAGTGTTCGTACAACGGCCACACAAGAAAAATCGTAAGAAAAAGCCGCTAAACCGGGTGCTTGCAGGACAATTCGGCCGCTCAGATCTGTACAGGGGTCCATTTTTCTAGTCTAGGGGTCATGTGACCCCTCATGTACCCCCCTTATAACTGTCTCACAAGAAAATATCATACAAATTTTTTAAGGACTTTCGCATCCTATTTTCATGAGTGTTTCGCTGTGAATATTGCTATGAAAATACAATTTTCTTGGAAAATAAAGATGCCTATCAGACCGTTTCTATGGACAAAAATCAAAAAATTTACTATCAAAAAAATCATAAATTGGAAAGGAAAAATAAATATGAAGAGTTTCCATTTTCAGTCCAACAAAATAATTTTTTGTAGAACTACACCTGTTCAAATTCGATACTTTTTTAGATTTCTTTTTTTATGGTAAAAGTTTTGGGGGCTCTAGGCAAATTTTTATACCCTTAATCTGAAAGGTCAGGGTATATTAACTTTGTGCAAACGTTTGTAACGCATAGAACGAAGCGAGTCCGGTATAGAAAAATATATATATTCTTGATCAGGGTCACCTCGTGAGTCGAGCTATCCATGTCCGTCCGTCCGTCCGTCCGTCTGTCTGTTCGTCTGTCCGTCTGTGTGTTGTTTTCAGACATGACCGACAATTAAAATTACGATAAACGCTAGAACGTATTCCCTAATCTTTGACTGACTTATGACTGCAATTTAGTATTTCGTTGCCAAAAAAATTGATTATTCATAACAGTAACAAACAACCGTTATTCAAAAAGCGCGCGTAAACACAGGATAAGAAGAAGGAGTTGATATAATTAAATGAAACTTGGTGCACATGGTCACATGGGTCCAAGGATCTACACTATTGAATATTTTTGGAATCCCCCAACGGACACGCCCACCTCGCATGCAGCCCAAAAATTTAAAACTGCATAAATAAGCTCATAATTAACCTACAACAATAAAATTTGGTGCTTATGAGTTTTATATCAACACAAAGATGTCTTCAAAAAATTGGTGTCATCCGCTCACGGACACGCCCACCTCCCATACAACCCAAAAATTTAAAACACAATAAATAAGCTTCTTTTAAATCTACAGAGATAAAACTTGGCACGTATGTTTTTTATAACAAAATCAAGATGGTTTTGAAAAATAGACATCATCCACTCACGGACACGCCTACCTCCCGGGAGCGGGTCGAAATTTCCCTTACCAAAATTGCCCTTGACAAAATTCACCCTCACAAAATTTCCATTTCCAAAATTGTCCCTTTTTAAAATTTCCCTTTTTTAAAATTGTACTTTACAAAATTACCCTTTACGAAATTTTTCCTTTACAAAATTGCCCATTGATAAAATTTTGAATTTAATACTGAGAAAATTATCAATGCACCTTTATCAAACAAAAGTTTTATTCAAAAATTAATTTAATACAATTATGCAAAAAGCCAAAACAAAAAATCATCATTTAAATTGGGTTTGGGTCGATAATGCCCTTATACAAAATTTTTTCCCCCCTAGATTTGTTTCCAATACAAAAATTTCAGACATGACCGACAATTAAAATTACGATAAACGCTAGAACGTATTCCCTAATCTTTGACTGACTTATGACTGCAATTTAGTATTTCGTTGCCAAAAAAATTGATTATTCATAACAGTAACAAACAACCGTTATTCAAAAAGCGCGCGCTTTTCCACAGTATCAAGATATTATTTTTTAATTTATTTTGTGTACAATTTTGTAAAGGGAAATTTTGTAAAAAGGAAATTTTGTAAAGGGAAATTTTGTAAAAAGGAAATTTTGTAAAGGACAATTTTAAAAAAAGGCAATTTTGTAAAGTAAAATTTTGTCAATGAAATTTTGTATAAGGGCAATTTCGACCCCAACCCCTACCTCCCATACAACCCAAAAAGTTTAAAACTCAATAAATAAGGTTATGTTTGTCACAGAGAAATTAAATTTGGTATGTATGTATTTTATACCAAAACTACGGTGTGTTCAAAAATTGGGAGTAATCCGTCCATGAACTCGCCCACCTCCCATAGCAAAAGCACAATAAAGGCATTAACTTTGAGGTACAGGAATAAAACTTGGTATATGTTAAAGTCAATATTTTTTTCGAAAAACACACTTTCAAATTTGAAACATCACCAAAAATTGAAAAAAATTTTTTTCACAAAAGCTCCTGCCATACGATAACCAATTTTGTTAAGATTTAAAAATGTCATTTTTTTCCAGATCGGACAATTTTTGCCATTCCTTTTCGTGTTTTTCTTTGCCGCCAGCTTGGAGCTCTATAAAACCATGTTGAAGTGAAAAATATATTTTTTGAATTTTTTTTCTTGTAATTTGTTTAATTTTCTACAATAATAAAAAAAATTTTGGAAAAATTTTTGTTTTCGACTCAGTTATGAAAACAAGGTCTGTTTTCTCTGCCGCGAATGTTATGTCCCTCCTTAATATAATTTCTTGAAGCTAACAAATATTTATGTTTTATATTTAAACTATTATTATTTACAATTAAAAATAAAAATTGTTTTTAATTTTTATATTTTTTTAAAAATAGTAATTTTTGTTAAGATTTGAAAAAGTAATTTTTTCCAGATCGGACAATTTTATCCATTAAACAATTGATTATTCGAAGTCAGAAATATTCCTGATTTTTTTATCAAAATTTCAACATTACCAATACCTCATATCTTTGCCTTTGACAAATGACCAGATGAAAGGTCAGTCAGCTGACAAGAAGCCAAGTATAGTAAAAATTAAGCAATGCCTCCTTTTATCTTCTCCATTCTGTGAGTATCATTTCTAAATGAAAGTGTTTCAATGAAAAGCGAAATATACATCATTAGAAAGAAAATGTTCTCAAAACGTAGCACATATTTAAGACATGACAAATCGATATTCAGCCACTTTTGACAAATTGACAGATTTAAAGGTGTTTTTAATTACTCCACCATTCATTGAACGGAACATCATTAGACCAAGAAAAACTTCGAAGATGTGCAAATATTGCCACAGTTTGGCAGAGAAAGAACCAGCATTCAATACCATGATGGTACATCATTAACGTTCATCTATCTCATGGCTCTGTGGGTTGTTAGAAGACAGTGTAGATAAAGAAGAAGCAGAAAGAAAAATCTAAAATTGACATTTGTCAAACGAAAACATAAAGTAAACAGAAAATGCAAATAAATGAAGTTAGAATCTGGTAAAATTTGGTAATATTTACAATTGGGGTGAAGACATTTACCATTAATTAATTATATTAGCTTCAAACTTGGATGCACACAATATCTATGAACAACGTTGTGCCGAATGCCAAGCGTTGTGATTTTGAAAAACACAAAGATTGAAACCATTATTCCAAATAATCGTCTATAGTCAAAGTTCAACATCAGCAAAAGGCAAAGTTTCAAAGTTGCTATTTTTTGCATCTTCATAAGTTTTAATAAAAGTTTTAAGATGTTTAAGATGTAAAAATGTCAATAATAGTTAATAGTAATAGTCATGATAACAATAATGAAAATTGGATCTTAAGCTATCAGCTCAATTATATTTTAATCTCAATTGTTCACTACCTACTCGTTGCAGCATTTTATAATCACGAACTGTTGTTTATAAAAACTATCTTGATACTTAAAAACAAACACATACAGACAGACAGACATCAATACTGGTAACAAAGTAGTTGGGTGCAAACGACGCGTGTCCACGAGGCCAGACCAACATAAGTGCGCAAGTCGCATAAAAAATTTAAACATGTAAACGACACATTGAAACACTTCCAATCATCAGCAAACAGTTGCTGTCAGAGCTCTATTGAAAACCTGATCAGAACCAGGTATCCACTACAATGGAGTAGCTGCAGCACAGAGGCTGCCGTTGAACAAAAAGGTTTAAGTCAGCGTCCAAGCATAAAAATGATAAATCGTGTGACATCGTTGTGACGCTAACAGAGCCCCACAGGCTATGAGCTGACCATCAATGCTGTTTAACAATTTGTCTACGTAGCGCCAGTGTGAAGCTGCCACATACCCAACATTACCCCGACCGAGTCATGGCATGCGAGACGAGTCCAAACAAGAATTTCTTCTCTCGGGCTATTCACAGTTTTTGTGTTAATTGAAAATAGTTTGCTAATGTTTTTTATCGCTTTCGGTGTGTTTTTTTGCAGAGGCTGCTGTTAATCACGGCGTTCCTCAATTGAGCCCATATTTAAAAAAGCATGAACCACACCTATCTACCGTCAGGATGGATATCAGCTGTAGTAAAACTCTCTCTCCTTACGCGCACAACTGCAGCTTCTTGGATGAGGTGCATTGAATAGAAAAACAAAAAAAAAAAAACTTTGAATGGAACGCACTTAACCTTATCGCTGGCAACATTTGACAGTGTGTTGCGTTATTTGTGCCACCTCTTGACCAAACAGCCGTTGGCTTGTTCGGAGTATAAAACATGCTTAAATATTTTGTAAGCTTAACGAACTTTGTAGTTCTGATTTTGAAGTTTTGTTCAAAGACAATGATTCCGGAGTGTGGTAACAAGAAGATTACAAGTTCTTTCACAATATAAGTTCACCATATTAGTTAAAATATCATCGACATAATTCTAATAACATGACGTGGTAACCTTAGAGCAGTTTTCAAGGGTCAACTGTGCAATCCTACAAAATCTGGTCAGATGACAATAAGAGCAGGTCAGGACTTATTAAAGTGCTTGGAAAAAACCCAAAAATCTATGCGAAATTCTATTCTGATGTTATTTTGATGTCAAAATGGACAAATTTGTGAACCACTATTATGGATTCAAAAATCACTTAAATATAAATCACGAATTCTCAGTCAATAAAGTTTAAGATCCCTACCATTTATTCTTTGATAGTAATACAAATTTGCAGATACTCATGAAATTTGAGCCTCTATTATTTTTTTTTTTTTAAATTCTTAATAATTATATTTTGGTTGTTCTATTTGTCAAATATATATGATGATTATCTTATCCATTATTTTTTTTATATAATTCCCCTCATTCCCCTTCTTACTCGTCACACCCGGAGATAATCTAAGGTCACATTTTTCCCATTTTAAAGCTTAAAAATATAGAAATTTTTCCAATTTTTCCAAATATTTTCAACAAAATTTTAATAAACTTGATTATAGTTACGTCAAGAATAGTCTCATTGTGGCAAATGGACTAAATTTCTATGTCGAATTAGAAGTTTCAGTTTTGAAGCAAGTGCCCGCCGCACCCCTCACAGGTGCTTGAGTAACCGTAATTATTAAACTAGTATAAATAATTACATTATGTTTTAATTATGTTTTAATTATGTTTTAACTTTTTGAACCCTTTGAACTTCATCAAATGAACGCTATAGAAAATTGCTTAAATTTTAACCAGTTAATATCATTTTCAACACAAAAACGAAGTGAAACGTCTCTATAGAAAGAGCCTTATGAAAATCTTCAAAACTGCATAAGAGCTTAAGTGCAAATTTTATTTTTTTTTTTAAATTATACATATATTTGTTTCAAAATTCGATCGTCAGTCTTTTACCTAAATGCTCAAACAATTTTAAGCAAATGATTTTTTTAAGTTCGATGAAATAAATGGTTTTATGGAAAGACGTTTTGCGCCTATCTCCAAAAAAAAAAACAAACAAGTAAAGAAAGTCTAAAGTCGGTTTAGCCCGACTATGAAATACCCTAAACCTACTTTTTCAAAATACCATAATAGCATTGAAAATGGGCGTGTCCGTGAGAAGATAAAGCCCATATTTTATATGCATTTCAATTTTGATGAAAAATTTACAAAAATTTGTAAAAACTTCAAGTTTTATTCCTGTAGCTCACTTGTTAATGCCTGAATATTTTCGCTATTGTGGGTTGTATGGGAGGTGGGCGTGTTCGTGGACATACCAAATTTCATCTCTTTAGGTTAAACATGAGCTTATTTATTAAGTTTTCAATTTTTGGATTGCTTGGGAGGTGGGCGTGTCCGTGGTTGGATGACATCCATTTTTCAAAAACATTTTTGTTTTGTAATAAAATACAAACGTACCCAATTTTATCTCTGTAGGTTAAACATGAGCTTATTTATTGAGTTTTAAATTTTTGGGTTGTATGGAAGGTGGGCGTGATCGTGGGCGTATGACATCCATTTTTCAAAACATCTTTGTTTTGTTATAAAATACACAATTATGAACTCATTTATGCAGTTTTCAATTTTTGTGTTGTATTGGGGGTAGGTGTGTTCGTGCGCGGATTCCAAAAAATATTCAATATTGCAAAACCTTGGATCCTTGTGACATTGTAATTGGATCCGAGTTTCATCCAATTATCTCGACTCCTTCTACTTATCCTGTGTATACGGACAACACACAGACGGACGGACATAGATAGCTCGGCTCACGATGTAATCCTGATCAAGAATATATATCCTTTTCTATACCGGATTCGCTTCGTTCTATGAGTTACAAACGTTTTCACAGAGTTAATATACCCTGACCTTTCGGGTTTAGGGTATAAAAAACGATAACAAGAAGCAAATTAAAGATTATATTTTCAAATAAAAATAATTCAATCGGTATTATTGTAGGTGTAATACTAAACAGTTTTATGAAATATTGTAAAGTTTATTGTTGCATTTACAAAAAAGGACTTTAAGGAGGGACATGACATTCGCGTCAGAAAAAAAAGACCTTTTTTAAAAAATTCATAACTCAGTCAAAATCAAACATTTTTCCAAAATTTTTCACTCCAACATGGTGTTATAGAGTTCCAAACTGGCGGCAGAGAAAAAAACGGGACCTCGTGGTTGCAGCGCTGGGAGTCGCAAAAATTGTCCGATCTGTGAAAAAAATTACTTTTTTAAGTCTTAACAAAATTGTTTATCGTATGACAGGAGCTTTTTTTAATTTTTTATTTCAATTTTTGGTGATGTTCCAAATTTGAGAGTGTGTTTTTTCAAAAAAAAATATTGACTTTAAAAATTCATAACAAAAATAAACAAAAAATTTCGTCAAAAAATGAACCCGACCATTACAAAAACATGGTTTCGAGATACACGCGTTTAAAGTTTGTGAACAAAGAAAAAAAAAAATTAACATTAAAAATGCGCTCTCACTAATCCGGCTGTAACTTTTGAACCCGTAAAAATTTTTCCATGAAACTTTTTTTCTTAGAATTTTAAGAATATTTCCTAAAATACAAAATTATTTTAATAAAAAAAGTAAATTTAAAAAAACGGCCAATGTCATGTCCCCCGTTAATGCTGTATCCTACTCATCGCTACTGATGAACAACGTCACTTTTTGTTTTGATTTTGTGTACAAAAATTAGCATTTTTTTACACATTAAAACAAAAAATACCTATTTTGCTGCGATAAAAAATTTCTATATTTTCGATAAAAGCAATTTTCTCTTTTTCAAATAAAATCTTCAACAATTAAAATAAATTTTCACATTTTCGAAGAAATATTTCTTCACTTGCGGAAAATGGAAAAATTTCAATATCTCTAATCATGATAAGTATTTTTCTCGCACAAAAAAAATTCTCATTTATAGAGAAAAATTTATTGAAAATGAAAAATTGTTCCAATATTTTGATAAAAAGTTCGCAGTGCGAAGTATTTTGTTCAACAAAAACAAATCTTTACTCAAAAATAAAAAAGTCTTCTTCTCTAACAACGATATATTTTTATATATTTCTCTTTTTCATTGCAGTTTGAATAATTTTTAGGGAATTTTTAAGGTCTCATTTAGAAAAACGCGTTCTCTGGAACAAAGTCTATACCATTTTTCTCTAAATATGTTGTCTTTTTATCATATTCCGTGAAAAAATCATTCCGACCTAGGAAAACGTTATCCTCACAACATAACATTGCTACTTTTTTTTCCGAGAAGCCTCAAAGCCTCAAAGCTCTCTATCAAAATTTCGTAAATTTTAATAAAGCTTTAATATGAAAATTCTTCTTCCTCACAAACATACACCCTACAAACCGCTTCTCTAATCTTAAGTCCCATGTGTAGAGTAAACAATTAATTTTCAATTTATACACAAAACTTTTCAATTATTTAAACACTTGTCTACATATGTCGCGTAAATCGTGCTATGTTTAACTATTTACACATTCTGCCTGGTTTCTTGCCACCAACCCCCGCTTATGCCAACAAACACATTGTCGTTTAGTATTCTCAGGATAATGGGCACTCGATGCTACTACATCCTAGCAAACATATTCATTGTTGTGCTGTGTATGAATTTCAATTTCTTTCGCGTTTAACTTTTATAATGCTTCCGGGTAGAAACTTCCAACACCATGAATCTTATGCGCATAAATTTTAAGAAGAAGCTGCTTCATGAACAATAAAATATTTAATGGTTAAAATTGTCTTCTCTTCCTTTCCATCAACTTGCTTACATCCAACATATCATTTATGATTATGATACATACTGAAGATACATATTTGAATATGGCGAAAAGCATTTGACATACACGCCACTATCTGCTGCTTTACGGAATTGCCAAATAATAAGAAATAGCTGCCAGCTAGAAACAGCATCCTTTCCATTAGCGCCATCAGCCAGCAACAACATATGTGGCAAGTGTGAGTATATGCTTGTGTGCGTGTGTGAGTCTGAGATAATGCGTATGCAGCTTTTATTGCCTTTCTTCCACTTGTTATCCTTTTGTGCCACTAAATGTCATGCCTCACGCCTTTTGCCATCAACGGCTTTTATAACAATTGCTTCCTGTTACAGATCCATGCTGATATGCTTCTTCGTCTTGCAGCTCTAAACTTCCGACAGCTTCTAATTATCCTGTCGGCACGGTAGAATATGCAGAGGTAGATAAGCTAACCGGCATAATTTCTGTTTTCTTTGTCAACGATATGTCACAGCATGTTTCAACTGTTGTGGTGTTAAGTAAATTCAAAAACAAAAATTATGAAAATTTAATTAGTTTAAATAAGAAAGAAGAAAATTATATAATGCTTTTCAAAGCGATATAAAGCTCTTCTATAGAAATATAGAATTCTATAGAATGTCTTAAAACTTAATTAGGCAACAACAATTTTATTATATTTACAAATAAAATCGTTTAATTTATGTCAAAATCAATATTAATTATGATTTAATCAAAAAGTATTCTTAGCTACACCAGCATCAACATCAACAACAACAACAGACTAATCTCACAGAGTTGAACTCTTGAACCATACAAGAATGCAATCAAATAATTGCCACAAAGTGTGCCACAAATAGTGAACTTCCAAGTTTAACAGAACTGCACTGACCACAACTACAGTGCAATAGAATTCACCGTCATTACCACAAACGCACAAATCGAAAACGTTAAAAATTACTCAACCGTTATCATAAAGTAAGAAATAAATTCTTTAGCGATATCTTTACAACTGCCTCTGATGACTTCAATTAATCTGTAAAAGCGCCCACGCAGCCACAGACATGGCCTTCGCAATGTAGGAAGCCAGAGTCTTCACGCTAAGTTCTTTGCGAATAGAATTTAAACCTGCACCCAGAATGCTCTGCCCTCTACGAAGCAAAAAAATAAACAAAAACAAAAATACGAAACAATGATTAGTGTTGCTACGAATGCAATTGACCCGATTCCCCATTAAGGTTTTATTCTTCCAATGCAGCTTCGCGCGAATGATGAACTATGGCCACCTCACAAAATTCGCCTCAAAAAACGGTAAATTGTGAAGACCAAATCTTCAGCATTTATTTTATTACCACAAAAAAGTAAAAATAAAGAAATTTATATATAAAAAAAAAAAAAAGTATAAAGTATTAAGTATTAAGTATTCAGTATTAAGTATTAAGTATTAAGTATTAAGTATTAAGTATTAAGTATTAAGTATTAAGTATTAAGTATTAAGTATTAAGTATTAAGTATTAAGTATTAAGTATTAAGTATTAAGTATTAAGTATTAAGTATTAAGTATTAAGTATTAAGTATTAAGTATTAAGTATTAAGTATTAAGTATTAAGTATTAAGTATTAAGTATTAAGTATTAAGTATTAAGTATTAAGTATTAAGTATTAAGTATTAAGTATTAAGTATTAAGTATTAAGTATTAAGTATTAAGTATTAAGTATTAAGTATTAAGTATTAAGTATTAAGTATTAAGTATTAAGTATTAAGTATTAAGTATTAAGTATTAAGTATTAAGTATTAAGTATTAAGTATTAAGTATTAAGTATTAAGTATTAAGTATTAAGTATTAAGTATTAAGTATTAAGTATTAAGTATTAAGTATTAAGTATTAAGTATTAAGTATTAAGTATTAAGTATTAAGTATTAAGTATTAAGTATTAAGTATTAAGTATTAAGTATTAAGTATTAAGTATTAAGTATTAAGTATTAAGTATTAAGTATTAAGTATTAAGTATTAAGTATTAAGTATTAAGTATTAAGTATTAAGTATTAAGTATTAAGTATTAAGTATTAAGTATTAAGTATTAAGTATTAAGTATTAAGTATTAAGTATTAAGTATTAAGTATTAAGTATTAAGTATTAAGTATTAAGTATTAAGTATTAAGTATTAAGTATTAAGTATTAAGTATTAAGTATTAAGTATTAAGTATTAAGTATTAAGTATTAAGTATTAAGTATTAAGTATTAAGTATTAAGTATTAAGTATTAAGTATTAAGTATTAAGTATTAAGTATTAAGTATTAAGTATTAAGTATTAAGTATTAAGTATTAAGTATTAAGTATTAAGTATTAAGTATTAAGTATTAAGTATTAAGTATTAAGTATTAAGTATTAAGTATTAAGTATTAAGTATTAAGTATTAAGTATTAAGTATTAAGTATTAAGTATTAAGTATTAAGTATTAAGTATTAAGTATTAAGTATTAAGTATTAAGTATTAAGTATTAAGTATTAAGTATTAAGTATTAAGTATTAAGTATTAAGTATTAAGTATTAAGTATTAAGTATTAAGTATTAAGTATTAAGTATTAAGTATTAAGTATTAAGTATTAAGTATTAAGTATTAAGTGTTACTTCGATGCTGCTCAATATTGGTTTAAGAACAATTTGAATATTAAAAATTCTTGACTAAATTGACGAAATTATCAATTTCGAGGATCCTACATTTTAAATTATAGATTTCGATTTCAGCGCAATTTGTAACAAATTCAATTTTGAGCTTCAATTATGAAACGCTGCAGGTGTCCAAATTATATAAAAATTCGATTTACCTGAAAGAGAAAAAAAAAATTTTGTGAGAAAATCAAACTAAATCAAAGTTTACGGCCAACAAAAACAATAATAAATGAAATCACAGGCAGCTGCAAATGAAGATTTTTAGTTCTTCTATAAAGTGGAAATGGAGATTAACTTTCAAGAAGTACAAGTACAGTATTATACAAAAAATACAATATAAGTTCACTTATCAATGTGAAGACGAAGATGAAGAACACAAGTTGAATTGTCAAAGTTCAGGGTTTGAGAACGTGATGCGCTTTTGGTAAAAACTAAGCGGTAGCTGCTTCTGATGCCGCCTTCGAAAAGCTGCAACAAAAGTGTTCCGACTTGCCGTGCTTGCGCTCATGCGCAGGTTTCGATACTATTGACATCCATTGAATGTCCGATTCAAGTAAGCCCAAGAGTGACATTTCGACCTCACGCGGTGCATGCTTCAATAGCGTTTGCTTCACTGTTCAGCACATGCGGACTTCTTCGATTGCGTTGCTGTGCATTGCCTTGGATTTCGGTGAATGCAATCTTTGCTAATTATATGTGCTCAATATGAATTTTGTATTTTTTGTGTGCATAACAAAATTTTAAATAAACGTATGTGAGCATGTGATCTCTTGGATTGGCACGTGTTTCACGCTGATATTTAGCAGAAAATCAACACAAAATTTAGCTTTGCAAAAAGCTGTACTACTGAAGGGCTGGTTATATCTGATTTTTGATACTAACGGAAACACAAATGGCCTTAAGGAACAATAATTTGTATATTTTTTGTTGAGTGAACTTTCTTTTCTGGACTTATCGATATAGTGCAAACCTATTTAATCAAGTTTTAATGCAGTTATTGACGTTAATCGAGACTCTTTTCGCTTTTATCATTCTTAATATGTTCAATTTTATTTTTAAAACCAACAAGAATTAGAATCCAAATTGGATGTCTCTTTAAGTTTTGTTCTAACTATTAATATTTTGTCTTTTGTTTCTTCAGACACTTGCTTGTTAATTAAGCTTTAGTGACACTGACAACATTCGAAAGAGTTAATTCCTCGCTAAGAACTCTCTTAACATGTTTTTACATCAAGTTATGCATTAGCCAAATATAACATATTTTGTTTTAACCTTTTTAATCTTTGCTCAAACCAACATATAATATAATAACTAACATCAACAGACACAATCTATTAACAGTTGAGCAGGTTTCATTACAACAGCCCCGAATAGGTGAACCTTCTCATTGGAACTGGGCAAGTGCAGCACGCACAAGCATACCGCATTTTCAGGCCAAGTGGAAATCATCGATTATTGCGTATTGAATGCATTGCGTGTAATCGGTTGAAGACGGCAAGAGTTGCAATTTACTGCACACTGACTATAACCACGTCTGCAGCAGGCTTCATACAAATGTACAAAAATACATTTGTGCATATGTTACATACTTCGCAGACATTGAGTCCATGACTCCATGGCTCCATAGTTTCATGAGCTCTAAATACAGTTTCAATTGACGATTGCTCTGAACGACATTGAATGCATTTGATTGCCGAGAGATCGAAGCTTTGGTCGTCGATCCGTTAGCAACGATGGAACACCACCAATTGTGGCGCAGTCAGATGAATTTAAGAATTTATTAAAAACAATTTGTAAACAAATTAAATGAATGATAGACTAATTGACCGCCACTGGGATTTAGAAATAAAACTCATACTTAGAACTCTCAATTGACTACCAGAAGTTGATAAAGTTGTTGATTTATTGAAGGTGAGTGTACAATATTTTTTTTTTTTTTTTTTTTTTTTTTTGATTTGAAGTTACTCTAGAATTCCGTAGAATAACTAGAGCTGAATTGGCCAATCCGAAGATTAAAACGCCATCACCAATTATGTTTGTTGTATCCTTAGTTAAAATTTATTATCAAGTACATGTGATTGCTTATCGAAAACTCGAACGCTCTCACTTTTTTATATTAAACGAATACATCTCAAAAGCTCGAAGTGGGACTTCCGCGCAACTGACTGTATATTTACTTAAACCACTTCGAAACTTTATATGATGTTTTTAATTAAAATTGATTTTTTATTATCGATTGGAGCTTTACACCCTCCATGGTGAGGAGATTAACCGGAAGTGAACAATATTTTTACTGTTGAATTTCCATAAGACCTCAGTTGTCAATATTTTAATATTAAAATTAATAATTTCCTACAGATATCTCTTTTTGAAGATTAGTTTGAGATATTTGTGCGTGTGTTTTAACTTATGGATATATTTTTTTTTGAGGAACAATAACTATAAAAATCTATAAAAATGTCTATGATTATCAATAAAAACAACTTTAAGTTGCAAGTTTTGACGGTACTCATCCAAACATATAACTGACAAAATGTCGAAGATTTCATCTAACTAAATTCTTAGCAAATTAATTCTTATAAATAGCATTTAAGTCTGCAAAGAAAACGGCACTGCAGATCATTTAAAGCCAAGTTTTATCAAAAAATATTTTCTTGGAAATTCAATTTTAAATGAACTTGAGTACTTTCTTGACAGCGTTGCATGTCATTTCTCTGAACATCAAGTTCAAATAGATACAGATTGTTTGTATTCGGCTCAAAACATTTTGTCAAAAATAGTTCCGTTGACTCATATTAATTCATTTAAATCAATCAATTCAATTTGCTTTCCAATAAATTCAAACAAGAATTTAATTTAAATAAATTAAGGCCGACGCACTGAATGTCGCCACTTTTGCTACTCAAACGTGCACATAGAAATATTCTTGAGAATGAATACTCCAAAAACACTTGCAGCAAACAATGATTGAGTGTAGCATATAATTGTGAAAAAATTCTCTATTTAGCTGAATATTTTATAAGAATAATGCGTTGTAAATGATTTTTTTCTGCATTAGTTTGATGGTTCGTGTAAAAATATTTTTTAATGTGGACACCTTCGGGAACAAAGGGTTAAGACGGTAGACACTGAAGTCCGGTGGGTCCAGTGGCGTAACTCCATGGGTGCAAGATGGTGCAGAGCACCAGAGCCTTCGAGCGATAGGGGCCCTTCGCAGACACTACAAATAGCAAATGGTAAGAATCTGATATAATAAAAAATGGGATAGCTTTCAAATAAAATACTGTAAATGTAGCCAAAAATTTTACTCAATATTTACAAGCTGGTGAACTGGACACCGTTAATCAATTGTGTCAAAAAATCATTACAAATTTTGAAGCTATTGAATGTTTGAAATTAAGAAGCTCACATAGATAAGCTGTTGTTCTTTACAATTCCAGTGATCTCCGCAAGTGCAGACCGGTCATTTATTAAACTGAAAATTATTAAAAATTATTTAAGAATAAGACAAGACAATGCAGGTTGTCGAATTTAGCATTGATTGCAATTGAGAACAAACAGGCATCTAAATTAGATTTTAGCAAATTAATAGAAACTTTTTGCTTTTAATAGAAAAAATATAGTAAATTAATAAAATTAATAGAAAAAATATAGTAAATTACAAAATAAATAATTTTTCTGTACTTCCTTTGTTTTGAATATGTTTTTTTTTAATTTTAGTTTTTAATTCTTAAAAAACATATTCTTTAAGATTTCTGTTTTGAGCTTTATGCCAAATAGCTCATGAAGTAACAGGCTTGCTACAAAAACAAAATTCTTTACAGAACAACCGAGCAGACTATACCATGGTTTCGTCAGACGCTACTTCGACTCATGATGTTTTTTTTTAATTTTTGTGGTAGGGGCCTTTTCAATTTTGCACACGAGCCCTTGATCATTTAGTTAAGCCACTGGGTGGGTCAGTACTTTAAGGGGTCAACTGAGGTCAATGAGTTTTAGAGATTTAAAATAGGTCTTCCTAAGACAAAAACATACACACAGAAAAATCGGCACATAAAAACCTATTAAACTAGAACAAGGTGAAGAAGATTTCTCTATAGTTTTGACCCAAGAAGAAGTCCGTGTGATTTTAAATGGGCATCCCGTCTTAATAAAATTAATAAGAAATCTTAGAATATTAAGAAGATTTCCTATTAAATATAAGCAACAAGAAACCTTTGAAAAATAAGAAGATTTCCTATTTAATAAAATCAATGAGTAAGAAATCTTAGAATAATAATAGGGAAATCTTAACAAAACTAAAAAAATATAAAAGAAATCTTATAGAAATAAGAAGGAAATCTTTTCAATAAAATCAAAAAGAAATCTTTTCAAAATAAGAGGGAACCTAGTCATTGAATGTAAGAAGAAATGTTTTGAATATAAGAAGTTTTTCTTCTTATTAAATTCAAGAAGAAATCTGATTAAAATAAGATGGTAACCTTCTAAATAATATTAAGGGGGTCCTCTGGTAATCCGAAAAATTTCTTTTTTCATATTTCTATTGCTCAGATACTGAAAAACATTTTCCCAAAAGGATTTTTCAAAATTCGAAATAGTTTAGGAGATACAGGCATTTTTGTGTAGGTATGTTTTCGTCAAAATAACGCATCAGCAAAGTTGTTTATTTGCCTGCAGTCATTAGTCGAAAATTCTGTGGAATTCTTCCAAAATATGTATTGATATTACAAAATATACACAGTGAAATATAAAATATACATGCAGTATGTATACATGCATGTTTTGATTTAGGGGTTGAAATGATTTTGAGCCCAGGTGTTCACATGAAAGAAGCAAACGAACGAGATTCAGTTTATTTTCGAACGCTGAAAGCTACGCGTGCGCGATAACTGCTGTTGTAAAATAAAAGAAAAATCGTTTTGTGTTTTTTTTTTGCTATGGATAAAAAAAGCCACCCAAACGCGCCGCGTAAGTACGCGTATCGAACAAAAAAGAGGCATTTCCGTGGAAACCAGCACTCCCAAGTAGAGGACACCGACTTTGGAGGAAAGCACACTTTATGGGGCTGGAATTGCCGATTAATATTCGTAAGTATTGTATTAAAAAAATATGTGTTAATGTCATTTGTGTGCCTCAAAATTGAAGTCAAAACTTTAAACGCGTTTTTCTCGAAACCATGTTTTTCAAAACTTTGCGCACGATAACTCAAACAGTTTTTGACCGATTTTGATATATGAGGCATGAAACGACGCAGAATTTACGCCGCTATAGCCCCTACCTCAAACTTGCCGAAAAAATAATGTTTACTATTTTTTTTCTACACTAGACTACAAAAAAAAAGGTCGAAATTCGATTTTTCATTTTCAAAGTGGCGGCTCCCCCCCTAAAAAAATTTCGATTTTTGTTTCCAAGGCAGGGGCTATAGAGACATTCATTCTAAGTAACTGAATATTTTTTTTTTTTTTTCAGACGATGTTTACTCTTGGAATCGTGCGCAATTTGGACCCACCTTTTTTCCGGAGAACCTCGTTACCAGGCCGAGAACTTTCTGAACGGTCCATAAAGTCACTTTTTCAAAATTTTGTATTTTTTTCAATAAATTAAGCTACCCAAATCAAAAAACGGAACTAAAATATCTTTACTCGTTCTCTTTCCACAATATTTTGAAAAAAGGCTAAAATTTGGCATAGATTACCAGAGGACCCCCTTAAGAAGAAAACTAATTAAAATAATATGTTTTCCTTCTTAATAAAATCTAGAAGAAATCTTATGAAATTGAGAGGGAAACCTTTTTTCAGCAAAATCAAATTTTTAATTTTCAATGCAAATTTGGTTGTTTTACATATGTTTACACGATTAAAAATCTTGGACTAAATTTTACACTTTTTTGGATTACTTATAGGACACGACCACAAAAAGATTATTTTTTAATCCAATGAAAAGTTTAAAATTTTTCAATACAAAAACGATTTATTTTTAAACCGCAAAAAGTTTGAAATTTCTAAATCCAAAAAGGAATAATTGTTAATCCACAGAAAGTTTGAAATATTATAATCCAAAAAGGATTAGATTTAAGTCCAAAAAAATTTAAAATATTGTAATCCAAAAAGGATTGTTATTTAATCCACAAAGGTGTAAACAATGTTTACTGTCATAATGTATATAATAATATTTTGGTTCAGATTTTAATAAACAATTTGTTTCATTTAATTAAAAATAAATTTCGGATGCCACAACATTTAGAATTATATTTAGCTTAAATTTCGTAGTAGTAGTAGTTTTCAATCTTTTACCTGAATTACAATGCGGCAGTGGCAGCGTCAGTGGTAGTGGCATTGATCAGCTGTTATTTTAGGAATACTGTTGTTCAATGGTGAAACTTACATAGCAGCAGTTGCAGTAAGCAATACTGCCGATGTTAGCCCTATTTTTAAATTCACCGCCAAAATGCAAATAATTAAACTACTAAGAAAAATTTCACATTCACTGCTTTTGGTCTGACGCTGCCACTGCTAGATTGTAATTTGCAGGCAGTAAAATACGAAACAGCTGATTACTGCCGCTGCCACACAGCTGTTGCCACTGCCACTGCTGCATTGTAATTCAGCTATTAAATAACATAAATACTTTTTCCTGAAAATACTTCCTTAATGCAAATTTGTAGTCCAAAAATAGTCTTAAACTTAAACTTTTTCGGATTAAAAAAAATTAAACTAAAATTTGGAATAAAAAATTAGTACTTTTAGGATTAAAAATTCCTTTAAACCGAAGTTTGGATTAAAAACTAGTCCAAAATTTTTAACCGTGTAGTTAGTTTAGTAATTTAGGTTTTCTTATTGAAATTTCTTCGTTTCTCGCTTTTGTCCTTCCCCCGAGCCTTAAAACGTTTTAAGACGGCAAACTTCTTATTTTTATGTGAACTATTTTTCTCTGTGTATCATTTTTTGACGGACGATAAATAACAAATTTATAAAGAAATATGTCGATGCGCGTTCCTACGTTCGGTCAAAAAAAAAAAAAAATTGTTTCGAAACTCTCAATAACGCTTTAGATTAGCTGGTGTGCAGAGAAATTTATTTTTTCGATACGGTCTAGTGTACACAACATGAACACGTACTCTTGCAACTACACGTGTGTTTCGTGTTAAGCATTCACGTGTAGTTGGAGTTCGTGCTCTTAAAAGCGAACTTCACGGGAATGAAATCTAGCGGAAAGAAATAAATGAGAATGACTTTATTTTGTTAGAAAAGCCTATCTTTACCATATCTTAGCCCTAAAAGCCCATCTTAGCCAAAGTTTTTTGTAAAAAAAAATGTACTGGGTGATGAATTTTAGACACTTGTCTAATTCATTTAAAAAAAATAAAAATTTTATTTACTTGTTTTGATAAAAATTTCCATAAAGAATTTGCAATTAATGGAATATTAATTTTAATATGAATAACGAAATATAAAACACTCACTTTATTGCAAAAAAATTAAACCTTATAATAGAGATGGGCGCGTGCGTGATTTTGACTCACTATCACGCACGTTCACGATGTGATTTTTTTCTTATCACGCACGATCACGATTAAAAGTATATTTTTAATCACGATCAAACACGCTCACGATTAAAAATAATTTTTCATCACTATCACGCACGCTCACGATTAAAAATAATTTGTTGAATCACAATCATGATGTGATTTCTTCTAATCACGCACGCCCACGATAAAAAATATTTTTTTGAATCACGATCACGCACGATTACGATGGCATTTTTTACTCACGAGTTCTCACGAATATGTTTTATAAGAAGAAGAATACACATAAGCTTTTAATAAAAGTGTGTTTAATGGTTTTAAAATTAGAAACTTAAATTCAATTTATATCTTATATAGTTACATATTGTATATTAAAATTATATGAAAACTTACATCTTTAGATTTGTGTACTTTTTAGTGTTACAAAATGAAGGGGTAAAACTTTTGAAACATATGAATACATTTAAAAACCATTGAATTAAATTAATAATTAGTACTTTTTGAAAAGCAAAGAAAGTACTTCAATCTTCATTTTAAATAAAGTTTTTGAAAATTTTGGTACACAAGTCGTGATACGAATTAATTTAAGTCACGCACGAGAAAAATTTAATCATGTCGTTATTTTTTTATTGGTTCGCTCACGATCACTACGTGATTCGTGATACCCGCCCATCTCTACACTATAAAATATATTTTTTTACTTTATAAAAACGCGGTTTGCTACAATTTGTTAACGTTGTTGACTCCTCTAAAGAATGCATGAAACTGATCACTTGTTGACAACAAAACAATAAAAAATGTGCATAAGTTGGTTGACTATGAAATAAATAACGGGATAAAATTTGAAGCGAGTTAGCAACAGGCTTTGCAATTCTATGTACAGTATAGTGAATACCACTCGTAAAAGGATTAATATCTACAAATCAAATCTTAGTTTACAGGATATTTTGCGTATTACGTTATATTTATTTTTTGTTATTTGCTTTTGTTATATATCATTAATACTTCTTCTGCGATTTACCCATTATTTTAAACATATTAAAGTATATAAAAAACATATTCAAAATTTCATATTGGTAAAAAAATGTACAATAATATGTGTGGCAAAGTGCGAATGTTCAACATTTGTCATGGTATACCTACACAATGGATTTTCATTAAATCTTCCCCTCTGACCTAACGTTTGCAATGGCTCCGTCAACAATTTTCACACCTAACGCCTCACAACCTCACTAAGTCTTTCGCACTAAAATAATATCATAAATTCTACGCTTTTTTAGTAATTAGTTTAATATTGGTTTATTTTTTTGGTTTTTTTCCTCTTCAAACATCCTTATTGCTTGCAAAATTTAAACAAATTTAAGCGTCTCAACGCACATAAAAATGTTTGCATTTTGGTTTTGTTGCACATAAAATTGGATATCGAATTTCTAGCCGTTGAAGACAACCAACAGACAGCTAGAGCAAATAAATACTGTGGCCAATGGGCGATAAATTGGTTTTCTCTTTGTGACCGTGGAGTTAGTGAGCAAGATTGGCGTTAAATTTTGCACTAGAGTGCACGAGGGTTTACTTTTTGCTGCGAATGTAGTGAATGTGGAGTAATAATGTGTAGAAATGAACTTGTTTTAAATTTATTCTTAAACTATGGATGTTAACTATGATGCACAAGGATAGAGTTTTAATTTTTAAGACAAACATGTGAGGACAAACGTATATAGAAATTGAAATTTTTTTCTACAACCATGTTTTTCAACGAAAAAAACTAGATAGTAGCAAAAATTAAAATATTATTTAAATTTGATCTAGCTGTACATACTCAGGTAGAAATTGACTTTTTCATGATTTTTTAAAATTTAGCAATCCTTCGATGAGAGACTGGACTTTGTACTAAATTGCTATTTTGTTTCTACAAAAAGCCGAGTTCTCAAATTATCTTTTCTTTCATAAAAAATAACTATCTATGTGGCTTTAGGTAAAGTTCTTTCAACTCAGGTACCCCAAAAGTACTGTTATATAATTTACTCCCTTTTTTATTTTAACACAATGCCAGCCCGTTTGCACAGAAAAAAAAAATATGAGAAATCATAGCTTTTAATTAGCGTTTGAGCAAACACCACTTGCAAAGCGAGCATAGATGCAATTAAGTAAAACATCTTTATGACTTAACAGTTTACGAGGACCGCCCAACATTGTTCGAGTTCATTTTGTCTTGTCATGATATCCCTAGAACCTTTGCTAAAAAAGCTGTTGTTTATGTTGTAAGTCATTTCAGAGTTTAATTATTTTATTTTATTTTTTACATTTTCATGGTATTTCAGTTGTTATTACTTTATTAATGTATGCCAAAAAGCTTGACACTCTAGTGTAAACATCAGGTCTGCCCTGGGCACATGTTGCAGTGCCATAGGAAACAATGCCGACAAGTTGCGGAACACCTTGTGTTGTTACGAGTGGACCACCAGAGTCACCCTAAAAGCGGACATAAGGCAGAGATTATAAACGTATGTATATATTTGCTAATTGTTACTCGTACTTACCACGCAAGCACCCTTTCCTCTTTCTGCCAAGGCACAAATTTCACTGTGAGTCACCTTAAATCCTTTGGCACCACATTCCTCATTGGTTATTGTTCTATAATTGAGCATTTGAAGTGTATCGGGCAGTCCGTTAGAGGCTGTTGGTGTTGTTGAACCCCAGCCAGTTAAACGTACATCAACATTGTTACCCACACGACCGGTTCCACCTAAACTAATAGCGCCAACTGTTCGTTTTCGCAAATTAAATGAAGGTGACACTTTGAGCACAGCAATATCATTGATGATTCTTGGGCTCATGGAGAAGTTGGGATGCACGCGCTTGGCCGTAATCTTATGCCTTTCACCGCCTCTCTGCCAATTTAATGTTCCGCAAAGAATTGACACATCTTCGATTTTACTCTTGTCCACACAGTGAGCTGCTGTAACAGCATGGTTTGGACCAATAATTGAACCACCACAAAAATGGCTCCATTTTCCGCGTCTAAAAAGTTGCATAGAGATTTGATATGGTACAACTTCTGTCACCACCTGTCCACCATTAACGCGGGATTTATTAAGAGCTCGCCAAGCATCATCGTAGTCTTCAATATCTGCAATATCTTCAAAACGTGACTCTTCAGAATACAATTCACTGTCATTATCTTCCATATCGGACTCAAGCGGTGTTATGACCTCATTGGAGGCATCATTATCTGCATTAGCGCTGTCCTGAGAAATATCCTGAACTGTTAAAGGTGTTGATATTTGTATATCCTGCCCTTCACATCTTATGAGAACTGTGCATATGAGCAGTAAAGCACACGTCTGCTGAAGAAGCCACATCGTTGACAATTATTAATTAAAAATTCTTATCCCAACTGATAAATGATCTCTTATTTATGAGAATTTATACTACTTTTGAAGTATCTTTTTTTTATATAGGTATATACCGGTATGTGTGGTTGTGTTAATTGATTTACGATCCAAAACAAAAAGTTGTCAACAATTTTTGCAAAAATAACTTTATCTAGGTTATTCAGTTATTAACTGTGAAGATATTGCATCATAGTTTATAAAAAGATAAGAAAAATTAAAAAAAAATTTAATTCCAAAATAAATTGACTAAAATAGATATAAAGTTATCTGAAGAAATGTTAAAAAAGAGCAATAAATAGAGTGTGTCAATTTAATTTAAACAAGTAAAGAAAGTCTAAAGTCGGTCTAGCCCGACTATGAAATACCCTAAACCTACTTTTTCAAAATACAACAAAAGTATTGAAAATAGGAGATTCCGTTGGCGGATGAGGCCCATCTTTTATATAAATTGCAATTTTGAGGAAAAATTTACACATATTAACCCAACTAACACATGAACTTCGATAAGGCTAGGAAAGTTGAATATTCGACAGCTGCAGCTTGGTCTGCGCTTCTATAAAGCTTGCAACTAGAAGCTGACTTGTTAACGAAGATAAAGCTGATATAATAGCTGTTATGAAGTATTTCAGAAGTTAATATCAGCAGTTTTATAAAGGCTTATTTCAAAGTTTCCAATAAGCTTAAAAATGTTTGTTTACAGAAGCATAGGAAGTTTGATTTTCGAAAGATCTTCCGTTAATAGAACAACCAAAATTGCTGCCTCTTAGTCTGCAAAAGATTTCTATAAATCTTTAAAAGAAGCATTATCAAAATTACCGTCAGTTTTGTTTGAGTAGCTCTTTAAAGCTTTCGAAATTATGTGAATCGAAGTTGGAATCTCTCAGCCTGAGAAAACAACGTAGTCAAACTTCAAATAAATTGAAAAAATTATCAGAAAAAAAAATTTTGGAAAAATGCACAATGTTTGGATTATACTACTAGCGTTATGCGATTGGGAAAATAAAAATGCAAACGGCCAATCTATTCATTATTGAATCGGGACTACAACAAACGAACTTTTTAACCAATACAATGTTCGGCAACCGTTACAAAACATGATATAATTACTCCAAGGTAGTATTGACGTTTCTGTAGGAAACGGACTTTTGTCAAAAAATATAAAAAGAAACAGAGCGCTCACAATCCGTCATTGTATACAATTAATTTTCACTGGTCACATTCAGCGTACCCAACAGTTGCCAACTGATAACTCAAAACTTGATGCACATAAATATGAAGTTGAGCATTAAAATGCATTTAAAAATAGAAAATTTTTAATTTGTCGGTTAAATTTCCATTCATATTTGATACAAAGCTTGATATTTCATAAACTTGACAATTTTTCTGAAACTTCAATACCGTTAATAGCGATCCCCGATGTGTTGCTGTCACAACAGTTGACACAGCTGAATATGGCCAACGAATATAACAACGAACAGCTGTTTTTGACAAGAGTTCGTTTACTTGTAGCTGAGAGAATCAACATTTGTCAATACTACCTGGTAAAATTATTCTATCATGGTTACAAAATTATTAACGGAATTATAAAAAAAATATTTTTTTAAATTGAATTTAATTATTTCTGAAACTGACAGTAATTAAATGCCAACTTCGGAACTACTAAAAAACTGTAATTATTCACTGCAGTTATTCACACCATATCTTTGTGTGGTGCTACGGAATTTTTTGTTTTTTGAAAATCCATCCTAGGTGGCGCTGTAGGCACAATCTTTATTCAGTTTCATTACCGATTTATATGATATACATTTATATATATTCTATAACTTATATATATGATACCACAAAAGATATGGTGCGAATATAAGGTGGATAACTGCAGTGGTTCAGCCGTGATGGTCACAATTACATACGCACCAACGATAAGAAAATACTTTGAATTTAGTGAAAGTTTTTCGTAGGTATTTGTTAAAATTCACAAAATTGAGGGTGCGATGGGGTAAAGTGTACCTCCAACCCCCTTTTTTTTGTTTAATAACTTTTCAGGGCCGAACCGAAAATCACCCAGGCAACATCGGTTTAAAAATTGACTCATCTTAAATTGCATACATACCAAATTTTATCTCTGTAGGGCAAATATAAGCTCATTTATGGAGTTTTCAATTTGATAGGTTGTATGGTAGGTAGGCGTGTCCGTGGGTGGATGACGCCCATTTTTCAAAAATATGCTCGGTTTATTATAAAATACATACGTACCAAATTGTATCTGTAAGACAAACACAAGTTTACTTATGCAGTTTTCAATTTTTGCGTTGTAGGAAGGCGTGTCCGTGAGCGGATGACGTCCATTTTTAAAAAAAATCTTTGGATTGCTATAAAAAACATACGCACCAAATTTTATCTATGTAGATTTAACAGAAGCTAATTTATTGAGTTTTCAATTCTAGAGTTATATTGGAGGTGGGCGTGTGCGTGGGCGGATGACATCCATTTATCTGAAACATCCTTGTTTTAATAAGACATACATACGTACCAAATTTTATTGTTGCAAGTTAATTATGAGCTTGTTTATGTAGTTTTCAATTTTTGCATTGTATGACAGGTAGGCGTGTCCGTAGGCGGATTCCAAAAATATTTAATAGTGTATATCCTTGAGTTCATGTGACCACATGTTCCGAGTTTCATGCAGTGTTTACGGACAACATCCTGTGTTTACGGACAACACACAGACGGACGGACGGACGAACGGACATGTATAACTCAACTCACGAGGTGACGCTGATCAAGAATACATATACTTTTCTATACCGGACTCGCTTCGTTCTATGCGTTACAAACGTTTGCACAAAGTTAATATACCCTGACCTTTCAGGTTAAGGGTATATAAACAAATACTTCAAGGGCGAGGAATAAAACAGCTTCATTGAGCGGATGTATTATTCGTTCATTTTCTTAAAGTAGATACGTTATGTTTTTTAAGAACCACTCAAAAAGTATATGAATGGCTCATCGGCCCAATGTATAAGTTCTTATAAACAATGTATCTTATAGAAAATACGAGTTTTTTAGTTCAGATTTATAACAATATTTAGGTTAAAGTATGATATTCATACAGTCCATGAACATATGCTCAGGCTCAGTAAGTAATACATTGTTTTCAAGTTCAGATATACAGACAATAAGTTTATCTATGTGGATTGATGTATACTGCAGTATACATAGGTATTAAAAATATTATCGGTTAGAGTTTTTCATTTAAGTATGCACTACAGTGCTGTAGCCACAAATTGCTTATGCCAAGGGGCATTACACTCAAGTCCAACTCACTTACTTTCCAGACAATCTCCAGACATGTTTGTATTGGCAACAAACATGTGAAATTTATAAGAAGCATAAAAAAGGACATAACATGCAATTCAAGTCATTTCAACATGTATATAAAAAAAAAACAAAGCCATAGTATACCAAGTTCGACTCTGAATATTTCCAAAAAAACGTTAGCATGTTGGAAGGCTTTAAGACAAACATATTTAAAATCTGAACAAAACCAACATACAAACAGCGAATTGTTGGACAATGACAAAGCTGAAATAAGGCGACAAAAAGCTACTCCATGAAAGTGGTTCTACATTTGCAGATTATAAACCTTAACCTCATGTTGACAACACGTGGACGCCTGACAGTAGAGCGTATAAAAAGTAAGTAAAGCCAACATGCTAGGTTGTCTCATTGTGTGGTTATTGAGCTGCCAAGTAGAAACAAAAACACAAGCAAAAGTGTCTACAAGGATATCAAGGCATTAAATACTTCTTCCGAAGCACATTTTCTAATTTTAAATACTAACCCAAAATAACTTTTTCCAATAAATAATTGAACAATAATTTCTGCCCTTTCTTAAACTGAAATTTTATGGATATTGAGGTATTTAGAGAACATAAGATATCAATGTCATGCATGTGTATTCATAAATCTCAAATAATTGTTTCAATGTCAACTAAATATGTCTCCTAGCATCCTTCTTCTTAAAAACATCGCATGTTGTCATACATGCTAGCAGCACAAATGCATGTTTGTATGAATATGTTTTTACGATCTACTAACAACCTGTTACAATATCATCGCTTAAACTTTTACTGCAGAAGCCTCTACTTGTTGTCATCAATTAAGTAACAAGCTCACGTGACTAATAAATATTTGAAGGAGCCTATATTCATAGTGAACCTTTTTATCTCTGATCCTGTGATTCAAACAGAACGCCATATCTCGTTTCTGTGACTGTTTTTGTGCACTTCTGCATGTGTGCCGCTTAAGTATCATAATTTATGTCCCACCGATTCAGACTACAGACCATTTCTGGCAGTCAATATCCAAGCACCTAACTACAGCTCGAATTAAGAACGAATAAGTTATGACCAATTTGCTGATTATACCAAACATGCAATTAATTTAACTTGAGTTTAAGTCACAGCGTGTTTTCGATATTAAACATGTTTGCAATTAATTGTGAAATGAAACTAAAAGAATTTGTAGGGTCGTCGTGTAATGTTTGGCGTTAAGAAGGCGCTTGTTTTGAATTTAAAGGTGTTTTAGATGTGAACAAATTCGAACGATATATCTTTAAATGTAATTACAAAATGGTTGTAATTTAATATTAAAAAACTTCTTTAACCCCACTGCATATAACTCCAAAATGTTCTGTGTAAACGAAGTTGTTGAAAAATATGCAATGAGGATATATCTCGTCAATACATTTTCTTATAAAGCTTTTAGTGTTTGCAACATTTGTGACACTTAAAGTCCTGCAGAAGGCAACTTATAGATGTAGATTTCTCTTATTTAAGACCAAGTTTGAATTTTGTTTCTTTATTAAATTTGAGCTGAGACTGCACTGAAAATATTAAGTGGTTAGCGTGCTTGAATGCCAATCCAGAAGTTCCGTGTTCGAATCCCGGTCTAGCCATGGTTCTACGCTTTAACCTTTATTTTATTCTTTCCTAATTTCTAATCAACTGAAATTAATAATTCATCAATATATACGATTTTGGAAGTTGTAGTTGATGGTAGAGATGTTTGTGGAATGAGATTGCTTGATAACTCGAATTGACTGAAGTAAAGGCATAACACTTGCCTCAGATTCAAATTCGCATGTTAATATAGTACTCCGCCACTCATACAATATTCTTCACTTGTTACTCTAGATTTCCCTTTCTCTCCTACTTATCTATCTCCCCATTTCCGAACCGTCAGAACAGGCAGACTTGACTGAATAGGTTTGACACCTGAAATCCTTGGTTCAAAGCTAAAAATAAGAAAAACTTTAAACATCAAGCTTTTTCTGTGTACTTTGTACAATACCATGAATAATTCAAAATTCATGAAAGCGATTCATAGAGATCATGCAAAAATTCATTACTATCAGAATCTACCTCGGAAGTGGATCAGGACCGGAATTCATTTCCGATTCCGATTTTAAAAGGTATTCTAGATTCCAATCGGAAAGCATTCAATGCAATAGTATTCGAACTTGTATTCGAACATGCTGTTTTCCGAACGCATCAACTAAATGACAGCAGATCTGACGTTTTTATAATATTTTCCGAAAAAAGAAAGCCTCTTAAAAATAAAATAAATTAATAAAAATTATTACTGTAATTATCGCTACACTTGACGCAAATGAAGTGCAAGATTATACATGACCATTCTCAATGCTGCAGTTAGAAGCAACTTTGCGTTTTTAGCGGAAGATGACTTACAAAGCTCTGTTGGAAAGGATGCCAGCATTGCTTTGAGTGTCCAAATTATTAGCAATTATGTTTAAAATATTTTAATGGAGACTGTCATGTGTCATTATAAAATAAATTTTATAAATAAAATAAAAATGTCGTATGTTATTAAAATACAGTCGTCAAATGATAGAAAACCATTTGTCGGTATTGAAACTTTTTATATCATATTGTATTACTCGAATTTCATTAAAACAATGAGAATCCTCCAGTAAAAATTTCAACGGATTTAAATTCACTTAAAATTTCGATAAATGGATTACAGAACACCTACAATCCGCCAAAAAACAAATATCGAATTCGAAGATCGGAATCGGATTGCAGAACACCTTTCAATCAAACGTTATCGGTAGCAAATTGGTGGACAAAATTTTCTTTAAAATATTTGACTGAATAATCTCGAAATGAATTCTCTAAAAATGTTTCAAATCAACTCAAAACCATTACAAGAATATTTTTGGGGCATTGAGAATAAAAATAGTGTATCGAATTTTTTCTTTCCAAAATTTCCAATTTAAAATTCACCTTAAGAAATTGCACTGTTGAAAATTTATACTTTTAAAATGACCTCATCTTAAGAATTCTTCTTTAAAAGTGATCAGTTATGAGAAATTCATTTTTGCTTAAAATAGTTTAAGTACTGTTATATTCGAAGAAGTTTAAAAGAAAAAAATTAGGTCTTACTTTATTTGAACCGACGTTTTACGTAAATATAGTTATAGAAAATTTAATATTTGTGGCATAGTGTTATCCTTATGATTGGTGAAGTAATTATTTTATTAAATTAATAAGAAATTAAACTCAATTCTATTTTTAGTTATTAAATCACAATCTAAACTTGAAATAGGCGTAGTAAAAAAAAATAAATCATTTTGTAGCAATCCAGAACAGCAGAACGAATGTCACGTGCTCGCGTGCAGCAAGAAAATAACGGCATGAAAATGTTAATCATACATTAGTCAACAACAACAGGCTTTCTTATAGTTGTTTTTCTATACAATAGTCTGTGAATGTACAAATGAGAAAATAAAAGATGTAAACGTTGATCATTTTGGAATAATTTTTTATACTTATTTGAATCAGAAACGAATCATTGTAAACTTATCATAAACTAATCAAAAATATTGACTTTAGGTATTGGCTTCATGTGAAACGTATTATCAGAAGATAAAATTCTTTCGATTTGCGTGTTCCTTCAGAAATTTTGGTTTAGTATTAGGCATGGGATACCGGTTGAAGGCTTAAAATCCGCTTAAACCCAAATATGTTTTTTTTTAGAACGAGGTGAAGAATTAATACAAGAAAAAAACATTAAAAAGAGTACGTTTTTTATTTGATATATGAAATGTAAAATTTCAACTCATCTCAGCTATATTTCAAGTTTTGTAACTCGGCCTTACAGTGGTAAAAAATGGTAGCGATGGTAGGACTACCAGAACAAAATTTGGCTAGGTAGAACTATGCATGTTTAAAAGGACACATTTGTTCTAGGGAAGATGAAAAAGAGGACACAGAGATAAACATTATATATCTAAATAATAAAAAGTGTTTTAAACGGAAAAATTAGTTACTCTGTTGCAAAATTGTCCACTACAAGGTTGTTAATTCGAAGCATAAAATTGAAATTAAGTTCTGGGAATGACAAAAACAAGTAATGATAATCAGCCCAATCATGAAATATTTTCTCCCGAAAGTTGTAAATGGGAGTTGATAAGTGTTCGCCATAGAAGGAAAAGGACTATTTCAAAAAATTATAAAAGATTTTTCAAATTTTTTCAAAATTTTTTAGATTTTAATGAAAAAGGAACCCTAGTCAATGGGAACTGCAATGAATCCTTGTTAAGAAAAATGTTAATTTTGTAGTAATTAAAGAAAAAACTCAAATCAATTTATTAAATATCTGCTAACAGTTATTATTTCATTTGCATATTTCCAATGAACTTAACACTTTTATTTTTTTAAATGTACTACGTGAAATATTAAAAAGCGTATAATTTGAATATGTTATGCTCAAGACACATGCCGTTTAGAACAGCGTTTGTTGAGTATTTAGTTTCTCACAATAAAAAAATCGACTCAGATTCTTGTCGATCTCGATTGCAAAATTATTAAGAAATGGTGATTTTTGTGATAAAACTGTTTATTATAACAACAATTTTGGAAGCTAGAGCGGAATATAATGAGACATTTATAAACGGTTTGTTCACACAAATATTGTTGTTATTTAATTTTAATATTTTAATAATAAATCATTTAGCAATCACACCACAGGAACAGGAACAGGAACAGGAAGTAAATGCAACTTGTGATCAAAATGAGTGCACAGTTCCTATAAGTCCTCCTAGCCAGATAAATGTTACTATTTATGATTCTCCAAAGGTTACGGACGGTGTAGCCGAGTTTCCAATTCCATTTCATGTTTCTGTTCAAATGATAACAGATAAGCAAATTAAACATATTTGTGCTGGCACCATTATCGATGAAAGTTTTGTACTGACGGCTGCACACTGCTTTCATAAATCTAAAAATCCCAAACGCATGAGCGTTGTGGTGGGGTCAAATACCTTGTCTACTACAGAGGGTATACGTTACAATGTTTTGAAAATTATCATTCATGATTTGTATGAACCTCTACTAGGATGGGATATAGCATTGTTAAAAATTGAACCCAAATTCGAGTTTAATGGTGAAAATATTGATAAAATTAACTTAAATTCCACAGCTGAGGTGCATGAAAACACGAATACTTATATGATAGGTTGGGGAAAAACTAAAGGTAATGAAATTCAAACATTGGAAATAGTAAGTTTTCAAACCATCGATAATAAAAAGTGTAAGAGTCGTGGTTTTCATCTTATAACAAAAACTGAGCTGTGTGCCATTAGCTACAAAGGGAGAGGAGCCTGTGATGTGAGTAATAGACTCTTTTACTGTATACATATTCCTAGTTAAAATTTGATTTCAGGGTGATTCTGGTGGTCCTTTGGTCAATGTCGAATTGAACACACAACTAGGCATATTATCGTATGGCAGATATCTATGTATGAAAGGCAGAATATATGCATTTACCTATATATATCCGTTAATAGATTGGATTTTCGAACGCATGCAACAATACCGTTAAGTTTTTATGAGTTTAAAACTCATTTCAATGGCTTAGAGTAAGTGAAAATGTGTTTATCGGGATATAATATTGAAGGTAGACTATTTTCAATAATATTCAGTGCTATCATGAATATTTTTTTACCCGAAATTGGAAACGGAGTTTTCGCTTTTAAGATAAATAACAAGAATTTATTGAAAATTTTTAATGCAAATTTGTCAGAATCAAACTTCAATATTCATGAGATAAAAACATGTGATAAAAAACATGTTTTTATAAAACTTATCTTAAAACGTATCTTAAAAATTAAAACTCCCTTTTGCAATTCCGGATGAAAAATTATTCATTATAGGGCTGATTATATTTTTATTAACCCTATGATTAACCTTTGTAATTATTATTATTGATATCTTTATTTTTTAGAAATCTGTTAAGAGTTGTAAAGTTTTCTTAATGAATTTATTTTATAAGAACAAATAATGTTAGTTTTAGATTATTTGTTTATGAATCAGTATTTATATTATTGTGTTATATACATATTTGTGCTATACAAAAACTGTTTCTGTACTGAAACGTTTGTAAACGATTTTTAAAGTATTTATCTATTTTAACTCTTGCATTAAAAAAATATGAAAAGAATAAAAGTGATATATTTTGAAAGAAGATATAATATTTTTTTAAAACATTAGCAAACTTTTATGTATAGTATAAATAGATCTAAGTCAGACATGAGCTTCCAGTAGCTCAATTAGCTCAGTTGGCTCAGCTACAAATTTGTTTTGTTTTTTCAACTTTGTGTTTGCACATTTGTAAAAACAACAACGCGTGCAAAAAATAACAACAACATGTACAAAGAATACTAACAAAACCGACGTTCACCAAAATTCTAACTTGCTAACTACAACAAATGCTCGATTGCGCTGCGCTTGAAATGTTGGTACATGTGTAGCACAAAACGCACATGATTTGTTTCTGTTTTGCTGGTTAATTTTTTTTTTGCAACGATGAGCAAAGCAAATATGAGGATAATTTTGTGTTTGTTTTAAAAAACAAAAACCTTGGCTCACTAAATTTATTTTCCTGCTCATGACTGATCTAAGTGATCAAGTTTTTTTTTAAAATTTTTTTTAAAACATTTGTTTTTGAAAAAGAAATGAGGTATTGTTCAATACTCTTGTATTTATAGTGATATTTGTTTTCATAAATATCATAAAAAAAAAAAAATTAAAAAATGCATAACTAACAAAATATTTTTTTTTTAAATTCATGCCAGGAAGACACCTCAAGGACTTTGACTGAAACTATGTTTGTCAAATAATTTACTTACGCAGTTTTCTTTCGAAAAAAGCTAAATTTTTTTATGGCACAGGCTGTTTTTCTCAATGTAACGGTGGACAATAATGGGTTAACACAGAGGTATATGTAAAGCCGTAGTATTTCAGCTAGTGGAACCAAATATAATTCTGAAAGTCATAGAAAAGTAATAAAAACTAATACACGTTAAGTTTGTAAAACAAACAAAGATAAAACAGCCTAAATGCCAAAAGTCACAAATTAATAAAATGTATCAACATGGTACCTACGTCAGATATTATACTCAATTAAAAAAAAAAAAAAAAAACAAACAAACAGAATAATGAAAGCGTTAAAGCTTCCTCTGAAGCATATTCTTTCATTAATTTCATCACATTTACAAACATACATACAAACATCCATTGTTTGTCATAAGCTAAATGTTCTTTTAAGGGATTAACAAGTCGGTCTTACATGGGGTTGCTTCTACATTGATGCAACTTTCACATTGATACGTTAGGTTTTATATTAACTTTTGCGACAATTTTAGCTAAAGAAGGAGTTAAGCAAGCTTAAATGATCAAAGAGAAAAGTCTCACCTATAAAGTTTATAGAATCTAATAATGTTTAAATTTTATAAAATTTTAATAAAATTCTTGATGGCTGACACATACATGGAGCGAATTTTTAACGTGTTATAATTTTAAAAATATTACTTAAAACTGATTTCAGCGCAAATATGCTGTAAAAAATCGAAATTAAATTTGTTACAAATAAATTAAATAAAAGCTCACCTTCTGTTGTTATGCTTAACACTCGTTTGGGTGGCCCGATTTACTTATTCTAAATTCATTGACACAACAATGGGCGCCAAAGCAAATTTGCAAAATTGTGCGCTGTCTGTCTGTCGGTAACCTCACGCCAGAGCATGCAATTTCAACACAGAACCGATTGCCAATCATCCATTCTCATCGACGGTGCATGCTAAATAAAGCCATTTCAGTTGAGGTCCACCAGCAATTAACACAGTAGTCCAAAGATCAAGACCTAAAACAAAAAATCAGACCGAAAACAAAACTCCAGAAAGTATGCATTAATTAATTTGCGATGCCTTCGCACCGTTCATTCACGTCTAGTATGGCTGGAGGCCACACACTTCAGTACAACGACGGCCACCACTGCAAACATAACGAATGATTCATTAAGCCTTCAAGCATTTTCAAGCGGATCAGATTCTTCTTTACACACTCAAGAGCGCCAAATCAATGATTTGCATCAAACAAGCAGCTAAGCAAGGAATTAGGCCTAGTCGAAGGATTCACAGTGTTGTTGGACCCACGAATAAGCCGTATTGTTGGAATTGGCTTAAGAAAGCTGCTTCTCTTTTGCGGATACATCTTCACTTAATCGGAATATTTAAATCATTTAGCTGATTAAACTTGCACTGTTCAGCTTGATGATCAGTGTGGCTGTGAATCGGGTTTCCTGTCACTTGGTGTGCAAATAAACGAAATGCAATACAGCGTGTAGGTGTTATTCCATGGAATTTCGATCAAATGCCACCCATATTTTGGTCACTTTGCATAAAAGAAACCAGTAGCTGTCTGCAAATTTAGCTGTTTCTACAGCGTGCGCTTGTTTTCTTAATTATTTTGAGTTGTTGAATTCGTTGGCCTTCTTTTTGTAAAGCCTTATGTAGGGTATTCATATGAATAACATTTTTAATTTGTGAATTTATTCGAATTATGTTAATTGAGCGAAAAAAAAAATATTAAAAGTTTTATATGAGGAATTGCTAAGGGCTTTTTTGGCCAATATTAAACTACTTTTAAATTCTTCAAAGTACGTTTCAAAGCGGCCGGGGTTAGCTTGACAAGAAAATTTCATAATAATTCAATCTAATTAATTTTTTTTTCAAGACGTACTAAGCCCGAACTAGTTGGTCAACTTTGTATATTAAAAAGTATAATAAAAGAGGTCTTTTCGATATTTTAATTTTAAGAGTACAGCATTTTATTAAGGAATTTTGAATAAATTGACGTGAAAGCGGAAATAAAAATATATACATATTGTACCATATTTTGGAAAATCTCGTACAAATAAATAAGGAAAATAAATGTTTTAGATCATGTCTAAAACTCAAACAAACTCTGGACATATACATTTATATATTTATTATATACTAGAATGTATTTTTCAATTATTAATTCAATTCAAATTTAAACGGTTGCGAAGATCTGTACTACAGCGCACTCTAGTATTCAAAATGGATCAGAAAAAAACCTTTGCCATAACCAAAAACAACTAAAGAAAAAAGGCTTTTTTGGTTAATTTGTCAAACCGACTTTTAAGAAATTTTTCGGGTTTTGCGGTTCACAATCTCGGGTTATTCGAAAAACCTAATATTTCGAGATGGATATAGCGACATTTTTGAATATTTTGTTACTTGGTTGTTGTTGAGTTTTCCTGTTTTAATTTAAGAAGTTTTCCTATTTTATCGAAATGGTATTCAGATTTTATTGGGAAAATATAGAATTTGTAAATTTTATTCATAACTAGCGGATGTAATCCGGTGTTACTCGGGGTTGTGCCTCGAGCACAGGAAAAGGACGATTTTTTAAATTATCAATTAAATTTTAAAATTTTTTAAATTATCGTTTTTTGCGGTTCTCGCACAAAAAACTTTTCATTTATATAGAAAAATTTATTGAAAATGAAAAATTGTTTCTGTATTTAATAAAAACAAATGTTGTCTCAAAAATAAAAAGCCTTTTTCTCTAGAAACGATATATTTTTATATATTTTTATACCCCCACGCGTACTGCGTAAGGGGTATATTAATTTTGTCACGACGTGTGTAACACCCAAAAGGAGGCGTGGTAGGTATGGAAAAGTATATATATTCTTGATCAGCATCACCACCTGAGTTGATTTAGCCATGTCCGTCTGTCTGTCCGTCTGTCCGTCTGTCTGTCGACACGTTTACAGCCGTAATTTTGAAGATATCGTAATGAAATTCGATATTTAAGCTTTTTTTTAAAAAACTAAGGTCAAGTTTTTGAACCCCAAAATTGAAAACTCTGCAAAGAAGCTAATATTAAAGTTACAATACTGAAATTTGGTATATGTATATTCTATGTCAAAACTAAGATGTCATAGAAAAATGGGCGTTATCCACCCACTAACACGCCCACCTCCCATACAACCCCAAAATTGAACAATCTATAAAGAGGCTAATATTAAAGTTACAAGATGGAAACTCGGTATTTGTGTATTTAATGTCAAAACTGAGGTGTGTTATAAAAATGGGTGTCATCCACCAATTAACACGCCACCTCCCATACAACCCCAAAATTGAAAAATCTATAAATCTATAATTCTATATCGAAACAGAGGTATGCTAGAAAAATGGGCGTCATACACAATCTAACACGCCCACCTCCCATACAACCCCAAAATTTAAAACTTTATAAAAAGGCCAAAAAGCTCTCCAATTTAAGATTCTTCCAACCTTAAGAATCGGCCGTGGGGGTATTTTTACTTCGGCCAAGTCGAAGATATAGCTTACTAGTTTTTTTTCATAGAAGCTTAATATCATTTTTAAGATCGCATTTAGAGAAAGACATTCTCTGGAGCAAAGTCTATAGACTTTTACACTATAGACCATTTTTCTCTAAATATGATGCCTTTTATATTATATTCCGAGAAATTTTTTTCTGAGTGCAGTTTGAAAAGTCATTTCGAGAAAACTGCGTTAAAAGTTTTTCTTAGCATGCATTTAATATGCAATTTTATCTCAAAAAAATTTCAATTTTCAAAAATTCAATAAGCATCGATTCGATTTGTGGATTGTTTTCGTTCAACTTCTCTTCGGTTAATTTTTTTATCTATATAAAGCTTTTGCTCGTATTCGTTAAACTTCTTTTATTTCAGTAGTCTTTGGTTCTTAACTTCGTTTGCTTTTGGCTCATTCCTTGATTTTTGTCGAAAGAACTTTTAAAAGCATAGGATCTATTTCAGTAACAGATACAAATGCCTACCAAGTTTCATCAAAATCGGTTCATCCGTTTTGACGTGAAAGAGCCAAATATAGTTGATTGAAAAAACGCTCTTTCACGGAAGTTTTCTGATATTTAAATAGCCTCAATTCTGTTGGAGGGTCAGGTTACTTCACGTACCAAATTTTAGTAAAATTGGTGAAGTCATTTAGGAGTTATTGAGACTTAACAATTTACTACTTAAAGTGCCCTCTTGCGGAAGTCTTTGGAATTTTTTATAACCTATGTTTTATCTTGGGCGCAGTCAAACCTTGATACCAAATTTCATTAAAATCGGTGAAGGTGCTTATGAGTTATTATAGAGTGCCACGACCACATACTTCCGCCCACCTTTTTACCATTGCTTTATATTGGTTGCAGTTGAACCTTCATACTAAATTTCATTGAAATCAGTCCAGGCGTTTAGGAGTTATTGAGTCTTAAAAGTGCACTTCTTAAAGCGGCCTCTTGCGGAAATATTTTAAATTTTTCATATTTTATGTTTTACATTGGGTGAGGTTGAACGTTCATGCCAAAATTCATTAAAATCGGTACAGGTGTTTAGGAGTTATTATGTCTTAAAAACGCACTACTTAAAGCGCCCTCTTGCGGAAGTCTTTGGAATTTTTTATAACCTATGTTTTATTTTGGAAGCAGATGAACATTCATACCAAACTTCATGGAAATCGGTCCAGGCGTTTACAAGTTATTATGGAGTGCCACGCTGACTGACTTGCGCCCACTTTCTTACACCCCCAATGTTCTTTCTCTTTATCAGACAGACAAACATTTGATTTTATATATTAGATGTATGTATGATTTCATTGAAAACAATTCTAATGGTTTTTTATTTAAAGTATTCGAAAAATCGGTTATTTAAAAACATAATTTTGGGGTTACTTGAAAATCCGGTTTTTACATATTGTCGAATATTTGGCAGCCCTAACTGTGTGTCTCCGCTTAAAAAAAAATGTACTGTATGTGATATTTTTTAAAACTAGAACTTAATATGATAAGTGAAAATATATAAATTAATAGTTTTCTCTATTAAAAGTATCTAAATATTATTCTTCCGCTTTTGGTACTGAAACCAAGTCACATATTTAAAAAATAAATACAAGCTCTTAAAGCTTAAAGAGCCAGTTTTAAAAAAGTTGCTTCTGATTAACACAACACTGTACATTCATTAATATTAATCGATTTAGAGTTAAATGTTTAAGTTAATCTTAATATAAATGTTTTGAAAAATTCGCGTGAGTGAATGAACTTAAAACAAGTGATACCAAAACAAACTTGTACAAATAGTTCACGTCGTGAAAACGTCAACAACAACAAAAAGAACAACAAAAATTAAATAAATAAAAAAACAGTCGCAGCGCAGCGGGTGATCGAAAACAGTTTAAAGGTTGTAACACTTAACAATAACTCTGACACCAGTGCAGCTGATAGTGTCTGCTGCATTGTCGCTCCAATCATCAACTGCCGATCGGTTGGCTGTTCGACTGAATAAGGTTTAGGTTTGCGCAGTCAGCGCAACCCACAGTTGGCGGCTTTTTGTCAGTGCCAAGCGATCGCTTGACACCCGCACAGTTGCGGCGAACGACATGCGAATATCGAAGAAATCCATGCAAGCAGAAATATAGGGCTTTCAACAGATCATCATTTTTTATTGTTTTACTTTTATAAATTATGCATCAAGGCTAGTTTGGTTATATTTTCAATGCTTTTTAAGCTGGGTAACCTTATCACCAGGAGTAGAAAATCACGAATAGCTGTGTGAAGCTCATCACAGGATGCAACGCGCGGCTAAGAACTGTTTTCTTCTTTACTTGGTTGGATAAAATCAAATTCAGTCTTTGGCTTAAATCTCGCTATGTGGTTGTAAGAAATCTGTGCAAATTTCTGCGGAAATTTAAGTTGAACTGCTTGCTGCTTGGACGGCTTTATATCTTCTTTATTCATTGCAATGTGATCGCTTTTTCAGAGAACTAAGCAATGTTGAAGTGGCGTGAAGTGGAGTGGAGTTGTGCCGGATTGCAACGAACAGTATTGTTCTGTGGCATAACTTTATTACTTTGAAATTTCATGCTGATATTTTGTTACGTCAGAATGGCTTAAAGACGCTCGCTTGCATGGTTAGATTGAGATGATTACCTTAATTTTAAGTATATCTTCTCTTTTGTGGAGTCCTGCTTGGTCTTAAAAAGTTTTTAAAAAGTAAGTTTATGAATTGAATACGTTTTACCCGTTGGAAAACTCACAAGAAAACCTCACTTTTATCTTTGCCGACTTCTGATGGGTATTAAAATTGTTATTGTATTTTATTTAAACGACATTGAAGTACATGTTATAAACGAGTTCAAGATAAGATCCTTTATTTGAACTGCTACCTCCATGCGTTATGACTATAATGACATTTTCTCTGAGCTCAATCTTTTTAGCTTCTTCTTGTTCATTGTAAGTGTATCCTCCGCTTTTAACAGAACTGCGTGTGGCCAGTGTCTGGACAACGCCACAATTGAATGCTCTGTTTAAAAGTTTATAATAAAAATTGTCACACTGTAGTTTAATTGTCACTTTTATCACTAGTCGTTTGAATTTTACTTTTTTTCTTAAATTTTTATAGTTGTTGCAATCTGGCCAACAACTTAAGTTATTTTGACTCATGCAGCAGATCATGTTAATGCAAACAGCTAAAGGATTAACTAAATTTCTTTTTTCTGCCTTAATTACCACGTTTTGCCGATCGATATGGATCAGTCTATATCGGCGTCTCTTGAGTATAATTGAATCTGCACATGAACTTAAAAAATGTGCATTTACAATTTTAACTTAACTCCAAAGGTGTTGGATCAATTGTGAATTTGTGAGATACAGTTAAATAACTTTGGCATTCATAACAAAGACTGATTTATTCAAGTCTTGATAAATGAGAAGTTTACATTCAAATCCAGATAGCTAAGTCACAGGAAAGCAATTTTAGTTAGATATTCCATTGTAGAGCTAATGTTACAATACATCGATCCATAAAATCCTCTTTGATAAAATTAAAAAAAATCCTAGAGAAAAATACATTAAAAAATCTCCTTCTCAATCAAAAGCAGACATGTCTACTGTAATTTTTCAATCAAAATCAGATAAGTCCAAGCAAGTTTTCATATGTGTAGTTTTCATTAAAATTTTGAAAACTTTTTTGTGTCAAAACGTTGGTATAAGTAATAAATCTAAATAAATCTAAACATTTTAGCGGATTTGAGTATGCATTCTGTAAAAAATAAAAAGTTAAAAGCAAAAAAAATTTTTTTTACAAAAAAGGACCTTCAGGAGATTCAAAATTGCTTCGGCGGATTTAATTAGATTTGAAAAAAAAGTATGCAGAAATCATTCCTATGATTTTCTCTAACTTTTGAGACCGCAAACAGCGGAATCTCATTTTGATTCAATTCTAACTTTCAAAACCAGACAAGCCCAAATTTGAAATTGAAAATACGAATTTTTTTTGCACTATTAGACTATTTTTTTTCGCATAATATATTTATTCCTGTGGAGCATAATTTTGCATAATTGGTTTGTTCATAAAAAATGTCTGTCAGAATTAAAACGTTTTTTTCGATTTCCCAACAATTCGATCTTTGTGACTTATCTGGTTTTGAATGTAAACACCTCAAATATCAATATCGTATGTGGCTTTTCTATCTATTCGTTTAATTTTTTCAATCTATCACTTCTTTAATATAATTATACACAATTATTTCTTGAATGAATAATGTAACTCTGAAGCATGAATTTCTGTCCTTTTCCAAAAAAATAGATCTTAAATTGGGAGGAGAAAAAATTAACTTTGCTTTGAAAAGTGATGAAAAGTACTGAAACTAATTTTACGTTAAAACTAATGATATTTCTATTAGAATCATAAATATGTATTCCATGAAGAAAAATTAGTATATATCTGACTTATACAATATTATTGATCCAAGGTACTAGATATGTACAAGATAAGAAGTTGATAACAAAATGTAATGTAGTGTTATGTTGTATGTACAATATTTCTTGCAATGGGACAACAATGTGATAAAATCTAAATATAATTGTTTATACGACGAAAAGAGAGAGATTAAAGTATATTTAGAGATACATTTATTGAAATAGACCCATTATTTGCCCAAATCATTTCAGCTGTCTTTTTTATTTTTCCATATCATTTATTTCTATTCTTATGCAAAATATTGAACGCTTGTCACCATAAGCTTTTGCCTCATACGCCTGTGTTTTATCATGTTAGCCTGTTGCATAGTAATTATATGGTTATCAAAAGCAACTGTTCCCACCCACTGGCACCAACAGGGTTACCAGATTATAGTTAATAGCTAATAATAATGTTTAATGCTAGACTATTTCGTTCCATTCAAATCTAAGACCTACAAAATATATAAAAACCTGACTTTAAAGAACTTAAGCCATTAAGTTTCAAGCAACGCAACAAAATGGAACTAACAGTCAAATCAATCATACTGTTAACCCTATATATGGTTGATCTAATTCGTTGTCAGTCTGGAACAATAGTTGATCGTAAATAAAATTAACAATTTTTAAAAATATATTCACAAATCTTGTTATTTTAGTTGATGCCATTTTCGATGAAAAAAATAATATATCTCAGGAAAGAGTTGTAGGAGGAGCTAATGTACCAGAAAATGAATATATACCATATCAGATTTCTATGCAATACCGCACGAGAAGTGGCAAACAACAGCATTTTTGCGGTGGCTCGATAATATCACCAACTCGCATACTGACCGCTGCACACTGTGTCAATGGACAGGATGCTAAGAAGATATCTGTAGTTGCTGGCTTACGTGATCTTAAAGATACCAATGGACAACGTTCGCAAGTTGTTTCCTACGAGATGCATGAAAACTACGAGGAACTTGTTACCAGTGACATTGCCATCTTAAATATAGAACCACCACTTGAATTTGATGATACAAAGGTGAATAAGATCAATGTTTTGAGCTCTGAAAAGGTTGAAGGTGATCAGAGTGTCATACTGACTGGATGGGGTGCCTTATGGCATATTGGTCAAGGTCCGTTTGCTAGATATCCAAATAGATTACAAAAGCTCTCCTACAAAACGATTACAAATGAGTCCTGCAAAAAGACCATGACTCAGTTGACAGATACTGAAATTTGTGCACTAGAACGTTTTGGAAAAGGCGCATGCAATGTATGTACAAATATGTGCTTTTGAATAATCATTACATTTAATATACTTTTTTGTCCAGGGCGACTCCGGTGGACCACTTGTCATGACTACTGACGAAGGCCTTCGACAAGTTGGAGTAGTTTCTTATGGCACAGCACTTTGCGCATCCAACAGTCCTGATGTCTACACTCGTGTTTCCGTCTTTGAAGACTGGATAAAACAACGAATGTCTTAAATTATAAAAAATTTATGGAAATAAATTGTTTTAACATGCAAAAAGACGGAATAAATCCTGCATTCTAATAAGTTTTGTTTCTTATTAGTTTAGTGAAATAGCTCTCAGTTAAATAACGCCCAAAATATTTTGGGTTTTTACAATATGAAATAATCCCCACAATTACAAATTAAATAAAACAAATATTTATACTTCAAATATTTTGGATCTTATTTAATAATGAAATAATGCCCAAAATTTGTGTGACAAAGAATTGGACGCTATTTAATTTTTAATTTTGGGTGTTATTTCATTATGAATGAAAAGTCATCCTTTCTTGATTTTCCTTTCTTGATCCTTGATGGTAAAAATATTGCATATTAAGTTCGAATGGGCCTTGCACTATTGGCACTATTGGCGAAAAGTTTGGTAAATGAGGTAAATTATAGGGATTTAAATTTTTCAAAAGGCTATGTTGAAAGAGTGAGTCACTACTAGATGGCAATCTAGGGGCACGTTTTTTTTAGTGTCACGGTTATGCACAAAAGATAAATTGTTCCGTAAAACGAGTATGATTGTGAAGCAGTGATGATATGAGATCATTTTCGGGAGTACTTTTTTATAAAGGCAAATAGAGCTTTCTTATTGTTTAGGGTATTTTTTTATTCAGTATTGATATTCTCATATCTCTCAAAATTGTCTCAACGTTGGCAGATGAGTGGGGAATTGATAAGATAATATGGGCAATTCTGAAAATGTTTAAAAACATATTTACATTTAGTTCATTTTTTATTACCTCCACTTCAGCCCAGAATTCGGAAATAGTCGAATCCTTAAATTTGTTCAATTCCTCAAAATCTGCCAGCGCCTGTATTCCATGTTGTTCGACTTTGCATTTAAAAGTTCTTGTTCTGGGAACGTTTTTCAAATCAGCAGCAAAATGCTGGTTGTTTGACCAGATAATACGTGACTGGTCAAAAATTTTGGTAAGAAGTTTATGACTTAATTTTCAAAACTGATTTTTTTTTTTTCAACTCTTGACAAAATTTCAAGTAACATTCTTTAAAATTAGTTTTAAACTTAGCAACTTCATCAGCTGGTTCCTTCTCCATTATATAGTATACCCTTAAATATATCCTTAGAATACCCTTTAAGTAAACAAACCAATTGTCGTTGTCAAAATAAAATAAGCTTATGTCCCAGTTAAACATTTTCGGTATGCTTAACCCACTACGCAACACAAGACATTATCATATCCCAGTTAAGAATTAGTTTACTTCTTGTTTTGTGTGTGCTGTGCTTGAAGATCGTGAAAGCTATACGTGACATAAGGAGTTTAATATGTAATTAATCGTAAAAGTATAATATATAAAAGTATCAGGGTACTTTTTCCGGCAAGAAGGTTCTCGGGTATTTTTGTAGAGTTAATAGTACTCAAAAAAGTACTATTCCACTTAAAATATCATCCCTGTTGTGAAGCTATCTCTTATGATATACGTGACTTACATACTATCATGGTGAAATTATTTAAAGGTGTTCTCATCCCATGACATTTTTCATTATTTTTTTTGACATGCTGCCTTATTTTGACAATTATAAGGGTTTCAGATACATGTGTTTTAAGGGTGCTGTTTTGAGTCTGTTAAGTACTCAAAATAAGTACTTTTTTATTTTTGGTACGTAAACTAATTGGAAATATATGAAGACGCACAAGTTGAATGTTTTTATTTTAAATCTATATTTTATGTCGTGTGTTCATATAAAAACATTTTTATATAGCCAAAAAAAAGCTCTTATAGCTTTTATAAAGCTCCGAACGGCTAAAGTTCATGTTCTCAAGAAGCTTTACATAGCATTATTTACTCTCTGAAGTTTGCCATTGTTTGCAGAGAGGTGGTGACCTATCAGAAAAATGTTTATTGAAGAAACTTTTCGCCGTGACTGGAGATCGAACTCGGGCTCAGAGCATGCTAAGCCACACACTAAACGCGGGCTTGTGTTGACCAAGTGTCACGCGGTTCTCTTCTAAAACCAAATACACTTTTCATATAAAAGCAATTCTCGAAAGTATCCTTCAAAATTATAATGAAAAAATATAATTAACAGCCATCAAAATATGTATCATCAAATAAGTATCTCTTAATGTAAATTTTTCATCATGATATGGAATTGTACTGTTGTATTTTTAAACAATATTTTTGGTTAGAGCTAATGAAAGATAATTATAAAAGCTGAAATTTGCGAATTGCAAAAAAAAGTATCTTAAATTTTAATGTTACATATATAATAGTACCATCTTAAAGTAGCATCACAAAAAAGTACTAGTATCAGGTAAGTACAAAAATTTGCAACCCTACTCCGGCTTGAAAAGAAATTGTCAAAATAAGGCAGCCTATTTTTTTCTGATATTGCGGATGAGAACACCTTTTATTTATTTCACCATGCATACTATACAGATAATAACCAAATCCAGAAATTTAAATTTTCTGCGTTAAGCTCTCTCTGGGGGATATTTAATCAAATTTAGTAAGTAAAATGTTGTTGTTATTAGTTGCATGAGAATTTTTAATTTTAGTTGATTAGGAATGAGGAAAGAATAAAAGAAAGGTAAAAGCGTAGAACCATGGCCTGGCCGGGATCTCTGGGCTAGTAGCAGTGACGGAGTGGCCATACTGGACGATCTGGACAAATCTAGAAGAGCCTGTAGCCACTTGGGGCCGGTTGCTTCATAACAATAAGACATTTTCCTCAGAATAGCATAGGTAAATGATAATTATTACACTGAGAAAACTACGTTTTCAATACAGGCAGAAAATAAATTATATCGAGATGGTGTAAAAAACCAGGGTAAGCTTTAGTACACGCTCTATTCTGCATATATCTAGTGTCCGACCGAATATTCGGTTTCGGTTTCGGTTTCGGCCAGTTTCGGCCCTTTTAGTCAGTTTCGGCTATTCGGCATCAATATGGCCGAAACCGAAACCGAAACCGAATAACTCTAAACACTAAAAAGTTCCTTAAAGTGGTATTAAAAATTATCTCTTTATTTATTATTTTAAAGTTGAACTTTAATATTCAAAGAATATTTATCGTATGTTTTCGTTATTATTATCTGTTTGAATTGTTTTGTTTTTGAAAGCTTTTAATAAAATTTAAAAAACAAAATACAATTTTTTTAAAAACCAATTTGTATGTAGACTTTCAGTTTCGGTTTCGGTTTCGGTTTCGGCCGAATATTACAAAAATGGCCGAAATTCGGTTTCGGTTTCGGTTTCGGCCAAAATTTTGGTTTCGGTCGGACACTACATATATCTACAAAAAAGTGTTTTTTGTTATTTCCTATGTGGGAGGGAAATAACAATAGCTCTCACATAAGTTATTTTCTAAAAACTCCGTTTTCTGAAGTCGCAGAATAAATATCCCAGTTTCAACTCCAACGATTTAATCTAAAATCAAAAATTATTAGATCTGGTCTAAAAACTCAAATTTTAAATTTTGCGAGGCACAGTACACCTACCAGAAAATATGCACCGTACAACATCTAATCCCAGGTATTTTTGGAAGATAATTTCCGAATAAAAATTTTGTTTTCAAGTACTCCGTTCTAGTACTTATCCACCAGATAAGTTCTAATGTCAGAAAATGATAGCTCGTAAAAAATCATTGAACTTTTCAAACTTGAAACACGTCGAGGTATGATCGATTATTTTTATATAGAATTCGATGCTACTGCAAATGAAGGTCCCTTAAAAGACAACAAGACAAGTATGGTAACCAATGCCAGTCCTGGTGACAAACAATAGATTTTCTGGTCAGTCTGTTCTCGAACTCAAAGAAATGTAAGAAAACTGGCTCCACTTAATGGCAACATTTTATTTGCTTTACTTTTTTAATTTTTGTTATAGAAGTGATGACCTGTTGGGTAAGTACTAGAAAGGTGTAGGTAGTAGAGGTCAATGACATTTGTAAAATTAGTTGGCTCCAGGCAAAACCTTCTATATATTTATCACTTTTAAATATCCAACTCTTAATACCCTAAGTATGGCAAAAAATTTAAAAAGGGGATCCACTGCGTTCGACAAGGACAAACAAAAATTTAAAATATTTTTATATATATAATTTTCTCGAATAATCGAAATACTTTCCTTGGAAAAGTTTCATTATTTTTTGCGATGCAATTTTATTTAGTTAAAAATTTGATTTCTTAATTATTTGAGTATTTTGGATTATTTCCAAAAAAAAAAACAAATTGGCCATTTCAGCCCTTGAAGGCACTTTGACCTAGCTTCTTATGATCAATTGTGTTGTGTGTGTTATTAAATGTTTGCAAACAATTGACCGAGAACTGGACCTACATGCTTTGTGACGACTCCGAACGGCTAAAGTTCATGTTCTCTAGAAGCTTTACATGGCATTGTTTACTCTCTGAGGTTTGCCATTGTCTGCAGAGAGGTGGTGACCGATCAGAAAAATGTTTTATTGAAAAAAATATTTCGCCGCGGCTGGGGATCGAACCCGGGCACCGAGCATGCTAAGCCACACACTTAACCTGCATGCCGCGGTCACGGTATGCCATTATAACCACTTTTATTATACCACAATTTATTATTATTTCCAAAAACCTGTTATATTAAGCAGTTTCAGTTATAATATATTTAAATGTTGACAAGTCTTGCCCCACTTCCTTCTTCACTTTATCTTCGTTAATAAAGCTTTTGAACATGTCTCATAGATCACAATGGGTCCGATATAATTTCGATAATTTTTAATTACTATAGTACAATTTAAATACATAAACATAATGATTTTCAACTGTGAAATAACTTGAAAGCATTGTTCTATTGAAAAATAATGCACTATTACACATATGTAACCAGCATTATTTTTGACCTTGACTATTTAGAACTATTCAATTTCAATAACACAATTATATTCAGTGATGATAATACACACGGCCATGATAAATGACGATAAAACCTGTAATTCACATGATATAATGTAGGCTATATAAGTTCGAAATGGCATAAGTAAAAATAATTGAAGAGCAACCATGTTAGGCTTTAATCTTGTTACCATAACAGTCACTATAATAATAACTTCAGCACATAGCAGCCAGGAGTGTAAGTTACTTGAAAAGTTTTTATGTTCCAAGAACTTTCTCAAACGAAACAATATATCTTGCAGTGTTCAAGTTCGACAAGCTGCCTGCACACAATAATATAACTCAACGCATAGTAGGTGGCTTTAATGTGCCCAAAGGACGATATATACCCTATCAAGTATCCATGCAATATCTCACCAAAGATGGCGAGCAACACTTTTGCGGTGGTTCCATTTTAGCACCGAATCGCATACTTACTGCGGCGCATTGTTGTGATGGTCTTAATGCTACACGTATGTCAGTTTTTGCTGGAATCAGAGACTTGAACGACAGCAGTGGACAACGTTCATTCGTACAATCCTACGAAATACATGAGAACTACCAGAAACTCGTGACCTCCGACATTGCAATACTAAACATAGACCCACCTTTACAGCTCGATGGTCAGCGTGTCGATACAATTGATGTTCGTGGCAAGGAACTGGTCGGTGGCGGTCAGGCGGTAACGTTAACTGGCTGGGGTTTGCGTCTGCCAGTACCATTTCCATTTTTATGGGATAGTATAAACTATCCAACAATTTTGCAGACCATGACTTACACCACAGTTACAAATAAGCAGTGCAAAGAAAGTGGCATGGATCAGTTGACGGATACAGAAATTTGTGCTAAAGGAAGGTTCTTCAAAGCTGCATGTTCGGTATGAACACTTATTGTAATGATCTTGGGAAATATATTACTAATGTCTTGGTCTTAGGGCGATTCCGGCGGACCGTTGGTCATGTCTACAGCGAATGGTCTGAAGCAGGTTGGTATTGTTTCCTATGGATTGGCAATTTGCGGTATTTTTGATGTGCCCGATGTCTACACACGAGTATCAGTTTTTGATGACTGGATACAAGAACGGTTGAACACAACAAAAATTGTATTAAGCTTATGATTGCATAATAAAATAAATTAAATTATTTGGGTGCTATTTTTTGATAGAAATATCCCTTAGAGTCAACACTACATAGTTCAGATTTTTAAACACAAATTTGTGGTTTTGTCTAAGAACTGCATTTGACTTGAATTTAATCTGCTTGCTATAGTCATAAGATTTTTTTGTAATTTTTTTATCCAAATGTCCTGATTTTATTGTGGCAATGTTTTTGGTAGCAGGCTTGTCAATTCCAAGCAATTGAGTTCCCTTTGCAAGTGCATAAACCACCCTTCCAAAAACGCAGGCAGTGGTAGTTTAAAACGATTGCGGACAATTTAATAACATGGTTCATAAAATAAGTGGATATTTTATGACTTCATGAATATGAGAAGATTTCTTTTTTTGAACAAGAAAAACTCTCAAAAGGTTAAGAATTTTTATGTTGCATAAAACGAATGTACTTAAAATGTGGCTACTACTTAAGAATTGACTTTTCCTGAGGCGATAGGGTGCTTCTGTGGCCTTTCAACAAAAATTATTCAATTCCAAAATTTACTGCATCTTGCTTTGCTGTTTATTGTTAGCATTGAAATTCCATGCATGCTATGGGTGTATCTTAAGTATATGCACATGCTTTCAAATTCAATAAAACATTTTATTTTATTCAGCCGGCTCAGCGGGTGCACTCTCAGCTGGAGCTTCAGCCGGCTCTGCAGGCACTTCTGGCTCTGGAGGTTGTTCTGGAGCAGCCACTGGTTCTGGCTCAGGTTCGGGAGCAGCAGCCACTGGTTCCGGCTCTGGTGCTGTTTCTGTAGCTGGTACGTCTGCTGGAGGTGCTCCTGTATCTGCCTCAGTTTCCACTGCAGGTGCTTCAGCCTTTATAGTCGGCAATATAAGATATTCATAGTTTTAAGAAATATATATATCAAACAAGAATTTTTTAATTTACCAACAACTTTTCCGCGGAAGTCTTTTCCGTAGCATCTGCTTCTTCAGCCTTAAATATATATATATTTACCAGCAGTGTAAGTTTGTCAAAAATAACTATTTCAACATATTTACCTCAGTTTGTCCAAGTTGCGAGTTAGGATCTATAGATAAATCAGACTTCGGTGTACATGGATCCTTATCAGGCTAATAGAAAGGTAAAATACTTAATTTATCTTTGTTTTGCCAATATTTTTTGTGCGCCATATAACATTTAAGGCTCTCAGAAGTAAAGTAGTCCAATTAACCAACAAATATTTTTTCGCAATATTGGTTCCAGACACTTACAAAAATTATATTTTGAGATAAAAGAAAAAAAAAATTAAACAAAAAAAAAATTCCAATTCAATTTTTCTCCATAACTTCAGTAGGTGTTTTGAACCACTTAACTTCTGAGCGTCTTATTTAATATTCTTCCATTCTACCAGAGCATCAAATCAAAGTAAATTTGAAATAGAAACTTACCACGCCATCATCCTCTTTGAAAGGACCAGTTCGGAAGAGGTTCTGAGACAAGAGTTGTTATTATAAGAAAATACAATAAAACACCGAGATAAAGTTTACCTGAATTGTACACTCGGCTTCTTCAAACTTCTGAGTCTGAACGAGTACCTTAAAAGTGAGAATTTTGAGAATTATTTTTTAAAATACAATAGACGTGCTTGAATATTCTTTACCTCTTTTGGCTTGACAAAATCTAATGAACGTCGAACTCTAAAGCCTCTGAAAATTGCCTGAAAAGATTTATTTAGTCATTAATAAACGCAATTCTACATAAATTGTTGTGTATTAAAAAATCAGGAATGCACGTTAGCGTTAATTTTAACGATAACCGAAATATTTTCTTTGTTTCGTTGAAACGAAATAAAAAAATACGTTAATTCAAAAAAAGAAAAATATTTATTTCGTTTCGGAGAAAACGATATAAAATTTTTTCGTTTTTGTTTCCAATCAACCGTTGAAAATAACGTTAATTTCAACAAAAAAAATCAGAAGAAACTTTTTTTAGCATAGGAGAAAATAATAATTCGCTATAAATTATTATATAAAATTATAATTATTACTTATAATAATAATTTTTCGTTTTTCAACGAAACGAAATTTGATTTGATAAATTTTTAACGATATTTAAGAAACGAAATAATTTTGATAATTTATTTTTCTGCCTCAACGAAATGAAAAAATTTTGTTGATTTCGTTGTAAATGTCTGTCTGGTAGAAATTATAAAAAAACACAAATTTTTAGCATACAAAGATCAATTCTATTATAGACCTAAAATCAGAGAACCCAGACTTTTGCTGTTTAAGTTTGATGGCCTCAAATACTTAATTTTCAAGATACAACCATAACAATTTGCGTACTAGCGTATTTTGTTGCGAAGAATGCAATGAAATTAATAACTTAACTTTGTCCTAACTTGACTTATGTGGTCATTCCTTGTAGATACAGATGTGTTGTAAATTGTTCCCTATCAACTCAGATAGATTACATTCATTCGATTACATACCGATTAGATACTGTGGTATCACAGGTACCAAGTTAACGTTTTGATTTCTGAACAGTCGAGACAAAGTAGCTCGCATTTAAGCGACCGCTATTTCAACAGTTTAACTGAGCGCTATCAACATTGAATTTTGCTTAAGTGTTAGCAATATTGAGCATGCTGAATGTGCCCATTATATCATTTCGTTTGCTTTTGAGCCGTCCTCTTCTTTGATAGATTGAATTAGTCGACTTCAACACCACCTGTATAATTTAATCATGATGAGCAGCCGATCACTTACGTGAGACGGGATTCCTGATAAGGCCAAGGATAATGGCAAGAAATGCTGAGTGGATGGAATACTTTGAGTATTTTCGTGAATTTTTTTAAAATTTTAAAAATTAAAAACAAAAATGAGTTCTTTTTAAATGTCTGCAAAAAAATTCCAGTTGCTCCATGAATGTTAGATCACGTAAGTCGTTTTGGGCTCTGCCATGATGAATTTTGTTTTCCAGACTCTACATATCTAAAAACTTATGACTCGAAACACTTATTTAGAAAAGGAAATATCATGGGCAGTAATATGCCGCGTATACTACATGATGTCGACTGCATGTTTGTCGACGCGCATCGTCTTGAGTCGACATTGCTATATTGGTTGTAAGAGCGAGGTTCTTCATTTGAGAGCGAATTAAGGTAAAGGTGTTTCGTAAAGGCATAAGTTAAGCACCAGTGAGCTTCCAATCACCTCCTTTTGAAAGAAAGAATATTGAGGTTGTTTCATTCGAGAGCGAGCCTCTAAAGCGCTCCAAATGAGCTTCGAAGTGGTTTCGCACAAGTGCCTAAGAGGGAGGGGACTTGCGCCTCGTACTTTACACCAGCTTCTTGGAAGCTCAATTGTTAGATGGAGTATTTTCTCCATACCGGTCATTTGTATCTGAATTACATGACGCTCAATTAAAACTTCGATTTTTATGACTTATAAAAGTCCAAAATTCAATTTTTCCATATCGACCGGAACTAAATAGATTTTTCTTACCTGAATTTTGACAGCAGCTTTTGTCTGTAAATCTAGTTCCACTCGTTGCAATTCACGATTTTTGAAGTATTCGTACAAGGCTTCAGTGCCTTCGCTTGCCTTATAGAGAAAATATTGTAATCAATGTCCCAAATGTGTGTTTTATCTTTAAGTATGTTACCTCAGCAGCTGTCATATAAGCCTTAACGAAGCGATTGTAAGCTTCTTCAATGAGTGGCTGCGATATTTGAAGATCCTTCTGGGACATTTTGCATTTCTTAATAAGCTCGTCCAGTATGTCAATCTCATCGAACTTCACCATCTCCTTATCCATACGATGCTCACAACGATACTTTTCCAGGAAACGCCTAAAGCTCTGCTCCATGATAACCGCCATTTCGCTGGCAGTTGATTTGGGTATGTCACAGATGCACAAATCCGCAATTATTTCGTCAACCTGTTTGAGTGCATCATCGATGATATATTTGGCAACTAGGTACCGAAAAACGGAAAATTCTCAACTCAGCTATGCATAAAATAAAAATACCACCACCTACCGCGCGCCTTCTGGCGTGTTACAAGTACGGAATGCAAATAGTCGATGATGAATTGACACAGACACTCCGTGCTCGGCTGGCAGCGCAGCACTTCACGTGTTATGTCCGAAAGTATCTCTGGTAGTCCATCCGGCACATTGATCATCTGTCCACGTACTTTACCACGCTGTATTAAATAATTCATTGTAAAAGATTTTAAATTTTAATAAACGCTTAAATAAACGGATTGATTATGGAAAGTTTTGCTGTAGAAAGATAAATATATTTATTTTTTTTTTTATTATTTTGTATTAATGTTTATATATTTTATTTTGTTTTCATTATTTTGAAAACTGTTTTAAAAAGATTAGAAATGCCTAGAAAATGTTGTCGCTTATTACTCAACAGTATGAGTGAAATTGAAGAAATGAGTGATTTATTATATTTAGTTGTTTGCTAGCATGATATAATAACTCCATGAAAAGTTATTATATCATGGTTTGCTAGCAACTAAGTTAATATAAATTGCCGCGTTTTTCCAGCATTCAAATCTGAACTTGAATTATGAATCACGGCTAGATGACGTTGTGGACGTTAGCAAGGATTATATGTCTACGCTGAAAGCGATTTCAGCGCCACCTACTCGTAGCGTCTTAAACTACACATTTGGTTAGGAATTTTCATACCATGAAAACAAGAACTTCACGCTAGATGGCGTAATGGACAAATGCAATGTAAGCAAGAAACATGCGTTCAAATCAATAACACCCAAAAAATACTGTAGTAAAAATAAATAAAAATGTATTTAAAACATATGTAAAGTAGTAGCTCATATACAATTAAAATTGTATTTATTATTACTAAAACGGTTAGAAATTAAAAAAATTGTCTATAAAATTTGTTGCAGTTAATTTTACAAGTGTAGAATATTTAACTACACTTGCATTAAAACAAAATACATATTATTGAAACTTTTCCTGAATAGATTTAAAACAATTTAACTACAGATGCAATAATTTTCACAAAATATGTAGAAATTTTTTTTACATTGCACTGAAATAAAAATTGGTGATTTTTTTTTTTTGTTTTTTCCTTTAATTTTACTAAAATTAATATCATTTTAATAAAATGTACTTAAAACAGCATATTAAGAGCAATATTAATAATAAATAAAAACTACTTGTAAGATAAGTAAATAAGTTTTTGTAAATTGCACAGAGTGGAATCGTCTTATGAAAATCAATAATAACGTTGAACGTAATTAAATTTTGAAGACGATTTCCACAAACGATAATAATTAAATGATAGGTGTCGAAATGGCATATCGTTTTCCAGAGAATTATGGCCCAATTTCAATTTTTTTTTTAAAGATTTTCGAATTTTTTTATTTTATATTTTTTGAATATATCTAAAGAAGGTGAAAAAATTTCATACAAAATTCAAAGCCATTTAAGAGATATTTAAGTGATTATGTGTAGTAATGTTAATGGGAACGCGTCTTTCTTTAAAAGCGTTTTTCTTGAAATTACATTTTTTGAAACGTTTTGCACTCTAAGCCTCGTTTTGTTTACAAGAGGCATAAGTATGATTTAGCTCGGGGATAACTATCTCTAGGTTAATTTTATTCCAAGCGTATAAATTGCGAGATAAAAATTGGTTTTGTTCACATTTTATTCCTGATTTATGCCAAGAGCATAACTTTGAGAAAAACATTTGAGCTAGAAAATGTTTTGGAGCGTAATTTCTTGCTCTTTTTGTACTGTTTGCTGTACTTAATGTTATTTACTGTGTGTTTTTTTTTGCTGTTTTCGTCACAGTACTTAAAAACCACAGATAAACTTTATTATGTTATTACGAAACCTGTTTTCCGTTGCAGAATATCACAGTCGAAGCTTTATATCCTTGTTTTAAGCTATGTATTCAAATGCAGAACATTCAGAACAAATAATCGCAAAGGTGCGGTGTAACACTGACGATCTGCATCAACCTGGAGCTTGGGAGAGAAAATAAAAACAAATTTCATAAAAAAAAAATTATTTCCTTAAGAAAAAATTTGTGAAGTGAAATTCCGTTGATTTTGAAAAATAAAATTCAGTACTTCCGCAGCGCAGTTGCGATGAACAACAAAATTCAGAAACTTACATTATTTTTTTTTCATTTATTTTGTTGCTCAGAGAATATTCAATTTTATTTTTCATATTTTATCAGAATGAAGTATACTCTCAAAATTATTTTTTAATGAAAAAAAATTATAAAATGAGAGTGATAAGAGCGAGATAAATATTTCAGGGGTTAAAATATCTCGCCGCCATTTTTATCTTCCGCTCAGGAGATAAAAGCCTTAACTCACTATGAACAAATGAAAAAATATAATGATCTCGGAGATAAATTTATCCCTCTGTGAACAAAACGGCCCTAAATAAAAAAATATTTGTACGATTATTTATTCGTTTTTATTTTTTAAAGATTTTGGCACGCGTGTTTAAATCAAAAAATTAAATAGAAAACTTATTTGCTATTTTTATACGGTCTTATTCATAGCTTTTTAGAGATAAAATGCTTTCTAAAATTTTTTTATTCATAAAAATGTTGTCTCAGCTTTTTTTGTAAAAATAGGAACACTTTCAATTTGAAGTGGGAACAGTGTCAAAAATGGTTTGTAAATTTGATAAAATCAATAATTTTTTTTATTTGTCACAATTGTATTAATATTTTGACATTCAAACAGGCAAAAAATTTTGTTATTTATGTTTTGCTCTGAAAAAATTGTCACTTAATATTTTTATTTTCAATATTTGGAAATTTTGTGCCATGTTTTCATGTTTTTTTAAATAATTTGGAGTATTTTTGTCAATATTTGTGCACAGATGAGAGTAAAAATTTTAAAAATGTTTTATCAAGGTTTTATTGAGGGTTTCTCATTTATGAAGCCTTTATAAAAGGTTTTTCTTATTATTGGACGTTTAATATAATAATTTTTTACTTATTTGTCACAATTTTCTTAATATTTTGACATTCAAGCAGTGCAAAAATGTTGTTATTTATGTTTGCTCTAAAAAAAAATTGTCAATTATAACTTTTATTTTCATTATTTCTTATTATGAAGGTTTCTCATTTTTAAAGCCTTTATAAGAGGTTTTTGTCATTATTGGACGTTTATGAATAATGTTTTTCTTATGAAGGCTTTATAAGAGCCTCATAAATTTTTATGATTACAGCCTTTAATTAATAATGTGCAATTTCGTGCACGAAAACTTGAGTTTTTTAAATTTTTTTTTAATTTAAAGTTTTTGTTGGTTTGCATACAAGGCAAAACTGTTATATTTTTTGGTTTTTGTATTTTTCGATTTTTTTTTATTTCAGGCTTTCTGTAGAGGAGATATCGTGCAAGCTGCAAGAGAACTTGCGTTCGCGAGCTCAACTTTATCAAAAGCAAGATTATGATTGTATAAAAATCGGATTTGGATGTTGGAAGAGACGAAGCTATTATTTCCATTTGGATTGGGAATCATTTATGCGTTTCTTGTTGAAACGGTTTTCCGGATAAAAAAAATCAGTATATTATACAATTTTTAGCATTCCTTTTAGAATTTCCATTAATATTTTCATTCTTTGTCTGTCCATATGGCAACTCGTTCTATACCATGTGATATTACTAGTGATATTACTAGGATCATGAAATAAATGATCCTCCGAATAGTGCGAATAGGGGCTTTCGCATGATCTAACATATTGGACGACAAAGTTGGATGGAAAACTAACGGAACAATTTGATAGACCTTTCGAATGATCCAACTTGTTGGACGACATCATTGATTACAAATTCTCAAGCAGAACACTTCGGCGCAATGGCATAAGAATTTTTGGGTGCGCTTATAATTGATCAAGTTTTGAAGGGAAAGGAAGAGATGTATATGAAAAGGAAATCTTTTTCTTTTAATAAAAGGAAAATGTGGTTATAAAAGCACATAAACGCGTGCATTAAGTGTTTGTTAGTAATTTATATGCACTGATTGAACGTTGTTTACTCGCTGAAAATTTATAAGTAATGAAAAATGCAGCGTGTTGGACCAACATTCGTTCACATGTCCAACAAGTCGCACGGACCTGCAGAAAAATCAAAAATGTTTGATATTCATCCAACATGTTGGACCGACCGTCGTTTTAGCTTACGCATGGTACTACTTGTCGTCCAATATGCCATGTCTATCCAATTTGTTGGACCATGCGAAAGCTCCTAATGTGTCATAATTTTATTGCAATAATCTCTATGGTGCTGAGTTATTTAAGTTAAGTTTTAATTAATAACTATAATAATGCAATAATATTTGATAATAGCTGCGTTTTTTCCAACATCCAAATCCGATTTCCATACAAACAAAATCTTGCCTTCGATTTAGATTTTGTTTACTTATAGTTCTATGAACACGACCAGGGAACGTAAAACGAACAAAAAAAAAAAAACAAGACGTAAAATGTTTCACTTTGACAGCGCAATAAAATTGGCAGTTGCAGTCTTGTCATAGAAGTAAAATAAAAAATATATTTATATCTATATTTCTTACTTCTATAGGTCTTGTGCAATTAAAAGCACGAAAATACTTTCATCTATTGAAGATACTGACTAACAAATAACATTCCATGAGCTGCAAAAAAGCTGGGCGGCGTCACTAGACTGGATCAAGGCTTCAGCAGAAGAAGCAGATGTGCAGCAAATATTTGCGAAAGGCATAACAGCACTTGCTGAAACATGCCCTTAAGATAAATTAATTTCTCAAAATTGTTCCTTGACTCCTTCTGGTTAAGGAACATCACAGCACAGACAACGAAGTGAACAGCATTGTGCAACTTTGTCGTCACTTTACACTGCAGCTGAATGGTTTGACCAATCGTTTTGCTGCAATATTAAGTGCTAAAATAAACGATGCTGCTGAGGAACAAATAAACACATAGTTGGCTGAGATGTGCGACGCATGAAAAGCATTTAATTTGGTTTTTGCAATAAATTTATAAATAAAATATATAAAATTTGTTTCTCGTTCTCTTTGTTCGAACTCTTCTTGACCGTCTGGTGTCTCTACGCCATCTAAAGAGCCTGTAATCAAGTGCACCTCATTGTCGTTATGTTGCTGCATGCTTTCGATGTTGGCTGGAACAATATTTCCAGTAATTTTGGGATCAAACAGCCAACTGTCTAAGGTGCACAAAATGAAGCGTCCATCAATCTTCCCCAAAGCATTGCCTTCGTAGTAGGAATTAAGCGTTGTCGATTACCAGTTCCATTGCACCTGATCATATTTAGCCACATGAAAAGAATTAATTTGCTGACTTTTTCTTTGTTTTGTAAACAATTTCTGACAATGTTGTTGACATTTCTTACGTTATTTTACAATGTATTAGCTTACAGAGTTGCAAACCAAATCTAAATCTAGATTAGGATGTTGGAAAAAACGCAGCTAATATGTCACAGCCAGGTGGCGCCCACGACCACTTCGAATTTTTAAAATGTCGCATAAAATATGGAATAAAATGCTGTTTCAATGTGGAAATGCTAGGTGAAGCCACGAGCTCTAAAAATCAATGCAGCTTTGTACTAAACAGTTGGACAAGCTCTGTGCTCTGTGTTGTCTTTGCCATGCGCCTTTGCTAAATCCATGAAATATTTTCTACACATGGTTGCAGTCTGGACTTATGCCTGAGGTGCTTAGAACAATGTCAATGAAGTTGATTTGTGACTGTCTAGATGGCGCTTTAAATAAACAGCTGTTTTGTTATGATTGTAGAGACGTGTCAGCGCAACAAAATTGTTAAAACAAACATAAATTCTTCATTCTAATTTAAAGTGTTATTAAATAGCTAAAAGTTATTAACTTGTTAAGCGGCTTTAGTTTTGCCTCAACATGACTGCAGCTAATCTAATCAACCTAAATGTAGACACTTTATTTGAGCAGCACAGCGTGCCGGAAATCGACATTGTGCAGAAAAAAATTCAGGCAGTTGTGGAAAATAAGCGCGAGGAACTGCGAACTATGGTTGGGTGAGTACATATGCTATGAAATCAGTTAAGATCAAAGTCACTTCAATACCTAAATCATTTACAGTGAACGTTATCGGGATCTGCTAATGGCGGCTGACACCATAGCCACAATGCAGGAATCTTCAAGCACACTCATTACTCAAGTGGAGTGCATCAGCAAAAATTGTCGCAGTCTCAACGAGCAGCAACTAATTGGCTTCAAGACAACCGATGCCACAAATATATTGCGCACACGTTCCGTGGACAAGCAGCAGAGCAACTACTTTAGCACCATGGTGCAAATCAAGCTACTAACTGCTCTGCCAGAGCTTATCTGGTCAAACATTGATCAGGAACGTTTCTTTACCGCAACAGAACTATTCATATTCAGTCGACACGTCAGCACTGGACTGCAGCTTAATGTGAATAATCCAATTATGCATGCGCTGCCTGTAGCCAAGAAGCAGTGGGAGATACTTAAGCCGTTTCATGTGACCATCAAACAAAGTGTGCTCGCTGTATTGGAAAGAGAGGAACTATGCCCGGCTAAAGCAGCGGATTGCCTGTTGAGCTTGTTGCTGCTTGAGAAAAGTACTTTAAACGGAGTGTTGAAAACGTTTCTACAGTTACGCAGTGCGGCATTCTTAAGCAGCTTGACGGACTCAACGCGTGCCGAGGCAGCAAAGAGGCGTGTTAAGGAACGCATACTGACTAGTTTAAAAGTTCTATACGGAACCATTGATCTCATTACCAAATGCTTTTTAGGTGCGCATCAACAAAATTCTGGCTTAAATTTATTTCAGTTTCTACACAACTTTTACTTTGTTTCAAGTCAACCTTATTAACTAATGACACATTTGACTAAATAATTTTCCATTTCAGAGAATGGACTTCTATTCCAAAAACTCGCCGAGCACTCACATCCAAGCACACCACCTAGCATATTGTTAATGGAAAGCAACGACAGACAGTTTTCATACATGTTGCCAGAAATAATAGCAAATTTTCGACCCAAATTCGAAACGCAAGCATTGGATGAAGTGCAACTCCGCGATGCCATTGATAACTGGATGACAGACATCACACGTATAGCCGGAGTACAATTACAACAACTCTTTAACTTGGTCTCAACAATGAGCACCATACAAGAGCTCAAAAATGATGCAGTCGCCTGGCAACAAGTTGGAAATTTTGACATTTTAGCTGGTAAATATAATATCTCCAAGTCGTTAAATTTCTATGAAACGACCTACTCGCCGCTAATCAGTCAACGAGTGCGCGACATCATACGCGACAGTTGGTCGAAGGCAATGGATGGCACTTGGTTGTCCCTGCAGCGTACGCTGCAGTCAACATGCAATGACAACGCGCTACAGGCTAACGCACAAGCTCAGCAGTTGTGGAAGGATAATTCCAGTGATTTGCCGTTAAGCTTAGCCATTGCCTTGAGTGATGATCGCAAAGTAAAAAAGTTGGTAATGAAAATAAATGGCTACGATGATACAATTATTTCCATTTGTTCAAACTTTGATAAACAGTTAGCTGATATTGTAGCGGAGCTGAATGTCTTGTTAGAAGAGCAAGCCACAAAAACCGAAGATAAGCAGGCCTTGATAGAGTTTCTGCGTGAAATAGCACAGAATCAGTTAACAGAGTTTGTCACAAAAGTTAAAAGTGAGAACTTATTGCAAAGTCAGCGTCAAGCTCTTCTGCTGATTACCCGTTTCTTAGCTGCACTTGTGGAACTTTGTCCGAATCTAAAGATCTGTTTTTGCCAGCAAAGCAGCTGGCGACAGCATGTTGCACAAACAACTATCACTGCATCTGATGTCTGGCAACGCATGTGCCTACTAATTGAGGAGGAAATAATGCAATTTTGGGTTCAAATAATAAATGGCATTCTAGAGGAAAATCCTTGTTCACAATTTATGCCAATGGAAATTGCACATAACACTATTTTAGAGGATTTTGCAGTAAGTTTGAGTTGATGTTACTTGTTGAACTTTTTGATGTAATTATTTTTGTTCTTAGAATTGGGAAATTATCACACTTGAACAAAAAGACGAGCAGGATAATGAGGTGCATTCTAGCTTCCGCATTCCAAGTCAGCCACGCATTTCGCTGCAGTCCTATTTTTTCCAAGTTGTGCGCTCAATTAATCACAGTATTCCTCAAACTCTGCCGTCGCAAGTTTTGAAAACTTTCAACAATCAGCTACTTCTTCAAATATTAACGTATTATGAGTCACTTGCCGCCTCCAGTCAAAATGTGGCACTTCAGCTCTACTTTGATCTTAAGTTCATATTGAACATTTTTGCTGTGACACGTGATAATCACATTGTTTTCGAACGGTTTCAAGCTTTGATTAGTCAGCTTAAAGAAAGCATTGATCCTTTTGATTTTGAGCTTTTCGATGAACATCTCTCCGCTAATATTAAACGATCCGCCAGCAAAGTTAGCTGTCAATTGGGCGTTTTGGTACCTAACAATGCAGCTGTTGCCGCTACTGCTGTGCCTATTACACAAGAACGAGATCCGAATGTTTTATGTTTGAGTTCGAATGGCTCAACATCAATTTGGTTTCCACTATTGCCGATTATAGAAACCGGTGCTGGAACTGACAGAAGTCAAGGTGTAGAACGCAGATATGCCACGCAAACGGATTTAGAAAAGGTATGTATTTCTATTCCTTTTTCAAAGAATTATAAAATAGTTAAGCTACTTGCTTCTACAATCTTTCCAAGTTTTATGCATTAATTACATAAATTTGTATTTTAATTTTTTTTATAATTTTATTCCTCTCTTTGTTTTGTGTATTTAGGACAACCAGTCCTTTGAACTGTAAAATTTTTGAGTAAATTGTGATTTCAGAGTTTTTACCAAAACTACTGATGAGTATTATTTTCGGTATTGTAGCAAATATGATAGCAATTAAAATAAATTTCAGAGCGCTTTTATTTGTTGTAAAATAATTAATATTTAATAGCATGAATTGTTCTAAAATAGATTTGCATGAATTTCAAAAGTTCTTGTTTTGAAATCGTTTAAAAAGTTAAGTTTTGTTTTGGTTCAGTTATATTTATTTTTGCCATCACAGTAAGTGATAAAACCATAATACTGCAGACCGGTTTGTGTAAAAAAGAAAGATTTTTTCTACTCATTTATTCAGAAAAAAACTATGTATTTTATTTCTTTTTGTTTTGTTTAATTGTTTTTTAATTTTAACGTTATATCGTCGGCTTGCAAGTCAAGACTATCTTCGGGCATAGTGAGTTGCACCTGCACGTATAACATTAGTACAAAAGCTTAATGGTCTTAACTAAAACAGCCAAAAATTTATTTCACTTTAAGCCGACCATATGTGAAATTATAAAATAATTTTTCGATTTTTGCGCACTTGAAAATCGACTTTTAATTATTCCGATATCGTGTCGTACAAAGTTGTTTTCACACAATATTCAGTTGTTTGGAAAATATGTTAAAATAAAAAATAAAACAGATCACCTTAGTTCTAAACAGTGTAACTTTTTGTCATTTACATAAGCGTTAGTTTTAAACTCGATTTAAATCGTTAAATAACGCTAAATACGACATAACTTAATCTTAAGAATTAATTTACCTCACAAAAGCGCATATTTCAAGTTAGATGAACACAGTCAACTACATTGCTGTTGAGGTATCACAAAACAAATCGTGAAAGGGTGAAATCGATAAGGGTAAAATGGTTTACGCGTGACCTCACTCTGAAAAAGAGGTTGCTTTGGGGTCTCAAGATCAGAGTCCAGAGGGCCAGACCATCCATTGATAACGATTCGTTCCAACATAGAGAATAATTACTGAGAAAGCCTGAGAGAATACAAGGCGTTGTTAGTTCGTATAAAAATATTGGAGGGATTTTGTCCGGGTGAATAGAGAATAACCCTGGTGCAAGGCCATGGTGCATAGTATGTAGTGGCCAGGGTCAATCTACCGATGTTAGCGGTATCAGCCATGTAGTTACTGTATTAATTGAATGGCGGGATTGTGTTCATGTTCTGTTGAACTAATTTTTTCCGAGGATTGATAGTAAGGCAAACCTTTAAGGGATGTGGTTGAACCCCGTTGGAGGTGGTTGAGTAAAGAGTATAGCATAATGCACCTAAGGGGAAAATCTGCGGGTATCGATAGTCTGCCTAGATAGGTGTGTAAAACATTTGGAAAGTTATTCTGGAATATCTAGAAGTCTTGTATGGTAGGTGCTTGAGAGAAGGTATCTTTCCTGACGACTGGAAGCGGGCGTGGGTTATCGTGCCCTTGAAGTCGACTTAATGGCTGGGGAGCAATCCTTGGCCCTACCGGAATTGCTTACGAAAAGGAAAAAAACATCAAAGATGTCTGATTGCACATTAGAAACACCGTTAATGAGACTAGCTCCAATTATTTTTTGTGGCTGTTTAGATTTTACGAGCGCTTTTGACTATCTATGCGGGCAAAAAGTGTTAGGTAGGCTAGGGGAAGTGGGGTGCTGGGAAATTTAGCTTAGACTTATTGTTAGCCAAACAGTAGAGATAGATGTTGTCGGTCGTTATCCGTAGGTTTCTATCTGTGGTCCCTACATATGGAACCTCATGATGGATCTTCTATTGCAATGGCTTCAACATCTGTTTAAGTGCTGTGCGCACACTGATTGTAATAAAATGGTGGAAGGTAGTTCTCGTACTAAGCTTGAAACCAAGGCGAATGAGGTTAAGGCTGCTGAAGAAGATTATGAACTTCTTGGTGCACTGAGAGAAGTTAAGAGAAGAGTGTGTTGACTTTGGTAATGTGCATATGCAGAATTCTAAGTAGTGACTGGGGAGTAGGTGAGCTGTCCGTCTCATATATTGTGGACTATATCTTGCCTGTGCAACTAATGGCTCGCCTCTGTAGGGCGACATATTCAGTAATGATTTGGGGTACCGGAAGATACTCTCTGTTCAGAGAGGTACCCATTATCTTGTTTTAACTAATCAAATTAGTTCTGTTTGTAAATAAGCATTATTAATACATTAAGTTTTGATGCTTGAGTTTCAAATATTTTGCTTTATAACTTATTTTCTTAACTGTCTGTTATTTGTGCGAATTTTTTCTTAACAACATCATAATCACTGGTTAATGATTTTATTAAATAAATACCATGTTTTTGTTTTCTTACTGCTTTCAACTCCGACAATCATCGTTTAGCAAACAACGCCAACACGCAAACCAGCATCCAATGCAAGAAAAAACGAATCGGCAAAATCAAAATCAGGAGCTGCAGCCTTTTTTGGAGCTATGTCCCAGGAGTGGTTTCGGTAGAGCAACAACGAGTAGCAGTTAACATTAAATGCTGCAATTAAAATTTGTTTAACTTGAATCGTACAACTAAAATGGCATTTGTAAACCTTGTGGGAACATTTAAAAATTTACTGCAGCGTTCTATGTAAATTATGATGAATAAGACATACATACATCTGTTTATCTTTTGTGATTATTTATTATTTCCGTTGAAAACTAACATTGTTTATTTAAATTGTCGACTGTTTGTGTACACAATAAAACTTTGTTTTGTTCTTCAACAATTAATTATTTGAATATTCTTAAAACATACTTATAAATTATATAAAATTGCATATTATTATACATACATACATGTTTCATGATTTTTTTTCAATAAACACTTATCTTAAATATATGTAAAACTTAAAAAATAACATTAATGTAAGCACTATTTTTTGCCACCTTTCTTGCCACCACCAGAACCGGATTTTTGATCTTGTCCTTTCTTACCACCGCCCTTATCACCGCCGCCTGCTTTATCGCCAGCACCTTTGTTTTTACTGGCTCCTTTATCTGTGGCAGCTGCTGGAGCAGCTGCTTTTTTCTATTAATTAAACAAATGGAAAAATTAATGAAATGTATTAATAAAATAATTTAAAAATTTCCCAGAGAAGTCGCTAAAATTTGCCGGTTCTAATTAGCAATAAAATGGTTATATAATGTTGGAACGCACTTACTTTTTTTAAACAAAATAAGTTTGCATAACACAAATATTGCTTACATTTCCACCACTTCCGCCACCGCCACCACCTTTATTTTTGCCCATATTGAAAATTAACTACTTTTAAACTATAGCCAAAATTTTATTTGCTTAAAACGCTCAGAACGTCAGAACGTATCGTTTTCAGAAAAATGCAAAACTAAAATGTAACTTGCAGAGAAAGGAAACAAACAAAAGAAAAAAATCTATATAATGCAAATTTTCAAGAGCAAGAGAAATGCAAAAAAATAAATTACAAAAATACAAATACGCTGCAACTAAAAATAGGGAAAAAATTAGAGGTGCCGCCGCATTGCTTGGCGTAAACAAATATTGAACTTGTTTAGCTGTTCAATATATCACAAGCCAGAGCAGATTTAATGTTAAAATTTGGTAAGCATGTTCGATATATTTTGTAAAATTTTATTTTTAATTTACGATTAATTTTTTTCTATATAAAAAATATTAAACATTTCAAAATTTGAAATGAAATGAAAAAAATAATCATAGTTTTTTATAAATTTGTTTTTTAAAAATTTTTGTATCTGAAAATCGTCTGAGGAAAAGCCATATTTTGATGATTAAAGGTGACTTTACGAAGCCAGAAATTTAGTAACTAGGCTACTACGATGTCATATAATTTTACCCAATTTTCTACAGCACTATTTTGTGCCTATTACTATTCGCTTGTGGGCAGGGGAAACCCCCACGAAGCTTAGTTTATGAGTAGAAGAAGAGTATATCATCTATATTTATACTTTGAGTTCATGTGATGATGATGATCTCACTGTCGTATATGATCGAATATACTTCTATACTAGTTCTATGTTCCTATAATAATTAACGTTTAATTGGTGTTGTCATGGCAACTACAAGAATGCATCCTTTGCAACGTCGGGGACGCAACTTTGTCATCGTATTGTACTATGTTTTTATTTATATTCGAATTTTGAAGTTCAATGTGAGCAAACAACACATTCATTAACATAAATGTTGTAGGAAATGGGTAAGAATGCATAAGCCGGTAAAATTATATAGTGAAGCTTTAAGGTGGGACATAACGTTCGCGGCAGACGTTAGAAAACAGACTTATTTTTAAAAATTCATAACTCAGTCAAAAACAAATATTTTTCAAATTTTTTTTTTATTATTGTAGAGAATTAAACAAATTACAAGAAAAAAATTCAAAAAAAATATATTTTCATTCCAACATGGTTTTATAGAGCTCCAAACTGGCGGCATAGAAAAAAACGGGGCCTCGTGGTTGCAGCGCTGGAAGTTGCAAAAATTGTCCGATCTGGAAAAAAAAATTATTTATTTAAACCTTAACAAAATTGGTTATAGTATAACAGGAGATCTTTATAAAAATTTTTTTAAATTTTTGGTGATGTTCCAAATTTGAAAGTATGTTTTTTCGAAAAAATATTGACTTTAAAAATTCATAAAAAGTCGAAAAAAATTTAAAAAACCTCGTGTCATACGATAGCGCGAATTAAATTTAAAAAAAATACAAAAAAAAAAATATTTCGTCAAAAAATGAACCCGCTAGTGCCGCAACCAGTACGAAAAACATGATTTCGAGATAAACGCGTTCAAAGTTTGTGAACAAAGAAAAATTAAAATTCACTCTCACTCTCACTTATCCGGCTGTAACTTTTGAACCCGTAGGAATTTTTCCATGAAATCTTAGAATCTTAAGAATATTAACTAAAATACAAAATTATAAAAAAAGTCGATTTAATAAACGGGCAATGTCATGTCCCCCCTTAATTTGATTTGGATCTCGGTGTAAATTTAGTTCGGTCAAACTTTGAACTGCACTCAAAAAATTGAAATGAAGAACACGTTTTTTTCATAATAGAATTTTAATATGATATATGAAAATAAGCCTTGGGATAAGCCTTTCTAATATCGCATATAAGGTCCTGTCGAGCATATTATGTGAAAGACTGGAGCCTATTGGACTATCAGTGTGACTTCAGACCTGGAAAACCCACTATTGACTGGTTATTTATGCTTCGTTAAATCTTGGAAAAGACCCTAGAAAAAAAAATCGACACGCACCATCTTTTTGTCGATGCACCAAACCCGCCTTCAATTGTCCAATAAGGAATCACGTATATTCCACCACTTTACTTTGGGCTCAGTAGGAAATTTAGAAGCAGATCTCTCTCTGGAGGAACAAAACTTACGCTCTATAGTTCACTATAGAGCGTGAACTATACTCTATAGTTCATCACAAACCTGATCGCTGAGCACCACTGATGAAACACTCTTTGGGAGCACTCTTTAGGAGCGTTCGAGCGGAAAATCCTTTGTAAGATCTATGGACCAATCTGCGTCAATGGCGAGTTTCGAATCCATGAAATCACGAACTACATGAGCTATATGCCGACGAAGAAGATTTGCTGACTAGGTCAAGTCGAGAGAATGAATGACGACGCTCCAGTAAAAAAAATTATTCGACACGGTAATCATCCTAGGTCAATTAAGACGAGGAAGATTGCATGTTTGCCGGAAACACCATATTTTGATAACCTGACGATGCTTGGAATTTTTAGCTAGTCCCAGCAAGCGCACGACAAAAGGTGCTCATACTTGTACCATACTTGTACTCATACTTGTACCATTTGTACCACTTGTACCATTAAGGGCTGATTTTTTGTCGATAACACCTCTTTATTATTATTCTTTTTTTTAAATTATATACTTTTAATATAATTTACAAGAAAGGTAAGCAAAAAAGGTATGCAAGATATTTTCTAACCGCTGCTATCAAATTTGGGGTTGGCGGTAATGAGGAAGTTGAATATTATTTTTCGAAAATGGAACTGTCAAAGTATGATCGGAACTATTTTTCTGTTATCATTAAACTTCATAGATAAAAAAATTATTGAAAATGGACAAATTTAACGTTCGATTAACGGAACAGTGGACGGAAATGGGTTAATTATCATCAAACATTATGATATTAATTGATTTGAGCTAGATTTGTTAAACAACGAGAAGCATATCAAAAGCTGTTCTTAATATTTTTTAACAAAATTTTCAACGCAAATCATACCAACTGCATCAGATGTTCTTTCGACTTTCGAATATGTTAATTTGTAAAATTTCTTTTTGAACACTTTGAACAATTTTAGTAAACGCCAATTGTGATAACCACCAACAGCGTACTTTAACTGTTAAGAACAACTTTCGAACCGTTGTGACAAAGGCGCACAAAAGTTTGCAAGAAGTTATGAACAGCATTTTTTTTTTTTTTTATTTTGTTGTACGATGCATTTGCTTGCGCCAAGGCAAAGTTTTCAGTTTAACACAGCGAAATGCTCAAGTTAAGCCGCGGGTGAAAAATGATTCATCTGTTCAATAACACTTTTTTTTTCTGGCTGAATGTTGGACGTCGCATTGGGTGCTATGAATGCGGATGGGAATTTTCTGCAAATGACGCACAAAATAATGACCACAAAAGTGGAAAATCTGTTAAGGACGAGCTATTTAAAAGCTGCAACTTGCCGAGGGGATTGAACAAGTTAATCCAGTATTTGGCTAATGTGCAAAGTAAAGCCAACATGTTGTGGGATAAACAATGTTTCAGCGAAAGAAGAAAGTGCAAAAAATAGCATAAAGTTAACTGGGCATGGTTAAAAAAATTCACAAAAAAATTAAGAAGTTTAACATAAAAGAAAAACCTAGTGTTTTTGAATAAAAAATGTAGTAATTAAATGCGAATTAGCTAACGAAAAAGTTGCAATAATTTAAAGTTTGGTTTTTGTCTACAGCTGAAGTGTGAATAACATTGTTATATTTTTACACTGTCATGCTAAAGGAAATATAAATAAAAATAAAAACATAAACAAACTGTTTTATAGTTTATGTTGTAAAACATAATGCACACAAATGACAAAAACGTGTACCCAACAATAAAACAAAAATAAAAAAATTATTCGAAACCATATTCGTGAATTAGCTTTTTTCAACAGCTTTTTTCATATTACTCACAGCTTGGAAGTAGTACGACTGTAGTGAAAGCGCAAATTCCCTATTTTTATATATTTATTTGTCTTCGAGAGAGCTTTTAATACAATACTGCATGTTTGACATATATACCTTTTTATAAATATAATATATTCTTTATATGCTTTGGTCGTTATCTTAAATCTTGTAAACTAATATATTGAAAAAGCGAAGGAATAATATATTAACTTAATATAACATATTTTCAAATTTGATTCCTAAAGAGCTAAGAAATAAAGTCGTTCAAGTATTTATTTTCAAATGTCTCAATTCAACTTTTCTAGAGAACTCTGCGTTCCGGTTAAAGCAACTTCAATAAAAAACTTCCTGATGCATAAAGTTTTGTCTAGCTAAGAGTTTGATTTTTCAGGTGAATTTTCATTAACTTTAAAATTAACTTTTCTACGCACAGATAAAAACTGAAAATAAAAAACTTCAATAAAAAATGTTTGTATCTGTTTTTGTGTGCCATTTCGACAACTTTAAACATTAACTACATAAGTAGATAGAAATCATACTTAAAGATTCCTTCTGAAAATAACGGAAGTATTTTACTTTTGCCTTCTTCTGCTGCTTCAGATGATAGCCCACATTTGGAAGCATTTTGATATGAATGCAATTATTTTTATGCTTATGTTTACAGTCAATAAAATTGATTGGTCGGATAAAAAACCAATAAGAGACTTTTATTTGGCTCACTTCAACGATTCAATTGAATAATTGTGCAATTTATGTGAATACTTCTTATGCAGCATCATGGTTTCTCGTCAGCACAGCGCAAAGAAGAGAATATTTTGATTTTCCTAACCGAATTGCATTCAATCATGAAATCGAATGGCTTTCGAACATTTCTATTTCGGTTAACGTTGAGCGTAAGGAGCGTATCTACGTAAATAAAAGAAAATTTATAAATAGCTAAACACCGTGCCACAAATATCGAATTGTATGCTATGACAACAATAACGTACGTCGAATGTAAAGCCCAAGTGTTGGAATGCGTACTCAGATTATCTAGAAAATTAGGAGTTTTTAAAAGAAGATCTAATTTTCAAGCATTTGAATTTTTTTAGAACTCAGAGTGTTTTGATTCGAATCCCAACTAGATTATGAACCTTTCTTGATTTTTCTATAGATTATTATAAAACTGAAATTATTCAATATTTATGACGCTAAAGAAATTCGGCACTCCAGAAAATCAAAATATTTGTTTTGGCTACAAAGAGTTTTTCTATAGAAAAATTAAATATTTCAATAGAACTGAGCATATAGTAGATATACTGATTTTTGGGAAAAATTCGACTAGCGCGATCTTCTAACCTGTTAAAAATTTGAAAAAATCACATAAGTTTCAAAAAAAGATTGGGCAAATAAAATTTTTTGTTTTGGGACACACTAATGTCCATCTGTCTGTCGACAATTTCTCAAAGAAAATGTGCTCGACTGGCATGCGGAGAATGTGGGTTCGTATCATGACTGTAAATATCAATAACACTATGGAACAAATTCTGGTTAGGAAAAGTTAGGTCGATTCTAATATTGAGGGGTGAAAATAAAGGCTAAATTAGAAGACCCGTAACGCGAATTTTGTTAATGTTAGTTCGAATTTTTTTTAAACGACCTTCGAACTTTGCAGTCTTCTAAGTCTTCTTTTTGCAGTCTTCTTCGAACAAAAAAAAAAAACAAATTGGCCATTTCAGCCCTTGAAAGGACTTTGACCGAGCTTCTTATGATCAATTGTGTTGTGTGTGTTATTAAATGTTTCTACACAATTGACCGAGAACTGGACCTACATGTTTTATGCCGACTCCGAACGGCTCATGTTCTCAAGAAGCTTTACATGGCATTATTTACTCTCTGAGGTTTGCCATTGTCTGCAGAGAGGTGGTGACCGATCAGAAAATTTTTTATTGAAAAACTTTTCGCCGCGGCTGGGGATCGAACCCGGGCTCCGAGCATGCTAAGCCACACACTTAACCTGCATGCCACGGTCTTCTTCGAACGGGTCTTCTAATTTAGCCTCTTTTTTCACCCCTCACTCTCGGAATCGACCTAACTTTTGCTAACCAGAATTTGTTCCATAGTGTAATTTAATTTAATAATTAAAATTCTAAATGTAATATTTCATTACCTGGGTTTAAAATAACATTTCAAATTATTTCACTTCCATTGAAAAAAAGTTTCTCTTACATTTAAAATTTGTATACAAAAATGTAAAATTTCAAATTTTTATTATAAACAAATTATTAAAAAAAAGAAATCTTTGCTGTTCTTGCCGGAGATTGAACCTAGGTCAGTCGAATATTAAATGCGAATGACAGCAAACTCGGCTTAACTTGAAATTCGAAAACAGCGACTACACTTTATAAACAACGTACTTATACGTGTACCGTGTTCTATAGACCGGCTACTGATTAGGTCTTAAGATAACTATACCGTACTGATCTCTTTCAATGATCTCTTTTAATGCATTGATCTCAAAAAATATGAAATGTTAGTGGCAGAATGGGGACAGGTTACTATCCCTTGGGAGACTATCACTTGGTAGATTTTTAACCGGTGCTTGTCTCCGTAGGGTAACTAGAGATAAACGCAAATCTTTTTAATTTGCTTGTCTTTCCCAATTAAATATCACCACATATTCAAATCAAGCTAGAGTTGACTACACGGTTAAAAATCTTGGACTAAATTTTAAACTTTTTTGGATTACATATAGGACACGACCAAAAAAAGATTATTTTTTAATCCAATGAAAAGTTTTAAATTTTTCAATCCAAAAAGGATTTATTTTTAATCCGCAAAAAGTTTAAAATTTCTTAATCCAAAAAGGAATAATTGTTTATCCACAGAAAGTTTAAAATATTATAATCCAAAAAGGATTACATTTTAGTCCAAAAAAGTTTAAAATATTGTAATCCGAAAAGGATTACTATTTAATCCACATAGGTTTAAACACTGTTTACAGTAATAATGTATATAATATTTTGGTTCAGATTTTAATAAACAATTTTTTTCATTTAATTGAAAATAAATTTTGGATGCTTAAACAACATTTAGAATTATATTAAGCTTTAATTTCGTAGCAGTAGTAGTTTTCAATCTTATACCTGAATACAATGCGGCAGTGGCAGCGTCAGTGGCAGTTGCATTGATCAGCTGTTATTTTAAGAATACTGTTGTTCAATGGTGAAACTTACATAGCAGCAGTGGCAGTAAGCAGTACTGCCGAGGTTAGCCCTATTTCTAAATTCACTGCCAACACGCAAATAATTAAACTACTAAGAAAAATTTCACATTCACTGCTTTTCATGCTGACGTTAGAATGTAATTTGCAGGCAGTAAAATACTAAACAGCTGATCACTGCCGCTGCTATGACAAAGCTGCTGCCACTGCTACTGCTGCATTGTAATTCAGCTATTAAATAACATAAATACTTTTTCCTGAAAAAACTACCTTAATGCAAATTTGAAGTCCAAAAATAGTCTTAAACTTAAACTTTTTCGGATTAAAAAAAATTAAACTAAAATATGGAATAAAAAATAGTACTTTAAGGATTAAAAATTCCTTTAAACCAAAGTTTGAATTAAAAACTAGTCCAAAATTTTTAACCGTGTACCTAAATAGGTTTAATGCTTGAAATTCACAGCATAAAACAAATTTGAAAAACTGGTTTCTCTACTAGAAATCTGAAATTAAAAAGAGTTAAAATGGTAGGCGGAGCATCTTATATATTACTTTCTTAGAAACGTATGGCTCATGGGCTATTGGAGTAGGCTATTGAGACGTACTGATTTTAGCATTACAAATACCTACTTATTAATTTTTTTAACAAAGCACTCAAATGAACTGCTTTTTAAGAATTCTGAAATGAATACGCAAATATACTAATTTCGTCAAATTTTATACTGATTTGTACTGTTTTTTTTAAATTTTATTGGAAACGCATATATTGAAAAACTCGTATAGAAAAGTCTAAAATAAACGCATTTTAAAAATTTGAAGAAGCCTAAATTTTTACGATTTCAGTACATTTCACTATGCAACTCTGTATTAAATAAAAAAACAAACGTTTAAATTAAAAAAATTGTTTATCATTCTATTTTAGAGGAATTCGTAGAACTGAAAAATTTGAAAGATAATGTTGAAGAAGAATATCGAATGCAATAAAGGGTTTAGATGCAACCAAGGGACCTGGACCAGAGCTAATTCCCTCAAAGTTATTGGTGCGATGCTTAGACCAAGTACTTGTGCCCTTATATATAATATTTAACAAATCACTCTCTCTTGGAGTGTTTCCCTCTTTTTGGAAAACTTCCCACCTAATACCAATATACAAAAACGGTCAAAAAAGTTCAGTTGAAAACTACAGAGGCATAACAATTTTGTCGGCCATCCCAAAGCTATTTGAAAAAATTATTTGCGAAAAGCTAACATTCCTTATCAACCAGAGACTAAACGAGCAGCAGCACGGTTCAGTAAAGCTTTTGATCGTGTTGATCACGGCATCTTAATACATAAATTAGAAAAATTTGTTTTCTCTGGATCTTTACTTAGTTGGCTATCAACTTATCTCCATGGTAGATCCCAATATGTTAAATTTCAAGGAATTGTTTCGAAAAAAATTGAAGTCTCCTCTGGAGTACCGCAAGGTAGTAGGTTGGTCCTCTTCTCTTCAATATCTTCATATCCGACTTGTCCATGGTGTTGAAGGATATTCCACATCTTATGTATGCGGACGACTTAAAATTGTACCACGTAATTGAATCACAGGAAGATGTAACTTTCTTACAGTTAAAACTCTCATCTCTTGAGACCTGGTGTACCCAAAACAAACTCTACCCTAATGTAAAAAGTGTAGCGTGATAAATTTTTCCAGTAGAAACCAAGTTAGAAATCACAAATACCGCCTCAATAATAATGAACTTAACAGGGTCAATTATATAGTTGATCTTGGAGTGGTCTTGGACAACAAACTGCGCTTTAATTTACACTATGATACGATTGTATCCAGGGCCAGTAAACTGCTCGGTTTTATTAAAAGACGAGCATATGAATTCAAGAATGTATGGGTTACTACATCCTTGTACTGTGCACTAGTGCGCCCAATACTCGAAAATGGCTGCATAATTTGGAATCCAGTTTTTGATCCCATTGTGATAGAATCGAATCCATTCAAAAACAGTTCTTACTATTTGTTTTGAGAGAAACTTATAACCCCCGTGATTATGGAAGCCTTCCATCATATGAACACAGACTCACCCTATTAAATTTGACACCGTTAGCAACAAGAAGAACGGTACTGGATACATGCTTTACTTTCTATGTTCTGAGCGGTGTAACTAACTGCGAATTAACAAGAATTAACTCTAACAAGATTACCATTAATTACCCTTTAAGACGTACAAGGCATACTCGGCTGTTAACTGAATATCGGCATCATACTGCATATGCCAGTAATGAACCCATCAAACGTTTCTGTAGAAAATTTAATAATATATCCGACCACTACTCACCTTCCATGTCCAAATTCTTATTCAAGCGATCTCTATACAAGTCTCTTTCTCTGCCTAATTAACCCAACCTCTGAATTCCCTTTTTTTTTCTTCTCCTCTTTCCTTTCCTTTTTGGCGTGTTCGTGAAATAATGTCAATTAGGTGGGCGGATTACGCCCACTTCGAATTGCACATCTTCGAACACCAAAACAAGGAAGGGGGAGAAAAGGAAAAAAAAAATAAATAAATAAAAAATAAATACCTGTTAGAATAAGTAAATAAATTTGTAAAAACCTGTTAGAATAAGTAAATTGCCTTGGTTGGCCAATAAATAAATAAATAAATAAAAATACGGTCGATAAATGGTTGGCATTTTTAAATAGTGGAACCTACTCAAATTGTGAAAAAATTTGTTGTCTTATTTCCTCCCGCTTCGGTTCGCATTTTAAGTTTAATGTTTACGGCTTGCAGAGAAGTAAATAACAGGTTTATTTACTTTACCTTACTTAAAGTTTAAAACTGTAAGAAATTTAACTTACTGTAAATAACAATTTTAAAATGTCCTCTTCTGAATTTATAAAATTTTTAAAAACCAAAGAAGACAATAGAATTGTTAAAAAACTTAAAGCAATGAAAAATATTTTTAAAAACTTTAATGCATCGGTGTCATTTTTTGTTTTGTAGTATATTTCGCAACTTTTAAGTGTTTTTCTTTTTAAACTAAACATTATCAAACTAAATATTCATATTCTTTTTATGTTAAGAATTGTGTTCTGATTTAGATTAGATCAGAATGATTATTATGATTATTATATCTCAAATACAAAATATGCTCTGTTACAACAACAAATTTTGTCAAAAAATAAATTTCGATATGAAAGCTTATGCGATCATGAATGCCGTAATTCGGCCTCTTTAAATACCTTAATTAATGGCTGGCAAACCTATATTGGAGTAGCTACGCAATATGGTAATGTAAAAATTATAAACAAACTCATTACATCAAAAATGGATAATGATTTAAAATTGGTGACAACCACAAATCATTATATTTATAATGATATTTATAAATGAAATTATTATTATATTTATAAATTAAAAAGATTATTGTTTGTAGGTTTTTGTTTCGGCGACAGCAAATATCAATTAAAAATATCAACTCTTATATCAAATCCAGATGTTGTCCCTAAATTTCAATTTTGCATTCAGACATGCAATCCAAATTTAAAGTTGAAAAAGTCAATTTTAGAATCGGGGAACCACAGTAATTAAGTTGCTATTCAAATTCAAGAGACGATTAAACAAATTTCAGAATACTACACTTTAGAAATAATTTTCCTGAACACTTTTCTGAAACACGTGAATTACGGACTATTTCACTGTTGCAACTATTGCAATTTCATGATATGCAATGTTGCAATATACCTATGGTTTTCTTTTGAAGTGTATTTCTTAATACCAAGATTGTTTCCCGCTCATAATGCAAATAAATGAAGAGCTTCTTGTAGTAAGCTTAAAAATAAAGTCTAGAATTGGAAGAAATTATAACGTGCTTCGAGAGCAAAACATGCAAAAAAACGATGTAGTGTGTACGGTGTGCGTTTAGTAGCAATAGAAGTGACAGTAAAAGTACTACTACTGCAGCATTCACGCCAACAAAAACAGCAACAACAACAACAACAACAGAAAGAACTTTAATTAAGTTTGGTTTTCCCAACTGACTGACATCTTGAATTACAAATGAAAGACTTGCGGAAAAAGTGATGGAAAATAGTATATCAGCACACAAAGGTGAATGAAAAGCAAAGAAAGAAAAGAGTAAATCCTCTAAGAAGACAGTGGCACACGGCACAGTGGCGGCAATAAATGTTGAGTTAAATTACTTTAGCTTATTCTTTGGACTAAAACCACAGAAAATGACGTGAGCGAATCAAGCGAAATTTGGCTTGAATGTAATAATTAAATTTATTATGACAAAAAAGCTTGTCTGGTGTTCTTTTAACTTCAGTCAGGTGTTATGGGCACAACCAATTTGTTTTATTTTTTTTTTTATTTTTTATAATATCATAATAATATCACTTTTTTATAACCATATTTCTCTTTCCTTTCAGAATTGTTTTCTTTAGTATCCTTTAGTTTTTCATAATTACTGATTGATATGGTTTTGGCATAATTTTGTTAAGTATGATTTTGTTGGGTTTTAGAGTCCATCCGCAAAACACTTTTAAACATTTATTAAATATTGTATAGCTAAACGATTTAGGATTCAAATAATAATTCCATTAATATAAATATTCAGCCCTACCATATGAGTCGTCGTCGGCAGTTATCGTCGTCGTCTTATGTCGTCATCTTAAAAATGGTACCACTGAAGTCGTTTCGATAAATGTTGAAGGCTGTCGACGAGTATACGGTACTCCTTTAGTCGTTTTGAAAAATATGTCGTGTCGATATGCCTTATTTTTAGTCGTTCACTTTTTCCTGCACGAGTTGCGACGACTTGGAGCGAATTTTTTTTATTTCGGCATTATTTTAATTGACAACGAAGAAAAAAATTTAAAATAACAAACGTTGGTCAACTTGAACATTTAGTTTGAAAGCTGGAGAAGAATCCATACGAAACAAAAGGAGCAGTTCAGACAATTTAAAAAAGAAATGGGAGGAAATAAACAATTAAATACTTTTCGTCCACCGCTTAGGGACATGATGGTTGACAGGAAGTTAGGAGCAATACTACTTGTAGTGCTGGAGATACCAAGCAATCAATTTTACTCTGTTTTATTTTAAGTCTGGAGAGATTTCAAATTTAATGTAAAGAATAAAATTTCTTTAAACAAGGCAGAATGCACAGCAACTGGCGGAAGGAGATATAAGCAGCTACAACTTCCCCATTAGAAGAAGCAGTTGATTTTAATTTAATGCTGTTTGAAAAGCAATTGAGACCTAATGGTTTAGAGTGTGGAGTGCCAGAGCTCGGATTAGTGGTACAAGAGCGTGAGGAGAAAATACACATAGCAGAAAATATATGAGAGCCATCAAATTCTACAAATAGGCGTTCGCGAGTTTCAACTGCTGCTGTATCGGAAATGAAATGCATGTTTATAAATAAATGACAAATATTTTAAGAACTTAATTCATATAATTAAATTTTTCATATAATTTGACAGTTCAGATTGAGAAAAAAGAAGAAAAATTTGAAGCTGGCATAAAATTATTGATAAAAAGTCCTCTTATTTTGTCACTCGACAAGACGACGTTGCGAGTACCAATTTAGCATTGAGGTGAAGACGACGTCGATAACAAGTGACAACGGAAACGAGACGACGACGACTTGGTCAACGTCTCATATGGTAGGGCTGATTAAGTTCGTATGAAAAAATTATTGAGTATCATCTACCTATCTATAAAGTTCCGCCACTGCGATAGAAAAACACTTCTACTGTTGCTGTCTTAACTTTAAGCAAGATTCATACTGGTAGCTGATTTAAAAAAAAATTACAGAAAAGTTATCAGCGAATGAATGCAAAACCGTAGGTACCCACGGTAATTTCAATAGCTTAAATGTTGGCAAGAGTAAAGCGTAAGCAGTCAGTAGGTAGAGTTTTAGGAAGAAGTAGTTGTCAGCCATGAAAGGTAAATTGAAATTTAGAGCTCATGCTCAAAATCGCTGAAGCTAACCTTATTGAACGTAAAAAAAAAAACATAGCTTAGCATAGAAGTAAAAAAGGATATTCTTTTACTCTTAACAGATGTTTGCAAATATCTTGAGAAAACTTTGCTGCTTCTGTAGTTGTCGGATAGGATATTTAAATAAAGTTTATTGACAGGCAACGCAAATGAAATTAAACAAAATGCAATGAATAGCAAAAACTAACAGCGCAAAATTGAATAAGATTTCAATATATCTATATAAAGCAAATGCATTTTGCGGTTTATCAAAATTAAAACTATCACTATAGAACAATTTCACATGAAAGTAACGGATAAATATGCAGTTAATTTAATTCTAGCTGATGATTAAGAAGAAAATTATAATAGTTTGAATATTTAAAATTTTAAATAAGGAACAATTGACATTATGAGGTAAAAAACATAAATACAATTTTTTTAACTCAATTCCAATTTGCGTTCCATTCAACATATTTTAAAATTTAATATATTCAGCAGCTTAGGCTTATATCTGGCTGATTCCACACTAATGAGGAACGGAAACATGAATCCGAAAATGTTTTCAATTGAAATAATTTTTGGTTCTCGTATTGAAATGGAGTCTAAAGTTACTCTTGTTGCAAATTTTTTTTTAGTTTTAATGCTTTTTTATGTTTTTTTGATAATTTCAGTAAACAAACTCTGAGTTTAGAAAAACTTAAAATATTTTGTTAAGATTTAAAACATTGAAAATAGCCATCTCTTGATGCACATTCAAAAAAATTAGGTTAGCAATATTAAAAAAGGTAACAATGTTATCCAAGAACAGTTAATAACAAGGATGGGTTACTGCATTAACAAAGAAAAAATATTTAAACTTAGTGTTTTTTCAGTGTCACACCCGTCCCAGAAAAATGCTATAGTTTTCCTAAGAAGCAACATGGGCTTATGATAAGAATGAAACTTTCCTAAAGTAAGGATATTGATGTTTCATTTGTAAACTTTTTTTATTAAATAATTTCTTTTTATTCTTTATTTCCGTTACAAGAAGTTGGTCACACCCGGAACGGTTTTCAAAATTTTTTTCTAATAATGAAATTTTTGCATGTATATGAATAAATACTTTTATTAAAACTAGTTTTATAAATTTATAATTCATCACTTGTTTAGGTATTAATTTGATCAAAAATTTATGCGAAAAAAGTTTTTGTAAAAAAATATTTTTTTTCTAAATTTATTAAAAACATATTTTTTTTTTTTGATTTGGTGTGAAATAAAATATGATGGTTATTTTATCCATTAAGTTCTTATATATAGTTCCCACATAATTTGCTCTCGTCACACCAGGGACAAACTTATGTCACACCCGTCCACACAAAAAAGAATAGTTATCGCCATTTTTTTAAAATATTTTTCACTGGTGTTTAACAGAAAATGTATTAAATTTGACTATGGTCTCATTGTGGCAGATAGACTGAATTTCAATGAAAAACTCAGAGTTTTTAGTTTTTAAACTTGTGTCAGTCACATCCGTTCCAGGTGTTAAAGCGAATATAACTATTGAACTAGTATAAATGATTGCTTTATGTTTTAGCATTTTGAAACCTTGGGGCATCTTCTAATAGACTCTATAGTAAATTGCTATAATTTTTAGCGGTTAATACCATTTTCAGCGTGGTAAAGAAGTCAAAACATCACACCCATCTCTATGGAATGAGCCAATTGGCTAATGCATAAAAAATTTCATTCATGACAGACTTTTTTTATTAATTTAAAATATTTCCTGTTTAAGTCTTAGTCTTCACAAACTCTACTTAATCCTTCGAACGTAATGTAATTCTTACGTATACATTAACATAACGCTCATGTTGGGTAGATTCAAATTAAAGCATGTGCCTCCTCAACAATTACGAAGAAATATATTTAAATCCAATAGTCAAACATTTAAACTGTTAGAAAAGCATTTCAAGTAAAAAGACTTCACCCATATAAAAAGACTTCACCCATAAAATCATTTTGGATGATATCCTCCCACTGCAAAGTATATGAAAATATGTCACATGCCAAAAAGTGCAGCTAATGGACTTTTAAGTGTGTGTTTTCGGACACACAGCGTTCTGCTTCTTCACTTTTATTTTTTTATACAGTAACAATCAAAGCTAATGCAACTTGCCGACGCCAACAAACACTCGAACATGTGCCAGATAACACTTACAAAAAAAAAAAAAAAAATAAAAAAAAAAGTTGTACACAGCTGTTATATACGGTCGAGTGAATACCCTTAAACTTTATGAAACGTTTAAAAACTTCGGTAGAAGTTGATTTGTCAACAAGAGTAACTTTACTGTAGAAAACACTAAATATTTTATTTATTGTTGTTGAATAACATTAAACAAAAAAAAAAAAAAACAAAAACAAATTGGCCATTTCAGCCCTTGAAACGACTTTGACCGAGCTTCTTATGATCAATTGTGTTGTGTGTGTTATTAAATTTTTGCACACAATTGACCGAGAACTGGACCTACATGTTTTATGCCGACTCCGAACGGCTCATGTTCTCAAGAAGCTTTACATGGCATTATTTACTCTCTGAGGTTTGCCATTGTCTGCAGAGAGGTGGTGACCGATCAGAAAAATTTTTTATTGAAAAAACTTTTCGCCACGGCTGGGGATCGAACCCGGGCTCCGAGCATGCTAAGCCACACACTTAACCTGCATGCCACGGTCACCACATTAAACAAATGACTCAGAAATTATGACATGAACAGTTAACGAAACACTTGTTTAGTATTTTTGTAAATAAGGTAAAAGTACAGAAAAGCAAACAAACATATTTGAAAAGTTTTGCCTCTAAATAGAAATTCAGATATTGTATTTTTATATATGTTTTTTATGTACATTTACATACTACTTATATATCCTTGTCCTTATTCTAATACGGCGTAAGTCTAAATTATCTACTATTTAGGAGGCGAAAAAACTTCTTGACTTGATTGAATTTTATATTAGGTCTGTTCCCGTACTTTTTGGACTAAAAATGGTAAAACTGTCAAAAGTCTGAGAGTAAGAAAATATCTCTCGAAAATATAGAAAAACACAAAAAAGTACGGGAACGCTTTTCGGACTAAAATTGTAAAAACTGTCAAATAAGAATGTTTGTCCAGCGTTGGCTTGATATGGAACATCGGCAGTGCAAGCGAAATGCTTGAGATTTTCAATAATATTGAAATTAATTCAGATGTTTAGCATTTATATTAGTTTTTACACATTTTCCCATGTTTCTGGTTTCCATTTTAATAGTTTCATAGAAGTTTTGATGTATCGCAATTTCTTTGCTGACTTGTAAACAGCTGATTTTAAGCTGTTTGACACTTTTACCATTTTTACCCGAAGAAATTTCTCGGACTAAAACTTGCAACTTTTGACAAGGAGGGGAAATGTTAAACTCTCTCGATTGCACTCTCTTTTACCATTTTCTCGAGTACGGGAACGCTTCTCGGACTAAAACTGGTAAAAACTGGTAAATTGGACTAAAACTTTAGAGTACGGGAACAGACCTATTATGACTAGTTCTTTCCCGCCAAAAATGACGGGACCGGTTTTAATAAAGGACAAACATGAACTATTGATATTTTTTAATATGAATAAGAAATCAGCGATGGTCACATATTCGAATTTTAATTGTGCAAACAATTTTTAATTCTAAATATTTATAAAATACCTTAAAATAAAAACGGAAACCTAAGTAGGAACGATGAAATAAGTTAAAAAAAATTAAAAAAAATATAAAAAATATTTGAAGTTTCAATAAATCACAAAACAAAAAATGCCTAAAAATATGTTATGAAATTTTTTCAAAAAAATCAAGCGTTCCGCACTCACATTTTACGGAATTATGTTATAGTACAGTGAATCAAAAAAGTTTAGGCACAAAGCAGTTATGAGTTTAAATTTGTTAGTACAACTTTTTCCAGTACACTTGCAGAAAAGAAAAGTATAAGCATTTAAAAAATAAACATTTCATTTTGTATTTACACCAAAATAAAAATTTAATTTCAATTTTAATTCATATTAAATGTTACAATACTAAAGAAAAACATGATTTTGACATCAAAAAAGTTTAGGCACAAGTGATTATGTTTTTATTAAAGTGAGTAAATTTCAAGTCCTTGAATATTTGGCTAGACCTCCTTTGGCCTAAATTATCGCCTCTTCACGTCTTCGCATTCTTACAGATTTTGATGTCTTCTCTGGTGATATTATTGACCATTCGGTGCGTATGGCTTCCTTGAGCGCATTTTAGAAGTATTTTATTTGAGATTTCGTATTTTTTTCTAATAAGTACCAAATATGCTGAATGGGGTTCATATCGGGTGCTTGCAAAGGTGTTTTTAGCTGATTTCAGAGCTAGATACGCCATTCCAGCAAAAGATAAGACCAATTTTGTGGGTCGTTATCTTGTTGAAATTTATATTGTATCCCAGTTAGCCCCAATTTTTCAACACTGGGTGTCAAATGCTTATTTAAAATATTCAAGCAAAGGTGTTTATCCATTTTATCATCAATAAAAATGAGATTTCTAACTCCAGACACCGCCAAATAGCCCTTAATCATTCGATTTCCGCCACTGTATTTCACTGTTTTTTTATGCTATTTTCCTACAGCTCTTTTTTCAGTTTTCTTAAACGGTTTTGAGCGCCATATGATGCAAACAAATTGTATTAAGATCCATCACTAAAAATAATACAATCCCAAAATGAATCCGGCTCATTTACGTAGGGTTTTGGGAACTCCAAACTCTTTTTTGTATTTGAAGCTTAAATTTGTAGCTTGCGCCGATAAACTCGAACCTGATATCCAGCTTCATTAAGTGTATCGCGAAGTGGTCGAGCATCAAAGTTTTTTCAAATCGTTGCTGTATTTCGTGGCACAATTTAACAGCTAAATTTTAGGGTTTTGAGTAACTGCAGGCACTACAATCTAATCCTGGTGTAGCGTTAAAATTTTGGCACGACCAGATCGGCTCTTACGCTTTACTTTACCGGTATTTTATAATGATTTATGATGTTACTGATACTTGAATATGATCTCATTACTAATTTACCGGTTTCGCGATACGGTTTTTTCTATACATAAACATTTATTATTATTTTACGAACGTCAACCGAAATTTCTGTTCCATTGCTTATTTCTTCGCTCAATCTTTACCGAAACCGCTCAATCTTTACCGAAACCAACATCAACACTCAGTAAAAACTTTTAACAAATAACTTAAGCGCAAAAGTAAAGACAAAAAACCAAGAGATATTGCTAAATAAGAAACAACATGAGACACATACAAAGTGTGCCTAAACTTTTTTGATAAAGATTTTTCTTTCATCCGCTTAAATTTTGATTGGTAGTTTGAAGTAACGGGACATTTTTTGGATATTAAGAAAGAACTATTTCTAATGGTACTTACTTCATTAAAACTTTGGTCAAATTCGTTATTATTAGATACTTAAGCAACACTTTTTTTCAGAAACATTGCTTGTGCCTAAACTTTTTTGATTCACTGTATGTATTGTGTACAACTTTCTACCTTCCTTCTACCATTGATCACCTGTTATACTGTAATACAAAAAATTGAATTGTTATAATTGTGAAGAAATTTTTTTTCACCTGTCAGAATTTAGTGCTTAATTAAATAATCATTCGTTTTAGTTATGCTTTGGTTAGAAAATTTGTGAAATAGTAATATATCGATGGTTAAACGCACTAAAGTGTTTAGCGACCTTTTAACGAAATTACATTTAGCCAGCAACATAATATCTATAGTTCCTCTATAAATTTGTTGAAAATGTATGACCCATTTATGCTGGTCAGTACACAGTTAAAATGTATAACTATTTTGTACGGAGAAGTATTGAAATTTAAAAACAAAATCCACATTCCTGAACATTTCAAATTGTTCACTTATCACTTTTGTCAGTTTAGCCATCGATATGCTTTAAATTCTTTTCTTATTTTTTTTCACACAATAAAAAATATACCTACACAATTTTCAATCAATATATAGGTACTACTATATATAAAATACAGAAAGTTGTGATTGAAATGAATTGAAAAGTTTTGTCTTTTTTTTTTCAAAACGGCATCATTCTCCCCATAATGATTGGTAGGTACCAACAACAACGAAATCATTAATATGTCATCGCACACCCAATAAAAAAGTTTTCACTAACAAATAAACATAAGTATGTTAATATAAAAAGAAAAAACGAACAAACAGAAACATTCTCTCTAATTTCATGAATATAAATTATAATCATTGTATTGTTTGTTCCTCCCGTGCACCATTTCAGTGTCGCCTAACAAGTTTCCATCATGTTTCGACAGAGAGGCAGGCAGTCATAAATATGCTGCAAGAACGTTTGGCAAGAAAGTGTCTGGCAGCATCATTACGAGATTTGCTACAATAAAAAACAATGCAAATACGATTTGTTTTTACGCCGGAAATCTTCGATAAGCCCACATAATACCGCACACTCCAGGAAGAAGGAAGCCACAGACAGCATAAGTTTTGCACAGATTTCTTGTTATTTGCTTGCTGCATGACGACTTATCTACAGGTTTCGACTAACTGCCAGAAGGTTTGGGGCTGTGTATTGAAGCAGACGCTGACATGAGGAGTTCTAAAATATAACATATTCAGCTTCGTTACTCACTGCATTTGCATGAAAATTTTCCCATGATGAATTTTCAAGTTTCACTTCGACTTGTTTTCTTTGATAAGCGTCAAAAGAAAATTCTTTATTTGCAGCATTGTTTACGTTTTTTTTCGTTTTTTTTTTTTAACAAATTTATAAAAGCTGAAAGCGAATTTTTATTAAATTAACGTTTAACAAATATTTGTTGCAGAAAATTGTAGCCAGGGGATATAAAGTAGAGGAATTTCAATATCGTGTGTCGAGAAGGAAGGCAACAATGATTGTGCTAATTTCCAATATAATAAATATTCGTGCAGTATAAACAGAATCCTTCTTTCAACCAAGTATGAAGAATGGCAAAGAAGATAGCAAGAATTTTGAAAGGGTGGTTTAGTTTGGATGTCTCAGGTATGAGAACTATATTAATTCAACATTAAGTATAGTTTAAACCCGTGAGGCATAGCGAAAATAATTTAATGAATTTAAAGAAATTTTTAGAATCAATTTACTAAGAGAGACTTTACTCAGAAATGAAAGAAAGGCAGAACCTTAGACCTAAAAAAAGGTGAATACAAAGTTGAACAGGAACAGCAGTTTTTGAAATACAAGCGGTAATCAAGGTTATCGGGTTTCTAAGATGAAATTATATTTTTTATCGCGAATTAAGATTATTTTATCTTTATTTTTATTTTATCTTTTATCTTTATTTAGACAATATTAGTACAATAAGATGCAATGAGATCTTTTAAAAGTACAAAAACAATGGAGAATTATAATCAACAAATTACATATTCAATATGTTTTTGAGCTTAAATAAAAAACAAAAGCTAAATAATAGAGTAACTTTGGGTATTACGGTATAGGTGTCTAATATGGTACACCCGTTTTTTTATTTCCGTACACTATTTGCCATGTGGAAACTCTGATTGGCTATATAGATGTTAAGCTAGAAAAGAGTAAAGAATAAATTTTGGTGTAACTGTTATCAGTTTCTCCTTCAATTGGTGAGAACACGTGTTTGTGTGTATTGAAGTTTTCAAGACCGTATATCAGAAACAAATCTTGGCACGGCGCAGCAAGAAAAAATTAAAGAAAGGCCTTATTACACTCAAAATTCAACGTTTCAATTTTTATTTTAGAAGGTGACTTTTAAACAGAGTGTTCTTTTGAACATAAAACTAAATAAAAGAAACATAAAACAAAAATGCGGCTCATATGGTACACTCATGGTAGACTAATTTGGTATTTTGTACCATATTACTTACCATACGACCATTAGACTACTGTTTTCATATTTTAGTTGAATCAAATAGCAATTATGCCGAACAAAGGTGAACGAAAAAAGAGGAAATGGGAATACTATTGGCCTCAAAAACGTACAAAGTCCCACACACCACTTTGCAGCGTATGGCCAAAAGCCGCCAGAGGAGCTACTTTCTGCCAAATTAGGCAGGATACCTGTTTTCAGCAAGGAAATCGAAAGAGAACTTGAATATATAAAGCATAATTTTCCACCAGTAAGTCACACATGAAATGTTGACGAAACGGGTCTGTCAGTGGTGCAGGCTTGGTAACCCAAAATTCTTGCACAAAAAGGGAAAAGCAGATTGACGCCATGACTTCCCTAGAACGCGGATCCCTTTTTTCACAAAATATGTGCTTTAATGTTACACAACCGCTTTATTATTTTGTTAAAAATTAATTTTAAAAGCGTTTTTAATGGTTTTTGATATAATTTTATATATTTAAGAACTACTCCATAATTTCTCAAATTTGAAAAAAAATAAAAACGAAGGTCCCATTGTTAATTTCACTTTATGTTTTTAAAAAAATACTGCAAAAAGTTTATCGCTTTGCATTTGAAACATTTATTATTATTTATTGAGTTTTAAGCTTTTTGGGTTGTATGGGAGGTAGGCGTGTCCGTGAGCGGATGACGTCCATTTTTCAAAGACATCTTTGTGTTGACACAAAACACATACACACCAAATTTTATTGCTGTAGGTTAGACCGGATCGAAATTTAGATTTCGCCGGTCGGGGTCTCAAAAGTTAGAGGAACTCATTAAAATGATTTCTGCATACTTTTTTTTCAAATCGGAGAAAAACCGCCGAAGCAATTTTGATTCTCCTGAAGGTCCTTTTTGGTAAAAAAAACTTGTTTTTTCCTTGTAACTTTTTATTTTTCACAGAATGCATACCCACATCTGCTAAAATATTAAATTTCTTACTTATACCAATATTTTCGTATTCAAAAAATTTAAAAATGATGTTCCGTTATAACTCTTATTGACCAACAAACATTTAATTTTTTGATATTTTTGAAAAGACATTTTTTTAAAACCGCTTTAAAAGACACATTTTTTTTTAGATTTACGTGAAAGTGTTATGTTTGAAAAGGTATTCTCACGTTCTGTCAGTTTTCGCACACAGCTTTGATTAAAGCGATACACAGAACGAAAGAAGAACTTATACCTTTCCAACAATAACAATTCCACATAAATCTAATAAAAAATGTGTCTTTTACAGCGGTTTCAAAACAATGCCTTGTTAAAAATAGCAAAAAATTCAACTTTTGGTGGTCAATAAGAGTTATAATGAGAAAAAATTTTAACAATTTTTTTATGTCAAAATATTAGTATGAGTAAAAACTTTAACATTTAAGATGTGGGTATGCGTTCTGTGAAAAATAAAAAGTTACAAGGAAAAAACAAGTTTTTTTTACCAAAAAGGACCTTCAGGAGAATCAAAATTGCTTCGGCGGTTTTTCTCCGATTTGAAAAAAAGGTATGCAAAAATCATTTTAATAAGTTCCTCTAACTTTTGAGACCCCGACCGGTTGAAATTTTTTCTGTCCATATAAGAATGATCCGGTCTACTGTAGGTTAATTATGAGCTTATTTATGCAGTTTTAAATTTTTGCGTTGTATGGAAGGTAGGCGTGTCCGTGGGCGGATTCCAAAAATATTCAATAGTGCAGATCCTTGAGTCCATGTGATCACGTGTACCAAGTTTCATCAAATTATCTCAACTCCTTCTTCTTATCCTGTGTATACGGACAACACACAGACGGACAGACGGACGAACGGACGGACGGACGGACGGACGGACGGATATAGATAGCTCGACTCACGTGGTGACGCTGATCAAGAATATATATACTTTTCTATACCGGACTCGCTTCGTTCTATGCGTTACAAACGTTTGCCCAAAGTTAATATACCCTGACCTTTCAGGTTAAGGGTATTATAAAAGAAGCAAAGGTCAATATAATAAGATATATGGTTGTCGGGGTAGTATAACAAAGCTGTTCGATCAGCTGTTGTTCAAAACTGTTCGATTCGTGATCCAAACAATTTTTCAATTAAAATTCTTGTTGTTTTAATTTCTTGAGCTGAAAAAATGTGTAAACTTGAAGTTTACAAGTAATATTTTTTTTTTATTTATTGTTATACGTTTTCGAATTTTTGTTTTTTCTTTAAGTTTTATATTTTGGTTCTTTAAAAAAAAAATTAGTTTTCTGTATCTTTTTGTACCTGAAGACTTCCAACAAAATTTTTCACTTCCTTTTTCTATTTAGTATTTAAAGTATACATAAACGTTTAATTCTAAACGAAATGCATTGTCAATTTTAAAAGTAAATTATAATTTCTTTGTTGCCAAATTTGATCCCACTGTAATGATTTTCATTCGTGCAAAACTATCTTATTTAAGTTTAAACTTTCGCAGGCTGGCTGCACAATTGAAAATAAGCACAAGTAAGAAAATAAAAGCGAGAAACTGTAAAAACTCTGATCCGTTCTGTACACAACAAGTCGTAAATCACGCAGGATATATGCATAAATTATAGTCCAAAAAGAGAATGAAACTGTAAAGAGAAAGTAAAGAAAAGAACCGAGAAAACCATGCCAGAGCTTACACTGAGGCGAACAACTCAAAACGAAAGAAAAATGAAAAGCTTTCACGAAAAATCGCCTCAATCAGTGGTAAGTTTTCCGAGTCAAAGAAAGGCGGAAAACCTAAAAAAGTTTTTGATATGTTCACGCTCAAAAAATAAGCAATAACTTCAAGGATTAAGTCAGCTTTGCAAAACTTTTCTGTTGAACTCTTTTTTTGTTTTGTTTGTTGTTTTCTGTTTGTTTGTTTGTGATTGAAATGTCGAACACAATGAGTGATTAAAAAAATATTGCAGCACCATGAATCTTGGCATAACTTGGTTTTTCTATGAAATATTTTTCATAATAGCTATTTTATAAATATTACTGCTGCAAGAAAAGCAAGCAACCGTTAAGACTCAGCTGGTTTTAGGTGAAATTTTGCCATTTTACACACATACAAACACACACAGTTAACACACAGTTTAAGAAGTATTGTTCTTTGTTAAAGCTGTTTGACTGTCATATCAGGCACCTATAACCATAAGCACGTAAGCGTTAGCTAGATTACGTAATATCCTGTTGAAAAGTGGCAAAATGGCGAAATGTTCCATAAGAAACTCATGCAAACAGTAACAGAAACAAACACTTGTTCCAACAATAAAACCCATAAGAATAAAGACGACGATAAAATGACAAAAAGACAAAAAGAGCTAAATATAAACCTTGTTGCATGCAGCCAGTTAGCACATATAAGCCATTTGCACATGTGCGGTATGGTATGGCTGGCTGTATGTGAACATGTGGTCGGGTGGATTATAATTGTCGCACGTCATCACAGAAACCTCAAAGCATATCTGAAACATCTACGACAGTTGCTATTCACATATACGGCAAATCATTTTTAATGCAAGCCGCATGCCGCATAATTTCGTTTGTATGTATGTATTAACGTCAAAACGGAAAGAAATACCATAACAAAAAGCAAGAAAGTTCAGTGTTTTTTTTTTTTTTTGTCTTAATGTTTGCATGCCATAAAGGCGAGATAAGCGTTGAAAAACATTCTTCTTTGTTTTCAAAAGGACGAAAATATGTTACCTGATATACGTTCGCAGTAAATTACATCAAAAGTGGACAAAGCTGTTGACAAGTATTTAAGTCGACAAACAGAAATTCCACACAAAAACATAACTAGAATAAAATATGAACTCAAATTTCAACATGATAATTGCTGGCAAAGAACGCTGGCATAGTACGACCCAAATATAGTGTAGTAGTTCTACAGTGATATATGTTTGTTGTAATTTCTGCTCGCAGACAAATTTTAACTATGTGTTCTTATGGTGCATAAATATTAGGTATGTATTATGGAGTTGTGAAGTTAGATACTCAGTTTTAGTGAGGCATTTTTTCTTTTATAACTTTAGCCTGTCATCTATTAAATTGTTAAAAGAAGTGCAAGCATTGGGACTAATTTCAACTATTAAAAAAGTATTTTGAAATTAATAAATTTAAATGATTTAAAATAATTAATATATAAAAAAATTTATTTTTTTGTATTCGGTAATGTACTATTAAAATTATGATTAAAGATGATGAACGTTCTTTATAAATGTAAATTAAGAATTAAGTAGTTCACAAATCTACTCACTGAAAATTTTATCCGCAATCTGTTTAGTTAATGATTAAAAAATAAAAAAAAAACAACAAATAGTTTTAAGTTTGAATTCACTTTTTTTGAATTTTCTTAAGCATATAAAAAGTTGATTTAAAACTGCTATTTTAATGCTTGAATAAATTTACATTCTATGGTATAAAACTGTTATTTGCTTTCAATACATGCTAAACCCATTAGCTTAATTAACTTTAAACAGTTAATTCAAATTTGTATTTCAAGTTCTATTTCAGCTTGCATTATACAAAGTTAAATATAGATCGCAACGATGTGATATTATAGATAGCAGGTGATAAAAGTCAAAATGCAAAAAAAAGTCTTACAAAAAAAAATCTGATACAAAACTTCTAGAAATTTATAGTGAAACTTATATTGGCAAGTTGCAAAATTAAAGATAAGATTAATAAATAAAAACTTTTCTCAAACATTGATACTAACTTGTTACTTTTCAAAAAATCTTTTTCATCTTCTTTATAGCTTTAGAATTTTGTGATTTGTTCATGCTTTGTTTGTATTTAACACACGTTCCATCAATCTGTGACCCACACCAAGAAGAAGACCCTTTTTTTGTGCAGTTGAACCTTGAGATTCTACGCCTGAGCATGAGCAGGATGAGTATGATTCGTATGTGTTTTTTGATCATTGACCTTCACGCAAAAGTGTAGGAATTTATATGTTTCTTGATATGTTTATGTTGTTGTAACACGCTGATGGAGAGGTTAAAATTTCAAAAGAAATAAATCATTTTTACACCAACGCAACAAAAACAAAAAAAAAAAAACAAAAAAAGAAGGCTTCTTAACTGTTTTTTAAGTCGAACAAAAATTATTTAATCAAAAACTTTAGTTTGCAAACTAGGAACTGAAAAGCTATTTAACACACTTTCAATTTGCTTGTTGAACTAATCATAATTAACATGTGTCCCGTTGAAGTCGATATTGAAATGTTTAATTTTTCCACCAAGTTCTTCAATTAAGCACATTCTAAACTGAGAAAAAAACACATATCTTCCTCCTGTGAAAAATTTCTCTATTTTCGATAATAGCAATTTTCGCTTTTTCAAATAAAATTTTCTTCAATTAGAATAAATTTTCACATTTTCGAAGAAATATTTCTTTACTTCTAGGAAAAAGGGAATATTTCAATGTCCCTAATAATGATAAGTATTTTTCTCGCACAAAAAATTTCTCATTTATAGAGACAAATTTATTGAAAATGAAAAACTTTTCTTAAATTTTGATAAAAAATTCACTATGAGAAGTATTTTTTTCAATCTTCAATCTTTTCTCAAAAATAGTATTTTTCTCTAAAAACGATATAATTTTGTATAGTTTTATTTTCATGGAAACTTTTTATGATTTTGAGAGAATTTTTAGTATCGCAATTAGAGAATAGCATTCTCTGGAGCAAAGTCTTTACCATTTTTCTCTAAATATGATGCATTTTTTATCATATTCCGAGAAACTTTTTTCTGAGTGTATTAGATTTGTTTGTAGAATCTTAAAGTAGAATTGGTCATAATTTCTTCAAAATTTCTTATATAATTACATTTCGTTAAAATATAAAAAAGCAATAAGAAGTATTCAAAATATTAATTTACTTTCATGAAAATCACTAATCAAGAAGTGACCATGTCATATTTATATTTTGGAATCATAAGTGAAAAATCAAAATCATAGTATGTACCTAGTATATGTTTTCCGTTTTTGTCTCTACTGTTTTTTCTGCTTAAGCTATAGCACCTTGCTTTTCAAACTGTACTGCACGGAACCTCGTGTCTGGAACACACTTTAACACTGAATCCATTTCACGAGATCCATGTAAAATTAAAAAAGTCATAAAATCAGAAAAAATGCAAATAGATAATTTGTTCCTTTAAAATATTATTTGTGGTAAGAAAGTCAGAGATACAAGGATCTTTGACTGGCAAAAAATGAATTCAGTATTTTATTTTGTTCTTCGTTAAAAAAATGTTTTATATTTTTTCACGAGTTGCAGCCGACTTGTGTTAAAAAAGTAACTCGATTATCAATAATTTTGTTTTAAGAATTAATAACATCTGGTTTTATGATGAACTGCCAATTAGATCAACTTTTAGATGGTAATTTATGAGAACTTGCAATTCATATAAAACTTTTCAGACATCGGCCATTCTAACACGTTGTGATTTGGCATTTACACCTGTCATTGAGACGAAAGAAACAAATGTCAAAACAGTAGGGGTATTCACGATGTGGTGTATTTTTGATAAATTCTTACAAAATTTACAATATTTACAACGCATTGTGAACAAACCTTCACTGAAGACTGGGAAGTTTCATTTAGCGGTACGAGAAAATAATAGAATTGAAACGAAGCACTGAATTAAACTAACTTTTATTAAATAAACACACAACCCAGCCAGTACCTTCATCCACGCTGAGTCAAAAAGCTTTTGTGATCAGTTCATCAAACATACAACGTAATTTATAAAGAATACAAAAGGGTTTCGCCATTGTATTTTTGCTACAGGGTTGTATTTTTTTATTTTAAATATCAAATTTATCAAAAATACACAATACAAGGGCAAATACACCACATCGTGAATACCCCTAGTGATACAAAGCTTGGTTTGTGTCTAAGATAACATGTTGTAAATAATATGCATGTTTAAAGTTCGTTGGAAAAAACGTTGTACCTTTCTTGTTTTATGATCGATTTAAAAAATTCTTGGTCTTTGTTCTGTTCTTTCCAGTTTTATAAATCAAGGCCCAGTGTGCGATAAAGAACGATACATTTAAATGTATGCCAGAAAAATTTGAGATTGCGAAAACACGTTTTCCAATCATTTGTAAATTTTTGGTGGCAAGTTTATTTATTTCTTAAAATTATAAAAAACAAACACAGTTTACTTTTGAGATATCAGATACTTTTTTAAAAAAGTTTACCAACTTATAAAAATTTTTATGATATTTTTAAAATCATATTTTAAGAATATATTTTGTATTGTCGGTAATAAGGTGAAAAATGAAGGTTACCATACTTACTATACAATATTCTTATCAATTCTGCAGTTTGTTTTTCATGCAAATGTCTATTTGTTACTAATGCACAATTAAACAAATCTTGTTTTTTAGTATAAATAGCAAGGAAAAAATGTTTAATCATATGTATTTTTAATATATTGAAATGTTTTGAGAACATATTTGGCTTGTGTTAAACATTTTTTAAAGTCCTGAACGAATTATTCCCGAAAATCAATACTATTTTGGCATAACATTTTATATGGATTTTTGTGGTGAAAGTGGTTTACCTTAACACCAACATTGTTGAAAATGTACTGTTTGCTCTGAAATTTCAATACAGCACGCAATCAATGCAAACTGTTTATGTATAAAATCATTAAAGCAAGTTAATGCATGCTTATGTCCACCATCATACCGCCATATGTAGCACAATACTTTATATACTGGGTGTTTGATTGAGGAACTTTTCATCGTATTCTTGGTAGAAACGAATATTCTATCAGCTATGATGAAAATAAAAATATCAGAAAAGAAGGTTGTTAAGGCCACCTTAACAACTTTTTCGAACTTTTCGAAAAACAAATATTTCGAAATTTTTATTTTTTGCTTATATAAACTAACATATTATTAGGAACATACTGTGAAAATTTCAAGCAAATTCAATGAGTAGTTTTTTTTTTCTAGTTTTGTTTTTTCTCAAAATTTTGTTTTGTTTTTTTAAATATTTTATTTACCAAAAATATGCTTATATTAAACAAATCTTACCATAGAATTATGTTAATACTGTTTTGAATACCATGTCTTCGGGTACTTTTCATCTCATTTATTGAAAACCAATGACCCGATTTGGATGAATTTTTTTGTTTTTGATAGTCAATACCCAACTGCATCGGAAAAATCTCTAAAACTGATCGTTTTTTTATTTTATTGTTTTAAAAACACGTATCACAACTTTAAATGCGATTATCTCGAAACCACTTTTTCGCGATTGGTTGTAATAAAAAGTTATTGAAAAAATTGTCTGATTGAAATAAGTCTTGCACCACATATTAAGAACAGCAGTCATTCTCGTCGGTACCAGAATCATGAAGGTAGCTCTAAAAACAATGGAATTAGACCTATTTTAAGACCTAAAAAATACCTGTTTTTGTAAATTTTGACTTTTGGATGCTATAGTTCCGTTATTTGTTGAACGAACCTCTTTATTTTGGTACCGACTATAATTTATTCTCATAATTAATTCATTAATTCATTAATTCATTAATTCATTAATTCATTAATTCATTAATTCATTAATTCATTAATTCATTAATTCATTAATTCATTAATTCATTAATTCATTAATTCATTAATTCATTAATTCATTAATTCATTAATTCATTAATTCATTAATTCATTAATTCATTAATTCATTAATTCATTAATTCATTAATTCATTAATTCATTAATTCATTAATTCATTAATTCATTAATTCATTAATTCATTAATTCATTAATTCATTAATTCATTAATTCATTAATTCATTAATTCATTAATTCATTAATTCATTAATTCATTAATTCATTAATTCATTAATTCATTAATTCATTAATTCATTAATTCATTAATTCATTAATTCATTAATTCATTAATTCATTAATTCATTAATTCATTAATTCATTAATTCATTAATTCATTAATTCATTAATTCATTAATTCATTAATTCATTAATTCATTAATTCATTAATTCATTAATTCATTAATTCATTAATTCATTAATTCATTAATTCATTAATTCATTAATTCATTAATTCATTAACTCATTAATTCATTAATTCATTAATTCATTAATTCATTAATTCATTAATTCATTAATTCATTAATTCATTAATTCATTAATTCATTAATTCATTAATTCATTAATTCATTAATTCATTAATTCATTAATTCATTAATTCATTAATTCATTAATTCATTAATTCATTAATTCATTAATTCATTAATTCATTAATTCATTAATTCATTAATTCATTAATTCATTAATTCATTAATTCATTAATTCATTAATTCATTAATTCATTAATTCATTAATTCATTAATTCATTAATTCATTAATTCATTAATTCATTAATTCATTAATTCATTAATTCATTAATTCATTTATTCATTAATTCATTAATTCATTAATTCATTAATTCATTAATTCATTAATTCATTAATTCATTAATTCATTAATTCATTAATTCATTAATTCATTTATTCATTAATTCATTAATTCATTAATTCATTAATTCATTAATTCATTAATTCATTAATTCATTAATTCATTAATTCATTAATTCATTAATTCATTAATTCATTAATTCATTAATTCATTAATTCATTAATTCATTAATTCATTAATTCATTAATTCATTAATTCATTAATTCATTAATTCATTAATTCATTAATTCATTAATTCATTAATTCATTAATTCATTAATTCATTAATTCATTAATTAATTCATTAATTCTTTACATATTCCCGTTTTGGTTTTTATATTCAAAAGAAGCATAAACATTTTTTGATTACAACCATCGGGTACCTTTTTTTTTGTTGGCCTACTTTGACATGACATACAAAAACAACAACAACAATATTAATTTTAAAATAAGTTCGATATTTTTCTAGTCAAAGTAAAAGACCGTTTGTCGATATCTTTAATAACTTTTGTCAAATTTAATTTTCAGCGAGGCATCACATTTTCTGTCGCCAAGATAAAAGGTGGCCTTAAACTGTTAATGTGTCTTCAAGTTTTTTGTAAATTTCAAAATGCAATAAACCATTGACAATTGAAATCTGAGCGAAAAACAATATTTATAACATAATGAAGGAAACACCGACTTTGTATGGGACGATTTCTTAGATGGTGGTCGAATAGTGAGTCATTAAAAATATTTAAATAAAATTTTTCATTAGATTTAAGCTATATACAAATTTTGCTGAAAGTGTGTATAGTGGTCTTTATCAAAAAACATTTTCATATAATATATTAGTTGTCTTCAATTACTTTCAAAAGTGTTTCTAATTTTTTGTTTTTCAAGTAGGAAAATTGTTTTCAAATTAAAATTAAGATCCCAATTTTTAAAAAATCGTATAGTTACTATATTTCACGCTGAGCACATGTCCCTTCCTCTCGTCTCTGTCTGATATTTAGTTTGCGAACTACACTCGCTAGTGCTAGTGGGATGTGGAATCCAAATAAATTTGCATTAAAAACAAAAATTACAACTTTACGTCATCTATTGGGTAAAAGCATAAAAAGAAATATGATCCAACTCGTTTTTTTCATAGGAGTTAAATCTAACCGGATCACAGATCCATTTCGTTCAATTTGACAGATTGAGTTCATTGACTGAGTTGAAAAGAGGTTCATGACCTCTGGTTTCAAAATAGTATACTAGAACACTAGTGCATACATAAACCCAATGCGAACTAATGCTTACAATGCTGCCAAAGCGAACCAATCAGTTCGTGCAAAACCAAAGCATACAAGCATAAACAACGAAAGAAAAACAAAGAAAGCAGCTGATGATTGATTTTCTTATATAAAAACATGCGTTTTTCTTTCTTCTTATATTTTACTATTTTGTGACTTTAATATAATAGTGACAAAATCCATTCATTCAGCGCAGGATATATCTGATATTTTAGTATATATATTATCTTTGAACGAAGAGTATTAAAGGCTGTAGGTCTACCCTAAAGTATTCGCCAAAAACGTTGCTTAATGACCTTGAAAAAATCTGTTAAAACGACTCCATATAAACCGCGCTGTAAGACGTAATTCTACGTCAAAAAAAATATATATATTTGGTGTTCTTGTTGGGGATTGAACCCAAACAAAACGAGTTCCTAGATTAAAACGCCAGCACACTCGGCTAAATTTGAACTTAAAACACAATGATAAAATTTCATTAAGTTCGATGTTTTTTCGTTTCACAACACATTTTCTTTTAATTAAAAAGAAATTTTCGCCGGCTGGAAATTGTGCACATTTACTTTAAGTTTGAAAGTTTTTTCTTTTCATTTTAATGTAATTTTGCCTCAGTGTACAAAAATTTCGTCTCCTGCCAAGCTGGTATAACTTCTGTGCTTAACAATTAAGACTAAACGTTGCTTTTTCACAATTATGTTATATGAACTAACACTGGACTGAACTTACTCTTTGAATCAACCTGTATAATCGGTATCTGCATTGTTGCTTCTTTCTGTTAAGGTTTGTTTGAACTCAATCTGATCTGCCTAAAAGTTTGTTGCAGGATGTTATTGCTTTTTAAGTGAGTTTATTTCGACTGCATATTTGACTTTAATGGTTCCAATTAGCTGCAATCAATACAGCTACAATTTAGCTCAAAATGTTATCCACTGCAGTGTTGCAATGTTTATTAAAATTTATCACAATAACAGCTAAGGTACAATCATATATGTTTGTATGAATATGTCATGCAATACAATTTCAATATTGTATAAGAATTTTGTAACAATTTTGAATATAAACACTTTATCAAAGAGTAGCGTCATAAAGGATAATAACAATAATATGAAATTGTACTCAGAATTAAAAGTAATAAGCAGCATTAACATATATAACAGTAATAAAATTAATATATTGATAAATTTATATTGAAATTTATTAGCTAAAAAATTTATAAAAACATTTCTTTATATTTTTAAAAATTTTCTCTGGAAAACTCTAAGTTATGATTCTACTTTACTCTAATTATATGATTATCCTGCGAAAACATTTATCAAGAAATTAAATTTATTTTTTTATATAATTTTAAATGTTAATTTTTGTTTTCTTTATCAAAACATTCTTTAAGTTTTTAAGTAAAAAATTGAATTAAAACTGCACACACATACAATTTCTGATTCAAATACTAATTTTGTAAATCTTATTAGCACTTATGTTACCTACATTTTAACATTGTGAGAAAAGAGCAACCTTGCTAATGCGCATGACTTGCTCTTGATTTTTATGTACAGTTTTGTTCTCAATTATTTTAACTGAACATTTAATTTTTGTTTTAAGTATGTTATGGTAGGCATTCTGTTAAACAATACTTTCTTATATGAGCAAGTGAAACTCAACAAAAACTAAAGAAAAACTCCATAATTGATATATCATTTTTGGAAAAATTGTATCGTCTAGTATGTTTGTTATTAAAAAACAGATAATGTATAAATTAATATTTATATTTTTATGCATAAAATAAAATTATTAAATTCTTGTGTAATTAGCAAAGTTCAACTAAAAACAAACACTGATAGATTCATTCACAATTGCTCTTTGATTAACCTTTGAAAGCAAATTTTTTCTTATTTCTTATTATAATAATTTAATCTCGATTGTTGATTAGGCCGGGTAGGTCTCCATAAAGAAAAGTAATTGATAAAATTTATATAAAATTTATTGACTGTGTAGTAAGAGTGTATCGACTCGTATGGGAAAAATCGTACCCCCAATTCCGGTACCAAAATGAAATAGTACATGAAAAAACCTTTCCATTGGCGTACTTTTTTTTTATTTGAACCAATTTTGGCGTCACCCGAATTGCATTTTTGTGCATTTTTTTATCTACTTTTGTACTGGAGACCCACAAATGGTTGATTTAAAAAGAAAATCATGCTTATCAATCCATTCCTTTCATATAAAAACACAGAACTGCAAATTTTCATCCCTGTTGACAAATGCTCTGACGAGATTAAACAGTTTCTTTCAACGTGAATCTACTTGTTATTTAATATTTGATGTTTTTATTTTTTGTATGCAAGTATTTTTAAACTTTTGGCTTTAAAAATTGCCAAAAAGTTTATAAAAAATGCAATTCGGGGGACTCCAAAACTGGTTCAAATAAAAAAAAAGTACACCAATAGAAAGGATTTTTCATGTACTATTTAATTTTGGTACCGGAATTGGGGGTAAGATTTTTTCCATACAAGTCGATACACTCTACTGTGTAGTACCTTCCACGAAACCATTTCGAAATGTATTAAGCCTTTTGCGATTTTTGAAAAAGTACATTTTGTGGACAAAGAAAGTTCTGAACGAGCAGATATCACAAAATTCTGATAGCAATAATTTTTTTAGTTTTCTTTTTGGGACTTTTTGTTTTTGACAATATTGAGAAATAAAAATTTTGTGCAAAAAAATCCAGTAGCGAAATTCCTAAAAAGTAAACGATCGATAATCGCTGTCATAAACATCCATTGAGCATGTCTTTTTAAAAGAAAATTGCAGATTTCGCAAGCTAACGACATCGAAAATCGTAGTTTAGCCGTTTGGAATTACGCTACAGGAAGTACAGGGTTTCCCATCGCAAAATCGTTTTATGAAGGTCGATCGGAATATTTAAGATCGAGATTATCAAACACGTTCTTGCGACCCGGCATATTTTTTTTTGTTTCGGGTTGGTACAACGCCAATTTTGATGGTCACTTTGGAATTCCGCTACATGAATTGTTTTTCATAGCGAAATCGATTTATGAAAGTCGATCTGAATCAGGGATGATATTTTGAGTGGAATTGTACTTTTTTGAGTACTATTGACTCTACAAAAGTACCCGAGTACCTTCTTGCCGAAAAAAGTACTCTGGTATGTTATAAAATTTTGCTTGAAATTTTGTCAAGAGTAAAAAAATCATTTTTAAAAAAGAAGTCATAAATTCGTATTATTTTCCGTTGATTTTAGAAATGTTGCCAGAACAAGAACTTTAAAAAAAAGTCCAATATTTTCATTAAAATTCGCCATATCTTTGGTCAGGCGGCAAAGATTTGAAATTTTTTTTTATCAGATAATAAGATCTTCTTCAGTACTACTATTTCCAACCATTTGTTTATTTGTAACTGCAACACCAGCTTATATTTTTACGAAAAACATGGATTTTGTATGTTTTTCAAAATGGTTTAGCTCACTTTCGCTGGCTATCGTTGTAGCAAAAAAAAAATTATGTGCTATATCCGTCTTAGAATCGATCAAGGTTAATTTTAAGTTAATGGCAATAACAACTTTTTTTTCCCCCATAGAGGTCGAGATACCCTAATATACATATTTAACGGGTCCTGAAAGAAAGCATGATTATGTATTGTTCCTTTATGTGATAAATATAATAAAATTTAAAAAAGTATTGTTTTAATTAATGTATTTATTCACATATCATTACTAAGTAAAAAGTACCCGAAACAATAAAACAGTACTATTTGCCTTTTTAAAAAAAAAAAAAATTTTAAAAAGTACTAAAATGATCCGATATCATCACTGATCTGAATATATAAAATCGATTTTGATGGTCACTTAAGGTTTCCGATTCTAAGTACATTCTGTGATAATTTAAATTATTTTCAACTTTTATATTGAAATGAAATGAAAACGTTTAAGTGCTCTAAAATTTAACTCCCGCATAGCAACAAAATTTAACATTGCTCTGACGACAGAATTTTATAAATACAGTCAGAAGTTTAACGGAATGCCTTCATACAAAAATATGTCAATAAACAACACGTATGTTTTAAACAAATCTTTGAACAAACACTTCGTTTTGATTTTCATTTCCATAACTGCGAGCTTAGCGGCCAACAAATTGGGCGGCAGGCAGATAGCTATGCCGTTATTTATAAATGTTAAATTTTATCTTGTCAAATATTTAAATTTAACCTGTGGCAATCCATGTAAATGTCTGATGTAGCAAAAACATTGAACAAATACATAATCACAACAACAGCTGCTACTCGTATCCTTGCTATCGTACCATAGAAAATTTGAAATAATATGTCAATATTACGTGACTTGAAATGAAATGATGGGAAGGTAGGTATTTAGCATCAAATCGGACCAGACTATCTGTGATGTCCTAGATTTTTTTAATATTTTTTTATTTTTGAACTTAATTTTTCAACATATTGTCATAGATACAACACTATGGTGGAATGAAAATTGAAGGGAATACATTTATAAAACAAATGTTCTAAAGACGACAAAAAAATTTTTATATTTATACAAAAGGAATACTAAAATTGTCAATCGTCTTGTGGATGGAGAACTTATATGCCTTAAAATTGAAAATTCTTGCACGGATCTTAGTCAGTTGTTGCTTGTCCACGCTTATATATAAGCACTGGACCACAACCACACACTTTATTCGCATACTTTAATCTTCTTTCGACTGAGGAGAAGATTTCATTTTAATGATTACTCGCAGTGTTCAGTGCTGTTCACATAAATGAAATCCAGATTAACAGTTCATCTACCTTTAAAAGCAAAAATTCAACTTAACAAAATGTTTAAAGGACCCCTCTGCTGCGTTCTTGTAACAAACTTAACAACAAAGTAAATAATAAACAGTCTGTTTTTAGTTGTAAGGAAAATATTTTTAGCAACGACCTGCTGACAAAACAAATCCAGAATAAGAAATTAAATTCAAAATTCGATATCAATCAAAACAAACAAAATTAATTCAGAATGTATATCATTTGAATATTCGGTGTACACGTGTTCAGTTTGTAACAAGTTTTTATTGAAATACAAACAAAAACTACAAAAATAAATAGAAGGGCGAGATTTATTACATCGCCATAACATTTATCCTCTAGCACTTGACTTGACTTTATGTGGGCAGTTGAAGGAGCTGCTTCAAAATATCCTCAATTCGAGTTTGTATGCGGCATAATTATGCTGACAGAAGTCGCCATTAGCACAAATTGAAAGAATTAACGAACATTGCCTACAGATTATGTATCTATGTGTTATATTCGTTAATAATCTATATTTATGTGTGCTTGATTGTTTGCGAAAACATTTCATGCACAATAATTTCCAGACTTAGTTAATTCTTTAGTTGCCTTTATGAATAGCTAATTATGTACGCCTAAAAGATATCCATATCTTTGTTCTGCATAAAGCATCGTGTTCATCGTGTGATGATATTAATCACATCATATCTTTACATAATACATAATTGTTGTACGTTCGTGTTTGCTTCTGATGGTCATCTAAATAAATATAAAAACCGAAATTTTTCTAGCATAAATTTCTTTGTCCCTTTTCATAGGCCTTGAGAATAGGCCTACTTATTTGTCGCATGCTTCACAAAAACTTTTATGCACACACACACTCATACCCAAAAAGAAACCCAAAAAGGTATGCAGTGCATGGTATGTCTTATAAAATATAGTATTCTGCAGCTAAAGAGCTGCTCATGATTCTTATCAGAAAATAGTTGCTTAAGTCTACTTTAAGCAAATAAATAATTAGGAGCTGGCAAAAGTCCCACCATAAAATATTCTACTGCCGAGAGCAAAAGCTTTTAACATACCTTGAAATATACATACATATATTTAAGTTCTTCTAATTAACATTATTGGTGCTACCAAACACAGACACGTGATAAATGCAAAATAAAAGCAAAACAAAGACAAATGGACGTCAGTGGAGGAGTATCAAGTGGAAGAAGCTTAGCGTTCTGCTGTGTGGGTGTAGCATACGTTTACACACAGCTTGGTATAGTATGTATATCAAGCGCTGTGGGTCATGGGTATGTAAATATAACATGTTAGGCGGTGACTTTTGCTGCAACAAGAACTTGGAACTTTGGTTGCTCTTGTTATTATATGAAAATGAACAAAGAAGTAGAAACCAAACAACAAAGAAGAAAATTACTAAACCAGACAGGCGACACAAACACTGCGACAACTTTTTCAACAGTTTTATTCGCACTTTGCAGTCACATGTATTCAATAGCCACATACACATGCAGACAAACACAAATGCAAAAACTAAAGGAAGCACAACATAACAAATCAAGGATATATTAAATAACTACCGAACGGTCAACTTCCTCTTCCGTGTTTGCAGTTAGTGTAGCTAACTCGTACTAATTTCCTGCATGTTAAAATGTGTGTGTGTGTGTGTGTGTATGTGCTTATTTGCATTGGGTATGTGTACATTTCCCGTGTGAGCGGAAGTAAAATTTGGACTTTATAACCATTCGAATACGTTGCTTTTTAGTTGAGGTTTCTAGAACAAGATAAACATCTACAGCGATGTGCGGTATCAAATTTAAAAATTATTATTCTATTTTTTAACTAATGAGCTTTAAAGTATTACATATTAGTGGAAATTAGATATCACTGAGGATAACGAAGGTCACATAGAGTGAACTAACATATGTCTGTATTTGAGTTTAAGCAATGCTAAGATGGTCGAAATGCTGTTTAATTAACGAGAGACAATAACTGACTATTTGAATCCTTTTTATTTTTTAATATCCTGGTTAACTAAATAAAATAACTAGAAAACTGATTTTCATTTTCAAAAATGTTAAACAATTCAAATCTACGTCCATTTTCTGAAAGTTTAACCCCTGATGAGAATAAAAATACCTTAAAATCAAACTATATTTGACTTTTTGATATGGTGAAAATCGTTTTAAGGCTATTTTGGAGCTATATTGGACTTAAACCGTTTTGTACCGAAATTCACATGAAACATATTTTGATGGAAAATCGTTTATAACACTGTGAGACAATTTAAGAGTGAATTGGAATAACCTCAAATATCTCAATGGTTTCTAGTTGCGCGTGGTCTATATATTATACCCTCATACTCAGTTTTATCGGATTAGGTCAAATAAGAGAGAAATTCAAGGTCAAATTTCACCTTTAAGTCACGAATTTTTCTATAACTCTTAAACTAAATTCAAATCCGATGTAGAAACTGCATCTAAATATTTTCAATGGATGGTTCTTAACATTTTGAGACCAGTGTTTGCTCAAAGAGCTACGTAAGGGGGTTAATTTTTTCTTGGAAAACAGGGCTTTTTTAAAATAAAAACCAAATTTTCAATAGTTCAGTAACTTTGTATTTATCTCCAAAAACAATCAGATTTTGCTGAATTTTTGCACACACCTTAAGTAAAATAAAATAACCCACCTCTGAAAAGATCACAACAGTTACATGTGCGGATCCAAAGATATTCGGATTCAAAGATTACCAAAGATGATAACTTCGTAAATGTAATCTTGAAAGTAAAATCACTCAGATTAAAATTATAGATCAAACAATTTTCTTCAAAACTGTTCTTATCATTTTTACTAAAAGAGTTAACGTTTTAAAGATATGAGCGTAAATTTGCAATTACAACATATCGCACACTAAATACAAAACAGTCACAACTCAAAATTTTTTATATCGAATTTTTGTTATAAATCAATTTATAAAACACACATCTGACTATATTTCTCGTTATTTTCTTCATTAACTGGAAGAATGAAGTTTTTATGTTAAATTAAAATTGTTTTTCTTCTGCAGTTTCAACCAAAGAGTTTTATTTTTCGCTTTTCCTGAAAAGTCATGTTTTTTGAGTAGTGACTGTTTTGTATTTAGTGTGCGATATATGAAAAATTCGAACTTGAGAAGAAATAGAAATACAAATAATTTTTATTTGAAGAACAAATTAACCCCTTACGTAACCTTTTGAGCAAAAATTGGTCTCAAAACGTAAGGAACCATCCATTGCAAATATTAAGATACAGTTACTACCCAGGATTTGAATTTAGTTTAAGAGTGATTCGTAGAAAAAATTCGTATCTTAAAGGTGAAATTTTACCTTGAATTTCTCTCTTATTTGACCTAATCCGATAAAACCGATGAGTATGAGGGCATAATATATAGACTATGCACTACTAGAAACCATTAAGATATTTGAAGTTATTTTTTCGTGCCGCACTGTGTAATAATTCATATATTTAAATTTTTTTATTTATTTCATCAACCTGCAACTTAATGTTTAGCAAATATTGTGTTTTTTTCTCATGCAATTTTTTCTGATTTTGTTCCTAAAAGAACTTTATGTTTGTAATTTAGTATTTTTGTGCAATGTTTAAGCATTCTAGAGGTCACATATCTTTGGGTCTAAAGATATTTTTACATTCATTAGGAGTCGAACTTTCAGAAAATTAACGCACACCGAAGAAAAAAGAACCCATCATTTGCCATATATATTTTTGTACAGCTCTAATGGCCATGCCTAACCCATATGGGTTAAAAATAAAATTAAATTCATGACATATAAAAAGGTATTTCAATCGTTTTATGCAGTTTTGTTTCATTTCCACTGACTTTACTTAAAATGTGGCGTTCGAGCTAAGGAATTTCGAGTTCAATCCTCACCTTGGGGCAAAAGATTTTTTCAAGGGCAAACCAAACAGCAAAGATTATCTATATATATAACATGTTAAGAAAGTCTAAAGTCGGTCAAGCCTGACTATGAAATACCCTAAACCAACTTTTTCAAAATACAATAATAGTATTGAAAATGGGAGTGTCCGTAAGTGGATAAAGCCCATATTTTATATCCATTTAAATTTTGATTAAAAGTTTAAAAAATTTTATAAAAATTTCAAGTTTTATTGCTGTAGCTCACATGTTAATGCCATCATAGCATTTGCGCTATTATGGGTTGTATAGGAGGTGGGCGTGTTCGTTATAAAATGACTACCATTTTTTAAAATCATGTTTGTTTTGTTATAAAATACAAACATTTCAAATTTTATCTCTGTAGGTTAAACATCCCTGCAAACATTTTCAATCGCCTGAGAATCTCCAGCGAATCGCTTGGAAGATGAAACAATCGACGGCGAGCTCCGGCAATTGCCGAATGTAAGCAGCTGAGGCCGTAAAAGCGATTCGCCGGGAAGATTCGCCAACGAATCGCCGAGAAGAGTCTTAAGCGATTCGCCTGGAAGATTCGCCAGGAAAATTCGCCGAGAGGAGTCTTAAGCGATTCGCCGAGAAGATTCGCCGAGAAGAGTCTTTAGCGATTCGCCAGGAAGGGTCGCACACGATTCGGCAGAAGAGGTTTAAAGTGATTCGCCGACAAGAGTGGCAGAGAAATCGCTTACGAGATCCTCATCGATTTGTTGCAGAGCATCGTTCGCCGACAAGAGTGGCAAAGAAATCGCTTACGAGATCCTCATCGATTTGTTGCAGAGCATCGTTGTTGAACGTTACAAGTTGTTGCAAGTTTGAACTAGCGGGCTCTTCACACGTTGTTTTATCCCAGTTTCATGAAGTTTTTTAAAAGTGAAATTTTTTGATTAATTTAAACGATTTTTTAGAGCCTCCTTCATATTACAATGATAGATTTTAAAAGCTTTTTAAAAAGCCATCTTCAAACGATCGCCAGAATGAGAAAAGGAAGATTTTGAAAATTTTTTGAATTGCACATTCATCTCTTGGGCGATTAAAAAGCGATCCATCTTCCACCGATCGCCGGATTGAGCGAAGGAATATTTTGGAATTTTTTTGTCAATTGCGCATTCATCACTTGGGCGATCGAAAAGCGATCCATCTTCTAACGATCGCCGGAATGGGCGAAGGAAGATTTTGAAACTTTTTGAGAATCGTCTTCCAAAAAACCCTTAGGCGAATCGCTAGCGCGTCGCCAACTGATCTTATTTTCCAATCGTCTTCCAAATGTTTGCAGGGATAAGCTTATTTATTGAGTTTTAAATTTTTGGGTTGCAAGGGAGGTGGGCGTGTCCGTGAACGAATAAGGTCCATTTTTCAAAAACGTTTTTGGTTTGTTATAAAAAACATGCGTGCCAAATTTTATCTCTGTAGACTAAACATAAGCTCAATTATTGAGTTAAAAATTTTTTCTTTGTATGGGAAGTGCGCGTTTCCGCGGGCGGATGACACCCATTGTTCAAAACCACATGTGTTTTGTTATAAAATACAAACGCACGAAGTTTTATCTTCGTACATTAAACATAAGCTTTTTTATTGATTTTTCAATTTTTGGGTTGTATGGGAGGTGAGCGTGTCCGTGGTCAGATTCCAAAAATATTCATTAGTGCAGATCCATGGGTCCATGGCATGGTACCGAGTTTCATTCAAATATCTCAACTCCTGCTTCTTATCCTGTGTATACGGACGTGGACGGGCGAACATGGGTAGTTCGACTCACGAGGTTACTCTGATCAAGAATATATATACTTTTCTATACCGGACTCGGATAGCTTTGGCGGTATATGTTGCACAGCCTCAAAATTCGATATTTGAGTTAAATTTCGTGTAAATTGCTGTTTCACTGGTAACATTTTATGGGCGTTAAACAAGGGGCGTGGCACTTTTTAAGCATTGAAACTTTTCGATATAATTTTCGAAATATAAGTCACACATGCATGAAACTCACAACGAATATAATATTGAGTCGTGTCTTTCGACTGGAAACTGAACGAGAATGGTAAAAGGGGCGTGGCAATACCGATACTGTTCAACATTGAAACGTAGTATAAAGTAACTTATTGGCCATGTCCTTCTACTAGAAAATTGGAACGGGCATTGTAAAAAGGGATGTGTAGGTGTAACAACGTGCGCCGGATATCGCTAGTATACATTTAAGCTTACTTTTTATTTGCGTACTTAATTATTCTAATAATTATTTATACAGATAAACTCGCCTTTAAAAAGCTGAAACCACTACATGTTTGCATTAGAATTTCCGTTTTTTATTTCATTTTTGTTTTTTCGGTTAAACAAACAAACATGTTATGCTCCATGTTGCAATAATTAATAGAAGAAGAGTTGCTCTAAGCAAACTCATTTAAATAAGTGTCACTTAACTTGCTAGTCCTTAAGGGATCACCTTTATTAAATATTGTTGAACAAAAAAACAATTTGCTGTATGCACACATTTAAAATTACAAATTTTTGTGTATGCCATTAAGACAAAAACAACCACAACAACAAACAAATATAGCTACAACAACATTAACTCAACGACATAATTATCTTTCATAATGTTATAGCGCTGGGAATAAACGAGCACGATTGCGATATGTTGTCATGTGACGGCATTTTCAAGAACCTTCAAGAAACCGCAAAACGCTTGGAAATGCAATGTCCGCTGCATACATTCATACTCACCAAAACATACAAACATACATACATACATATACAGGTATGAGCTAAGCAACAGCTAAAACAGTTATAACAATTCCAACAGCGCACAGCAAACGACGGAAGTTCAGTTGACTTTGGCTTAAGTAGTGCCAGCGAGTGTCCTTGTCACATCATCAACATTCCGCAACAGGAAATAACTCGGGCACTCAAACTCTTCACTACACTTGAATCAGCTTTCATTGCACTTTGCCTTGCCAGACCACGAACTACTGTATAGCCACGAGCAGCCCGACCCAATCCCACCACTAAAACAGCGTACTGTACTAGTAGGTAGCAAATGGAATTCATAAAGTGCGCTCGCTGAAGCCAACATTTTACGTGCTTGGCGAAGCACCGAGTACTGCAAGAAATCAAGGAAGTAGATGCTGGTAGTTAGAAAGTTGTTAGCAGCAACAGTGAATGAATGTATTTTGTTTGCATTATTTTGCTATGTTTGTTTGTTCAGTGCGCTGCTTGTACTCTTGTATGTGAATGTAGAGCGGATCTTGTTTAGTTGACGTTAATTTGTTTGTCCTTTTAAACGTAACCAATTTTCTCAATGATGAATTTAGCTTAAGCCTTAAGCTACTCAAAGCTGTTTCTGGCATTGATTACAAGGATTAGTCTTGAGAATGGCAAACAAGTCTAGTTTATGCCAAAGCGAGAAAAATCACAGTCAAGGATTAATTAAAGTTAGTCGTAGTTTATTTAAATGAGTTCGAAAATTAAACAATTTATAATGAATTTATTTAAAAACTTCAAATTCAAGATGATAAGCTTTTATTCTTCGAGATAATTGAAATTGATTGTTAACTTTAAAAATACATATAATTATATCTCTGTTTTATTCTAATTGACTTTCCAACCAAGATATTATTATTATTAAGAAATCATTGGTACAGTAAGAACTTAGTTCTTTTATAGTACTACATGAAGCATAGGCTTAATCATTAAAATATACTTTATTATATGACATAATTATAACAACAAGTAGAATAAAGACAAAATAAAAAAAAAACAAAAAAAATAAAATATTTAGAATAACACACAAAAAATATTAATAATTTAAAGGTTACGACTAATATTTATCTTAATCTATTTCAAATTTAGCTTAAAAATATGAAAAACTAAAGAGATTTAAAAGACTAGTTCTAGAGATGAAAGATAAGAATAAGAAAAAGATAAGCAAGATTAAGGATTAGAAAAATAAGATAAGATAGATTGTCTAAAAGTACCTCTCCTATTGATTTCCCTTATCCTACGAGGCAGGCTATTCCAAAGCTTAATAGCGTTAATGAAAAATAGACGAGACGAGAGATACCACATATTAAAAATAAATTAATTTAAGAAAACCATTTATTTGTATTATATATATATGTTTTTATAGGTACACATAAATATATGCAAAAAACTCATTCCTTTTATGCAAGACAAACAAACATATTTTTTATCGCCGCCATCGACGGATTCAAATTATGAGAACATGAAAAAGTTACTCAGCTGTTGCTACTAAAAAGTTATGGAAAATGCAGAAAAGTAATTCTAACCGTAGGGCGATAATTCTTTTTTCATTGGTTGTGGGCTTGTAAGACGTTTCGTTTGGCTGCCGCTGCCGAGCAGCTGTGTAGCAGTTGGATGGACCTATTGTGAGTGAGGCAGGTTTTTTTTATAGGTTTCATATTCAAATTTTTCAACTGCGTCAAAAAACGTTTCTCAAAAGCAGCCAGTCCAAGAGAAAAGAAAACTTTTTCTCAGTTTTATCATAAGTTTGGAAAATTGTCACTTTTGTTGCAGATTTGCCAAGTACAGTAGCCAGCGCAGCAGCTGGCGGTGTTGGTGTTGGTTGTTCTTTGAGCTAAAGTTGTTGGTTGCAAGTTTTAACAATTGCCCGTCGCAGGCAGATATGAATTTGAATAGATGACAAAATTACATAATTTACATTTAAAAAGGTAAAAAAGAAAAGTACCAACAAATTTTTGGGTAAGAAAAAAATCTTGGCTTTTGCATTTCAGTAAAATTATATTTTAATGAAGTCTTTTGAATGAAAAGTGAAAAGTGTTAAAACGCAGAAAAAGAAGGCAAAAAGAAGAGAAATTGCTTGTTCTGGCAAAACAGAGAGTTTGCTGAGGCAACTGTTTTCTCTTGAAAAAAAATAATTTGTAAATATGAAAATAATTTATAAATTGTAAATATTTGTAAATAATGCGATAGTTTACAGCTTAGCTACTAGTTCAGAGTAGTAGCTAAGCTACTAGTTGCAGTCTTATTAATTTTTTATGTTGTTAAAAGTTGTTGTTTTTTTAACACACACTTACTAATAGGCAATAACTACAACCTTATCTAAAACAAATGGTAGATTGACCTAAAAACTCAAAACTCTCATCTCATTCCGTACAACATCGGAAAACTTTTATTACTTTTTTTTTATTTTCTGCCATTTTTTCCTCTCTCAACTCTGATCTGTTGTATTTACATAATTAAAAATGCATTTTATAATGTTTGCTAAATACTTTTTAACAGCGTGGTTGACCAGAGCAAAGTTTGAACTTTGCTCAACATGCTTAAAATATCAAAACAATTTGTTGACTTTCTAATAAGGATGCAGAAAACTTAACGCAGTTTATGAAAATTCAATTATGTTAAGTTATGATAGTTAAACTTTTGTTGAAAATTTGCTTGCAAATTAAAGAGATTTCAACAAAGAATAAATTCAAAATATAGACACAAAAGTTTACTTTAAATTTTTCATAACATATAGAGCAAAATTAAAATAGAACTATTAACTTCAGATCGAATGGAATAACAAAAGCTTTTGAAGTAAAATTAAGCTAGATGATCCAAAATTTAATGCCTCGCTAAAATTAAATATTACAAAAATTATTAGATATATCTACAAACGGATTTTTTTTACGGAATAGAAAAATAGAGTATCAAACTTGATTAAACATTTTTGTTGTCTATGTCCTGTCAAAATAGACTAACAAAAAGAAAAGTATGCCGCTGGCTGTAATAGAGAAAAGAATGTGTGCATCATTTGAACAAAAAAGCAAAACAGATGACAAGTGCTCTCATATATTTTTTAACACCGGTTTTTTATTATAAATGAAGACAACAAACAATTTTTTAAAAATTGAAAATTGTAAAACAATTTATTCGAAATGCTTTCCAGCATAAAGAGACACGATATTTGGGTGTCGAGCAGAGAGTGCCATATCCTCTAACACAAAATTTGTAATCTAAAGAATTCAGGTCTGGGTTATCCACTGATCCGTGGATATGAAGTCTGCTGCTTTGTTTTTGAGCTACCCTGGAGTAAATTTAGGGCAATTTATTGGCCAGAGCAGAATTTTGTTGAAAGCTCCACGGCTTGTTTTGAAATAATGTCGTGTAAAGAGCCTTCACAACCAATTCTAAAACATCGTATTCATACTAGAAATGTCAATCCCAGGATCCCGGGATGTCGGGATACCGATCTTTTTTGAGCCCCAAAAATCCCAGGGTTAGTAAATTTAAATCCCTGGACTTCCAAAAAACAATTTTTTAATAGATAATAAAATTTTACAAGCAAAAAAGAGTTGAAGCTTATACAAAACAAGTTAAGAAAGTCTAAAGTCGGTCTAGGCCGACTTAAAAATACCCTAAACCCACTTTTCAAAAACAAAACAATTTTTATTGTAAATGGGTGTGTCCGAGGGTGCCTATATTTAATATGCATTCAAATGTTGATGAAAAATGTACACATACCAAGTTTTATTCCTGTAGCTCACAGTTAATGTCTTTATTGTGCTTTCGCTATGGGAGGTGGGCGAATTCATGGACGGATTACTCCCAATTTTTGAACACAACTTAGTTTTGGTATGAAATACATACATGCCAAATTTAATTTCTCTATGACAAACATAACCTTATTTATTGAGTTTTAAACTTTTTGGGTTGTATGAGAGGTAGGCGTGTCCTTAAGCGGATGACGTCCATTTTTCAAAACCATCCTTGTCTTGTCATAAAAAACATATGTGCCAAATTTTAGCTCTTTAGGTTAAACACAGGCTTATTTATTGCGTTTTCAATTTTTGGGTTGTATGGGAGGTGGGCGTGTCCGTGAGCGGATGACGTCCATTTTTCTAAGACATCTTTGTGTTGGTATAAAACACATACATACCAAATTTTATTGTTGTAAGCTTATTATGAGCTGAGTTATGCAGTTTTCAATTTTCGCGTTGTATGGGAGGTAGGCGTGTCCGTGGGCGGATGATGTCCATTCTTCAAAAAGTCTTTGTTTTGTTATAAAAAACATATGTGCCAAATTTAAGCTCTTTAAGTTAAACACAGGCTTATTTATTGCGTTTTCAATTTTTGGGTTGTATGGGAGGTGGGCGTGTCCGTGAGCGAATGACGTTCAAAAACATCTTTGTGTTGACATAAAAAACATACACACCAAATTTTATTGTTGTAGGTTAATTATGAGATGAGTTATGCAGTTTTCAATTTTCGCGTTGTATGGTAGTTGTGAGGTAGTCGTGTCCGTGGGCGGATTCCAAAAATATTCAATAGTGCAGATCCTTGGGTGCATGTGACCGTGTGTACCAAGTTTCATCCAATTATCTCTACTGCTTCTTCTTATCCTGTGTATACGGACAACACACAGACGGACGGACGGACGGACGGACATGAATAGCTCGACTCACGAGGTGACGCTGATCAAGAATATATATACTTTTCTATACCAGACTCGCTTCGTTCTATGCGTTACAAACGTTTGCACAAACTTAATATACCCTGACCTTTCAGGTTTAGGGTATAATTATATGGCAAGATGAAATAGTATGCCAGCCATGTTAGAGAGATGTATTTTTCATAAAGACTGTATGAAAAAGGACACATTGATCTTAAAAATAGTTTTTTGCTTGATCATGAGTTTGAAGTTGCATGTGTTCTTCACCCAGTTAAAGTTAACTTACATATGTACTCGCCACGTCAAATGTGACGTCGCACACAGTGGCCGTGTAGTTTATTTAATGGCCTTAAATCAAGGAGGACGCGTAGCTTCATGAAATTTTGCACAAATTTATTTACAATTTTTTTTTACAAAAATACGCCCACTTTTACGCCCACCTCCCATACAACTTCGATAGAAAATGTGGCCTTACTTCCATGACTTTAAATATATCAACTCAATTTTCACAAAACATTAATATTATAATTACAGAATGTGCTCCTGAAAATATGAACTTAATCCGCCCATTTTTAAGCCCGCCCCATTTTTACTTCCAGTTTTATACAACTGTGGTGACCATGCCCGTGACTGTGGTGACCGAGCATGCTCGGAGCCCGGGTTTGATCCCCAGCCACGCCGAAAAATTTTTTCAATAAAAAATTTGTCTGATCGGTCACCACCCTCTGCAGACAATGGCAAACCTCAGAGAGTTAATAATGCCATGTAAATCTTCTTGAGAACATGAACTTTAGACGTTCGGAGTCGGCATAAAACATGTAGGTCCAGTTCTCGCTCAATTGTGTGCAATCAAATAACACACACCACACAATTGATCATAAGAAGCTCGGTCAAAGTCCTTTCAAAGGCTGAAATGACCAATTTTTGTTTTTTTTTTTTTTTTATACAACTGATATTTTAAAAATACCATATCTTCTCTGAATTTGTAACTAGAATTTTTATTTTATGTAAAATGCATAAAACATCTATTAAATGCTGTTTTGAAAACTTGAAGAAAAATTCGCCCACTTTAATGCAGTTTCACTCTATTTCATTTATTATTCATTGTTTTTCGGAGGCGGGCATTTTTGGTATATGTCTCCATGTGTTGCACTGCTTTGCACACAACTAAAAGTCTAACGGAAAATCATAAATGTTGATTTTTTTAGCTCAAAATATATTGTTTAAAAGAAATGTTTCTGGCTAAAATTTATTGATTTTTTTTTTAATTTACAGAAAAAAAAATACTTATAAGGTACATTTGGTGTATAGTTTACAAGTAAATAGCTTTTGAATATGACATAGAAAACTATCATATTTGACACTTGTTGTTCACATACTTCAAATTTGCGCTGCTCTGGACAGAAAACCAATGGAGATATTTGCATAATTTTTTCCACACATGACCTTTAGATAGTTTTTAACAATCTGTGCAAAAATCATCTGTCCGCCCCGGGCGCAAGCCAAAATGGGGTGCAAAATTTGGCAACAGAACTTTTTACCACATATTTTTGATTTTTTTAATAAAAAGAACACACCTCAATGACTTCGGTTTTATATTTGAATATCAAGAGGGTGCAAAAGTGAATGAAAATATTTTTTACCATCACCAGGACTTCGTTTTTATTGAAACAAACTTTAACTTTATATTAAATTTTGTTCAATATTAACGCTCACACTAAAACCCAAGTCAATTCCATATGTAATTTTTCATTGATAAGGGGTGCAATTTCCAAACAAATTATATTAAAATTTTCATGATATTAAGATGGAGTACAAAAGGAAAAATGTAAAAACATTTTTTTTTATATTCCATTAAGTTTTATAAAAAAGCACTTGTTCAAACTTGCTAGCATAGTAGACATTTCTAAACCCATTAAGTTTCGAAAACCTGCATGATTTTCAGAGTATGATGAATGGAGGCGTCAGTTGTTTTGTAAGCAATACATTTCTCTAGAACTTTTCAGAAAAACATGTTAATGTCATAAATGTCAAAAATAAAAATATGCTTTATGATTTTGTGATTACTAAGTTCTGAGATTATATATTAGACCTGTTCATAATGGCATTTTCATCTCCGACTTTGGCTCCCCTCAAAAAATCTGAATAATTGGACTATAAAAATAAGATTTTAAAAAAAATTCCATAAAAAAGTTGAAAACTGGGCGTCCCTCTTCAAAAATGTATATTTTGAGAAAAATTCAATTTGCAAAAACTATCACTTTTTATAAATTGCCTGAAAATGAATTTGGTAACAAAATTTATTTTGAAGTTTAACATTTTTGAGGTATTTGGGTATGGTCAATCGAATGGAGAAATAAAAATAGAGGATTTTTAAACAAAAAAGTTTACTTTTTCAATTATTTCTATTATAAGACATGAAATAATATAAATATTTTTATGAAATTTTGATTTTGGATCCAGTTTTTAGATTTGTCCTCCGCCAAAAACTAAAAATGACTTACCTATGTTCTGAAGGATTTTATTACCTTTCAAACAAATTAAAGACTATATCCGAAACACTAGGTAACTATGCGCTTACAAAGCGATTTTTACAAACTGCTACTTAAAAGAAAAAAAAATTAAATTCAACAAAATTTTGGGTTTACCATAATTTAAAGTAAACAATGTTAATAAATTGATAATTTTTTATTTTTAAACCATCAAAATATTAATTTTACACAAAAATTAAAAACAAAAATAAAAGAAATTTCACTTTAGTTTCTCCATAAGTCTTGTCTAGTGGCATTTGGAAATTCTTTCCTGTGCTTTTCAACTATAAGAAATAGCAGTTGTTTTTGTTCGTCTTCCTTCGTAAATTTAGAAAATGGGAGCTAATTTCGAAAAAATATTTAAATTAATAGTTATTTAGGGTCACTAGGGAAAATTTGTCAACCTTTTGCTTCCAGGTCCTATTTTTTCTTCAATTATTTAAAACTGATATTGTGTGGTTTACTGATAGTAAATTTTTCTCTCACAACTTATTAGCTCGGTAAACAAAAATATTGGAACAATTCCGAGAAAATTCTTTAAGTTTCTGAAAATGTTAGATTCTTACTTCTTTTATCAAATATTCATGGATAGCATAGGTTTTTTTTAATCTCTTCTAAAATATGTCATTTTTGTAGAGGTTGATTCGAAAATGTATAGTAAGGTTCATCGACTTATTTTATAAAAAATATATCTTCTAAAAGGGTGCACAATTTAGTTTCCGCCCCGGGTACCACCAAACCTAGCTACGCCACTGACTTATCTGTAGTTTTTGTAAAAGAAATTGACCTTTTTGTTTTTACCTTCAGAAAGCATTTTATTTTTTTATCAAAATTCCAACCAACAAGTGTTGATATTATTCTCAACTGTAGGTTTTATATGCAACAAATTGAAGTCCAGGTTAGAGGATAATACTTTAATTTCTTAAAAATCGCATTTTGATCAAAAGATGGAATAATTTTTATTAGCTCAAAATTGAATGGGTGATGTATTAATTTTTTATTTAAAAGTATTGACTTTTTTAAAAAAAAAAAATAAACTGTATCATATAATTATACATAACATTGTGCTCAAGTAATTTAATAAGCTTTTATAATGATACAATTATAATTATAATATAAACTTCTGCCAATATGTTTGTCAAATTTCATGTTTAAATCAACAAACAAACATGTATTTTTGCTAATTGAAATGGCTAATTTATTCGTTAATTAAAAACTTACAAGAATTAAATATTACAAATCCTACTTGATTCTTATATCAATTGGATATGGAATAATAGGTACATATAACAGGATGATTATAGATGTGTTGCACTTTTTTTCAAAAAAAAAAATTAAAAAATTATAACTATCTTAAATCAAATCCTGAAACGATCCTAGGATCCCGCGATTGTATATTCAGATCCCGAAAATCCGGGATCAACAAAACCGAAGAAGTTTTAACTCATTTTTCACAAAAATAGAGCTTCATGACGTCATCATAAGCGACTTCCCACGAAACCATCACAGAAACCGGGTGGTGACCTCTTTGAACTTTTAGAACGTGTTTTACCGAATGCCGTTCGAGCATACAATCTACAATTCTGTTTATTGAACGATTTCTCTGCGTTGAAAATTTGTTATATATTGAAAGGCAAAACAAATTTATTTTTTCCATACTACAATGATCCGGCCTATTGTTAACCTTAATTAAATATTTCTTATAATGTTTCTTATTTAAATTTGACTTATCTTTATCAAAATTTTCTAACTTTTAGAAGAATTTATGTACTTTTGAAGGAAGTGATTAGCCTCCTTTATTTTGCACATTCCATAGGATTTAAGATACGTTTGACCTGCACTACAACATGACAAGAAAAACACAATTTTTTATTTCTGCTTCCTCTGACATGCTTTTTTTCGATTAAACATGAATTACTGTTTATTGTTTTATTACGGGGCTCAATACAAAGCATAAGTGTGTGAGTGTGTATTTAAGAGAATACTAAAAAATATTAATTGGATTTTCGAATAAATATGTAACTATATGTATGATTTAATATTCAAAACAACGCTTCTGAACAAATTGTTATAGAAATTGCGCTATAATTGAATGAAAATGTGATTGAGAGACTCAAAACATGCATGAACAATAAAAAACATGAACATACTTTTTGTATATAAATTAAATTGAATTTCAGAAAACAAAAGAAAAAAAAACGAAAATACATCAAAACCTGCAATACACGCACGCATGAACAATACAACTTTTAAACATAGCCATACAAACATACTTGTTGACAGACAAACTATATTTGCATTTTGCAGCTGGTCCCACATGGCATCTGGATGTTCTGCCTTATGGCAATCGATGTTGTCACAAATGTTTGTACTGTGAAAATTTAATTTTAACAAATCTTCTTAAAAATTTAATAAAATTGAAATTGCTTAGCAAGATATTTGGTCTAAAAATTTTGAACAATATCTCAGCACAACTGTATTGCCTACATTACAAATAGTTTAATTATTTGTCTTGTTAACTAGACCATTTTTTAATTGTTTAACTTTACGAAATCTATGAAAATTTTCATGTAGGTAAGTGGGTGGGTAAAAGTTTATATTTAAATAAATGAACTGTTTTTAGTAGTCATTCTACACTCTTTTTAAAATTCTGTCTCAGAGTTAAGTACAAGCAGAGGTGGCTGTAAACTTGGAAACAGCTCAATTAATTAAATGAAGCTCATTTAATCTACAGCAAAAGCATACAACAAAGTTTTATTCCAACTTTGCCACACAGATGTCGACATGAAGCCACATTTGCCACATATGTGTGTGACACCAATGAATGATACTAGAAACATGTATGACAAAGAAGTTAATTCAGATGGACTGCATTAGCAACAAGAGCACTTTAGAAGTAATACACAAATGTTTATTTAATTTTCTCTGGCGGAATATAAGTTCCTAAAATGAGTTATGATGCAGTGAAATTGGTTTTTGAAAACTTGTGCAAGTAATTTCGGTATCAGTTTGACCTTGAACATAATAAAATTGGCCTTTGCAAGCTATTAGTATCGTTGTATTACTTCTGTATGCTACACTTAAAGCAGGCTTCTATTTGTAAATAGAAATCTTTGTTACAATAAGGGTATTCTCTATGTTTAGTATACATATATTCTTAATTACACATTTTCATAGCGGAAATTTTGTCGCGTGGGTTACGTCGCGTGAGTTACGGCAAAGATTTTTTGGAAGCTCTAAATAGGCTCAGTGACCTTTAAATAGACAAAGTTCATCAGTAAAGAAGGTTTATTATGAAACTTCACTGTTTTTACTTTATTTAAAAGTTAAAAACAAAAACAAGTTAGTTGGGAAAATTCGCTGAATTTTTCAAATCTAAACTTGCTTGTAAAACACACTTCCTTTTTTTGTTGCGTGAGTTACGCCCATATTTACCGCTGCTATTCTTAATTAGTTACAGAAACGATCATTTTGGTTAGTCATACCATTACAATTTCTTCTAAGATATACAGTTGCGGTCAAAATAATAGTAGTGCCAAATATGAAAAGTGATCAAGCACATTATTTTGTCAACAAGCCTTCTTTTCCTGACCACGGCTGTTTTATACCGTTATGTGGTGAGTATACAATCTGGTGACCTGATTTTGTAAACAAAAACTTTTTGTTGGTTTTGTAAATACACTTTTATTAAGAATTGATGCAAATTTGTGCGGTCAAAAAAATAGTAGTGTTTTATTAATACATACAAAGCATTGAAAAATTTCGCTAAATTATATGAGGGGCTTATTGCAAAAACATCATATGCCACACTGCTTTAAAAGTTCATATTTTATTTTCATTACGTTCCTTGATGCATTATCAATATCCACTGAAAATATTGCTACCATTACCCGATCAGTTTTGGCCGTATACGTAATAGTTCTTGTAAGCATTATAATGATTTATGCAAATATACATTTTTTTAAAACTTTAAGGTAGATTATTTCGAAATATTTTTTATGTGGCACATCATGTTTTTACAATAAGCCCTTCATATTTTAAAAACACAGAAAGTAAGTATTGAGCTATTTTCCCTCAGTTTATATAAAAACAAAATTAATTTGTGCCGTATTTTTCCAGAAATGGGACCAGGAAAACATTGTTCTTTTGAAAAGCGGGAATTGATAATAAAATTTTTTATGGTAGCAAAACAAAGAGGTTGAAAATCTGCTCAAATGTTCACCAACCACGATTTGCAATGCCACAGAAAATAATAAAAAACTAGAGACACGTGGACGCAAGACAGTTATGACGGTGAAATTGATTAAACGAGTGGTATGGTACTATAATTCTAATCCAGTTGCCTCTGTAGTACAAATATAAGAAGAGCCTAATGTAGCGCAATTATTCGTACTTTACGTAGACTTCTTTAGGAACAATATTTAAGTACGCATGGTCCTCGTAAAGTGCCACTTTTAACCAAGAAGCATGTTCTACCTTCACATACCTTCACATACCTTGCTCCGGTAAAAAATATCTCTTTTTTTGATAATAGCAATTTTCTCTTTTTCAAATAAAATTTTCTTCAATTAGAAAAAATTTTCACATTTTCGTAGAAATATTTCTTTACTTCTAGGAAATGGAAACATTTCAATGTCTCTAATAATGATAAGTATTTTTCTCGCTCAAAAAATGTCTCATTTATAGAGAAATTTTATTGAAAATGAAAAACTTTTCTTATAATTTGATAAAAAAATCATTATGAGAAGTATTTTCTTCAATAAAAACAAATATTTTCTCAAAAAAAAAAGTATTTTTCTCTAAAAATGATATATTTTTCTATTTCATGGTAGCTTTTTATAATTTTTAGAGAATTTTTAGTATCGCAATTAGAGAATAGCATTCTCTGGAGCAAAGTCTATACCATTTTTCTCTAAATATGATGCCTTTTTTATCATATTCCGAGACACTTTTTTCTGAGTGTAGACAAATGAAAAATGAAGCAACATTTGATGGTCGGACGAGTACAAATTTGTAATGTACGGTGATAAATGGTCTCGTCAATATGTTCAACGTCCCAAAAAAAATCAGTTCAACCCGAAATATACCACAAAAACTATTAAGCATTAAGTGGTTTCAAAATTATGGATTGGGCATGCTTTTCTTTCTATGTTGTTGGTCCAATTTATTGTATAGAAGTATTACTAGGTCAACATCTTTACCTCAAAATGTTACAGGAAACTATGCTCACATGTGCCCAAGGGTAGTTACAGCTAATATGGTTTTATTATTAAGATAACGACACTAAACAAACGAGAAAACTTGCGAAGAAGTAGTTCTGGGACAATCGGATCGAGCTCTTGATGTGGCCTGCCCTGTCGCCGGATTTGAGTCCGATTGAAAATTTGTGGTGTGATGTTAAAAAGTGCATTGCTGACTCTAAACCTTCAAACAAACATCAGCTTTGGGAAGAGGTTGAGCGAATTTGTACTCCATACCTATCAAGACATATCAGGAGGTTGTGAACTCAATGCTTCGTCGTTGTAGAGCAGTATTTGCTTACAAAGGTCATACAACTAAGTATTAATTACAAGAAAGAATTACAATTTATCTGAACTGTGAAGTTAATTACCACATTTTTCTGTTTTTTTTTTATTTTAGTTGAACTTTTTATAGTCACTACTATTTTTTTTACTGCTTTAATATGACGCAAGTGGCAAATATTTAAAGTTATTTTCAGCTTATTATAAGATGTGGAGATGTGGAGAATACTAATTCTTAAAAAAAAATTGTTAAATCCAAGAACGTGCTGGTTTTATTTTAAATCTTTATAGAAACGTTGTGGGCACTACTATTATTTTGACCACAGCTGTATGTACATTGTACATGTAATTTTTGTTCATTAATACCAAAAACTTTCGAGAAAACGAAGCTTAACGACGTACGCATGTCACGTGAGTTACGAAGGAAATGCCCATTTGTCGTTTCTTAGTTCAAAAATAGAAAATGCATGATCCGTTTAATGTATTCAATGCTTATTAGATTGTTTATTTTCTATTCTTGGACCATACTATGGAATATATTAGGCTTAGAGAATACCCTAATGTATCGTTTAGACATATTTGTTAAAGTCAAAGTTTGTTTTCTGTCAATGATCAGATTACATTTAATTTTTATGCCCCACGCTTACCGCGTAATCGTATAAAATAAGTTTTGTTTTTGATTAATTTTTGAAAATGTGTTAATTTTGAGTTCCAAGCATCTGAAATCTTTAATTAAAACAAAAAGATTTGTTTTGTTTTTTATACCCCCACGCGTACTGCGTAAGGGGTATATTAATTTTGTCACGACGTGTGTAACATCCAAAAGGAGGCGTGGTAGGTATGGAAAAGTATATATATTCTTGCTCAGCATCACCACCTGAGTTGATTTAGCCATGTCCGTCTGTCTGTCCGTCTATCCGTCTGTCCGTCTGTCCGTCTGTCCTTCTGTCTGTCGACACGATTACAGCCGCAATTTTGAAGCTATCGTAATGAAATTCGATATTTAAGCTTTTTTTAAAAAAAACTAAGGTCAAGTTCGAGAATGGGCTAAATCGGATGAAAACCACGCCTACCTCCCATACAACCCAAAAATTGAAAACTCTACAAAGAAGCTAATATTTAAGCTACAATACTGAAATTTGGTAAATGTGTATTCTATGTCAAAACTGATATGTCTTAGAAAAATGGGCGTAATCCACCCACTAACACGCCCACCTCCCATACAACCTCAAAATTGAAAAATCTATAAAAAGGCTAATATTAAAGTTACAAGACGGAAACTCGGTATTTGAGTATTCAATGTCAAAACTGAGGAGTGTTAGAAAAATGGGCGTCATCCACCCACTAACACGCCCACCTCCCATACAACCCCAAAATTTAACAATCTATAAAGAGGCTAATATTAAAGTTACAAGATGGAAACTCGGTTTTTGTGTAATTTATGTCAAAACTGAGGTGTGTTATAAAATTGGGCGTCATCCACCTTTTAACACGCCCACCTCCCATACAACCCTAAAATTGAAAAATCTATAAAGAGGTTAATATTAAAGCTACAAGACAGAAACTCGGTATTTGTGTATTCTATGTCGAAACTGAGATATGCTAGAAAAATGGGCGTCATACAAAATCTAACACGCCCACCTCCCATACAACTCCAAAATTTAAAACATTATAAAAAGGCTTATAATTAAGCTGCAGGAAAACAATTTGACACATAGAAAATAATAAAATCTCTCAGAATCTCATACAAAAAGCTCTCCAATTTAATATTCTTCCACCCTTAAGAATCGGCCGTGGGGGTATTTTAACTTCGGCCAAGTCGAAAATATACCTTACTAGTTTTTTTTACTTTTTATGAAACAAATTTTATATTCTAATAAAGAAATGAATCATTTTGTTTTCTCCTGTGCTATATTTTTCATATTTATTATTAAAATAGTATATAAACGGCTTCGAACTTTAAAAATGCTCTCCTGAACATTTTTGAAAAAGCCAGATAGAACCCACTGGTTCTCAGTTAGGGAAATGCCAAGCGAGAGAAAAATTTATATGAGATTTATAAAACTGAAAAAAAAAAAATTTAATATGGCTCTGTGAAATAAGGCCCCAGGAAATATTTCTATATAAAACAAAAAAACATATGTTTGGGGTATTATTTCCTTTATTGGGCTTTATTTCGTTTTTTAAAGTGGGGTCCAAAATTTCAAAATAGAACAAAACCTTTGTATCATTTGAAAAAAAAAAAACAAATTGGCCATTTCAGCCCTTGAAAGGACTTTGACCGAGCTTCTTATGATCAATTGTGTTGTGTGTGTTATTAAATGTTTGCACACAATTGACCCAGAATTGGACCTAAATGTTTTAAGCCGACTCCGAACGGCTAAAGTTCATGTTCTCAAGAAGCTTTACATGGCATTATTTTCTCTGAGGTTTGCCATTGTCTGCAGAGAGGTGGTGACCGATCAGAAAAATTTTTTATTGAAAAAACTTTTTCGCCGCGGCTGGGGATCGAACCCGGGCTCCGAGCATGCTAAGCCACACACTTAACCTGCATGCCACGGTCGCCACCGTATCATTTGGGGTGGTCTTATTTCGTTTTTTAAATTACTCCTATACAATATTTAGGGCCTTATTTTATTTGGGGTGTTCTCTCATCGCAATGGGGCATTATTTCGTGGGGTCATATTTCATAATGAAATACCACCCCAATTTTTTCACCTTATTTCGTTTTCATATTGGAGCTTTATTTCCTGGGGCTTTAGTTCACAGAGCCTTTTAATCTTCTAATATATAAAAATCTCGTGTTACGGTGTTAGTGTTTGAACTCCTTCGAAACGGCTGAACCGATTTAAATAAATTTTTTTTTTGAATATTTAGTAGGTATAAGAATAGGTCGTAAAGTATTTTTCAAGAAAATAAATTTTCGGTTTTAGTTTCGGCGATGAATTGCACATCAACTTAACTTGGTACACACTTACAATTGCGACGTTCCCTTCGACTGTTAAATTTAACCGATCCTTAAAGGGGGTATGGCGTCGCCCATTAAATTTAATTTTTCGATAAAGAATAGATTTGGAACTAAATGCCGTATAACAATGAACTCAGTATGAAATAAGTGATTGGCCAGGTCTTTCAACTATAAAACAGGCATTGGCATTGAAAAACGGGGTGTGGCTCTGCCCAAAAAATCCAAATTTTTTATAGAGAATAGCTATACGAAAGTAAAAGTCACAAAACATTTAAACTCAGATTGGAGTTACAATGATGGTGACCTGCTACTGAAAAACTAGAAGGAGTATTGTACAAGCGGTGTGACTCTGCCCATAAAAGATACATGTTTTTTAATTTAATCTCTTAGTAAATAATAGTCACAGACCAAAGAAACTCGGTTTGGAGTTACTATTTGGTGATATCCGCTACTCGGAAAAACTCGCAAACTAAAATTGGTATTGAAAAACGGGCGTGGTTTCACCCATAAAAGACAATTTGTTATATATAATAGCTTTGGAAATAATGGTCAAAGAATATTGAAACTCAAAATGGAGTTACTTTTTGTTGATGCCCTTCTTTTGACAAACTGTAACAAGCATTGGGCAAGGACGACAGCAACGCACCGGGTACTAGCTACTATATATATATTTTTTTAATTTAATTTATTAAAATTTATCGTTATTTTAATCGACCGTTTGGATGTTTGGCCTAGAAGAACTCTGAAGTGTGTTGAACGATTTAAATAATTTTTTTTCTAAACTGATCTAGACTTTTAAATACTTTCATATAAAAAATATGCTGATAACTTCTTGACAATTTTTAACAAAACCATTTTTATTTAAAATAGTTGAAAAACAGTTTCTCTTCTTTGATATCAAAAATTGTTTTGTCTCTTTATGAGTGTTATGGGTATTCTTGAGAAACAGAAAAGTTTTTTGACTCCGCTGAAAATGTTAAGTTGGGCTTAAGTTTTAGTTTTAGACATATTTCGAGATATTTTAAATAAAATTATATTTGTCAAATAAACTTATTTAATAAATGAAATCGTTTAAAATTTGCAAGAAATTGCTTAGAGAGATTCATATCCTGCAGCATAGAACTAAATCTAGCATACTTTAAGTTTCACTTGAATTCAACAAATAATTAATGTGTTTTTGCATTTGTGGCTTTGTGTAATTTAGTGTGCAGCTGTTGCTTGTCTGGTTTTCTAAATTCAATTTGATCCTGTGAATGTAGGCAATTTTGTGAATTTTATGTAACACAATCACTGCGAAGATATTATCATTATCTTGATTAGCACTTTAATTATTTGTTGGTAATATAGAAGCTGACATGTTGTCAGGATCTGCCTAAAGCAGCGAGGATGTTAGTTAAATTTATTGAGTGTTGAGTGAATTTAAGACATGACATGATTGTTTGTGTGAAGATATGTGAATTAAATATGAGAAATTTAATACATTTCTTATATTTCCTTATAGCTATCACACAAATTAATACATCTAATAATTAGAAATACATAAATGTATCTACGTCTGGTATGTACTATGAGTACCTTAATAACTTCTTAATTGCTACTTGTATTTTTTTTACGGTTGCAAAAAATTCCTGATAAAACTAACAATTTTCTCAGCAATGTCCTTTTATTCTCTTACTTTCAATTCCTTTCATTGCTTCCTTTTAAATTAGCATTCAAATGCATTTTAATGCTTAGCTTATTTTTGTTTTGCCCACCTTTAGATACTTCCTACTGTCCTTTTCAGCTTGCTATCTTTCCAATTTTAAGCATCCTCAGAATATGCATCAAACTGTGACCTAACATTACAGCCGTCGGAGCCTTGGAACGAACTTAATTAAGTGCCATATTGTTAAGAAGACAGTTGGTGAAGAAAGAGGAGTAGAAGCAGGAGTAGCCAAAGAGATGCAGCTTTGGAAAAGTGTGTAGGTACCTAGTTTTATTTTCTGTTTTTGGCGCAGCTTGCACTTGTTTATATTGCCACTTCTTTAAATATTTACAATAAATTAATTTTGATGCGCCACGCTTTCTTACTACTGACTCTCGAATTCCTTCGTTTCTCTGCTTCGAACTTAAATATCCTGTTGGCTTCTACATTCCATTTTATTGCGTTACTTTTCTTCAGTCGTTGTCTTTCTTTTTAACGTTATCAAAGAAAATTGCTGCTCATAATGTTGCGAGAAAAATCCTTGAGACGGACAGACATTTCATCCTCATTCATCATTTTTTGTATGCTGCTGCTGCTGCCTGCTGCTGTTCTTTTGTTGCTGCTGCTGATGCTGCCGATGCTGCTACGTAAATGTTTTTTTTTTTTTTGGTATTTTTTTTTTTTGCTTTAAAAGCGCGAAATATTTGAAGCGCAATTAAAAAGTCATTTTAATGCAAAAATCTTCTGCATTAATTCTTTAGAACGAGTGAACTCTTAATTAATTCATTTATATTTTTTTTTATTGTGTTTTTTTTTAATTACAATATTTCTTTATTATGCTTTGTGCTTTCGTCCTTTTGTGCTTGTCATTAGTATTAAAGCTTTATTGGAAGGAAAATTTAAATTTTAGCCAAAAGCAACACTTTAATATTGTGACACTTGCGGTGCTTCATTTCCGCTTCCGTCGCCATTGCCACTGCATGTGGCGGCATTAGTTTTTGTCACCATGTTTTATTTTGCTTTTACTGTTCTGTCAGTTCCCGCCATTTTTGTACACAATCAGTTGACCTTTTTTTACAACATTAACAAATGTTGGCTCATTCATATTGCATGCATTTTTTTCTGTTGCATGCATTGCTGGTTTCCTGATTTGCATGTTGTTGACATTATTGTACAACAAATGCTGTAGTTGTAACTTTCTACTTTGTTTGCTGCCGCTGCTGTTGTTGGTGCGTCGATGTTGTTGGCGTTGTTGTTTAAAGCATTATTTTTTAAAAGTTGTTAAATCGTGTCGAATTTTTCAACTAGAATTAATACGAAATATTATGTTTTTCAACAGCAGCTAACAAATGGACACTCCACGCCGGCTGCAACGAGTGATGGAAAGTTTTTGTCGTTAACCCGTGAAATGGCTGCGTAGGACAAAACTAAATTATGTGCCGAATAAAATAATTATTTATGTAGTTTAAATTGTTTTGCAAAACTGGTAATTTAAGCTACAAGGTTTTTGCAGTCATGAAAGCATGTTTGTTGAGGTGTAAAATGATTTGTACGTTATTAAAAAGAAATTGTTACAAAAATATAATTTCAAATTTGTTGTAAAAAATTTATAAAAGTTTAAATTGGTTCAAATTAGGCTTGTGCTAAACAGTTCCGGAGCCGGAACGAACATGGAACGTTTCTTTTGTACAGCGGAACTAGTTCGCGGAAACATGTTCGCGGAACTATGTAGTTCCTTTGCACTTTTCAAGAATATTTGTGCACCTAAATTTATGAGGAAATCTACTTAGATGTGAATATATATTATTATATTAAGAATTCATTAATGCGATACTCATTTGAATTATATAACAAACATTATTTTGCATTCCTTGCCTGCAATTTATTCCACATATTTTAATAATTTAAGCATGTTCATGTGCAGCAGTTGCCTCGAAAGCAAAACATGTCCCGGATATAAAGGGTGATTTTTTAAGAGCTTGATAACTTTTTTTTTAAAAAAAAAAAATTTGCAAAAATCTCATCGGTTCTTTATTTGAAACGTTAGATTGGTCCATGACATTTACTTTTTGAAGATAATTTCATTTAAATGTTGACCGCGGCTGCGTCTTAGGTGGTCCATTCGGAAAGTCCAATTTTGGGCAACTTTTTCGAGCATTTCGGCCGGAATAGCCCGAATTTCTTCGGAAATGTTGTCTTCCAAAGCTGGAATAGTTGCTGGCTTATTTCTGTAGACTTTAGACTTGACGTAGCCCCACAAAAAATAGTCTAAAGGCGTCAAATCGCATGATCTTGGTGGCCAACTTACCGGTCCATTTCTTGAGATTAATTGTTCTCTGAAGTTTTCCCTCAAAATGGCCATAGAATCGCGAGCTGTGTGGCATGTAGCGCCATCTTGTTAAAACCACATGTCAACCAAGTTCAGTTCTTCCATTTTTGGCAACAAAAAGTTTGTTAGCATCGAACGATAGCGATCGCCATTCACCGTAACGTTGCGTCCAACAGCATCTTTGAAAAAATACGGTCCAATGATTCCACCAGCGTACAAACCACACCAAACAGTGCATTTTTTGGGATGCATGGCCAGTTCTTGAACGGCTTCTGGTTGCTCTTCACTCCAAATGCGGCAATTTTGCTTATTTACGTAGCCATTCAACCAGAAATGAGCCTGATCGCTGAACAAAATTTGTCGATAAAAAAGCGGATTTTCTGCCAACTTTTCTAGGGCCCATTCACTGAAAATTCGACGTTGTGGCAGATCGTTCGGCTTCAGTTCTTGCACGAGCTGTATTTTATACGGTTTTACACCAAGATCTTTGCGTAAAACCTTCCATGTGGTCGAATAACACAAACCCAATTGCTGCGAACGGCGACGAATCGACATTTCACGGTCTTCAGCAACACTCTCAGAAACAGACGCAATATTCTCTTCTGTACGCACTGTACGCATTCGTGTGGTTGGTTTAATGTCCAATAAAGTAAACTGAGTGCGAAACTTGGTCACAATCGCATTAATTGTTTGCTCACTTGGTCGATTATTTAGACCATAAATCGGACGTAAAGCGCGAAACACATTTCGAACCGAACACTGATTTTGGTAATAAAATTCAATGATTTGCAAGCGTTGCTCGTTAGTAAGTCTATTCATGATGAAATGTCAAAGCATACTGAGCATCTTTCTCTTTGACACCATGTCTGAAATCCCACGTGATCTGTCAAATACTAATGCATGAAAATCATAACCTCAAAAAAATCACCCTTTAGTTCCTTCCGTTCGATTCCGTTCAACCAAATGAACAAAATAATGCGCATAACAAGAACGACAATATATCTTCCAATAGATCTTTTATCATATCTTTCAATCAGATTTATACATGTCCGCGGAACTATGTAGTTCCGCTAGTTCCATTTGATTGAACGAAAGCATGTTCAAAATGAAATGAACAGAGCATTGCACACAACAAGGACAACGAATTGTCATCTCTTCATTTCATACATTAGTTCTTTCGTTCGCTCACAAACATCATCTTTGCACTTTCACAAAAATCGTGTAAGACTTAATATGTAAGAAAGAGATGTTGTATTCATGTTCATATTGCGTAAGAAAAAAAAACATTCATTGCAGCCGGAACTGCTTGAACATGTTAAAAATGAATCGAAGGAACGATTGGAACTATGTCCGACTGTGAACATAGTTCCGGGAACTATACAGGTTCGGAACGACACATCTCTAGTTCAAATCAACCTACTTTAACGAGCATTTTGTTAGGGACTCCAAAAGGCGAGTTACATTTTCGACACAATAAAGGGCTGAAAATCCCTTGAAAGTACCTTGATGTAGTTTCTGATGATCAACTGTGTTGTATGTGCAATGAATTGTGTGTACTCTATATAAAATTTGTGTTTGTTTGTATGCATGTATGTTTGCACTAGACTCCTTAATTACTTGATGGATTTTAAAAAAACTTATATCAAGTGACTTATTAAATTATTGCGCTAAACATATTCTTTACAAATTTTGCCCCGCCCCTTTTTTTGCCAACAGTTTACACAAAATAAGAACTCGGAGTATACAGTCCAATTATACAGTATACAGTCCCGCCCCTTTTTTTGCCAACAGTTTACACAAAATAAGAACTCGGAGTATACAGTCCAATTTGGTTAGGCATTGCTCTTTTCTCGGCTTCATGTTGGCCATCCCATTCTGCATACATCCCGGATCATTCATTCGGAAAGTGTGAAAATTATGTCAAAACAAAGTTGCATACTTTCATGGGTTATTTTTGTCCCATCAATATCGGAAACATTCTATAAGTGAAAATTTGTATTTTAGTTAATGAATACCACAACCAAAACTTATCACCGGTTAAAACAAAAATTTTATCGTATTGGACTACATAGTGTGATATCTCCTATACACTGAAAACTTAAAATCAAATTAAAATCGGAATAATATAACCTAGAGTACCATCTACCACTACTTACCATAATTATAACTAAAAAAATTAAAAAAATCTGAGGATAAATAAACGCTAAAGTTTTAAAACTAACATCGGCGCTAGTCTTATCTTACAGAAAATTTCATCGAAGAAACCTTGACAGAACCATCGTATGACATACAAACATCTACACTTAAGACCCGAGTGGTGTCAGGTATTACCAGCTAGTATTTTTATAATAAATTTTATATATATGAAATATGATAAATAATATGATGAATTTTTCAGTAGCCAAAATTCAAACTCGTAAATGTTTCGCTATTTTGATTACATAAAAAACCAAATTTAAAATTTTTTATATAAGGTAAAATGGGTAGTTTTGAATCATAGGGAGTTGTGAATCGATCAAATATCCGCCATGTTGAATTTGCTGGACATCAGTTTCGGCTCAAAATATGTATTATATAGTTTTTCTTGAATTGAATGTTAAAGGCTTAATACACTTTCTTGTCGTCTTTTCGAAATGTTTTTAATGATGCAAGTTAAAAAATTTCTTTTTATTTTTTAAAGATTTTTTTTTAAGAATTTTTGAATGTGACAAAAATTTTTTAATAAACCAACTTCTACCAAGTACATAGAAGTATATGCGAATATTTTAATATCCTGCATTAAGATTGTCAAAGAAATAGAAACAATGTCATAATTTAAATTTTTTTTTTTTATTTCAAATTAGAGCAGTTCTTTTTTGTTGCGTTTTCAAAGCATTCTTGAGGAAAATACCAGATTGCAAGACATAAAATACACTAAGCAAGAGTATGAAAAATAAAATAAAAGTTTTGCTACACAGCAGCACGAAAGAAGAAGTAGACGGATAACAAGTTGCTGCATTGACAGTTAAATATTCAGTCAACCAAATATATTTCTGTAGAATTTATGGAAAGTCGACGATTTAAATCTAGATATAAATGTTTGTGTTTGTGTGCGTGTATGCGTCTATCTGTCAGAATAGCGAAGTGAAATAAAATCTGCAAATAAAGAATGAAAAAGATTTCAATAAAGGACAACGGAAACGTTCGTACATTTTTTGGCGGATGCCGAAAACTGAAACATGTGCAATAAAATTGTATAAAGAAGCTAAAATGTTTCGCTTTTGTTTCGAATTTCGCTCAATATTGCCTGGCTATATGTTTATATTTCAGTTAAAAAGAACGAAAAAAAAAAACAATACAACTGCAATAAAAAAATGGTGGAAAATGTTAAAAAACATCAAGTGGAGAAGCTTTATTTGGAATAACGAGCGCAAATTTCGAGAATTGTTTTATGATGCAGAAAATCATTGCATCGTGCAAAAATAATATTTTCAATAAAAAGAGCTAAAAACAAATTATGTAAGCAATGTATAAATATGACAAGAAAGATACTTTTTATGAACAAGAAGTTAAGACAATGCAACTTATAAACAGATTTTTATATATTTTTTGAGTTTAAACATAATGTTGAGCAATTAAAAAGCTCCCTAAAGTAATAATTTTATGTATAATTTTACGAAATCATTATTGAAAATAATCTCAAATCTATAATACATTATTTAGTCTCGACAAAGAAACCAATAGTTATATATTTTTTTAGTTAAGTACTACAGTATTGCGTAAAACAGTTTATTACTAGATTTTGGCATTTTGTAACCTCAATTTAGGCCATTTCAATTTCTCACATCAGAAAACAACTGTAACAAAACCAGCAATAACAATAAACCGATTCAAAAGCAGATTATAAATTTTGAACCAATTCAGTCAGTGAATAGCTACGCATTCCTATTAACACATTAACGCACTGCGTTGTACAATGGGCAACATATATGAACAAGGATTCCAAGTTTAAAAAGTCTTAGTTTTAATAGTTTAGTCATGTTCGAAAATTTTTGATTCTCTTAGTATATATATTTTTTGGTTTTGTAGATTTATTAGTCATAATTTTTTCACTTCTGACAACAATAGTCGAAATTGGGCATGTTACCTCGAAATAAGCTTTATAAGTAAGGTTAGGGTAAAGCTATCTTGAGGGCAATAAAAACCTGATAGATGAATGGACAATTTCAGACCAAAAGTAACAGTTCAAGTGTGTTTGAAGTAGACATCTGTCTTGTGGACTAATTCTACTTGCTCCTTGGCGAGGATTTACGGTTTTTCGAAACCAACTTCCAACAGACACGTTCTCAGCATGTTGGTATTTCATACGACCCTGTGTAGAACATTGTCGTAACATTTGGAGGAGATAAATTTTATACTGGGGTTGTTTTATCAGAAAAAGTGCCAGAAAATTAATTTTTATTGAAGGCTAATACTATTAACATCAACATATTAGAGCAAGCATATTTTCCTTCTCTCGAAAATGAAAAATTAAGATATGATTATAAATATTATACATTGATGCAAGACAACGATCCTTAACATACGACAATCCGTAGATGAACTTGTCTGACACTTGAAAAAATGTCATTCCGACAAAAAAAAAAACGTTGGTTTTTGTTTATCATACAACTCATTTCAGTCAAAAATTATTGTAAATTCAATCAAAATAACCGAATTCCTTAAAATTCCTGTTGCGTGGTGATTTTTAAAGTAAAAAAAGTCGCAAAATTAATTTGATTTTTTAGAATTTACAAAATTCAGTAGTATTTTAAAGTTAAAGCTATAAGATTATCATAACCATACCTTAAAATTAAAAACGACCTTTTTAGAACTCTTCTGTGTTGGCAAGGAAAAACAGCTAAAGTCTTTTTTTAGGTTTTCAGTAGAGCATTTTAAAGATTAAAATCACTACTTTAAATTGGGGAACCCTGAATTTTGCTATTTGGATTTGATGGGATCCACTCAACCTTCAGTAATCAAGTACATAATTGAATTTGTTTTTTCTATTTTGAATTTTTTTGGACAAATCCAATAACTTATTATAATCCTTATGATAATATCTTACAACATAAAGCAGTGCAGCGTACGTAACAGTCGGTGACGTTCGGGCGTCGTTAATCTTGGTTTTTGGTAGAATTGCTATGTAGTTGTAATATTCGTAAGTGATGGTTTTCGGTAACATTGGTAAATCAGGTATACAGTAATATTATTCGGAAATGACGGTATTCGGTAACAGGAGTAAAGCAGGTTAACAGTAATATTATTCGAAATGACGATATTCGGTAATATTGGTGGTGAAGTTTCAAAAAACCATCGGTTCAGCGATGGCAGCTAAAGTAAAGATTGCACTGCAGAACTTTCGTACAGCAAAAGTAAAAAATAATCACTATATTTCTGTTGTGAGAGCCGCTGAACAGCTTCATAAAAGCGAGGTTCAGGCAGCGCAGCAAGCAGAACAGGCTAATAATTCTCTGAAGTGAGGACGGCTGAAAAGCTTACAGGAAGCAAGGTTCAGACGGCACAGCAAGCAGAGACTAAGATTTAGCCGGTTGCGAGGGTAGACGAAAGGTTCGAACTACAAGCTTCCGGAATATATCATACAATTTCAAGTGAAGTAAGGTACGGTATGGTGAAACGTGAGTCACATTAGTTGCAACAATCTGCGCTTACTTAACCATTTGACATTCAAAACCAGTTGTGAATCATATCATTAAAAGGTCACATCAATCGAAGGTTGGCTACGTGTTCTAATTAAGCTGTCAATTATTTGTGCGTAGGTGCGCTGTTTGTGTGTGTATGTTGTTTCTTAAGCTAGTTTTACTATAGTTGTTGCTTTTGTCTTTGTTTGTACTAATTATGTCTGGGTTCGATTGGCATATTATTATTTTTTTTTTGACATTTTGTTTTCACTTTGTTTCCTTTTAATAATATTTAATAATATTAAAAAGTATAACATAAATATTATATAGAAATAATAAGACCAAAAAGTAAAATAAGCTAATTTGTAACGCGGCGTTACAAGCACTTGAGTTTCAAGGTACAACTATACAAATTTGCGTACTATTGTATTTTTTTGGGAGTAATGCAATGGCAATGCAAGTCAAAAACCTTTGTCGTCACAGAGTTGGGAAATAAAAGATTTTACATTTTTTTTCAAACTGGCTCAAAAAAAAAAATGCGTACTGATTGGCTGATAACAGGTTATCTTATATTTTTTAGATAATCTTTCATATGAACATTGAATTTTTTAAATTTGTGGTTTATACGCTGAGAAGTCGTTGTCACCGATTTTGTGTTCAAAAATTATATTCAAACTGACAGGCAAAAACAAAAAAAAAATCAAGACGTAAGTTCTTAATAATATAAAGCTTGATATATCAGCTTTCCTTATTACTATGATAAATAGTTTCCAAAAAACCATTCCCAAAAAAAATTTTTTTTAAAGCCATTCAAAATTAAAATTATTATTTTAAATACAACACCATTTCAGAACTATTTCACAAATACAAGCCCGTTAGAAAGCTTATAAAAGTAAAACGATTACATTCAACGAAAATTTTTTTGAATATCCCAATAAACCAAATAGCGAACTCGGTTTGGTTTCGAATTAGTAACGAACCCAAGAACTCGTTACATATTCGAACTAAATGAATCCGATATAATTAAAAATAGCAAATTAATTTTTATTTAAAATTTCATATTTCTTAAATATGTCAACGGTATCAAGTACAATTATTTTCTAACTAAATTTTCAAAATTTATCCATTTAATTCTCGAATTCGCAATATTGCATTTTTGTTAGATTTCGTTATTGTATTTTTTCGAATTCGAAATGAGTCCGCATCTCGTAGAATAAAATATTTTTATATATCTGCAATTAATCATACACTCAGAAAAAAGTGTCTCGGAATATGATAAAAAGGCATCATATTTAGAGAAAAATGGTATAGACTTTGCTCCAGAGAATGCTATTCTCTAATTACGATACTAAAAATTCTCTAAAAATGATAAAAAGCTTCCATGAAATAGAAAAATATATCGTTTTTAGAGAAAAATACTTCTTTTTTTGAGAAAATATTTGTTTTTATTGAAGAAAATACTTCTCATAGTGAATTTTTTATCAAAATATAAGAAAAGTTTTTCATTTTCAATAAAATTTATCTATTAATGAGAAATTTTTTGTGCGAGAAAAATACTTATCATTATTAGAGACATTGAAATATTTCCATTTCCTAGAAGTAAAGAAATATTTCTTCGAAAATGTGAAAATTTATTCTAATTGAAGAAAATTTTATTTGAAAAAGAGAAAATTGCTATTATCAAAAATAGAGAAATTTTTTACCGGAGCAAGGTATGTGTTTTTTTCTCAGTGTAGCAACATTGATTTTTTTGTTTTTCTATTCGTGATCCCTTTAGATTTTTTTCAAAAATAGACCAAAAGGGAGTCGAACTCACGTCTCAAAGCGCTTGTTTTCATTATGAAGCAAATAAAGCAGCTATAAAATTACAACTGCGATAGGCTATTGGATAACGTAGATGACTGGTATCCGGAGAGCGTGGGTACGTATCCTGAACATGTATATTTTTTTTTCTGTATAACAATAACAATCTTAAAATCTTTTATCATAATAATCGATTTGCGTAAGATACGCATATATTAAAAAAAATTTAATTTCAAATTTTTAAAATTATTCGAAAACGATGTGCTAATGTTGAAATTCTCGTTCCGGTAATGATTCGATTATGATAAAAAATCTCGTTTCGAGAATGAAATATGCATTTCTCCCGCCTTCGGGTTCATTAGCAAAATATTTTCAAACTTCGTTTTCGAAATAAATATCCGAGATCTCGGATTCACCTCGAATTCGAGATGAATCCGAGGCAAATTTGTTTGGTTTATTGGGATGTTTTGATTTAAAGTTAAAAATATAAATGTGTGTGGTCCTTCTGAATTTGGTTTTTGGCGAAACTGCCTACATTCTCGGACAGTTTGCCCCATAGTGCGTTGTTCAGTCTATAAACCGCTCGTTGTTTCTAATCGCCAAGCCAAATGAAATGTATGCTCTGGGAAAAATGAAAACTAATCGATTTTGTACTTTTTGCATTCTGCCCAGTAACTTCATTGCAGCTGTTCCTTCATGTCCGCACTTGACAGGCATAGAACAGTCGTGCCCTTTACATCTTGCATCCTGTGGAAAGTGCTTAAAATTGCGTTGAGTGGCGCGCATTTAAAACGTTTATTCGTTGCACGTTTACAATTTAAATTAACACTTTTCATGGACGTGCTGTGGTTTTCGGTGTGAATCCTGTTTATCAATATGTGCAAGTGTGTGTGAGTGTATATATATTTATATTTAACGCATTCAGAGCATATGAGTCAGCTTTATTTTTATGTATTCGAAATTATTTTTATATTTAATTAAGCTGTGCATTTTTGTGGCTGACAGATTTTAGTTTTGTTTTTTTTTTTTTTCTATTGCACTAAATTGTAACTGAACTGGAAATATTTTCTATAATATAGTGTTAACTAAATATACTCTATGACGAAGATTCATGTTATGTTATGACAGAATTAACAAAAACAGAACAGGATGCAATTGTAAAATCAACGAATTTACATGCAAAATATTTACGTAAATATTGAGTTTGGTTTATATAGAATTGCATTATTTGTATACAAAACTATTTTCAACTAAACGTTAAAAAAAAAATCAAATGAAATATTAAATCGAATTTTAATGTTTGTGGTTAAATTTGCTTTTGATAATGTTGTAAAATAATAATAAATATTATTATAGCTGTATGTTTAAATGAGATAAAACAAAATAGAAACCTTTATTGACATTCTGTTACAGACAGTTAAAATATTGATTGTATGCACAAAAATATAGTGTGATATGCGAACTCTTCTTTCATGTTCATAGAGAGAGTCTGAACAGCTACACTCAAAGAAAAAAAATCTTGACAAAAGCATTTGTTAACTTTATAATGACAAAAACTTTATCAACTCAGCCTAAAAAATAGCCAATACGAACAAAATTTTTCATATTCCAAAGCCGAGCACATTTCACTGATACATTTCATTAAAGAGTCAATAAAAGTTTTTGTCAACAGTTTTTCTTTTAGTGTAGACGTTTAAAGCGTAACTTACGTTACTTTGTACCTTATTAATTATTTTTTGGTAAATAAAAAAATATTATTTTAGTTGTAAATATATATTTCTGAACTTTTGGTGTTGAAAATTAATTTAGAAATGCTTTTTTATGATGTTTTAAGTCCAACTATTGTTTGAAATCAGTCAATTCTGTTATTATTAAGTCTCTCATTGTTGAAAGTAAGTCAAAATATTACATCAACCTACTTCGATACAACACAAAAATTACATGTTTGTAGAACATTCGCTTTGAGCAAATAATTGCAATTTAAAAAAAAATCTTAACTCAAAAGAAAACAAGGTTAACGTCTTCCTTATTTCCAAATTGAAATAAACATATTTATGAGTAATTATGCTGCACACGAGTGAACTGTTAAGACACTCTTTGAAATCTTATTTCTACCAGTTTGGCCAAAATCATTTATCAACAACAACAAAAACAACAACAACAACAACAACAACAACAACAACAAAAACAATAATAAAACTTCTTAGTAAACGTGCCATGCTTTTAAAACAATTTGCGAAAAACTTTTAATCTTCCACAAATTGCACAAGAGCAGACAACTTGCAATAACCTAAGCCCATTTCTTCCGCCATATCCTAACTAATTTTGAAATTTTTTCAACATTTATTTTCTTTTTTATTATGTTTTTGCTGCTAAAGATGTAGCAAAACATTTTTCTGCAACCGTAACTAATGAATCGTAGAGTCTGTAAGTTTCAATTGCTTCGAAATTTTCACCATCACTAGAACAAAATACACAAAAAAAGAAGCTGCTGCACCTAGATGACCACATTGACATACCTGGAAAAACAGCTAGTGTTCCATGAACACACATTATTGCACCAAAAATAAAAAAAAAAAAACATACATAAAAAGAAAATAACTTTCTAAAGTTCATTACAAAAACGAGACAAAAATCGAGCAAAAAAATAAACATACCGAAAGCAACCTAAAAGCAAAAACCAAAACTCGTTGAAAGAAACACATTAGAACCAAAACCAAGCCCAGTTAAAAACAAACATTAAGACTGCTGAAAATTGTTGAACATGAGTGACCTCGAACTATGAAGTATGAAGTATGAAGCAAAGCCAGGAACATTTTGTGGTAATGGTTTTTCATTTTTTGCACTTATTATGTTTGTCTCCTTTAAATTTGTACAGTATAAGTGCGTAAAATAAATAGGTCGAATTTTAAATATATAGTGTGTGTTTTAACATTTATATATGCATTAGGGTGGCACTTAAAGGATTTCAGTTTTTACCTTTCAAAGTTGGTAAAATCTTCAACTTATATGAATTTATGATATTATATATAAATTTGACGAGAAGATTACTAGAATTAGATAGATAACTTGATTAACTAGAATATAAAGATTATTAAGAGACCATGTTTTTTTTTTCAACTTCATTATATCTGAATAACGGCGAAATTAGTTTATTTTGTATTTTCAAGTCTTAGACGCAACATCCTGAAGGTCATAAGGCTTCAAGCAACCCCGATTTTTGTTCTTTCTGAAAGTAAAATGCATATTGTTGGTTCCAATTTTTTCGAAAATAGCGAATTTTTGTTGCTAAAATTGGCCAAAAGCTATATTTCCAATATTCATTTCGTGCATTAACAAATGTTAAATTAAATTTTATAACTCATGTTAAAGAACATATTTAAATTTAAGTATGATGGCTCGAGTTGTTTTTATTTTAACACGACCGCTATTATTTTTAATGTTTTTTAAATCAAAAAAGTTTTTGCGTAATTTTTTAATGTATGTGTAGTGTTTCAAAATTATAACTTATTTGTTATTCAATTTAAACGCATTTTAAAACATTAAAAGACAATTTTTTGAAGGTGTCAACTAGAGTGGGTCGGACTCTATAAAAAAAAAAAGTTTGAAAAAGCCACTCTCTATTTTAAAGTTGAACTCGAGAGGAGTCCGAAAACAACAAAAATTTGTTTGTTCCACAGGAAAAACAGCCAAAATGGTATTTTTTGCATAACTTAAGCATTACATGTCAGAACTAAAAATATTATATGTCGTTGAAAAGAGCTTAATAAGCACTACATTATCTTATTGGGACATTTTGACTTTTAAGGTCATATTCAACTAGTAAGCCTCGCCCCGTTAGCCCGATTTACCCCCCTTAAATTTCTTTTGAAATTTTTCTCATAAGATTAAACTTCTTCAAATTTGTTTAATTTGTGTTCAAAAAAATATTTATTAAGTTTAAAAACAAAGAAGTTATAATAGTTCAAATATTTGATAGAATCCTTTTTTTTAAAAAAACTAGCGGGTGTTACCCGGTTTTACTCGGGGTTGTGCCTTGAGCATAGAAAAAGGACGATTTTTAAAACTGCTCTCATTTTAACCTTTTTTAAATTATCAATTAATTTTTTAATTTTTTTAATTATCGTTTTTTTTTTGGGTTTTGCCCCCTCCTTCCGTGGAAATTGTTTAGTCAAATTTCCGTGCAACTTTACCTGCCGGACATGATTATAAAAAAATGACATCATCAACGTCTCGATTTGACGTCTGGTTTCTGAGGAAAATGGTCACCCAGTTTGAAAAAAGCCATTTCGAGAAAAATGCGTTGAAAGTTTTTCGTAGAATGCATGCATATAATATGCAATTCTATCTCAAAAAAATTCCAATTTTAAAAAATACTTTTAGCATCGATTCGATTTTTGGATTGTGTTCGTTAAACTTCGGTTTTGGTTGATACTGTTCGGTTAATTTTTGTTCATCTTTATATAGCTTCTGCTCGTATTCGTTAAATTTTTTTTTATTCTTTAGTGTTTGGTTCTTGACTTCGTTTGCCTTCGGCTCATTGCTTGATTTTTGTCGAAAGAACTTTTAGAGTCATAGGATTTATTTCAGTAACAGATACAAATGCTAACCAAGTTTCATCAAAATTGGTTCATCCGTTTTGATATGAATGAGCCAGACATAGTTGAGTGAATAAAGTGCCCTCTCACGGAAGTTTTCTGAAATTTAAATAGTCTCAATTTTGTTGCAGGGTCAGGTTATTTTATGTACCAAATTTTAGTAAAATCGGTCAAGTCATTTAGGAGTTATTGAGTCTTAACAATGCACTACTTAAAGCACCCTCTTGTGGAACTCTTTTGAATTTTTTTATATTTTATGTTTTATTTTGGGTGCAGTTGAACGTTCATACCAAATTTTATTGAAATCGGTCTAGGCGTTTAGGAGTTATTGAGTTTTTAAAACGCACTACTTAAAGTAAAGCGCTCTCTTACGGAACTCTTTGGAATTTTTTATAACCTATGTTATCTTGAGCGCAGTCGAACCTTCGTTCTCAATTTCATTGAAATCGTTCTAGGTTTTTAGGAGTTATTATGGAGTGCCACGCTCACATACTTCCGCCCACTTTCTTACACTCCCTATAATCATTATATCTATGAAACGTACTCGGTGTCCAAATTTCAGCTCAATTGGATAAACGGTGCGCGAGCCTAAACGGTGCGCGAGCCTATACGGAACAGACAGACAGACAGACAGACATAAGGACAAACATTTGATTTTATATATTAGATTAAGTTTTATTTTATTCAACGAATATAATTCATAATTCATAATTCAAATTTTATTCATTACATAAATTAAGCAAACCTGTAAAAGAAACGTCACAATATATTTTAGTTTCTAGAAAAAAAAAACCTACAATCGTCCTCTTCGCTTGAGCAAAGAACATAACCAATGGGTGGTTTTTAGAAACTTTTTTCGACCCACTCTAGTGTCCACGTCTCCTTAATAAATCGGTAATGAATTTTTTTCTTGTGAATGACGGTGTATATGGGTCAACTTAAAATTTAACCAAATTCTCAAAACACAGAAAATGAATAAGATACTATTTTCTAAATACAAACAACTTCATCAAAGGTATCCCTGCAAACATTTTCAATCGCCTGAGAATCCCCAGCGAATCGCTTGGAAGATAAAACAATCGCCGACGAGCTCTTCTGAGAGTCTTCCGGGTATCGCCGAATGTAAGCAGCTGAGGCCATAAAAGCGATTCGCCGGGAAGATTCGCCGACGAATCGCCAAGAGGAGTCTTTTGTAGACATGGGTAACGCAGTAAAAATTGCAGCGCTGATACACTAACTCAAGCGCAGTAAACTGTATCAGCGAAATGCGTTAACGCAATTGCGTCATGCCGCTGTTGAAAATATTATGGCATCTGTATCAACAAGACGAGTATCAGCACAGAAAGTCTCACAGTAGAACATTGCATAGTGCGTTGAGTCATGTGGTAAAGAACTCATACATATAAAGTAAAAAACATCAAAATCCTTTACAATGTTTAATGTTATGGCTATATTCATTAATAAGAACATAATAAATAGTAGCTAGTATAAAATTTAACTAAATAAAATGCAGATTTCAGCATCCACCAACAATTAAAAAACCAAAAATTCCAGCAAGTAAGCAGATGGTTGTGTTTTTTATCATTTAATCGAGCTTTCAAACAGATACATACACATTTCTAGTGGGCAAAACAAGTTTGAAGTTCGATTTAAGTTTGCTTATACTTTTGAAATCGAACATGTTCAATTTGAAATAAACTCACACATGTGTGCTCAATCATCATCCAATCAGACATGCTCCAAGAGTTCATGCTTAACAGCATCTTCCCCACAACCTCTTTTCTATTTAATACGAGCATAATTTATTTTGTTTGATTCAACTTTCTGTCTTTTCCAACTGTGCTCGATGAACCGTACAACTTGTACATTTGCTTTCAATGTTTTTCTTGCTATTGCGTTACTTTTTTTAAAAGAAGTGTATCAACGCAATAACGCATTTAAATGCTTCAACTCAATAACGCAACGCAACGCTGCGTTACCCATGTCTAGTCTTTTGCGATTCCTCTAGAAGAATCGCCGAGATGAGGCTTAGGCGATTCGCTAGGAAGAGTCGCGAACGATTCGCCGAGAGGAGTCTTAAGCGATTCGAAAGGAATTCGCTCACGAATCGGTAGAAGGCTCTCAAGGGATTTGCTGACAAGACATGTCAAGTGACCAAGACCTCGCTTTTAGACGTCGTCTGCGATTTACTGCAAAGTTGTTGAACGTTTCAATTTGTTGAAAGTTTGAACAAGCAGTTCCATGAAGTTGCTTACAAGTTAAATTTTTTGATTTTTTTTAAACGATTTTTCAGAGCCTGCTCCATATTCCATTGCTAGATTTAGAAAGCTTTTAAAAAGCCATCTTCCAACGATCGCCACAATGAGCGAAGGAAGATTTTGAAAATTTTTTGAATCGCGCATTCATCTCTTGGGCGATCAAAAAGCGATCCATCTTCCAACGATCGCCGGAATGAGCGAAGGAAGATTTTGAACATTTTTTGACAATCGCGCATTCATCTTCCAGCGATCGCCGGAATGAGCGAAGGAAGATTTTGAAAATTTTTGAGAATCGCCCATTCATCGCTTCGGCGATCGAAAAGCGATCCATCTTCCAAAGATCCCTTAGGCGAATCGCTAGCGCGTCGCCAAATGATCTAATCTTCTAATTGTCTTCCAAATGTTTGCAGGGATCATATCAAAATAGAGTCTAACAGGGAGAGACAAAAATGGGCCAAAATCAAGCTCAAAGCATTCGTAACTGAAATCAGCTCAAAAGAGTTCAAAACCATCTTAAACCATGCTATGGTTCGCTAAATTTGAGCTAAATAAGTGTAATCTTGGGCTTGTTTGTAAAAAAATTAATTTTGTTGTTGTTGTTTTTGCATATAGAAAAAATGGAGCAACCGAACAATGTGATTTTCAGTTGGTTTTTGTTCCTGTTGGTATAAAAATTAACAAAAATGCAGAAAATAAATTGAAAAACAAGTAAAGCAAGTCTAAAGTCAGTCTAGGCCGACTATGAAATACCCTAAACCCACTTTTCAAAAACAAAAAATTTTTATTGTAAATGGGCGTGTCCGTGGGATAATGAAGCCTATAATTTATGTGCATTTAAATGTTGATGAAAAATGTACACATACCAAGTTTTATTCCCGTAGCTCACAGTTAATGCCTTTATTGTGCTTTCGCTATGGGAGGTGGGCGAGTTTTTGGACGGATTACTCCCAATTTTTTAACACACCTTAGTTTTGGTATAAAATACATACATACTAAATTTAATTTCTCTATGACAAACATAACCTTATTTATTGAGTTTTCAACTTTTTGGGCTATATGGGAGGTAGGCGTGTCCGTAGGCGGATGACGTCCATTTTTCAAAACCATCTTTGTCTTGTCATAAAAAAAATATGTGCCAAATTTTAGCTCTTTAGGTTAAACACAGGCTTATTTATTGCGTTTTCAATTTTTGGCTTGTATGGGAGGTGGGCGTGTCCGTAAGCGGATGACGTCCATTTTTCGAAGACATATTTGTGTTGGCGTAAAACACATACATATCAAATTTTATTGTTGTAGGTTAACTATGAGCTGAGTTATGCAGTTTTCAATTTTCGCGTTGTATGGGAGGTAGGCGTGTCCGTGGGCGGATGATGTCCATTTTTCAAAATCATCTTTGTTTTGTTATAAAAAACATATGTGCCAAATTTAAGGTTTTTAAGTTAAACACAGGCTTATTTATTGCGTTTTCAATTTTTGGGTTGTATGGGAGGTGGGCGTGTCCGTAAACGGATGACGTCCATTTTTTGAAGACGTCTTTGTGTTGACATAAAATACATGCACACCAAATTTTATTGTTGTAGGTTAATTATGAGCTGAGTTATGCAGTTTTCAATTTTTGCGTTGTATGGGAGGTAGGCGTGTCCGTGGGCGGATTCCAAAAATATTCAATAGTGCAGATCCTTGGGTACATGTGACCACGTGTACCAAGTTTAATCCAATTATCTCAACTCCTTCTTCTTATCCTGTGTATACGGACAACACAAAGACGGACAGACGGACGGACGGACGGACGGACGGACGGACGGACGGACGGACATGGATAGCTCGACTCAGGTGGTGACGCTGATCAAGAATATATATACTTTTCTATACCGGACTCGCTTCGTTCTATGCGTTACAAACGTTTGCACAAAGTTAATATACCCTGACCTTTCAGGTTTAGGGTATAATTATATTTTCCTGTTCAAATTGAATGAAGGAAAATATTTCCAATTCAATTTTTTAGCATATGACAATGAAAGTAAAAGTTTGAAATTGCTTGTCACCGATGTTTGTTTTTGTACGGTTCCTTTGGTGCCTCGCAAACAATCCCAAAATTACTTAGATTAGGCATATGAGAGCATATTAATTTTTGTATTAACAATCCATAAATGGCAAGCATAGGATATAAATGATGTTTTTTCACATACACAAAAATCACATACATTATGTACGAATGGGCGTGCTAAGTTTCTTATAAGCAATCACATTAGGGCTTGATAACAAGAATAGTATGGCTTAGCTCAGATTCAGTTCCAAAATTAATTGGTTTAGATTTGTTTTCAGCTCAAATTTCTCTCCGTGAACACTTTGAAACTTAAAATCAAAGTCTTTTAAATGTTTTCTTGGAATTATGTTAAAAAGAAACTTCCTTCTAAGAAGTATAACAATAATTTAACTAATAAAGCACTTTTTTCAAAACTCTATATAAACCTGTTATAACAATTTCAAAACTTTCCAGTCTAAAAAAAAAAACGAGCACAGAGAAATTTTAAAATTTAGTTAATTTTTAATTCATTATGAAAAAAAAATTAGCTTGTATATGAATTTATGTCAATTTACAATCAGGATTTTATGCCATCAAAATTTAAAGAAATAATATAAAAATTATTTTATTTATTTTCTTGCTCTCGTTGTTGTTTTACTTTTATTTTGTCCGTCAATCAGTGTGTATTTTTTTTTTAACATTGCTTTAGTTTTCCAACTTTAGCTTCGCATCATGGTGGACCCTAAAGAAAGCATAGATAAAAGCTATGTATGTGTTTCATATGGATTTATTTGTATTTGCACACCATGCACCAGTGGGTTGGAAATGCCTCAAGTGGCAGGCAGCATTTCGTATGGCTAAAAGAACAGAAAGATAAAACAACAAATTGATTTACTACTGCATGCTATTTATTTTACCGTTTGTCTATCCGAATATCTGTCGAGAAGTCAAATATCGAATTGGTAAATATATTGTGCACGCCCCAATAACTGGCAATATAAGTGCGTATGTAGTATGTTCGCATATCATATAAAATGGATGTACCTGCATATTGTGCAGAGGCAGCTAACTTTAAATATTTATTTAAATATTATTATTATTAAGCTAATATTTATGAAATATTGTGTGTTTGTCTGAAAGCAATGTCAAAATATAGCTTGCACTTTTAGCATATTTGATAAAATTAAATTAAAACCAAAAATACTTGCTGAGAAAAAAAAAAAAAACAAAAAAGAACATGATTAATTGCATTCATACTCATAACGAACCAACTCTGGAAATCATTAACAATCGTATAGTAGATGTCAAACAAGCCTCAGACCATCACAGCACAGATCCTGACAACTGAGAACATTGTAAATGTGAAGAAAAAAAACACATATCTGTCCAAACAGCACTGAATTTGTGCTCTGCAAATTTTGTGCGTAGCTATGCGAAAACGAATGTGTGCCTGACGTAGCGGTTAAGTCAAGTTTACTTTGCAGTGTGCAATAAAATTTTAAATTTATAGGTATCGAACATCATGTTCATTCTTTGCTCCCATACCCTGGCAGTAGTCATAGTCAGACGCAGATACAAAGCCATGAAACAAAACGCATTCATGGCAATAGCAATGCAAGTATGACCATTGCTTTGGAAGAATGGTATTTTTTGTGATGATTTTTATCCCTACGATACGATGAAGTGTCAAGAAATAAAAAAAAAAAAAAAAAAACAACTGTGGCTTTGATTTTAATTGCTTTCGTATTTGTGTAGGCACAAGCAAACTGTTTTGAGTGCGTGTGCGTGCTTTTGACATTATTGGCTATTTATTGGTTAACAGTTAGTTGACGTAATTGATTTACTAAATATCAAGCCAGTTTGAACAATATTGCTTTAAGCATTGTTACAATTTAAATGGCCACCCACACACACACACACACACACACATACAACTACTAACCCAGCTAATATACTTACTGATATTATGGAAGTGCAATCATTTTCGCCACTCAATCGCTGCACGTTAGAGTTAAGAAATAACTTGAAATAAATCTTTCGATTTCACGTCTGATTGGAAAACATTTAAAACCTTGCTGCTATGGGAAAAGAAATAGCATATAAATTATTTGAAACACTGCGCACAGAATTGCTTGACATTTTATACCCAGGAGTCTACAAGTTTTCCATATGAACGAAGCGAAAAGTGGAGTTCTATGGATTGAACTGACATTTCAATTTCACGTATTATTGATGTTTGAAATAGAAGAAAAAAAAAAAAAAAACAAAAAATTTAAATGTAGATATAAATGCAAATGCACTCAATACACACAGATAAGATAAAAAATTAGATGAGTTTCAATTAAAAAGACACCTTTAAGTAAAGTAAAAATAACAATATTTTTCAGAAAATTGCATATAAATCGTTTTAATTGGCTAAAAGTCGAGTATAAATCTTTAAGAATAGAATTAATTTTTAATTTTTATTTGGTTTGAACGGGCAATTTACAAAGATTAACTTTAAAGACTTAAAGTTCTAATTTTGAGAAAGTACTATTGAAAGATGACAACGTAGTTCAATGACTTCAAGTCATAAACAAACCTCATGTGAATTCGATTTCAATGATATTCACATGAATTTTGTGTTCGGTACTCCTATACACTAGTGTGTCCCAAAAAATAAAAAAATTTTTTGCTCAACCATTTTTTAAAAGCTTATACTGTCAAGTATTTTTGAGAATTTTTTCAGACTTTTTGGAGGACGTTTAGAGGTCGTCAGGAAAACCTGATTTTTACGGAAAATCCGATTAGCGCGACCTCTAAACGTCCTCCAAAAAATCTGAAAAAATTCTCAAAAATACTTGACAGTATAAGCATTCAAACAAAGGTTGAGCAACTATGAAACTCGAAAAAAAATTGTTCTTGGGACACCCTACTATACACTTGAACCTAAACTCTAAGGAATTATGCATGGCTTTAGTGTTGACACACACAAGCTCATGTACACAAAATTTCTGAACGAGAACACTCCACGCAAACATTATGACTCTGAAAATACTCTTTCAAGCCAATGAGGTTTTTTCGTCATAATGCGCTCAAAAAAGACTCCTTTATGAGTACATTTTCGTATGTTGTGGGACCCAAAATATGATTCATAAAAATGATTGTTTTATGAGTCTTTTTGGACTCATAGTAATGACGGTTTGAAGACTCATATTTGATACTCTTTTAAGACTCATATTGCGTACTCTTTTAAGACTCATATGTAGTACTCTTTTAATGCTCATATTTAATACTCCTTTAAGACTCATATAAGAAGTCTTTTGCAATATTTGTTGTAGTTCAGGATAGCATGTGTGCATAACGGACAGTTACAAAGTTTTATACAATTAAAGAAAAGAATATACTCGATTAAGTTCTTATTTATTTATAAGATATGGTGCTTTTGTAATAAAACGATTCTATTTACTCATGAAACACTCGTATATAAGACTCTTTTTTGAGTCTTTTTTATGATTAGGCATATATCAATCAATATATGATCCTTTTATGAGTCTTTTTTATGAACAATCATATCACCGTCATATTTAGGACTCTTTAATGAGTCTCTTTTATGAGTACTTATAAATCAAATACAATAATGACTCTTGTATGATGAGTCTTATTTATGAGTAATCATTTAACAATCATATTTCAGACTCTTTCATGAGTCAATTTATTGAGTCATCATAAAACACACATAAAAGACACTCTTTTTAGAGACATTTTTTAAGTGTATTGTGTGGTTGAAGAGTGCCCAGCAAACATTATGACTCTTAAAAGACTCTTTCAAGAGTCATATAAATGAGGGTTTATCATATTAATGCGCTCAAAAAGACTATTTTATGAGTACATTTTCGTATGTTGTGGGCCCCAAAATATGATTCATAAAAATTATTGTTTTATGAGTCTTTTTGGACTCATAGTAATGATGGTTTTAAGACTGATATTTGATACTCTGTTAAGATTCATATTTCGTACTCTTTTAAGACTTATATTTAGTACTCTTTTAATACTCATATTTAATACTCTTATAAGACTCATATAAGAAGTCTTTTGCAACATTTGTTGTAGTTAAATTTTAATGCATGTATATCGAAACAAAAAAACAATTCTCCGAAAAGAGCAGCGAGGATCCATAACAGACAGTGACAAAGTTTAATAAAATTTTGAAAAATATATACTCGATTAAGTTCTTATTTATTTATTCGATATGGTGCTTTTGCAATAAACTGATTCTATTCTCCCATGAAACACTCATATATAAGACTCTTTGATGAGTCTTCTTTATGACTACGCATATACCATATGATTCTTTTATGGGTCTTTTTTGTGAACAATCATGCTACCCTCATATTTTGGACTCTTTAATGAGTGTCTTTTATGAGTACTCATAAAGCAGATACAATAATGACTCTTTTATGAGTCTTATTTTTGAACAATCATTTAACAGTCATATATAAGACTCTTTCATGAGTCAATTTAATGAGTCATCATAGAACATGCATAAAAACACTCTTTTTAGAGTCATTTTTTGGAGAGCCTCAGAAAATTTTTGCAGGGTGCTAGAAAAATTTAAAAAAAAAAACCAATTTCAACACATTGTTGGATACGACTGCGGAAATTTTCATATACAAATAATACAATTGTTAAAATGAGCCAAGAATTATTTAAACTAACTGTATCAGTTAAATGCATTAAATAATTCACGCTTCCATTGTATAAGTACATGAGTTTCATGCATTTTAACTCGTATCATAGAACTGATCTTGATTTCAACGTATTTGAATATGAGTTTTATAATTCATGTTCTCTTTTCCAATATCAATAATAACGTTAATAATAACTTTTCTGATGATGACAATTTTTGTCAAATCAGAATCTTTCAATTTCATTTCAGTATGACAAAATTTTACGCTTGGCAATAAATTAATAATTGACATGCACCAGAATAGGGTCTCCCAAACTTTAAAAACAGATATACTACTTTTTTTTTGTTTTATGGATATGAAATTTAATTTTGGAAAGAGCCTTTGAGTGGGTCCACTTTGAGTTTTTCTCAAAACCAAAAATTGGCTCTACAATTTAATTTCATTCACTGTCGAATATATGAAAAACTTCAAGTTTGACTTTCCAAGTCAATGAATTTAATTTCTCAGTCGATTTGAAAGGTTTGAAATTTTTTTAATGTTCCCAAAATTTTTATTTAAATTTTCTATTAAATGGTGTAGTAATCACGATGACAGGCTCTTGACAGAAGTATTTTTACGAAATTTCTTAATATTATCCTTGGTTATTTAATGTGTATTTTTAACAAATGCCAAGACAGAAAAAACGCTTTGAAATTAAAAGTTCCGAATTGAGAAACGAAATTGGAAGCCAAAATATCCTAGTGGATATCTTGGTTTTTAAATCTTGTGCTAAAAAAAAAAAAAAAAAAATTGGCCATTTCAGCCCTTGAAAGGACTTTGACCGAGCTTCTTATGATCAATTGTGCTGTGTGTGTTATTAAATGTTTGTACACAATTGACTGAGAACTGGACCTACATGTTTTAAGCCGACTCCGAACGGCTCATGTTCTCAAGAAGCTTTACATGGCATTATTTACTCTCTGAGGTTTGCCATTGTCTGCAGAGAGGTGATGACCGATCAGAAAAATTTTTTATTGAAAAAGACTTTTCCACGCGGCTGGGAATCGAACCCGGGCTCCGAGCATGCTAAGCCACACACTTAACCTGCATGCCACGGTCACCATCTTGTGCTACTATCTATCAAATTTAGCGCTTCGGCGAAATCGAACAACCCAAAACCGTTGTTCGAAGTGGTCTCGTGGAGATTGAACTGACCGAGAGTGGAGCCAAGAATGCCTTCCTGTCTACCATCTTGCTTACCTAGATACTGAATAATGTACTGAGAGTAATGAACGCATTAAAATCAAAGAAAAAATTTCTTTGAAAAGCTGTTAACAAAATATCTTTGTAACAAAGACAAAATCTTTGCAATAAAGATAGAAAGATTGAATTCTTTGTAATCGAGCGACTTAAAAAAGTCAGTAAAATAAAAAACTTTTCCTTGCTTTATTAAGATCTTTGTCTTTAAGAACCTCCATTTTTCAATTGTATCAGTCATTGCTGCAAAGACTGCTACTGATTACCTTGTTGGTTGATGATCATGTAAAGCGTTTAGTTACCAGTAAATTTTCAAACAAATTAAACAAATTTTTCGGGTTCGAGTCCTGACGAAAAAAAAAATTTTTTTTTAAGAAAATATCAAATTGTCAGTTGTCATACTTGAAATAATAATGCAAAAAGTAACCTGTCAATCATTAATTGGTTTTCTGACACTCCAATAACTCCAGACCAATAAAGGTCTTTGCGGTAAAATGAGTCTTCTTTAATTATACCCTAAACCTGAAAGGTCAGGGTATATTAACTTTGTGCAAACGTTTGTAACGCATAGAACGAAGCGAGTCCGGTATAGAAAAGTATATATATTCTTGATCAGCGTCACCACGTGAGTCGAGCTATCTATGTCCGTCCGTCCGTCCGTCCGTCCGTCCGTCCGTCCGTCCGTCCGTCCGTCCGTCCGTCCGTCCGTCTGTGTGTTGTCCGTATACACAGGATAAGAAGAAGGAGTTGAGATAATTGGATGAAACTTGGTACACATGGTCACATGTACCCAAGGATCTGCACTATTGAATATTTTTGGAATCCGCCCACGGACACGCCTACCTCCCATACAACGCAAAAATTTAAAACTGCATAACTCAGCTCATAATAAGTCTACAACAATAAAATTTGGTATGTGTGTGTTTTATATCAACATAAAGATGTCTTTGAAAAATGGACGTCATCCGCTCACGGACACGCCCACCTCCCATACAACCCAAAAATTGAAAACGCAATAAATAAGCCTCTGTTTAACCTACAGAGCTGAAATTTGGCACGTATGTTTTTTATAACAAAACAAACATGGTTTTGAAAAATGGACATCGTCCGCCCACGGACACGCCTACTTCCCATACAACGCGAAAATTGAAAACTGCATAGCTCAGCTCATAATTAGCCTACAACAATAAAATTTGATATGTATGTGTTTCATACCAACACAAATATGTCTTCGGAAAATGGACGTCATCCGATCACGGACACGCCTACCTCCCATACAACCCAAAAATTGAAAACGCAATAAATAAGCATGTGTTTAACCTACAGAGCTAAAATTTGGCATGTATGTTTTTTATGACAAGACAAAGATGGTTTGGAAAAATGGACTTCATCCGCCCACGGACACGCCCATTTACAATAAATTTTTTTTTTTTTTTTTTTTTGAAAAGTGGGTTTAGGGTATTTCATAGTCGGCCTAGACCGACTTTAGACTTTCTTTACTTGTTTTACATACATACTTTTGTTTTCAAGAACATTAATTATCCGTCTCTCTTCCGTGATGTTTCCCTTGTATCATTTAATTCTTGTTGGCTTCACACTAATATTAATGATAAGTTTATTAATTAATGCAGCCAATTAGTTATCTGTTTAATAAACATGTCCCTTTACGTGATTGCAGAGTTAACAATATGTCCTGCCCATGGTTTACGCAACATGTCCTAAATGCATTGAAAAAAAGAAACGAGCTTCGTAATAAATGGCGTAAAAATCCGTCATCACTTAACTGGGAAGTTTATAAGCTGGCTAGATTTGAGGCCATACTATTAACGAAATAGGCTTAAATACGGTATTCCTCTTCTAAACTTGATCTTTGCCTCACAGCTAAAAAGCTCTGGAACAACATCAAAAAACTTGGAGTGTGTAACAAACATAACATTGAATGCACATTAGATCCTGTTGATCTTAATTATTTTTTTGTTGAAAATGCTGCAACCTCAAATAATGATATCTCACCCCTATTTAATAGTTCCATCCAACAATCTTTTAGTTTCTCTCCTGTATCTGAACTAGATGTGGGTAAATGTGTCTCACAAATAAAATCAAATGCTATTTCTGAAGATGGTATTCCCATCAAGTTCATTAAACTGTTATTACTGCACAAAATAGCCCCCTTAACGCATATTATTAATTTTTGCTTCATGTCATCTACATTCCCTGACTTGTGGAAAGTTGCCATCGTTCTGTCAGTAGCAAAAAAAAAAAACAAAACCCTTCTGGAGTGAATGATTTTAGGCCCATTAGTATCTTATTTCCGTTGGTCAAAGTTTGTGAGAAGCTTATGCTCAGCAAATTACAAATCACTTAATTGATAAAAATCTGCTATCCCCATTACAATTTGGTTTTAGGCCGAGACATGCGTGTTCTTCTGCAGTGGTTAAGGTTATCGACGATATTCGTCCGGAATATGTCGCTGGCTATATAACGTTACTTTGTTTGCTTGAGTTTTCGAAAGCTTTCGATACGGTTAACCATCAACGCTTGTGCAGTAAGCTTAGTTGTTTATTTAGTTTCTGTGCTAGTGCTGTAAATCTCATGTCCAGTTATTTGTATAATAGGTCTCAGAAAGTAAAAGTTGGTCAAGTGTCGTCAGGGTATAAATCGGTCTCAAGTGGGGTGCCACAATGTGATCTATACTTGGCCCACTCCTATTCTCTTTGTTCATAAACGACATATTTTCTGTTTGCAATAATTCCTCTATTCAGGCTTACGCTGATGATGTCCAGTTGTATTTATCCAGAAGAACTGGACTTCTTGATGACCTCTGTTTTAGAATGAATGAGGACCTCTGCAGCATCAATGAGTGGGTGGGCAAATAGCAATGGTCTCCTACTAAATTCCTCTAAATCATATGTCCTTCCCATTTGTAGAGCTAAAACTTGTGTTGATGTTATCCATGATCTTTCCTAATTATCCATGATTGGTCCTAATAAACTAACTGTTCTATCTAAAATTGTAAATCTTGGTTTCCATATTAATTCTTCGCTTTCCTGTGTTGATCATGTCAATAGTATTGTCAAAAAAGTGTATTATGTTTTGCGTAGTTTAAGAATGTCCGCAAGTGTGACCCCAGTTAAAATTAGGCGTAAGCTGGTTATATAACTTATATTACCTGTTATAACCTATTCAAAGGTAGTGTACAGTAAACTTGACTCTTCCTCCTAGTTAAAGCTTCAAATTGCATTTAATTACGCTACGCGATATGACTTGCTATCCTATCTTAATGCCAGAAACTGTATGTAGCTGCATAAGCTAATATATGAGAAACCACCTGGTTATCTTTATGAGAAACTACAGTTTTGCGTGTCCAGAAGAAGACATGTTCTAATAGTCCCGAGGCACAGTTCATTAATATGTTCTCACCTGTTTTTCATCAACGCCATTAGGCTGTGTAATGCCCTGCCACGAAGGCTTAGGGAAATTACTGGGAGAGGTCCTTTCAGGCAATCCATTCTATTTTCTTACTCTACTTTTCTTTTATCTCCTACTTCTTCTTTACTATACCATTGTTTTTCAATTTTTAATATTTTAAGCTGAAAGCTGATTTTTAAAACAATATTTTTAGCTAATATTGTCTTATTTTTAAGGTTATGTATTTTGTTATTTTATTGTTATTTAAAAGTTGTTATAACGTACTAATGTTTATGCTGTAATTTGAAAGAGCTAGCTCTTAGTGTACCCATTATATTGAAATCTAAATATCAAAGAAAACTTTAATGATACTTAACCTTTAGTCCAACAAAGAATATCGTCTTTGATTTTGAGTAAAACATTCTTGGAAAATTTAACATTTCTCACGACCTTGCTAGAAAGAAGTTTTGTCTTTGGGCACAGTCTTTGCAGCAAAGTGTGTTTTCTTTGATTTAATAAAAGGAGCGGACAAATATATTTAATAAGGTTCATTTAAAAAATGCTTTAAGTCTTTGAGATTGAAATATATTGATCGAAAATATAATGCTAGAGTTCGAGCAACAGATTTATTAGTAAGTATTCGCACTAAAACTAAACGAGTTATGGAAAAGAATTGATTTTAATGTTTTTGCCACACCGACAAAAAAGAAAAATGTTTGCGCTGATGAATTTTTCTCTACATAACTGTTTAAATAAAGCGACAACATTTTTATATAGTTACAGCGATACGGTTTACTAAACACGCTTTTGATTTAATGAACAAGACCTCCGTTCCTCGAGTATTTTATTTAGCCACTTTTTATTGCTGTATTAAAATGAAATTAGCTTGAATTTTTAAAAACAAGTTAAACTGTTTTTCCTTTTCGTATTTTAAACAATAAAAAAATACACTCTAGGTTTAAATCAATAAAAAAAAAATAAAAAAAAAAAATAACAAATTAAGTTGTTTTTTTTTCTTTCGTCCTGTCCTATCTTTACCCTCACTTTACATTCCTTAACATCATCTAGGTGAAGGTTGGATTTTTATTAATTGTTTCATTCGGTCATCATCAATAAAATTTTTCCCACTGTCAGCAGTGCAAATTAAAATGCTTTTAGCCAAAGCTTTTCCGACGTTTTTCCAACTATTGCACAATTTTTTTTGGCTTAATTGGTTTTTTCGCACTAAATTGCACTCGGCTTGACAAACGAGCGCGCAGTTTTTGCCTCATTTTTTGTACATTGATCATTGGACTAAAGTCTACTATCCGACAGTCCGTTTGGTGGGCGGCCATGAACAACCAATGTGACCACTGTGAAACGCAACTTTCGTCACGTTCGCTAATAAATTATTCAAATTAACAAGCCTGTTGGCGGAAGTGGGTGGCCAAGTAGCTTTAACAATATGCAAAATGTCAGAGTTTTGTGGCTGAATTGAATATTTTGACTAAAAACATTTATTTACCATAGATTGGCTTATTATTATTTTAGTTTATCTATTAATAAATAAATTAATAATTATGCATGCAAATATATATTTGAGAATTATTTTCAAAATATTTATTAAATATTATAAATTGGGTCAATTACAAAAATATGTAACAACAGTGATAGACTTTATATGTATGATTCTCTTTGTTCAGTAGAGATTTCGAACTGTTAATAATAATCTGTTATGGTAAGATTATTTTTTTTTATCAAATAAATATTGGATGAAAGCGATATGTAAAATAGACCAATGAAAATAAATGTTAACTTTTTTCATGCATTTCAAGCATTGCTATTCTGAAATTTAAAAACTTTTTGAAACATTATAGCTAGCTCTTGGCTGTTGGTTTTAATATGCTTAAATGTAGGCAATACAAATTTAAATCAACATGCATACATCCGGAAAATTTTCGCATCCGCTATTTTTGAATATGTATATATGTTGATTTTATATATTCCGCAACCCTTCAGGCGGGCAACAGGCGCGTTCCCTGCCAAACAAGCGCAAGAGGAGCGAGCGTACACACGGGCACAGCTTTCGTGCTCGACCAGCAGAAATTTAATGCATAAAGTTAGTTGCAGGTACATGTTCCATAGTGAAAAAAAAACAAACAAACAAAAAAAAAAAAATCGCCCATACTAAAGAGGATGATGGTTTTTCATGTTGAAGGGCTGCACTACAAACACTTAAAAAATCCATTCATCTGTGCGTTGGACAAGATTAAATACACATAATATAGAATAATTCGCGAGAGAAATGTAGTGACTAAAGTGCTGTGTAGTGAACAATTTTTATATGAGTACTTGTTGAGTAGTTCGGCATTGAAAGGGTAATTTTTGTTGCGTTTTAAAAAAAATTTATTACCTACTTAAAACTTTTTTAAAATCAATTTTTAATAGGTATGTTGAATGTTTTTGAAACTTGTGTTTTTGAGGCATGGCAGTACTAGAGAAATAAGGCAGATCTGACAAAATTAAAGATGTGTGCAGAATTTTTTCGTAGAGGAGCAACCAGGTCTATATGAGAAGTAGCTATGTGTTTTTAAAAATATATCTGTATATTCGAGGTAAGTAAAATTATACTCTTGCATATTTATTTTTTACTTCCGAAATATATATATTTTTGTTAGAGTATTCATTACCGTTATTATCTACATAATGTCCACATAGTATGCACTACTGTACGGATTGATATAACTATAAATTTTATTTGAAACAAAAAAATCACAAAAACACAGCTAACGAATATAAAACAACATAACTTTTATCATTAGGCCTCTGGGAAATTTTCCGGACACTTAAGTTTTGAAGTTTTTTCTATATTTTTATTTTCATTTTGTCATTCCAGCTGTACTGCTACTGATTTACCAACTTGCTGGTGGTGCTTGACTTCCGTTCATATTTTTCCGTTGTTGCTGCTGTCACTGCAGACTTCCTATGGCTGACTTCCGCTGCAGTTCTCTCAAGTTCAGGGCTAAAGAGAAGAGAACAGCCAGTTAAGATTTATTTCGCGTCTTGTATCTTTTTTTTTTTAAAACTTGTCAAAACAGAAGCGAAAAGCCAGAATTTGTAGCAATTTATTTTATTGCATTTTGCTTTTTGTTTCTGAGAATTTTCTTGGGCTCTACAGAGGCTGAATGTATGTATGTATGTATGTGTTTCTTCAGGCTTGTTTTATTTGATTAACTGAAGAAGCTTAGTTGAGTTCCAGTTAGTTTTTTATTAAACTTTTTCGATTTTGTATTTAATAGCATTTAAATCAGCGTCTAGAGTTGGTTCATCACTTTTTATATCTCTATTATTTGTTAGAAAAACTTCTTTGTGATATTGATGGCGTTCGTTAACGACGTCATAACGTGTGACATAAAACATCTAAAATAAAAAAAAATTCGTGTTGCTGTTAGAGTGGGTAAAAATTAACTTAATCGGTGTTGAGCAAATTTTTCTTTATCAAAATTAAACATTTTAAGTGAATCTCTTTCAACAAGTTCCATTTGTTACAATATGTTATAAAGTAATTCCAACAACAACAACAAACAATGAGAGGCAATTAACATCACAGCGTATACCTTGAAATAATTAAAATTATTCATTCGTTATCGAACAATAAGTGAGAATCGTTTTTCGCCAATTAGCCCACCAGCAACATCTACCTACATACCTCACACCATCTGTCAACTTTTACACCAACAGAACGTTAGCCTTGCATATCGTAAATAATATTCATAAGTTGACAACATATTTTCTGTTGCCGTGCTGCTGCTGTTGCTGCTGCTGTTTACGTTACACTCCATTGAAAACAATCAACACCATCCACTAGCAACAGCAAAAGCATCAGCTCCAACTTCAGTTCCGCAAGAAGAACAATAATTAATTTCCATTTCATACTCTTCAGAGACTGTCTCGGCAAATTTCCTAACGGCACTGTTTGGCATTGGGGCTTCCTTCCAATAGCACAGAGTTCCACAAACTTTTGCTGTCGCTGCTTTGGTTCAATCAGTAAGTTGGAGTCAAACAGGTTCAATGTTTCTTGAAGTAAATCATATACTGGGCTGTTTATTTAATATAAAACTTTTTTAAGATATTTTAAAATAGCACTTTAGGTGATTAAAAACGTCTAATTAAATTATCGTGTTGCAGTTCAATTCACAAAAAAATATATATAAAAATTCCTTAATATTGGCAGTCTTAGTGCGGATTGCATTATTTGTAGAAATGAAAAGAAACCCACGAACTCGAGAACCTCTTCCTTTTTGAAGTCGGTTTAAAATTGAGGATCAGTTTTTAAGATAAGAGCATATTTATTAACTCACCTTCAATCAAGATTTTCTCTTTAAATACAAAATATTTATTTTTTCATTCCACTATTCCTTTAATCGAATCGTTACAAAAGTACATAAAATGAAATAAATAATACCTCAAATTCCGATGAAAATAGTTTTGAAGAGAGTGGAATAATAGAATCGGTTGAAACGAAAATCAAAGTTGTTAAATTTCAAAAAAAATTAAATAAGGAACTTATTTTGAAAATTTTTAGCGACTGACATCTTCACTGTCAGTAAAATAAATATGGCAGAAAGAAGTCATAAGGAAGAAAAAAATCGTAATAATTTGTCTAAAAAATGATATTAAAAATGTATAAAAAAAATTTGTTGTAAATTGTTTATCGTAAATTTTATTGTAATTCAATGGGAAATAATTGAAAGTAGCATTTGTATATTGTATGTTTAAAAAAAAAAAAACAAAAAAAGGGATAATTTTGGTGAACTTCCAGAATATCTCTTTGAGTTCTCACACTCATGGTATCAACAATTAAAAATATGTTAAGCCACTAGAAAACTAAAGCTTTGTAAAAAAATACAAAACTACTAACTTAAAGAAGTTGGAACAAAAAAAAAAATGAAAAAAATTATATGAACAAAAAACATAATATATGCTAAGTGTTAAACTGCAAATTCAAAATATTTTATATATAAAAAACAAAATTTAGTTTTAGAGAATACCTATCTTTCTGCTATAAAAAATTTCTCTATTTTCGATAATAGCAATGTTCTCTTTTTCAAATTAAATTCTCTTCAATTAGAATATTTTCACATTTTTCGAAAATATATTTCTTCCAGGGACCGTACAGGTTATGATTTTTAGCGAAAAAGTCACATATTAACTGTTATTTTTTAACTCTTATTTTTTCCGACAAAAATAAAAGTTATTGTGTGCCTTATATTTTTTCGGTAAATTATAACAGTTATTTTTGACTTTTATTTTATCGGTCATAAATAACAGTTATTTTCTGCCTTTTATTTTTTCGGTCAAAAATATCAGGCAATTTGTGTGTTTTCAAAGGCTGTTTTACCGACTAAAGAACTATTGATACCATTATTTTCATCTCGTCGGTGCGCACGATTTTCATTTGGTATCAATAGTTTTATAATTGGTCAAGAGGCCTTTAAAAAAATACAAATTGCCTGATATTTTTGACCGAGTTAATAAAAGTCGCAAAATAACTATTTTTTTTGACCGATAAAATAAAAGACAAAAGTAACCGTTATTTTTGTAAGAAAAAATAAAAGGCAAAAAAAACAGTTAATTTTTAACTTTTATAGAATCAGTCGAAAATTTAATAGACACTTAATATTCGTGAAGCTGAGGCCATTTGTAAAGGGTGATTTTTTAAGAGCTTGATAACTTTTTTTTTAAAAAAAACGCATAAAATTTGCAAAATCTCATCGGTTCTTTATTTGAAACGTTAGATTGGTCCATGACATTTACTTTTTGAAGATAATTTCATTTAAATGTTGACCGCGGCTGCGTCTTAGGTGGTCCATTCGGAAAGTCCAATTTTGGGCAACTTTTTCGAGCATTTCGGCCGGAATAGCCCGAATTTCTTCGGAAATGTTGTCTTCCAAAGCTGGAATAGTTGCTGGCTTATTTCTGTAGACTTTAGACTTGACGTAGCCCCACAAAAAATAGTCTAAAGGCGTCAAATCGCATGATCTTGGTGGCCAACTTACCGGTCCATTTCTTGAGATTAATTGTTCTCCGAAGTTTTCCCTCAAAATGGCCATAGAATCGCGAGCTGTGTGGCATGTAGCGCCATCTTGTTGAAACCACATGTCAACCAAGTTCAGTTCTTCCATTTTTGGCAACAAAAAGTTTGTTAGCATCGAACGATAGCGATCGCCATTCACCGTAACGTTGCGTCCAACAGCATCTTTGAAAAAATACGGTCCAATGATTCCACCAGCGTACAAACCACACCAAACAGTGCATTTTTCGGGATGCATGGCCAGTTCTTGAACGGCTTCTGGTTGCTCTTCACTCCAAATGCGGCAATTTTGCTTATTTACGTAGCCATTCAACCAGAAATGAGCCTCATCGCTGAACAAAATTTGTCGATAAAAAAGCGGATTTTCTGCCAACTTTTCTAGGGCCCATTCACTGAAAATTCGACGTTGTGGCGATCGTAAGTCTATTCATGATGAAATGTCAAAGCATACTGAGCATCTTTCTCTTTGACACCATGTCTGAAATCCCACGTGATCTGTCAAATACTAATGCATGAAAATCATAACCTCAAAAAAATCACCCTTTATCATAATGGTATATTTGGAAAAGTCCTTCGACAATTTTTTCATTGTGTCTTTTTCATTTAAAAATTGTAAAATAACAGCTATTTTCGGTCCCTGATTTCTTCACTTGTTTTTCACTATGCGAAGTATTTCCTTCAATAAAAAGAAATGTTTTCTCAAAAATAAAAAAGTTTTCTTCTCTAAAAACGATATATTTTTATATATTTCTATTTTTCATGGAAGCTTTTTATCATTTTTAGGGAATGTCGATAGTAGCAATGTTTTCTTTTTTAAATGAAATTTTCTTCAATTAGAATAAATTTTGACATTTTCGAAGAAATATTTCTTCACTTGTTTTTCTTGTATTTATCTCGCATAAAAAAATTGTCTTTTATAGAGACGAATTTATTGAAAATGAAAAATTTATCCTATATTTTGAAAAAAATTCACTATGCGAAATAATCAATAAAAAGAAATCTTTTCTCAAAAATAAAAAAGTCTTCTTCTCTTAAAACGATATCTTTTTATATATTTCTCTTTTTCATGGAAGCTTTTTATCATTTTTAGGAAATTTCGATAGTAGCAATGTTCTTTTTTTTAAATTATATTTTCTTCAATTAATATAAATTTTACATTTTCGAAGAAATATTTCTTCACTTTTTTTTCTCGTATTTTTTTCGCACAAAAAAATTCTAGTTTATAGAGAAAAAATTATCGAAAATGGAAAATGTTTCCTGAATTTGATAAAAAATGATATAATTTACTAAATATATCTTTTTCATGGAAGCTTTTTATCGTTTTTAGGGAATTTTAAGTACCTAATTTAGATAAAAGCATTCTCTGGAGCAAACTCTTTTCTGAGTGTAGGGTCCAAATGTTTTCGGGATCCTTGATTCTGTTGCTGAGGTAGGTTTAGCCCTATCGTCAGTTTCAAGGTCAAACAATGAATTGCTGGTTGAAAAAATGTATACAAATATACCAAAAAACTCTCACCCTGGCATGATATGGTTAAATTTATAAGAAAACATGGTCTGATCTCCGGGCTAGAACAGTTTATTGTTTTGTATGGCTGCTTGTAAGAGTTTCAATCAAATGGAACATCTTGGTGAACAAATGTATGTATGATCCGAACAAAGTATTCAATGGATTGCACATTTGCTATTCTTGTACCAGGCAACGGCATATACTTGACTTAAAGAATACCCTTATTGTGCGTTCTCATAAGAAGCTCTGTCATAAGAAGAAGAATCCAAAGAAGCTCGGTCAAAGACCTTTCAAGGGCTGAAATTTCCAATTTGTTTTTTTTATTGTGCGTTCTAAACTGCTCTTTACTTTGCAACACGCTGAAATTTATTTAAACGCATGCCGCCTCATGTTTGAGAAACACTGCCATAAAAAGAAACTTCTACCCCACAATGCTGGCAAATATATTAAAACTAAAAATTCCAATTCTGCAATTTGTTCTTCGTGCAATTGTCATTTCAGTACAATTGTCAAAAATATCTGCTGAATGGTGGAATTGTTCTTATTTTTCACTTGTTGTCTACTTGCGCGCGATTTGCAATTAAAATTTTGTCTTGCGAAAAACTCGTGAAATTAATTACCTGGTGCTTTCTTGCTATGTGCTTTCATTGAAATTTGTTATGGATTTGGAACAACTTGGAGAGAAGGGATTCATAATTATAAAGCATTTGTTTTTGATTTTAATGAAAACTTTAATGAAGAGTGAGGCTAATGATTAAATTTGAAATTGGCAAGAATTTTGAAATGTTTTTCATGTTAGCATTGTTATATCTAGAGTACCTAGTAGGCATTAGAATAGTAGAAATATACTGCATTAGAGTAGTGTGCAATAGTGTGGTGTGATAAATAGAATGCTTTGTGCAGCTCTTTAGTACCTACCAAGTGAAATATTGAAAATTTGAAAGAAGCTTATTAACGTGTATTGAGTAATTTAAATGAAAACGAGATTAATAGTTCTATAGAATATTTTAAATATTTATCAATGGTTAGGCTGTCATTTAAACAACGACGATTTGAAGGTAACAAAAAATCATTTAATATTTATTTGTTGGCACACAATACGTTTGTAATAACAATTTATTAGTAGTTTTATTATTGACTTAACCCGCTGTATGGTAAGTGTTAAAGTAAACTTAAAAAATTTCAGTTATATTTTCGGAAAAGTACTTTTCCTTAATCAGTCAGTGTTAAGTATCAATTTGTTTTCAGTAACAAGCGTTAAGATTCATTGACGGCCTCAACTCGAAGTGCTATTTTCTCAGTTTATTTATTGCAACACAAACACTTATGTGCTTGATTCAGAATGCAACTAAAGTTTTTGTCCGTTTATTCTGATCATTGTGCCAGTTGCTCTAGTTCGCCATCTCACATTGGCCATAACATAAAACCCAACCCCAATTTAACCCTCCAACACAATCCACACTGTATGCAACACAACAAAACTTATACGACAAAAGGGGCCTCTACTGTTAGGACATAATTGCTGCCTAGAGGATTTGAAAAAGCTTTTACATATTCGCTTCAATCGTCCTCTGGTACTCTTTGGACGATGCCAACGCATCAGCATAAATCCCCAAACGTAAGTGAATTTTTTACGAAAATTTCCTAAATTCTATTTTGTGCAATAAGTTTAACACAAAAAAGTCAAAAAAGCAAAGAGAAGGATACCAAAAAATTTGCATAGTTAATATGAACGAGTCATGGTCCTTTTTTTTGCAGTTGATTCGTTGAATTTATGCCAAAATTTACACATTTTCACATGTTAACGAATCAGCAGAGAAGAATCCCATGCATAGACTTTATACATATTCGTCTATGGGAAACCCCAAAGATTAGTGTGGGTTTTTTCCTTTTTGGCAAATTTTAGTTTGTTCTGTTCACTCCTGACGGACTGTGAGAACTTTTTAATTTAATATTTTTTTTTTAAATATTTTTTTATGTTTGCATAATACGACGATTTGCTGCATAATTTAGAGCTAATCGGTTTCTAAACATTAAAATGTGTGTATGTATATTTGTATGTGTGTGTAGCATGTAGCAAGTTAGTTTGCCGTTTACTCTATTTTACTATGAAACAACAAACAATATGTAAATTGTACCAAAAATTTTACATTGTAAAACGTAAATCAAGTTAAGTAAAATATTTTGATTTTGCTTATTGCAACTCATGTAGTTAATATTGCATAGAAAAACATAGCTTATATGTGAACAATATTTTAATAAAAATGTGAACAAATATTTAATACACAAAAATGTATTACAATTTAAATGATTTAAAAATTAAGAATTAATTGTGTGTGTTTGACCCACTTAAGAGCTCTTTGAAGGGTTTATTATCAGACTAGTATAGATGCCCATCGTTCGACGGGTCGTATTCAAAATAATTAAGTAGCAGACGATATGACAATAGTTTAACATTCACCTCAAATGTTGTTTTGTTCCAGTTGTCGTCAATGAGCGTCAAAATTTTGTCAAATATCAAATAAAGTGTTTGTGTATACTTTTAGGCTTACAGTTAACAGTTGAAGCGATATTTGTTTGTATGAGCGAAGCAGGTTCTGGTACTGGCTGAACAGGTATTAAAGGCATAGCAATTACAACAACCATGAACAGTTTGAGCGATATAGCGCACGAGAGCAGGACGCATGTCTTTTATATATTAAGATTTGAAATAACATTTCTGATAAATGTGATTTTTAATCTGAAAATAAAACTTATCCAGAACCATCACATTTTGTTTTTTTAACACAATATTGTCTTTTTTCTAACCATAAAATTAGGGTATTCAGGTCTGCTCTGGGTGAAAAATTGTATGATATCACTCATTTCGAGCAAGACTGTTGCAACTCAAATTTGGAATTTTCGTAAAAGAGCTTGTTGTTCAGTTACAACAAGTAACGCCCATAAGGAGGCGTGAAAGGTATATATATATTCTTGCTCAACATCACCACCTGAGTTAATTTAATCAATTCCGTCTGTCTGTCCGTCTGTCGACACGATTACAGCCTTAATTTACAAGCTATCGTAATGAAACTTCATATTTAGGCTTTTTCTTTAAAACAAAGATCAAGTTCGAGAATGGAATTAATCGGATGAAAACCACGCCTACCTCCCATACAACCCCAATAAGAAAACTCCATACAGAAGCAAATATTTAAGCTACAAAACTTATATTTGGTATTTGTGTTATCTATAGCAAAATTCAGGTGTGTTATGGGCGTCATCCACCTACTAAAACGCCCACCTCCCATACAACCCTCATATTGAAACCTATATATAGAGGCTTTTGTCGAAGCTACAAAAATAAATTAGATATTTATTCTTTTTATATAAAAATTTAGACGTGAAAGAAAAGTGGGCGTCATTCACCAATGAACATGCCCACTAGACCGTATCACCTTGTATGGCAGAAAAATATACCTATTTTGACCCCGCCTCAATCGTTAGATATTTGAAAGACATTTTCGAAAAAAATATTTTTTTTTTTTTTAAAGTGGTCCCTATGGTGCTATTTTGGTTTTTTCGTTATATCTTCGGTGTTTCTTGTTCGATCCGGAAGATTTTATATCTGTGTGTTTGTTGGTGTTATACAAATATTTTCTTATGTTTTTTTTACCTCAAATGTTTTTTTTCTACTGATTACACAATCGATCTTCGTTCCTACCATCTTATCCTGCTCCAAAAAGTCCAAAAAATTAAAGCTTTGAAAAAATCATTATAACCATGGGAAGAAGTGAAATCGAAAAAATTTATTTTAGGAGCACTTCCGACCTATTTTGCAAAGAATAACACTTTGGATCATAATAAATTTTTTTTAATTTTCGAAATCGGAAATTGGGTTTAAGATTTAAGAATTCGGATTTAAGGTGGCTGTAGCAGTCACTTCATATCAAAAAGTAAATCGGTATTTTTCAGTGATCAATAAAATCGAGCTTTAGTTCGCATGAAACGTGCAAAAATACTTAATTTAAACAAAATACATTTCCGTTAGCGCGACTTTGACAGAACAAAATTACCAACAAAACGAAATGTGGTGGAATACGTGTTGTTTCTTCAGCATAATTAAAAAGTCAAACGCAGTGCATTCACAGAAAATATATACGACGAAGTTTCAAGATTGTGGCATGGCGCAAAAATACCAATAGTGGCGAGAACCCACAATCGAAGCCAAATTCGGCAATTTCGTGGTCCCAACCACCAACCCCACATCAACTATAGCAGCACAACTTACACTGAAATGATCGACTGGTCAAGAGTTCAGATCACTGAGCCGCCATGTCTCCAGTTTTACAAGCAAGACCAACTGTCTGATCTACAGTATTCAGACGAAATCATTAAAATTCCAGGTGAGCACCACAGAAAACATTAGTTTAATAATTGAATGATGTTATGTTGACGTCATAATTTAATCCGTTTGTATCACGTTTTATTTTTGACAGATTATCTTTGCCACTCGCAAAACACGGTTTCGTTCAAAAAGTACATAAGTCGGCCACAGCAGTCACTGACGAAAATCGATTGGGGCACATTTTCGCAAAACTTGACAGTTGCGAGCGTTACAGCCACCTTGAATCCCGAAAAGATTTCGAAAATTCAAAAAAAATGTTTTATGATCCAAAGTGTTATTCTTTGCAAAATAGGTCGGAAGTGCTTCTAAAATCCATTTTTTCGATTTCACTTCTTCCCATGGTTATAATGATTTTTTCAAAGCTTTAATTTGTTGGACTTTTTGAAGCAGGATAATATGGTAGGAACGAAGATCGATTGTGTAATCAGTAGAAAAAAAAACATTTGAGGTAAAAAAAACATAAGAAAATATTTGTATAACACCAACAAACACACAGATATAAAATCTTCCGGATCGAACAAGAAACGCCGAAGATATAACGAAAAAACCAAAATAGCACCATAGGGACCACTTTAAAAAAAAAAAAAATATTTTTTTCGAAAATGTCTTTCAAATATCTAACGATGGAGGCGGGGTCAAAAATAGGTTAGTTTTGGTGATACGCTCTAATGCCCACCTCCCATACAACCCCAAAATTGAAAACTAAATAAAATGGCTTCTGTCGAAGCTACAAAATCAAAATTAGATATTTATTATTTTTATTTAAAAATTAAGATGTGTTAGAAAAATAGGCGTCGTCCACCCACGAACACGCCCATCTCCCATACAACCCCAAAATTTAATACTCTATAAAAAGGCTTATCCTTAAGCTACAGGGAAAAAATTGACAGAATTGAAGAATTGAATTGAAGAAAATTGGGCGACATCCGCTTACGAAACCACCCACCTCTCATGCAACCCATAATATTGAAAACTCTATAAATAGGCTTATATGTAAGCTACAGACCTGAAATGGAGTATTTGTTTATATTATATCAAAATTGAGGCGTGTTAAAAAAATTTACATCAACCACTGAAGAACACGCCCACCTCCCATACAACCCCTTATTGAAAACTTTATAAAGAAGCTTGTCTTTGCTTTGCGGGAAAACAATTTAATATGGATGTATTTAAGACGTCATCAAAATAGTAAAGTTTTTTGAAATCTCATATGAAAAGAGCTGCAATTTTTGATTTTGTACCATAACGAATCTTCCGTGGGGGTATTTAAACTTCGGCCAAGTCGAAGATATACCTTACTAGTTCTAATTTAAAACTTTGCTCTTCATGGTCCTATGAATAACATAAATGTTTTCTATAACATTTCTTTATGGTCGTATCTAAAATTCGAAATTTGCAATTAAGATAGTCTTGCACGAAATGAGCGATATATTAATGGAAAAGGAAAAGGACAAAATCTAGTGAATTTTGTGTTGGATTTTGATTGGGCTTTTGTGTATTTGCTAGCAACTGAAAAAACAAATCGGTAATTGAGGCAAGAGTATATCTTTACCTCATATTTCTGTACTTAATTCTTAAATTAGATTTAACGTTCTGGATTTGAAATATAGAAAGGTTAAGTGTATGAATATGAACAGTATCGTACCGTTTGTTCAACCCAAGACCTCATTTGTATAAAGCAAGATAACTTCTACACACTAATTAAAAAATATTTGATCATCATCGTATTCATCAAACATACATCTTACCCCAAATTATGACCCGATTGAGTTAATGGCAGTCACAACAATTAGACAGAGTTCATATGCATATTTAATTTATGGTCAAACGTTATTCGCAGATGCACATTATAACGGTATATAAGTCAAAGCCGCGTCAAAGTCAGGCGGAGTCAAAACTTTAAACATTACCAACGTCACATCACATAGTGTGAGTTTGTATGTTCATATGAGGTCATTATGGCTTGTAGATCTGTTGCCAAATGTGTCGGAAAAGAGACGCACAATTGCTTGGGCTAATGACTGAGCAGGCAGGGCAGCGAGCGGACTCATAACCTAGCTGCAGCGGAAACACTAAGTAAATTCATTACATAACCAATTAATAGCAGTCGACATTATTGGCAAAGGTTGCCAACATCAGGCGCTCGAAACTCGGCATACACCAACTGGCGAACAACATTGCATGAGCCGCCACATACATGTATGCGCACACTCACACCTAAATACACGAACAAACCATCATAACAAGTGGTGCAACCTTTTGCCAGCAGTTCAAACAAGATGCTGCTTTTCACACAAAAATATGCCATGTTTCGATGCTTAATGCAGCAGCCCTGAAATTTCATAAGCAGGCAGACTTACTCACACATACACACACACATACACAAACGCATACACTTGCATATCCTGCATCCGGCATAGTGTTTACATCCTATGTATGTATGAAATTTCACTGAGATAAGCTCAATTAATTCAAATTTATTTGACGCTGCGCTGACCACACTAGCACACACACACACACGCAATCACACTAACTTTCACATGCAATGCATTTTGTAAACTTGCTGCATCCGGCTGCCAGGGGAAGTCTTTCATGTGGCCGGGACCGCATTAGCCACAAGTGTGCCACATGGAACCACGGGCGCTTATTTTCGCATCGCTTGTTCAATTTAGTGATCAACATAGTGAGTTTGTATATGTTAGAGAGTATGGGTGTGTGTGTGTGTGTATGTTTGTGAGATTGCTGTCATGCACTAAAAGTTTTAAAATTTGCCGCCATTGAAAGTCATGTCAATGACAACATACATACATTTCAGCAATACATCTGTTGTTTCATATCAGTCACCAACTGCTGCTCTTGTTAAAAACTCGTAAGATTTTCGCCCATGCCCATCATGGTGCCCAACGGACATAACTGTAATTGTTGCCGTTTATCTACATACTGCACTGACATTTAGATACACGATGCTTTTTATGTGTTAGCCTAATTTTCCATACCGCAGTGATGTGTTGAGAGTTTGTACTCATCACTGTTAAGCTGCAGTGGCAAATGCGAACTAAAAGAGAGTCAATGTTAATGCTATGTTATGTCAAAATTTGAACTAATTTTTTTAATGCTGCATTTAGAGTTAGAATTAAGTGCCCATTAGCTGCAGGGCCGAAAGAGCCAAAAATTTGCAGTTGCTTTTTTTCAAATACAAGATAGTTTAGAAAAGAACAATGTTGCCACACCCTCTTTGATTACCACCCACAAATTAATAAAAGTTCTGTTTATCTGAACATATAAAATTCTCGCTCAAATTCGCTCAAACTCGTAATTCGCCCACTAAATACGCCCACTTTTCAGAAGTTATTATGATGATTTGTATATGTTTTTGCAACTGTAGTTGTGTGTCGAAAACTATGCCTAGAATGGACCAGGTTGCACTTTAACCCTTTCAATGGATTTGTCCATTAAATTGGACGCATAAGAAAATATTTTTTTTTCTACCGTCTTTTTTACATCAAATAGGTTGGTACTATGAAATGAAGTTGTACCAACATGACAAACATAAATTTAGAGAGAAATCTAAAATCTATTTATTTTGATTGTTAACAAATGTTGCAAACAAAAAAATAAAGATGGTTCTTGTGATTGGCGTGCAAAGCATAGTTTTTGTTTTGATAATAAAATTATAAATAATGCATTTGCATTGCTCTCCGATTGTCTTAGTTGAATTTTAATATAATAATACAACGTTTGAATCGTTTTGTCCATTATATAGACAGCCTGGCAAAAGCTAAGCAGCGCATGTAATAATCAGAGGGATGTTTTTTTAATCTTTTTCTGGCCTAAATGATGGGAAAAATACCTCAAAAAAATTTGTCTACGATTATTCTAGCCTAGCCATTGAAAGGGTTAATTACGCCCACTATTCAGCAATGATTTATAGATATTTGTACGACTACTTTAACGCCCAATGGTCTGTATGCCTGTCGAATGGCTGTAAACACCAAAATTAATGGGTTGATTGAGCAGACATTTTGGCCGTTTTCAAATTTTAAATTTTTTCAAATTCAAAACAATTTAGGAAAGAAAAATTTAGCCAAACCCCTTTTCAACACTCCCTAATTAAAAAAATAGCTCAAAACTATGACGACGCTCTCACTTATTGTTAATCCTAGAGAAATCATCATAAAAAGAACGATAAAAAGAGAAAAAAAAAGAAACAGTTTCGATAGCCTGTATGTGTAGGCGTAGAATTCCGTTTAAGTTGTAACCTCTTCTACTTTGTCTCTTTGGTCCGATTGTTTTGTCCATTTTGCACGTATTTTTTTATTGATCTTCCGATAATCTTAATATAAAAAAGACAAGCGTCTTGCTCCGTGCTCTATACCGCTCAAACTGTTATAGTTGTTATTGCTATGTATAGGCTGAACATGTTAGCCTGGACCAGAACCTGTTTGCTATTACAGTGCTTTTTATATGAAAGAATTGTAAGCCTTACAGTATGTACACAAAATTTATTTGATATTTACCAGTAAGGACACATTGAATGAAAAATGTCATATCAATTGCTACTTAATTATTTTGAATATGACCCGTCGCATGACGGGCTTCTACACTAGTTAACAAATAAATGAATAACTCTCAATTATGGACTTTTTATCGAGACCACTGTTGCCAGATTGGGCGATTTATCGCCAATTGGGCGTTTTTTTTTGGTTTTCGCGCCTATATTTTAAAGAAATCGCCTGGCGATTTTTTTGGCGATTTTATAATTAACCCGCTTTTCTATAAACACATCTAATGTTTTTGAAATTTTAATCAAACATATTAAAATTGGCTTTAAAGTTTGTTGTAACACTCTATAAAGAACCAAATCGAAATCGAATATGAATCTTTGTTAAATTTCCATAGAAAAATGTTTTTATAGACGAAGTGCCATCTGAAATCGATGAAGTTTGGGAATCGGCATACAAAATTAAGACAGCAGCAAGGGAAAAAAAGTATGCAATATTTGCAAGTTGACATTCATCTTGCTTTCCCTTTCACATTGAAATGCATTCGTGGATATTTTTTTCGTCATGAATTATGACAAAGACTACAATTCGTAACAGAAAGAAACTAACTTCAATCATACGGGTAAAATGCTTCATGAAGGCTCAAAACTTTTGTTGAAATTCGCTTCCAATATCTGATCTTATGATTTCAAAAATAAATATTTCGATATACTATAGGTATTTTAAAAAACAAAATTTTTCGAAAATGAAAAAAAAAATATCGAGATTTTTGTGTCGATACAAGAGATTTTGTAAAGAAAAAAATTTTAAAACTCCTATATCGAACTATTCAATTTTGAAATCATAAGATCAGATATCGAAAACGACTTGCAAGAAAAATTAAGAGTAAGAACAAAATATTTTAAAATTTTTTAATCACTATGAAAATCTTTCAAATCAAAAACGGGGCTTAGTAGAACCAAAAACGTTCTGCGGGAATTTCTCCGATCCAATAAAAATTATTTTCAAGTAGTTTTAAATGTCCCCGTTTAAAAAGTTGAGTCGGTGTACGGTGAAATCTAAATTTCGATCTTTACAAAAAATGGCGAGTTTCTTTTTCATTGGGCGATAATTCCTTTAAAACTCGCGCTTTTCTCAAAAAAGTTCTGGCAACACTGATAGAGACCAAAACAAGGAAAACGTTAAAGGTAAGCATGATAAAATGAGCAAGCAAAAACAAAAAACAAGCAAATTGTTAAATTTTTTCGATTATTTCGTTAAGTTTAACAGGTTGAGTTCATGACTTAGTTGAAAAGAAGGCAAAGCAAATGCACTTTCCATTTGTTTCGTTCTTGCGCGATATGTAGTTTGCGAGCTACACTCTCGTCTCTGTCCGATGTATAGTTTGAGAGCTACACTCGCTAGTGCTAGTGGGATGTGGGATCAAAATTAATTTACACTAAAAACAAAAATTAAAATTTTACGCCATCTTTTGGGTAAAAGCATAAAACGAAATATGATCCAACTCATTTCTTTTATAAGCGTTAAATTTAACCGGATCACAGACCCATTTCGTAAAGTTTGACAGTTTGAGTTCATTGACTGAGTTAAAAAGAGTAACTAAAGAGCACTAATTTGTAAGTAGTGCATACAAGAACCCAATAAAGAAGTAGTACATACAAGCACCCAATGAAGAAGTCTGTGAATCAGTTCTTATAAAACAAAAACAATACAAGCCAAAACAACGAAATAAAAACAAAGAAAGCAGCAGGCACAGCATAAGCAGCTAATGATTGATTTTCTTATATAAACACATGCATTTTTCTTCTTATATTTTACTATTTGGTGACTTTAATATAATAGTGAAAAAATCCAAAATAAAATATTCATTCAGCGAAGGATATATCTGATATTTTAGTATATATATGATCTTTGAACGATGAATATTAACGGCTGTAGGTATACACTAACGTATTCGTCAAAAAAGTTTCATGCCCTTGAAAAAATCTCTTAAAACGATCCCATACAAACCGCGCTTTAAGACGGTTTTCAAAAATCAGAATTTCAGCGGTTGTAGGACAAAGCCTGTCCAGATCAACTATTACTACAAAAGAATCTATGTACATAATATATGCAACAAATAATATCAAACGAACGTTTTAAAAGCTTATTTTAAAATTTGTATTATAGAAAATCAAACGAACGTTTTAGAAGCTCATTTTAAAATGTCTGTTTTTAAACTGATAATAAACATTAGAGGAGCAAAATTTAGGCAAACATTTTCAAGTTTCCTCTGTGTGTTATAGAAAAAATTTTTGTTTTTATGCAAGTAAACATTTAAATGTAATTTATGCAAAATTTTTTCATTTTCCTCACTGCATAGATGCCATATGCCTTTCTCCAATCGAATTATTTTATAGCCTTTACTGCAACCAAGCACTATTTAAACACTGTAACAAAATTGCATTCTAATCCGCTAATCGATTTAGGAGTTAACGCGGTACAAACACACAAACATCTACATATATATGTTGGCAAACATATGAAATAAAGAAAACAAATATCATAACTCTGTTAACCTGCTGTTAAAGTAAAATGGCTGCTCTCAGAGAAAATAATTTTGTTCTTTTATGCTCTCACAGCTATTCTTCGCATAAGAATTCTTATCAGTGCAGAATTTATGTCACCATTACCAACGCAACATATTCATTATCAACGAAAAGAGCGAAGCAACCACTCACTTCCTTTACCACGCAACACGAGTCAGGATTGCGTATACAACACGGAGTCGAACGGAAATGGTGCCCAAAATATTTCAGCCCCATTGAAACTCAATGTTAAACATTCAATGATTCAGTTTCATTTTTGCCGGTGTAGCGTTACGTACTCGACACGCATGCAATGTAAATTCAAAGGATTAATGATGATGTGTTAATGTTATGTTAAGAAGTGTTTAAGAAAGTGATGGAAATAAGAGATTAAAAATAAAAACATGTTGGCACATTTTTTTTGCCGCATTGTGGTTATGCCACATTGACAAAATGTAAAATACCAAAAAATCATCTAATTAACACAGTTTGAGTGAAGTGAGAATATTTTGAGATTTAATAAAAACAAAGTCACAAAACAATACGGAATAAAAAAAATATTTATAATACAAATTAAGTGTATCACATCCTGAGTAGTAAAACTATTACTATTAAAAATAATGTGCAATTTGAGATAAAAATAAATACATTCTGCAAAAACACAATACTTGATTCAATTATTTATAGCAAATTAGAAGAAATGTCTGTGCTATTCGTGATTTAATAAGATTTATTTTTAACAATCCATCTCTATCTATCACCAACATCCGCTCAACTTTATCGGCTGTATTCAAAGTGCAATCGTCCAGAACAGTTCATTTGTTTACTTTTCGTTTTTTTTTTCTTTTTTTATTTTGCAACATTGAGTAAGTCTGCACACAAACAACGGCACAGACACAGACACAGACACTGTCAAAGACACAACACATACAATTCAAAGACAAACAGCCAGGCAATCATGTACACTTTATGCCTGACAGCACAAATTTCAAAATAAATGCTGAAGGTAAATAAAAAAAAAATAACTGTCCCAAAAAACATTTGCTTTGAAATAAAATTTTGTGCAAACAGTAGAGGGACAAATTTAATCAACAAAACAAAAAAGCAAAAATAAAATAAACCCTCTGCAACACTGACTCCTTTTGGCTTTTTGTGTACCAAACAAATTTTTGGCATTTATAGAATAAGCTCATTAAGAGAATATTTGGCATATGAGAAAAAAAAACAGTTGCTACCAAAAACGTGTGAAATTAATTTAAGCCCCAACAAACTGATATTGCATGCACACTAACGCAGCACAGTAGCGGCAAACAGACCCTAACTAACACCAGCACACGTTGCCAATTTCCGCATTTAAACTTAAGCTCGCTCATCAACAGCTGTGCAAACTTTCAACGTCGCGTTTCAGGATAAACACTTTGGTTTTTTTATTTCAAACATAATGGATACAAGCAGCAAACAATCGCTTTTTTGGCGTCTAATGTTTATTTTTTGTATATATGTGCCTGGTAAGTTGCATTATGAGTTTAACTGAAATTTTATGTTGGTTTGTTATTGCATGGTGAATAGCATGGGGTGCATGTGTGTGTGTGTGTGTATGTGAGAGTGGGCGTGTTTGTGCATTTTAAAGTAGTCTTGTGGCATGAATACTAAATTTTAAATTAGCCTGAATGTTCTTTTTTAGTGTGTGGCAAAAAGTTTAACACATTATATGGCTAATCTAAGGATTAAAGCACATACAATTACTTGGCAGTGTTGCCATACTGGTATGGTTCAAAACCAGTGAACTCACAGTAGATAAGTAATACATTCTTGTGTAAAGATATTAATTACAAAAGTGCAGCAGGAAGTTCAGTTCTCAAAATTATACAATGGACACGTATGTATTTAGTAAGATTTAAACGAATCTTAAGTAAATTTTCTACTATCGAGAGAACTGGGTCTTCAAAAAAAAATAAAATATAATAACTTATAATTCACAGTTACCATCGAAATTCCTTAAATATGTTTTTTTAATACATTGCCTTATTCCGCATGCAAATTTGTGTGTTACTTGGGTACTTTTGGAATCACTGCTGACGAATCTGAAGATAGAATTTTTAAAGCCAAGATGGCATTTCGTGTCAGCCTGAAAGGAATACATAACAATATAAAAAGTTGATTTTTCGGTCAAGTTACTTATCACTCAATTATATGTTTTTCTTCTTTAAACCGCTATAAAGCAAAATTTTAATATCAGATTCGTTGTAAAATTTTTGACAAGTTTTGAAATCCACATTAATCACATTAAACCAGGGGATAAATATTGGAGTGAAAATCCCCAAAATTTCGGTTGCAATCTTTTTCTTCATAATTTAGTCAATATTAAAATTTAGTTAATAATTATCATATTTTTTCAGTTTTGGCCATTAAGGAGGGACATAACATTCGCGTCAGAAAAACAGACCTTTGTTCAAAATTCATAACTCACAATCAATCAAAAACAAACATTTTTTTTATTATTGTAGCGAATTGAACAAATAACGAGAAAAAAATTCAAAAAAATATATTTTTCACTCCAACATGGTGGTTTTATAAAGCTCCAAACTGGCGGCAGAGAAAAAAAACGGGGCCTCATGGTTGCAGCGCTGGGAGTCGCAAAAATAGTCCGATCTGGAAAGAAATTACTTTTTTTAAATCTTAACAAAATTGGTTATCGTATGACAGGAGATTTTTTTAAAATTTTTTCAATTTTTGGTGATGTTCCCAATTTGAAAGTGTGTTTTTTTCGAAAAAAATATTGGCCCGAAATACACTGTAGTGCTCAGTCTGCTAAAACCGGTTTTCTTTTTCAAGGGAGGTGAGGCAGGCGACGTAAGGTGCGTAAAATTTCACTCACCGAAAAAGCTGTAGTGACGATTGACTGACACGCACACATAAGCAAGCGAAAATTTTTTAATTTAATTCTTTGAGAACTCTCACAGTTCAGAAAATTTTCGAAACTAATACAATCGAACAATGTTCATGCATACAAAAAAAAAAAAAACTGGTTTCACGTAGACGGAATACGTGAATATTCCAACATAAAAAATCGAAAAAAAAAATGTAAAAAAAGCTCGTGTCATACGATAGCGAATCAAGTTTAAAAAAGGTAAAAAAAAAATTCGTCAAAAAATGAACCCGCAAGTGCCATGCGTTCAAAGTTTGTGAACAAAGAAAAAAAAGGCGAAAATTAATACTGTAACTGTAACTTGTAACTGTAACTGTATTAAAACTGGCTGTAACTTTTGAACCCGTAGGAATTTTTCCATGAAATTTTTACTAAAATACAAAATTATAAAAAAAGTCGATTTCAAAAAACGGCCAATGTCATGTCCCTCCTTAATAAGGGTCTGGCTTATGTTAGAAAAAAACAATCCGAAGAAAATTTATAAATAGACTTCTTTTGGAGGCAAACCAAAGAAAAAGAAAACTAAAAACCATTTCACACTGAGAAATCCACTATATTTGTTACAGTGTTGCGAGAGGCGGAGTAAAAAAAATACACGCAAAGAAAAAAAACGTTTATCACCAGTTTGCTGCAAACGAACTTCGTTTTTCATGCTTCAAATCATTGTTTGTAAACGTTTGAACAGTTGGCATACTAATGGTTAGTTGCGGGAAACACGTTATTTAGTTTCAAGAAATTAATTTTGTTTGTCATAAACGGCAGTGATTTTTAAATTGCAGCAACCGAAAAATTTATTTTTTCCAACTGAAAACTTCGTTTGCATGAAAAGAAATTAATTTTTTATAAGCGAGTAGTTCTCAACTGACAAAAAAAGTTGCTTGATTTCGGTGATGAAAAGCGTTTAATATTTGCCATCAACGAAAAGGAAGTATTTTAAGAGTGTGAAGAAACAGACACACAACTGTGAATCACAAGCGCAGTCACACAACTGCTACACAGCTCGCTTTTGTTGATGACAAATGTTAAATATTTGCCATAAACGAAAAAAACAAGAATGTGTTACAGCTTAAGTAAATAAAAAATTCGTTCTAGACAATATCTCACAATAGCTCACTGGAAGCATGCTAGACTGGCACGCGGGAGACGTGGGTTCGATTCTTGGCTGTGTAAGTATCAAAAATGTTAATTTAATGATTGAAATTCTAATTCTGTTTCATTAACTGCTTGGTCAAAAGGAACCGTCAAAATAAGTTTTACTTAAAAAAAACATTGATTAAAAAAAAAAATATATTTGATGTTCCTGTTGGGGATTGAACCCAGGTCCATCGAGTTCCTAGACTCGACCGCCAGCACACTCGGCTAAACTTGAGCTTCTAAAACAATGATAAAATTTCATTAAGTTCGATGTTTTTTCGTTGCAAGCAAGAATATTTTTAAGTTGATGACAACTGAATATTCGTTTGCGGCAAATAAAGTTCGCAAACGAAGCATAGTTGGTGAATTTTTCAGTTGCAGTAAACGAAAAATTTCTTTGCGTGTACAGTTCTCTCATTTGAACCACCCAATTAATTCCGTTTTAAAAATTAAAAATACCGTTCACAAATTACTATCTAAAAGCTTGTTCTCAAATAGTAATTTAAACAAATTATGGTTTTCCTCAAATAACTTACAAAAACAAAAAAAAAATATCTAACTAATAGAATAAACGTTAAGCTTATTCGGCGGGCGCACTGTGGGCTCATCGCACAAACAATTGTAACAAAAATAGAAGAAGTTCTCGTATGACAATGAAATTTAGTATGGATGGTTGGTTTAATCAACCTTAAATGGTTTAAAAATTTAAAAATGGTTGAAATCAGTTAAGCCCCGAAGTAACTGGATTGGACCTATATTACTTATTTGCATGATTTTTTATGGGAGATACTCCCGAAAGCAAGCCGATCTTAATGACACTTGGACAAAAAAACCATGTAGTTAAAGTTATAGATGTATACTAAACAAGTAAAGAAAGTCTAAAGTCGGTCTAGGCCGACTATGAAATACCCTAAACCCACTTTTCAAAAAAAAAAAAAAAAAAATTAATTGTAAATGGGCGTGTCCGTGGGCGGATGAAGTCCATTTTTCCAAACCATCTTTGTCTTGTCATAAAAAACATACGTGCCAAATTTTAGCTCTGTAGGTTAAACACATGCATACATTTTTGGGTTGTATGGGAGGTGGGCGTGTCTGTAAGCGGATGACGTCCATTTTTCGAAGACATCTTTGTGTTTGTATAAAACACATACATATCAAATTTTATTGTTGTAGGCTAATTATGAGCTGAGTTATGCAGTTTTCAATTTTCGCGTTGTATGGGAGGTAGGCGTGTCCGTGGGCGGGTAATGTCCACTTTTTAAAACCATCTTTGTTTTGTTACAAAAAACATATGTGCCAAATTCTAGCTCTTTAGGTTAAACAGAGGCTTATTTATTGCGTTTTCAATTTTTGGGTTGTATGGGAGGTGGGCGTGTCTGTAAGTGGATGACGCCCATTTTTCAAAGACATCTTTGTGTTGATATAAAACACATACATACCAAATTTTATTGTTGTAGGCTAAGTATGAGCTGAGTTATGCAGTTTTCAATTTTCGCGTTGTACGGGAGGTAGGCGTGTCCGTGGGCGGATTCCAAAAATATTCAATAGTGCAGATCCTTGGGTCCATGTGACCATGTGTACCAAGTTTCATCCAATTATCTCAACTCCTTCTTCTTATCCTGTGTATACGGAGAACACACAGACGGACGGACGGACGGACGGACGGACGGACGGACATAGATAGCTCGACTCACGTGGTGACGCTGATACTTTTCTATACCGGACTCGCTTCGTTCTATGCGTTACAAACGTTTGCACAAAGTTAATATACCCTGACCTTTCAGGTTTAAGGTATAAAAAGGTCGAAATCGGTTAGGCCCAAGGGGTACCTCACATGTACCTCTTTAAAATTTTTGCATGATTTTGTATGCAAGGGACAAATAAAAAATGTCCGATATTAACGGATATTAGTTCAAGCAATTTATTTGAAATAAAAATGGAAGAAATCAATAAGACCTAGATATACCTCCTTTGAAGCTATATTAGTTTTTATACCCTAAACCTGAAAGGTCAGGGTATATTAACTTTGTGCAAACGTTTGTAACGCATAGAACGAAGCGAGTCCGGTATAGAAAAGTATATATATTCTTGATCAGAGTCACCACGTGAGTCGAGCTATCTATGTCCGTCCGTCCGTCCGTCTGTGTGTTGTCCGTATACACAGGATAAGAAGAAGGAGTTGAGATAATTGGATGAAACTTGGTACACATGGTCACATGTACCCAAGGATCTGCACTATTGAATATTTTTGGAATCCGCCCACGGACACGCCTACCTCCCATACAACGCAAAAATTTAAAACTGCATAACTCAGCTCATAATAAGTCTACAACAATAAAATTTGGTATGTGTGTGTTTTATATCAACACAAAGATGTTTTTGAAAAATGGACGTCATCCGCTCAAGGACACGCCCACCTTCCATACAACCCAAAAATTGAAAACGCAATAAATAAGCCTCTGTTTAACCTACAGAGCTAAAATTTGGCACGCATGTTTTTTATAACAAACAAAAGATGGTTTTGAAAAATGGACATCGTCCGCCCACGGACACGCCTACTTCCCATACAACGCGAAAATTGAAAACTGCATAGCTCAGCTCATAATTAGCCTACAACAATAAAATTTGATATGTATGTGTTTCATACCAACACAAATATGTCTTCGGAAAATGGACGTCATCCGATCACGGACACGCCTACCTCCCATACAACCCAAAAATTGAAAACGCAATAAATAAGCATGTGTTTAACCTACAGAGCTAAAATTTGGCACGTATGTTTTTTATGACAAGACAAAGATGGTTTGGAAAAATGGACTTCATCCGCCCACGGACACGCCCATTTACAATAAATTTTTTTTTTTTTTTTTAAAGTGGGTTTAGGGTATTTCATAGTCGGCCTAGACCGACTTTAGACTTTCTTTACTTGTTTTTACATGATTATGCATGTGAGGTACATAGGACGCTGGCCGATCTTAACGAAACTCAATCAGAAGTCTTAACTAAGAAAGTAATAGATGCTTACTTAATAATTTTGAAATAAGTTGAACTCAAGGGGTACCTCTCTTGAACTCTTAAAAGTTTTTACATGGTGTTGTATAGGAGGTTTAAACAAAAGAAAGATGATCTTAATGAAACTCGGTCAGAAGACTAGATAAATAGAGCAAACGATGTGTACAAAATACAGATGATATCGGTTAGACCCTAGGAGAACCTCCCTTGGAGCTATATTAATTTTTTATATTACTTTGTTATACTTATTTTACTTGTACATAAAAAGCTTGACGATCTTAACGAAAAGTCAGACAGAAGTCTGTACTTAAAATGTTTGAAATGAGTTGGACTCAGTAGGTACCTCTCTTGACCTCTTAAAAGTTTTTACATGGTGTAGATAAATAAATCAAACGATGTGTACTAAATACGCTTGAAAATGGTTAGACCCTAGGTATATTAATTTTTTACATGATTTTATAATACTTGTAACATAATTGTAAACAGGTACATCTGTACGGTACATCTCATAAAAATTACCCCTCTTTTAATTTAAAACTCCTCTGTCAGGCATATTTTATTTTATTTGCAATAAGTAACTACTTTTAATTATTTCTTTTAAATTGGAATCATATATAAACCAGCTGACATACCGCGTGTTACTGAAACTCTTTTGTTGTCTACTAAAACTTTCTTATTTGTAAGTGGCTTTTAATGTTATAAAATCAAGAAATAATACTTGAAAAATCATAAAAAGGTTTATAATTTTAAAAAATACTGGTTTTTTATAACTCTTTGTTGAACTTTGCTAAATTTTTAATATTTTTCATCAAAATCATGGAAAAACTCCGCAAAAACTCAATTTTTGAAATCTTTATAGCTTTTTATTGACAAAGAAGATAATATTTTAAAAACCAAAATTCAATCCTTCAATTAAAATTCCAAAAGATTTTCGATAAATTCAAGAATCCTTGGTTTTTGTAAACTTTTTTCGAAAAAACTCAATTTTTGAAATCTTTATAGCTTTAATTGACAAAGAAGATAATATTTTAAAAACCACAATTCAATCCTTCAATTAAAATTCCAAAAGATTTTCGATAAATTCAAGAACCCTTGGTTTTTGTAAACTTTTTTCGAATTTTTAAAAATTATAAATATTTTTTCATAAAAATTTACCATTTTTCCATTAAAAAATTTACATTTTTCTCAAAACTGCACTTTTTTGAAATCTGCAATATTTTCTTGTTTATAAAAAAGGCAAGTTATATTTTGGAATTAATGAGGTAACACTTACAAATAAGAAAACAAAACGATAATTTCGTGAAAATTCAATATTTTTTTTGTTATAACTTTTCAAATTTCGCAGATGTTTGAGTTTTTAGATATTTTAATGGAAGTCTTTACAAAAAAATATTACTCAAAACAAAAAAATAATTTCATGGGCAAAATATAATTTAAAATCATCTTCCTTTCTTTTTCTGAATAGCATGCTAACATTTTTTAAACATGAACTTAATTTTAAATGACTTGATTCTCGGCAATTAAAAAGGTGCACTCAGAAAAAAGCTGCCATGTAAAATTAACGTTTTTTAATGTTATTTCCAATGTAAATCAGAAAAATGTGGATTTTACGTAAGAAAATGTTAAGTTAACATGTATTGTGTTGAATTGATAAGAAAAATATCAAATTGATAATGTAATGTTTTACGTTGCAATATCAATTCTTAATGTTAAAATAACATTTAAAATGTTTTTAGTTCATCATTTTTTACTGTAAAATTGATAGTATTTCATATCCATTTAACATTATAAATGTAGATGTCAACAACAAGCAGATGTAATGTTTATTTAAGAGCTGAGCCGTTAAAACATACAGGTGACCGTGGCACACAGGTTAAGAGTGTGGCTTTGGATGTCCGGAGCCCTGGTTCGAATCCCACTCGTGGCAAATTATTTTTCAATACATTTTTTTTTATCTGCATTAATTTACTGATACTTTTTGATATTTTAAGTGTTAAAATAACATTATTATGTGACAGTTATACATTTTTAAATGTAGGTTTCGTAATGTAAAAAGTACATTAGGATAATATCAATTTTAACATTTTTTAATGTCGGACGACTTTTGTCAACTAAAAATGTTAATTTTACGGTTGTTTAATGTACTTTTTTTTCTGAGTGTGGTAACTTAAAAAGAGTATAGAATTTTTTTATAATTAAAAATACTTTAATTTTAAATAACTTGATAAAAAATTTGCTTACAAGAGTATTGCTTTTAATAAAATATTTTTGAAATATTTTGAAGTTAAAAAACAAACTTTGAATGCAAATATAATTTTTGGGCTCAAAATCCTGGGTATTCTTTTGAGATTAAAAAAAAAAACAAAAAATATGAGGGAAAAACCATCCTCTCAATACTTTCCTTTAAAAATATTTTTTATTCCCTATTTTTCTACAGCACTTAAACTTTTTGTTACAACTCCACCGAACATAAATTTTAGCTAAAAGAGTTGGAGATGAAAAACGGCTGGAGATGAAAACTGTCAAAATGGACATTGAACATTAAGAATTACCCCTATAAAACTATTATGTCCTTAAATGTTTGTCGTTAGAATTGAACAGATTTGTTTTCAAAACAATAAAAAAACAAAAAATAATTCACTCGAATTTACAAAGTTTGTCACTTAACTGTATGAAACACACAACATACACTCACAAATGCTCACAAAGCAAGGCAATCGTGTGGATATAACTACTAAAATAATAAAAAGACCCAAACAAGGAATTGCACAACAACAACAACAATAACAATTCGTAAACTTTTCCTACTGTGTAATCAAATTCCATGTTGTTAAGTATAGTTTGTGCCTTTGTTTTCTCTCTTTCAACTCCTTCACTTCTGTTACTTTCGTGAACCGAAATTACCGCTTGTATAAATTTTGAGCTTGATAAGACTTTTGTTGTGCCTTGCTTGGTTGGTTGCCTGATTTGCATTTATTTAATTCGTTGAGAAATTCCCCACAAGAAGATTCCTTCGCGGTTTGTTTTTTTTTTATGAGGATTTCTATGTTTGTGTAGTACCTCGTTGCTGTTGATTGCATTGCTACTTTTGCTACTCAAAGTTCTTAACTTGTGGCGACTTTTGAACAAAAATTTTGATGTTTTACAGCTGCCTGAGAAAATATGAGCTAGAATGTGGCCAATATGAATTCAGTAAGTAACTGTAATAAAATGAAGCCAATATAAACTTACTCGTAATATAGCCAGAAGTGATGAATAATTGTTGTCAGCAGCAGATAACATGCAATAAAACAGTAACAATTAACAACATAGATATTCTCAAGATAGCAGTTAAGCAAGTTATGGCCCTTTGGGATAAGCTGGTGTTAAAAAGTTACATAAAATTTAAAGTTTTTGTCTTTTAAATTAAAAGTAGCTGTAAAGCTCTTTAATGGGAAATTCATGTCTGGTCAGATAAAATAAAGACGATAGAGAATAAATGGTTTGAGTATATTTTGTATACATTTTGGTTTCAGAGAAATTGTTTATCGGCTGAGTATCATAAATTTTTACCCATGGCATGTCCCGTTGTTGTAAAATAATTTAGGTTTATCATCATTAGTGTTCCATATTCAATGCTTGTATTGCATTAAGAATATATTGTTCTCTTAACCTCGTAGCCTTTGTAAAATTTCTATTTTCATGAATAAAATATATTTTTGCTAATTTCGAGTAATGATAAATATATGTTTATAAGACAATATAACTTTATAGCTTTTGGAGTTGATCGGTGCTTATAGTTGTCATTAAATTTCTGTCATGAAATTGTTATTCTTATATTTGGGTCAGGTTTTTATCTCGGGCAAAAAGTTTTTTTCCAATAGAAATACATTTTTATGTTCGGTCGTTACGTCTCTGCAGACAAATGCAAAACTTCGAGTGTAAACAATGCCATTTAAATCTTATCGAGAACATCAACATTTGCTCTTCGCAGTCGGCATAAAACATATAACTCCAGTTCTCAAACAATTGTGTACAAGTATTTAACAACTTCAATTCATCATAAGAACCTTGGTCACAGACAGCTCAAGGGCTGAAATGGCCAATTAGCTTATTTGTTTGTCAAAATTTCGTGAAACATGGCTTTAGTTGTATTAAATTCCTTCGAAATTAAAATTTCACAATCGAAATTTTGATTATTTTACACACTTCATCAATCTGTATTACGATCTTCCAACATTTTTCAAAATTTCAAGACCGTCCCAGAATAGCTTAACTTACTATAGTTTGCATCAAAAATAAACCGGCTTCTCATAGAATTCTTTCAAAAAAAGCAACCGTTTTTTTTTCTTATGAATAATTTTCGAGGTACCCCCTTGAATTTTGGCATAACGTAATGTAACTTGAGTGAGTTTCAGGGGTTCTAAGTCAGAAAAAAGTGATTTATTGTCCAAATAAAAATAGTATTTAAAGTGCCAAAAAACACACTAAAATCAAATATTTTATTCTAATTACTTTTTTCTATACTTAAAAACCGGGGGAAAAAACAATTTTTAGGACTTACATGTGATGACCGTGACTTACAAGTGGTGACCGTGACGTGCAGGTTAAGTGTGTGGCTTAGCACGCTCGGAGCCCGAGTTCGATCCCCAGTTGCGGCGAAAAGTTATTTCAATAAAAAAAACAAAACATTATAAAAAAATTTTTTAATTAATTTCTTGCCTTTAGTAAGATTCGAACCTTGAGTTCTTGATTGCGAGGCAGTTCCTTCAACCACAAGCTTATAAATTGGTTGCAGTCTTAATGATTAATTAAGCATTTTGCATGACATCATATCTTATTGCAATAATATAATTACTATCGAATTATTGAAGAAATTAGTCACAGGTTTATTTGTGAATAAAAACATAAATTAATAATAGAAGGTAGAACTTAAAGCGAATACGAACTACTTGATGAATCGTTTGCGTACAAAACTAGCACTCAAATGAATTTAGGTTTGTTTGTATTATAGGAAAGATATTTATAATATGAAATGCTGTGAAATAACATACTGTGATCATGACGCAATAGGCAGTTCACTCAGGCTTCTTTAAAGTAATCCACATTTGCGATCATGAGTAACACACTTGCTCTTGTGTGGTTAAGTTTCAGTCAGCGACCATATTTGTTATTGACTGGTAGTGTCAGTCAAGTTTAATTTTTGCAGTTCGAAGATGGACATATAGACCGACTTTTGAAAGAACTCGTTTGCAGTCAAATATCATATATCACTTGAATGACGGTTTGAGCTTGACTGATAATTCGGTTACTACTGACTATCACTCAAAAGTATTAAATTTTTGTGTGTAACTCATGATCGGTAATCTATACCATGTTCAAAAAAAGACATGCATTTATAGCTACTTTTGGCGTCAACATACCTCACAACATCGCTGAATTGATGAGCGCTTACTTTTGGCGTGACATGACGTTTAACGACATGAGTTCCTATCTTCTTTGATGAGCTCTCTTTCTTCTCTACAAGGAGTGATTATTCTTATACTTCAGGGTAACTTTTTTGTTTAATGTGACAAAATAATGCCCATCGAAAAGCATATAAAAGTAAATAAAATCAAAGAATATTTAAAAAGTAGAAAAAGATCCATTTAAAAAAAAAAATAAAATATTTTGTCAATGCTTTTCCCCATTGCAGAATAATAAGATAGGCGCTTATAGGAGAAAAAGTGAGCTAGATTTAAAAGTCAGCTGTTTGAATTTAAGTTTTTCTAATGCTTATTAATCTCAGATACTTTTAAAATATCACAAATAAACTAAATTAGAAATAAGAGAGATTTTAGTGTGAAATAGAGAGAGAAAATATCTGAAAAGAAATTCAATCAATACGAAATGAAAAAATAATTTGTTGATTCAATATTTGCATCCAGGGACCGTACCGGCTATGGTCTTGTCGAAAAAAAATATTAACTTTTATCTCTTCATTTTTATTTTTTCCGACAAAAATAACAGTTTTTTGTGCCTTATAGTTTTTTTGGGCAAAAATAACAGTTATTTTCTGCCGTTTATTTTTCGGTCAAAAATATCAGGTAATTTATATTTGTTCAAGTCATTTTACCGATAAAAAAATTTTGATATTATTATTTTCATCTCATCGGTGAGACGTTTTACACATGGTGTCATTAGTTCAATCTGTCAAGTGGCCTTTAAGAAAACACAAATTGCTTGATATTTTTGACCGAAAAAATTAAAGTCACAAAATAACTGCTATTTTTGACCGATAAAATAAAAGTCAAAAGTAACCTTTATTTTTCTTCGAAATAACTTTTAGTTAATTTATTAAGAATCAGTTTCAAATTTAAATGCGACTTTATATTCGTGAGGCTGAAGACATTTGTAACATAATGGTTTATTTGAAAAAGTCTTTCGACAATTTTCATTTGAAAATTGTAAAATAACAGTTATTTTCGGTACTTATTTTAGTTGCTTTCGAATGTCTTCTCAACATTGTTACATTTTGAATGCTGGATTGCATTTGCATAGTACTCTTTGAAGGAGCCTCCGAAAGCAGAGGCAAATCTTGTTGATTATTACCTCTTGCTTCCTGATCATAATAATTGCTATGTTGATAGAGGGCCTCATAAAGCAGAGAACGTTGATTGTTGAGTGCATCAACTTGGTTGGCTTTAAAATTTTGTTGAGATGATGGCTGAGTTCCAAAATACATTTTTACAAAGCATCAGTGTGTTTTTTGGGGATTGGTTCTTTGTAGATTCACCAAAATACACTTATGTTTCGAAAATAGTTGCAGGCCCAGCTGCAGCTGTATTCTTAAGAGCTCTAATTCGCTCTCTATATTCACGAACACGTTCTGCTCCTGTTTCAGCTATTTTTCTATTTTTTTTCCGTGCATACTTGTAGGATGAAAATTAATGTTACGGTTATGTTAATAATGTAATGTTAATGTTAATGTAATGTTAATGTTAATTATGTTATTTTCAGTATGTTACGTGTTCAGTTTTAATTACATTTTGTTAGGATATTGATCATGTGTCTACGTGGCTTAATGGTATAGGTTCTGGATCTTAAGCGACGATGTTCGGGGTTCAATTCTCAGCAGCGGCGATAATTATTTTTTAAATATTCATATGAATTGAAAACGTTAGCCTAGCGTCACGAATAAGAGACCTTGAAATTTCACTCGCCGCCAAAGAAGAAGAGAGAGAAAATATCTGAAAAGAAATTCAATCAATACGAAATGAAAAAATAATTTGTTGATTCAATATTTGCATCCAGGGACCGTACCGGCTATGGTCTTGTCGAAAAAAAATATTAACTTTTATCTCTTCATTTTTATTTTTTCCGACAAAAATAACAGTTTTTTGTGCCTTATAGTTTTTTTGGGCAAAAATAACAGTTATTTTCTGCCGTTTATTTTTCGGTCAAAAATATCAGGTAATTTATATTTGTTCAAGTCATTTTACCGATAAAAAAATTTTGATATTATTATTTTCATCTCATCGGTGAGACGTTTTACACATGGTGTCATTAGTTCAATCTGTCAAGTGGCCTTTAAGAAAACACAAATTGCTTGATATTTTTGACCGAAAAAATTAAAGTCACAAAATAACTGCTATTTTTGACCGATAAAATAAAAGTCAAAAGTAACCTTTATTTTTCTTCGAAATAACTTTTAGTTAATTTATTAAGAATCAGTTTCAAATTTAAATGCGACTTTATATTCGTGAGGCTGAAGACATTTGTAACATAATGGTTTATTTGAAAAAGTCTTTCGACAATTTTCATTTGAAAATTGTAAAATAACAGTTATTTTCGGTACTTATTTTAGTTGCTTTCGAATGTCTTCTCAACATTGTTACATTTTGAATGCTGGATTGCATTTGCATAGTACTCTTTGAAGGAGCCTCCGAAAGCAGAGGCAAATCTTGTTGATTATTACCTCTTGCTTCCTGATCATAATAATTGCTATGTTGATAGAGGGCCTCATAAAGCAGAGAACGTTGATTGTTGAGTGCATCAACTTGGTTGGCTTTAAAATTTTGTTGAGATGATGGCTGAGTTCCAAAATACATTTTTACAAAGCATCAGTGTGTTTTTTGGGGATTGGTTCTTTGTAGATTCACCAAAATACACTTATGTTTCGAAAATAGTTGCAGGCCCAGCTGCAGCTGTATTCTTAAGAGCTCTAATTCGCTCTCTATATTCACGAACACGTTCTGCTCCTGTTTCAGCTATTTTTCTATTTTTTTTCCGTGCATACTTGTAGGATGAAAATTAATGTTACGGTTATGTTAATAATGTAATGTTAATGTTAATGTAATGTTAATGTTAATTATGTTATTTTCAGTATGTTACGTGTTCAGTTTTAATTACATTTTGTTAGGATATTGATCATGTGTCTACGTGGCTTAATGGTATAGGTTCTGGATCTTAAGCGACGATGTTCGGGGTTCAATTCTCAGCAGCGGCGATAATTATTTTTTAAATATTCATATGAATTGAAAACGTTAGCCTAGCGTCACGAATAAGAGACCTTGAAATTTCACTCGCCGCCAAAGAAGTTTCACTTCAAAAAATTTAAAAAACCTTATACAGTTGCACATCTGAGTATAAAATAAGAATACAAATATTTGTTACAATCAATTTTTTAAAACATTATTTTACTATTTCACATTTAGTTTTAATTTCAATAGAAAATTCAGTTTGTTTATATGTTGCTTTAGCGACTCGATTTAAGGTGAATTTTTAAAATCAGGTGAGTCCTTTTTTCTTTAAAAATTCGTATACAATTTTTTATTCAAGTTCATATAAAACCATAATATAGTCTGGTGTATTCCGAATATACTAAAAATTATTCCTTGTTATTTTTAGTTCACTAGATTTAAAACTCATGAACAACACTTTATTCATGCTGAAATAAAGAACTCTTCATAATTGAAGCATTTGTTTGAATATAATATTGCTTTTATATAATGTACTAAATTAGAAATATCTGTTTTTTTCGTCTTTAGTCAAATTATGCCTGATAGAAATTTACTAGCTGACAATGAGTCTTCATAAAATCTATTGTCATCAAACTATTGAAATTGTGAATTCAATAAAAATTAATATTTTTTTTTAAAAAATTTCAATGAATGGTTTTTAGTGTTGTAGATGATGTTCAATAATATGTTTATCAAAAATATTTCTAGTTCTTTAGACCACTTCAGATAATTTACATGTTTTTTCTTAATATTTCAAGGTATGACTTTTGATGCGATTGGGAGTTCAATAGCGCCAGCAACAACAATAACAACCACAACATCTGCGTCCTCATCGTTATTGCGTAAATCCATGGATGATCAGACTTTGCCAAGGGCTCAATTAAGTACACTGGCAACAATAACAACAACAAACCCTCCTAAATCGAGCACAATAACTATAGCATTTACAAGAAGCTTGACAACAGCAGCTCCAACAACAACAACAACAACAATCGATGCTGCTTCAGAAATAAAAGCTACAAATGTCAGATTTTCTACAGGTACCAAAGATTCATTAAGTCCATCGACTACAACCAATGCAAGCACAAAAGCTTCTAAGGAAGAAGCAACAACATCATCATTATCATCGTCCTCAGCAGCAGCAGCAGCAGCAGCAGCACCTTTAACATCATCAACAACAGCTGAAGCAAGAACAACAGCGCAGTTAACAATAGATTCGCAATGGACCACTGACGATGGAGTAAATAATGGTGTAAACAAAGCTTCCAACAATGAAGAACAGGGAAGCATTATCGATAACAAAACAAATAACATAAAAATCAAAAACAACAATACAAACATCAACTATGAAAAAAGTCAAATGATGAACGACAATAGCAAGAGCGAATTTGAACAGCAGAATTTGTTAAAAAACTCACCAAGTCAGGCAAAGTTATCCAGCCAAAAGACTGATGCTTTAAATTTTAAACAATATGTAAGGGAAGTGCAACAAGATGTGCCAGCTTTGAGCAATACAATAATTGAGGCAACATCTAATCGGAGTAACTATTTCGTTACTGAAGTTAATGACAAAAATATGCAGCACCATGAAATGCCAACAAATGAAAAATTAATGATGACCACAACGACTATTATGGCTCTGACTAGTGAAGCCACCACATCTTTTGACGAAGCTATATTAGAAACTTCTAAGATATACCCAACAACAACAACAACGCCAACAATAGCATCATTATCATCATCATTTACATCAGACCCTGCTGATATAGCTACGAACACAACCACTACCACAACATCAAGTTCAACTACAACAACGTCAACAACAACAACAACAACAACAACAACATCGAAACCATTGCTGCCACTAGCAGTGGATGGTTATCAGACCATAACCAGTCAGGCTGGCACCCACGCCTACCTGCCCTGCAACGTAAGTTAAACCACACATTTTCTAAAACCAAACCCATTCCTTAGTTTAACAGATTTACGAGCTACATCCAGTCAAGTGGGTTCTAAATTGTTTATAATACAATTTTATAATTTTTGTTTTTTTTGTTTTTTTGTTGTTCACTTAAAGCCTTCCTCTGTTTAATGCTTTTAATTATTTCCTTTTTCAACAAAAAAAAAAAAAAAAACAAAAAACATCCTGCTTTGCCAATCATGAAAGTTTGTTTGTAAACTGATTTTACCCTTTCATTATTTTATCTCATTGGATATTAGATATACGCTACTTCAAAGTGAGAAGGACCTTTGTTAAAAGTTGTCGCTCCTAAGATTTTTTTTTAATCAGTGACTTGCAGCATTCGCGTAATTTGGTCCTTCTACTCCTTCCGTTTGTTATGCTGACAGCAAGCAGTATCTTCAGTTATGAATTTTCTCAAAAGAGCATAGTGCGATAAAGTGTAACAAAAACAACAACAACAACTACAAGAAAACAGCAAAAAAAAATATAGAAGGAAATTTTAAAATTTTAACAATTTTTGTTATCGTTCCAATTAAAAGTTTTAGCCAAAGAAAAACTAGTAGCAAAGTTTAATGAGTGGCCACTCGCATAGATTGGCGCTGCTAATGTTAGCTTGTTCTTTTTCTTGCTCTTTATGGTTTTGTAAATAACGTTAATTAAAAGACTTTCTGCTATTTTAGCGCATTTCTCATTAATTTTTAGCTCTTCAAAGCAGTCAATATTATTTTTTTCTCTTGTCAAAGTTACCTTAGAACATGAACATGAAGTATGTTTGCATTATGTGTTGTTTTGTTTTTTTTTTTTTGTAGCTAGGTGTTTTATTTCAAAAATATGTATATATTTTTCTTTTGAATTCTTCTAGTTGCATTTGTTGGTATATCGTTGTTTGAAAACTGAAATTTAATCTTGTGAGAAATTAAAAAAAATCCTCTCAGATGATAAAAAATAAGAACCAGGCCTGTTTGTGCGTAAACATTAAAGTTTTTTCTTAAATAATTCCAAATTATGAAACATTATATTGAAAGTATTGATTTCTGAAACATGAGACACATGATGAAAAAGACCCATATTACATATATATTCTCAGCCCTCATCAAAAAAAAAATGTTACAGACCTTAGCAACCAAATGAAAAACCCACCATAAGCCAAGAGATTCCTTTTGAATATAAATACTGAAAAGGTAACCTAACTAAGCTTTAATAAACCACGATGCGCGACGATTATTTCAATACTTATCAAGTGAAAAATGTTATGACTTATCGTAGGACATTAACCAGGGTTTGAATTTGCTATAGTAGTTAATAACTCTCAACATTTTTTTTATTGGTGTATAAAAAATGGTAATACTCGGCTTATGACCGAGTAAATTCTATAAATTCTGACTAGCAGTGGAAGTAGTATCTAGTTTGAAAGAATACTCTTTCTCGTTGAAAGTTTTGAACAAAAGAATAGGTTCCATTTTGCCAAGAAACATATACCATGTGAACTTTTCTGATTTGAAAAAATTTTACGTGGATGTGCCGGATGGTTTTCTTTGAAAATCTGAAGAACATTGAGCATGTTTTTGTGAGTCGAATATTTCCATCCTTTTCATTTCAAGATTTGATTATTCTTTAGATTTGTTTAGTTTTTAAACTATATTCTTTCTATAAATATATTGTAGGTACTGAAATGAAGCGCAGTAGAATCTAGTATACTAGACAAAACAATAGAGGTAGAACAAAGCTAAAAAGATTTTTCTATGGTTTTTACTCAAGAAGATGTTCTTCTTAAAGTTATTGGCTAGTCTTCTTAAATTTATTCAAGAAGAAATCTCATACAGATACTAGATTTTCTTCTTGATTTTGATTAAGAAGAAATCTTGTACAACAACTTGGTTTTCTTCTTAATTTTGCTTAAGAAGAAATCTCATAAGAGCTATAAGGGTATTTTTTTTTAATTTTTTCAGAAGAAATCGTATACAGCTACTAGGCTTTCCTTTTGATTTTGTTTAAGAAGAAATATCATACAGCTACTAGGTTTTCTTCTTGATTTTTGCAGAAGAAATTCAGGAAAGGACATGATTTGCTTTTTTTCTCAATTTGACATCAATAAATAAGAACGATTAAACGATACACAAAGTCTGTGAATTGAAAAAGAAGTCTTGAAAATAAAAAGATGTCTTATTAAATAAATTTAAGATAATTTTTACTGTACAACAAGATTTCTTCTAAAAAATACCTCTCCTCTTTCGTGTCTCATGTCCCTTGTTTTTGAAAAGTCTTGAAATAAGAATTTTAGAAGAAAATAAAAAGATATCTTATAAAATAAATTTAAGATGATTTTTGTTGAAAAACAAGAGTTTTCTTCTTAAAAAATTCCTCTTCTCTTTCGTCTTTCAAGCCACTTGTTCAAAATACGTTTTAAGAAGAAATCTTATAGATTTTATGTGGCACTATTTTTCTTTGTGTATCCACCTTTAGTATACCAGTTACCGTTAATCAAAAATTAAAGTTTTAAATTATATTACAACATAACCATTCTATTATTAAATTTTATAGCATTATTTTCTTCAATTATTTTAGATATAAATGGTTTTTTCTGAAAACTCCAATTTTAAGAAGTGTCAATATTGCATGATTAACTCTGTAACACAAACTTTGAATAATATATTGTGACAGCATTATTTTTTTTGCACTGTGTTATCAACGAGGTGCCAAAGGAAGTAACAGTTCTCTCTTTGAAGGTGCTTAAGTTTAGGTATAAAAATAAGAAAGATTAGATACCAAGATCAGCTGTATTAATTTTATTTATGTAATTTTATGTTGTTGTTCATCGATTGACGTTCGTTTATGACACTCATGGCTTTGTTGGTATAAAATTTGATGAGTACCCATATTAATATGAACCTAATATGATAAACCTTGATTGCTTCACCTCACTCCCTCTCAATTTGTCCCTACCTTTTTCTATATGTCACAAAGCAGCCAAAAATCAAAAAAATTATTTAGGTTCCAAACAAGAGGATATCAAAATTTTTAGAAATTATAAAATTTTTTAACATTGGGTTAAAAAAAAAAACAATACAGCTGCTAACAGTTGCAACAGCTGGTTGCCTCAACAAAACTTGAGAGTCGAAAAGTATGCATATTTATTGCCAACTAGAATCTTTGTTTAATAACCCAGCAGGAAAAACTGTTCAGGATTGATTTCAGACATGACGGAGACCTGACAGCTCGTTAAAAATAGACCTGAATTTTGTAAAAGCCTTTTCAGAACTAAACTATATAACCTTTTGGAATATTAATACAATTCAAACGCATTATTTGAGGTCTTAACATCATAATTCTAATCTGAGTTTAAGCTTTAATTCTGATCTGAAATATAAAACCTTTATTCTTGGTTGATTTTCATGTTATAACTCATGACAAGTTTGAAATCACAAACGAAAAATGACAATCCGATTACACGGATCGACGAAATAGACACATTAAAAAAATCGATCTTATATAATTGAAGGATGATCATGAAGATGGTGTTCTCAGGTTTTTTCCATCACGTCTAAATTTTATGAAGAGACACTTTGAAAATATATTCAATATAATTTGATACACTCTAAAAAGTAAATCTTAATATTAGGTGAAAAATTGTCTTAAAATAAGCTGCAACAGCATTAAGACGGCTTTTGCTGAAATCACTTTTGCCTTTTTATACTGTAAAACAGCATTCAATGATGTCTGACTTAAAGGCAGTTAAATGGTAAATGCAGCCTTACCTTCGCTGGATTTCAGCCCTTATCGTAAACAAACTGGCCTGAATAGCAATGCAAGCTATCTTAAATTAAGACTCATATGATGAATTGTAGACATTTTTAATACAAAAACAAATAAATTTGTTTAAATTAAGCTGGCTTGTCTTAAAATCAACTTCCAAAAGCTGACTTTAAATATGTTTCTTTAGGTTTTTAAGCATTTAGAATACTACAATTCAAAACATGCTTAAATTCAGGCACAAGTTGATTTAAAGGCAGTCTTTAAAATACGCTTTACTTTTTAGAGTGTATAATAACTGTTTTAATACACAGTGAGACTTACTTACTTACTTAGATGGCGCTTACAACCGTTGGTCGGTTTTGGCCTGGTCTAGGAATTTTCGCCAGCCTCTTTTGTCGTGCGCTTGCTGGCGCCAGTTGGAAACTCCAAGCGTTGTCAGGTTATCCAATGCCTGGTCTTTCCAACGGAGATGCGGTCTTCCTCGTCTGTGTTGGCCACCGCTGGGTACCGAATCCAATATCTTTTTCGCTGGAGCTTCGTCGTTCATTCTCTCGACATGACCTAGCCAGCGAAGCCGCTCAATTTTAATACGCTTGACTATATCGATGTCGGCATATAGCTCATACAGCTCATGGTTCCATCGTATTCGGTACTCGCCATTGACGCAGATTGGACCATAGATCTTGCGAAGGATTTTTCTCTCGAACGCTCCCAAAGTCCTTTCATCAGAGCTGCTCAGCGTCCAGGTTTGTGATGCGTATAGTAGGACGGACATGATTATTGACTTATAGAGCGTCAGTTTTGTTCGTCGAGAGAGAGCTCTGCTTCTCAATTGCCTACTGAGCCCAAAGTAACACCTGTTGGCAAGAGTTATCCTTCGCTTAATCTCAATACTGATATCGTTGGAGGAGTTAATGCTGGATCCCAGGTAAACAAAGTCCTTCACTACTTCAAAGGAGGTGTTGTCAACAGTGACGTGGTTTCCAAGACGCTGGGACTGTTTGTTTGTTGACACAAGATACTTCGTTTTATCTGCGTTCACTGCAAGACCCATTCGACTCGACTCTTTTTCTAGCCTGGAGAATGCTGCACTGACTTCACGCGTATTTTGACCAATGATGTCAATATCATCAGCATACGCCAGCAGCATAATACTCTTATAGAAAATTGTGCCGCTGCGTCTCAGGTCAGCAGCTCGGATGATCTTCTCCATGACTATATTAAAAAAAGTCGCACGATAAGGAATCACCTTGTCTGAAACCTCGCTTGGTATCGAAAGGAAGGGAGAGGTCCTTCCCGATTTTCACTGCACTGCTGGTGTTGTTCAGTGTCATTCTGCAAAGACGTATTAGCTTCGCAGGAATACCAAATTCAGACATGATGGCATACAGGTGACTCCTTATTGGACTGTCGAAGGTGGCTTTGAAATCGACAAAAAGATGGTGTGTATCGATTTGTTTTTCGAGGGTCTTTTCCATGATTTGTCGGAGCGTGAAGATCTGGTCGATGGTGGACTTTCCAGGTCTGAAGCCACACTGATAAGGTCCAATCAGTTGGTTAACGATGGGCTTCAGTCTTTCACACAATACGCTCGACAGGACCTTATATGCGATATTAAGAAGGCTAATCCCACGGTAGTTGGCGCAAATGGTGGGATCGCCTTTTTTGTGGATTGGGCAGAGCACACTGAGGTTCCAATCATCTGGAATGCATTCTTCCGACCATATTCTGCATAGAAGTCTGTGAATGCATTTAAACAGAGCTTCGCCACCGGTCTTAAACAGCTCAGCCGGTAGGCCATCGGCTCCTGCGGCTTTGTTGTTTTTAAGCAGAGCTATAGCTGTTAAGACCTCATTATAGTCGGGCAGCGGAACTTCAACGCTGTCATCCATAATTGGGGTTTCCGGGATATCATCTCCAATGGCGGGATTGTTGTCAGCGTCGCTATTTAAAAGTCTAGAGAAGTGCTCCCTCCATAACATCAGTGTACTCTGGATATCTGTCACTAGATTCCCATTCTCGTCCTTGCAGGAAGAGGCTCCGGTCTTAAAACCATCGGCCAGGCGTCTTATTTTTTCGAAAAATTTTCGAGTCTCATTCCTGTCGCCATGCATCTCAATTTTCTCGCACTCACGCATTTCCGCCTCTCGTTTTTTTCGCCTGAAAATGCGTCTCTCTTCCCTCCTCTTCTCTCGGTATCGCTCCTTAACAGCACGCGTTACAACCGACTGCAGGGTGGCTTTGTAGGCGGCGTCCTTCTCTGCAGTGGCGTCGCGACACTCCTGGTCGTACCACTGGTTTCGGCGAGGGCGGTGGTAGCCTATCACCTCTTCGGCAGCCGTACGCATAGAGTGGGATATGTGCGTCCACTGTCCGCATATATCGTCGATCGGAGGAGTGCTTTCTTGAAGCAGGAGTGAGAGTAGAGTAGCGAAAGCTTCGGCCATCCGTTTTGACTGCAGCTTGACAGTGAGACACTGAAAATAATTCTTGTAGACAACTATATCCAGGTGAAAGTATATAGAAAGTATATATTTGCTTCATGGGAGCAAAGCCCTTATTTTTGCTCCCGCGGAAAAAAAAACGCGGAATATTTTGTTTTTTTTACGTATTTAATTTGGGTGAACAGTGGATTTTTTTGGACTCTAAAGTGGACTCTAAATTGTCAAGTATTAAGATTAAGACGTTAAACAATGATTTTCCAAACATTTCCTTCCAAAATATACCATTTCCGAGTTTAGGGACAAAAAAAGCACTCAAAAAAGTTTTAAGATATTCGTGTTCCCTTCTATAAAAGTTAGGTATGTATGAATTTTTGGTAAAAATGGTTTATAAAATTATTATTACCTCTTAACCCTAATACTGGAAAATTTGGAAAGTTTGCAAAACTCCGTATTTGAGAATATTCAAATTTTGACGTGATAGGGAAAAACCAAGTACTCCATGTATGGAAACCAGGCTTAATTTTTTTGAGTAGTTAGAATAATAAAACTTTGTTATACTAAATATCTTTTACATATTCAAAGTGATTTTACATGAAAATTTAGACGTAATGAAAAAATCTGAGTACGCTATTTTGTTTATCATCTTTGAATTATGCAGGATTGACTTTCAAACTTCTTGAGCTTTTTTAGTCATTGCACCGTATTATTTTTAGAACTTAAGACCTGAGAGTATTGAGTGTGTTTTCTACTGGGATATTATCCAATATTCTTAAATGCAATAAATGAAACATCTAGCTACTAATGAAAATATTTCGCATAAGTTATCTATCCGCTTTGGCCATACAATCTGTTAACAATACGCTGTTCTTTGTCTCATTGCCAAAACTAACGGAACAAACATGCTTGGCAAAGAGACAAACAACAGTCTCCACTAACAAGTGCTCAAAAGCTTACATTACCAGGCTTATCCTATTAAACAGCAACAACAACAACAACAAAAAAAAAATCAAAAATAACGAAGGTAAGAAAAAAAAAATTCTTGTTTATATAACAACAACAAATTGACTAACAAGAAAAAATAAATTCAAAAGATTTTTTTATCTTTTTTGGCTGTGTTGATGAAAAAAACATAGACTAGAGTAAAAAAAAAACATAAAAAAACATAAAACGAATAAAAGCCCATGGAACTGTGAAATTGAACGGGCGCGAGAAAAAGCAAGAGCTAGAGAAAGTGATAAAAAAGGGCAAGAAAGCGTTGAAAAAAAAAGATGTGAAAATTATAGAAATGTTGTGTTTTTCATGTCCGAAGCGAATTGAAGGTCAAAATAGCTTTGAAGCTAAAACATCCATTTAAAAACGTTGAATTAAAAATTCAGAATCTGAGTAAACCGCTTTTGGTGCTTGATAAAATCTGATTTGCTCATTACTCTGCATTAAAATGTACATGTTTTAAACAGGCAAGGCATGGACATGTCCTGCCCCATCTACTCTCTACACAGAGGGAAAAACCTATGGACTCAATACATAAATTTATGTACTCATCGCATAGTTTTCTGCACACAAAAATTTTACATTTTTTATGTATTGAGTACATGTTCAAATCTCTATTGACTACATAATGCTTTTAAGTGGTTATGTAGTCAATAAAGAATTTTATGTACTCAACGCATAAATATGTGTCGTGAATTCATGGATGTATGTGGTGAGTACATGCACACTGTACTCATCGCATGCTGTTACAAATAATTTTATGTAATGAGTAAAGATCTTATGTACGTATTACATAGATTATTGACTCAGTACATACATAATTTACTCATTACATATTTTTAGTGCATACATTTATATAATGAGTACATACATCATTTACTCATTACATATGTTAAAAACATAATTTTATGCAATGAGTACATGCATAATGTCTGTGCGTAAATCACCCTCTCAACACTTGCAATAAATAACTTAATAAAGAAATGACTAGATTTCACAAAATAATTGACAATTACTTATAGAAACCCAGCCATTCTTATCCAATCATCGCTTTTGTTCTAGAGCACAGTGGATAAACTCATTCCTGCTCTGATTTTCTAGAGGCTTTCGAGGTGTTGCTTATTTGAAAATCAAGAAACGAATGACATAAAACAGCAAAATCGTGTGCCGATGTGCAAGAGATACGTGTACTGAGTCCATATGTTATGTACTGAATAAATGTGTCACTTCAATCGTATAAGGGGGACGTGTACTGAGTCTATATTTTATGTATTGAGTAAAGTTTTTGTAAAAAATTACATAACACGTTGATTGAGTACACGTTGCTTGTATCTATTGAAGTCTGCTATGTACTCAACACATAACATGATGTATTGAATACATTTTTTATTCATTTTAAAAAGTGAATAAATTGATATGTAGTCAGTACACGCTTCCTTTACTCAGTAAATACTGCTCTTGTTGCGTTCTCATACAAGTTGCAGTACATAGATTTTACATAGCGGTCTCTGTACTGACTACATAACTTTTTCCCTTAGTGTATCATCAACACAAACGGCATCAATTTAAATTGCTTATTTTTGTTAAGCATTCTTAGAAGGTATCGTCAACACAAGCATAACAGATTTTTATACCAAACGTCGACGTCAGTGACAGCAACAGCATTATCAGCAATTTCTACCTTTCTTCCGCTTCTTCTTCTACTTCTCTTTTGCTTTTGTTTATCATGGTGATAATAAGGACAATGTTGTTGATGCTCTCTGTGCAGGAATGTCAATGGATATCCCTCCTCACTCTGTAGGTTATAAAATCCTTGCCACGACAAGCAAGCAGCTCCAATTTAACTTTATTAAGGTGTTGTAAGACGTCGCTATTGCATGGAACTTACCGCCGGCTTAGTCAGTCTTGGTCGATATACAGACGCTCTATGTTATTAAGTTATAAACGCTAGGCTAAAATGAGCTCTTCAAAAATGAAATTAATTTTCGTTTAAGAAACACTGACAGATATGCTGCTTCTATTGAAAATTAGACAAGCTATTCTCTGTCATCCTTAAAGTATACGCAGGCATACGCAAGAAGACAAGAAGACATTCACAAGAAGGCAGTTAAATTAACGAACGTTCTACTCTAGGTCAATAAACTTGAAGTATTACCAAAATGTTTTAACTTTGCACAATTAGTATTCTTTGTTCGAGTGCCCCATAAAGTCTGCAAGCTTCGTTTATGATGTCAATAACTTTTTACAGTGTAGAGAAAAGTTGGTCCGTACCATAGTTCAGAGAGTTTTCATCATTGATAGTAACATGCTAACCAACAACAAATGATTATGGCATCTAATCATGACGTCTTACCCTCATCGTGCCCACTTATTGGCGACGCCATTCAGTTCAAAGGCGCTGTCAAGTGGATTGCCATGTCCTCGGCATACTGACTACTGACTTGTGTGGCTTTTCCCTCGAAGACTTCCGTACTTCATGTGCTCTCTGCCTGCGAGTCTGCTTCTATTCTGTGTCACTGGCTTTCCATCCATCCACTAGTAGACATATTATGCGCATTATTTTGTCTTCACTGGAAGAAGCTTTAGATATAAAATGCTTCTAAATTATTATTGCGCTATTATTGACAGAAATGAATTGCTATTTTTAGCTGTTGTTGTACTACTCATTGTTGTTGTGGTTGCTGAGAGTAGAAATTTTATTTTCATTCTTAAAAGTATTGTATCTTCCGATATAGTAGAGTAGAGTGTTGGATGAAGTTGTTCGTTGTGACAAAATTAATATTGAAATATAAGCATCCGTTAAGCAGACGAGTGTATCGATGCTTATGACATTAGAGCAGAGCTAGTGCTTAATGGTGTTAAGGGCTGTATTTGAAATATATCTATTTTAACATGGCATTTGAATTTGTGTGTCAGTGTTGCCAAACATATTTGTCGAATTTCTCGAAAAATCAGTTAAAAAATTGTTAACACAAATTATTTTTTATTTTGTTTTAAAGAGTTTTAGTTTTTTTTACCAGTAGTGCGCTCCTTTATAACAAACTAAATTTATGCTGTTAGAATATTTAATTGTCGTAGGAACCGTAGCATATATGTGCAATATTTCAACCCACCCAATATCGAAAGTATGGTAAGCAATGGTAACTATTAATCTATCGGTTCAAATACTAGCCAGGCTATATTTCTACGCTGTGACATTTCTTCATATCTTTCCTCATTTCTAATCAACTAAAATACAAAATTCATCAATTTATGGTTTAAAAGTTGAAGTTTTTGAGACACAATTTTGCTGCTTAAGTTCATTGAGATAAAGACACATGCCTCAAATTTAAATGCTCATGTTTATAGAGCTTTCCGCCCAACAAAAGCGGAACCAGGGAAGGCTTGACTGAATAGATGTTACACCTTAAATAATTAATTCGAAGCTAAAAAACCTAATATTGATAATAAAAACCTTATAATTATGAAGCTTAACTATTGTATCATATAGTTACTTCGAAAGTCTTAATTTACTTTAAAAAGCCACTTTAGTCATATTTAAATAAAGCAGTCTTGAAAGGTTGTGGTTTTTAATTTCGATAGAAAAAAGTTTGCTCAACGTTAACTCAATTTTTCATTTGCTCAGCATAATCTACTGTTACAGATAATCAGTTGGTTTCAATAGCCTCATAAACAGGTTATTAAATATATATCTAGCAAACTCATTGATGCAGTATCAAGCATTGCTTAAAATATGTTGATAAATTTTTAATAAAAATACATCTTATCAAAAAATATGATTTCCATGCCAATTTTAATGTGCACAAACAAATTTACGAAAACTTTTAAACATTTTCCCATTTTTCAATTTTGAACTTTTCTCTGCAGGTCAAACAACTTGTTAAGAAACCCATCTCCTGGCTACGTGTACGTGATGGCCATATCTTGACAGTAGATCAAACAACATTTATTGCCGATCAACGTTTTCAATCAATTTATACGCCAAATCCGGAACGCTGGTCGCTGCAGATAAAGTTTGTGCAAACAAAAGATGCGGGCACGTATGAGTGCCAGGTGTCGACCGAACCGAAGACAAGTGCTATTGTTACACTTCTCATTGTTGGTAAGTTAGAAAATGCAGTTGCCATGTTGCTACAAAACGAATATGCCACGGAAACAGTTTAATACATAAAGCTTACGTAGCAATTTTTAATCAAATCAAAAAATTTAATTTAAAATTTCACAAAAATATTTAGAAAAAAAAAAATATATATATATATGGTCAATTTTGTGCGTAGGAGAAACGGCAGAAAAATTTTGATGTTTTTAATTTCGCTCTATATCGACTATATTCCGTTCATTTATGAAGCATACCATAGAAAAACCTAAATATCAAAGCAGTCTGTTTTTGTCGCGAATCACTGCATTTGTTCATTTCGCCAGTGGATGTTCATACTTTTTGGCTAATAAAATTACAAGACCATATTTTATTTTCATTATTTCGATTTCAGAAATTTAATTACGTTTTTTTTAATTGTTAATATCTGTAAATTTTTCTGATCTGCAGACTTATCTTGAAACTTTAAAAAGTGTAACGTTAAAGACCACATAAAATTATTTAATTGCTAATATCTGTAAATTTTTAAAATGCAGACTTTACTTGAAACTTTCAAAAATGTAACGTTAAAGACCACATATAATTATTTATATATTCAAAGCAACAAAAGTAAGATGAAAAGTATGTTCACATAACATGCAAGTTTGAGGCATACTTTCATATAAACATAAAATTTGTGGGTTTCATTGAATACTTTCGATATATTTGTAGATATAAGTATGCGTTGGAGTGTAACGTTTAAGTGAAATAATTCTTACATGTTTCTCTTATTTTCTCTATTTAATGTAAATAATAAATAGTATCCCACCTCATATGCAACAGTAACCGAATGTTATCACACGGTTAAAAATCTTGGGCTAAATTTTAATCTTTTTTGTATTACATATAGGACACGACCAAAAAAGATTACCTTTTAATCCAATGGAAAGTGTTAAATTTTCCAATCCAAAAAGGACTTATTTTTAATCCGCAAAAAGTTTAAAATTTTTTAATCCAAAAAGGAATAATTTTTAATCCGCAGAAAGTATAAAATATTATAATCCAAAAAGGATTAGATTTTAGTCCAAAAAATATAAAAGGATTACCTTTTAATCCACAAAGGTGAGAACTCGTGAGAAAAAAGGTTACATATGTATGCTTAAAGTTGACTGTTAACAAGTTAACAGCTGACATATCTCTCCAAATGCACAATCGACTGATAAAAATAACTAATTGCCCAAAATACAAGCTTGCCGCTTTGCATGAATACCCTTATTATGTATTATGAAACACTGCTCAATGTAATAATGAATATAATAATATTTTGGTTCAGATTTTAAGAAACAATTTGTTTCCTTTAATTAAAAAATAAACTTCGAATGCTTTAACGACATTAACTATTATATTTAGCGTATATTTCGAAGCAGTAGTAGTTTTCAATCTAAGGTAACATAAATAATTTTTCCTGAAAATACTTAATGTAAATTTGTAGTCCAAAAATAGTCTTAAACTTAAACTTTTTTGGATTAAAAACAAATTAAACAAATTAATAAACAAATTAAAGTATGGAATAAAAAATAGTACTTTTTGGATTAAAAATTCCTTTAAACCAAAGTTTGGATTAAAAACTAGTCCAAAATTTTTAACCGTGCATTAAATACGTGTATTAAGTTGTACAATTTTATGAACTTGCATTTCTGAATCTGTATTCCACACATTTTTTGCAGTTTCTATGTCTTAATTGCAATAAAGAAGGAATATAACTCATTCTTGATTCAAGACAAAAACACATATATAGTAAGGTGCCTTGACTTGTATGAAGAAAAAAAAAGTTCCATTTGTACCCATTTTAAAATTAATCTTGATGTATTCTATGATCATTCCCAAAATATTTTGGCTATACCAAAATCCGTCAGTGAGCTAAACCATTTTGAAAAACCTCCATAAATCATGTTTTCCGCATTTATACTGGCTAGTGTAAAAAATGTAAATAAATAAACTGTCTCAAATTGTAGGCCTGAAAAAGTTCTTTCAATCTGCATCAAAAATTTGTATAAATTTGCAATTGGATTAAAGATAATGATGTTTTTCATGATTTTTTTCTTAATTTTTTTAGATGATTTTCAAAAATTCTCATTGAAACAAACGCTTGAAATAAAAAAATACAGTGTTTTGGATTTTGAAAATTTTATTTTCAGGTAAACTGCACACAAATGGAGAAATAAAATAAGAGCCACACTTTATTAAACAAAGAAAAATGTCCAAAATATATGACAGACGTGCATACCTTTCCAACGATATCTTCATAACGGCGATCGTATAAGAAATAATAAAGTTATTTGAATTTTTGTGAAAATAATCTAAAAAAAATCCATGAAAACATCATTATACTTAACAAAATTGCAAATATTTTCAAATTTTTGATGCAGATTGAACGAACTTTTTCAGGTCTATAATTTGAAACAGTTTATTTGTTAACAACTATTAAACTAGGTAATATATATACGGAAAACATGATTTTTGGAGGTTTTTGCAAAATGGCTTAGCTCACTGACGGATTTCGGCATAGCCAAAATATTTTGGGAATCATCATAAAATACATCAAGGTTCATTTTAGGATGGGTACAAATGAAACTTTTTTTTTCAAGGCACCTTAATATATAGGTATTTTCAACTTCAAATTCAAACTCTTACTTAATTGACTCAACCTCACTTTTACTCAAACTTCAATCAATTTTATCGAGATCAACAAAAAACCAATGTTTCTTAAAAAGGTTTATTTAAAGTAACGAAACTTAGGAGCCTTACAAAAAAAAGTTGTTTGGCACACTTGCTTATAATAACACTATGCGACTAAATCATAAACAAATTCTGTATACGACATCCTACTACTCTTTCTTATGGATTTATGGTCTCTAAACACGAAAATCACAAAACAATTTTTATGGTTATTTGTTTTTTTGTGGTTTTTTGTACGTTGTTCAGGCTTTAGGTCCGTTTCTTGTCATATGAAAATATCAGTTTTTATTATAAACTAATTTTATTTTATATTTTAACCAATATTTCGACTTCCATCGGAAGTCATCTTCAGGGTTTGAAATTCATACAATAATTAACAAAAATATTCACAACACTTTGATAATGTTATTTTTAAGGTTTTAAAGTTGTTCCCGCTTTTTTCAAATACAGTCGCATATATTTAAATATTTCTAATGTACTACTTATTCGATTTTTATAAGCAAGCCTTTTATAATCGTCTGAGAATCTCCAGCGAATCGCTTGGAAGATGAAACGATCGCCGGCGAGCTCTTCTGAGAGTCTTCCGGGAATCGCCGAATGTAAGCAGCTGAGGCTATAAAAGCGATTCGCCGGGAAGATTCGCCGGCGAATCGCCAAGAGGAGTCTTAAGCGATTCGCCTGGAAGATTCGCCAACGAATCGCCGAGAAGAGTCTTAGGCGATTCGCCAGGAAGAGTCGCGAACGATTCGCTGAGAGGAGTCTTAAGCGATTCGCCGGGAAGATTCGCCAACGAATCGCCGAGAAGAGTCGCGAACGATTCGCTGAAAGGAGGAGGAGAAGCGATTCGCCAACGAATGGCAGAAGGGGTTTTTGTTTGTTGCAGAGCATCGTTGTTGAATGTTACAAGTTGTTGCATGTTTGAACTAGCGGGCTCTTCAGACTTTGTTTTATCCCAGTTTCACGAAATTTTTTAAAAGTTTAATTTTTTTGATTAATTTAAACGATTTTTCAGAGCCTGCTTCATATGACAATGATAGATTTTGAAAAGCTTTTTAAAAAGCAATCTTCCAACGATCGCCGGAATGAGCGAAGGAAGATTTTGAACATTTTGTTGTCAATCGCGCATTCATCGCTTGGACGATCGAAAAGCGATCCATCTTCCAACAATCGCCGGAATGAGCGAAGGAAGATTTTTAAATTTTTTGAGAATCGCGTATTCATCGCTTCGGCGATCGAAAAGCGATCAATCTTCCAAAGAACCCTTAGGCGAATCGCTAGCGCGTAGCCAAATCTTCTAATCTTCCAATCGTCTTCCAAATGTTTGCAGGGCAATAATTTTATACATATGTGTTCAACAAATTTTTATATTTGGATTTTTGTATTTTGATTTTACTTTTATTTTTTTTTTATTTTAAGTTGTTTTATAATAAGTTGTTTTTTTTTTTGGCGAATTTTTTTATGTAGGCAAGTCAGGCACAAAATCACCTCATGTGCAATGTTGTTTTTGTGTTTTTTCTCAAATTTCTTTTTTTTTTTGTTTTTTCCGAAGAAGAGAGCAAGCGTTGGAATTTGAGTACGATAAAGGGAATGAAGGTTGTCTGTACCGCTCTGGCACAGGAGATATTATGTAACATAAGTTCAAAAAACCTACCATCAAACTACCACACTATTTGCAAAAAAAAAAAATAAGAAAAGAATTAATGAAATACATTTTATTGGCCAAAAATATGCTTATATTAAACTAATCTTACCATAGAATTATTTAAATACTTTTTTGAATACCATGTCTTCGGGCACTTTCCACTGGTTGGTTGTAATAAAAAGTTATTGAAAAAACTGTCCAATTTAAATACTTTTTGCACCACATATTTAGAACAGCTGTCATTCTCGTCGGTACGAGAATCATGCAGGTAGCTATAAAAACCTATTTTAAACCCTAAAAAATATCTGTTTTTGTAAATTTTGATTTTGGATGCTATAGTTACGTTACTTGTTGAACGAACCTCTTTATTTTGGTACCGACGATTACGGTATTACTTCTTAACATATTCCCATTTTGGTTTTTATATTGAAATGAAGAACAAACATTTTTTTGATTACAACCAGCGGGGTACCTTTTTTTATTGGTCTACTTTAACATGACATACAAGAACAACAAACAACAACAACAAGAACAACAACAATAAACAAAAAAAAACAAAACAAATTGGTCATTTCAGCCCTTGAAAGGACTTTGACCGAGCTTCTTAGGATCGATTGTGTTGTGTGTGTTATTAAATGTTTGCACACAATTGACCGAGAACTGGACCTACATGTTTTATGCCGACTCCGAACGGCTCATGTTCTCAAGAAGCTTTACATGGCAATATTTACTCTCTGAGGTTTGCCATTTTCTGCAGAGAGATGGTGACCGATCAGAAAAATTTTTTATTGAAAAAACTTTTCGCCACGGCTGGGGATCGAACCCGGGCTCCGAGCATGCTAAGCCACACACTTAACCTGCATGCCACGGTCACCACCAACAACAACAATATTAATTTTAAAATTAAGTACAATATTTTTGCTAGTCAATATAAAAGAACGTTTGCCAATATCTTTCATAGCTTTTGTAAAATTTATTTTCAGCGAGGCATTAGGTTTTGTATCGCCAAGGTAAAAGGTGGCCTTAAAAAAAATATTTTGAAAAAAAAATGTTTTCTCATGAAAACGTGAACGCAAGTCAAACGTGTCTTTAAAAATTCATACAATATCGAAAAATTCAAAAAGTTGTTAAATTTATTCGACTAGATTTGAAAAGTTGAAAAACTTTAAAAAATTTAAAAAAAAAATAATCATCAAAATTTAGTAGGAAAAAAAGTCGAAGCCCTTGATTTATGCTTTGCTTTTCCTCAAATATTTCCACTATAACCATCTGTGACCTGGAATAATTTGAAATAAGCTCTAAAAATCGAGTGTTTTGTAAAAATATTGGCTGGTGTGATAGATTAAAATAAAAAAATGTTCGGAACTAATAGTCATTAAAAAGTTTGTCCAATTGGCATAAAAAAAAAACTCGCGTGTAGCAACGTAGACGTGGCAGAAGTGAAACTTCTTTAACAGTAAGAAATAAGAGAGATTTTAGTGTGAAATAGAGAGAGAAAGTATCTGAAAAGAAAATCAATCAATACGAAATGGAATAATAATTTGTTGATTCTAAATTTGCATCCAGGGACAGTACCGGCTATGGTTTTTGTCGAAAGTGTCACATATTAACTTTTATCTCTTAATTTTTATTTTTTCCGACAAAAATAACAGTTTTTTGTGCCTTATAGTTTTTTTTTGGGCAAAAATAACAGTTATTTTCTGCCGTTTATTTTTCGGTCAAAATATCAGGTAATTTATATTTGTTCAAGTCATTTTACCGATAAAAAAATTTTGATATTATTATTTTCATCTCATCGATGAGACATTTTACACATGGTGTCAACAGTTCAATCTGTCAAGCGGCCTTTAAGAAAGCACAAATTGCTTGATATTTTTGACCGAAAAAATTAAAGTCACAAAATAACTGCTATTTTTGACCGATAAAATAAAAGTCAAAAGTAACCTTTATTTTCCTCGAAATATACTAAGCAAGAAATTAACTTTTAAAGAATCAGTTTCAAATTTAAAAGCGACTTAATATTCGTGAGGCTGAGAACATTTGTAACATAATGTCATATTTGAAAAAGTCTTTCGACAATTTCTTTCATTTGAAAATTGTAAAATAACAGTTATTTTCGGTACTTGTTTTAGTTCAGTTGGTGTTTTAGTTGCTTTCGAATATCTTCTCAACATTGTTACTTTTTGAATGCTGGTTTGCATTTGCATAGTACTCTTTGAAGAGGCCTCCGAAAGCAGAGGCAAATCTTGTTCATTATAACCTCCTGCTTCCTGATCATAATAATTGCAATGTTGATAGAGGGCCTCATAAAGCAGCGAACGTTAATTGTTGAGTGCATCAACTTGGTTGGCTTAAAAATTTTGTTGAGATGAGTTCCAAAAAAAATTTGTACAAAGCATCAGTGTGTTTTTTGGGGATTGGTTCTTTGTAGATTCACCAAAATACACTGATGTTTCGTAAAAATGCATTTTAAAACTCAGCCGTTCTTGCAATCACCTTACCTTCATCATTAGTTGCAGACCCAGCTGCGGCTGCATTCTTAAGAGCTCTAATTCGCTCTCTATATTCACGAACGTGTTTTGCTCCTGTTTTATCTATTATTCTATTTTTTTTCCGTGCATACTTGTAGGATGAAAATTAATGTTACAGTTATGTTAATACTGTATGTTAATGTTAATGTTAATTATGTTATTTTCAGTATGTTACGCGTTCAGTTTTAATTACATTTTGTTTAGCTTTTTATCATGTGCCTACGTGGCGTAAGGGTATAGATTCCGACTCTTAAGCAACGATGATCGCGGTTCAATTCACGGCGGCGGCAATAATTTTTTTAAAATTTTCATATGAATTGAAAACGTTAGCCTAGCGTCACGAATAAGAGACCTTGAAATTTCACTCGCCGCCAAAGAAGTTTCACTTCAAAAATTAAAATTTTTGTGGGACTAATAATGAGAACTTTCATGAATTTTTTCTATATTATTTTCACTAAAATTCAAATAACTTAATTGTTTTGAATGCTATTTGTTTGTTTTTTGTTTTGTTTGCTTGTTGCAATTCTGCCAACTTTTCACCTTTTCAACACCTTTCCAATGGTATCTTGAAATTGAGAATATAAAATAATAATAACATAATAATAATTTCATATAAGTTGGTCTCACGGAAAAAATTTACTATTTTTTTTTTATATTTTTTTTTTTTATATTAAAAATAAAATGTATTTATTTTTATATCTAATTTTTTGGCAATGTTTTTTTTACGAAAATCTCGAGGTTATTTTTAGAGGTTATTTCAAACTTTTCCAGCTTACAAATGGCTTACGCTAGACTCAAAATATTTCGGAAATCATCATAACATAAATCAAACACTATTTTCAGCAACTGTGCCGAATAACTTTTTTTCTTTCTATGGAGCGCCAGACACCTTAATAAGCATACATCTTTGTAACTACATCGAAGATGTTTCTAGAAAATCGAATAAGCTTGCCATTTTCTTAAAGCTCTTTCCAACGCCTTAAAAACTTGTTGTTACATCACTCTTCTTACTCTAATGACTATTATATACAAATTTTCAGAGCCAAAAACTGAATTAATTGGTGAGGCTACGCGACACGTCAAGGCAGGAAGTCAAGTGAAGCTTCGCTGTATTATTAGCCAGGCGCTAGAGCCTCCGGTTTTCATTAATTGGTTCTTTAATCAGAAGCAAATTTATTTGCATAATCGTCGAGATTGGCGAACGGAAATTGAACGCATTGAGTTGTCGCCAGATTCGCCGCCCTTAACAGCGGCTACAAAAAGCGGAACTGAAACATCATCCACATTGGTGCTCAATAACAACGTACATTCGTCAATGTCGCTGTCAGTTGGCAAGGATCGTGCGACAGCAAAACTATTAGCATCAACGGAAACAGTTTCAGCAGCAACAACAACTACAACAACAACAACAGCAGCACCACCCACAACAACGACAGCAACAACTGATGTCAGGCAGATAACAGTAAGTAGATTAAACATAAAATTATAATTTTGTAAATGCATATTCGCAGCTTAAAACACACACACACACACACACACATACAATAACATGTATGTCATTCAGATTTTATATGTAATTCAGCTATTTGACAATCATTAACTTTTATTGAATTTTATTTAAACATGATTTTTTTTACAAAAGGAAAAATGTTTTCCTTTTGCTTTTCGCTTGATTGCAACTATATTTCGGCTTAAGTCCAGCATAAATTTGCAACGTGTACGCAGTAAATATATTTGTTTAATTTTTCTGTAGGCGTCCACTAACCATCCATCGCACATATTCTCGACACACTGTCTGTAATTTTAATGTTATACTCCTTCCTATCTTTCAATTTCAATTACAGACTGCATCATTAATTATACCATCGGTGGAAAAGCAGGATTCCGGCAACTATACATGCAGCCCATCGAATAGTGCACCCATGACGGTTGTCCTTCACGTGCTCAACGGTAAGTTTTAATTGAATTGTATCGAATTTCCATTTAATCGAATTAAATTGTTTCTGTTTGTCGCTGTAGGGTACGTTTTGTTGGGAAGGGGGCGTAGGGGGATAGTGTAACATGCTGTAATCAGTGAAACTATTGAAAATACATAGATTGAGGTATCCGCATGCGGAGTGCAATAGAATAACATACCTTTGGCTCTATTGTATGTAGATAGTTTTTCAAACATATGTCATGTGACTTTCATGAATAGAACATTTTAACATTTTAATCTAATGCTCAAGTTCAAAGTTGTTTTACTGTTAACTGTTAGTTTTCATTCACACATCTATCAAATTCAAAAAAGATTTAACAGCTTGGCGAAAATAAATAACAATTTATATGAGTTTAATATTGGCTAGTTCAGAGGTCAACTTCATTCATACTGGCTGTGCTTTATATCCAGTACAGCAGGATTATTTAATTAATTATAATTACTTATTTACAAACTCTCAATAGCTATTTCACAAAGTTTATGCTTTTTTCAATAGTTGGTTGGATAATTTTTTGAAAGGATAATTATAATGGAGTGATACTTTTTTAACATTTTTTGTAACATTATTGTACACTTACATATTATTATTTTTTTTTTTTTTTAATAAGATAAGCATAAAAAATATGTGTTTATATCTGATGGCGAGATACACACATTTACAACGAAAATAAGTTATGTAAATTGATGAACGTGTGACACGACATATTGTGAAAATTATTGATGCATAAAGGGCTTAATTACGAATAAAAATATTCCCAAGCGACACATAAATTAGTAAAATACGCACTGTATTGAAAGCTTCATGATTACAATAAAAACAACTAGCCTCAGCAGGATACTTTTAACATGAGGTATGGTTTGGTTTGAATTTATGACCTGCATTTAAGCTTAAAAGTCGCCTGACTGTATTGTAAGTGTTTAACAATTAATTATTTGTAAATAAGATTAATAAAATAAACAAAAAACATTTCTCTATCATCATATGTTATAAATACATATTTATTATGCTCTCACTTTCAGACAAACAGAAGTTTTTTATTGTAAATATATAACATTATGCATAATTATTTTATCAACCAACAAAGTTCAGATGAAAATGCTTACGAGTTAAAAAGTCATTGTAGGCAAAGTGAAAGAGTAAATGTCATACAGTAAGCTGTATGAAGCAAGCGTAGCGGTAATAAATTATCGTTATATTGAAAGCCAGCCATTATTGCATACGTTGCGAAAGAAAGATTCAAAACCGAAAATGGGTTTTAATATTTTCCAATTCACAAAATTAACTTTAGTCTTCAAGGGAGTTACAATTTTTTCATATTTATAAGAAGGAAATCTTAGTTTGAGTGTGAATTTGATTCTTAATGGGAATCAATTTGGCTGCCCGCTGGATCATAAACAATGTTTCGAAAACGATTTTATCTATACAGCTCAATTTAGCAGTGAATATAAACATTATTTTCACATCCTTTTTTATTCCATTTTTATTCCAGGTGAGTACTCTGCCTCCGCCATAACATCAGGAATCAGCAGTAACCTTATTTTTATTGGAAATATTGGTGAGAAGCGTCAATATCATTGGCACAATGTGACAATAGTGTTAATTTTGCTTTGGTTGCTATGGTTTCTGTACTCACTAAAATTTGCCAAAGAACAAAATACAGCATATGAACTCAATGTATACGAACAAATATATAATACAAGATGCGAATTAGCCACAAGTTATACGGTTAAAGAACAGAGTGCTACACTACTTAAAAGCGCAACAACAATAAAACTCTCAAAACCGAAGAACGGAACCTGAGAGAAGCAGCAAACAGGAAGAATACTCAAAGAAAAATTAACCCGAACGATCGAACATTAGGTATAAGAAACAATTTTATATGTATTGTATTCGAACAATACTTATTATCTTAATAAATAAATAAAAAAAGCAAAACTTTAAATATTTAATATAACAAGTATATGACTGTGTGCAATTTTTATATTAATTAACTTTCAATAATTTCTGATATAAGTTCTGCTTAGAAATATATTTTCGACTAATTTAGTTTAATCGACACAATAAATTTTGGTTAAAGTTAAAGACTTCGTCTATTTTTTTTTATCGTCTTTGAAATTACAGACAGAGTTAAAATTTTGAACTCTTCGAAAAATCATTGAATACCAAATTTATGGGTTATTTTAAGGTTTTAGTCGATTTTAGATACTAGAACTAAATATATACAGACGAGTTCAAAATAATAAGAACAACCAAAGTGATAAAAAAAGAATGTATCAGTAATACAACATGGTATATAGTTCAATAAATGGAGTGATCGGTAGAAAAACCAGACCTTGAATAACTGACAAACCACAGAAAGTAATGGCGTTTTCGTTTCTACCAAAAAATGTTGCCTTTTCATTGCACTTGCCTTTTTTCGTTTTCGATTCTAAAATAAGTGCAAACGGGTGAGTAAATTTTGTGTTCGTTTCTTAAAATGTCACACTCACAGAGGGCAAAAAAGGCGCATTTTCTACCCTGCAAACTTTCTCAGGGTAGATGATTGCCCTGCATATCAGCTGTTTTTAAAACGACAATATTATGACATGCGTGCGTTAGACAAGGATGGTTATATTCGTTTATTTAAGTTGACATTTTTCGAGTAGGCAAAACATGCACTTTTACAGGGTTGCGGGCAACATTGAAAACATTTTGCACTACGACAGGGCAACATTTTTTGGTAGAAACGAAAACGCCATATGTTAAGGAGGGACATTACATTCGCTGCAGAGAAAACAGACCTTTTTTAAAAAATTCATAATTCAGTCAAAAACAAACATTTTTCCAAAAGTTTTTTTATTATTGTAGAGAATTCAACAAGTTACAAGAAAAAAAATTCAAAAAGATATATTTTTCTTTCCAACACGGTTTTATAGAGATCCAAACTGGCTGCAGAGAAAAAAACAGGGCCTCATGATTGCAGCGCAGGGAGTCCGATCTGGACAAAAAAAAAAAAATAGTCCGATCTGGAAAAAAAATAACTTTTCTAAATCTTAACAAAATTGGTTATCGTATGACAGGAGCTTTTTTTAAATTTTTTTTATTTGTTGGTGATGTTTCAAATTTGAAAGTGTGTTTTTTCGAAAAAAATATTGACTTTAAAAATTTATAAAAAATCGAAAAATTTTTAAAAAGCTGGTGTCATATGATAGCGAATCAAGTTTACAAAATACAAAAAAAAAAAATTTGGTCAAAAAATGAACCCGCTAGTTCCGCAACCAGTACGAAAAACAAGGTTTCGAGATAAACGCGTTCAAAGTTTGTGAACAAAGAAAACAAATTAAAAATGCGCTCTCACTAACTAACTAACTCTCTCTCACTAAATGCGCTCTCCGGCTGTAACTTTTGAACCCGTTGGAATTTTTCGATGAATTTTTTTTTTCTTAGAATCTTAAGAATATTAACTAAAATAAAAAATCTATTTCAAAAACACGTCCAATGTCATGTCCCCCTTAAGAGATAAGAGCAAACCGTTTAGTCAACTATATTGCATAGAGAAAAATAATACTTCGCAGAATAAGTTTATTTTCAGATGTCCCAGCAAAACCACGTATGGAAGTTAAGAGCTACTAAGTGCAAACCATATTAGACTAGTATAGTTCACGAACGATCTAGTTCTATTAAACAATTCCCACTCATGAACTATGAGAACTATGTGAACGAGTTCCTTGATTCTCGTTAGTTTAGTTTTATTGCAAAGGCAGAGTCAGATCAAAATGAACGGTAGAAAAAAAACTTATCCACAATGGTTTCAGTTCGTGGAGAACAAAATTAAATAAATGACCCTGTCACGTATAGGGTATAACGAACTAACAGACTTTACTAATAAAAAGACCTTACGAACTAATCAACTATAGTTTGAGTCCGTAATTTTGTGCATCTTCGCTACTTTATTGAAATGGTAGAGAATAATTTGAACTAAAAGACCCGCATAACTGAAATATACAACGAACTAACATATCTAACGAAATAAAAGACGTACGTTAGCTAAAAACATGAACAAGTTAACGAAACGAACTGCAATAGAGCTAAAAAGGGCGATATTTTAAAAGAACTAAAATGGCCAAATCTAAACCTTATACTTTCTTATGAAATAAAAGAATACTTGGAAGAACATGTCACTGTACAGACGTCGCACTTTTGTAACTAAAGTTGTAATGATCTGTCGACACAGAATGTATTAACATATAATTGATAGAGTTTATATTAAAAGTTCACCTCATACGTACCCCGCCGTAATAATATGAACACTACAAAACTCAGACAATTTTTGAAGTTTCAGTAGTTGGTGTCAAAAAGGAATTATAATATTGTTCATTAGGCCGGATCATTTTTCGGGGTCTCAAAAGTTAGCGGAACTCATGAAAATGATTTCTGCATCCTTTTTTTTTTAAAATCGGAGAAAAACCGCCGAAGCAATATTGATTCTCCTGAAGGTCCTTTTTGGTAAAAAAAACATGTTTTTTGCTTGTTACTTTTTATTTTTCACAGAACGCATACCCACAACTTCTTAAATGTTAAATTTCTTATTCATACTAACATTTTTACATTAAAAAATTTTTAAAATTTTGTTTAATTATAACTCTTATTGACCACCAAAAATTGAATGTTTTGCTATTTTTAAAAAGGAATTTTTTTAAAACCGCTGTAAATTACACATTTTTTATAAGATTTACGTGGAATTGTTATTGTTGAAAAGGTATTAAGTTCTTCTTTCGTTTTGTGTATCGTTTTCATCAAAGCTATGTGATTAAAAAAAAAAATTTATCGAAAACTGGACGATAAAGCAGTGAACAAATTAAATTCATAGTTTGTGTGAATAAGAAATGTTTCATTTTATCAGATTTCTAAAGTCGATTTCTCACATTCTGTCAATTTTCGCACACAGCTTTGATTAAAGCGATACACGGAAAGAAAGAAGAAGTTAATATGCCTTTCCAACAATAACAATTCCACGTAAATCTAATAAAAAAATGTGTCTTTCACAGCGGTTTAAAAAAATGGCTTTTTAAAAATATCAAAAAATTCATTTTTTGGTGGTCAATAAGACTTATAATAAAACATAGTTTTTAAATTTTTTGTCTATCAGAATATTGATATAAGTAAGAAATTTAATATTTTCGCAGATGTGGGCATGCCCTCTGTGAAAAATAAAAAGTTACAAGCAAAAAACATGTTTTTTTTACCAAAAAGGACCTTCAGTAGAATCAAAATTGCTTCGGCGGTTTTTCTCCGATTTGAAAAAAAAGTATGCAGAAATCATTTTAATGAGTTCCTCTAACTTTTGAGACCCCGACCGGTGGAATCTAAATTTCGATCCTGTCTATTGTTCATCTAAAAAATATACGTATTCAGACATTTTAGAAGAAACGCAAATTTATTGAAGTCATAGACAAAAATAATCGACCTACAAAATTTTTAAAAATTGTTCAGTACAATACTAAAGGAAAATACTAAGAAAAAATTATAAAAAAATTAATACACTTCCAGCTTAATACGTTTCAAATATTTATCCAAGAAAAAAATTTAATTCTATAGATCTTTCATAAGGCATTTGACATTACATTTTTTTGTTGTGATACCATAAAAAGGTCGGATTACAAATACAAAACTATAAACTTTCTTTAAATCTTTTGCATAACTCGAACATTTAAATTACTAGAAAACTGAAATAGAAATACAACCATATTAAGTTTACTAGATCTAGATTTTTGCGGAAGTGTAGTTCGGACCACTTTGTGGCTTCCATCTTCTCCTTATCTAAGCAGAACAAACATTCAATTTAATTTTTGTTATAAAAATTGCACTCAGTGTTATATAACTAAGGCATAAAAGAAGGTTGAGCATGAAGTGAAAGACTGTTTTAATGTTAGTTATTAAAAGAAAAACAAAAAATGAATGCATGAATCTTAGATATGAAAATAAAAGTAGTTTTTAAATCTTTGCCGAATTTTCCAACTATTTGTTATTTTTTCAATTTTTTCAGAAGTTTAGTATTCTTAGTTGTTTGATTGCCCAAAAAAAAAAAAAAAAAAATAGTTTCTGAAGAGCATTTTCCAATGTAGTATTTTGTTCGATTACTTTAATTAAGACCAGAGGCAAATTTCATACACAAAACAAAGTGATGCAATATTAATTTTTTAGTAATTTCAATGTTTCACTCCTTTGAGACAAGTTATGGTGTAATATTTGTATATAACATTTATTATACTACAATACCACACTCAGACGAATGAACAAACGAACAACTCAGTATGTTTGTTTATACAAGATAAAATTATGTGTTGCCAAGGCGAATCTGAAAACAAATTATTTCGAAAATACCAAAACGAAGTGGGTGAAATATTTGCTTGCGGCAGAAGTGTTCATAAAATGTCTTATACATACGATACATAAAGCAGCTTTGATTGATGGTTTAAGCTACAAATTCAATAGCACGCATATTGCGAGTTAGATTTTGGCATAAAAAAAAATAAAACAGAAAAATAAAGAAAATAGCTTGTTTCAGCAATTTGTCCTACGGGCTATCTGTCATTGGTCTAATCTGTTTTTATTTATGCTTAAATGAACCGAAGTAAATGTATGAAAGGCACATTTTCTTTTTTTAAGGAAGAAACTTAAATAATTAGTTCTTAAGTTTTAAAAGTAGTACGTTAACTTTTTTAAACCCTAACAAATAATAGTTCTCACCATATTTAAAAAGTATTTGATCGCTAAAATAATATATGTAGGAAACAACCATTCAACCAAAACATTTTCATAGTTTAAGACGTTAAACAGCTGAGTTGTTTATTTTGATTTTTTTAATAAATTTAATTCAATAACTTTTGATGATATTTTTTATCTCCGAAAATTATGTTGCTCACATATTTATTTATGATGCTCGATTGGTAACTATTAAGTCAAAAATCGTTTTTGAAAATTATTTTTGTTGTCAGCAGTTCTTCTAGCATTTTTTAGAAAACTCAATAAGTCGCATCTGTTAAAACTTGCCGCAAACCAATTGAAAATTTTCATTACCAAAAAAGGATAAATTGATGAAATAAAGTCTCAAACTAGAGACTAACCTTTTTCACTAAAAATATTAAAAATAAATTTTTCTTCGACAATGTAACTAAAACTTCCAACATATTTTTGACATGTGAAAGCTAAGGTCCCTTTTACAGAACTGAAGTTTCCTGCACCACTTTTCAATTTTTTTATTGCAGCAATAAAAGTACAACCGTTCGAATAATTTTTTGTTTAGATTTGAAATCTAGAAATCCTATCAGAAATCTTGATGTATGATTCTTTACTTGTTTGTCATATACAAGGAAGATTTTGCAAAAATTATCAAGTTTTGAAACTCATATCTCAAAACTTGAGATTTAAATACTACAACATCAAACAGCTATTAATATGCTTATTTCTGAAATTTTTTCATACTTACGGTTTTTTATAAGTCTTAACAATAATTTGTTTTTGTAAAATGTTTTAAGTGTTTTCAAATAAATAGGCATATATTTTTTAGCATTGTAAACATAACATATTTCTTCTAGGTAAATGCTAAATAAATAACACAATATATAATATTAATAAAATTAATTCAAATACGTAATAAAATATATGCATTAATGAGTGCATGAAAATCTTAACGAAACTATACGATTAATATGACTTATAATAAGAAATAGTTTTATGAAATCCTTACATAAAAAAAAAATAGCTTCTTAAGCATCATTTGTAAATATCCATAGATTTGTCTTAACCAAAAATGTGAATTAATTGCATGAAATACAAGATAAATTAATATTCTTTATAAGTTAACTTAAAATTTAAATTTAGTGATTAAACTAATAAATCAAATTATAAAAATATATAAACTTTAATGAAAAGCTTAAATAAATAAGCGGTAAAATATAAGTTATATTATTAGTATAAGTTTATTTGTGTATTTGATGTGTTAAAATAACCACTCTGTTGGCATATTTAATATATAAGTTTCAACATATTTTGTATATATTTATTCTTAAAGTATGTAAAATTAATCTTAAAGTATGTAAGTTAATAAATTGCTTTTTCAAGCAGAAGACATGTAAGAAAGCATTAACAGTTAACTAATACAAACTTCATGTTAGAATATAATAAATACTGTTCTCGATGAAGATCAACTTGCAGTTATGAACTAAGATCTTATTAAATAAATGCGCTATGAAAAGATATAAAATCTGTTTTATTAAAATTTTTTAAATTATTCTAGAGTTTTGCAGCAATTTTTACACTTGCTTGCATTAAAAACTTTGTTATCAAATTAAAAAAAAATATTAAAAATTTTAAAAAATTCAGTTTTTATAAAGCATTTTCTTAAGAGGTACTCTGACTAAATTAAGTTAAAGTAAGTTTTAATAATACCAAAAACATCAAAAGTAGAATATTTGCGGAAATTTTCACTTTGATTTAGAAGTAACGAAGCTGCGAATGTCCATGCAAGTTGAGGTTCTTTTGTTTTTTGTTCGAAATATTCTTATATCTACCCACCATTCCACAACATGCAAACTTAACATTTAAATTTAGTAAGAATACAAAATGAAATGTACACAAATATATAATTGAAAATATGTGTATGGCTTAATTCTGCTAAATGAAACCACTATAACGAGTATATAATTGAAATTGATAGACCAACAAATAGTGGTTTTAATTAATTATCGGTTTAATGTTGTCTAGAAGAGATAATTTTTGCTTAGATTCAGATAAAGTTAAAAGGTTCAATTGGTGACTTAACCCTCATGTTTTGCAAATTCCAAGAACGAACAAATAGCAAATGACGAAATGAATTGTTTGGTTTTTCTACAAGACAAAAGTTTAGCAAAGACAAAAGGGGAAGAGCAAACTTATGTTAGTGTGTTTACTACCAACAATTTAATTATTCAAATACAACTTCAAATAAGTTAGGAATTAGTTTTCTGACCACATGTTGTGCAGAGTAACGAAGAATGCAGACAACCCATTTCAAGATGTACTCAAATGCATTTAAATTGTTGTTGTTTATTACGGGTGGTTTTGAATGGCAATTTTAAAAAAGTCTTTGTTAGCACAAGATATTCATTTTGGTTGTTTAATTGTAGAAAATTAACATGTATGAGAACAATAGATACTGTCTTTATTGAAATTTCTGTACAAGTTTAAGCTACTGTGTTAGTTTCGTTTCAGAACGACCTATAAAAATATTACCACATCAGACGCAAACAAAAAATTCACATACCATAATAGATTATCCAAAATAACACACAAATTTTTAATATACTTTTTTGTTTTAAGTGTGTATTTAGAAAAAAAAGTCTTTTCTAATATTTTAAATCATTCCTCCCAGCTCAATCAATTTTTAAGCTCAAGTTTTTGTAGTTATGGCTTAATACGTACCGAAAACATTACTTTTTCAAAAATTCGCCTGCGGTAAATAGCTAGCATTTATGTATACAGCCAAAAATTTAGCCAAAGGAACATTAAAGCCAACATTTTTACTGATAACCAACAAAAAAGCAAAAATATCCCGGCTTAGATATTCAGAATTTTTCAAATATATTTATATTATAAATTTTTCAACAAAAATAATTTGGGATGAAAAAAATGGACTTGGACACGGCTTGATTACACATATAAGTAAGTCTTAGTAAGTAAGTTTTTAAAGAATATGTCAATCAAATCGAAAAAACTTAAATTGATGGATAACATTTCACTTTTTTATCTACACTCAGGGAAAAAATGCTGTTTTATGAAACAAATCATGGGTTGAAATAACAGATTTCACTGTTAAATACCATCCAACAAATGAAACTTTCAAATCAACAGTCGTTTGACTGTTGGCCTATGGAACACGAAACCCGTATAAAAACTTATTTATTGAAATTTTATCACTGGTTTGAAAGTTCATGTACGGCCGAGTGTGCTAACGTGTGCGTCCAGTACTCGAGTGTCCACGGTTCAATTCCGGCAAGGCCAACAAACATTTTTTTATTATTTAAAATATTTTTTTTATAATAAAAAATGAAATTTGCAAGTTTTTTTTTTTTGCAAGATTGTAAGCATTTTATTTATTTTAAGCATTTTGAAGGTTATGTTTGACCAAGCTATTAAGGAAACAGAATTATTATTATTTCAATTATTAAATTACAAATTTTGATACTTACACAGCTAGGGTTCGAACCCACGTCCCCCGGATGACAGTCTAGTGCACTTCCACTGAGCAACGATAATATAAATATAGCAAAACACATCTAAAAACTATTGCTTAGGAAAAATAGACAATTCAACAAAAACACAAAAATATTTCAACAGATGATTTTAACAGCACAAAAATACTTTGAAATGTTCATTCAACAAAGAAAATTGTTTACTTATACGCAAATCATTCAATCTAACAGTGTTTTGAATTAACAGCGGCCGACTGTTAATATTACAGTTGATATTTTTCTGAGTGTAAGAGTATTTTGTTTATTTTTTAGAATTAGTTTTCTTGACTATTTTTGCACTATTGCGGCATACCATTCATGAGTTAATCAGGCTTTACGTGAAATAACATGTGAATAATTTTTCACGTGGAAACGGAAACACCATTTTTCAAATATACGTGAAAAATTTTTCGCGAAAGGCGTGAATATTTTTAATCTAAGCATTCTGAAAAAAAAAAGATTTTCTAGCCATCAAAATGAAGTCAGTAGAATCAAAACTGTTTCATGGGAATTTCTCTAATAAAAAAGAAAAAAAAAATTATGCAGAAATAGTGTTTAGAGTCCCTCTAATTTTAGAGTCGGTGTCTAACTGACTTTTTAATTTCTCCATGCAAACCGTTTCGGCTAAGTACTCATAAACATAATAAATGTTTTTAATAAAAACTTCTTTTAGGCTTTAGTAGTCGAACATACCTTTTTATTAATTCCATTCTCCTTCTATAAATGAAACATATACATTTTTTTTGTAGTATTCCACAAGTAAAAAATTCGTAATTTTCCTTACAAGAATCATTTAATAAAATTTATTATTACATTTTTTTCAACTGAAAAATCGTTTTCGAAAAGTCATAATTTGATCTTGGGTAATTTGACTAGGAATTTAATAGAAATGTTACTATACGGTTAAAAATCTTGGACTAAATTTGGATCAAATTTGTGATGACGCCAGAATTGTATTCATATGGAAATCACATCAAATACTAAAACGAAATTTAAGTACCACATGGGTAAAAAATTTAAACCACGTCAAATACTAAAACCAAGTCTTAATCCAGCAGGGGTTTAAATTTTAAGCCACGCCAAATACTAAACTAAGTTTTAGTCCAGCAAAGGTTTAAAATTTAAACTTTAAACTTCTATCGGTTTAGTAATAAAATTTCATAAACACTGAAGAACACAATTAGTACCCGCGAAAAACGGTCTCAGCCGAACCGTTTTTGATTTTTTGTTATATATTAATTTTTTATTTTTTTTTTTGTTTTTCATATTATTTTTTGTTCGTTTTATGTTATGTTGTTATTTAACTTAGTTTAAATCCCACATGGGTTTAAAATTTAAACCACGTCAAATACTAAAACCAAGTTTTAGTCCAGCATGGGTTTAAAATTTAAACCACTTCAAATACTGATCCAAGTTTCAGTCCAGCAAGGGTTTAAAATTTAAACTTTAAACTCCTATAGCGAAAAACGGTCTTAGCCAGACCGTTTTTGATTTTTTGTTATTTTTTAATTTTTTTATTCTTTTTTGTTTTTCATATTTTTAATTTTTAATTTTTTGATTTAATTTTTTGACACATCCTAGGATCGAACCGTGAACTGCGAAAACCATTGCATTAAAGTCACGAGTGGCATGAAAAAAATGTAACTAACATGCAGCGTCCATTAACTTTTAGTTATTTTGTATTAAATTTTAAACCTTAGGTACTAAAATTCAAATTATATTCCAAATTTATTAAATTTAAGTATCTACAGCTTTGACTAAAAAAAATGTCTAGTATTTAGAAAAGTATTCATTCTAATTACAAAAAAAATTTGAAAAATCATTAATCCAACTATTGGTTTAGAAGTTATTCCAAGATTTTTAACCGAATATGTTTAACATTAATTCTTTATAAAATGCATTTAATTAAATGTTGCTTCAATTCTTTTCTGAAAGCATCAATAACGAAAGTTCAATAAGTAATGTTTTAAAATGCATGATAAGCTGAGCTTGGTAGCGTTCACGTTGAGTACTCGACAGACCTGGGTTCAATCCCCGGCAAAACCAAAAAAAAAATTTTTTTATTAAGCAGTTAAATGAAACAGAATTAGAATTTATAATATTAAATTAAAATTGTTGATACTTACACAGCCTGGGTACGAACCCTCGTCCACCTCGTGACAGTCTAGCGTACTTCCACTGAGCTATTGGTAACGATAAGATAAATATAGAAAAATACATTCAATAACTATTGGTCCCAAACTGAGTTATATCGAACCTGTCCTGTGATAGGTTAAGTAAGAACTGTCACAGGACCGGTGCAGGATCACTTAAGGGCAATTGACCCTGCTTTCGCCGTAGGGATGGAATTAAAAATTTGTTCAGCTTGTCCTGGTAGTACAATTCAAATATCATGCAAAATAGGGAATTAGAAATAGGGAATCCGGTGATATCCGGTACGTATGGCAACACTTTTCACGAACAACTTTGATTTAATTATTTTACTTATAGATATATTTTGTGAAGTTCATTAGGTAGTATAAACTACTGCTAATGGTTAAATGAATTCACATAAGAACTCATAACCGAATTGTTTTGATCAAAGATCTGTCTTTACAAGCATTTAATACCATCAATGTTTACTTCAAGTATTAAGCGAAGAGTTCCTTAAAGCCAATTCCAAAAATAAAACAAAAATTTGACTTAATTGACATTTTCCATTATTTGCATACAACTAGGTCTGTCACTAAATTTTGGTATTTGCAAATATTAAAAAGTTGCCAACCACATATTCTGCTACATCATGTTGTTTAACTTTATCTGTATTCTTTAATATTTTTGAAGATGCTTTGAAAGAAATGGTGTCGGCAAAGCTGTGTGGAATTCATGTATGTTAAACAGCAACTTATATACTACATAAGTATAGAGTATGTATAAAATATGTTGACGAGGTGCCACAATTTTGAAGTGGATGTTGCTGGTGATATAGCTGAGGACAAGGACATTTCAGCACAAAATACGAATATTTATTCATGATTATTGAGTCAAAATCTTCATCTGGGCTATGTTGGTGTAGAAGACAAAGAAGAATTAAGAAATATTTGTGAGGTGTTGTTGTCGTTAACGGCAACATATTTTACAGCAAAGCAGATTAAAGTGATGTTTATGCAATATTTTGATGGATAGAAGATAGAACAGATTTTAAAAGACAAGAATGAGAATGTATGAGAAATATGTTAATGACAACAAATATGTATTAACTTAAATAAAATTTTTACATGAATAGTTTTTTAATAACTTTTATCAATGTTATAAATTCAATTAATTTATCACTGAAATTAATTTCTATAAATCAAAAAAGTATAAAATTATCATTCCAGAAATATTTAACATTTATATATATCAACATGATATCTCCTTTTTTTTGTATTGGCTTTTATGTAAACTGCATAGTTTTTGTGAGTTTACTGCTGACTCTGTTATATAATTTGTCAATAAAATAATTATGTTGGAATTCTACTTTACAAATAGACTTGTAAAAAGTCATATAAAAACGGCTCGTTAAATTAACCAGTCTTAACTTAAACATCATGTTTTAAACTATTTTGGTACGAATAAAACTAGTCGGCAATATTCTTACAAGATATGTTATTAGTACAAAAATATCTTGGCTGAATATATATTTCATTTATGCTTTCAATAAAAATTTCAATGTAAAAATCTGTTCTGTTAAAACAAAAAAAAAAAAAAATATGCAACCGTCATTCATGTGCCTATCTATACATATTTTAAATTAACACACTTTGCAGACGAACGAACATTCATATGCTGTGGAACACTAACACAGATACAAATGCAATCACACACACACACCACAAACACATATATACAAAAAGAATACTATTTTCCAATTTTATACAGAACACTAACCTCAACACGCAGATACCGAATTTGTGGCAGCCTCAAATGTATTAAGGCTGCAACGTGCCGCTGCGTGTTGCAGAATGATTAGAGTGGTGCCAACCCAATTGTAAAATACGGGTAGAATCGGCTGAAATAGCGCGAAAGTGTAAAATGTGTTGCTCAAATAGCAATCAACGCAATTTCAAACTAGTTCGTATTCAGCAAAAATGAATGCAAGAATCACTGTATTCAATAGAACGGCAAAACAACAACAACAACAAGAACAGCAGAACAACAACTTGTAATCAGTCTTGAATTGTTTACTGAGTTGTGTTAGCAAACATTTGGCGGATACAAAGTGGTTTTTATGAGATTGCAAAGCGTCGGTTCCCCAACGAATTACCAAATGATGATTCCAGATAAAGCTGCATATATTTAAATGAAAGATAATTATTTTCTCACACCGACCGACAATAGACATATTTTGCAATACTAATAAAAACATCAATAAGAATTTCCTTTTCTATTATTATGAATAAAATTGCGTCATGAAAGAAAAATATATCATATTTTTATATATATATATGAATAATCAAAAATCACACCTACTTCAGTGGTTTCAAAAGATTGGTTAAAGCTTGGTTAATGTTGTTTTTACATTGATTGCTTGCAGGATAACGTTAATACTTATTTATATGTTATTTAAATGTTTTATGTTCTGGATCAATAAAATAGCATTTTGCATCAATAGTCAAAGCATAAAAGTGATGCAGTCCATTGCAATCAATGCAATATTTTACTTATAGAAAGAACTGCGTGTGCTGGGAGTTTTATGAAAAACACATAAAAGGACATAAAATATAGAGTAAGAGTAAGTGATAGTTTTCAGTTCACTGGTTATTGGTTACATATTTCCACTCTTTGTAAATCGGTGAAATTGTCTCTAGTCGTTTTAGTCGGTGTGAAAAATTCTGAACGTATTCAATGGAAGCAGTACATTTTTTTGTTTTCAAACAAAAGTTTGCTAATCCAACAAAAGTTATTATTGGATTTTTTTTAACTTCTACGGACTCTTTTTAAGAGTATAATTTTTCAAGTTTTTACCAACATATTAAAAAAAAAATTAACCCCTATCAGATCCCAATCCCATGTATATTTCTTTGTATGGAAAAAATTAGGTTTCTGTATGTAGTGAAGTTTTTTGAAAACATGGTGGAGAAATTTTGAAAAAAACTCGTCAAGTTCATAAATTATACGAATTCTGTCAGCATTAGTGTTCCGGCCAAAATGAGTCAATACTTAGCACAACAGGCACAATGTTTCTAAAAAAATTTAATTTTTTGCCTTGTATATAAAAAATCTTATATATTAATACGTGAACATTAAAGTTTGTCGTAAGCTTTTTTGGTATTAATTAAAACTTAAAATAAATTAAACTTATCATCTATCATTCAAAAGGTTGTGTTGCCCAGATGTGCAGAATGTATATATAAATGATAAATCTGATAGAGGGGGTTCCCAACCTTCTAAGAGAGAAATAACATTTTTGAGAAAAAATCTGCTCTTTGATCAATATTTTGGAGAAGAGTTCTTGAGTTGGTCGAATTTGAATTTTTTTAAAAGTAACAAATTCTTATAAACATTTAGTTTTATTCATTCGTCAATTGTAAAATTTGTAAAAAAATGTGTATTTTGAATTCAAAAATTTGACTTTCCATATGAACATCTTGGTTAAATTTTAACGGTTTTTAAATTTTTCTAATTTTTTCTGAAAGTCTGTTAAATTTTCTTTCAAATGTGATAAAAACTACAGCAAAGTTCTAACCAAAAGTAATTTTAATAAATTTTCTTAATACTGTCGTTAGTTATTTAGCGTGAGTTTCAACCAAATGCCAAGGAGAGAAAAAATCTGTCTCAAATTTAATGTTCTAAATTGGAAAGCCAATATCTCCGCCATCTGTGAATAGATTTCATTTATTTCTTTTTTGTATTAAAATCTTATGAAAATCTTATCTTATTGAAAATAAAACCGTTTTTTTTTTGTTTAAATTTAAATTATTCCTTTTAAAAAAAGACCATAAAATTTGATTTATTCTTAAAATATGGGGTAAAAAGGTTTTTTGTTGTAAAAAAAAACAAAAACTCAAAGTTGCATTTATGATTTTCTTTCAAAGTCTTTACTGGATTTTAGGTGAATTTATTTTGTTTTGACACTTAATTATTAAACTGTCCGTGCCATCAAAAAATCAAGGCTACTCCCTATGATTTCTTTGACAAAATATAATTTTTTTAAAATGTTGTTTTTCTGTTTTTGAAAAAATAATAAAATAAAACAATGATTTTTTTTGAAGAAAAAAGTTTTATATCTCCAATCAATTAAGATTTATAGCCTCGAACTTATTTGAACCATCTCGCATATAATTATAAGTAGGCAATCAATAAATTGGTCGAATTTCGACCCCAGGCGATATTATTTTCAATAAATATGGCAGTGCCAGAAAAAACAAGCGAAAAAAACTCAAATCGGTACCCTCGAGTTCAACTAAAATATGCACATTGTCCTTCCAAGAAGTTGGGCTTATATGAATGTATAGCGAAATTATCTACAGTGATTTTGTCATAAATATTGCTATAAAAAATTATGTAAAAGGATTAAAGCATAACAAAGTGGGTTTTGCGAATCCACAGTCTTAAGGTTGGATAAGTCTAAGTTTATGCTGCTAGACATTCCCAACTGAAATGTTATTTTAATATAATCATAAAAGGGATAACATATTGCCTAACAGGATGACATTAAATAAACTTTAAACCGAACAACTTTGAACAAGTAAAAATGTACATATTTTATAACCCACCAAACACCGAAATCCCAAAAACACCTCTATTTTCCACTCATTGATGAATTACTAGAATAAACTCCAAGCTGATAGCAAGCATCGGGTCAGACACAAAAACTTCACCATAGAACGCTTCACTCATTTTGCTTACACCCAAGTTAATATAAGATGAGGTCGTTAAGCCGTTGGTAGTTTAGTTCGAGACGAATGTTCGTGTCAGCAGACAAAAACTTGAGGTTAGCTATATTATTTTTGACACACCCAACAAAACAAATTAAAACAACTCATAAAACAAGAACCACAACGAAACAACTTCAACACGTTTGACGTGACTTGCATACTTATTGGAGCTAATTACAATTCAACATTGCGGATAAAGTGGAAATCCCGGTTGAATAAAAAATTTAACTGTGTTGGCAAACAGCTTTATGCACATTTAGCTGTATCCTTAGGTGGCTCGTTATGCGTGCCATAACCATTGGCCTAACAATATTAGGCGCCTCAACCCACCCTACGACAAATATTGAGTTTTTGCCTAGCCTGGTGATGTATCTTCATCATTATCCCTCACTTTGGCACCAATCTTTTACTTCGTAATCTGGCACTATTTACATTTGTAAATATTTTTTTGGCATTCTTAAAGATAAACAGAAACTACAAATTTACATTATTTTTTAGGCGGAATATATGTATTGACAGCTTCTAAGTCCAATTCCGGAAAAATTTCATGCCGCTCTCAAGTGGTTTAGAAGTTATAGGGTTCGCATGTTGGGAAAATGGGCCTGGAAAAGTCGTGTTTTTTTTTTAATTTTCCAACAAAATCTAGCATTATGGGTATCAAAAGAAAGGTTATTCTGTACCCTATTCAAAAAATTACTAACCATTGAAATCCATGCATTACTTCTTACGATATAGCGTTTTACATATTATGCACACTTGACGATCCATCCCTTTACGAAATAACCAAAATATAATTATGAAAATCAAATTAAAAAAAATGTATAGTGCCAATGAATAAACAAAACAAATTTCAACAAAAAATTAAATTTTTTTCATTAAATTAGCACTTCCAGCTTAAATATCAAAACATGACATATTGTTGTAAAAACTGGCGCTGTTTCCAAACAACTTCAATTGTTCCTTTTTTTCATATATTCTATAAGGGGGTTTTTTAACTTTGCATATTATTTGCATTTGAAAAGCACACTGCGTTGACAACTATTTTTTCACGGTTTCATTTCTGCGTACCTTTATTTTTCTCCCGAAAAGCAGAATTAAAATGTAGCGTGTGTTTCACTTAGTTGTAAAGAGTTTAAGTGTTATAGTAAGAAAAGAGTTTTTATTGATCAGTTGTGAAACATCGTAGTGTAAATTTTATAAAAAAAAGAATAATAATTAGAATAATAATTAATAATGTATTGATTAACACAGTAATAATGACAAATAAAAACCGTAAATTTAAAATATTGATTGGTGCATCGGTGTCCCGGTAAGCAATTCTGTTCGTTAATATTTTTCCAATAAAAGCTATCAAATATGAAATATGTATATATAATAAATATGTGAAGAGTTTTTCCTTATCATTTTTTTCTATAAATAATACAAAAAATGCGTTAAAACACCAGAAAAGCCTTTCAAATACAAAATATTTACATATGTAAATATGTACCAAACTACGTTATAGAAATGAAAAATTTTCAAAAAGTATCAAAAAATTCTAAAATTAAAAACAACTTTTAAATTTTCAGAAAGAAAACCAAAAAATAGCCACAGAGTCCAAGCCATATTCAAATCGAATAAAACAGAACGGAGTTATGGCAAATTTAAAATTGGGATATTTACATATGTAAATAGTACCAAAGTGAGGGTTATTGCAGCTGTTAAGATTAAGTTCTCCAAGATATATCAACAAAATTTTATCATCATAAACTCATAATTCAACAAAAATTGATGGCGTCAACAGCTGTTGCTGTTGCTTCTGTTGTTGCTCAAACTTTTTGGTAGCATCTTTATTGTTTAAGGAAATTATGAACTTGTAATTTATGAGTCAATTCATTTAACGCCAATCGTTAAAAAGACGAACAGAAAAAAAAGCAACACCAACAACGACACAAAAAAGTTTCAGTAACAAAAAAGTTTGTTCTATGCTGACCATCATCATTGCCTGTATGTATGAGCTTTTAATATATATTCCAACTGTTGTATTCTTGAAGCAAGACAATACAAAACAAAAACAAAAATAATAAAAAAAAAATTTCAAAACTCAACAATATTTCGCACAGATTCAAGCTGTTGCTCTTTGATAAAGTGTTAAAAATTATAACATTGAATTCAAGATTAAAATGCTTCAAAGAGACTAAGATTTATGTTTATATTTAATATTACAGATTCTTGGCTAAGACAAAAGGCTGCTAGAAAAGCAAATTAATTGGCGAAATTAGTAGACATATATTTATTTTTCTTAAATAAACTCATGGCTGGTTATGGAAGAAAGTGAAGAATTCCAAGGACTTCAACACTGATACCACGTGAAGTCATTGGTACCTGTTTTATGGCAATCTGACTTGCTGTTATAGCCCCTCGTGGACTTTCGTGGTGGTTGTGGCTTACTAACCATATCGCGAGCATAGCTTCCTTGTGCCGCGGCGTGTGAGTTGTGTTCTCAAATCGGTTACCGTACTCTGCAGTATAAAGAGCTATAAGATAAACCGCCACCCACCCAAAACCAATGGTTGCGTCACGTCATCACAACATGCAGTAAATTTGGTAACTTTGAATCGCCAAATGGGCCTTGGCCGATGCAATGTTTTGGTTACATGTTATGGAACACTGTGGAATCCATTCAGTCATCACGTCTATGCCTCTATCACTATCATACTCATTCATTTCATTCTTATTTCAGCATCCTTTACAATTTCAGCATGATCCACCATTTTCTTCTTTCGACCTCGGTTGTCGAATGGCAAGCGTGATAGACTGCCAACGTAGAGGTTCCAGGTTCAAATCCTGGCAAGCCATGGCCCCATGCCTTAACTATTTATTTTTTTTACGAATTCGGTGCTGGGGCGACCACAAGGTAAAAATTAATCGCTGAATCTGAATTCGCCGTTAAAAAATACGAACAAGTTACTTTATTATTCTTTAATATTTATTTAACATAGTATTTACAGCAGATACTATGGCTTGTAAGTTTCAATAGAGAGAGATATTAAAATAACACTCTATGATCACTCACACACGTGGTGACCGTGGCATGCAGGTTAAGTGTGTGGCTTAGCATGCTCGGAGTCCGGGTTCGATCCCCAGCCACGGCGAAAAGTTTTTTTCAATAAAAAATTTTTCTGATCGGTCACCACCTCTCTGCAGACAATGGCAAACCTCAGAGAGTAAATAATGCCATGTAAAGCTTCTTGAGAACATGAACTTTAGCCGTTTGGAGTCGGCATAAAACATGTAGGTCCAGTTCTTGGTCAATTTTGTGCAAACATTTAATAACACACACAACACAATTGATCATAAGAAGCTCGGTCAAAGTCCTTTCAAGGGCTGAAATGGCCAATTTTGTTTTTTTTTTTTGTTAGCTACGTTGCATATGTCATAAAGAGATATGCTCATACAAGAGTATCATAGGTATCAAAATATAATTTAGCTTTATGCTATGTTTTTAATGATTAACTAATTATGATGATCATTATTTATTATTTTTATACCCCCACGCGTACTGCGTAAGGGGTATATTAATTTTGTCACGACGTGTGTAACGCCCATAAGGAGGCGTGGTAGGTATAGAAAAGTATATATATTCTTGATCAGCATCACCAACTGAGTTGATTTAGCCATGTCCGTCTGTCTGTCTGTCCGTCTGTCTGTCCGTCTGTCTGTCTGTGGACACGATTACAGCCGTAATTTTGAAACTATTGTGCTGAAATTCGATATTTAAGCTTTTTTCTAAAAAACTAAGATCAAGTTCGAGAATGGGCTAAATCGGTTGAAAACCACGCCTACCTCCCATACAACACAAATAATGAAAACTCTATAAAGAGGCTTATATCAAAGTTACAAAACTGAAACTCGGTATTTGTGTGTTTTATGTCAAAACTTAAGTGTGTTAGAAAAATGGGCGTTATCCACCCACTTACACGCCCACCTCCCATACAACCCCAAAATTTAAAACTCTCTTAAGAGACTAATATTAAAGTAACAAAACTGAGACTCGGTATTTGTGTGTTCTATGTCAAAACTTAGGTGTGTTAGAAAAATGGGTGTTATCCACCCACTAACACTCCCACCTCCCATACAACCCCAAAATTGAAAAATCTATAAAGAGGCTAATATTAAAGTTACAAGACGGAAACTCGGTAATTGTGTATTCAATGTCAAAACTAAGGTGTGTTAGAAAAATGGGCGTCATCCATTCATTAACACGCCCACCTCCCATACAACCCCATAATTGAAAAATCTATAAAGAGGCTAATATTAAAGTTACAAGACGGAAACTCGGTATTTGTGTATTCTATGTCAAAACTGAGGTGTGTTATAAAAATGGGCGTCATCCACCTATTAACACGCCCACCTCCCATACAACCCCAAAATTGAAAAATCTATAAAGAGGCTAATATTAAAGTTACAAGACAGAAACTCGGTATTTGTGTATTCTATGTCGAAACTGAGGTATGTTAGAAAAATGGGCGTCATACACAATCTAACACGCCCACCTCCCATACAACCCCAAAATTTAAAACTTTATAAAAAGGCTTATATTTAAGCTGCAGGAAAACAATTTGATATGTATGTATTTTAGACACATAAAAATAATAATATCTCTCAAAAGCTCATACAAAAAGCTCTCCAATTTAAGATTCTTCCACCCTTAAGAATCGGCCGTGGGGGTATTTTTACTTCGGCCAAGTCGAAGATATACCTTACTAGTTTTCAAATATTTTAGTTTTACGGATTAATAAAATTTTGCAAATCCGTATTAAAAACTGTTTTTCATTTGATATATTTGTTACTTAAATATATTTGTTACTCATTAGATATATTTTGTTACTTAAAGAATTATTTCCAATTTTAGTTTAAGATGTATTTTATTTAGTACTTATATAAAAACAAAATTAAAGAGCGTCTTTAAGTACTTTAATGCTAAAACTGATGCATATATATTATCATTTAAATTTAATCAGCAAATTCACAAAGCATAATTGCACTGGTTTTTGCCTTGAATGTAGTTTTTGTCAACTAAGCTGCTGAATATTTAACCAAGTCTTTATGAGCCATTTCCATTAACAACCTACTTCTATTAAATTACATCCTATATCTTTGTAGAAGACGTGATAACACGACACCTTAAACGATACGACAGCAAAAAAATAAAATAAAAATCTAATGCAAGGAAGCCGTCTTCCGTGTAATAATCAAGTATATGTATTTAAATTCATAAGGTTACCAAAAACGAACTCTCCTCTAAATTTATGCAAATTTTTTTCCAAAGCACAATCCAGAAAATCAGAATATTCCGCTACTTCAAGAGCACAACGACAAATTGGCAGCAAAAATGTCAAAACTTGCAAACGTGGACTTGGTGTCGAGTGTGGTGAAAATTCACGTAGTGACAAGGACAATGTTGTTAACTAGAGTGTGACGTAGACGAGTAAGATGACGACGATGATGACAATGATGATGGTGGTGATGATGATGATGAAATCTAAAACGTCAGCAACAGCATCGGTTGCTGAATAAGTAGCGCTCAATGCAACGAAATAAAACTAAAAAAAAAACAACTATTTTTAACATGCAGTGCAATTCAGTTTGGTTGCAAGCGCGTGTGTTAATATTTGGCAATAGGAACGTGTGAAGGCATGGCAAAGAACTGCTGTGGAAAATTTTGTGACATCGCAGCTGCCACTAAAAAGTTGAAGAGAAACAGAACGGAAAAACTTGAAGGATTAAAGCTAACAACTGCATTTGAACGTTCTGTGTATAAAGTTCTTTGAGCACAAATCAAAACATTTCTGAGATAACCTTTTTAATTGGAAATTGATGAACATCAAAGTTAGAAAAGTGACATACTTTTCAACAATAAAAAAAAATGCTTTGTTGAAAGTTTTTAAATAAGTGTATTTTTTTCTTAACTTGACAGAAAATTTCTAAACAAAGACCAAGATGTATTTAAATAAAGTGGCAGAAGTAGATTGACGTCCATCATATCCACACCGTAGTGCTGTCAAACTTAATTGCAGTGCTGCCACTTTTACTTTTTCTTTTAATATGTGGGACAAACACTTTGAGAGGGTGTTTTGCTATAGGAAAAAGAAGAGATAAATTTACAAATAGCGTTTTCTCTTCTCGAAAAAATTCTGCATTTTTCAAACCATATTTTTTTTTTAAGACAAATCACAAGCAAAATAAAAAAAAAGTCGCTTGAAACGCGTGTAGTTCACTCGAAACCGTAAGAACAAGTAACGAAACAACAGCTTTTCAACATATTTAATATAGATTTCGTATTAATCACAACAAAAACTTACATAAGAAAAATCACAAGAAATATACAAAAAACTCGAAGCTGTTAGACATCGGATTTTTCATAGGATTATTGTTCAAAATACGGCATCACTACGTTTTTTTCGATTTTGACATTGCAGCGGTGTTGACTTCTGAGACGTCAACCTACTTCTGCCACCTTCCTTAATACATCTTGACAAAGACTTAGAAAAATGCTCTAAAATTTGCTGAAAAAAATGATTTGAAAAATGACTTTTGATAACGTCGTAACTAACTTTCTCCTAATTATTACTTTTAATAATATAAAAAAATTTGTTCGAGAAAAACGTGTTTAAGAAAAACCAGAACTAGTGTTTTGACACTTCACGTAGAACGCTCACTTAATCGTTCATGAATTAGAACGTATTGAAATTTTTATTTGAAACTTTGGGAACATAATTTTTCAATACTAACAATTTATGGAAAAAATTTAATTTTTTAGTCTCTCTTTAACAATTAAATTGACCAAAAACACTTAAATATTATTAACAATAAATCAGAGTTTGAAGCAAATAACCTTTTACAGTTATTTTTTTTTAAGTACAAATTTCCACTGAATCTGAAAAAATACGCAAAAATCGTCTTTTAAGGTTAAATATTGAGATATATTAAAACTCAGTACTTTATAAGTAAAAAGTTATTATATTTTATTTTAAGCAGTTTATATAAAAATTCTGAAAAATTCTACACGTTTGTGGTTTATATAGTTGTTATCCTTACAGACTGTCATACAGCACAATTCAATTGGGAATGACGAATTTAAAAAATTAATTGCCTTTATTTAAACCTCGATTTTAATAAATACTCATCATTCACACATCATGAAAAAACTTAAAATATTTTTGAAAACTACTCTCACAGTTTGATTGTAAAATTGTTTATTCTTCATCTAAACACAACATATTTTGTGTTTCTCTACGGCGGAAAGCAATAAATTTTGCTCAATTATCTGTGAACATTAAATAAGTTTAGAAAATGCGTTTAAGTTTTCGACTCTTAAGAAAACCACACACACACACACACATACTCTAACAAACACACAATATTCTCAACAGTAGAGATTTGCATAAATGTTCAGGTATTCATTGTCAAAAAAAAAAAAAAAAAATACATAAAAAAGAAAATGCAACAGCCACTTAAAAGGTTAAAAATGGGATATAAAAACATTTTTGTACCTCATCGTCTTAGCCTCAGCAATGGTTTTTATCGTCAAAACCCTTTCAGACTATTGAAGAGCTTATAAGAAAAAGCTTACATTATGCTTGTGTAAGTGTTTCGTTACCAATACATATGTATGTACATATGAATTCCTTGCATCTCAACGTTTCAAGGAAAACATGAAAACGTTGACAAAAGTCGAGATTAGTAGATGTATAAAAAAGGTCCTATTTCTGTACATTTAACTTGAATTAAAAGTGCTGGCAAAATATGCTACTTCAGTTACCTACATATGTGACATATGTATGGCTGAATATTTACAAAATTTTGCTTACAACAAGTCACATACATACATACATTATACACGCACACGCTTATACAAACTTACATAAGGAAATTCCATTCGAAGAAAAAGTGCTTCTTACCTGTTTTGCAGCTTTATGCAGCTGATTGTGTGCTCTAAACTTAAAATCCTTTTAGATGTTTTTTTTTCTTCTTTCCTTTCTAATGTGCACAACTAGCTTAGGGAGAGGTTAGGAAATGCTAAGTTTATCCTTTTAAATTCGCATTTCAAGTGTTGTTTGTGTATCGTCAGGGATTAAGAAATGCGGAAAGGTAAAAGTTCATTGTACTTGTATGTGTTTTCCCGCAAGAGTTAACGTATTTTTCGTATGTTTTTGTTTAAACATAGAAAGAATTTATTTTGAGTAGCATCAATTAGAACTGAAACTCTTGATGCTGTTAAGTATGACGTAAGTGTACACACGTACACAGCGGCATCATGGCATAATTAAGAAGTCATGATTATATTTAATAAGAGCATCTATCAAATTAAATTTAAGCCTTTTACCCAAGACGCTTGATGTGCTTTTAGCATAATAATATCTAATTTGGAATATGTTTAATTAATTGTATACTTTTTTCTAATTTACTTATCGCAGACGTTGTGTCTAAACTTTATTACATTCAAATTGATTTTTTGGAAAAAAAAATAAAAACTGAATAAGAGACATTAAATGTTTTAAGGTTTTTAATAAATTTGAAAAAGGTTACTAGCAGATTTAAGAAGATTTAATTTTAAACAAAACTCACTACATATCATAGATAAATAAAAAGTTTTCTTTTTAAATTATGATTTACCAAGTGTTAATTTAAATTTACGAAAATTGTCATTTAAAATAGATTTTTTTCTAGCGAATAATAAATTATCGTCTTGTTTCACTACGAATGCCTTTTCAACAAAATCAATAAGAATTTCGTAATAATAACAAGAAGATTATCTTCTTGAAAAATCTTCGTTTCTATCTTCTGTGATTGTCCTAAGTCTGTTAAATACTGTTTAAGAAGACAAACTTTTTAATTTTATCTGATCTTGTATCTCTGTGTACCATTTGGTTGAGACACTGTCAACTATCGTTCCAACAATATTAGCCAGGAAGTTTCTGGAAGACATATAAAGCTTGTGCCAAACTAATTGTAAACATAACCTGAAAGAGTTTTATTGATTTTGTTACCTTAAAAAATCATTAGTTTAATTAAAATTTTACAAATTTTACAGAATATAAAAGCAATGTAAGACCTTTATAGGTCTTAAACATATAAATGTTAATCCTAATTTTATAACACATATTTTTCAGGAAACTAATTTCTAATCTTAAAATTAACCAAACAAAATTTTTGTTAAAATCTATTTGTCATGTTTACTATTTAATAGATTGAACGTAGGTTCCATCAGTAGAAATTTGATTATTTTTGTGCTTTGGGCAGTTCACTCAGTTTGATACGAAAATAAATCTTTAGAGTTTGGTACAAAGGACTTAAGTCAGAAAATGTAGTTTTGAGTAAATTGAAATTTAAGATTGTTTTATTAATTGCAAATCAGGGTGAAATACTTTTTAATAAGCAATGATGCAAAATTAACATATTAATAAAGATAAATACTTTCACTAAAAAAATTGGAGGATTCATTTTCTATTCACTAAGTTTCCGATGACTTAAGTCCTTTTGCCCAAACATTTTTTATAAATTTCGAACAGCAAAGAGACTTAAGTCAGGAAATAAAACAAAGATCAAGTAAAAAAACAAATTATAATACGTTTTATTATTCATCAAAGAATTTTCAGCAACGTAACAAAGAGATAAAAATATATATTGAAATTGCTGCATCATAATCAACTTCTGAATCCTTTTAATCTGGATCTATATCCTCATTGATTTCAGTAACTAAATTTATATAAATTCATGGAATATTGGTAACTCGGAAATGATAATATATGAGCTCGGACTATATTAATTACCTCTTCAGACTTTTTGTGCGCGGGTATTTTTTTACCTCGTCTATCATCCGTCGTTATACCTGAGGTGCATTTTATTTTTTTAAAGCGTTCGATATAAATTTCTCTTTTTCATCTAAAGTAGGTACTACGGAAGCACCCGTTACATACAGCCACTCCTTCCCCATTTACTGCTAAAAAGTACTCGTATGAAACCGTCCCTTTTTTCAGACTCCTAACTTTCCTTTTCCAAGAAACATGTGTATCCTTCGCATGAATATGGCTTGCAATAAAGGAAACACTTTTTGCATACGTCCTTAGCGACCAGTACTCGTCAAAAATTATTTGTCTTATCTCATCCTTGAGAAACGCGCTGCATTTCTTCTTATTCGGTTTTAAGATTTATAGCTCCCTTGCTCTGTTGTAATGTAGCTTTACCCATTTTGCATTTTTGATGTTCTCTCTGTCCTAGAACGCTTACACCACTTTTTTGACATTTGCTGATGGCATAGATAAGGATGTCTCCACACTACTTGCGCTGACGCTGTTCAAATCTCCGAATTCTGATGACTAGAAAATATTGCTGACATTTATTGACACTTCAGAGAAAATCTGCTTTTAAAACGCAATTGTGATCTACCAAATGCATTCCAATGCAACAAAAATGTATTTTGAAACATGTATTGTTGTGGACTTAAATATTTTTAGCTAAAAAATTTTTTCAAATGCGTTGCGCAAAAAGACTTAAGTCTTTTGTACCAAACACATAATGAAATTTCATGACTTAATTCCTTTGGACCAACCAATTACAATGGGGTGCAGTTATAATACACCCAAGTTGTTGACAGCAATCGAAAGAGGAAAAATTATTGATTAGAACCCAATCAAAAACCCAAAATCCAATTTTTTGACTTAAGTCCTTTGTATCAAACTCTTAAGAAATACGAAATTAAGTTTTAATATAAAATATGTTTATTAAAATTACCCAACCCGGATCGAAAATTAGATTTCGCCGGACACCAACTCAAAAGTTAGAGGGACTCTTAAAAACTATTTCTGTATCACTTTTTTTTGGATCGGAGAATTCCCCAGGCCAAAAAATCAAGTTTCTTGCATACCCAGATAAGCAAAGAAGTAAAGATTTCGATATTAAAAAAATATATGCTAAAAAAAATTTTTGGTCTTTACTAACTCTTTTGAAACCCAAAAGTCGATATTTCGTCATTTTCGAAAAGATGTTTTTTTAAACACCTCTAAATTATTTATTTTTCATGGTGTTAACGTGCATTTAAGTTTATTGGAAAAGTATTGAGCTATTATTTTTATCGATAAATTATATCGATAAATTATTTCGATATATTATTATATACATGGTTTAACTAAAACTAAGTGCCAAAATTATATGAAACGTAAGAAATTGATATTCAAAAGGCTTTTTTCAGCTTGATTACTATTTAATTGCCAAAATATCTGTTCGAATTTGACAAATCCTGATATAAATGAGTTTTAAGATACGCAAAATCAAATTCTGACAACCGTTGTTTACACTCAGAAAAATATCAACTGTAATATTAACAGTCGGCCACTGTTATTTCAAAACACTGTTCGATTTAATGATTTGCGTTTAAGTAAACAATTTTCTTTGTTTAATTAACGTTTCAAAGTATTTTTGTGCTGTTAAAATCATCTGTTGAAATATTTTTGTGTTTTTGTTGAATTGTCTATTTTTCCAGAGCAATAGTTTTTAAATGTGTTTTGCTATATTTATATTATCGTTGACAATAGCTCAGTGGAAGTGCACTAGACTGTCATGCGGGGGACGTGGGTTCTAACCCTAGCTGTGTAAGTATCAATAATTGTACTTTAATAATTGAAATAATAATAATTCTGTTTCCATAATTGTTTGGTCAAAAATAACCTTCAAAATAAAATGCTTACAATCCTGCAAAAAAAAAATTGGAAATTTCATTTTTTATTTAAAAAAAAATATTTTAAATAAAAAACAAATTTTTATTAGCCTTGCCGGCTTGGAACGGATTTGAACCGTTGACACTCGAGTACTACCAGCTACCGGTACTACCGGCTTGGAACGGATTTGAACCGTGGACACTCGAGTACTAAACGCACACGTTAGCACACTCGGCCATACATGAACTTTCAAAACAGTGATAAAATTTCAATAAATAAGTTTTTATACGGGTTTCGTGTTCCATAGGCCAACAGTCAACCGACTGTTGATTTGAAAGTTTCATTTGTTGGATGGTATTTAACAGTGAAATCTGTTATTTCAACCCATGATTTGTTTGATAAAACAGCATTTTTTCCCTGAGTGTATGCGCTATAACCATAGCATAACATCAATTTCATAAGATTTCTCAATAAACATAACATTTGTTGACAAAAATTTTCTTATACAAATAATAATTGTTAACTCTATCCAATAACATTTAACTTAAATCCTGATGTAAATTTTGACATTTTTAAAACAAAAAGTAATCAATCACCAAAGAGTATGAGATACATTTTTATTGCTGATGTCAATAAATAAACTTTAAATATCTTTTGACAACATCTTCTTAAGTATATCTATTACATAATGTACGATGAGTGTTTCGATAAAAATTATCATAACTTTTTAAAATTCCAAAAGTTGTCGTTGCAACACCAATACTCATGATGAATCATTTGACTTACTTGCGGATTTTTAGTAAACGATGACCGTTATTATTAAATAAATAATTGGTATTGGAAAATTTTTCTTTTAATAAAAAACAAAAACAAATCGGTCATTTCAGACCTTGAATAAATTTTGAACGCACTTCTGATAAATGATTAATGTTGTTGTGCATATGTTGTTGTGCATATGTGCTTATCATTATTTATAAACTTATCATTAAAACGAACTCTCTGAGGTTTGTCATAGTCTGTAAAGAGATGACGATCCATCAGAAAAAACAATTAGTTTTGAAAAAATTTTCTGTATTAAATGGGTTGCGATGGTTTCATTGGCATTGAAGTCATGCTAACGTGCTCGTTCACCAACGCTACAAGAATTTCACACATATTTTACACACATACCAGCTTATTTTTATTCTAAAATTAGAACTAGCTTTATCTAAACAATCAGTATAGAATAATTCCTAAGTCTAAAATTATTTCAATTTGCCTTTTGAATGCATTCTATTAGGTTTTAAACTTTAAAAATAAATTATAATTAAAAACGAAAATTCAATTTTCCCCCAACTACAACTCAAGAAATGAAACTAGGAAAATGTTACAACAAATCGACTTAATTTTACTTTCCTCGTTATTTAATTTACATAATTATGGAAAACAAAAGAATTTCTTTCTAGTTTCTAAGAAACTTATTTCCCAAGGAAATTGTCATAGTATTTTCACTACAATGTCGAGAGAAAGTAATAAAATATAATAGCAAAATAATTAATAAACTCTACAGAATAATTATGAACAGCGAAGAAAGGCAAATAAAATTAGTACACCGATAAACAGGGCGGAGAGGAGAAAAAAAAAGAAATAAATAAATTATATGCAAGAGGCAGGTAGTTGCAAGAGGTAACATGCAAATTGCACCGTTACTTTACTACAGCGATCTTACCAGAACAAATGAGGACAGAGTAACAATAAACAACAACAACAACAACAACAACAACAACAACAATGACAAGTAATACAACATAAAGATTATTTTTGCATTTAACTGGGCACGACAGTGAATCGTAGGCAAATCGGAGTTTCTAGGTAGCTGCCACGCTCACAATTTCAAACAAAGACAAGTTAATCATGCACAATAATTGCACCAACAGAAACCTAAAACAACAACAACAACAAAACAGCATCAACACTGGTAATTATAGTTAAACTTAAGCAAATAAAGAAATTAACAACGCTTAACAAACAAAACATGGTACATGCTCGAATATTACAGACAGATTCTGCACAGTGGGTGAAAGTGTTGAAGTATAAAAGAGCTAATTTTTAACTGCAACAAATTTTTATTGCTACAAATAGATTTCATGGTTATAAAAAAAAAAACCAATAAGTTAACTCAACACATAAAAATTTTAATGTCATTTCTATATTTCTTGCACATATTATTAATTTTTTTATTATTAACTGCAATTAATATAAGCTTATCTCTCTGCAACACAGCTTAAATGCTGGCTAAATGTTGATTTCTTTGATTTTTGTCACCTTTTGCAGTAGTTCCACTGAGTTTATTTTCTGTTTTGTACAGTAAACACTTCTTCTAGTTTTGTTTTCTTTTTTTTTACATATTTCATCATTCCATACAATTTATTTGTATTTCTCATCAGACTCGTTTGAAAATCCAGCTCAATTCCAACCACAAACTCAACTTCAATTTGAGCTTCAGCTATTTTTGCTTCTTTTCAACACTCTACTTCTGCTTCTTTTTCTGCTCTTTCTTCTGCAATTTCTTCATCATTCTTTCATGTCTTGAGCGACTCTTGAGTTTCTTCAAACTTGCACCTGAAAATGGGTCACACTATATAAAGCCAAGTTCAAGGCGATCGCTGTTTCAGACGAAAGAAACTGTTGCCAGCAAACGGACCAAGCTTTGAGCGCTTTAATTGTGTCTAAAAAAAAAAGAAAAGAAATTGAAGCGTGACTTAAGTGCAGAAAGACGTAGAAAAAGTGCAGTGAAATTTTTAAAGTTGCATTGCGTGTAATTTGGAAAAAAGCAACAAAAAAAAAAAACAAACATTGGTGCAATATTAACCGCTAGAATGCAATAAACCTCATTTACATATTTCAAACATCAACATCTACAACGAGCTGTTACTAATTGTAGACAAAATTCACTCTAGCTATTTTGTGTAATTAAAACAGCTCAATCAAGTTAAACATTATCACCTTTGCTTCAAAGAAGAAGAAGAAGACGAGAAATTCAGGTAAGAAACTAGCGTACTATTTACAGCGATTATGGAAAAATTATGGAAATTCAAATTCTTTTATAAAATTTTAAGCAGCTCTTCATAAATCAAATGAGTGATGTATATCGATAAAAGGTTTCGATAAAAGAAATGCCTACAATATAATAAAAAAAGAAGCTACTGCTCTTGGCATGGATTATTTCGAAGATAGTTTTGATGAAACCAAATTGAAATTCATATTTATATGTTCATTTCAGAGTTGTACAAGACTCCAATAATTTTTTCTTGTTAGTTATTTTATTTATGATTCTGTGCTTAGTTGTGATTGTAATCTTTGAATTGTTTTTGATTGTATAGATTTAAAAAAATATAATTTTCAGATACATTTTTGATACATTGACTCCAATCAACTTATTCAATTCAGTTTTGATTTCGTTACAAATTCAGTCGCAACCAAGATTTCAAAATCATACTTAATTAAATCTTTCATTAATTTTGAAAGATTGCAACCTTTCAATTTTTTTAAAAGTCAAGATAATATCAATTATTTGATCTCAATTGATTGAAATTTTTCAACTTAACTAAAATCATGCCTGACGACAATGCTAAAAGCCACAATGAAAGGTTACTTCTTTATTTGTTAATTTTAATTCTACCGTTAAACACCGAAAAATATACTTTAGTTAAACTTACAAATAACTTTTGCTAGCTTTTTTTTTAGCTTTGAACCAAGGATTTCAGGTGTCAAACCTATTCAGTCAAATATGCCTTGGTTCGGAAATGGGGTGATAGATAAGTAGGAGATAAAGCGGGTATCAAGAGCAACAATAGTAGAATGTTGTGTGTGTGGCGGAGCACAGTATCAACATGCGAATTTGAATCTGAGGCAAGTGTTATGCCTTAACCTCAGTCAATTCGAGTTATTAAGCAATCTCATTCCACAAACATCTCTACCACCAACTACAACTGCCAAAGTCGTAATATTGATGAATTATTAGTTTCAGTTATTTAGAAATGAGGAAAAAATTAAAGAAAGGTAAAAGCGTAGGACCGTTGCTAGATCGGTATTCGAACCCGTAACCTCTGGTTTGGCAGTCAAGCACGCTAACCACTCGACTACCGAGGCCACAAATACAAGGGCTTCGATATTTTGGTGTCTGATATGTTCGTGGTTAACCCAACAAAGATTTATTAGTTGATCTTTCGAATTTTATGCAACTGTTAAATTATCGTTATACTAATTCATACAAGTAACTTGTATAATTTCTTTGAAAAAAAATTTAAAAGACTTAAATTTATGTTTGCACATTTTCAAGGAATCTTATAATGCAATAAATGGTAATTATAATTTGCATTGTAGAATTTCTTTCGTGGTGACCGTGGCATGCAGGTTAAGTGTGTGGCATGCTTGGAGCCCGGGTTCGATCCCCAGCCGCGGCGAAAAGTTTTTTCAATAAAAAAATTTTTCTGATCGGTCACCACCTCTCTGCAGACAATGGAAAATCTCAGAGAGTAAATAATACCATGTAAAGCTTCTTGAGAACATGAACTTTAGCCGTTCGGAGCCGGCATAAAACATGTAGTTCCAGTTCTGGGTCAATTGTGTCCAAACAGTTAATAACACACAAAAATATTGATCATAAGAAGCTCGGTCAAAGTCCTTTCAAGGACTGAAATGGCCAATTTGTTTTTTTTCTAGAATTTCTTTTAACTTGTTAACCATTTAACAAATTGCAAATAATAAGTCACTTAGAAAACTTGCCTTATTCGGAATTTAATACCATTACACCACAGCAATCCTTGATTCAAATTTTTTTGTTTGCTTAATAATAAAACGACCTAGCTTATAAAAAGATTTGGTTGGTTTGGACTATACCAAACCATACCTTTATATGCTTTTGACAAAATATTTGTTAAATATTGCAATTCGGCTTGTATTATTTTAACACTTTGCTTTTGTATAAATTATCGAAGTTCTCATTTCAAAAACATGCATTGCTTCCACAAAAATTTTTGTGCTTTTCCATAAGTTCTTCAGCTAAGTAAAGTTTTATCAGAAAAGCCAACTTGTTTTGGTAATATTTTATTGCTATTTTTTTAATTGTTACTTTACTATTTTTTTTTTACATATTTCTTTCGATGTACATTCAAAAATGATTGTAGGTAACAGAATAATACCGTTAAAAAACAAAACCAAGTAAATGAAAAATGAAAATTATAAATAAAGTTAATATGTTGATTTAAGTAATGATTTTGGTTAAAGAAAACGTTCTCTAACTAACCGAATTATTTCAAAGCAACGGTACTCTTTGTTAGCAAAATAATTTAAACATGGTTTGTTAAAAAATCTTCTTATTGTTTTCATGCTATTCTTTTTGTTTTTTTGCTGTTATTATATGATTAATTATTTTTTCTTGTTTTCTACATGAATTGGCTCTTTATATTTCTTTTTCTCATATGTGGAGCTGAGCAGTAAAGTGTTCTAACACACAATATTTAATTTTCACTTATTGCTGTTGGCATACCTAGTCTCTAGGAGCGAGAGCTAAATCTCATTTATGGCTCCACTTTCGCAGACTTGTGTTGCATAGTTAGTTCGGAAGTTAATTTCGTAAACTTTAAAATTTAATCAAAATACTTCAATAGACTTTGAGAAAATTCACATTTTTTGTAATTTCGAACATGATTTAAACGACCTTCCAATGACGTCCTTCATTGACGTCTTATCATAATATTAGAATTCAGTCAATAAGTCAAAAGAGCGTGACTGGAATCATAGACAACGAATTTAAAAGAAAAAGCTTTTAAAGAAAATGCCAACCATTGATTCCACAGTTATTTTAGTACAGCTGTAATGGATTCAATTACAAGTTTACATTTTCGGCATTGATTTTAGAACTAAAATAATATCGAGAAAAATTAAAAAATAAAAACTTACAAGGAAAGGTGCCCAGGTGACAGTCTCCGATTTCAATGATTTTCGGATATGTGATAGAAGACAAAAATCTAAGGTCGACGTATTTTTTTATACGTGCTCAATCGATGGTTAATTTTTTTATTAATTTTTCATAAGAAAATTGTGTTGTAATTTTGTTGTTCTAATTTTTATTAATGTTTAGTCGATATCAAAGAAGTATGTTAACACAATTATTTCATATTCATTTATGTTGGATTTAAGGCAATTTGTAAACTTACCTTTTTTTTGTTTTTTTTAAATTTGTTACTGCTTATAATAAAATTTTTGTTTTATTGAAATGCATTTATTTTCTTTAAAGAAAAAAAATTATTAGATAAAAGTACCCAATATGGGTATCAAAAATTTTATTTTTTTATGGCCTATTCTCATGTTTAAATATTTTATCGAAAAAGTTTACACTTCATAGAGCTTCCATACAAAAGGAGTGCTTTTTTCTTGAAAATCTCATTGCACCAGTAAACAATAGTTTTAATCATCCAAAGTAGCTTATAAAGACATTTTTACGATATGCCAAAGAAATGGAATGCATTTTCTCATATTTCTTTAAAAATTTTTTTTTTGATTTTTAGCAGGAAAAATCATAAAAATCTTCTTTTAATTTCAAAACCTCAACTTTGTAAATGAATAACTCATCAAATATGAAAATAATTTTTTTTTATTTAAATTTCATTATAAAAAACATCAATTTTAAAATAAGTCCACGTCCTTCAAAGTGGATTTCGGCTTAAATTCGTTTTGATATGGGTTTTTAAAAAAAAACATTATGTATTTGATAGATCTTTAGAAAAGTACCACTTCCTGTAATTTTTTATCAATTTTGTTTTAATTCGAAATTTTTATTATTATCACTCATTAATATGGTTAAATTTTAAAAATGTATGAAGAAATAAGAATTATGCCAAATTATTTTTTGTTTTCAAATTTGAGAAATTGTCAAGGGGGTAGGTACCCTTGTGTAAAGTAAATATTCAAGTCATTTTGACTTTTGTGCTTAACATCTGGTATTTAACACAATATTTATGAAAGCACATTAATGAGGGGTGAAATTAAAAAATTTGAATTAAAAAATAATAAATAAAAAATTGCTTTGAGTGGTACTTTTTTAAAGACCTATCAAATATATAATGTTTTTTTAAAAAAGCCATGTCAAAACGAATTTAAGCCGAAATCCACTTTGAATGGATTTGTTTTTTTTTTTTGACAAATGTTTTTTTTGAGAATTACCGTTATAACACAAGATTATAAAAAAATTAAATTCAGTGAAAAATTGCAAGTGTAGAAATTTTAAAAGCACTTGAAAGTTGCAGTCAGTAGGAAAATGTTGAATGTAACTTATAAAAAATAATAATAGTGAACAATCTAACTTGATCCATAAATTGTCGCTTACAACGTCATTCGCGTCTACTCTTCAAATATTTACAGAAATAAAGTAGCAGAGAATCACTGCACTAAATTCCGCTTTAGTTTTGAGGCAGTTGCGCTTATTAGCTCTTCAAAGTGGACTGTAGAAACCAAAAAAGACTACTGATGAGTTCCCGTTAAACAATTTTATATTTTGCGTCATTCAGTAGAATATTTCCATACTTTGGAAAATATTCAACCACTTCTTCGTAAGAAGTGTTACTTCTGGAACGCATTGATTAGCCATAGTCCACTAACGAAGACCAAATCGGTCACTCGTCGTTTAATTGTATCCGAATCGCACATTTTTTTAATATTTTATTGACATAACGCTGACTAACTTAGGTACAATTGAAGTTCCTTTGGAGGTACTTGTTGGGTATGATTTGAATATAATTAAGACTCAGTCCAGTTCGATACTTTTTTGCGGTAATATATATGAATATTTTTCTTAGTCTGAATTTGGGTTTCGTTTTTTTCATATGAATGTCCCATTCATTTTTTTTCTTCATTAACTTTGCAGTTTTTCGTTACTACGCGTAGCTTTTAAAAATGAAATTGAGTCTGGTACTGGAGGCGTTTCTGACTGAGTACTCTGGTACGTACAAAAATTGTTTCTCGGGGTTTTTGATCGACAAAAGAATTGTCTAGCCCGGCAATTTCGCTGTTGTTACAGCCTGTTAGTTCAAGAATAATTATAATTATTAATTTAATTAATTCATAAAGCTTAAAAAATATATCTCTGACAGTAATATAGTGTGCACCATATTTCATAACGATAATTAATTATATTGAATTACTTAAACAAAATGGATTACCATATATGAGGTGTTTTTATTTAATATGGTCCTCTACTAATTTATTTGGATTAATTTTTGAATATATCATCCATCAAGTGGCCGCTTTTATTAGCCAACGTAAAATGTGTTCTTATTGTTGAGTTTTTCATCACATTTTCTAGCAGCTTGGGCGGTAAAGAAATTATTTCGGCACGACTGTTTGCCCTGAGCTTGTCAATGGCCTGAGGCTAGCTGGCGTACACTTTGCTTTCAAATAACCCCGCAAAAAGAAGTTCGATGGGGTTAAATCTTATTATATTAATATTGCCATTATTTTGACATAACAAGTGAAGGAATTTCGTTGCAAAAACTTTATTTCTAGGTTTGCTGTGTGACATTATTTTCCACACATTTGTATATATGTTAACGGCGCCAAAGAGTTTGAAGTGGATCTCGTCGGTCATGAAAATGTCGTTACAAAAGCACCTTCAAACTCAACCATTTCAGCAACTGTATCGCCGCATGGTCTGTTCGTAGTATTCTTTGAGTCAATTACATTTTTTACTGACTGACGTCAAAATGCTGAATGCGGTGAAGATACAACACTTGAAGGTTCTCGAAAACACATTCTCGTACCGCTTCAATTAGTTGACTTTAAGGTTTCGCCCTTTTAATGGATTTGTCCATTATATTGGACGCATCAGAAAATAATTCTTTTTTTTTTATTTTCCAACGTCTTTTTTAAATCAAATAGGTTGGTACTATGAAATGAAGTTGTACGAATATGACAAAAATAAATTTAGAGAGATATATAACGTTTATCTTAGTTTAATTTTCGATTTTGTACCCAACAGAAGCCTAAGATTGTATTATTTTGCATTTTAAAAAATGTTGCAAAAAAAAAGTGGTTATTGTGATTGGTGAGCAAAGCATATATATTTTTTTTTTTAAAATAACATTATAAATAACTCATTTGCATTGGGCTCCGGTTGTTTTAGTTGAAGGTAAGGTAACACCTTAATATTATAATACAATCTTTGAATTATTTTGTCCATTATATTGAACAGCATTAAAAAAGCTAAGCAGCGCATGTAAAAATCAGAGGGATGTTTTTTTATCTTTTTTTGGCCTAAATGATGGGAATATTACCTCAAAAAACTTTTTCCACAATTATTCTATCCAAGCCATTGAAAGGGTTAAGGTGCAGATGAACGGCATGTAGACGATATTTCACAGACCCGTCTTCAGCAAAATTCAACACCAAACGATGAATAGTGTTTTCAGACAGTACTTGCTGGTTTTTTTTTCGATATTTTTGACGATATGCGCATTGAGTTAGCATAACTGCTCGACTAAATTTGTGTCTTATATAACTTAATCATAATTATTTAAAAAACACATACATTATTTAAGTTAATAAAAATTTTGATATCCAATAATTTTTTAATAATTTATATCTTTTTCATAATTTTTATACTCTAACAAGTTTAATGAAATAACTGTGTGTTATAATAGTTTCAAAAAAAAAAAGTTTTTGTTCATTTTTCAAAGTTATTCTTTTTGTAAACGATGAAATTTTAATTAACAAAACACTCGAATAAATTGCAAAAAACTTCTTTATTTAAAATATGAAGCTCGATCAAAGTTCTTTTAAGGCGTGAAATGGCAATGCCCACCAGATTTGGGACGCATCATACTAACAAATTGCATAAATTTTAAATTTGAATTTGAATTTTTGATTTTGATAAAAAAAAAATTGTTTTGAATACAAATTTTTTCAAAGGCAATTTTCGTTTAAAATTTATATTGAAGATATAAGCATAAAATATTCAGGTTTTGAATATAGGTAGTATTTATTATTAGGCTTTATTTTTTCCACTCGTAATTTAAAATACCAAAATTCATTATTGATCTGCCTTTTAAATGAACTGCCAGCCTAAACTTGGAAAGTTCAAAAATTTGTGAAGCATTTTTTGCATTTCTTATTTTTATTTATTTATTTTATTTGTTTTGTTTTAACCAGTTAAGTCGCAAAGCATATGCAAAGACTTTATAATAAGATCAATCAATATATGTTTAAGATCTCAGAGCTGTTGCTTAAGTCTTTGTGTAATTTTTGTGAAAGTAAAACAGTAAACTTTAGCAACAAACTCAGCAACGCAAATCAATGAAGCATCTACTAAAAAGAATGCCGAACAAAGCTATTGCTATTGACTTGAAAAAAATTTCACCTAATCAGAATACATTCACATGTAGCTTTGTATGTGTAGTAAAATGAGAAATTTGATTTAAAATAATAACAACAATTATTGGTAATATAAAAATTAGAAAGTTATTAATTTGCAGCTATTAACAAATGGCTAATAAATGTTAATAATATTAGACCAAAAGCTCAGCGTGTGCACACAGCGACTTGCACAGAAATAGGTCAAAAAAAAAAAAAAAAAGCAAGAAGCATACATAAGAATTTAAAACTAGAAAACTTGTTAACTGTTAAATCACACACACTCACACATACATATGCTTTGCAAAGCAAATCAAGTTAACAGAACGGTTAATACGAGACGCACGCATTTGACTTCAGCAGCGACAAACATGTTAACGTTAAACAAGTGGCTTGAAAAGACATGCGTTCTTCTTCTTCTTCCTAACCTTACTCTACCAAATGTAGCTTATAAACAAATATGACAAGCTTGAATGCGCATCGAATCACAAAGTCGTGCTCAAAATTATACTAGTAGACGACAAAAACCGTTGCATGATTGGCTCTACTAACCCAGTTCTATTAAAAGCATGAAATGTTTTGTTTTGTTTGCCGCCTGTTTGACACATTTGTGGAATGTGGGTTGGTAAAAAAAAAAAAATTAACAAGTCCAAAATTAAAATTTCATTTTCAGTTTAATTTTTTTGGCAGAACTGTGTTATGAAAAAGGCAATCATTGGCACTTCTTGCTTACGCTAAGCTGGCATATTAATTAACACTCAATTAAGTGGCATGCTTTTGGTAAATTTTTTTCTTATAAACCAAAAAGTATTTATTGCACGTTCCATATAAAGGGTATTGTAGTATAGTGTAGTGTAAAGTAGTGTAGTGTAGTGTAGTGTAAAGTCAGTGGTTGTCATCGTTATCTTTTGGCATACGTCGCATTGCTGTTATTGTTGTCAACTTTCATTCATTCATTCAATTCTTTTTTTTTTATATGTTCGCTTGTTACCTGTTGGTTTTGTGGCGGAGAAAGTTTTCTTTTGTTAATTTAAAATTTATTTATTTGTGAATGTATTTTAATAATATTTCATTGAATTCTATTTATAAGTTGCTGTTTGAATAGTTGACATCAGCATTGTTTAAATATGTTCGTAAAGAAAACAATTATTCACTGCAATATTGTTGAGAAAATATTTAATGCTTTCACAAACTGCCCTAGTACATTCTCTAATGGCTACCATATAGATGGCAATCTATTCAAAAACAGTTGATATGCAAAAAACCTTCCGCAACATATTCAAAATCACACAATTTGGCATTTAAAACAAAAGACTTAAGAAACAAACCTGATCGAAAAATTATCTTATCAATCAAAAGATTGCAACGCAACATTTTTTTTCTATGACTGTTTTTTTATGGTTATCGAGCATATAACGCTCTCGAATTTCTTGGAATACCAACGAACACAGCTTTCTCGAATTTCTAAAATTTAACAACGTGAATGCATTTTATCTTTAAACGACAAACGAAGTTATTATATAATAGCTGACCGAAATTAAAAACAGTAAATTAATTAATTATGCAATAAGTATGTAGCTTTGTATAAATATGTGCACTTTATGTAAAATACAAATATACGAAGTATTATTAGTATTATTTTTTTTTTTTAACAAAACGTATGGTTGCCTGTAAAATAAAAAGTTAGACATGCGCCATATTGATGACAGAGGAAACATTATGTTTGGCTATAAGTTGCATATTAAAAAGGTTCAGCAACCAGGAATTCCTCAATTGGCAGGCCTGACAATGCAATGTGCAGCATATTTAATTAAAATAACAGTAAACATTACTCAGGCATCACGTAGCTGAAGCAAAAGCGAAGCGCTTTGTTTCAGAATCTTGACTTCAGGAAGTTATAATAAAGTAAAGCATGACTTAAGCTTTACGAAACATAAACAAGTTTTATGAAATACAAAAGCAACAAGTGAACGGTACTTTGATAAGGGTAGAAGTTAACGTCTGCAAGAAGTATGCATACGACCGTTATCAGCTGCAATCAATAAATTAATTTGTCTCAAATGGTAACTTCGACGATGAGTAAAGAATTTGAGTGCAACTTGTTTTAAGTTATTATTATTTTTATATTATTTATCATAATTTATTGAATCATTAGTTATTATAATAACGTGTTAGGTTTTATTTATCATAATTTATTCAATCATCCAAATAACTTCAGCGGTTATTAATATGTAAATTATTATTTTTCATGCATTTAATTTTTGTTTTTATTTTTTGGTTTTATCTTGGGTTTTTTTGCTGTTTTGTTTTTGAATCTCAACGAGAGTGAAATTTTAAAATGATTCATTCTTAAACATGCTGTTTTGTGGATGTCGACTGCAAAACGTTGTTAAGGTATGTCTGCTTAAGAAGCACACACTGAGCAGATGAGAAAAGAAACAAACAAAAAAAAAAAACATGAAGTTGATATGATAGCAAGCTATTCACTTTCTTTCTTGCTTGTGTTGGAGTTTATTGACCAAGGTTGAATGGTTGAAAAGAGACATCGCGTGCACGTGACCCAGTTAAGATATTAAAAAGACTAAATCAAAGTTTCAATTGTCTTTGCAATTAAAATTTCTATGATATTAAATATATTGTGCGAAATTGAGTTCGTGTTGCAGTTAAAAACATTTTAAATGAGAAAGTTTTCCAGCGTCGCTGAAGTTAATTTAAGTTTCAGATATTTAAAGATGCATTATTCATTAGTTTCTATGAAATATAATTAGGTGTTAAATTCCATATCAAAATTAGAGTTTATTTCAACAATAAATATTAAAAGAATTAATTGTTATTGTTAAGACTTGACAGATCAAATAATTTCATCATAACATCGTACCCAAATACCCAAAATTTCATTAAGGTGGGACATAACATTCACGGCAGAGAAAACAGCCTTCTTTTAAAAATTCATAACTCAGTCAAAAAAAAACATTTTTCCAAAATTTTTCTCCAATTATTGTAGAGAATTGAACAAATTACAAGAAAAAACAAATTCAAAAAAATATATTTTTCACTCCAACATGGTTTTATAGAGCTCCAAACTGGCGGCAGAGAAAAAAACGGGGCCTCGTGGTTGTAGCGCTGGGAGTGACTTTTAAATCTTAAAAAAATTGGTTATCGTATGACATGAGCTTTTTTTGAAATTGTTTTTAAATTTTTTTCGAAAAAAATATTGACTTTAAAAATTCATAAAAAAAAAAAATTCGTCAAAAAATTAATCCAACTAATTCTAACTAAGCAACTAGTACGAATAACATGGTTTCTAGATAAACGCGTTCAAAGTTTGTGAACAAAGAAAAAAAAAGTCGAAAATTAATAATGCGCTCTCACTAATCCGGCTGTAACTTTTGAACCCGTAGGAATTTTTCCATGAAATTTTTTTTTCTTAGAATCTTAAGAATTTTTACTAAAATATCCAATTTAAAAAAACGGCCAATGTCATGTCCCTCCTTAAGATACAGATTCTAAATAACAGCTTTTGAATGTACATCAAAAATTAATATAATTTTATTGTGTGTTCTAAGGAACTCTCTTTTTTACAGTCGAAAAACTTGGTCGACTGTAGAAGCCTTTATTACTTGATGACTTACTTTAAGATATCACTTCATTAAGCTTAATTTTATGATCGTTCTTAGAACAGCAACTGTGTGTTGGGGTGACGCGTTAATTAACATGTTTGTATTAAAAGCGCTCAAAGACATTGCCTCTCACTATTTACTACTACATCTACTAACGGAAATAAGAAAAAAAATTTAAAACAATGTTAACTGCAATTTACCGCTTTCTAAAATTTCTATATTAACATGTTGATATTAACTTGGTCAAGTAGAATTTTACAACATTCAGCTGTGTTGTGGCGCACTGACAGGCGTCAATGACAGTCCGACAAAAGAAAATAAACAGTTAACTTAGGCAATACATAGATAAACTTCAACAAACAATCTTACAATTGCAATCATTAGTATAAGAACTGTACACAGACAGCTTAAGTCAAAGTAGCATCTAGAAGTTGAGCAAATTTTTACGTTGATTTTTATAACATGTTTATCGTTCTTGAAGCACTGAATTATATACATACATAGATAGATAGTTTTAACAGAAGAAGCATTTGATAATATTTAATGGATTTATTGTGCTTTGTACTCATTATTACGCAATTTCTTACCAATATCAGCTATAATAATTAAACTAACGGTAGCAATAGCATTAGTTCGATTCATCTCAGCCGTACTTAAAGTTGAAAAACCTCTATAGAACAGCAGCAGCCAAGTGAAGCTGAAGTGGCTGATAAAAGAATTTCTCTAGTCTCGATAGCTAGTTTATATCTGCGTCGATTGTTTGATATGTTCTTTAATTCATTTATTTATTACTTGTACGAGTATGTGTGCGCGTGTTGCAATGCAGGTTAGCATTCAAGTAAATTATAGAAAAAGCAAGAAACAATAGAATAAATTAATCAAATCTATTGTTATAAAAAAGTAAAGATTTTCTTTGCAAATATTATGCATTCTGCAAATAGTTAAATACATTAACTGAATTATGTTAAAAATTTTTCTTGGTTCGCTTTATGCATAAGTTGCTCCACTATTTGAAAGATCAATAATTTATGCTTTTTTTACCCTGAAGCAATAATCTTAGCAAGCTTTTTCAATGCGTGCATTAATATACTTTTATCATCGACGTAGCTCGCACTATTAGTGCTCATAAAATTAAGTTATTTTATTAATATATGTTATTTTTATACTTATAGAATGTTGAACCAACGTAGAATCAATTCTTACATTCTCCTCGCTATCGTTACTTGCAATTGCTTGCTGCTTACAATTGCTTACCCACAAACAGTGGAGCTTCCAAGACGGTTAGGTTTCAATAGACAAGCACAGACACAACAGCAGCAACAGCAACAGCAACAACAACTCTCGCCTGTCTATCGCGCTCTTACCGAAGATCAAGGCAGAGATGCACGCAAATTTGCTGTTAAGCCAAATGCGCAGAAGAAGGTTGCACTAGACGATATTGAAGATGATATCGAAGGCAATCAAATTCAGGAGACAAACGGTAATCTTGGTGGAGGTCTTAGCGGTTTAGGCGGTCTAGGTGGTCTCGGTGGCTTCTCTTGGTCTAACATGCTAGGTACATTTATAACAATGTTCTTTAATGGAGCTGGCAATTCTCCCAACAAGTCTGATGATGTTGATAACTCCATTGGTTTCGGTGGCTCACCCTGGGCCAATGTCATCTCTGTGGGTAAGTTTTTGCTATATTAAAACTTTTTTTTAAGCCTAACTAAACTGTTTAAAATTTTGCATTGCTTGCTTTTAGGCTTGAAAATCATTAACACTTTGTTGGGCGGTGGTGCTCCCAGCGATGGTATTGACAAGGTCGACAATGGTGGCTCACCCATGCAGGTAAGCGATTAAAAATTTAAATTAAATTAAAATTTTAAATACACACAAGCTTCATACGCGGCACTTACTTACCTTAAAATATTTTTAAACTTTGCAGTAACTTTAAATATTTCGTTGAGTTTTTTTTTTTGGTTTTGATAATTTCTGTACATATCTAAACAAATCTACAATATATACTGAAATTACCCATAATTGCACAACTAAACTAATATAACTGCTTCTTAACGCTTTTAAAAATAAGATTTTGTTAAAGAACTGTGGTCTTTGAGAAGTAGTCGGAGAAGTTAAAACGGTTTAGTTAAATGGATAGTTTAGTAAAAGTATTAAAATATTAAAAGTTGTACTAATTCAAAGTTTTTATTAAGTTTAAATATAACATTCATGACAATAACCAGTTTAATTCAGCACGTTCAAGGGTTTGACCACTCGAGAGAGATGCAGTAAAAGTTCACTGAGAAAACTGCATTTCAAAAACTAGCAGAAACGTGTTACTTTTGAAAATGTTTAACCCAAATTTTGCGCCTCTAACGTTTGTTTTTATTTTGAAAACGGACATTTTAAAAAAAAACTTCTAAAACGTTCATTTGATTTTTTATAATAAACCTGTTAAAATGAGCTTTGCAAATATTCGTTTGATATTTTAAAATTAATATTTTAAATAGAGCTTTTAATTGCCTCGATTGCCTAGACGTTTTCACGTTGCCAATTCCTGAAAAAACCTGCAAACATTTTTTTTTTATTTTTCTAATCGGACTAATGGGTTAATGGAAAAACTAGAATTAGAATTTAAATTATTAAATTAATACTTTTGATATATACACAGTTAGGATGCGAACCTACGTCCTCTACATGCCAGTCTAGCACACTTCCACTGAGCTATTGGTAATGATAAGTTAATTGTACCAAAACATATTTAAATCTGCTCAACTAAAAAAGTGTCAGAAATCCTGACAAAAACATGAATTTTTTATAAAATTCTTCTAAAACCGTTTTCAGTTAAGTAGGTTTCATAATATGAATAATTTAACTTTTATATTTTAAAATGTGCGGTTTTCTTTTTATATGACATAGAATCTTTTTGAAAGTATTCATTTTACCTTAATTTATCCTAATAAAACATTAGATTTTGTTTTTAAAACGTTTAATTTTACTTTTGTTTTTAAAAGTATGCATTTTATTTTTTTTTGCATGGCGTAGAATGTTTTTAAGTATACATTTTACTAACCGTTTTTAAAATGTGCGTTTTACTTATTTTTGTTTTCTCAGTGTTATGAAACAATCACTTTTAATTTGAGTTTTAAAAAGCAAAAGTTAAATTATAAAACGAAGTTCTAACAAATGGAATTTGGAACAAATTTAATTTAAATAACAATGCATTATTTAATAAAAGTTTTAAATTTATTTAAATTTATTGAAAATTTTAATAATTAACTCAAATATAAAATTTAATTAACAAAAATATCTCTTGAACATTTCATATCGAAGGAGCATATCGAAGGCTAATTCACTAAAGTGATATGTGAAATTATAGACTTTCCAACTATATATATGTCAAAAATTTCGCATAAAATATTACTTTGTTAATAACCGGAATAAGACTGGAAATGACAGTTTTTCTCATTTCTTTTCCTTCAACTAAAGGGAACAAATGCACAAACTTGTTTTGAGACCTTTCGCAAAGTTTTTACAAATTGAAAACATTGAACTGTGAAAACATTTGCTTTTCTTTTCAACTAATGTAATTTTATATTAAAATACCTTAGAGAAGTATTACAGAAAAACAGTTGCATGCACTGAATATTTGAATAATGCTTTCTTCCTGTTAGTTATGGTTTTTTGACTTTTGATGTTTCCCAACTCAGCAATTTTGGTATTCCTACCCTTTATGAGGCATTATATTAGTGCTTTCAATGAAGCTTTTCCCCACTTTTTAGTAAAAATGTTACAAAGTCAACATGATTTAAAACAGAATCCATATAAAATCTGAAACCACCACTGCAGAATCTTACTTGTGATGATAACCCTGTAACCCTCTGCCTATAATCTCGGAACATTTCATACAAAATTTATAATAGAATATGCAGCAGGGTAGGGCTCTTGAATCCTAAAGTTTGTGCTAGAAGTGCTTTTGTGCCTTTTCACTGATATTATCGACTGTTTAATAGTTGTACTCATTTCTTTACTTTAAGCTGAACGGTTGACATTTCTTAGATCATTTTGGGGCAAGAATGTATCTCAATTTTGTATAACTTTCTTAAAGATTGTAGAACAAAATATCGGCGGGATAGCAAATGTTCACGGACTTAATGCCCTTGTACCATATTTCCATTCTGAACGCTCATATGGTCATGGACACAGAACGGATTTAAGGTCCATGGACACTATCTCCATTTTTAAACAGACGTTATATTCATGAACCTTATGTTCGAATTGAAATGTACAGTATAACCGTTTTGGATGAATATTATGTTCACCCACGAGTTCTGAAAGGCTTTGAAAACCCAAAAAGAAAAAAATTTCCAAAAAAATCCACCATTGTAAAATTGAAAAATAGTAATAATAGAGCTATTATATAAAAATAGTAATAATAAAGCTCTCAAGGTCACTTTTGGAATAGAATATTTTTTTCGTATCCACAGAAAAAAGATTTCTCTTGAAAAACACACTTTTAAAGGCTTAATCCCTATTCGGTATACTACTCTGCTGCTCGGCAAAAACTAAACTATATGAGTAAAATATAAAAATATATTTGTTAATAAAATACAAGTTTCATTGGACAAAAATGTAATCAAGTAATTTGAAAAAGTTATAGTAAAGCATAAGACTTTATTTTAGACTATATATTTTATAGCAAAACACAAAAATAGTGGAATGGAAATAACCTCGGTGTGCTGAATAAGGGTTAAGCTTTGAACCAACTTTTCAACCATTTGAAGAGAAGAAAATTAACACTCTATATCTTTGGAAGTCTTACTCCGATCAATGTGTAGTGAAGAGTATTTTTGAAATGTAATGCTTTCAAAAACAAACAAAAGAAAATTGGCCATTTCATCCCGTGAAAGGACTTTGACCGAGCTTTTTATGATCAATTGTGTTGTGTGTGTGTGTTATTAAATGTTTGCACACAATTGACCGAGAACTGAACCTACATGTTTTATGCTGACTCGGAACGGCTAAATTTCATGTTCTCAACAAGTTTTACATGGCATTATTTACTCTCTGAGGTTTGCCATTGTTCGGTTTGCAGAGAGGTGGTGACCGATCAGAAAAATTTTTTTATTGAAAAAACTTTTGGCCGCAACTGGAGATCGAACTCGGGCTCCGAGCATGCTAGGCCATACACTTAACGTGCATGCCACGGTCACCATGTTATACTTTCAGAAAGTAAAAAAAAATAAATAAAGTCAAAATCTAAAATCCTGCCATCAATTAATTCTCAAGGTCAAACCCGTTGAACAAAATCCAATAGAAAACCTAGAATGCTTGAAGCCTCTATTATTTGCTGTTAACAACAGAAATTTTCAACAACAAATACCACGCCACAGATTAATTCACCCCTTGTGCAAAAAAAAAGTTTTGTCACTGAGTTCTAAAGTATACTTAAATCTTTGATCCTTATTGTATATTGGTCCAAAATTGTGTTTGGGTGCGAAATATTTTTTATTGAAATAACTAAAGCCTTACTTCAATAAAGACTGCACAAGACGACTCCAACTGAATGCAATTTCATAATTATTTTTTTGTTTTTTGACAAAATATTTTCTACAATTTCTGAAACTAAACATTCAGACGGAATATTAGGTCTGTTTCCGTACTCACGTCAAGTGAGATCTTCCATCTTGAGAGAGAATAAGAACAACAAGCAAACTGTCACTTTTTGCCACTCTCTATTACTCGAACTTTACTTGAAAAATTTCTTCGAGCACGAATCTCGAGCTACAAACATCTGATTGTCAAAGTGATAAAAATACATTTTTGGATTTTTTTTTGACAAAAAGTATGCAAATTAATAAAAATAATTAAAACAACCAAAATTAACGCTTACGAAAGTCTTTTAAATTAAAAAACAAAGCAATTAAATTTTATTTGCAAAGCAATTAACTTTTGTGCTTGAAACTTAATTGAAACCATTTCAATACTCTTTGAAAAATTTTCTCATTTTGACAGATAATCAAATTACTCTCTATTCCTCGAATTTTACTTGAAGTGAGAACAGAAACAGACCTATTAAAATTTTCATAACATTTCAAATGTCATTTCTGTACTTTATTGATTTTTTGACAAAATAAAATAAATCTTTAAGATAAAAATGCTCGGTTTTAGTTCAAGTTGTGTATAAATAATAATGTCAGTTCTGAGTATTTTAATATTATAGTCAGTGTATCTTACTTTCTTATTAATGTTGTTTTTCAATTAAGTTTTCTTTCGTACTTTCTTCCGGACTATTTATTTTATTCACATTCAATACGCAATTACAACATAAACATATACAACAACAACAAACACAACAAAAACAACAACAACACATTACTCAATACAACACATTCTAATACAAGCTTTTGTTTATTTTTGTTTTTTTTTATACATTTTTCTTTATATATGTTTTTTGTGTAAATGGTTTATGGTTTCTCGCTTGCAACAGGGCATCTTAGCAGCTGTGCTCTCATCCGTATTGGGCACCAAAGATCCAGAACAAGTTAATTCCATGGCAAAACAAGCTGGAGAGGTAAACAAAATAATACAAAAATTAACAACATATGTACATTTTTTATATATATAAATATATAAGTTCTTTAATAATATGATTTGGCTATTGTAGATGATTAAGCGTTCCGTTCCGTTCGTTTGCTAATATTTATTATCACATCACTTTTATGCTATTCATTTAATGCTCTTATTATGGCATTAACACAATAGATATCATCTTGTCTGGAATAGCCTTAATAAAAATTCAAATTTTCTTTTTTGTCTCTTCCAATTCATTTCAGTTTATTCAAATTGTTATGAATCTGTTGGATGCACTAAAGACGTCATTCTCACATCGTTCATTGGCCGCACGTTCAATAGGCAAACGTGATTCGGTGAGTGACGCCACCGTAGCTGGAATTGCAATGTTGAAGGGTTATGTTCGCACCTACCGCAATGCCGATGAGAAGTGCTTGCAACGTTATATGTGCGAGGCGAATACGGATTGTGTGCGCGAAATTGGCGGCACCAGCATTTTCTGTCAATTGGGATCGTAAGTGTCGAAAGTTCGAACGTAGAATTTCCAATAGCTGAACTTTTTTATTTTATGTTTTTTTTTTCTTTCTTTGTTATTTTGCAGTTATGCCACCAGCTTCGTTCTGGGACGTACCACGGACAGTCAATTCGAGCCAATTTACGATGCTGGCCGCAGAGGGCGCTCCGGCTTCGATTGTAGTCAACTGTATCTGGAGTGCAATGAGGTCTAGGCACGCATGCAAAGGTTGTCTGTCCGCAATCGTGATGTGACAACGCTGGCTGTATTGCTTTCGACTTACACTGTATTTTAGTGAATTATTTTAACTTAATTTTTGTTTAGTTAAGCTTTTAATATTATATTTAAAAAAAAAACACAAAAATTAATATTTATTTTGCGCAACGACAAACAGACAAACTGGTTGGTTTAATGTTGAACACATAATTTAAGTTAAAGTATTCTGCATCATAGACACCTCCTTATAAGTTTGTTTATTAATTTGACAATTAGTTTTAAGTTGGCTTAAATATTTATTTATTATTTATTTATTTATTTATTTATTTATTTATTTATGTACTTGTACAAGCTACAGATAAAAGATATAAAAAAAATGAAGAGTAACGAAAAGCTATAAAATAAAAAAACAAAAAATATATCAAAACCACATGCTTTAAATTGTACAAACGTTAACACTTTTCATCTCAATGACTTTAGTGCTAAAAAGCTTTTTCATTATTGTATAGAAGCCGGCTATGCTCTAAACCACCGCTACCTATCCCAACTGTGAAATTTTTGTGCATTCATATAAAGAGGTCAGTCATGCGCAACGAGAAAAAGAGAGAATATCTGCAAAAAGCTTTTTGCAGCGCATTTCTCCAACTATATGACGTCATGTTGAGGAAAGAAAATCTCCACCACAGCCACATGGTCAGTGACTGTGGTTTAATTATTAAAAAAAAAAACTTTCCCTTCAAACTGTTTTCTATAGAAATTTAAAAGTCCAACGTAAATGTTCAATATCTAAACTTTTGAAAGTGGCACAACTAAGAAAACTTTTAAACAGTGGTTTCGCTTTTCACTTATTCTTCTAAAGTTAACTTAATTAAAAGAAAATCCACAATAGAACTGAATGCAGTTTTAAAAATTTTGTTGGATTAATAAAAAGAGAAAAATAAATACCGGATATATAAGGTATTTTATTTCTAGCCCTTCTTTCATGTATAAATCTGTGTATCGAATTGTGTTTTCGGCCATGTCTACACTCAGAAAAAAGCTTATCGGAATATGATAAAAAAGGCATCATATTTAGAGAAAAATGGTATAGACTTTGCTCCAGAGAATGCTATTCTCTAATTTCGATACTAAAAATTCTCTAAAAATGGTAAAAAGTTTCCATGAACAAGAAAAATATATCGTTTTTTGAGAAAAAACTTTTTATTTTTGAGAAAAGATTTGTTTTTATTGAAGAAAATACTTCTCTTAGTGAATTTTTTATCAAAATATAAGAAAAGTTTTTCATTTTCAATAAATTTTTCTCTATAAATGAGAAATTTTTGTGCGAGAAAAATACTTATCATTATTAGAGACATTGAAATATTTCCATTTCCTAGAAGTAAAGAAATATTTCTTCGAAAATGTGAAAATTTATTCTAATATAAGAAAATTTTATTTGAAAAAGAGAAAATTTCCATATCGAAAATAGAGAAATTTTTTACCGGAGCAAGGTATGTGTTTTTTTCTCAGTGTAGTTAACTTATTTAATTTTTATATTGAGTTTAATTATTTTAACCACAATTACTTAAAATCATGTTTAAGCTGCACTCAGAAAAAAGTTTCTCGGAATATGATAAAAAAAAGGCAAAGACTTTGCTTCAGAGAATGCCTTTCTCTAAATGCTATCCTAACAAATCTTAAATAATGATAAAAATTTTCTATTATAAGGAGATATTTATAAAAATATATCGTTTTTAGAGAAAAATAATTTTTATTTTTGAGAAAACATTTGTTTTTATTGAAGAAAATACTTATCATAGTGAATTTTTTATCAAAATTATAGGAACAATTTTTCATTTTCAATAAATTTTTCTCTTTAAATGAGAATTTTTTTGTGATAGAAAAATATTTATAATTATAAGAGATATTGAAATTTTACCGTTTCCTAGAAGTGAAGATAAGAGACATTGAAATATTACTGTTTCCTAGAAGTGAAGAAATATTTTTTTGGAAAATGTGAAAATTTATTCATATTGAAGATAATTTTATTTGAAAAAGAGAAAATTGCTGTTGTCGAAAATAGAGAATTTTTTTACCGGAGAAAGACCCAGCAAAATTTTTCGTATTGCCTTGATTTGCATTCGATTCTAAAACGCATTATATAAATGTTGGTCACCAATAATGCATTACATTGTATATTACTCGTAATGCAGCAGGTAATGTCATCCCTTTTTGTTTTCGAAATGATTGTACTGTTTTTTAAATAATTGAAATTTTTTGCTTCAAACGTGTCAAATTTTTATAATTTTGAATATGAAAAAAAATGCAAGATTTATGAATGAAATACAGCATAATGTGTTAAATGTAAATATAATACATAAATTAATTAACTGATATATTATATTTATTAAATAAAAGCATTTTTCTCAGTTTAATGAAGAAATTCACAAAATCTTGACTGGTATTTTTGATCTTCCCACTGTTACGAAAAAACCTTCTTTTTCAAAATTTGAATCGCTTTTCTAATTTATGCACAGAAACATCTTGTTCAATATCTTATTTCTTGTTAATAAATAAGTGATTATTGAGAAGAAGTTATTCATTAAGTTTAATAATTGCTTACATAAGTACTCCCATGTCAAGCAAAAGCTTCATCAATTACCTCCAATGACATGCCTGTATTAAAATAATTGGTTCCGTAAGCGAGAGGGTAAGCGATGAATGAAATTTTCTGGATTACTTTTTCGATTACATATAACCGAATATTTTGCTGGGGATATGAGTTTTTTTCTGAGTGTGCATTAAAGTAACTCGGTGATAGTACTACGATAATACCTTCTCTATATAGCCCTCTACTGGAAGAAATTACAGTATACGATTAAAGCAGTACTCCGCTGAAGTACCCCCCGAGACTAGGAAAGTATGACATATCCGAAGGTTGTGTAAGATTATAATATCAACATGGTATGTACGATATGTACGAAATATTGACCAAGAATTGTATGGCATTCTATTGATGTGGCAATTGTTAATTCCTTCATTCGTTATAATGAATGGCTTAATGGAAATATTTTGAACCTGAAGGATTTTCGACTTTCTATTCTAACTGGATTTGTGTAGCACGGAAGAACCTCGGAAAGGTAGACCCAGCGTTGAAATCCCTGTGAGTCACTTCAATAAAAAGGTACCTTTGGAGAAGAGATGGGATCAGGCAGCTCAATACAGCCAATACGGTCCAATTCTAGAAAATGTGCACTATGCAGTTTCAGAGCAGAGCAGTAATGATCAAGATGGTTTTGCTCCACTTGCAATGTTGACCTTTGGTTGAACGACAAAGAAAAAATTGGTTTAAGAGATTTCATAGAATATATATTTTGCCTTTGTACTGATTTTTTATTTTGAGAATGATCTTTATTTTATCTAGTCTGGTGTTTTTCTCTGCTTTGTAGTATCATGGGAGTTACCATTGGTGACACCACTTAAAATCTACTATTTTTATAAATTTTAAAAGTTCTAGCATATTTGATGATTCATATATTCCAATAAATCAATTGAAATTTAAAAAAATTTATCTCTTTTTTCCAGATCTTGAAAAGTTGCCTTGAAAGGGTTTAACAATTATAGCCTACAGGAAGTAAAGTAGAAACGAAAACTATGTTTTTTATATATAAAAAGTACATCACGTGTTAAAAGAAAAAATATTTAAAGAAAAGAACTTTGATAGAATGAAAAATTAAAGTTATTTAAATTGCAGGTTAATTTTCAACGAATTATAATACTGAAATAAAAAGAAAATTTTGTCATTCATCATCATTCTTAAAATGTATTTCAAAATAGTTTTTTTTTAAAGATCTTGGATTTTACAAGCACCTTTATTTTTCATATAGAAGGAATAAAAAAATTGGTTATGAAAACAGAACATTCTCTCTTTTAAGAACTTTTAAACTGTAATCTTGAGCTATCCTTTATGATTTCATTAAAATTGCTTCGAAAAAAAAAAAAAATACAAATAGGGCACTTACGTTCTTTGTATGCTCGTCTATACTCAGATTTCTGCTAAGAAGCTTTATTGGTTCGTCTTAAAAAAACAATAACATCAGACAAAAAACACAGACAACTTATAGCAGCAAAAAAATAGGAATTAAACTTTTCAGAAGAAAAAATATTTAACAACAAAATGATGTAAACATACTTTTAAAGCAATGAAGCAAAAAAAATTTTTAAGCGGAAAATTTAATTTGTTAATCAAAATATCTAACATGCACATTCTTGATATGCATAATTTTTCAAGAAATTCTTAAGAATTCTTCTGGGTTATTTTAGAACTAAAGTCCAAAACACCAATTATGGCCATCATTTAGCAAATATTTAGAGAGAAGAACATTTTTTTATATCCCAGTTCTTAAGATGTAAATAATTTGTTGTTCTTTAAATAATATGGAAAAGGAAAATTTCAGTTCCTTTTATAAAAATCTTCTGGTTCTATAGAAAAAATAAGCAGTCTTATAAAATTTAATGCGGTCTTCTCATTCAAAATCCGTTTTTTGGACCCTTTTTAAAAAAATTCTTATTTGAAAACGCAAAGAATAATTGAAAATTTTTTTTATTTATTGTATTACAAAAGTTTCAAAGTAAATAAAAAAAATTTTTTTTTGCCTCGATACGTGGGCTGTTCAAAAAGTAATGAGACTTCAAAGTTGGTGGTGAAAAAAAGTTGTCGTCACGGCGGCCACGATTCCGGGTCTCCGGAGCGTCTTAAATGAAAAAAAAAAAAACGGGGTTATAATCAGTATAGATGTGATTCTCGGGTGAACCTCAAGCTTAATTTTGGGATTTTTTTTGACAAAATGGCGGCCATTCAAAAAAAAAAATTCAATTTCGGTATTTTTTTTGTAGTTTAGTGTAAAAAAAAAAATAGTAAAAAAATTTTTAAAATTATGATCGAGGTTCACCCGAGAATGGTGACAATTTTGCGTCGATTCCACTTTGTTTCATGAAAATCGGTTCAGTTGAACTGGAGATATCATGGCCGCCAGTTCGAAAAACATGGTTTCGAGATAAACGCGTTTAAAGTTTGAAGTAATTTTCTTCATTGCGAGATAGTGCGTATTCGTATGCGTTTTTGCCAATCGTAATACCCATCAAACCCATAATTTTAAATATGGGTATAAAACGTTTTTACCTAACAATAAACATTTTCAACAGAATTCGGTGGTTATTTTATGCCGCTTCGTTCGAAAATGAGGCGAAAAAAAATAGCTCATTTTGACGAAGACCTTGCTTCACAAAAAAGGCTGTATCTTCTAAAGTATTTTGAATTTCTAAAAATCCTTTTAGGGACATATTCACAACTACCCAAGCTATAAGCTATATATATATAAGCTATATATATATAAAAAGCTACTGTTTTGAGTACTTGAAGATTTTTTCATGAAAAAAATCCACAATTGCAGCTCACTAAGTCATATTCTGTTGAATGAAAATTGTGAATTCAATGAAAATCATTAAGATTTTTCATGCTGAACTAAAGTCGAAAGTTCACAATTTGACAGCAAATTTTAAACATCAAACATTCCAATGTTCAGGTATTGGAACAAAATATAATTTTATCACATATTATTGCATTTTTAACTCTACGTAAAAAAGAACACAAATAAATTATTGCCATGTAAACATATATATAATTGTCACTCATTAGAAAAAGGCTTAAAATCTGTCTTGAACATTGGTGGTCAGGAGATGACGGACTGTGTACTATAAAATCCTTAAATCTGAACATTCAGTTCTTATTCTTAGAAAAATTGCATTTCTATATAAATGCAGGTTTCTCTCTAAAAAACATGACAATAAAACAACACTGACTTTTTATTTATATTCGTTAAACTATGCTCACCTGCCTTGGACACATTCCAGAAACTGTCATAAAATGCAGGTCACAGAGATGAAGACTTGAAAACAAGTTAACAATGGAAAAGTAATTTGTAAAAAAATTATCTCAAGTAATTTGGGTGCTGCTGAAGACAATTGTTACTGACAGCTGGCAGCAAAACAACGCTGGAATTCAAAAAGCATGCAATTTAATTAATGAATGCAGGAGAGCGTGTTGAGTAAAAAAAAGCATGGTTGTGCACGTAGCTAGTGGTTTGAATAACCATCCCGTAGTTAGATTGTTTTGTGCAAATGAAGTTGCGTCTAAGTATTTTTTTTTTTTTTTTACTGTTAGAAACTGCTGTCGCCACTTATACGCTTCTCCACCTTCAAGTGCTCTTGGCAAGTCATAACTTAAATCATTTCAGTGCAACTAACTTTTGTTTTAATTTGTCGTTTTGTAAGTAGTAATAAATTTCGCAAATGTTTTCTTAACTGCTTCAACAGGCAGAAAATTATGCCTATCTCTAACATAGCCAGCATAAGCTTTTTGCCAAGAGCTTGGCTCATTTTTGTCTCAACAAATACTAATTCATTTATGCAGATGTTCTACTCTTAACCCTGCTCTGGTTTTAAAAATTATCTTTATATAAATATGTGACATTTATTTTTCTTCCATTCCAAAACACAAGAACACATTGAATATTTCTAAAGTTTTTCTAAACATAAATTTAAGTTTATTATAATTATAAATTTTATGTCAAGATTATTAGAAGTTTAAGTCTAGTTTGTTTAAAATTATCAAAAGCGTATCGGCGGCGGTAATTTTCATTTTTCTATCAGTGTATTTTGATGGCATGGTACGTGCGCGGCCGGCCATTTTATGCAAATGTTTGAAACAATTTTAGTCTATTTTTTTTGCCGCACATGAGCCAAAACCTGAAATGACTTCAACGCCTTGCCAAGCAGTCATGCCATGCCGTCAGTCGCAAATGTTAGTCCAGAACAAAGTTTTGATTAATTTTCTAGCTTAGTTTCAGCTGCCGTGAAAATTAAAAATTAGATTCAACTATTGTTCTTTCCAAACGCTTTGACAGTAACTGAATCGTCATTGAAAAAATTTTTTTTTAATATGAGAAATTTTTATAGGTTATTTACGGTAATAAAGAGTTTGGGTTTTATAAACAACCTATTAACTTTCTTCTCTGTTATGTTTAATTCACAATTTATATGAAAAAAGCTTTACATGAAAATATATAAATATTTATATTTTCTGATATTTGAATATTACTTTATGGAAAAGACGGATAATTTTACAAAACTTAATATAGTGTAGTCGATTCTAGGATTCTTCATGGTCTTCAGATGATTATTTTCATCCCATTTTTCGGAAAACAGCAAACTAATGACATAAAATAAGATTATTAATTTTCATAAAAGAAAATTAACTTATTAAAAAATAAATTTATTCTTATAAAAAATGTAATCTGGAAAGATGGAAAGAATATTGTTTAAGATATTTTTATAATTTCATATTAAAGTAGAACTTTTTATATAAAACTTTTATTCGATACAGCTGGCATGTTACTGATGTTAAAATCGTTGCATCAGCGTCTTCGGACATAGTCTTCTAACAAATTTTAATGCCTAAAAATATACTTTACTCTTTAAGGTTGCTATACTTTCATGACTATAACGATTTAAATGTATTTGCTATAATTAATGATTTGAAGAAATATTCATGAGCACCATTAAAATGAAATTTGTGGTTGAGAACTTAGGAACACCCTGCTTTTTGTTACTTTGAAAATAAATAAACTATTGAATATGATGTTTGTTTTTAAACATGGTAAAAGAAGGTTAAAACTTTCATTTTCAGCTTCTTCCATTTTTATATTTGCAAAATAACTGGAAGCCGACGATCAACTGTTTATGGCACTTTAAAAATCACGTTCGATAAACTTATCATTGGGATACTTCAAATTATTACACTTTTTTAGAGTTTTTATATAAGACAATAACAAATTTGAAAATTGAATTGAAAAAAAGTGGTATTAATACGACGGGCTGTTTTTAACCGCACTGAAAAACACGCAATTGTGAATACCATTTATGTAAAGAAATACAAATTCAGTCGTTGAGATTCGTAACGATGTCAAAAGCAAGAATATTTTCTTAAATTTTTAAATTGACCTAAAATGGCTTTTACAATTAAAAATAATAAAATATATATGGGACATTCAACGTTGAATATGAGACACCTCTAAGTCTAGAATACATTAAATTAAAAAGCAATTGTGTAAGTGTTTTATTAAATGTTTGCACACAATTGACCGAGAACTGGACCTATATGGCTTATGCCAACTTCGAACGGCTAAAGTTCAGGTTCTCAAGAAGCTTAACATGGAATTATTTACTCTTTGAGGTTTGCCATTGTCTCAAGAAAGGTGGTGATCGATCAAAAAAATTTTTTTAATAAAAAAACTTTTCGCCGCGACTGTGGATCGAACTTGGGCTCCGAGCATGCTAAGCCACACACTTAACCTGCATGTAACGGTCAAAACAACAAACTTTTAAGACTAGCGTCCGTATAATTAATTTTTGTTGGTTTCTGGCTAATATTTTTGTCAAAGTTTGTTTAAAAAAAATTTAAAAGTTTAAAGAAATTCTTGGCTTTTATACCCTAAACCTGAAAGGTCAGGGTATATTAACTTTGTGCAAACTTTTGTAACGCATAGAACGAAGAGAGTCCGGTATAGAAAAGTGTATATATTCTTGATCAGCGTCACCACGTGAGTCGAGTTATTCGTATTCGTCCGTCCGCCTGTGTGTTGTCCGTAAACACAGGGTAAGAAGAAAGAGTTGAGATAATTGGATGAAACTCGATACACATGGTCACATGAACCCAAGGATCTGCAATATTGAATATATTTGGAAACCGCCCACGGACACGCCTTCCTCCCATACAACGCAATAATTGAAAACTGCAAAAATAAGTTCTTAATAAGCCTACACTCAGAAAAATATCAACTGTAATATTAACAGTCGGCCACTGTTATTTCAAAACACTGTTCGATTAAATGATTTGCGTTTAGGTAAACAATTTTCTTTGTTGAATGAACGTTTCAAAGCATTTTTGTGCTGTTAAAATCATCTGTTGAAATATATTTGTGTTTTTGTTGAATTGTCTTTTTTTCCTAAGCAATAGTTTTAAGATGTGTTTTGCTATATTTATATTATCGTTGCCAATAGCTCAGTTGAAGTGCACTAGACTGTCATGCGGTGGACGTGGGTTCGAACCCTAGCTGTGTAAATATCAAAAATTGTAATTTAATAATTGAAATAATAATAATTCTGTTTCTTTGATAGTTTGGTCAAAAATAACCTTCAAAATAAAATGCTTACAATATTGCAAAAAAAAAAAAATTGGAAATTTCATTTTTTATTTAAAAAAAATATTTTAAATAAAAACAAATATTTTGTTGGCCTTGCCGGATTTGAACCGTGGACACTCGAGTACTAGACGCACACGTCAGTACACTCGGCCATACTTGAACTTTCAAAACAGTGATAAAATTTCAATAAATAAGTTTTTATACGGGTTTCGTGTTCTATAGACCAACAGTCAATCGACTGTTGATTTGAAAGTTTCATTTGTTGGATGGTATTTAACAGTGAAATCTGTTATTTCAAGCCATGATTTGTTTGATAAAACAGCATTTTTTCTCTGAGTGTATAACAATAAAATTTGGTTTGTATGTATTTTGTATCAACACATAGATGTCTTCGAAAAATGGGTGTCATCCGCTCACGGACACGCCCATCTCCCATACAATTAATTATACAGTTAATAAATAAACCTCTGTTTAACCTACTCAATAAAAAAGATTATGTTTGTCATAGAGAGATCAAATTTAGTATGCATATATTTTATACCAAAATTAAGGTGTGTTAAAAAATTGGTAATCCGTCCATGAACACGCCCACCTCCCATAGCGAAAGCACAATAAGGGCATTAACTGTGAGCTACAGGAATAAAACTTGGTATGTGTAAATTTTTCATCAACATTTAAATGTATATAAAATATAGGCTTTATGCGACCACGGACACGCCCATTTTCAATAATATTATTTTATTTTGCAAAAGTAAGTTAAGGGTATTTCCTAGTCGGCCTTGAACGACTTCAGGCTGTCTTTACTTGTTGTTATCTTAGATGTGAATTTCTGAATCTTCTTTATAGTCAAAAAACTTAAATATTTTTTACTCTTTTAAATTTTACTTAAAAGTCAATTTTTACCAAGGCGATTTTTAAATTTGTATAACTTCAAACAAGGCATTGTATGCAAAGAATTTTTATGGAAAAATTGACAAAATAAAGTTTGCCAAATTTAAAATTCACCAGAAAATAAAAAAAAAATGGCCAAAACATACTTAATCAAAAAAATTAAAAGTGCGTTCGTTAGTCAAAAAAGTAGACTTTTTGAGTTAGATACATTCTGACCTCAGAGGCATTTCGGTTGAAGTGGAATGATCGTTAAGAAATTACAAAAAATTAAATTAATTTATCTTATACGTGCTTAAAATGAATGAATGCCAAAGATGTATTATCATATCATGGCAAATTATCAGATGTATCAATATTAAAATGTTTTGTAATAGCAAAAGCTGAATGTTTTTTTAATATAGGTTTTTGACCTTGTTATATTGATGTACTATACTTCATGATTTATTCCATGTCGGAGTTACTGTGACCTGACGACTCAGGTCGGAGTTATCGCAACCTGACGACACAAGTCGAATAACGAAAAATTCAAAAATTTAATTTCGACACATTTCTGTTCCTTTGTTTGATATGTCGTTTGAAAACAATATTAGTTTGTGCTTCTCCTGAAAATTTTGAACAATCAGAGCTGTGTGGCTTTTATTGCTTAGGAGCAATATGCATGTGATACATTTTCAATAACAATTTTCAATAATTATAAATTTGAAAATTGAGTTTGTGCATTTGTATGTAATAATTTTGACTTTTTTTCGCCAATTTACAGGAAATTCCATACACGTGATGCACATCCTTTTTTTATGTTATCATTAATTCATTCAAATTTCAGTTCATTTTCATAATAATAATCTTATGCAGCTTCTGTGTACGAGAGTCAATGTATGTATTACTTATGTATATTTTATTCCTGTTGCATTTAAAAACATGCAAAATAAATATGGATTATAAATAAAACAAATGTGTACAATAATACAAATACATGAAAGCATTATCTCGGCTCAGTATCAACATAGGCTGCCGATAACGGAAGTAATAAAGCATATTTTGCATGCATTATATTGTTGTACGTTTTACACTGCACTAATTTTTTATGTAGCTTAAATATCTACAATTTTGATTTTTATTTTGATTCTATAATTAAGATATACAGTCTCAGTTACATAGGCTCAACACCAATTTTGCCAAATCAAGCGGTTATTTGTAGCGGATTGAAGACGATTCTGATTTGAAGAAACTCTTCAATTCAGTACCCGATGTTGCTCGGCTTTATACCATGTATTGTAGTGAATTTACAAATTTTTCTTTTGAGTGTATTTTTTTGTAAATATAACACTGATATTATCGATACATAACTGAGCACGTGCGTGGTGGTGAGTAAGTAAATGCACACTTAGCAACCCAGTTGGAATATAAGGTTAAATAATGTCTTGTCAGAGTTTTTGGACTAAAGACAATTGTATGTATTCATATAACTTATAAGATAAAATGATTTGCATTAAACTGGTATGTAATTTCAAGATTCTTAAAAATGTGGATTTTGTAAACGGAGTGGCGGATGGAGTGATGCTAGATCTAGCGTAATTAGTTGACACTGATGAAGTCATGGGTTGAAATACTTGGTTCAGCCTTTGTTCTTCGCTATAACCTATCCTTATTTCTTAACGATCTTATAATTTTATTGAAGTAGATTCGTAAGAAAATATAAACAAATATGATATTCGATATTAGCTTAAAGCCATTGTAATTATTAAACGAGATATGATTGCTTCATTGATAACCTTCCCAAACGAAAATTTATGAAAAAGGTGCCATTTTCGAGCTGGGGCTTACTTTCAGTGCGAAAATGTTATTGTTAATTTTAATGTTTTGCCAATGCAATATGTTAAGTTATTATTTTTTCAGCATGTACAATAATAACACAACCAGCTTTAAATAATCTGATTAATTTTTTTATAACAAATTGCATAATCGATAACTTTTTATTAAGAAAAAAATGCTGGTATTATAATGAATGAATTGCTTTATTGTTTTACGCAGTGCGTAAATTAAATGTTGGAAAATTCAATTTATAACACGTTCTTTTTGGCCATTTCCGGTTTAACAGCGTTAAAAATAAATTGTGTAAAAAAATATAAGAGGCTTATTTTAGAACTGATATGTGAATAATATGACAAACAACAATAATTAACTTAAAATAAAAGTGCATATGACACAACAAACTTGAATTTGTCTCTCTACAATTAAACCAAAGAATTGTTTTGGTTTTTAAACAACTAACTGGATATTATCAATACATGACAACTAAGATCTTATCTATAACTTATGTTTTACGAGCTAACAGTGAACTTTCTGCTACACAGTATTAAAATTTATCCTTAATTTGATAATGTTGACTAAAGGCCGTTTAGTATAAAATAATTTAATTTTTATATTATGTTGCTAATTCGATTGTAAATACAGAAATGTTATTTATTATAAAAATAAGGAAAGTAAAGAGTCCTCACACCTCGCCTGAAGTAAATACAAGCAGGTTGACCCAAAATACCAATAAAAACAGAAAGCAATGTTTTATTGGCAGGTAATAGTACATAAAAGTCCGCTTTAATTTAAATCCTAACTGATCCTTTCTTTTCAAGATAAGTGGATTTCTGCTTTTTCTTAATTTTTCATCATAATTAAGCGGTATTATTTCTTGGATGAGCTATTGCCCCCATGAGATGAAAAGTATCGAAAGCCTGAGTGCAGGACTTTAATTCGCTAAAAACATTTCTCCACCTGGCTCTTTATCCCCCGGAACCACCGTTAAGTACAGTTATTTCGAGAACAGAATATTAGTATATGACACAAGAGAGGCAGTAAACGAACATAGGGTCACTGGAGGAGTACCTCAAGGATCGATACTAGGACCTCTCCTGTGGAACGTCATGATGGGGTGCTAAAAATCCAAAAACAGCCGGATGTTGAGATAATAGGATATGCAGATGATATCGCGATATTGGTGGTAGCCAAGAGGCTAGAGACCATTAGTTACAAATGCAGCGAGACAATTGCGGATGTCAAAATGTGCTTAGAGTGAACTGGATTAGAACTGGCCGACCACAAGACTGAAGCAGTTTTAATAAGTAGCCGTAAAAAATTGAGAGCATGCACAGAGGGAAAAACCTATGGACTCAATACATAAATTTATGTACTCATCGCATAGTTTTCTGCACACAAAAATTTTACATTTTTCATGTATTGAGTACATGTTGAAATCTTTATTGACTACATAATGCTTTCAAGCGGTTATGTAGTCAATAAAGAATTTTATGTACTCAACGCAAACTGTTACAAATAATTTTATGTAATGAGTAAAGATCTTATGTACGTATTACATAAATTATTGACTCAGTACATACATAATTTACTCATTACATATTTGGAGTACATAATTCTATGCAATGAGTACATACATTATTTACTCATTACATATTTTAAATGCATAATTTTATGTAATGAGTACATACATAATTTACTCATTACATATTTTTAGTGCATACATTTATATAATGAGTACATACATCATTTACTCATTACATATGTTAAAAACATAATTTTATGCAATGAGTACATGCATAATGTATTCATTATATATTTTTTGTTCATAATTCCATGTATTGAATATATACACAATTCATGCCTGTGCCTAAAGCACCCTCTCAACAAATGCAATAAATAATTTTATAAAGAAATGACTAGATTTCACAAAATAATTGGCAATTACTTATAGAAACCCAGCCATTTAATTCTTATCCAATCATCGCTTTTGTTCTAGAGTACAGTGGATGAACTCATTCCCGCTCTGATTTTCTAGAGGCTTTAGAGGTGTTGCTTATTTGAAAATCAAGAAACGAATGACATAAAATAGCAAAATCGTGTGCCGTTGTGCAACAGATACGTGTACTGAGTCCATATGTTATGTACTGAATAAATGTGTCACTTCAATCGTATAAGGGGGACGTGTACTGAGTCTATATTTTATGTATTGAGTAAAGTTTTTGTAAAAAATTACATAACACGTTGATTGAGTACACGTTGCTTGTATCTATTGAAGTCTGCTATGTATTCAACACATAACATGATGTATTGAATACATTTTTTATTCATTTTAAAAAGTGAATAAATTGATATGTAGTCAGTACACGCTCCCTTTACTCAGTAATTACTGCTCTTGTTGCGTTCTCATACAAGTTGAAGTGCATAGATTTTACATAGCTGTCTCTGTACTGACTACATAACTTTTTCCCTTAGTGTGCAAATAAAAGTGATATAATAATTGCATGCAATTAAATTATGGCATGCTATTTTTTGCTATAAAAAAGCTTGGTTAACAAATATATCTTAATATTTTTTCAATCAAGGGCCTTCTTTTTAAGAAAAAAGCTGAGCAAAATATAAATATTTTATATCATGCGATAAAAAATAATTTTATTTCTAAATTACAAAGCAGTCATCTAAAAATTTTAATTCACGCAATAAAAATTTTTACACATTGAAGTCATCTCACATGATAGTTTTTTCGAACTTAAATAGGTTGTCAAAGTGAAATGTGAATGTAACAAAGTTTTGTCTCATGCAATACATTTTTAAGAAGCGTGAAATATTTTTATATGTGAGCAAAAAAAATTTCAAACAAAATGAAAAAAAATATTAAACACAACAAATTAAAAATAAAAAAACTATTGCATGCAATAATATTATGGCGTGCAATTTAATGCTTTAAACAAGCTTGGCAAACAAGCAGAATTTGATATTTTTTCAAACGAACTTAGAGTGACTTAATTATGAGAAAAAACCGAGCAAAATAAAAAAGGAAAAATTTTATATCATGCGATAAAACTAATTTGATTTCGAAAGTACAAAGCAAATTAAAAATAAAAATTTTAATTCATGCAATAATAATTTCAAATATTGAATTTTTCTCGCATGATTGTTTGTTATTACTTAAATAAGTAATATAAGGGAAAAAAATTTCACATAAATTTTAAAATCATAATCAAAAAAGACATAAATCATGTCGTGAAATTCTTTGCTATTAAAAAGCTTCGATTGACTTATTTTTAGGAAAAAAACTGAGCAAAATAAAAAACGAAAATATGTATATTTTCAAAGGAAGTTTTGTCTCATGCAATATATTTTCTAGTAGCGTCATATTTTTGTGCAAAAAGAATTTCACATAAATTGAAAAATATTAAATAAAATTAAAACTTAAATAAAAAACTGGTGCATGTAATAAAATTATGGCGTGCGATTTTATTCTGTAAAAGTCTTGGTTAACAAACAAAGCTTGATATTTTGTCAATCAAGCTTTGAGTGAGTTGCTTTTTAAGAAAAAAACGAGCAAAATAAAATAGGAACAATTTTTTATCATGCGATAAAAACGAATTTTATTTCGAAAGTACAAAGCAGTTATTTAAAAATTTTAATTCATGCAATAATAATTTCACATATTGAACTTTTCTCGCATGATAGTTTTTTTCTAACTAAAAAATAGAGTTAAATGAATTCATACAATTATAATTTCACATATTGAATTTTTCTCGCATGATAGGCAGGTAATAACCTACAATCCACACTAAAACCATCTTGGTGTCCTACTGGACCACCGCCTAAATTTGAAGGATCATCTTCACTACGCAGGTAGAAAGGCAATGAACGCGAGCGCAGCTCTATCGAGACTTATGGCAAATGCCGGAGGTGCCAAGTCAACATCGGAGGAAAATACTGGCAAAGGTCAACACAGCAGTCGTAATGTTTACAGTACCAGCGTGGACAGCAGCAACAACCTACAAGTCCTACATGAGAGCAGTTTACACAACGCCTAGACTTACTTCATTAAGAGTATCCAGTGCCTTCAAAACAGTATCTGACGAGCAGTCAACGTTATTGCTGCAAGAATGTCTGTTGAATTTGCTGTAACACAAGCAGGAGCACTGCGGAAGGCAACGACCACCAGTGAAAAAAAAAAAGAGATACGCGAAAACGTTATGAGATCACTCTCTTATTAGGAACGCTAGGAACGGTCGACCAAGGGCAGATGGACCTACGAACTTATCCACAACATTAAAACATGGATAAGAAGGCGTCACGGTGAGGTTAACCACCACATGACGCAATCATGTTCTTATTCAGCTTTCATTCCATGGCTGTTTCCGACAATATCTGTACAGATATAAATATGTTGACAATGCATTGTGCGTATACTGCAACAACAAAGCGGAGAATGCAAAACATGTAGTGACAGACTGCACGCGTTTCCAAGCAGAAACTCCAGAGCTAGTACATAGTACGCAATATACCAGATCACCGCAGATCGTGCAATATATGCTAACTTCGGCAGAAGCTTGGGACAGTCAGCTACATAATCACGTTCATCGTGCAAAAAGTTCGAGCTGTTGAGATGTCTAGTAGAATAGAAGAACGGTACAGGCCAGTGTAGATCAGATTAGAATGGGTTTCTATACTAGAGTGCATTGCAATCCTACATGGAAAATAGAAGTGGCTTATAGATTTAGCGACAAACACTAACGACAGATGACAAGGGAGCGATAGATTCTCTGTCCACCTGCCAAAGCAATACCGATAGTTGGGATTAACGGACCTGGTGGGGAGGTGTTTTTAACGGATTAAAGTTTCACACTCAAGCTTTTGATGCTTTTCAACTACAGGGACAAAAAAATAAATACATATATACACCACACACACACACACACACACACACACACACACACACACACACACACACACACATTTACATTCTTAAAAAAAAGTGCAGTATTTAATTATGCTACATCTTAAAATCTTATTACTTTAAGCATTGTTAAATGCAACTCCATACATCCTTAACTAATTTTTGTTTTAAGGCAAATCTTGAAACTTTAATTTTGCTAATTTTAATCTAAGCCTTAAAAAGTCCTGTATTTGAAGGCCATCTCAACGGCGAAATTTTGGTTTTTATTTAATCTCTATAACATTTTTTTTCTATATGAAAATAAGGAAATAAGTATTTTATATCGAAATATTTCACTTACCAATGCTCGAAGGTCAAATTCTTGTTGCTTCATGCATTAACTAAGTATTTGTCAAGAGCAACTGCACGCTAAAAGTTTTGATACGATGATAATAAGCTGGCTTAAACACTCTCCAACAACTTTTGTTGTTTTATGTGAGAAAAGTGTTGCTACTTTTACCATCCCACATAATAAACTTTTTGCAAAGCAGTCAGATTTCTTGGTATTTTTCTCATACTTTCTGCTTTTATTTCAGCTATTTAGTCTTTTGTAAACCCAACATTATTCCAATGAATTCCATACAAATTCCTAATCATCTTCAGCAGGTGTTCACAAATTCCACAAAATAATTATGAAATATGTAGGCTTATTATTGGTGGTCATGGCTAAGAGCTTATTGATGTGTAATCCGAAGACAACCATGCTTGTTCATATAAATTTATGTTTTTATATGATGGAAAGATAAAAATGTATATTCAATTTATTTATCTTTTGCCAAACACTTTTCTGTTGAAGGCTCTGCCTTAACAAAGTTTTATATGGTTATGAATACATGTATTAATAGGCTCATTTATGCCAGATTCTGTATACGTACTTCTTAATCATTAACAAAACTTTTATTAAAGCAAAACTGTATTAATTAGTATCTTATGTATTGATTTTATTTACTTAACAGTTTGTTGAGTTTTCCTTATTTTCTTTGCTTTTGCTGTTTCGTTTTATTTTGTGCAGGTGCTTCTCTTATATTTGAATGTACGTGTGTATTTGTTTGGAAGTTGTGATTTCTATCTGACACACATATCTAACAGTACAATGAGTTGTTGCCGAGAATTTCTTTGATTTTTGCTAGTATAAAAATGGTAGAAATTATTTTCTTTATAAAACTACTTGTTGCTTTTCTATACGTTTATATGTAGGTGGGGGACTGTCACGTAGGTTGAGACGGGTTTTGTTTTTTAGCCATAACTTTTTACTCAAAAGTGATAGCTAAATAACTAGTTGGATTGTTTCAAGACAAAAAAGTTATGACCAATTTTCTGAACACATAATTTTTTGGCCCAAAAAAATTTGTCACGTAGGTTGAGACACTAAATGTAATTGAATGTGGGTTAGACAAAATAAAGCGTATACTCCAGATTTCAAGTGTTTATTGTTTATTCAATCATTTGGAAGGCCTCAGCCACAAGAAATATTAAAAAAAGTAAAACAAATTGATTTTTTATCATTCGGCATCAGGCCGATAAGAGGTCGGCATCAGAATCGCAATTCTGGCAAGTGAAATAGCTTCGTGATATGTTAACACATTTCTGATATGTGTGATATATGTGTGATATATATGTGTATATGTGAATAGCTATGTGATATGTTAATTGCATTTCTGAACACAAACAATCATCAAATGACGTTTCTAAACGTTTTTCTATAGCATTGCAAAGTGTCTCAACCTACGTGACTAAAGAGTCTCAACCTGCGTGATTCGCCGCCATTCTGACATGACGCAATATTTTTTTTTTCATCACAAGAAATGTTCGAAATCACTCCGAATATTAAAATAGACTTAAAACTGTAGTGTTAATGTAATGCTCACCTTTTATAGAGACTGGAATATATTCACTTTTTTTACGTTGCAAAAAATTCGAAAAACACTTTTTTTTAATTTTTTTTCGTTTGGTCTGGTTCACAAACAAGGAGTATGAGAAAACACGTCTATATACTATGAAAAGTTTGCTACGAATGATACAACAACTTTAGAGTATGAATAACATGGCTGACAGCTGTTATTTAAAAAAAAATGGGGGTGTCTCATCCTACGTGCCGTCTCAACCTACGTGACAGTCCCCTATATAAAGTTTTCTATATATAAAAAAATTGCAATTTTTTAAATATAAAAACAGTATTCAGATTTGTTTGAAGTTTTGTTAATTAAGTTGTGATAATTTTTTTAATAATTTCTAAATTCAGTGAAATTTTGATCTTTTGAAATTTGTAGTGTAGTGCATATGTCATTGATGTATCGATAAAACCGCTTTATCAGTAGTGAAATTACTTATAACTTCACGAAACCCATAGATTGCAATTGGTTCAACAGTTGTATTAGTCTAAGCCAATCCATAGATAAGGTTAGATTAATCTGTCTGTCGCTCTTTGAAGTCTCACATAGACCATACTGTCGTTAGAGTTGCCAGTGGTTGAAAGTCTTTAAGAAATTAGTTCAAATCTTTAAAGATTTGCATAGAATTCGCAAATTTTAGAAGCAATTCTAGAGGAATTTTGGCTTCATCTTTTAATGACGACATCATCGTTGAGCCAAAGTGTTTAAGTCTTTATGTTAGTAAGAGGCGACATGTGCATAGTAGGTGCTCCAGGGTTTCTTGGTCACCTAGTTTCTTGGACTTTCTGTACTTACTTTTGGACTTACTTTCTTTTAATTCCTGCAATTAAGTTCCAAACATAGAATAGTTTCGAGAGCTTTCCTGTCGTTGAGTCTTTTCCAAGAGTTTGAGGCATGAGTCTTTTTCTACGATGACTCCGTAGAGAGAATTAGACGAACTACCGATGCATAGAATGGCACAAAGTGCTGCTCAGCATCTACTAGGATGCGCATTGAGTTTCCACGTTTGTTTGTTGTCGATTACAACTCCCAGATATTATGTGTCAGTTTTCGGGATAAGTCGAGTGTCGTTTATTCTTGATGTTATCTTGCGGTTATTCGTAAAGAAGACCAGATCCGTTTTCTCTGTGTTGATACTAAGACCGACTGAGTTCGATCATTTAAGTATCTCGTTAAATGTGTGCGCCATAAAAGAGCTTAATGTCGAAAGATATTTTTCGACTATAATTTTGCCTATATCGTCCTATAATTAGCTGTTATTTGGGGCTATACCTTCAAGGTTTTTGAGTAGTACGTAAACAACTTCATTCCTTAGTAGGGGTGAGAGAACTCCTCCTTGTGATATCCCCTTACTCACTTCTCTTTCTATGGTTGTAGAGAGCCACTTGGCTCGGACCCATCTACAAATAAGTGAGTTGTTTATCCAGAAGTCCATTCCTGGTGCACGTAATACTTTAAGGTAGGTGCAGTTGATTCATAGTTGAGTGTACCTGAGATGTGTAGAAACGTACCTTATGCGAGTTCTTTATGGTGGAGCACTTTTTCTGTATGTACTCTTATGCAGTGTGAACTCGACCGATTCTTCTTTCGTTTCTATTGGTTCTATTGGTAGCAGCGGTTGGTTTGTACCGCTCCTTATCTGTAGTTCTAACAATTTTTTGATAGGTTTTGAATAAAAATAATGTTAGGCATATGGAGCGTGGTGACCGTGGCATGCAGGTTAAGTGTGTAGCTTAACATGCTTGGAGCCCAATTTCGATCCCCAGCCGGGGCGAAAAGTTTTTTTTAATAAAAAATTTTTCTGATCGGTCACCTCTGCCTCTCTGCAGACAATGGCAAACCTCAGAGAGTAAATAATGCCTTGTAAAGCTTCTTGAGAACATGAACTTTAGCCGTTCGGAGTCGGCATAAAACATGTAGGTCCAGTTCTCGGTCAATTGTGTGCAAACATTTAATAACACATACAACACAATTGATCATAATAAGCTTGGTCAAAGTCCTTTCAAGGGCTGAAATGGCTAATTTGTTTCTTTTTTTTTAAGCATATGTAGCTATCTTTTATAGAGGTTCACTTCTTTTATTAAATAAGGTAGTAGCACAAGTTTATATAGTTCAAATAACAGGTATTTCTAGTAATTTTAAGTCAAATGGTTTAACTTTGTAAAATTTTATTATTTGAGTAGCAAGAACTTCAATATCCAACCAATTTTATACTTAAATCGCAGCTAGCGATTTAAAGCGAAAATATAAAGCATTTTATGTTTAGAATATAGAAACTGCTGTTGGACATGTATGAAACTGCTAGATGTCATCAATATCAAGTATAAAGAATGACACACAAAATTCGAATTTTAACCAAAAACCTTGTGACTTTGCATGAAACATAAACATACATACATATGCATGCTAAAACATTCATGTGTACCTGTATTCAAGTGTCTCTTTATTGACGGTTTGTTGAAAAGTGAGAGAAAATGTGCCAGTGTAGTGCTGTTGTATGCTAAATATAAAATTTCTGCATTTCAAATCATCCCAGCAAGAAACATGTCTTGCATGTTACATGGAATGGATGGCAATAGGTTATGCTTGTATGATATAACTGTATAATAATATGAATACTCAGTCATTTTTTGGAATTTTGAGTTTGATCGATATCGAAATTGAAATGGACTTAAAATGTTCTGACATTCAATTCCAATTTACTTTTTCAAACCTTACATTATTACGAAATTGAGTTTTTCCACAGTTCGAATACATAAATCTTTACTCGGGTTTGAATTGGCCAGCTTGAATCAGGCTGATTTTAAATGAACTAAAACAATGTTTATATATATTTTTTAAATTAAAAAAATCTTTACATCATGAACATATCCTTACACCCAGTTGAAAAACGAAATTTATTTTATTAAATAAATATTAATTTGGAATATAATTATTGCATATTTTACAGCAAATATAACAAATAAACTAGGGCTCATTTAACACAAAACAGACAAAATGGACGATTTAAACATTGTTGAACAAAACTAAAAATGAAATATTAAATGTAGGTACTTGTAATAATAATATTGTATTTGGGCTGTTTTGGTCAATTTGTTGTTAAATGTTAAATAATTAAAAACTTCATTAACATTATTTTTTCCAACATTTTTTAGGTCACTTTCCTTGATCATCAGGCGATGTTATTTATTAAAAAAATTTAAGTAAAGAACATGAAGTAGTTTTAAAATTATTTTATAAATTAACACAAGCATTGCAAAAATGTTAAAAATTTTACGAATCAATTTTTTTTATGTATGTAGTTATTTTCAAGCTGGCATTCAAGCTGGCATTCAAGTTGGCTTTTAAAGTAAATATCACGCATGGGCATTTCCACAGAATGGTCTACCGGCACCGAAAAAAAAAAGTTGAATAAACAAATAATTTGTTGTTATTATTTATAATAAATGGTTGAATTTTTAGAATTTACTGCATTTACAACTTTGTTAAGTTTTTATTCTGAGAAAAAAAGCCTGATATCTGAGAAATATGTTTTTCTTGCTTTTAGCTGCTTTTAAGCGCTTTTTCTCTTTAGTATTTTTCGTTTTTTTATTAATGTTATGATTGCACTCTTCTTATAAAATCCATCTATCAACTACAAATAAACAATAAAAAATAAAAATATACCAAACAAACTTAATAATAATAATAATATTACTATTCAAATGTCGCGTTCTTGGTCCTAAATCATCATTTGTTATCAGAACTTCGTGATCGTGCTAAGCAAGAAGGTAATGCAATATTTAGCTGAAATTAATTTAACTAATTCTTATAACAAACGTGATGAGAAAATATGTCACGTGCTAGATGTCGCGTTCGCGATCAGGCCTAAGTTCAATAAAAAAAACTAATGAAAATATGTCAAAATGACAATTATTTCTTGAAAGCTACATTAATTTTCATTAATTTACGATTCATCGCTTAAAAATATTATGCTGAGTTTCGCAGATATCTGCATTTTTCTAGATGCTGTCGAAAACGAGTTTTTTGTTGCCATGTTTTTTGCTTATATTTTGGCAACATGAAATCTAGAGAACCTAACTTTTTTTCTAAATATAGTGCTAATAAAATGCTATCGAAAACTTGAAAAAAAAAATAGAATTTGTTTTGAGTTTTCTTTATTATTTTGCTCCACAAAGGCGTACGAATGTCGCGTTCGCGACGATGGAAATGCCCATATTTCTTTTGAAAAAACATGAAAATTTATGAATGCAGGAGCTTTAAAGAACTCATAAGCATTGAAATGTAAAACAATTTCTAAAAACCTTAAATTTTAAATTTTTGAGAATTTTTGAGAATGAAAAATCTATATTTCGAAGAACGCAGTATTTGTATTCATGTAAACTGTAATTTTTACTCAATTTTGATTCAAGCTGGTTTGATTCAGATTTGTTTGTGTTTTTTTTGTGAGACGGACGGACGGACGGACGGACGTAAATAAATAGCTTTACTCACGAGGTGACGCTGATCAAGCATATATATACTTTTCTATACCGGACTCGCTTCGTTCTATGCGTTACAAACGTTTGCACAGAGTTAATATACCCTCACCTTTCAGGTTTAGGGTATAATGAAATGAAAAAAATCCTGTGAAGTACTACTTAAAATTAATTAACACTACCCAAAACCTGTTACTTTGCTTAAATTAGGAAATTTTAAACATTAGCACTGTATCTGAAAGTGTAACATGGTGAACAAGCAATTTTGTACTTTTAACATTTTTTCTTCTGGGTATGTAAGTGTGGTCGTCAAGCTCCACCTGCTGCACTGCACTCGACAGTCTTTCTTTTGCATTTTAGCTTGTAGGTCGGTTCGATATTTCTATATAAATTATTCAGCGCTCAAATCAAAATGTGGGCAACCAGACTTTGTTGTAACTGCGACAGTCATTGTGCCCTAATATTGTTGGTTGTTGCCGCTGGTAGTCGTCGATGGCACACTTAATGGCATTTTGCTTTCATGGGAACTGTTGTGGTTGCTGCATCATCACAAATGTTAAAAATGTATATTTTTTTTATATTTTTAGTGACTTCAAATCCGTGTCGAAGAGCACATTTCCCGTTGCATTAAAAACTCCCAAAGGATGTGGAATTTTATATTTGTCAAATATGTATGGCAATGTATGAATGAAAAGGCACATGCAAAAAAGCCAAAAAGAGAATCGATCACGATATGATTTGCGACAATTTGTTTTCTACTGCCTTAGTGTGTGGAGTAAAATAATTAAGATAGTAAATATGAAGTTGGATGGTGTTAAGTTTAAGTTTTTTTCTCAAATCCCTGTACAATTATTTAAATTCTTATAGCAAATGTCATACATGAAGAAAATGAAAATGTCATACATGATGGTCCGTTCCACTTGTTTAATCATTTGGGAAATTATTATTGTGAGTGCTAAGAAAATAAATGCAAGCATATTAATGACATACATAGGAAGTCATTGTGTGTAAGTGCGTATGTGTGGGGGTTCATAACTTATGATGCGACACAAACTCTCTACTCCATTTCAGTTTCCACCGGCAGCAATATTTTGAATTGTGTTTGGAATGGAAGATCCATTGAAATCTATTCGCGCATTCATTTTGCACATGCAACTGCATTACCACAAGTAGCAGAAGCAGCACTTCCGTTGCCGGTGATCAATCTTCTTGAGCACAACCTGTAAATAACGAACGATAGCACTTTAAGTGTGAAGATGTCGTAGATGCACAGTAGTGTGCAAAAGTTTGTTGTCTTTTATTTCAAGCTGCATAGAGCAAAAATGAATTGCTGGAAAAGAAACGAAAAACTAAAATTAGATAAATTATTAAGATATAAATAAGTTGAATATTTTGAAATAAAAATATATGAAAGATATCTTAAAAGCATAATTGTGCATACTTTTTGTCATTTAATAATTTTATGATTTCTTTTGTAAACTAACAAAATATTTAAGTTTGAAATTTTCTTTATTTTTAAGTTAAATTTTTTTAAAATATAATATTTAGTGTTCATTTTTTGCACTTTATTGTATTTGTACAGTTGATATATGTGTGTGTGATATGCCACATTGGTTGTGGACATTCAGTACAATTGGCTTATCGAGTTGTTGTTGTTGTTCTTGTCACAAGATGCATGAGTTATGTGATCATAAGTGAATCGTTTGGAAAGTGAGTTTAGCATTAAACCCAGAATATCAGCCCACATGCAAAGAATTGCATTGATGCAGGTGTTAATACTGTATTTAATTTAATCCGTTAATGTTGTGGAAATTATTGCAATAAACATCCAAAATGACTCTTAAAGATGTACATTTTTGGGTCTTAAGGTATTTTTATTCTCATAGAGGTCAAATTTAAAAAAAATGGAATTGCACTGTATTTTTAAATTTATTTTTAAACCTCTCTAATATATAAATATTGTAAACACATTCTGTTTTGTTTATGTAAGAACCGAACTATTCCTTTTTTCTGCAAAAATGGTGTTAAAGAATCTTATGGTAATAATACATTTTTTTTAAGGGGACTGATGCCTTAAAAAAAATTTTTCTTGTAATGTTTTAAAATGGTTATCATTTTGAAAAAATTATATATATAAATTTATTTATTAAAAAAATTACACAAAACAAGTAAAGAAAGTCTAAAGTCGGTCTAGGCCGACTATGAAATACCCTAAACCCACTTTTCAAAAACAAAAAATTTTTATTGTAAATGGGCGTCTCCAAGGACGGATGAAGCCTATATTTTATATGCATTTAAATGTTGATGAAAAATTTACACATACCAAGTTTTATTCCTGTAGCTCACAGTTAATGCCTTTATTGTGCTTTCGCTATGGGAGGTGGGCGTGTTCATGGACGGATTACTTCCAATTTTTGAACACACCTTAGTTTTGGTATAAAATACATGCATACCAAATTTAATTTCTCTATGACAAACATAACCTTACTTATTGAGTTTAAAACTTTTTGGGTTGTATGGGAAATAGGCGTGTCCGTAGGCGGATGACGTCCATTTTTCAAAACCATCTTTGTCTTGTCATAGAAAACATACGTGCCAAATTTTAGCTCTGTAGGTTAAACTGAGGCTTATTTATTGTGTTTTCAATGTTTGGGATGTATGGGAGGTGGGCGTGTCCGTGAGCGGATGACATCCATTTTTCGAAGACATCTTTGTGTTGGTATAAAACACATACATATCAAATTTTATTGTTGTAGGTTAACTATGAGCTGAGTTATGCAGTTTTCAATTTTCGCGTTGTATGGGAGGTAGGCGTGGCCGTGGGCGGATGATGTCCACTTTTCAAAACCATCTTTGTTTTATTACAAAAAACATATGTGCCAAATTTTAGCTCTGTAGGTTAAACAGAGGCTTATTTATTGCGTTTTAAATTTTTGGGTTGTTTGGGAGGTGGGCGTGTCCGTGAGTGGATGAAGTCCATTTTTCGAAAAAATCTTTGTGTTGATATAAAACACATACATACCAAATTTTATTGTTGCAGGCTTTTTAAGAGCTGAGTTATGCAGTTTTACATTTTTGCGTTGTATGGGAGGTAGGCGTGTCCGTGGGCGGATTCCAAAATCCAATTATCTCAACTCCTTCTTCTTATCTTGTGTATACGGACAACACACATACGGACGGACGGACGGACGGACGGACATGGATAGCTCGACTCACGTGGTGACGCTGATCAAGAATATATATACTTTTCTATACCGTACTCGCTGCGTTCTATGCGTTACAAACGTTTGCACAAAGTTAATATACCCTGACCTTTCAGGTTTAGGGTATAAAAATGTTTATTTTATTTTTTTATTAACATTAAAATTATTTTAATTATTTTAAAAAACATCAAAAAGCCATGGCGGACGTGATTACGATTCACTAGGACATCGGGAAAAAAACAAAAACGGGGTTTTTATCAGCAACAAAACCGCCATGGAATGAACTTGAAGAAACAATTTTGGTTGAAAAATAACAAAATGGCGGCGTTTTTTCGAAAATTGTCAAGTAATTTGTTTTCAAATTTTTTTAATCAGGTCAGAGAAAACAGACCTTTTTTAAAAATTCATAACACAGTCCAAAACAAATATTTTTCCAAAATTTGTTTTTATTATTGTAGAGAATTAAACAAATTACAAGAAAATAAATTCAAAGAAATATATTTTTCACTCCAACATGGTTTTATAGAGCTCCAAACTGGAGGTAGAGAAAACAACGGGGCCTCGTGGTTGCAGCGCTGAGAGTCGCAAAAATTGTCCGAACTGGAAAAAAATGACTTTTTTAAATTTTAACAAAATTGGTTATCGTATGACAGGAGTTTTTTTTTAATTTTTTTTTTTTCAATTTTTGGTGATGTTCCAAATTTGAAAGTGTGTTTTTTCGATAAAAATATTGACTTTAAAAATTCATAAAAAATCGAAAAAAAAATTTAAAAAAAGCTCGTGCCATACGTTAGCGAAAAAATTTTAAAACAATACAAAAAAAAAATTTCTTCAAAAAATGAACCCGCTAGTGCCGCAAACAGTACGAAAAACATGGTTTCGAGATAAACGCGTTCAAAGTTTGTGAAAAAAGAAAAAAAGGCGAAAATCAAAAATGCGCTCTCACCAATCCGGCTGTAACTTTTGAACCCGTAAGAATTTTTCCATGAAATTTTTTTCTTAGAATCTTAAGAATATGTACTAAAATACAAAATTATACAAGTCAATTTCATGTCATGAAATATCCAATGTCATGTCCCCAATGTCATGTCCCCCGCAGAAATTCTTTGTTATAAATTTAAACTGAGATTAAAAGCGACTTATTTGAGCGACACTTTAGTAAAATTTCTAAAACTTTGAATATCAAAAACATTTCAAAAAATTTCGGCTTTAACATTAAAAAATCTTGAATGAAAACAAAAACAACCCAGCATTTTTTTTGTTTAAAATCGCGATAAGTTGACGGTTGATGAGTTGAGAAGAGTTGACGGGCAAATATTATGTATAAAACTTCCAGATTTTGTAAGTTTTTTTTTTGTTTGCTTTTTGAACTTTGGTGATTCGTTTAAGAATTGCTTTTTTAAAATTTAAAGTTTTGTTAACGAATGTTGGTTTGAACGATTCGTTAACGAAGAAGGAATTTCTCCCGTTCACGATATTATAAATGAATTGCATATGATAATTGCTATTGAATGAAATGAACGAGAAAGCAATTCATAAACGATATCATAAGTGAATCATTTTGTTTTGTATCATAAGTGAATCATTTTGCCAGGAAAAATAACGTCACTTTTCACAAATTTTATAAAATTATTCATATTTTTTTTTTTATTTCATTAATATTTTATGAAGTGAAATTGACCTCTTAACATTTCTTTATAATTTGATTCAAGATAAAAATAAGTTCATATTCTATCTTCTCATTGAAAATAGAAATATATTTTTATATTATTAGAATTAAATTTTTAAAGAACTCAAAACCTATGCGCATACATACATATGTGTACATAATGCCTACTTTGAAAATCTGAGTATCTTCATTTCTCATTTTATCAAACCTTAATGCCGCAAATGTACAGTTTTTATTACAATTTTATTAATAATTCGAAAATGTTCGTGCCGAATACAATGTTATCCATCATTTTCATGGTTGCCAGTGCGGTTTATGAGTTTATGAATGCATTCAATTACTGATTTGTGAAGTGTATTGAATTTTATTGCTTATTCCGGATGAGAAGACAGACCCTCATATCATGAGGGAAAGAAAAATGGTGCACAAAGATTAAGCTGCTGGCAATGAAAATCTGCACAAGGCATAATACAAGGTACAGAATAACGCCTAGTACTACGCATGCCATCCTACTGCTCTGTTGTCTCGTTGAAATGTCATTTTCATGTGAAGGGGCGTTGAACTCAACATAAATTTATTACTAAGCTTTGTGAAATTAAATAACGAGCTTAACGATTATTGTTCTGTTTAGATACAAATATTTAGCTGCATCCAATGATTTATTAGTTATATATTTAAGAAAGCAAACAGATATATTTGAAGATTATCAAATGACGTACGTGTGAACAAATTGTGATATTTATGTCATACATTTTGCCTTTTTTCTCGCAAATAATATGCAAAGGATAAAATCTTAAATACATTGGATTTTCTTAAAACAATGTTATAAAATAAATTGCTTATAAATTGATATTTGTTTCTACAAGTTTTTGTATTCAATTTTAAAAATTTCAAATTCGGTATAAAATAAATGCCTCAGGCCTGCATAAATCTCAGAGCGAGTTCGGGCTATTCCTTCATTCTTATAGTGTATTGGTTATATGGCAGAAATAATTGTATTTGGTTTGTTTTTCGATAACACACGAAATACTTATTTTGTTTTGAAAAGTTATTTCGTTTTATAACTTGTTAGCATAACAATCAACAATTTGCGAGAGATTCGTTTTACTGATGTTTAATTTAAACTGTCTCTTTATTTTAAAATTCAAAGATTTGCATGTTGATACAAGCTTGAGTAGTTTTTTCAACAGTATCGTGTCTTCAATTAAATGAAAATATCTAAAAACTACTGGTTATAAAGTTGTAGAAATCCACTTCACTTTTGTGTAAATTTTTCAATATCGACTACATATTCGCGCCTGGCTGCAATATTTAACCACACACAAGAAACAACTTCCAACAAAATATCTGTGCCTGCCAATTTATTTAGCGCAATCCATTCAAAAAGTCGCAAGCTTGTCTAATGCGATAGTGGAAAGTTATTGGGTCGAGAAACCATTTTGAGAGATTTTTGCGAATGAAAAAAAAAATTAAAAAAACAGAAATGAACATAGACACATGCTCAGACATCACAGACAAATTTTACCGCCATCCAATTCAATTGAAATTGTATCGATGTGAAATAAAATGAAAACGAGTCTGCATGAAGTACTGACACAATTGTTGTTGTTAATGCTTAGGGAGGAACCTACTTCCAACAGCATTTTAAGCTGACTTAAAATAGAGATGTTCAGTTATTTGTTGTTATCGATGCAGGCATTCATCGATAACACTGTGCAACAGGCTATTGTGAGCTAATAAAATCAATTAAGTGCTTATTAGCTATGTTGTTAATTTTTGCTTTTGAAATTTTGTACAAGAAATCTATTAGGAATTATAGTACCTCTTCTTTGACTTTTTAAATATGTTTTAATTAAAAAAATGGGCAGTAACTGTGGTGGCCGTGCTCACTTTGCGCATCAGCGGGTTCAAACCTCACCTCGGGCAAACGTTTTTTTCAATAGATCTCGATCAAGGTCTTTTTAAGGGCTGAAATGGCCAATTTGTGTATCTTTTTTTTCAATTGTACAATAACTAAACTTAAAAATTTACAATTTTAAAAGAAACATCATGTTACTTAATATGTTCTTCCAAAATTTTAGGAAGGTTTGCCATTTAACAATGTTGAAAGTTTTACCACCGAAAAATGCGTTGAAATTGTTCTACAAAAATTGTGATTCTGTAGATTCATTCTACTCTGCGATAACTTTGCAATATAGTGCAGAAATTTAAAGAATGTGGATAGGTCACAGATGTTGTTAAGCGTTTGCATCATCGTTATGTACGTTCCACCGAAAAAATCACTACTGTTCGCAGAAGCTATGGCTGAAGACACAAATTTGTCAATTCCACGACGCGCTCATCAATTGGTGTTGTCTATGGCTCGTTATGGCATTTAGTTTCTGCATTTGAATTTGCATTTTAATCGATACAAAATAAAACTCACACAAGAATTGAAGTCTGAATAGCCCAGACTATAGCCAAGACTATACACCGATTGGGTACTGTAGCAACAAGCATTAAATGCTGATATTTCGTAATAATTTTCTGCAGCAATGAGGCCCATTTTGCACTGGGTGGATACATGAAAATATACATATATGGGGCTCTGAACTCCCGAACGTAGAGATATTGCAAAATATATTTCTAGTACGACTTACGACTTATTTGAAGATTTCGAGATGTTAATGGGCCTTTGAGAACAGGTTTTTAGAAACAGATTTTTAGAAAAATTTTCGTATATTCCGCATCCACAAAAACTTTCAATGTATTTTTTTATAAAATTGAATAGTTTGTTCTACATTGCGAACTTCCTGGCAAACAAAACCAAATTTTGTATTCTTTTGGGTTCCAGTTTTAAAAATTGACCAAAAGTTGCAAATTAGTTCCAAAAACTTTAGGTTTTAAGGTTTTAATTTATTCGAAATTTTTAAAGATTTAATTTTTAAAAAAATCATTGTGTACCAAACTAAATACATCCTTCATAAACTACATTCAAAGTTGAAAAACAAAATCAATTTCTCACTTTTCAAAAATGCAGAAAAAAGTTCCAAAACTTAAGTTTTTCTTCACGTTTTCCTCAAGTTCCTCACGTATGGAAGGTAGAAAAAAAAACAAAAATTCATACCTAAAATCTGGAAATTTTTATGCAAAAAAGTGGTTTAACTATTAAAATTTCAATCATGGCATTTTTCGATTTTAGTTATACAAAAAAGTGATTGATATATATTCGATATATACCGAATACTTCAGGTTTTTTTGCTGTCTCAATTGCCAATTGTCATCTTCTTTTTTCTCTCTAAAACGCGTTCTGATTCATTCGAACATTTGCTAAACTGTGTGTATTGCCGCATGTATGTCTGTTGGATGCATAGCAACACGATTGCTAATGTGTCAAGGAGAGAAATAGGCGCATAAGACTTGTAACGGGACTAAATGCAGCATTGACATGGACGCTCAGAACACATCGTTTTTCTGGCTTCAACTCTAATCAGCATGTTAGCAACTGACATGCTCTTGATGGCTGTTGTTGTTGGGTTATGGTACGATACAGCCAGCGATATAGAACAGACAGCCGTCTGTTTTCTGTGTGTGAATTTACACTCGACTAAAATGAGTGAATTTCTAATGTTAATAATAAAAATTAAAGCCAAGCAACTAGGTTTAAGGATTACAGAAAAAAAAAAAACAATATTTTTGGATAATGAAGCAATGAACAACAAGCGAAGCTTTGTCGAAAATTCAAAGATTTTTGAACTTTTTCGGGTTGATATTATTTTTTTTTTATTTAGCGAAGGTATTTTTTTATCTCATTTTCTAGTGATGAGAAGAAGAAAATATGTTTTTTGACCCTTGTTTTTTCACAATTTTAATATTACCTTAAAGTGGAAATTATCTATAACATTGTTCAGCAAAAATCTTTTTCAGGAATAAGCATTCTATATAATGTTACAGTTTAAAATGGGTAATAAAAAGTTGTATAAGCTTGAGTGGAGGGGGTTAAAATGACGAAGCAAATGTGCAATACATGGGTCTGCTTCTGAAAGTCCCAAATAGACTCTACCACTCAATTCCGAGTTTTAACTTTTTGTTGGAAAACACTGTCAACCTCGAGCAAGCTTTATTGTATAGAGAACGCAGGTGGGAGAAAAGGTCAGTCAGGGATATTGTTCCTCCAATTAAAGAGTTAATGCTAAAACAGCGACTAGCCCCAATGCAAAAACCAGTCATGAAATGCAAACAAGAGCCTGTTGGCATTATTTGCATTAGGTCAGAAAGGCATTAAACAAAATATTGACTAGATATCTTTAAGAAGAACGATACCCTAAAGTTTATATATTTCAAAACTCAGAGTTAACTTATTATCAAAAGAAGTGATATTTTATACATTTTTTTTAGAAACAGTCGAGGAACTGAAGCATAACTTTTAATAAATCTTTTAAGCAGAAGATGCGAGTGCAAACATTTTAAGCATTTTGAGACAAAACATATTAAATTTAATCTAAAAATAAAAAACTTATTCAAATAATTAAAAAATATAAGCATTGGGAATAATAAAGTTGAAGACGATATGACATTTTTACACTCATCTTGAATGTCTGATACTTAACAACTAAATTTTGAGTGCATACTTTCAGGCTGACAATTTTTTGTATAGCACTGGCTGACTTTCAGGCTGACAAAGCACTGTTATAGCAAGAATCAACAGTTCGTACGCTATTAGGTGCTAAATAAGACGCCTGTCTTTTAAGTAGTAAGATAAACTAAAAAAATACTTGCAGAATAAACTATAGTATTTCAATTAAGTTAAACATAAGTAATACACTTAATCAGAAAAATGCACTCTTCCAGAAAAAATAAACAAAATTTAAGATAAGCATTCCATCAAATGTGATCTTCTTTCATATTAAGGCACAATTTTCCAAGTTTATTTGTATTTTCTCCTGCATTAACACTTCATCAAAAAATAACAAAAACAACACAAAACAAAAAAACAACAAATTACTCTACCTTTTTTTATAAGCTAATATTATAACATTATTAACATTAACCTACTTGAAAGTAAACGTGTTCCTCATTGATTTTGTACTGAAGTGGCAAATTTTGTAATAAAAAAAATTCACTTCAAAATACCAACATTAAATAAAAATGTCGTCTAAATTCCAAATTCCAAATTTCTGTCGTCCACTCGACTCAGCATTATTTGATGTACCTTTTTTTCCCCTCATCCAGTTCTTTTATTTGCTATAGTTAACTTAAAGCTACGCCATTTTTGGTTACTGCCAGCACACACAAAAAAAAAAAAAAAAAAAAAAACACGCACAACATTTTTTCAATTTTTAGCTCATTGCTATTCACTCAAGCAAAATATTTAAATTAAACCAAGTTTTTGCTGACTTTTTTGTTGGGCTTTAGACATTGCGGCACAAGAGGAGGCTAATACATAGCGGAAAGCAGTATTCCGATTTTGCTGAATGTGTTTGATGGGAAAATAAATTCGAAAGCTATAAAATTACGTCGTTTTCTGTTCGTGTTACCGAAAGGGTGGAAATCGAAAGCGTTGGACTTTGCTGCGATAGTGATTTTGGCGCATAAATCAATCAGCACGGATGTGGAGGCGGTGTACCAAATGCCTCAAATTCCTCGCTTTTCTCTGGCTTGGCCAGAACTTGCGTTTGGCCTTGTGGTTGTGGAAGTTTAGTGGATAAAATAACTGACATGTTTACTTTAATCCTTTGTGTAAATGTTCTGCAATGTGAAAATCAATAGAGTTGAGTTAAAATGTTAATCTATCTACAGGCTTTCAGAACAAAGCTTTCATATCTAGATTGCTGTTAAAGGTTGGTAGAATGTAAAATTAAGTCATTTATTATAAGCTGTATAACGCAGAGCGTACATTTTAAATAAAACATAAAAAATGTGTGTTTTCAGTTGATAAGTTTTTGAAAGCGATACATTTTTACGAAATATGTGTTTATTTATTCTATATTTTATTCCAATGTTCATTGATTCACCGACCTCCTCTTAAAAACTTATGTTTCTGAGCTTGTGGATGGTAAGTTTTAAATATTTTTTTTTTTAAATTGATTTGGTTTGTGAAAATGCTTTTAATTTGTTTTAAGTATATCTCTAGAATACACACCGCTATTTCGAGTTGAATAAGCACAAAGTTTATAGAAGTGTCATATAATTAATATTTCTGATAGTCGAAATACAGGCCAAACTAAAATAAGCAAAAGTGACTTTTAGGATTCATAATTAGTTGTTTGTTTTAACCTATATTTCCGTCAATATTATATCTGTGAATACTACTCGTAAAATAAAGCAGTACAGTAGGATAAAAACCCATTTAAATTACAAAAATTATTTCAAAATCATGTATACAAAAATAGATACATTGTTTGTGAATAGCTTATACTTATATAATATTGTTTTTAATTAAAGAAATGGCATTTGAAATTTCTCAAAGTGTGAGCTTATTTTGCACAATAATAATGAAAAGTGACAGTAAAGTGCTGTTCCATCCAGTTCAGTCTCATTAAAAATGTACATATAGATATCTACTTGCGTATTCTCTCTACAATTTCCACCATTACCTGAAGCATTAACACCATCCAAACCGATGTATATATGTAGGTACATCCTCACATACTCATACAAACTAACCATTAATGTGGGTAATTGACGTGCGATTGTTTAAGTTGATTTTCGCATACAAAGCATTTCTTTGTTGATGCAGCAACGTGCACACATAGCTAGCTAGCACTGTTCTTGGAAATAGTTCTACGTTCTATTTGTATTTGAAACTATCGAACTAATTTAACCCAACTCAAGCAAATGAGTTCAATTAAGCTCACTCTTAACGCGTTCACTTGCTGGGTAATGATGTTTAAGCATGCCTAGCCAGGTTGTATAGATGCGATAAAGTATTGCAGTTAAGGATTTCAATGCAAGGATTTGCTGTGGTAAGAGTTTTGGCTTTGCAAACCATCAATTGTCCATTTGCTTTGAAGCAATGGGCATTACGTTTTTGCGCACTGGCAAACTGTTCTTTTGTCATACTTAACAGGATAGTCGTGTCGCTCTGATCACGATTTAATGATTTTAAATTTAAATTAATTCTGAATTTAACATTTTGTAGATAGTATCAATGCATATTAAGTGTTCAGTTTTATTAATGAAAATAAGCTTTCTACAAGTTTTTATAGTATCAATCATAAACCATAATTATAATTTCAACAGCGTAAACAGTTAATTTTGATAATTGCAAAGTAAGTCTTTTTCAATTACATTTTTTATAATTATTTTTTTATTTTCATAGGGAAAGTCAGGATATTCCCTAGTATTGCTTGACAGTTTCAACCAGTGTGATCGATTCATCTCATGCCAAGCTCATATTCTAATGAGCACTCGACCGTTGTGGTGATCGCTTGTGATCGGGATATTCTCATGAGTTGCACCTGTGCACACTCGAATAATTTCACTTATGTTCATTGCGATTCGGAATAACTTTCATCGCCATTTTTCAATTTATTTTATTAATTATGATCTAATATATCCTTTTCGTTCACAAATAAACGTTATCTATCAATAATTTTCATATTTTGACGATAAACAAACTGTTCAATAATTGCCCGAGAATTTTATTTAATTTCTCAAAAACCGACTTCTTGCGTGGAATGATATATGGTGTACAATTTGAAAAACTTTGATGAAACTGCACTCAGAAAAAAACACATATCTTTCTTAGTTAAAAAAATTTCTCTATTTTCCATGATAGAATAATTTTATCAGGTAGTGTTGACAAATGTTGATTCTCTCAGCTACAGGTAAACGAACTCTTGTCAATAACAGCTGTTCGTTGTTATATTCGTTGGCCACATTCAGCTGTGTCAACTGTTGTGACAGCAACACATCGGGGAGAGCTATTATCGGTATTGAAGTTTCAGAAAAATTGTCAAGTTTAAGAAATATCAAGTTTTGTATCAAATACGAATGGAAATTTTACCGACAAATTAAAAATTTTCTATTTTTAAATGCATTTTAATGCGCAACTTCATATTTATGTGCATCAAGTTTTGACTTAGCAGTTGGCAACTGTTGAGTACGCTGAATGTGACCAGTGAAAATTAATTGTATGCTATGACGGATTGTGAGCGCTCTCTTTCTTGTTATATTTTTTGACAAAATTCCGTTTCCAACAGAAACGTCAACACTACCTTGGAGTAATTATATCATGTCTATTTTCGAAAATAGCAATTTTCTCTTTTTCAAATAAATTTTTCTTCAATTAGAATAAATTTACACATTTTCGAAGAAATATTTATTCAAATATTTATTCAAATGGAAATATTTCAATGTCTCTAATAATGATAAGTATTTTTTCTCGCACAAAAAAAATTCTCACTTATAGAGAAAAATTTATTGAAAATGAAAAATGCTTCCTATATTTTGATAAAAAATTCACTATGAGAAGTTTTTTTTCAATAAAACTAAATCTTTTCTCAGAAAAAAAAGGTTTTTTTCTCTAAAAACGATATATTTTTATATACACTGAGGGAAAAATGTGTTAAAATTAAATGAAATTGTATTCATATCTAACGAATTTGTTTTTGAAATAGAGCTTGAAACACATTCATTAAAATTAAACACAACTGTTTTTAAAGTTGAATTCTAAACAAAAGTTTTTGTTTTTAAGACAATGTTTTTGTTATGAAAAACAAATTTAAAACAATAATTTTAAAATTTAAAACAAATATTTTAAAGCATATATTTTTCGATGCCATTTTTTTAGCTTTTTCGAGTTTTTAGCAACAGATTAATAACCAGCTACCACTGGGACGCTCCGCATACCAAATGTTAACTCCATTCGTTGAAGTTGGCATTTGAAATATTTTAATATTTAATTAATTAGTTTTTATTTTATTATATGTTCAATATTTGTCAAACCAATTCAAAAAATTGAAAAATTGGCATTGAATTCAAATTTTTGTTTGTTTTTTCAAAGAACTAATAAGAGAAAATTAAAAAAGAAAGTAGTTTAAAGGAAGTTGACAATTAAACACATTTGTTTTAAATTTTGTTTTGAAGAAACGCAAAGGCGTTAAATTTCTATTTTAAAATTTTTTGTTTAATTTTAAAGTATGTTTTTGTTCTCAGTGTATATATTTCTCTTTCTCAGAGAGTCTTTTTATCATTTTTAAAGATTTTTTAGCATCACATTTAGAGAAAAGCATTCTCTGGAGCAAAGTCTATACCATTTTTATCTAAATATGATGTCTTATTTATTATATTCCGAGAAACTGTTTTCTGAGTGTGCTGATACCAAAACGAAGGTTGGTAGGTAGGATTTCTGGTACTACAAAACCAAGCATTGAAATTTTTATAAAAGTAACTTTTTGAGAGTTTTTATTCAAAATAAAAGTGTGTCCAAGAATAACCTGACTTCCTCTACTCATTAAAAGCGACTAATATATAAATATTTTTTTATTTTGTTATTCGACTGAAATACTTGATATTTTGTAAGTGAAAAATAAAATTAAGATAATAATTATAATAATAATTAATAATAAAAATAAAATAATAGTTCGGTTAGGGATAAAATAAAACTAAAAAAAATTTATATTTTCTAATTTAAATCTTAAACCCAAAAATAATTGAAAAACAAGTCATATTTAAAGAGTACAGAATTAACATTTAGAACCAAGTTTTATGTTTTTGTTCAAAATAATAAAAACCACAACCATAAAGCTGCGATTATAGTGAACGCGATTCAGACAGGCAAGCAGGCAGGCAGGCTGAAATCTATGTGAAAAAACGAGATGCAGAGAGCTATCTATCTCGCTTGTTCACATTGACTGCCTGCCTGCCTGTCTGACTCGGCGCTCACTATAACCGCAACCTAAGAATTGTCAGGCGGCCGTGGCCGTGTGTGCTAACCAAAGTCTGCGGCTTGCGAACCAAAGAAACGAGGCAGTCGGAGCTCAATCCGCACATCTGCTAGAATATGTTTTCTATATAAAAAATTGTTTATAATATAAAATTTAAAGCTTCTAAAGAACTTGAATATAAGTCGTTCATAGTTAGCAATGTGTACAAACATTTAACCTCAAAAATACATTAAAAGTCCTCGTGTCGTTTCAAATGCTCTTCAAATAATGCTTCACTTTTTCAACTCTCAGCCACTTTTGTCACCCACTTATGACAAAATAATAAACAATTTAAGTTTCTTTTAAATAGTTGAGCAGAATAATTTTTCATTCTCCTACATTTCTTGAACAAAATCTATTGTTATTCCTGGAAGTTCTTCACTGTAAACAATATTAAACACAAGAAGAACTTCCGTTCAATTTCCTCTTCAATTAACAAAACGGAAGTCTAAAACATAACGACAAAATTAAATTTGCTCCTTGAATTATAAGCAAAGCAATTAAATCACACTTCATTAAACAGAACTCTCGAGCAAAGTTTTCAGCACATTGAATTAAATGTTTTAATCAATTAAATAAACCAATTAGACAAACATCATAGACGGAAACATAAACCACAGGTGCCACACAACATGGCGTCAGTTTTTAGAATGTCGCAAAAAATAGTGAAACTTTTTTTATAAGAATTAAGTTCAGTCTGGTTTTCAAAATGGTGTTAACGATGCTAAAATTATGTTTTTTTTTTGTGTTGAACTCACAGTCAAGCGTAATTTTAACGTATTCAATAGCAGTACTTTAAGTGTTCAACGGTTCATAACGTTGACGTACTCTCTACACTATGCAGTTGACGGTTGACAGTTGTTGATTCAGTGACACATTTTCAACCAGTTTGTAAATGCATTTATTTTTTTTTTTTTATGTCATATGGTGCCAGTGACATTCTTGTCAACATCACAAGCTGACTGTCATTTTGTATCAGAATGGTTGAGTTGGAAGTGGTGAGGTTGATACAGTTCTTGTGTTTTGATGCATTCAGAAATTGCTTAATTTTCTGACAGATAATTGACAGTTGAATTACATAAAATATTAATGCACTCACGCTATGCCAAGTTTACGCTAATTTGTTTGCATTTTTATCTTGTTTAGATTTGAAGTAATTAATATTTACAACTCTTGTAAAGTTTTCCGATTCGAATATTTACAGTTTGATGACAAAGTCAACGTACAATACTTGAATAATCGTATAAATGCTTTTGGTAATTGGTTATATAAAATTGACACATAATTCTAAGATTGCATTAAATTCAACTAAATTGAGCACAAACAGATAATTCTTTAAGTTAAACTTTACTTGTCAATTTAATTATTTATTAATTTAATTAATTTAAGGTTTTATGATATGGTAGGCAGCAGATGCAAAATTTTCATTCTCAAATTGAATCATGTTATTGAATGAATGAACATTTTTATTTGAATTTATGTGCCTTTAATAGTTTCGCTTTTTAATTGGCTTGCTAAAAAAAATTATTACTTATTACTAAAAAAAAAAATGTAGTTTTATTCAAAATTTAATATTAACTCGCTTTACATGAACATTAACTGAGTTTGATGATACTGAATGCAAGCACAAAAATACGTGTTGATGGTAAAAACTTTATGTTTTATTCAGAGAAAATATAAATGTTTTTTAAAATCATTTAAAATGCATTGCATTTTTTTAGTTTCAATCTATATTCGAGTTATGAGTACAACAGATTGATTGTGTCAGATTATATATTAAACTTGTGTGTTCATTTAAAAGCTTTTGTTGTTTTTTTTTTTTTTCCTTCTACAGCGACTAATGACAGAACTAATGACAGAAATTGTATATTTAAGTCAGGCAAAAAAATTAATATCAAAAATATATAACAAATATTGTGGTTCCAAATATTTATTAATTTTTTGATTAAGTAAGTACATCGTTTTTAAAAACAAATTATGTTTATATTCTGCAAGCTTGTAAAAAGCTTAAAACAACCTTAGAAATGTTAGCCCCAAGCTTGGAAAAGGCTTTTATTACTATTGTTAAACTTTAACTAGTTGCAAAATTAGACGTTTATCGACCAAAAATGACGCCAAGTTTGATTAGAATACACTAACTGAATGTAAGCTTTTCCAAAAGTTCAATAAATATATAAACCCTCTGCACAATTTCGAAACACAGTTGAGCTACTGTGTACAGAAAACCGCATCAGGAAAAAATACCCCATAACTCCATCAAATTTTTTCATTTACCATCTGATCTTAAAGTATTATATTTAATTTTTTTTTTTTTTGTCTCAAGGAGATTAACGTTTTGCGCTAAAGACAATTGATCTCAAGTACCTCGTTCTAGTTTTTTTCCACAAGATCTCTATTCATATCATCCTAATGTACCATTCTAATGTCATAAAATTAAATTGAAGAAAAAAAAACATTACTATACTTTTCCTCAGGAAGTATTTCTATTACTTCAGTTAAACTACTGTTACAAATATTTTTAATGACATACAATACAAATATTGTATGACTCCAAGAAATGCAAAGCTTAAAATTTTCAACAAAAAGTTGTTTAAAATTGGTGTTCTTTTTATGCATTCCGAATTTATGTATGCGTCTCTATTCTGATGAACTAAAAACGAACAGGTTCATATACTAACAGCCCTATTCTGGTAACTTAACTAAGCTCACCACATTAACAAAATAGTTAATATCAACACCTTGTTAATGTTTCAAATTCCGGCGAAAAATTTAAAGCTCTTTTCTTAACTATTTTGTTAATGACAGAAGGCATCTTAACAACGATTTTTATTTCAATATTAGGCAAAAAAAGTATGTGCAAATGATATAAACAATATAATATTGAATTATAATATAAAAAAGTAATAATATTACAGACTGGAAGATTTTTTACTTCTACTAGAAATACGAACGAAAGAAACTTCAAAAGTCTTTCAATAAACGCCTTAAATACAAAGAGTTTGAGAAGATTTTAAAGCTTAGCATTTAAAAAATATCATATTAAACATTTTATATAAAACAATCTTTTAGTTTCTTAGTTCATAACATTTTTTTATCCTGCTTGCAAAAATAATAAACACTAAAATAAAAAAGAAACAACAGCTGACGCTTGATATTTACGCCATTTGTATTTTCACCATGGGTGGTGAAATTTAAAAGCTTTTTAAAGCTTTCAAGTTGTTAATGATTTGTTAGAAAATGAATATTTACATTAACAGCCCTATTCTGGCTACTTAACTAAGCTCACCACATTAACAAAATAGTTAATATTAACACCTTGTTAAGGTTTCGTATTCTGGCGAAAAATTTAAAGCTCTTTTCTTAACTATTTTGTTAATGACAGAAAGCATCTTAACAACGAGTTTTATTTCAATGTTAAGCAACTAAATTTATGTGCATATGTTAAAATATCAATATTATATTGAATAATAGTAAAGTAATGTAACAATATTGAAAATGGAATAAATTTTACTTCTTTTAAGCGATCACACTGAGCAATTTGAACGAAAAAAAACTTCAAACGCCCTTCAATTAACGCCTTTATTACAAAGAATTTAAGTAGATTTTAAATGTTAGCATTTAAATGTATCACTTTTAACATAAAATATAAAGCAATCTTTAAATTTTTTACTTCATAACATCTATTATTGTTCGTGCAGAAATAATAAACTCTGAAATAAGTAAGAAACAACAGCTGACGCTTGATATGTATGTCATTTGCATTTTCACCATGCGTGGTGAACTTTAAAAGCTATTTAAAGCTTTCAAGTTGTTAATGATTTGTTAGAATATGAATATTTACATTACATAACAAGAACATTAACAAGAGATTCTTAACAACGCCGTGTTAAGTTAACAAGCAGAATAGGGCGGTAAATAACAAGAGATTCTTTACAACGCCGCACATTGGTTCAAGAGTGGCCGAAATTAATTTTTTTTATGTTCGCCGATTTGGATAATTTTTTTGGTATTTTGTTGTCAGATATCTGAATATTATTAATCCGTAGTATTAGGCTGATATATTTATTATTTGCTTGGACAGACATGCTCGAAGTTCATATATGTTCGCTTGTTTAAAATGGCATGCAAATTTACTGTATATTCAATCTTTTGGTACAATCACAGTAAACTTATCATTTAACTTTGTTGTATATTTTCGTAAATTACAATTGTCTTAGATGAGCTTTGCATTAACAAAAATTGGAAAAAGTGCCATATAAAAATTTCGTAGAACAAAATATAAGCAACATCAAAATTGCAATGTTCTTCAACTTCAGTGTACTGCATCTTTTTAGAGCTGTGGAGCGCTGTTTTGCGAAATATGTCAAATTACAGCTTGAAATCTCAGCTAAAAGTAAAAACAAAATTCAGCTGCTTCTACTTGCTCCTTTCCAAAAAAAAAAATAGTATGATAATGATGTTAAAAAATTATTAAAAGACTATGCTTAGACTACTTATTCATGTTTTTCTTTTTGTTTTTTCTATGGGAGCTGGGCGTAAAAGTGGGCGGCTCAGGTATATGTTTTCAAGTGCCCATTCTACAATTATAATATTTATTTTTTTGTGAAAATTGTGTTGATGCATTAAAAATCAAGGGAATTAGCCACTTTTTCAATACAAGTTGTATGGAAAGTGGGCGTAAAAGTGGGCGGATATTTTTAAAGTTTCACAAAAATGATTCTGAGTGTTTAAAAAAGCTATGTGCCAAAAAACAATGCCGTAGGTCAAAATATAATTTTCACTTTGTATGGGAGGTGGGCGGATCATTTTAATTTTTCAATTTTTTTTCTTGATTCAAAGAAAAACTGCATGTGTGCCAAGTTTCATTGTCCTTCGACAATTTATTCTGTTTTGTTCTGAAGTTCAAGGAACGATCAGCCGCTCGTTCCTTGAACTTCAACCAATGTGCGCCGTGTTAAGTTAACAAGCAGAATAGGGCGGTAAAGCAGGTCTTTTCGGTTCATATATTTAACTAAAATGCACAACAGAGGACGATAAGATACAATATTATAAGTGGTTTTATTATCGTATCTGAATATTAAGTTATCTTTCATGTTTGCAAGTAGTTATTCAGATTGTTATGAAAAAAGTTGTACACTAAATACTTCTACGATTTGACTGACTCTTATCTTGGTACCTAATCGGGGTATAAACAGTCAAGCCTCCATGACTCGAAACACAATTATCCATTAGTAAAGTTACTCATGGACTTATGAAAACTTAGAGTTATAAGAATTAAGCATTAAAAGGTTAATTGCAAGACACCAACATTATGTGATTTAACTCATTTTAACTAAATTGACTCCAGATCAAGTAGCAATGGTTCAAAGTGCATTGTAACTAATGACAGTAAATTTACTGTGTTGTTATTTTTTAGTGAAAAGATATTATTTATACGTTACAAGGCGTTACAGTGATCATCATTTGTGTTTTCATTCATTCGCAAATATTTATTAAAATTTTTCATAGAAACTTTTACTTCATCCTTTGTAGGCTGTTGAAAAAATTCGTCTACCAAACCATCACTTCTCATTCTGCTCAAAGTAAAATTTTGTAATGACGAAGTTCAAGTTAGGGTGGTTTGACTGTAATTAATTTCTTCTGGTCTACATGAATTACATAATAGCATAAAATTTCATATAAAATAAGATTTTGTAATAAATTTTATCATGATGAGTTTTCATAGGAATTAATTATTTTCCATACATGCATTTGAATTATTGATAAGATTGCATTCAAATTAAAATTTTGAGAACGTGCTCAATAGTAAAAGTGAACCTTTTTATCATATAGCTATTTTTGTAAAATTTTAAAGCTTATATCAGATTCTACGAACACATTTATTACAAAGTTTCTCCATGCTAACATACATTTTTTCGACTTTCAGCCCTGATTTTGCTATATTTTATCTGATATCAGCGCCAATGTGAGAGAGCGTTAAAATTTTTAACTACATTAATGTCATAATATTGAAAATTTTTATTATGAAAAAAAATTTAAATTTCAAAAAAATAGCAGCTGAAAAAAAAAATTAAAAAAGCTCTTTCAAATTGTGAAATTTTTTAATGTATGAATATTTCAAAACATGCCCAGCGGTTAGCAATTGTCATACCTGATAACATCTGGCATGAAATCAGTTCTATTTTGCTTCGAAAATTCGGGCATGAGATCATAGCTGATTTCAGAATAAGCATTTGCATTTAAGCTTTCTAAAAACTTCCCTAAAATTGTCTAACCTCTGAATATTTTGTTTTGTTTCGATCTCAGACCTGAAGATATCCCTGAGTTTAGAAGCGAAGGCGTAATGCTATCAAACGTTTATGAGTATTTTCAGTTACCCCAAATATCCCTCAAAAGTATTTTTGATTTTGTTTCGTGTTCACACCTGAGCAACGGCTGAGATTAGAAGCGAAGTCGTAATGCCATCAAACAAGTTTGGGAAATTTTTTCAAAATAAAAATACAAAAATGCAAAGCTATCGACGCGTCATTTTTCATTCTCAAAACAAAAATTTTAAAATTTGAAAGAACAAAAAAATTTGAATTATTTAGTGAAAAAGTTCTAAGAACTTTAATTCATTAAAACAATTCAAACAATGCTCATGATACCGAAGACGAACTGCAGCTCGGCTTCGGTAAATGATATATCTGCTATTTGTTTTCTCATTTGAATTTTCAGGCTTGGGACGACCTGATAGAAGGCCTGATATTTAAGCATTCACTCAGGCCTGAATTTTCGGAGGAATATTCTTAGGGATATTCAGGCCTGAGTTAACGCTATACTTTAGCAGGTATTCTGTAAGTATGACATTTATATGGGAAAAGGAAATCAAGAGGTGTGTTGAATACTCAGGCCTTACCATTACCCCTCAGGCCTGAGAGAATGTATTGATTCAGGCCTACTCTGACCGCTGGGTGCAATTTGCGCGACCAATGAAATATATAACCATATATTTAAAGGCTGTTTGCTTGGCTATTTATTGCAGGATCTGTCTTTCGACGGGATAAGCAAATTGAAGCAGCTGAAAAATTTATGATTTGTTTTTAAATAATTATTTGACACTTTTGTCAATTAAAACTATATCGAAATGTGTGTCACTACTTTTATACCATATAGTATACAATCGTTCATGGTTTCAATACCATGGTATCGATACCATATATGTGTCCATAGTATTAAATACGAAATAAAATAATATACTTACAAATTTAAAAGGTCTTAAAAGTCTTAATAAAAATTCGTAAATTATTGATGCTCGTATAGTCTAGGTAAATTCGATTTAGCTCTTGGTAAAGTCTTAAAAAGTGAATTTTTTAATCTCAAAGAGATTTTATCCAATGAAAAAAAAAAGAATTTATCATTTGAAAATACTTTAATCTTAGAGCATTTTCAGTATTAAGGCCTAGTAAACTCCGCATTATTTTGGAGCTTATTTTTCACACACTAACATTTTCAGTACTAACGACATGTCTCAAAGTAACAGAAGCTAAGAAAAAATAGAACAACAACTACTCAAAATCCACTTGTTGCGGTTATTGTTCCACACGCATAAACAAAAACAACAAAAACAAAAAAAATAAACTTTAAGAGTTTAGCGTATTTCTCAAGAAAAGACCGACAAACACAATTTAGCCCATAGCCAGTATTTAAGAAACTGTGGCTTATAAGGACGAGTTGGCCAAGGGCGTGAGTGTATGAAGAACAATAAGGAACAGTTATGCGCAATGCATAATGAGTATTCTCACTCTCTCTCTCTCTTTTTCTCTTTCGAATGTAAGCTTTAAGCTTAGAAAAGCTTGTCAACAGCTTCAAATCATGAAATTTAAATTTATTGGTAGCTACATTTTAGCCATTATACTCGATATGTTTGCATGTTCGTAGAGGAAAAAAAAAAAAAAAAAAAATGAAACGTTATTTCAAAAACATATTTTAGAACTTTGTACTCGTAATTAAGCAATACCAAGTTTGTTTGGTGCTGTATTATCTTACCAATTGCCGTTGTGTTGTCATGGCTTTAATTTGCCTAGAGCGAATACGCTCCGACACGCTTATAACATTCTCGCCATGCTTGTGCCATGTTATCTAATCTCCACAAATGACAGTTGACAGGAAACAGCAGACAATTTATTTTACTTATTTCTCGTGTTGTTTGTTTCTTTTTGTTTTTTTTTTTTTTACTTTTCTTTTATGCCTTGGTAATTGAAGTTCAAGAATAAGTAAGGGAACTGCCATTGGAAGAGTGCGTATCGGAATAAGTATCAAAGTTTTATGCCATGACTGCTTGTTGACTGCTCGTCTGTCTTAGTATGTATATTTCTTTGTTGTTATATTTTTATGCATATTTTTAAACATTGTCATATCAAATTTAAAATATCAATTTGTTTGGTCTCATCAAAAACAATATTTTTTGCCTGCAGTTAGTTAACTTGGTTTGTCATAAAAAAAATATAATGACTTATTATAGCGTTTAAATGATTGTTTTGTCTTGAATATAAAATATTTTGATGGTTTTTTCGCTGCTATAAATTTATTATTATTGCTAATAAATATTCAATTTCTGGCTTAATTGACTGTCTACTTTTATGTTAATAGAATGGTATAACATTTACGTACTTATAGCATTTTTATACAAAATTACATAAAAGAAAGGCTGAAATTTACGCTGGAAATGTCATATTATTTATACGATTTTACATGAAGAATTCAAACAAATACAACCACCTTCAATTTTGCCTACTTAATATATGTATGTACTTTAGTTTTCCATTTTTTTTTTTGTTTTCCCATTATTGTCGGGAGCACATATATAACATTAATGGAGGCTTGAATTATGTATGAGCACGTGTACGTTCATTGCTAACACAAATATTTGTCCGTCATCCAATTAAAACAATCAGAAATATTAAATTCGAGCACATATGCAGAGCAGATTTTTGGCATGTTCGTGTTGGTTATTGTTGCGGATGGTTCAGTTTAATATTTATATATGTATGCATTTATTTTGTTTTTTTTTTGTTTCATTGTATTCTATTTCCGGAAAATCTGCGCTTGACATACAAAAATTGCTGCTTTTAAAGCACTGCAGTTCATGGAATTTAAGTTTTACAGTTGGCGAATTTCGATAGATAGTAGATAAATTGCAAATAAAAAGAAAACATTTTTTTTCTATATTGATTACAAAATATGCAAAATAGCTGGAGTGTTTTAACGTTAGCATATATTTTGTTCTATGATATAATATTTAATTGTTTAAAACTGTTTTCTATAGATTTATTTGTTGTTGCAAATTTAGGTATATTTTCGATTGTCATTCTGAAACTTTGCCTGCTAAATTTAAATTCTAAATTGAAATAAGAATTTAAAAATTTGAAAAAAATATGTTATAAATTTTTTTGGTGCTTTATAAAGTCGATTTAGCTCTGGTACTTTATCAGTTTTCAGCCAATATTTGGTCATGCCCTGAATTGGTTTTGCTCAAATATTGCATCTGAAAATTATATAATCTTATTGCATTGCTCACACATGCATGCCTATAAATATACATATATATTAAAGCACATATCAATGGAAATTAAATAGTTCGACCTCACTGCCCATTATGGTGAACCACAATTTTCCATGTATTTAACTTATCAGCAACAATTTCATTGTTCAATTCAAAAAAGAAAAATTAATTGATTCAATGTAGTATTCGGTCAGGTCAATTCGTTTGTTTGTTTTTGTTGCTGGAACCAGTGGTTGACCAATTTCACTTTTTGTTTTTTTTTTTTTTTTTTCTTTTTCATTATTTAAATGTGTCATTTGTTTTGCATAATGAAGTTATTGGTTTGCTGATGGAAATATGTCGAGTTTAAAGTGAAAAGCATTTATATGTCAGTGTCACAACGAGTAGACAGGTTAATAATATAAGAATGCCAATTGTTTTAAATTGAATTAGAGCTGAATGAAGTCAGCTATTGTGTAGTCTTAAAGGCAACGGAAATAATATAAATCTGTTGTCAATTTCTTTCCATTTTGTGCAAAAATAATTCAGTCATAAATTAATAATAATAATGCTTAACCCTGGAAGGACATTACATTATATAGTTCTTCTTCCTTGTTTTTGTTTGTTTTGTTCTGATTTTTCCTATAGCACCAGTCAAAGTCTAGCTTGAACGTTTGCGCAGACGTAGAACCGAAAAAATAGTTTATAAGTATGATTTTTAAAAATTATCGTCGTCGAAACGACGAAGCATGGGTAACTTTTGAGTAACTTTTTGAGTTTCATATTTTGGGTTTTTTGTTTGTTGTTTTTGTATTAATAATCGATTTTTATTGCTGGAACGCAAAATCTGCATCCAAAAACATATATAAATGTTAAGAAAATTCAACATTTTTTATCGATGTGTGACGACTACAACGAATCCAATGATGAACTTTATTGTTTCAGCGCTCGCTTAAGTACAGTGGAGGCTAAAAAAAATCTGAATTGCGACATGGACTGTCATCCGTATTATAATAATGATCACAATGATGAAGAGGTCGTTCTCAGTAAAACTTTGGGTGATTTGCTTGATCAAAAACTAGTCAAAAGAGCTATGATATGTACTATCATGAAGACGATGTACCACTTGTTAAAGAAGATGTCAATGCATTTCATCAAGTGTACAGTGTTCCAAGCTGTTCACGCAGACTAGTGCGAATTTACATGAACGAAAAATATGAATTTCTAAAATACTTACATAGTTCTCGCGCCAATATGTTTAACAACATGCTTCAAGAAAAAACCCTCGATCACGCGAACTACATTTACGAAAAATTACATTTTGCACTAATAAAAGGTCATTAGCTGATAACTTAGAGTTCCCACTTAATCGAAGAAGGTACGAAATCAATAGTGTTCTCCCAGCTGAAAACCGAAATCTTAAAAAAACAAATTCTAAAAAAAACATGACATACGAAAAATATCATCCTGCGCAAAATGCTATATAATCTTATGTGAGGAGCATGAACTAGGACTTTGTGCCTATTGCCTATAGTATTACCTCATCCATTTAAAAACTTCATCTGCTTAAAATTTTGAACTTGGTTTTTAAGATAAAAATTAATTTTATATATAATGTAGGCTTAAATTTCTTAATATTTTTATTTGTTATATGAACCTTTTTTGAAAAAAGCCAAATGAACTCAAGCAGAAAAAAGATATATTATAAAAAGATATAGAATATATTTTTACTAAAAACTATTATACATAAAATTGTTTGGTATGTTCTCTTATTCTAAATAATCCAAATAATCAAAAACAAGTGATTTCTAAAAATTTTTCCGCATAGGACATCGGTAGAGGGCTTTTATAAAATGGTGTCGTCGATTTGACGAAGCATGACCTTTATGTTTAAAAAATAAGCATGTCCTTCTAGGGTTAAAAGCTTGCATTATAATTTAAACATTAGTTTTATATTTAAAAGAATTTTAACTTTAACTGTAATTCGCAGGTTTTGTATTAATTTTTATTAATTAACATATAATAAAATTTACAAACTCAGCCTTAAAGATATTTCAAAGTAGACAATAAAGAAAACATTCTCAAAAGTTGGAAATGCTGAAGAGCAAGTTTTTATAATACTAGTACCCAGTAAAACTTTTAAATATAACGATGAATACTTTTTATACCAGCAGAAAACTCATACAAAAAATAATAGTATGAAATAATTTTCGACTTGAAGTAAATCGAAAATGGCATTTTTATTGTTTTGTGAAGTCACTTAATATGAGGACAAAGAGTGGTTATCACTCGAGTAAAAAAAAAATGTAAGAATAAAAGTACGTTTTAAATATTAAAGCTGTTGTCATAAATAACAAATGAATACACTCAAGAGTTCAAAGTAACATATTTTAACATAAGTTTGTATGGCAAGTAAACGTGGTTTTCATGTGGTCTTTATTCGAACTGGATTTTTATTTATTTTTCAAAAAAATCTAAATATTGTTTTTCATTACAATAACTTCAGTATAATGGATGTCATCATCTCAACAGACAGACGCACAGACAGACAAACGAACATGACTGAATCAAATCACCTCATAATCTCAAATGATGATGCTGATCAAGAATTAAGCGTTCATTTTGTGCTAGACTGTCATACATCAATCTTGAAATTCTCGGAAAAGCCCATTTTATACCGCAAATGTTTTGAATAATTGCAGAAAAATTATGTCATAATAAATTTAAGATGGTATTGGTATAATATTATGATAATTGATTTGAGACTCTCACTTTATAACGGTGATTCTCAGTAACAACACTTGTTCATGGTCTTGTTCATCTTTAAAATACTTAATTTTGAGTTGTAGCAGTCTTTCACAAAATTAACGTTCTGTCTTTACATATATCTGCGATGCCTTCTTATAAGCGTTGAAAACATCGTTATAAAGTTAACCTGATATATTATTTCAAGTTTTAAACTCCGGGTTGTATTTAAAAACAGTTTTATTTCGTTCTTGCTTGGCAGGTCTGAATCCCCCCACCCTGAAAAATGCAATACATGTTTGCATATTCTAGTGAGATATTTTAATACTAAATAAGGGCATCCCTTAATCTAGAAATTAAAATAAAAATTAAATTTCTCAAAAAATTTCATAGATATCAACGAACAGTTTAAATTATTGAATAAATTAAATATCCAAATTGATTAAAAATATTTGATGTTCCAATTGATATCGATGAAAAACATAACGTTTAAACTATAACGAAGCTGTAGAATACAAATGTCTAAATTTAAAAAGGATAATATTTTAGGACTTCGAATAGGTCCAGCTACATAGTTTTTGGCACTATACACGTAATTTTAGTACAGACGAGAATGATGTTTTAAAGAGGGACATGACATTGGAAGTTTTTTCATGGAAAAATTCGTACGGGTTCAAAAGTTGCAGCCGGATTAGTGAGAGCGCATTTTTATTTTTCCTTGCATTATTCGTTGTTCACAAACTTTGAAAAAATTGAAAAAAAAATTAAAAAAAAGCTCCTGTCATACGATAACCTATTTATCGGAAAGAGATAGGCCAAAAATAAGCAACTTTCACGGGTTCCAAAGGGAAATTATGTTATCGCGAGGAAATTATATTATCGAGAGGAATCGCAATGTGCCAAAATATTAAAAAATAGAAAAAGCGCGATATCTCGTAAACGGAGCGAGATAGGCCAAAAATAAGCAATTTTCACGAGATCCTAAGGGAAATTATATTATCGCGAGGAATCGCACTGTGCCAAAATATTAAAAAATAGAAAAAGCGCGATATCTCGTAAACGGAGCGAGATAGGCCAAAAATAAGCAATTTTCACGAGTTCGGAAGGGAAATTATATTTTCGAGAGGAATCACACTGTGCCAAAATATTAAAAAATAGAAAAAGCGCGATATCTCGTAAACGGAGCGAGATAGGCCAAAAATAAGCAATTTTCACGGGTTCCGAAGGGAAATTATATTTTCGAGAGGAATCGCACTGTGCCAAAATATTAAAAAATAGAAAAAGCGCGATATCTCGTAAACGGAGCGAGATAGGCCAAAAATAAGCAATTTTCACGGGTTGCAAGGAGAATTATATTATCGAGAGGAATCGCACTGTGCCAAAATATTAAAAAATAGAAAAAGCGCGATATCTCGTAAACGGAGCGAGATAGGCCAAAAATAAGCAATTTTCACGGGTTGCAAGGAGAATTATATTATCGAGAGGAATCGCACTGTGCCAAAATATTAAAAAATAGAAAAAGCGCGATATCTCGTAAACGGAGCGAGATAGGCCAAAAATAAGCAATTTTCCCGGGTTCCTAAGGGAAATTATATTAACGCGAGGAAATTATATTATCGAGAGGAATCGCACTGTGCCAAAATATTAAAAAATAGAAAAAGCGCGATATCTCGTAAACGGAGCGAGATAGGCCAAAAATAAGCAATTTTCACAGGTTCTTAAGGGAAATTAAAGAATCAAGAGGAATCGCACTGTGCCAAAATATTAAAAAATAGAAAAAGCGCGATATCTCGTAAACGGAGCGAGATAGGCCAAAAATAAGCAATTTTCATGGGTTCTTAAGGGAAGTTATATTATCGCGAGGAATCGCACTGTGCCAAAATATTAAAAAATTAGAAAAAGCGCGATATCTCGTAAACGGAGCGAGATAGGCCAAAAATAAGCAATTTTCACGGGTTCTTAAGGGAAGTTACATTATCGCGAGGAAATTATATTATCGAGAGGAATCGCACTGTGCCAAAATATTAAAAAATAGAAAAAGCGCGATATCTCGTAAAACGTAAAGTAATTTTTACTGGTTCCTAAGGGAAACTATATTATCGAGAGTAATTTATATGAGAGATGAAAGGATGTTCGAATTTATGCTCCAAGCCTTGAAAAACACCTTTGAAAATCCAAATATTTATGTAGTCATGACATCTTATACGTGTAGCATCATACTTCAGTAAAAGTGTTGCCAATTTCAAATTATTTTCAGTCATTGTTTTGTGACGAAGTTCACAAAAGCCAAATGGCCCAGTTTTAACCTTTGAAACTAGCCATTCAACTAACCGTTTATATTAAGTTTCATTTTAAACTTTTAGTGGCAATTAAGTTAAAGTGACTTTTGTAAACACTTAATATAAAGTCATTAATTAAACATATTATTTTGTTAATAAAGTTTAGAACATCAGAAATATTTTGACAAATATCTGCTCATCATGATTATGAATGTCTAATTAGGCCGTCAATCATTAATGTATTTATTTAGTAAACGTCGAGAAATAACATTCTGAAATAATTAAATAAATTAAAATCAAATAAATCAGGCTGCAGCTACGGTTACCGCATAAACTCATAATTAAACAAACAATTTCAATTTTGAAAATTCTTCATTACAAATCACTGCTTTTCGAATGTATTGCTGGCAATTTTCTTAATTCAGAGAAGTTCGTAGAAATTTAATTTTTGTTATTTTTGCAAAAAGCAGACTTTGTATGTTTGTTTAGTCTCATCAGAAGCTTAACACACGTAATACTTGTGAACAAATTATAAATTTAATTATTATGAAAATAAGTATTATTTTAAGCATTTTGCCCACCCATAATAATTATTTTGTAACTTTGAGTGGAAATTTTGTAATAATTGTTCTGCCAACGGAAAAATTTTGTATAAATTAAAATAACAAACCAATTTATTAAAAACCAAAATAAAATAGTCTGTTATAGACAGCAAAAAAGCTACCCTACTCATTGATTTTAGCTAAATGAAAGAGTTCTAAAGGAAAGAGTCAATTCGATTAAAAACGAAGCAGAATTCAGAAATTTTACTGAAAATCATTGCTAAGATCGATCAGTCATGACAGCATATATAGAGAAGTATTTGGCGTTACATGCACGTTCTATGGGTAAAACCTGTCATACTTAATGTAGGGTGTGCAAAATATGTGATTGTTTTATTATTTAATTGCTTGAATGTTGAGGCATGTAACGCCAAAACCACTTACTGACTATGGTTAATATGATATTTTATTTTATCTTAATTGCAGCATAATAAATTGTCGCTTGTACATTTGTTGGTGTGTTTTTTTTTTATTTTTTTTTTTTTGCCTCTGGTTTCAGTTTTTTTTAACCACTTTTTTTTTTTTGCTCTATATCGCGGTGCACATAAATTTCAAGCATAATTTTTTTTCAATTTTATATAATTGCATATGTAATAATGTAAGAAAAAAAATTAACATACATGCAAACATAACGCATAATAAATTTATGTTTGTATATGTTGGTATGAGCTGGTTGGTTGCTGCTTAATTGTTGGCCATTTTTATTGATTATCATATTCATATGGTGGGTCAGCTCTTCGCTTTCCTTAATCACCATGGTCAAAGGTTATTTTATTTATATCCGTCTTTTTTAAGTGTTATAAATTAATGGCAATTTTTTAAATAAAGTTACATAAATTTAATTTTTTTTTTTTATATTATTTCAGAGATTTCATACAAGAGCAATGGTTTTCTCTTCAATGTTAGGTAAGCTTGACATAAAGATAGCACAACGCATTATTATGAAGAGTCAATAAAATTTTATTTTCTTCACAAATTTTAATGCTTAGATTCCTTATGAAGCTTATAAATAAGAGGAGAAACAACAAAAAAAAACAATTTTGTGTAAATGTTTTGTGTAGATAACATTAAAAATAAATGCTTTTTTCTTTTCATATCCTATAACATCAGCATTTATTAATTTTTTTCGTTTATATTTTGTTTTTATTATAATCGCCATAATCCGTCATCTGACACAAGAGTACGCATAAAATCTGTTTATGCTACGCAGAGCTGAAGTATGGTATGTATGTATATATGTGTGCGTGTGTGACCACATGCTTCAAAGACAGACGATGTCTGTTCAATTTAATTAAACATTGCCAACCCGAGTGGAAATTTGTTAAAGGAAACCTTTTAATGGCAGAACCATGTAATCGGTGCTCAGACTTGATGAATTCTGATCGGATTCTAGTTTAATTAACAGTATTCCAGAAATAACTGCTTTGGACTGCATTTTTAACTCAGGCCAAAAGTATTTCTTTTATGTTTTTGAAAGCAACGAAAATTATGAGCATTACAACTTTAGTCATATAAAATTTTTGAATACTGTTACGTTGAAAATATTTTCCTAGTATACTTATTTAATATCCGATAAAAATTAATTTTAAATATTTGTTTAGTGCTGCGAAAGTGAGCATGTCAAATGTCTTTTGGAATATAACTTGATGACAATGATGACATCTTATGGCATATAATACAAAATTTAAACATTTGAATTTCTTTTTAAAAAAAAAAAATAAATGAATTGGTCATTTTGAAAAAAGGTCATCTACTCAATATATCAAAAATAATTTTATTCAAAATTCTGTACCTTAGCATGGCCGTTCATGTACCTTATCTATTTGAAACTAGCTTATAACTGGCCACCTTAATCAGTATAAAAAATTTGTTCATTTTGTAACTGAGTTATTTTAACTCTCGTACTTAAGAAAAAATTTTCGAAAATTTTTAGATACTTTTAAAATCGTCAAAACTCACGTTTTGGTCATAGCAGTAAACATTAATTTTTCTCCATAAAATATAAAAGCTTTTAAAGGATACAATATGTTTTTTTCAAAATACTTTTACCGTAGGAAAACAGAAAAAATATCCTTAACGTTCCATGTATTTTTATTTTTTTAAGGTTTAAGTTATTAAGGTTTTTTAAGGTTTAAGTTAACTTTTTCGGGATTTGCCGAAGTACAATTTTTTATCGCAGCTGATTTTAAAAATGGTTTCACAAAACTTTTTTAAACATATTTGTCATCACTAGAAACTAATTGCAAGAATATTTCAAAAATACAAAAAGAATATTTCTCTATGAAAAATTATTTATCCATCGAATAATCTTTTCATTTTAAACAGATGTCATATCCTGAAGAGGAAAAAAAAAATCCAAGAAATTATCAAACTGTTTTTGAATAAGCACGTAGCCATTAAAGTGAACAAAGAATTTTTTGTGAAGATTTATAAAGATTAACAAGTTCTTGGTGTCTGCTCAATATTTTGAAATTTCGAAGACGGCACCTTTAGGGGTAGAAATAGATCGGAACTAGTACTTTGCATAGAAGCGTTCTTGATCGAACTTCGAAAACTTTCTTAAATTCTTATGCGACTTATTTAAATTTTTGGACATTTAAACAGTTGCGGAGTATTTTAAAGCTTTCAAAACATTTATTTTAAAAATTGTATTTCTTTTATTGTTTCTTAATCTTATTTTTTTTTTTTCTCTTATGTATACCATGTGATTTGCAGCTGTAGCTCGCATTTATTAAGATTTTTAACCATAATTCAATACCTGGTCTCTGCGGTTAGAAAAATTTTTTTTTTAAGAATGATTTCAAAAGCTTTCATCTTTTTATCAAGTATAAATAAAAGTTTTTTAAAATATATTTTTAGTTTCAATATTATCGAAATTACTTGAAAGTGGAAATGCAGTTTTTACTAGATCTGTTCTTGTAACGGCTTCTTCAGCAATTATTGTGCTTAATTGTTTTTAAAATAGGTTACATAGACAGTCGCCAAAACATTTGCACACACACACACACAAACACACTCAATTGCACACGTACAAGTCTTAATTCAAGATGGCATTCACACAAAGAAATGAAGTCACACACAAAACAGACCCACACACATACACACACACATACACACACACACACACAAACACAAACACATATACAATTGCTTATCACTGTGTTGCCAGCCAGTGTGAATTTTAAGATTTATGGTGTCGCAACATTTTGCTTTATGTTGCCGTTGTTGCAGTTGGTATCTTAACAGCAACTTCTTCATTCCTTGCCATGAAAATCATTGAGAAAAGAACTTTGTTTGTTTTGCTGCAATTTTGAAGTTTTTCGAACGGCAAAGAAACGCAGGCAGGCAGTAGTAATAATAAAAAAAAAAATTAAGATTTATATCTGTATCTTGAGGATAAATTAAGCTGCAGTCTGTTTAAGTTTTGTCTTTCCATATGCAAGAGATAAACTTGAGCTTCTACTTTGCCAGCTTTATGTCGGCCAGATGTGTGCATTAATTTAACCTTAACATAAATTCTGGCTCCTTCCAAGACAGAATGTGGCATTATGTGTCAACGCCCAATTTGGGTAATGTTGTGCTTTTAAAAAATTTGCACACAAACAACTTAAGATAAACAATTAATTCTTTCTTCATGATACTCCGCGCAAAGTAACAGAAAAGGATTATAACTGAAGTGGATTAAATGAGCTTTATTTTGTTGTTCCCTGTTTAACAAAAAGAAAAGGCAACATATTCTTAAAAGAAGCAAAGCAGGGTTAAGACAAAAGTTGCCATGGCTCTCATTTTGCTTTTGGAATCATTAATCAAAGTAAGCACGTGTTTTGTTAAATATGCGGTTTATGTGGAAACTCTTTATATACAAAAACAACGGAAACACAGAATAACGATGTTGGTATTTCGGGTTTTATTTTTTCAAATCAATAGACCCTAAGCTTCTTTCATATTTCAAAAATATTAATCTGCCCATGCTCCAAAAAATGGGTTCCTTCTCTGTTGCGATTGAAATCAGCAAAGAATTGGGTCTTTGGAGAAAATCCTTAAAGGTAAGTCGTTACAATATGTTTACTTCTTACATGTGATGACAAACATTAATTTTTTTTTATTTTTTGAGTTTGAGTTTAAAGTTTGGCTTTTAGATATCTACAAGTATTGTTTTTTTATATTCTTCAAAAAAGTTGACAAAAATTTTGATTTGTTTTTAAGTATCGACAGCTGCTGCTTGCGTGTTTGTCCACTTCATCACTACTCGATTTGCTAACATATGCGAGGTATAGAAATAAAATCAATATACTTGAGCACCCTGGGTTTTGCTCTTTGTTTTTTTTTTTTTTTGTTTTTTATTTTCAGCAGACGGCAGAGCTGTTGTAAATGACATCCACCCAAAAGTTTGCAACTTTCGCTCGAGTTCCATGAAGCTAACAGCTAACAGTTTTTTTACGCTTCCACAAGCAATGAGAAGCAACAAAACTTTTTCCCGCTCAAGAGCCTGTCGCTTAAAAGCAGTGTCAACAAAACTGTAAGCTAAAAATTTGCTGTTCAAAAAAATATTTTACAACACCGCCAAGTTTATATCTTAAAGATTGTTAATAAGAAGCAAAAACAGAGAGAGAAAAAATATATAAAAATTATAAGTCAAATAGTTTTCAACAAAAATTGGCTCTTTCATACAATAAGAAAAACAATAAGTGTAAGAGGTAAAAAGTTCAAAAAAAAAAAAAATAAATAAAATAATGAACTTAAGAAAGTTTTTATTTAATGGAAAATATATTGAGATCTAGATAGTGCATGTATCAAATAGTAACAAAAAGTTCGTTAAACTTAAAAATGATGCGAAGAATTATTAAACATATCACAAGAGTTACGAAGAACCCACAAGTCTTTAGTGCCTCCAAAAGGCCGTCAAAATGTATTTAAAATTTGTATTTACTTAAGACGAACTTCACTTAAAGTATAAACAATTAAAATATGATAAATTCTGATAATATTCACATTCTCAATAACTGGAGTATGTCTTAAGATAAGAGGTAAAATTAAGAGTACAATAGAGTTCCAATTTGTATAAGCTTGTCTAGTCTTGCATTATTTGGAGGTAAAAATAAACACAAAATTATCGGAAGGATTATTTGATGGAAAAATTTTCTCAGAAAGCAATAAAAATAACTTTAAACAATATTGTTCTTTAAAATTTAGAAATATAATCTATATGTTATGAAAAATGGTGTAAGTAAGACTTACGATTGTAATTCACATCTTTGTTTTCAGTTTTTTACATCAAACGCTTGATATGACATTATATGATTTCTCTAAAAAGTGTATCACATGGTAGTTGACGCAAATAGTAGGAGCCACATTAGGTTCAAAATATCCTTTAGGTATCTACTGAAGCAGTCTGCCCTCGTAGAAACAAGAATCAGATTGAAACAACAAGGATAGCAAACAAACAGCATGGTTGCTTAACTATCCCGAGGTCAGGGGGTTTTGAACAAAAACATTCATCTTGCAAGAGACCGCAGTTGAAGTTCCGTTTGCGACGTCATCTAAGGATCATTTCTTCAAGTGGTCCCCTTGCAAGAAGAGACTGCAGTCGACAGATCATGCGCCTAGGGACTGCTTCTTGATGCGGTCTCCCCCAAAGATCGAATATACACGATACTTAAACTGGAAGCAAAGCAACATGAGCAATGAATTAGCTTGAATTGCTTGCCAGCCCCACGAATTAATACCTACACTCAGAAAAAAGCACCTATCTAACTGCGATAAAAAATTTATCTATTTTCGATAATACAAATTTTCTCTTTTTCAAATTAAATTTTCTTCGATGAGAGTAAATTTTCGCATTATTGAAGAAATACTTCTTTACTTGTGGAAAATGAAAATATTTCATGTCTCTTATAATGATAAGTGTTTTTCTCGCACAAAACAATTCTCATTTATAGAGAAAAATTTATTGAAAATGAAAAACTGTTCCTACACTCTCAAAACAGATTAGCTGTAGGTTCAAAATTTTTGGTTGGGTGTTTCGAAAAATAGTTGCTATAAAAATTTTTCGGTTGTTATAAACTGAATTCGTTATTCAGAATCAAAATTTTGTAGAAACCAGAAATATTCGTTCATCCATATAAGAATATGTTTGATGTAACAGAATCGACTCATTTTTTAAGTCGTCCTTGAAAATACTGGAAATAAATGACCAAATAATTGATTCCCTCTATTGAATATTGAATTTAACAACCGAATAATTTTTTGCACAACTAATTGTTAATAAAAAATACCATCAGTATTAAAAATTTGATTCAAGTTCAACTTCATTAAATGTCAATGCAAAATATCTGCAAACCTTGCTTTTATTTTTCTACCATATTGAACTGCGCTATATAAACGAAGAATTGAATAGGGGCTTTCGCATGGTCTAACATATTGGACGACAAAGTCGGTTGGAAAACTAACGGAACAATTTGACAGACGAATTCAAATTTATGTTCAGTATGTGGCAAATTCAGATTTATGTTGTACCAATAAACTATCTATCATATCAAGAGAATGGTAAGTTGTAAGATTCGATTTTAAGTTATGAGTAGGGCATGATTTGGTTCTGATTTTCAATAGTTAGTTCATACAACATCAAAAGCATTCATCGCTGACAAAATGTATGCTGCAATAACTTCAGATTTCAGGTTGCAGCAACTTCGAAAATGCGGTTGGGCATTTTTTTTGTTGCCCCAACCAATTCGTTTCCTCAGTGTATATTTTGATAAAAAATTCACTATGCGAAGTATTTTCTTCAATAAAAATAAATCTTTTCTCAAAAATAAAAAAGTCTTTCTCACTAAAAACGATATATTTTTATATACTTCTCTTTTTCATGGAAGATTTTAATAATTTCACGGGAATTTTTAAGATCACATTTAAAGGAAAGCATTCTCTGGAGCAAAGTTTATACCATTTTTTCTCTAAATATGAAGCCTTTTTTAACATATTCCGAGAAACTTTTTTCTGACTGTAGCGTTAGTTCTGTGGGCAAAAGTGACTGAAGGTGCAGGAGGTGGTTTTCGCATACCCGAAAATATTTTTTGGGTCTGCAAATCTTCCATGCGAAGTGGTACGGGCCACTGGTATCTTTTGAAGATCCCATACCTTTTGGTGCATCACAAAAAAAAAAGGAAAAAAATAATACTTTAAAATTTTTTGTCTGCATCAAATCTGGATCGACGTAAAAGAGTTATTTGTGTAAGTGATTTTGAGTGAAATTTGTTTAAATTGATCAGAAGTGCGATTGGTTTTTATGGTAAATTTACATTCCTAAAATAAACTTATTTGAATATATTAATAAATAATATTAATTATATTGCAATTAATAAAAATAATTATAGAAAAAATATTAATATTGTTTTAAGAGAGGAGATGAAATATTATATTCACCTCTATCAACATAATAAGAGAGGTCGATGAAATATTATATTCACCCCCTATCCTTGAACCCGCGTCGAGTAAATATCGTCATCGAGAACTCACTTTCACCAGCAGCTTGTCGTCGAACTCATTTCATATTTTAACTATTTTGCCACATTGTGCAGTCCAAAAGTTGAATTTCAAAAAAAAATATATCACCTGAAAGGTAAGAAAAACTAAAAAAAAAGGTAAGTTAACAGGAATTTATAGACTTTTTTTTAATTTTTTTATGTCAATTATCAATTTTTCCCTATCTTGTCCACTCACAAGTGGAATTCCAAGAAAATAATTTACGTCTTCAAAAGTTCGAACACTTCTAGTAACCAATTTTAGCAACAAAAAATTAAATTTGTTTTAATGGTTATTAAGAATTCATTTTTATACCCTAAACCTGAAAGGTCAGGGTATATTAACTTTGTGCAAACGTTTGTTTTTTACGTAAAAAACGTATGTTTTTTATAACAAAAAAAAGATGGTTTTAAAAAATGGACATCGTCCGCCCACGGACACGCCTACTTCCCATACACCACGCGAAAATTGAAAACTGCATAGCTCAGCTCATAATTAGCCTACAACAATAAAATTTGATATGTATGTGTTTCATACCAACACAAATATGTCTTCGGAAAATGGACGTCATCCGATCACGGACACGCCTACCTCCCTTACAACCCAAAAATTGAAAACGCAATAAATAAGCATGTGTTTAACCTACAGAGCTAAAATTTGGCACGTATGTTTTTTATGACAAGACAAAGATGGTTTGGAAAAATGGACTTTATCCGCCCACGGACACGCCCATTTGCAATAATTTTTTTTTTTAAGTGGGTTTAGGGTATTTCATAGTCGGCCTAGACTGACTTTAGACTTTCTTTACTTGTTATTTTTAATTTATTAAAAAATTAATTTAACATAAAAATGTTTTTATTTCAGTAACAATATATTATTTTGAATGATAACTGATCAATTCATTCATATTATTTTGGAAAGCTTTTTAAGATATTTTAACATATAAACATTTTTAACATATATGGCAGCGGATGGAGTAACAGTTAAGTTGCTTCTGATCCGATTGTCTCCCGGGGCAAAATATGTAAAATTTGAAAAAATTAAAAAAATTTTTTAAAATTATCCATCGTTGACCAATGAACGAACTTAACTGACCTTTTTTAATATTTTTCATACCTTACAGGTGGTATATGTATTTTTTTTAAATTCGACTTGTGGACTGCACAATGGGGCAAAATATGTAAAATTTGAAAAACTTAAAAAAATTTCTAAAAAATTATCTATCGTTGACCAATTAATGAACATAACTGACCTTTTTTAATCTTTTTCATACCTATAAAAAAATTCTAGAAAATTATCCATCGTTGACCAATTAACGAACATAACTGACCTTTTTTAATATTTTTCATACCTTTCAGGTGGTATCTGTATTTTTTGATATTCGACTTGTGGACTGCACAATGGGGCAAATAGTGTATGACCTTGAAATTTTCTTAAAAAATTCATAAAAAATTTTCTATCGCTGACCAATTATTGGAGATAACTGACCTTTTTTGACTTTTTTAATATCTTTCAGGTGGTATATTTAGTTTTTAAAAATTCCACTCCTGGCTTCCACAATAGAGCAAATTGTGCATGACCTTGAAAATTTCTTAAAAAATTCATAAAAAAATTATCTATCACTGACCTTTTAATGGGACCAACTGACCTTTTGTGACCTTTTTCATAGCTTTCAGATGGCATCATTAGTTTTTTAAAATTCCACCAATGAGGTGCTAGCATCCCGTAGCTAACAATAACCGCTAATTGAGAGTTTGGCGATAACGCTTAATATTGTGATTTGTTCGTTGCTGTACCCACACCTAAATATTTTTAGCTTGGTGATAGTATTGGCTGGTAGCTGTGAATATTGTGCATGCATTAGCACATCTATCGATTGACATAAAGATGTAAGTCACCAGCTGCATCTTGTAAATTTATTGACTTGTGTTAGGCCAATTATCAAATATGCCAGCTATGACCATAGAAAAGATCTGCTCTCATTGAGACCTCATGAACAATAAGTCCGTGTTCATTTGTTTCTGTTTTTTACTAAAAAGAAATTGCAATATTAGAGAGTAAAAGTTAGTACATCCACAACACGTCCTTTTACAGAGTGAGGTGGAGAGTTGGAGTTTCTAAATGGATTTTTTTCTTTTTGTAATCCATACAATTTATCTTTACAATTTTGACTACAACTTAGTTACCTTGCTGTTAATGTTGCGACATAAACAGAAAAGTATAGTTAAGATACCTGCTTTATCACAGAATTTCTTTAAATTTACAATTGTCCATTAAATTGGTGTATTCTAATAATTCTTGGCAACTACAAGATTAACATTCTTCGAATTTTGGACGATATTCTACCAAAAGCTTTTCTTTTTTAACTGTCTCTTTGTAATAACATGCAATATTTTGCCATTACTTGAACCACTAAATGTCTACTACACAAATCTATGATCCATCTAGATAGGTTAATCCTAATAACTATGATAACACTGTGCGGCAATTTAAGTGTCAATTGGAATAACCTCAAATATCGCAATGGTTTATAATAGTGCATGGTCTATATATTATGCCCACATACTCAGTTTTATCGGATTTGGTCAAATAAGAGAGAAATTCAAGGTCAAACTTCACCTTTAAGTCACCAATTTTTTCTTATAACTCTAAAACTAAATTCAAATGCTATGTATTAACTGCATCTAAATATTTGCAATGGATGGTTCTTAACATTTTGAGACCATTTTTTGCTCAAAGAATTACGTAAGGGGGTTAATCATTTCTCCGAAAACAAGGCTTTTTTTATAAAATACAAAATTTTCAATAGTTCAATTACTTTGTATTTGTCTTCAAAAACAATCAGATTTTGATGAATTTTTGCACACACCTTAAGCAAAATAAAGTAACCCACCCTTGAAAAGATCAAAACAATTACATGTGCGCATCCAAAGATATTCTGATTCAAAGATTACCAAAGATGGTAGCTTCGTTAATGTAAGCCCTGGAGTGAAATCATTCAGATGAAAATTGTAGACCCAACAATTTTCTTCAAAACAGTGCTTAACATTTTTACCGAAAGAATTTCTGTTTTAAAGATATGGGCGTAAATATGTTATTGCAATTATATGAAAATTATATATGAAAAATTTAAACGGTTTAAATAAAAATTATTTTTATATCTATTTCTTCTCAAGTTCGAATTTTTCATATAAGTTGTAATTACATATTAACGCGCATATCTTTAAAACGGAAACTCTTTCGATAAAAATGTTAGGGATAGTTTTGATGAAAATTGTTGGATCTATACTTTGCATCCGAAAGATTTTATTCTAGGGATTATATTAACGAAGTAACCATCTTTGGTAATCTTTGAATCCGAATTTCTTTGGATGCGCACATGTAATTGTTGTGATCTTTCCAGAGGTGGGTTATTTTATTTTACTTAAGGTGTATGCAAAAATTCAGCAAATATGATTATTTTTGAAGACAAATACAAAGTAACTGAACTATTGAAAATTTTGTTTTTTATTAAAAAAGGCCTGTTTTCGAAGAAATAATTAACCCCCTTACGTAACTCTTTGAGCAAAAAATGGTCTCAAAATTAAAAGAACCATCTATTGCAAACATTTAGATGCAGTTACTACACAGGATTTGAATGTAGTTTAAGAGTGATAAGAAAATATTGGTGACTTAAATGTGAAATTTGACCTTGAATTTCTCTCTTATTTGACCTAATCTGATAAAACTGAGTATGAGGGCATAATATATAGACCATGCACACTAGAAACCATTGAGATATTTGAAGTTATTTTTTCGTGTTGCACTGTGTAATTGAAGAGAAATTTATGGCAAAGTTCTACTTGCTTAATATTTGCTTAAGAGGTGAAATGAATCCGCTCTCAAAATTTTTGTCGACCAAAATTTTGTATTTTTGTTCGACGACGTTTGTTCAATAATATAGTGATATATCACTATGGATAAAACAGTTGGACGTCGAAATTTAAACTTTGAAAGATATAAAATATTTGTTTCTACGTTGTTTTGAATGCGACCGCGGGTTCAATGATAAAGGTGATTAGTTATGATATTAAGTCAACAAAATATTTTTTTTTCCAATGAATATATCTTTTTATTATACAGGACGAACATCATATTTACTACCCATTTGAATTTCTTAGTAGTACTTGTATATTAAATTCGATAGAAGAGATAACAGAAGTACTTCTATTTGTATTTCTATTGCAGTACTACTTTCTGTTTCACTGACTTTTCAGTTAGATAATAAGTTGACATAGTTCGGATCTGATAGAATCGAGAGCAGAGGCACTTTTCACGGTAGACTAAGCCTGCTGGAAAAATAGTACTGGCTGGAATCGTAAGAAGAACAACTTGCGGATCACAAGAAATAATTCCAGAACTATGCCGATGCTGAAGTACTTCTTTTTCTTTCTGTTGGGAAAAACTTTTCTGCTTTTTGTAAAATTCGTCGAAAAGCAAATATAGTTCTTCCTAATTTTACACTTCATAGCATCGACATAAAATAATTAATAAATAAACATTTGTTTATTGTTAATTTTTCGAAAGAATTTTTTTTTTCGGTGTATGAGTCTCTTTTAAAAATATTTTTATATCATAAATTTGCTCTTTGCGGTTAAAGATATTTTTTTGTTCAACTCTTTAACCTAGATTTGCTCTAAATAACATTATTTTAACAATCATTTCTAAATTTACATCAATATTTTTCTGTGTGGTGCTCGTAAAGTTTTATAGTACTTGTACACTAGCGAAGATGCGACAACAATCATTGGCGTCAATATTCTTATTGTTTTTTCATCTTGTTGCTTTATTTTAATGTTGTTGTTGTTTGTTTCTGTTGTGTCAAGCTATTTATTTTTTTTTTTTGGAAATTTTAATGGATTTAACATGGATAAACATGCTTCATTCTAGTATATATCTTTGCTTTTTATAAGTGAGTTTAGTTGTTTGAACAAAAAGCAAATCATTCAACATGGAATGGACTGTGTCTCAATTGGGAATTCGTTTGTTCTACGAAGAAACTACTTGTAACTTACAGCACTGTTGTTGTTACTTTCTGATAGACATATTGATTTAATAAATAAGTAAATAAATATTTAAGCCACTAGAGCACCACTAGCTTTTAAAAATCGTGTGTCAATTTTATTCTAAAACCTTACAGAGCAAGTTAGCAATTTTTGTAAATATAAGTTTAACCTATATTATAAACGAAGATATAAAATTCCAAATATTTTTATGTATACAAAAATAAATTTTAAAAAATTGAATCATTAACTAAAATTGATTTCTGCCCGTAGAACTCGAAAAAACTAAATTACCAAAAAATGATTTTAATAAAATTTTTTAATGTGCAGTCGCAGTCTAAAAGATACATCCTTTTGCTTAAAACTGATTTATTGGTAAGAAATTTGCACTTTAAATTTTAGTTTTCGTGGATTTGTAACGGCTCGTTTGCATTCAATAGTCCATTTTGAGTATATCTTGTAAAAATAAGTTATGATATGGCATGTTTCAGGCTTTCAGGAACTTGAATGTTGTAAAATCAAGTACTGTTAAGAACAAAATAGGTAATTTTATAATGAATTGGAGTTTAGTTTGAGGAAGTAACTCAGGTGATAATATTTTTACTCTTAAAAAGTTTTACAAACCACGCTTTTCAGACCCTTTTAATTGTACATAACTGTTTTAATATAAAAGTCTTAAACTGAGTTATTTTCATTTCTATTTTGACACTGTTTTATCCAATTTTGTAAATGTATATGATATGAAAATAAAAGCTCTTTATAATCTTTAAACAGCTGAAAAACGAGTTATTACATATATTTATCAAAATTCAACATGTGTCTTGAGTGTTATTCTGTAAGAATTTCAACTTCAAATTGACCCTTAGCAACTGTGTAGCTTACGATTTAAAAACAAAATTTGACCTTCTTACTTATATGATATGATCTCTCTTTTTATTATTTATTTAGCTGTAGAGTTCTTAAATATTTCTAAAAATAAAAAGAAATATGTAAGCAATTAAAGTTGTACTATATTAAAAGAATGTCGTAAATTCCAGAATACTTTCTTTATTCGTATGAAGAAACATATTTTGCATAATCTGAAATGGCTTGGCAATAACTTTCAGCCTTTTGCTGAGACCGTACCATTTGCAGTTGTAGCCATCAATAAAATTTAATGTGTTTCCTTAACCTTTTTAGTTTGTTAACTTATTATAAAGGGTGCTTTAGTTCGGAAAGGACAAAATAAGAAAAACCATTGAAAATATTTGTATTTATTTATTATAAGTGGCTTGCTTAACAAAAACAAAAAAAAAAAAATATATATATAAAAAAATAATGCCATCGATTTATAAGAAAGCATTGGATTTTATTTTTTTTGTATGTTGAAACATATTTTTTTAGGACACTAGTACACATTTAGTTATTGGAGCTCTTAATTTTTATAAAATAAACAATTTTTCATCCTTTTTCATGAACTAAATAATTTTTTATTTGCACCTAAGCCCTGTTTATTAAAAAAACTACGCTAAACCGGTTGAGAGCAGCTTACAAAACATTCTAAAATGTGCTAAATTTTGCTCGTATATCAAGGTTTATGCAATAATCGCCAATAAACCACGACACACAAATGTGACCCAACATTTGACCATTCAACAATAGCAATAAAGAAACCATCAAATTAAAACGTTAACCATCGCTCCAACTTCCTTTCTATTCTCCCCTTCACACTACTCCCAGCCAGACAAACACGCATTCATATGTTTGCTGCGTAGCACCAGCCAAAAAACATCATGATGAACTCGCCCATCGAACGCATTATCTTTTTATATCTTATGTACCTTTGTTATTCCACATAACCAGCATAAGTAGGGCTGTGATTTATATGTGCACAAAAAGCAGTCATCATTTATGTATGTATGCTTATGTGTGTGCGGTTAGAGTATGGTATGCGACTGTATTTGTCTTTGGGAATTTATCATAGATGCCAACAGTATAATCAACGGCTTTTCCCAACGGAGTTGTAGTACAACGAACCATTATGTGTCTGAGAACTTGGGAACAATTCCAATTCCACAACAAAAAAAAAAAAACCAAAAAAAAAAAAACAGGGCCAGCTACACACACAAATACATTGAGTGGAAGTTAAGCTAACAAGTAAATATTTACGCACAATTCTCGCACAACTTGTATAACTATTTGGAAATCTCAGACAACCAAAAAACAAAAACAACAATAATAACAAATCCTAACAGAATTACATGAGTATGTAAATAATATAAGTTAACAATGGCGAATCTTCCGCCCAAGTGCCGTTACACTAGTTGGCTTTATGTGAATAAAGGTGGAACATATTCAAGGTGTACAATAAAAATATTTGTTTGTTGGCATTGCCTAACGGTGAATTCTTAACCATAACATTGTGCACATATGTCGCGGTTGAAGGCGGAAATAACACCATTATTATATGTACCTAACAAGGAGGTGAGACAAATACCTCGCAACAGCCGGATACTTTTACTGTCTTAACAGTATTGTTAGGAATGTGCAGCAGGGGAGAGTTAGCTATGACGTTAAAGACCAACAACGACCAAAGTGGTGTGGACAAATAAAAGTTCAAGTGTCAGATTGTATTTCAGGCATAAATAGGTGTTTAAGCTTAGCCACATACAACAGGCATCATATGTGATTAAGGTTTAATGTGTCGAGCTCAAGTGTGTGTGAGTTGGTTTTTTCGGTTTGAAAATTGATTTGAACTGAGGATTAAATAGGTAGGTAGGCTCAAAGAATTTGCCACAAAGTTGTAAAAGCTTTATTTGAAAGCAAGTAAAAAAATGCTGAATTGATTTATTTAAGATAAAAAATAAAAACTCGGCATCAAAACCTGTCAAAAAAACCTGACAAGTTAAAAGCCACCATTTGAAGTGGATTAATTTTATCGACAATTGAATGTGGATTAATTTAATTGACCTGAAAAAGGAGATTTTTGCAAGATTTTGCTAGTAATATTGAAAATGTTAGCGGTTTTTACCGATTCCAATGCAAGTTCTTTTTAATACTTAATAACAACTCAAAACTGATATCGAGTTTGTAATTTTAAATCGTTGGTAATACTTGATTATTATGTCAATGTCAATTTAAAGCGATTGCGATGACGATTAATCGATCGAGCACTAAAAGTAAAATAATTCCTTATCTAAATATTTACCACAAAAGCTTTTAGTCAATAATAGGGATCCGTATTTTGAATCGAATAAATACTAAACCAGCCTCTCATACAATTTCATGTGGTATTATCAAAATAAAATACAGTACACTTACGATAACGTGAAGTTATAATTATCATGAGTGATTTTGAGATCTTGCTAAATTGTCACGATTGGGAATACCAAAAAATGGCGCAAAACGTATCCTTTTTATCATCATTTTGGCCTACTTATGCATTATGTACCTATGTATATATTAAAACTTACTTTTCTGAAGAAACTAAAGACAGATTTATTTAAAAACTTTAATCCAAAAACAAAATAAAAATAACTCAATAAAAAAAACAAAGAAACAAAATAAAACAGATTGTTCACGTTTTAGAGTAATCAATGTAAAAAAAACAAGGTTCACGTAATGCAGAGTTCCCGTTATCGTGAGTGCACTGTTACCTTACACTCAGAAAAAATGTTCTCGGAATTTGATAAAAAAAGGCATCATATTAAGAGAAAAATGGTATAGATTTTGCTCCCGAGAATGCTTTACTCTTAATGTTTACTCTTAGTGAACCTTAAAATGGTTAAAAGCTTCCATGAAAAAAAGAAATATATAAAAATATATCGTTTTTAGAGAAGAATACTTTTTTATGTCTGAGAAAAGTTTTGTTTTTATTAAAAAAAAATACTTCGTATAATGAATTTTTATCAAAATATGGAACAAATTTTTCATTTTCAATAAATATTTCTCAATAAATGACAATTTTTTGCGAGAAACATAGTTACCATTATAAGAGACATTGAAATATTTCCATTTCCTAGAAGTGACGAAATATTTCTTGGAAAATGTGAAAATTTATTCTTATTGAAGAAAATTTTATTTGAAAGAGAGAAAATTGCTGTTATCGAAAATAGAAAAATGGTTTATTGCAGATAGATAGGTGTTTTCTGAGTGTATGTAAGCGATTGCAATAATAGTTTTTTTATTTTTTTTTTGTGTTTAAATAGTTCCAAATAGCTCCCTTACAAAATAGTTTTTAAAAATAACCAACTCCTTCAAGTTAATTGTGTCTAGATTGCTGCAAACACCGAAAATATTTTTCTTTTCTTCATACTTAATTGCAAGAATATAAAAATTCTACATAGCAGAAGATAATCCTTGAATTAAATAATATTTTTCAAATCAACATTTGTTAGGGTTGGAACTAGAGATTGGCGCGTGAGTGATTTTGACTCACGATCACGCACGCTCACGATGTAATTTATTCTTATCACGCACGCCTACGATTAAAAATAATTTTTTAATCACGATCACCCACGATCACGTTGTGATTTCTTCTAATCACGCACGATCACGATTAAAAATAAATTATTTGCTCACGATCATGCACGACCACGTTGACATATTATAGGAAAATGAAAATTTATAAAATTTCTCAGCTTATTATTTGTTTTTAAAACTATCAAAGTTGCCTCAAGTTGTCGCTGACGTTTCGCAAAATAGTTCAAGAAAGCGGAATTAGTTGTTGTCGCTTCTTTAGAAGTGGTCAGTGTTGCATTTTGTATGCAATTGGTAGCAAAAGCGTAAGAAAACATCATTACGAAATTTGGCACAGGTTTGAAAAATTTTGGTACACAAGTCGTGACACGAAAAAAAATTAAGTGACGCACGCCCACGCACGAGAACAATTTAATCACGCACGATCAAGAATTTTTCGTGATTTTTTTATTGGCTCGCTCACGATCACGATGTGATTCGTCACGTCAAAATTCGTGACACGCGCCCATATCTAGTTGAAACCTTACTCTGAGATTTATATATCTTAAAACGGCACTAGTATACACACATCATTAGCGTAAAAGAAAGTGAAACTGTACTGAAAATTTTGCCTTGATAGACCTTGATAGACGTTGATAGACCTCACATGTTTTCTGATAACTTTGTTTAGAATATTTGAAACTTTCTTATTTGAAATGACAAAGACTTATCATTAATGAATCATAGATCATTTTCTTTATCTTTGATGAAACATACTGATTTGGCCATAATTTCAATAAGGCCATATTTCATTATTTTTACAAACTAAAATCTCATATAAAATTACAAAATTCGTGTAAGAATGCAGTGAGCGAATATTTTAGTCAGCGAAAATAACCCTGGCTCGGTTTTCACTCAAAGAAAAAAATTTGATATTGCAAAATTGATTTTTTGTCATCAACGTAAATTGAACCGCCGACCATCGCCTTAACATTTCGATACAGCCTTGTATCCCTTGCCGAAAATTCTTAAATGAGTCTGTCTTTTGTTCGTGTGAGAAAATTAAAAAAAAACATGCAATTATGAACGCAATCGATGAACGAACTATAGACAGCCTCTTTTAAATATTTTTTGACAAGGTATACGACAAAGAAGAGTTTTGGATTGCATTTTACTTCTTTTGAGTACGATTTTGTATGCATTTTTTTTAAGCTAATATAAGATCATGCAGCAAGTTTCTGTTAAGGGGGGACATGACATTGGCCGTCTTTTAAAATCGAAAATTTAAATTTTTTATAATTTTGTATATTAGTTAATATTCTCAAGATTCTAAGAAAAAATTGAAAAAATTTCATGTAAAAATTCTTACGGGTTCAAAAGTTATAGCCGGATAAGTGAGAGCGCATTTTTAATTTTCGCCTTTTTTTTCTTTGTTCACAAAATTTGAACGCGTTTATCTCGAAACCATGTTTTTCGTATTGGTTGCGGCACAAGCGGGTTCTTTTTTTGAGGTAATTTTTTTTTTGCTTATGTATTTTTTTAAACTTGATTCGCTATCGTATGACACGAGTTTTTTTTAAATTTTTTTCGATTTTTTATGAATTTTTTAAGTCAATATGTTTTTTAAAAACACATTTGGAACATCACCAAAAATTTAAAAGAAAAAACTTTTTAAAAAAAGCTCATGTCAAACGATAACCAATTTTGTTATGATTTAAAAAAGTCATTTTATTTCTAGATCGGACAATTTTTGCGACTCCCAGCACTGTAACCACCAGGCCCAGTTTTTTTCTCTGCTGCCAGTTTGGAGCTCTATAAAACCATGTTGGAGTGAGAAATATATTTTTTTGAATTTTTTTTTCTTGTAATTTGTTCAATTCTCTACAATAATAAAAAAATATTTGGAAAAATGTTTGTTTTTGACTGAGTTATGCATTTTAAAAAAAGGTCTATTTTCTCTGCCGTGAATGTTATGTCCCACCTTAATTAATCATGTACAAGTAATACGTCATTGATGCCATGTCCTGCTGGGATGTTGTCAAACCAAGGTAACTATTAAAACTACACCGAAATATAGTGAAAACAAAGCAGTGGCTGTGTTGTCAGCGTTGAAATGAAACATAAATTATTTGAAACTGAATTTTATTAAAAATTAAAATAAATAATTAAATAATGAGCAATAATTTGCCCATCATGAACTGTATTGAATATGAAATAATTTTCTCTCACTGCCAAAACAACAATTTTAATAAAAATTTTTTTAGATTTTCGCTTCTTCTCAGCCCAACTCCCTATACCATCTCATCACGAAGGTTCTTTTAGTTAGCAATGAGCCTTCTACAAAATTAGACATCAATTAATAATTTTTTACTTTCGCCCTTGACATCGTTTTTAATTATAATTATATCCTTTTTTTAATTTTCCAGTTGCCATAATTATTGTCAATAGCCACAAAAATAAAAGGCCAGCATCTCAAAAAAAAAAAAAAAACACAAAAATATTAATGAAAAAATTTACACCCAAAATAGCAGCACTTCACTTGGTATAAATGTGTGAACCTCTACACGTTTTACGTTTTAATAGGTTTCCGCTTTATGGATAAATACAGTTTATTTCACAAGTAAATGGCAGGATTAAGTCAGCGCTATGGGGGTGTATTAAAGGAATGTTTGACATAGAAAGGGTGCTCAATACTCAGTTATGCTGGAGCTGACTTGCGTCATGGCTGTCTCAGTGAACAGCCTGAGGTGGTGTTTGCTTAGCTTAGTGATTTATTTATCGACACTGGCGACAAACATAGTTCGCGTGCGACAGCTTCGGATTATCCTGCTGGTGCTCCATTCAGCTGCTGATGATGGCATGGTTCTCTGTTTGTACTCGTTGGTGTAGTTTAGTAAAATCCGTCTAATGCAAATTGCTATAAACAAAGACAGACACTGCCACTCACACAAACATATATGCATGTATACACCCACATACTTCCGTTTCTGAGCATATATAGGTGCATGCCTTACACAATTTCGAGTCGTACTCGTACACAAACGGTAATATTTTAATGGTACCATTTTATTCAGTTAATGTGAATCACGTTATTTTCGACTATTTTATCAATCAGGAGGCCAGGGGGACAACATGTAAGGTCGTTGTTATTATTTTTGGTGACACAGCTAGTTGTTAGTTAGTATCGATAGCTAGAAGCAAACTCGATAGAATTTCAATTAAATTAAGCAAAACCAGCAGTTTTCAACATGCAATGAATTGCGAATAGATGCACAGTGGGATGAAATGTTTGAAATTTTATATGTTGCACAAAAAGTAATCAGATTCTGTACATTGTTTTGTATTTAAAATACATGCAAAATTATTAGATAAATTTGATCGGAAAGGAAGAAAATAATTTAAAAAATTATAAAATTTACTGTAACAAAAGTTATATTTTCGGTTGGAGTTTATCATCGAAAAACATGTTGGAAATATTAAATTTAGTTTTTTTTATTGTTATTTCTTGTCTGTGTAATTGACGTCTTTTTAGAATATTACTACAAGGTAACATATAAAATAATGTTGAATTGATTACAAAAACAAAAAAAAATACAAAAATTGGTCATTTCAGCACTTGAAAGTACTTTGACAGAATGTTTGTATACAATAGATCGAGAACTGGACCTACAAGTTTAATACCGACTCTTTACGATAAACGTTCATGTTGTCAAGAAGCTTTACATGACATATTCTACTCTCTGAGGTTTGACATTGTCTGTAGAGAGGTGACGACCGATCAAAAAACAAAATTTTTATTGAAAATATTTTCTGCCAAATGTGAGAGTTGAGCTTGAGCATGCCACACACTTTACACTCACGACCGCTGCTCACTGAAAACTAAATTCTTTAAAAACTTTACCAAACATAAAAACATTTCGACACAACAAAGTTAACATTTTTACACCTGAATTGCGTTATGGGCAAAAAAATAACTTGAAGGACTAAAAAATTAGTTGCTAAAAATTTGCTTTTACAGTTTGGCGAGGCCTATTTTTAATAAACCATATTCAACATCCGCTTAAGCATAAACAACTTTATATTTAGTTATTTACAAATTTTCATAGAAATGAAAAAAACTCAGTTTTTAACAACTTCGTGCAAATTAAATTCTCTCCATTGTGCTATTCTATGCGTTGTTTCCCAAGCATACACGTTTGAATGCATGAGTGTGTGTTTATGTTTTTAACTAAAATTTTGTTTATGGATTTTATGCTCGACTTATTTTGTATGTTTTTTGGCAAAAAATCACAAATATTAGATGAAAGTAAACAAAAAATTATACAAGAAAAAAAAAAAATTTAAAATAGACAAAGCTTGCAGTTTTATTTAAAATTTGATGGCTTCATTCGAATATGTTTGCTTGAGGATAAATTTGGATTTAAGAGATTAAAAAATAAAATCTGTTACGAATAAGTGAAACATTTATTTGGATTAATTTACGAAAGTCTCACAGAGTAAAACCATTATTGTTAGATACAAGATGTGAGCAAAATTATGAGTAGTACTCGAGTAGCATTGAAATATTGAGTAGAAAATAAGACTATTTATGTTGAGGTAAAGAAATTTTCTGAAAATGGTTCAAACAATACTATAACCACACATTCTAGGACGTTCAAGATGCTGCCGGCTTAACAAAGAAAACACACGATTATTGCCAAAATTGCTGTTTGTTCCTCTTCATAGTGCCCTTTAAGCTCAATACACTTATTCCAAAAATTTTGTAACATTGCGATGACCTTTGAATAGTAAGATTTCTTAAGATATCAGAGATAAACTTAAGTTTTCAATTCGACCTGTTCATTTTTCGCTAATTTCCTTCTCTGGAGCCAACTTTTTACATTTGGAAGCAATAATGATCGCTGGTGACCAAATCTAAAAATTATGTGTGATGAGGAAGCAGTGCGAGGCGTAACTTGTGCAATTTAGCAATGGATTCGATCGATTTCTGAGCTGGAGCATTCCTTTTCAAAGATATGGTTTTTTTCTTCGATTACTGTGGTCAGATTTATTCTTCAGTCCTACTGTTTTGCAGATTCTTTCGATTCTGATGTATAGTTACTAGAGTATATCGACTTATATGGGAAAAATCTTACCCCCAATTCCGGTACCAAAATTAAACAGTACATGAAAAATTCTTTCCAATGGTGTACTTTTTTATATTTGAACCAATTTTGGCGTCCCCCGAAATGCATTTTTGTGCATTTTTTGTCAACTTTTGTACTGGAGACCAATTAATGGTTGATATCAAAGAAAAATCAAGCTTATCAATCAATTCCTTTCATATAAAAACGGAACTGCAAATTTTCATCCCTGTTAACAAATGCTCTGAAGAGATATAACAGTTTTTTTCAAAGTGAATCTACTTGTTGTTTTATATTTGATATGTTTTTATTTATTGTATGAAAGTATTTTTAAACTTTAATTTTTTTTTATTGCTTAAAAGTAGAAAGTAAAAGTAAAGTATTTTTTTACACTATTACAGTTAACCAAACAATAACCACAATTTTTTTAGATCCTGTAAAGGACTAAAAATACGTTTTTGTTTCGAATTTCGGCCTTTTTGAACGACCCTCCAACATAGAAAACATTATTCCTTTTCTTCGTTCTGCAGAAGCAGCAGCCACTGATGCCTCTGTGACGAGCTTAATATGCTATAACTTGCTAAAAGTTTAAAAATACTTTCATACAAAAAATAAAAACATATCATATATTAAATAACAAGTAGGTTCACGTTGAAAAAACTGTTTTATCTCGTGAGAGCATTTGTCAACAGGGATGAACATTTGCAGTTCTGTGTTTTAATATGAAAGGAATTGATTGATAAGCTTTTTTTTTATTTTCTTTTTAAGTCAACCATTAATGGGTCTCCAGTACAAAAGTTGATAAAAAATGCACAAAAATGCGTTTCGGGGGACGTCAAAATTGGTTTAAATAAAAAAAAGTACACCAATCGAAAAGATTTTTCATGTACTGTCTAATTTTGGTACCGGAATTGGGGGTCAGATTTTCGATACACTCTAATAGTTACACTATTTTACACAAAAAATCAGTCAGATTTTGTTCAACCATGTCCTAACATTATTGGGAAGTACGAACACTTTCATGTTTCTGTAAAATGGAAACCACGGTCCAACATGATGTGCCTAAGTGGTGGATTTTTTAAATACATTCTGGAGTGGTCACTATTTTTGGTATCCGCCCTCCCCCCCTACGTGTTCATCTTTTGTGCTGATACGACCTCTTTTGAACTCTGCAATCCAATATTTTACTATTGAATACGATAGAACAGATTCAACAAAATATGATCGAGCTTTTTTTTTGTTTCTTTTCACATTTGTTTTTCAAAAAGGAATGCTTTATCAAGGCCTAAATTCTTCTTTATTCATTTTTATAACAATACCAAAAATTGTTCAATTTAAAACACTGTAACGTCACAATTCGATCGATCTGACATTTATGGTATGTTCATGTTAAGGTGGTGACTGTGGATGCAGGTTAAGTGTGTGGCTTAGCATGCTCGGAGCCCGAGTTCGTTCCTCAGTCGCGACTAAAATTTTTTTCAATAAAATATTTTTCTGATCGGTCACCACATGTCTGCACACAATGGCAAAGCTCAGAGAGTAAATAATGCCATGTAAAGCTTTTTGAGTACAAGAACTTTAGCCATTCGTAGTCGGCATAAAACATGTTGGTACAGTTCTCGGTCAATTGTGTGCAAACATTTCATTTGGCTGAAATGACCAATTTGTTTTTTCATGTTAAGGTTACCACCCATTTAAAAGGTCATGAATTTGATGAGTGGTGATGCCGTCACTTGGAGACCGGTACACCTTAGTACCTAGTACACTCTTGAACGCCCTAGTACTTAAAAAAACAAGATTTTACTATAAATACGACTTCTTTCAAATAACACAGTTTTTTTTTAAATTTCGCAAAAAGTTTAACATTTTCTTAAACCATATAATTATGAAAATAATTATACTTATTTATAAATTTATTTAAGTCTTTTAAAGCCTTATAATAAAGGATATTAAATGAACAAAACAAATTAACCGAAATGTTAAATTTAAGTTGGCGTTTACAAAAAAAGCTTTGCAAAGACGAGCACGAAAATATCTAATGATTATATTTAAATGGTATTTGACAATGTGCTCGTTTGAAAAGATTAAATTTCATAAATGGTACTTTCATGGCATGGCGAGCAATTAAAATATAAGCTAAACAAATATTGATATGGCGTGGGCTTAAATTTTGAATTGCCTGCTCAAAACTAATCCAATTAAAAATTAAATCAGATTAAAATATTATAGAATATTTTCAAATGCTTGCAATATTTTTGGCACACAAAGGTTAAAAGTACACGAACACAACCTAAAAAAAAAAATTATGAACACAATTTTGTTTGAAGCCATAAAAATTCAATAAATCAATTCAAGTCTTTTAAAAATGTTGCCAACAAACTATGTACTTAGTTTTTTGTTGTATCGATACTTTTAATCGATTTTTTGCTGAAAACTGCAAATAATTTTTTTGTTAAACTTGTGTACGATGAAAATTATTTACTGTTATATTAGCGAAGAATTTTTTTTTTTTTATTAGTGCGTAGGCATCCTTAAAAAGCTTCGTGGTTATGTTTACCACATATTGGACATCCATCACTTGCTTCGTCATGCTCGCCAATCAGTATGTGGCATATTTCCGTTTGTAAGAGTGTCTGTGTGGTCTATATATGTATTGATCATGACAGCAGCGAGAAAAAGCGATACACAAACACTGTGCCAGTGACGTTAAGGACCAAATGGCTACCATTTTTGTTGTAATAAATTAAAGTGAAAATTGATTGTCAGGCGGTTGAAGTTGCCAGAAGTGTTTCCTGTTGCTGTTGCTGTTGCTGTTGCTGTTAGCGTTGTTGTAGTTGTTTTTGTCAACATTTTGCCCAAATGAATTTAATTATTTTTCTCTTTCGTTCGCTATCAGTTTTGTTGTTTATGTTGCTGCATGACAGACAGTGTTGAGCAGCCACATCGTGAATTTTTCATTTCAGCTGCTTTCAAAGTAGCCATTTTTATTGTTGATCGGTCTAAAGCCAATGTGTTGGTTGTTGTTAATATATCGACATGCTTTTTGTTCTTGTTGTTATTGTTATTGCTGTTGTTGTTGTTGTTGCTGTTCATGATGTCATTTGCTTATCAACAAGGTTCCACAATAATTACTGTTTACATAATAATTATGCACGTTGATTTTATATTCCTTCCGTCTGCACATTTTGTTGTATATATTTTTAATAAAGTCAATGAAGGATTTATCTTTGGCACAACATTCTTCTCCCACATTAGTCCCAGAGGCCAAATTTAAATGCAAATTTAAATAAACAGCGTATAATTTTTAAAGCTTGAATTAATTTTGTTTTAAAATTTTAAATTTCACAGAAAACCATGAATATACAACAACAAATAAATGGTTGAAAATGTAAAATTAGTATAAACTTACATAAAATTTGTGTTGTCTTAAGATATGTTTTTGTGTGTAAGGAAGAGCAGAAGGCGTTAAATATATGCGACTTTAAGTGCTTGAATGAAGAAAAAACAAACAACAATGTTTTAAGCACGTTTCATGTATAAATCATATAACCAGGCAATTTCTCTTGTCTTAAGTATTGTCGAGACAACGTGCCCGCCAACTCGACATCAACCCTAACGTAATCTTCAACAGGATGTTTTGTAGAGATATTATTATAGATAAGTGAAAAAGTTATTGTCGTTCGGAGACGATAATCAGTCACACATTTTTTTTAAAATATTTGTGCACAAGAGACTACAACCAAATTTGGTCAATAAATTGCACCAGCACCAAACACTTACCTCTCGAATAGGGAAAAATAGCGTAGTTGTTTTAAATTCCATTCTAAATTGTAAAATGATTAAAAGTAGCTATTGAGATTTTTTAAACGGTTTTGTAGCTAGATCACGCATCCATTATAAACATTATTATACGAGTTTCATGCATTTTTGTCTTTTATTTTATGAACTATTCTTGCTGTTCTTGTATTTGTTCATGAACTATATGAATTTCGATCACAAAACTCATAAATTCCCTTGTATATGTACAAGAGATTCATGCATTTTGGTTACTGAACTCATTAACTGTTCTTGTTCTCCTAGTACTTATACATGAATTTTATTCACAAAAATTATGAATGATTCATGTTCCCCTTGAATTTTTTTATGGCATTTAGAAAATTTTTTATTATTTAAGATGATTAACACATGCTTTATGAACTGAACATCCACAAAGAGTGACTGTTTGGTGCGGTTTATGGGCTGGCGGCATTATCGGGCCATATTTATTCCAAAACGAGGCCGGTCAGGTAGGTACTGTGAATGTTGTTCGCTATCGTGAGGTGATAACGAACTTTTTAAGGCCCGAATTAGTAGATATAAATGTGGACATTATGTGGTTTCAACAGGACGGTACACCTTGCTACACAGCTAATGAAAAAATGACTCTTTTGCGCGAAAAATTCAATAGCCGTCTTATTTCACGTGGTGGCGATGTCAATTGGCCGCCAAGATCATGTGATTTGACACCGTTGGACTTCTGGGGTTTTTTGAAAGAAAAGGTGTACGTTGATAAGCCAGCAACAATTCAAGAGTTAAAGGATGAGATAATTCGGCACATTAACGGCATAGAACCTCAATTATGTCTCAACGTCATAGAAAATTTGGACCATCGGATGGAGGTGTGCCGCCGAGGTCGCGGAAGCCATTTGGCCAATATTTTGTTTCATACATAATTGAACCATACCAATATTATCATAAAAAAAAGAATTGACAGTAATTTTCTGAATAATTTGTGTTTTATTATTTAATTAACCATCCTTTTTATTCATTTCAGTACAAAAAAACTTACTGAAATCATTAAATTCGATTTAAACAGAAGAGTTTTTCTGCAATATTCGGATTTTTCTGTAATCGAATTATTGACGGCAGGATAAAGTAGAAAAAATGAATTTATTATCGATCTAGTCGAGAAAAGCTACAGAATTGTAATACTAACTGAAATCTAGCAGAAAATTTCTAGCGTTAACTCGGCTTTTATATTTCAGTCCATAACAAAAGCAAAACGTAACAGACGGACTCGCTGCATTTATCATTTTAATAAAATTTTCACAGAATGAACACCAACTCATGAAAGAACAGAAAACGAGAGAAACACAAAACGAACAATGAAAATGTTAAAAATGTTTACTAAATAATTCAAAAAAATTTAAAAAAATTATAAAAAAATTGTTTAGTAAAGCAAAAACATTCGGCAAAAATAATCGGCTATTTCAAAATATCGGCCGATTATGCCGATTACCGAAGCCGAAGCCGAATAATCGGTCGGACACTAATTCAAGTTCTCGTGTTTTTTTTTTTTTGTATTATGTACATTGCTATCATTAATAGGTCATGTGACTCATGTAATGAGATACTGGACCAAAATTCACGAATGCAATTCATGCAGATCATGTAAAAATTCATAACTATTGTGTACTTAATTGGTTTAGTGTACTATATCACTATTTTTCTGGTAAGATTTGAACACATCTATGACATTGTAAAATTTGATTTGATTTAAATTTTTAAAAAATATATAAGGAAACTGTAAAATCGGTCTTTTTTGTGTTAATGACGCCATGTTTTTGATATAAGTGGCCTAAAATCAAAATTCACAAACTTCACTTTTTAAAAAATCTTGTAAATGATGTAGATTCGTTGATTTAAATGAAGTATGCGTTGCCACAAAAGTGATTTCGAACAACTTTCAATCTCCATCGTAGACTGGAACGAAATATTAAGTTCGGTTTCAAAACTCAGAACGGAAGGCGAAGAAAACGGTTCAAAACTCACTAACACCTCAAAATTAATTAAATACATCTTGCGAATTTTGATTCAAAGCCACTCATGTATCTTAGTTTTAATATAAAATGCATACATTGTCAATTTCATCCCTGTCACTTAAATATAAACTTATCAACTTTAAATATACATATAAAATTTTCAAGTTTGCCACAATTTTAAAATAATTTAAAAAAAATTAGAAAAAATTATCTCGGAATATGATAAAAAAGAAGCATCATATTTAGGGAAAAATCCCTCTTATCAGAAGCACTGATATAACTGCTTCAAAGCAACCACTCTACACATCTTATTATTACTCTATTTGCATTGATTCTGAAACACCTTAATTAAAAAATAGAAGTGAGACGAGAATGAGTTGTACGCCTTTCTTGCTTATTTACAATCGATAGACAAAGAAACAGAGCAACAAAATAATTTTCATTGAAAAAGTGTCATATTGAAAAATTGTAATTTAAGCATCGTTGTCGAATTTGTTTTGAACGCAGCAGTTGATTATCTTATTGTTAAAGAAGAAATTAAAAAATGTGTTAATTAAATATATATTAAAGTATTAGTGAAGGTGTTGTGATATATTAGTATAAATCAGCCCTGCAATAAAATTGAAATTTTGGATACAAATGGATTGATTGTGACAGATGTTTTAGAAAACTTTGGATGCTATAGAAGACACTTAATCCTACATAATCTACTTTTTTTTTTTATAAATATTTTCTTAAGTTTATTTTTTTATAATTCCTTTATTTTTATAAAAATTTTATCTTGTTTTTTATAGCTTTATTGCTTATGACTATTATTAATACTTCATTTTTATACCCTAAACCTGAAAGGTCAGGGTATATTAACTTTGTGCAAACGTTTGTAACGCATAGAACGAAGCGAGTTCGGTATAGAAAAGTATGCATATTCTTGATCAGCGTCACCACGTGAGTCGAGCTATCCATGTCCGTCCGTCCGTCCGTCTGTCCGTCTGTCCGTCTGTCCGTCTGTCCGTCTGTGTGTTGTCCGTATACACAGGATAAGAAGAAGGAGTTGAGATAATTGAATGAAACTTGGTATACATGGTCACATGGACCCAAGGATCTGCACTATTGAATATTTTTGAATCCCCCCACGTACACGCCTACCTTCCATACAACGCAAAAATTTAAAACTGCACAAATAAGCTCATAATTAACCTACAACAATAAAATTTGGTGTGTATGTGTTTTGAATCAACACAAAGATGTCTTCGAAAAATGGGTGTCATCCGCCTACGGACACGCCCACCTCCAATACAATCCAAAAATTGAAAATGCAATTAATAAGCCTCTGTTTAGCCTACAGAGACAAAATTTGGGACGTATGTTTTTTATGACAAAATTAAGATGATTTTGAAAAATGGACGTCATCCGTCCATGGACACGCCTACCTCCCATACAACCCAAAAATTGAAAACTGCATAAATAAGCTCATAATTAACCTACAACAATAAAATTTTGTGTGTATGTGTTTTGAATCAACACAAAGATGTCTTCGAAAAATGGGTATCATCCGCTCACGAATACGCCCACCTCTCATACAACCCAAAAATTGAAAACGCAATAAATAAGCCTCTGTTTAACCTACAGAGATAAAATTTAGCACGTATGTTTTTTACGACAAAACAAAGATGGTTTAGGAAAATTGACCTCAGCCGCCCACGGACACGCCTACCTCCCTTACAACCCAAAAAGTTTAAAACTCAATAAATAAGATTATGTTTGTCATATAGATATGAATTTTGGTATGTATGTATATTATACCAAAACTAAGGAGTGTTCAAAAATTGGGAGTAGTCTGTCCGTGAACACACCCACCTCCCATAGCGAAAGCACAATAAAGGCATTAACTGTGAGCTTCAGGAATGAAACTTGGTATGTGTAAATTTTTCATTAGTATTTAAATGCATATTAAATATAGGTTTCATCCGCCCACGGAAACGCCCATTTTCAATAATATAATTTTTTTTTGGAAAAGTAGGTTTATAGTCGGCCTAGACCAACTTTAGACTTACTTTACTTGTTTTAATTTTGCTTTTGAAGAAATTTATAAAAATATAAAAAAATAATTTGATTGATTAGCTTATAAAAACGTTGTTATAAATGATAAAATAAAATTAGAAATTTTAAATTCTTTCGTTTTTTAATTCTTTGAAAGCTGGTTTTTCTGAATAGATTCCATTAAACCTCTCACGTAAGTACTTCTCCATTACTTTTTTGTAGAACTGCTTGAATATAACCACTTATGAGCGCTAATCTTTAAAAATCATTATGGGAATACTTCTTTTAAGGGTATTCCTGAAGTCGTGGCATATAGCAACTTATATAACCTCTTTTAGAAGAAGCGAGAGTGAAATTTCTTGCATGTTGGGTCGTTTCATGTACAAAATAATAAAGAAAAGAGTCTAGTTGGTAAGGCCCTCTACCTCTCTTAGAAGTGCTTCAGCAATTACTTCTTACTCCTTTCTTTTGCTCCAGAGAATGCTTTTCTCTAAATGTAATCCCCAAAATTCCCTAAAAATGATAAAAAAAACTTTGATGAAAAAGAAAATTACATAAAAATATATCGTTCTTAACGAAAAATTCTTTTAATTTTAAAGAAAATATTTATTTTTATTGAAGAAAATACTGAATTTTCATAGTGAATTTTTTTTTTCAAAATATCGAAAAAATTTCATTCATTTTCTATAAATTTGGCTCTATAAATGAGAATTTTTTTTGGTGCGAGAAAAATACTTATCATTATCAGAGATATTGAAATATTTATGAAGAAATATCTGTGTCGACAAGGAGTAAGAGCTAAATTCATTTTGAAAATTTCACAAGACCATTTTCCAGATGAAAATTGCTCCTTAATATCAGGATACCCTGGCTTTTGTTGCTTAGATTTGAAGGCCTCAAACTTTTAATTTTCAAGGTGCAACCGTAAAAATTTGAGTATATTGAGTGTATTTCGTTGCAAAAAAAAGAAAAGAAATTAATAACCTCATTTTTTCCTAACTCGACTTTAGCGGTTATTCCTTGTCGACACAGATATTTCTTTGAAAATGTGAAAATTTATTCTAATTGAAGAAAATTTTATTTGAAAAAGAGAAAATTGCTAATATCGAAAATAGAGCAATTTTTTATCGGAGAAAGATATGTGTTTTTTTGTTTTAAGTGCAGAGCAAGAAAGAAAGCCATAATAAACACAATCGTTGGTATGTTTTACTTTTAAAGAGGTTTTCTATCATTTGAAGTTCAGTCACACGAATATGAAAATGCTTGCTCATAAAACAAAATACATCCACCATTTTGAAAAAAAGACAAAAATGGCCAAATTTAGGGACATCAGCAATAAGATAAAAATATTTGAAACTCTCTTCTATACATGGAATATTTATTTCAAATGGAAATAGTTTTATCTACACATATACATAAAATAAATGAATTTGAATACGAAGATTTCATGATATCTCTCTGACAATGGTTGTGAGTGTCTGTATTTGTGTTTGTAGGTGGTCATATCAAATATACATGCTTTCCTGCTGAGCTATGTAAGCAACAAGATGGCAAGCTGATTGTTTAAAATGCGGTTGCATCCATATTTTTGCCATTCAAACAAACAAACGAAAATTTCGAGCATTTACAGATTAGTTTTGTTGGCAAGGAAGTAGTTATAAGATATATAAAAAGGAGCAACAGCCCAAAGAAATAATTAAAAAAACTGCAAGTTAAGTTATTTTTTTAACTTAATTTTTTATTCCATGAAATTTCCTTGAAAATTTTATTTTAAAGCTCTTTAACCAGTTAAAGATTTTTTAGCTACGCTCCTGTAAAACAAACTAAAATTCTACTGCAAAAACTATGTGCGCTTGTGTCAGTATGTTTGCTTTTGTTGAATAATGCGATATTTTCTTTCAACATCTAGCTAGCTGGCTACAATATTTTGGAAAAATATTCATCTTATTGTAAAGAATGCTATTTTCATGAACGATGCTTGACAGAATAGCAAATGTTGTTGTTTTTAAATCGCTTTAGTAAATGGATGATGCTGTGTAAATGTAGGTTTATGTTTAAATATATATATGTATATGTCCTTTCTTGTCAACACAATACAGTGGTAGTGATTTTAATGATGTCAAGTTTAAGCTTCTGTTGATTGCGGTACTTCAACGACTTTTGATGCTGTGATATATGTATATGAATGTTTTGTTTTCAACCTTTTTATTTTTAGCAAAATTGTTGCTCTCAAATTTATTTAATTCTTGTAAAACCAATTTGAAAAGTTAATCAATAATAAAATACAAAATTTAATGGTTCACTGCAAGTAATTGAAAGAAAGAAAAAGAACATTTTGCCAATGATTAGTAAATAATAAAATTAGCTTAAAAAATTAGAATTAGCGAGCAGAAAATTAACTACCAGTTGTTATTATTAAAAGCCATGTTTAAGATTAAAATAATTATATTTCCACAAAATTTAAATGATTTTTCTAATCCAAAGTAATTAAATACTATTTTATTAAAGTTTAAACTATTGAATTTAACATTTATCTGCCTTGATTTAATGTGAATATATAAAAAAGCAAAAATTTCTATCATGTATCTCTAACTTTAACGCATGCAAGAAAACCTTCCTATACGATAATAAATACAAGCATATCAAGAATCAACTCTTTACAAGAAGAAAAATACAAAAAAAAATCAACCCGAAATGAAAGAGCAACAAAGGAAAATCGCTTGAAATAAGCCAAGGTAAAGTATTGTTACCATTCAATGCTGAAGTCGAAGCTTATAAAAGAACACTTGCTACAACGATGTGTAGGCAATGCAATAAAAGCAGATACGAGCTTTACAGCTAAAGTGAAATCCACTTTATTGAAATAAAACTTAAAACTGCTATAAAGTATACCATTGAATCGAAGATATTACAATGGATATTTCTTTTATTGCTTGTGTAAAATCAAACCACAACGGGATATTATTCGCACATTTAATCAATGGCAGAAACTGATATTTTCTTCTTTTGAACAAATGTAAACGTGGAGATGCTGCAAAAAGATGATGATTGAATTTAAATCTTTTTATCAAGTTGCCAAGATTATAACATTAAATTAGTATGAACAAATAGCTATTAGGGCAAATAAAAAAGAAAACATCTTAAAATAAATATCAAAACGAAACTGATGTTAAGTGAAAAAATTACTTAAATTTAATGTACACACAAATTTCATGCAAAAATTACATTGAAATGAAAGTTAATTGAATTTAAATACAAATACAAATAAAAAGAAGTTGAAATTGAAATTGAAATTGAAATTGAAATTGAAATTGAAATTGAAATTGAAATTGAAATTGAAATTGAAATTGAAATTGAAATTGAAATTGAAATTGAAATTGAAATTGAAATTGAAATTGAAATTGAAATTGAAATTTAAATTGAAATTGAAATTGAAATTGAAATTGAAATTGAAATTGAAATTGAAATTGAAATTGAAATTGAAATTGAAATTGAAATTGAAATTGAAATTGAAATTGAAATTGAAATTGAAATTGAAATTGAAATTGAAATTGAAATTGAAATTGAAATTGAAATTGAAATTGAAATTGAAATTGAAATTGAAATTGAAATTGAAATTGAAATTGAAATTGAAATTGATATTGAAATTGAAATTGAAATTGAAATTGAAATTGAAATTGAAATTGAAATTGAAATTGAAATTGAAATTGAAATTGAAATTGAAATTGAAAATTGAAATTGAAATTGAAATTGATATTGAAATTGAAATTGAAATTGAAATTGAAATTGAAATTGAAATTGAATTAACAATTTATATGGAAATTCAAATTTAAACTTTTATTGAAATTGAAAATATTATTGAAACTGAAATAGAATATGAAATTGAAATCGAAACTGAAACTTAGTTATTGACCAAATAAGTTACATTTCTTATTAGAGTGAAACCTTTGTTCGCGGATATCTTCTATAAGCGAACATCTCTCACAACTGGACAAATTTCCTCGACACATACTTTTTATAATATTTTATATACATAATATTAAAATTTATATAATGAAAAATTTAAAGTTATTATTTTTAAATTAAACTCCCTTTTTATGTTCATGTATATGTAAATAGACGTAGGGAAAACATTAAGGAGCCATTTCTCTCGTGTTTCTCAACCGATTTTGTTTTTTTTTCTTAAGTGAATCAGAGTGCGGAGAAGGAGTGCACCGATTACTTTTAAAAGATTTTTTTTTTCATTTTTATTAAGAAAATTTGGTCTTTATATTCATCCTGTATCGAATTAAGAGACAATGTATATGACAACAGCAAATTTCGGCCACTATTGAACTCTAGTATATTATATAAATTTATATATTCTTTGCCAATTTAACTTTATTTAATATTATCGCTCAAATATGTGTCATCTTTTCTTAATCCATAAAAAATCCTTTTATGCGAATTAACTAACATAAAATTCTTCATCTACGCCAAACTACAGCATACCAAGGCATACATAGACACATAATCTGCATTCAGGTACCAACTCGAGTGCACTTGATGCAACGCTTGAAGTCGTAAATTTAACGTATTGCATGAGTTTTTGTAGAAAGATTTCAATGCTTTAATTTTATGATTTTCATATAAACCTAAATTCTAATATATTCGTACTGGGAAAGAACGTGTTGTTGAATTCATTAGCTTGACTAAAAGACACACAATCCTTAGACACTGTTCATAAAGAGAATAGAAAGACAAAAACAGGGCAACTGCACTACAACGACTACAAAGTGTCACATTTCCTAGAATAATGCAAATTTCTGATACTCTATTCAGAAAGGTATTAAAAAGTTATGGCATAGAAAATAGAGCATTCGATGTGGCATGAGGATAATGAAGTCGTGTACAGAGTTGAAGAAAAGCTTTTGGTGAGGCCAATAATAGTGTCACAAAGATGTTTAGTAAAATAAAGAAAATTTATAGCACATATAAAAGTTTAATGAATTAGACATTTAAGTAAATTATTATAGTGAATTATACTTGCATTGATTTTAATTTAAAACTCGAAAGAACTGAATTTATATTTCAACTGTTTTCCATTTAATTAGTTCGTTAAAAAGTACAATTGAAAAGTTCACAGAATTCTCTGTTTATGAGTTCGCATTTATTTTACTGTCTGTCATTATTATCTGCAGTTAATTCAACAAGTTGGCATTTTTCAACTGACAGCCTTTGATTGTTGACTTACGTGCACATCTTTTTATACATTAACTTCGGTAACACAAACTACAATAATAGCTGTTATGAATTTTAATCAGGCAGACCAGTTTTAAAACTTTAAAAAATTAACTTTGCCTTATAAATGTTTGACCATATTTTTCATGCCTTGCCCTTACACTTCTTAAGACCTTATATATTCTTACCTTACTTTAACCGAACCTTAGCTAACCTTAACCAAACCCAATGTGGTTCTGACTTTTTGTAAATGCATTCGTCTTTCTGACTTTGATTCGGCATTTGTTAACTGAACTGAACGATTTCACCGTTTACTAAATTTACTTTCGTCCCGCCCCACCTCTTTGCCACTGACCCAAGCCATATGCATAGAAACAAAACAAGACTGTATAACGAACAAGCAGCAGCCAACAGTCAAAGTCACAAACAGATGCAAAACCAACCGGAAGTACAAAAAGCAAAGAACAAATTTACGCCAAAAAATTTGCCAAAAAAGAAAAATACCTCAAAAGGACTATAAAAAACACATCGTGAACAGTGACAAATTTTCAACTAAAGCCGAGTTGCCAGCATGAAATTATTGCGCTGCTACCGTGAGCAAAGTCTGCTTTTGGTATCAGTAAAAAAATAAGCAGAAAACGTGAAAGGGTGAATTCTTAATAACAGGCGGACAACGTTTCACACCACTTAACCTAATTAGAAAACGACAAAACTTTATGTGCGACCAAGTTGAAAATTAGCAATGCAGCACCATCCATTGCAGTGAACACCATCTGCACGGTGTGGAGCCAGAGTAAAGACGCTGAATGAGTGATTCAATTGAAAAGTTAAAGATTCTGTTCTGAAGTAGGAAAAGTTGTTTTTGGATTTTGCTGTTTTTTCATTTTCTCTTTGTTTTCAAAAAACCACTTTTATATGGTTTGTCATAGCGGATGTAAAATGGGGTATCTGTAGCTGAAGTTAATGACTTTAATTTAGTTTGAGTTTATTGTGATAAGCAAGAAAAATAAAAAAGAAATTCAACTTCAATTCATTTATACACAATTTATTTTTCAAACATTAAATTTATAAAAACAGACTTTATATAATAAGCAAGTTATTGGCCACTACACTAAAAGGTGCAAAGTTATTGTAGTAGATAAGTTTAACGATTTTATTTTAAAACTTTTAAAAAGAAACTTTACAACAGATTTAGAAACGTCTTAGATATTTGCTTACGCGAAATGCTTTTTATGTATAAAAATAAACAATACTAAAAACAATAATAAACTGAAGTGAATTTATAGAGAACTTTAGTTGTACATTCTTTTCTTCAGAATAATGACTTAGAATCATAGACGCTTTGTTTCAATGGCGTGCAATAAAAATACTCACAGCAACTGTAAAATTCACGAACAAACGATATATCATGATGACGTCATTTTCAATTTGTTGCATGTGTATTTCAAAGAGATGGATTCTTAACCTTTACCTTTGGCTTATCTTTCTCAAAAATATTCATGCAATCATGTCTGTCATGATAGCTCCGTTGGGAGGCTTGTGTTAAGCCACTAAAGTGACATTGCCGACAGGTAAGGGTATGCAGCCAATGTTAAAATTAATTTTATGAAAATAAATATCTATCTAATGTTTTTGAGGTCGCTGATCACGATTACGATGCCAAAACATTAATTAAGAAGCAGCGACATGGTGAGCAAATATCAATATTGCTAAAGCAAGTATCAACATTTGTCATTCTCATCATACCCAAATGTTGCAAAACTGTTAACGTATTCGTAAAAAGCCGATTCAAAAATCCTTGTGTAACAAGTCTAAAATCGATTACTGAATAATAATTACAAACTTTTCTTTCCGGCAGTCTTAAGTTTAAACATGTACAATTAATGTTCCAAAATAAGTTCCTCATAGAAAGTTTTGCCTAACAGCATTTAAGATTTTCCTTAGATTTTATTGATTTTCATTCCGTTAGAGAAAGGCTACTTCAAAGATTAAAAAGCAAAAAAAAAAAAAAACTGAGGTCGGGTTTCCTATAGTTTCACCAGATGACGGCAGAAATATATTCGACATATTATAATTTTAATGAGTCTTATTAATATTTAGCTTATGGAAACCTTTCTGAAGTTTGGGCAACACAAAAAACGTCTTCTGTTGTCTTAACCCTTAATCGACACGCTACACCTAATATAACATAAATACTGGTGCGAATTCACGCAAAAGGTTTTTATTATTTTTTATACTTTAAGAAATGTTGCGAGAATGCGATATATTTGATTGGGCATGATAACGTGTCATCATCTCTCAATTCTCTTGGTCATCGATGCAATGTTGGGTCAATAAGCCTGTTATACAAGTACTACAATGGGCAGTGTTCAAGGGAGATACACGACCTGACTCCACCAGTTCGAGTATTTCCCAGGTCCACTCGGGCAACTCTCCTAGGCCATCCCTATTGTATTGCCTTGTTACCCAATAATTCCTTCTTTAGTCGTACAATAATATTGTGGAATCATCTACCTGCGAATGTGTTTCCCGGCAGTTTTGACCTGTGTAAATTTAAAACAAATGTTCACCGTCACTTCTCCATTTTTCCCACCCTCTAACTAGCCTATTACCCATCTTCCGAATCAACACGATGCTATCGCATTAATAGGGGGCATCCCTTGTTCAACAGTGCAAATTCGGGTCAGTCTTACATTTAAAGGTTAAAAAGTCTATTCATAAATGCGTATTTCTATACTCGTAACTTCAGAATTTGTTTTAATAACTCTTGTTGATGGCTCTATTAGAAATTATTTCATAGTTTTCCCTTCAAAGTTTAAATATTAACATAAAGGAAAATATGTTTTTAAACAGAATTCAAAGATATTTTTCACCTTTAACCTTAAGCTCTAATCTATGATATGAATTGTATAAAATATATTTTTCAAAAATTTAAGTTTTGCAATGCAAAGCTTTTCCATGACATGCATGATTTAACTGAATAAACCTGAATTTTCATTAAACTAATTAATTCAGCAAGGTTTAATGTTTTCAAGGAAGGAACATAAACATGCATTAAATAACTAATTTACAGTAATTTGAAATTCACACAAAACATTTTCAATTAAAATAAACAAAAAAAAAAACAACAATGGGTGGAGTTTCGAATACTAGAATTATCGTATTATATGAATAAAACACGTCTGGTATAAATCAGAGACCGTACCGGTTATGGTTTTTATCAAAAAAGTCAAATAGTAACTGTTATTTTTTAACTTTTATTATTTCCGACAAAAATAAAAGTTATTTTGTGCCTTATATTTTTTTGGGCAAACATAACAGTTACTTTTGACTTTTATTTCAACGGTCAAAAATAACAGTATTTATATAATAAATAACTTTGTATTTTTCAAAGGCCATTTTACGGACTAAATAACTATCGATACCATTATTTTGGTCTCATCGGTGATCACGTTTTACACATTGTATCAATAGTTTTTTAATCGGACAAGCGCCCTTTAAAAAAAACACAGATTGCCTGATATTTTTGATCGAAAAAATAAAAATCACAAAATAACTGTTATTTTTGACCGATAAAATAAAAGTCAAAGGTGTCCGTTATTTTTGTCTGAAAAAATAAAAGGCAAAAAATAGCAGTTAATTTTTAACTTTTATAGAATCAGTCGAAAATTTAAAATATTCGTGAAGCTGAGACCATTTGTATCATAATGGTATATTTGATTTATCGTGGTGACCGTGGCATGCAGGTTAAGTGTGTGGCTAAGCATGCTCCGAGCCCGGGTTCGATCCCCAGTCGCGGCGAAAAGTTTTTTTCAATACAAAATTTTTCTGATCGGTCACCACCTCTCTGCAGACAATGGCAAACCTCATAGAGTAAATAATGCCATGTAAAGCTTCTTGAGAACGTGAACTTTAGCCGTCCGGACGCGGCATAAAACATTTAGGTCCATTTTTCGGTCAATTTTGTGTAAACATTTAATAACACACACAACACAATTGATCATAAGAAGCTGGGTCAAAGTCCTTTCAAGGGCTGAAATGGCCAACTTGTTTGTTTTTTGGTATATTTGAAAATGTCCTTCGGCAGTTTTTTCATTGTGTCTTTTTCATTCGAAAATAACATTGTAAAATAACAGCTATTTTCGGTCCCTGGTTTAAATGCGAAACACATTGTTATGATTAAACAAAATTTTAGAGTAGAAGTTCTTTTGAAATTGAATTCTGAAACAATGAACGAAAAAAAAAATGGCAAATAAATAGTGAGAAAATTAAAAAAAAATATTTTCCTATATTTTATTGCAGTCTTTTGCAAAGTATATCAACGTCTTAGGCTGTAAAATGGTCTTTCACCTTTTCTTTCACAATTATAAAAAACAACAACAAATATCTTGCAAAATAATAAAAAATAATAAATGCAAACAATATTCAACGAAAACAAAGAATTCTTAATTTTTTCCCCATGAAAAGAAAGTGTACGGTATAAAATTAGATTCAAACACACAAATTTCAGTATTTCGGTTGATTTCCCCTTACTCTGGTTTTTATACGGTTTTCGAAACAAATTTTTCGGCATTCCTTCATTAAAATTGTTTAAAAATAATTCTCGGTACTTCTTCTTTAACCTGGGGTTGGATACACTACCAGAAATGCTGCATAGAAAGTTTTCGGTATTGGGAAAGATTAAACAATTATATAAGACTGTAGGATAACAGCCATATGGATGTCTGAAAATATTAATACTGAAAAAAATGTAGAATTTGGCCATCGTCATTGTTTCTTGGTGAAAGTTTATTTTGTTTTTAAAATTACAAAAAAAATTAAACAAAAATTTTGAGCACTTTTTGAGACATGAGCAAATTAAATATTTTTCAAAAAATTTGCAACTCTAGCATAAAGATTCCAAAAATATTTAATTTTTTTTTTCAAAATCGCTTTTCACTAGCTTTCTAATAATACTTCATTTAGAAAAATAGGGTAACAGATAACGGAGATATGATTTGTACTATTTATCAAAAATTGGAATCTCCATAATTTTTCACCAGACTATGAAACAACAACAGTTGTCATAAAGCTTAGGATAAAAACATCACCGGACTGTGCGAATGAAACAACAACAGTTGTCATAAAGCTTAGGATTACTTTGAAGTGTATTGAAGGCTTTGAAGTGTAACGGAACAGTGTTACCGTTATAGGCTTGAGCGTTAGTTTTCAGCATGATCTGCTACGTTAGTAGTTTCTTTCTTATTACTTTGTAAACAAGTTGACCTCGAGTCTGACCTGCGAATTTCATAATGGGGAAAAATTTAGCAAAGGGTTTGCTTGAAATTGTGTTTTACGGAAATTCTCCAGATGAATTGAAATGTTGAATAAAACCTATCGGATGTCTGTTCTATCATGTAAGTATTAATTTGAGGGGAAAAAATTGTTTATAGAGGCTAGTCCTTTGACAACTTACCTCACTCTTCTTCAGTGAACTGTTTTCTTCGATTCTCAAGGTGCACTCGGAATTTCTTCCGTCAGCTTAATCGATAGTTGCTCAATATTATTTGAGTGTTAAAAAGCATTTTCAAAAGAAAATTCGGCGAAAGAGGCCAGAATTAAGGAAGGATAATTTCTGGTTTTTGCACCACGATAATGCATTTCGTGACCATTTGACCAAAAATAATGTCAATACCGTTCAAAAAGCAACATATTCGCCAGATATGGCACCGTGTGACTTTTAACTATTCCCAAAATTTAAATTGTCGCTTCGTGGAAACATTTTAAGACAATTAAAGTCATCAAAAGGATTTCGCTGAGGATGTTAGCGAAGTTGTTGAACCAAAAATGTTTTCAAGGTTGAAAAAACGCCTTCGATCGTGATTTTTTTGACGGTTATAAAACATTTATTGAAGAAAACTTAAACGTTGTTGGTTTAGTTCCAAAGTCAGGTTAAATTTTCATAAAAAGTATGGAAAACCCTCAATAACGTTTGAAGGTAATAAATCATATATTGAAGAAAACTTAACCGTTGTTGGTTAAGTTGCACAGTCAGGTTAAATTTTCACAAAAGGTATGTAAGACCTTCAAAAACAAGTTGGTACAGTTCTTACTAAGATTTTAAAACTCACAAAATACTGTTAATAATTCTGTGTGTAATCATTATTCATGTTATTTAAAAATGGTTGACAGATAAATTTAAATTATAGTCCTTGATATTTCAACTATAAACTATAGTTTCAAGAAAGTCGATTCTATGTACTCTATTCTATCAACTATATTCTCAGTAGACACACAAGAAAACGAGTCCTTACATGCTCTTGGCAATAGCTTAGAACTGTTATTTATTCCTAGCCATACATTTTAATTAACTTTACCATTAATATCTGGTTACACTTACATAAAATAGAATACAAAATAAATTGCATTTTAAACACAAACTAAAAGATATAAATCAACATATCTGTCAAAATAAACTTAATGACTTGCTTTCATTGTCTGGTGCTGTTTTGTTGATTTAAGCCAAAACATTAGTGCAAGTTTGTATTGTACTTTTAGCCAGCACACACACACACACATAAATATTTATTCAAACACATATAGTGTTAGCTGACATGTACTGCATTTGTATTGTACTTGTACAGCAGACAAAAACAAAGTGAAATTGTTCATATAAATTTCAGCTCGGGAAAAAGTGTTAACGCACTACCAACACAACACAACACAACAATAGCAAAGAAATATTTACTTTTTTAAACCTGCCATCGAGTTGCTTGCTTGACAATTTTTGTCATTTATTCATTTGCTAGTTCAGAAAAAAAAAAAAAAAGAAGGATGATGACAAGTGATATAAGTAAAACAAAAACAACAGCCAGAGACAAGACAAATGACAGCTGAGTATAATGTCTGAGTAGTTGGTGGATATGTTGTTGCTGTTTCAAATGACAACAATACAACTGATGAGCTTAAAAACGTTGTGATGTTCTGTTTTGAAGTGGTGAAAAGTCATTACCTCAGTTTTAAACTGACAAGATCTCATTTAAGAGTTTTTTTTTTTTTTTATTTGAACAAGTAAAAAGTTGAACATGCACAGCGAAACTTCGTTTTATGTTAACACATTTACGGTAATTCTGAGTTCTGTTAACATTTTATATGCAATGAATGACAAGCTCAGTAACTCAGTTTATATTTTATTTGATCCACACAATGATTGCCTGTTTGGTTGTAGGAAACTGGAAAGAGATTCTAAGCTACGCTGTTAAGTTGAAGTCAGGTTCTTACGAGTGTCATTTTTTATCTTAGTATAGAGAAAAATCTGCTGTTTGGATGCAGGCTTAAACATTTTAGCAAGAAAATAATTGAATTCTTAAAATAAACTAAAACTTATCAATTTGTGGGAAAAAACAAAATTCTTTAAATATTGACCAGTTTAAATACTGACCAAAAACGTTGGAAAATTTGAAATAAATTCCTTAATATGACCGCAAGTAAACATTTTTCCTTTCCTACACATCCCAAGCAAACACCCACAACGCGAATTGTTCTCATCCCATTATTGATTAAAAACAAACTGAATCTCTTGCTTGCGAACCGCAAATGCAGTTCGTCTGCACCATTTCGAAATGTGTTGGCATTTTGGCAAAATGGTTGTTGCCGCCACTGCTGGCTGCCGTTGAAAACTATAGAATAAACTTTGCATTTTTGGCAGAGTGTGATGCTCGTTGTTCGGGATGTAACAACAGTATTTTATATGCATCTGCAGAAGAAACCGAAAGTTCCGGGAAAAACTCCGGATACAATGCATTACTTACTCACTTGTAAAAGAGTGTTGCGACGAGTGGGCAAAGTAGCAGACAACAGAATTGTTGCAATTAATGTGAACAAAAGATAAATAAGAACAACCGCGTAGTGAAAAGAAGACTAGCGCCAAAAAATAGAAAATATGAAATGCGTTTCTATGTTAAATTGGAAAGTTGGTAAGATGGTTTCTGCATGAGTTGTACTGCAAGCCACAAGAATGTGTTGCACATACCAACACATGCATTTTATCACACTTAGTTCATTAGTGGAGTAGTAGAGATGAGTCATGAATATGTGTTTTTCTTTTTTTATTGTTTATTGTTTTAAGTTTTTGATGTGTTTGTTCGGAGCATTTCTTAGTGTACTTTTTGGATGACGCAAGCAAAGTACTCGGTAAAGCATAGTAACCATAGTGTAGACCGAAAATAACTGTTATTTTCAAAACTGTGAATGAAGAACCTAAAATGTTACGATACCGTAAAAATAATAAGTTGTTGTGAGTGAAAAAATAATATTACAAATATAAATTTCAAATATAAAAGACAATAATTTATTGCTTTCAGACAATATATGAAGTACAGTTCCACGAGTAAATATGAACAATTTTTTAGCCCAGGCCGTTAGTACAACAGGCGAACAAGACAAAAATGTAAGCAAAAAGCAGTAAAATGGATGTACAACAGCGCTTGCCGGCCATTTCGGTCCAACGGATGCTGTACAGAGTCCCTTATGTTAGTTTTTATATTGATTTTTTTCAGCAGCTACGGCCACTGTTCAGCATCTGTAAAGATCACATTACAGTTTTAACCTATGATTTCAATAAGTTCTTAAGAAAATTTATACCTTAACATACATATGGGCACCTCCCAAAAAAGGTCCACCAAAAGTAAAGAAAAACATTAAAATAGAGCACTCTAACAGCTTTTAACTTTATTTTGTTTTTATTTTTATAGTATTACTGCTATGTTACTTGAATTCAACTTATTATGATGTATTTTTATTAAAATTTATAATGAACATCTTTACTGTATTTTACTACTGTTGAAAAATTTGTCGCGTTCATGATGTCGTGTCCGTATTCGTGCTATATCTATTTAAAAAAAGATAAGAGATAATTCTTATATTTCATAAGTCTGCGAAGAATAGTTATCGTTTGACCTCCATTAACATGTATATTATATATAAAAAAAAATTCTCAAAATTAGCTAAATTTTGCATATACGAGCTTAAAAAAACTTTTTGTCGCGTCCGTTCCATTGAATGATTGCTTATTACTTTGTACTAATTTGAACTAAATCTCGCCAATATTTTTATAAAATGTAGCACTCTTTCGTCGCGTTAGAACACTTAAATACATATCGGCTCATTTTGTTTCTGTCTTGTTTTTCGAGTAATTAAAACCGTGCGAATTTCGCGTCCGTGCCACTGAGAGATGCCCATATGTAGTTAAACCTTTCTATTCGCTAAGGTTTCGTTTTCGTAGAGCTAACTTTATTATCTGCAAACGATTTCGACATATCTGAAATGGGAAAATTTTAGCCAGAATAAGTCCTCTGTTCAATTAAAATTTCATATTAAAATACGCAATGCTTTAAACATTCAAATTGAAAATGAGTAAAATTGTTTGTATTTATTCCATAAATATTCAATTTCGTTTCCTTTTTTAAGTGCAACAAAAAATTCTGTTGTAAGTTATTTCAAAAAATTTACCATAAGTATCCGGGTAACAACATTGCCTTGATATACAAATTCTTATTTAAGACATGCATATATAACTGAAAATTATTTTTTGCCAACAGTTTTTAAAAGTATCTTTTATTCTTTTTGTAATTATTATTATTTTGTATGTATCAATTATGAGTAATAAGTAAAACAGGATGTTTTCGTTCAGTCCAGATTTTAATGCTACTTCCTGCAGGACGAGTCTGAATATTAATTATCTGACCTACTTTGCTTTTATATTTGATTTTTTTTTGTGTAACAGGGTGTTAGAGTTTTGAATAAAAAATTTAATCTAACAGTGAAACTGAGCTATTTTAAGCACATAATATATGTTGCCGAGAAAGAAAATCTGGTGATATACATCAGTGATGATATGAGATCATTTTCGAGAGTACTTTATTATAAAGGCAAATAGTACTTTTTTATTGTTTAGGGTACACTTTCTTTAGGGAACACTGTTTAGGGTACTTTTTATTAAGTAATGATATGTGTATAAATACATAACAAAGAAATATAGAATGGACGTATCTCATAAGTTATCAAAATAGTGTTTTTTGCATTATATGTTAGAATACCCTCCATGAAACTAAAAAAAAACTGAAATATGGTTTTAAATACTGAATTTTTTGACGATTTTTATTATAATCTACATTAAATAACTTTTAACTACATAACACTGTATGAAGTTAAAATTATAGAATGTATCGTTTTTTCATGTAAAATGATGGAATTATGAGTAACTTCCTTTCTTTAGTAGTAAAACAAATGCTTTTTTTTAATTTTATTATATTTATCACATAAACGAATAAAAAATCATAAGGCTTTCTTTCATAACCTGTTAAATATGTATATTAGAGTGGGTCGCTTTATATGGGAGAAAAAATTAATATAAAAAGACACCCTCTAAAATGAAAGCTTACATCGAAATTGTTTCAGCACTATTGTTTCAGCACTTGTGTGTCAAAAAACAGCCAAAATGGTATTTTAGTTATAACATAAGTATGTTACGTCCGATCATAAAGTGCAGCATATCTTTTATATTAATTTTTGGTGACCAGCCTTAATGTATATAGACATGCACTTATGTATGTTTTTTTTAAGTAGTTTTAGTGAGGTAATTTTGACAATAGCACTTTTTAGGTTTTATTAAATCCCTTGTTTGTATGAGTGTGGAACACGTAGATATTGATAAACGATTACGACAATTGGTCTTAATTAAATTTTGATTAAAAAAATCTCTCAACGTTGCCAAAACAGTTGGGAATTGATAAGATACCATGGATAATTCTGAAAATTTTTTAAAACATATTTAAATTTAGCTCATTTTTTATTACCTCCACTTCAGCCTAGAATTCAGAAATAGTCGAATCCTTAAATTTTTCAATTCCTCATAATACGAAGGTGCCCTGTATTCCGTATTGATCGGCTCTGCATTTTAAAGTTCTTGTTCTGGGAATATTTTTTAAATCATCGCCAAAATGTTGGTTTTTTCACCATATAATACGTGAATTTTGGCAAGAAGTTTATGACTTCATTTTCAACTAATCACAAAATTTCAAGTAAAATTCTTTAACATTAGTTTTAAACTCAGCCACTTATCAGCTGGTGTCTTCTCCGTTAAATAGTAAACCCTTAGAATACCCTTAAAGTAAACAAATCAATTGTCATTGTCAAAATAAAATAAGCTAATGACCCAGTTAAACATTTTTGGCATGCTCATTGTCATATCCCTGTAAAGATTTTGACAATTAATTTACTTCTTGTTTTGTGTGTTCTGTGCTTGCTCGTGAAAGTTATTCGTAATATAAGGAGTTAAATATGAAATTTATAGTAATAGTATAAAATATAAAAGTACGAGGGTACTTTTTTCGGCAAGAAGGTACTCGGGTACTTTTGCAGAGTCAATAGTACTCAAAAAAGTACTATTCCACTCAAAATATCATCCCTGATATACATAGAAATTCTATGAATCGCATACTTACCGCACATATGGTACCTTTTACTCAATATTAACAATTTTTTACAAATAATAGTACATTCCTTAAAAAAAAGTGCATCCATTATCAACTAAAACATTTTATGTTTATATTCATTTAATTGTCTTTGCAATACATCTATTTTATTGTAATGAAAGTTCTAAAATATTAGATTTTTTATAAATTAATTCGATTTGTAAGCCTTGAAAATAAGAGAATAAGCCAGCTACGGGATATTGGCACCTCATTGTTGGAATTTTAAAAAACTAATGATGACATCTGAAAGCTATGAAAAAAGTCAGAAAAGGTCAGTTGGTCCCATTAAAAAGTCAGAGATAGATAATTTTTTATGAATTTTTTAAGAAATGTTCAAGGTCATGCACAATTTGCTCTATTGTGCAAGTCAGGAGTGGAATTTTTAAAAACTCAATATACCACCTGAAAGATATTAAAAAGGTAAGTTATCTCCAATAATTGGTCAGCGATAGAAAATTTTTTTATGGATTTTTTAAGAAAACTTCAAGGTCCGAATTTCAAAAATGGACATATACCACCTAAAAGGTATGAAAGAGATTAAAAAAGGTCAGTTATGTTCATTAATAGGTCAACAATAGATAATATTTTAGAAATTTTTGTACGATTTTCATATTTTAACTATTTTGCCCTATTCTGCAGTCCACAAGTCGAATTTCAAAAATGGACATGTTCCACCTGAAAAGTATGAAAGAGATTAAAAAAGTTCAGTTATGTTCATTACAAGAAATTCGACTTGTGGAATTCACAATGCGGAAAAATATGTAAAATTTGAAAAAACTTTCAAAATTTTCTAAAAAATTATCCATCGTTGACCAATAAATGAACATAACTGACTTTGCATTTCAGTTGGTGTATTTAATTATTTTAATTTCTACTTGTGAGCTGCATAATGCGGCAAATAGTGTATGACCTTGAAATTTTCTTTAAAAAATTCCTAAAAAATTTTCTTTGGCTGACCAATTATTGGAGATAACTGACTTTTTTTGACCTCTTTAATATCTTTCAGGTGGTGTATTTAGTTTTTTAAAATTCTACTCTTGGCTTGCACAATAGAGCAAATTGTACAAGACCTTGAACATTTCTTAAAAAATTCATAAAAAATTATCTATCACTGACTTTTTAATGGGACCAACTGACCTTTTCTAACCTTTTTCATAGCTTTCAGATGGCATCATTAGTTTTTTTTAAATTCCATTAATGAAAAGCCAGCATCCCTTAGCTGAATAAGCCCGTACTAAAACCATTTTAACAGCTAGTTTTCAGCAATATTTTTATTCTTAAGTAATTAAATAAAAAATGTATTAATCTAAACTTTCGTAGTTATACATATATGTACATTGTACATACAGATAACCTTAAAAAGGAAGTTTCTAAGTGATTTTAAGTATAATTATCTACGATTTTTCTTTCTTTTTAAGCAAAATTCTTTTTTCACTTACCGTTGTATGTTTTGAAAAAAATTATTATGTAGTCAAATGTATGTTATTTTAAATATTTATTGTTAAGACATATCAAATAATTGAAATATTTATCATACTTTAACAAATATGGTGGAAAAATATTGGAAAGAACTTGAAACATATCTTTACCAAAATAAAAAAAAAAACAAAAGCCTTTCTCTCCTTAAAGCCAGCACTTTTTTCAGTTTAATGTGCAATTTCACTCAAATCCATACAAAAAACAATTGCTGTGAAACACGCGTGGAAATTTTCACAAAATGTTCGTTAAAGTAGTACTCTCTTCTAGCCAGTGGAGCAGAAGTAACTCTAAAATATAAAAAAAAAAAAAAAAAAATTGTAGTACTCTGTTTCGTTGTGAAAAATACTCGCAACATTTCTCTTGCAACATGTTTTCACGACAATTTAATTGAACTGCGTATTTATTTTGAAGTGAAAAGTGACATTTGTCGTAAATTCTTAGTTTTTATATTTTAATTTTTTTTTATTTTGAAAAGTAAAGCATGGCCTTCTCAAATTTAACAATTTCTTTGCAACAAAATATTTGTCAGAATTTTCAAACGAACAGAGTACTAGGCTTAAGTCTTGAATTTTTCAAACGACCAAAATATTTACATATACTATTTTATAAAATGTTTAAAACATTTAATAATAACATGATTAAAGTAAAGTATTAACTTGAGTATTCATAACAATACAATAAAATAATGAAATATAATAATAAATATATTTGAAAATAATTTTTAAAAAAAAAAATTGGGCTGTGTCTGCTTCAATGTGAACAAAGAACTAAATATCTTCCGAAATGCAATGTTTTTTTAAATGCACACCCTGTTTAGTTTTTTGTGGCAGCTTCAAAAGTTGTAAGAAGCAGATTCATCAAGAGAAAACCGCGTTGCAAGGAAAAACCTCCTTCAAATGATCCATTGTTACACATTCACTACTGTTGCTTCAGCAGCAGCAGCAGCAGCAACAACTAGTGTTTTGAGTGCACAGTTGTGCCTGGTATCCTCATATCCTGTTGTGTATGACTGCCTGAATGACTGAATGGCGGCTCCCAGACTGACAGACAGTCGGACATACACTTTCGCAGTCGAGTTTCATTCAGTTTTATGTTCCATTCGACTCGTTGGCTAAGTGCAGTAACAACCAACTTTTATTTTGGCATCCTTCATTGCCTTTTTTTACACATAGCTACTTTTTTTTTTTGCTCTGTTATTTATTTTTATATTTTTCTGTAACTCGAGCAACAAGGCTTTCTGAAATTTTGTTGTAGTGGCTGTTGTAATGGTGATGAAGTGAAGTAAAACTCTTTATTCACTCGATAGTCATTCAGTCATTGTTTTTATTTCGGATTTTTGCTAACAATGGCAGCATTGTTTTTGCACGTATTGTTGTTGTGCAAGTTAAAGTGGCGCAGTTGTAATAGCGCAGTAACACTTTACTGTAATATTTTCCCCCTAATACAAATAACTTACAAAAAAAAATATATACTTAAGTAGAGTTTTCATTTCAAAAAATCTTTATTGACAGACTTTGTTGATTGTAAAAGTTATAAAATTGTTTTTTAAACAATTTTAGATAAAACGTTTTAAGTATGTCAACATGTTTATTTTGCAGTTAAAGCTTTTAAATAAATGAAAATACAAGCTTAACTTTGTCTGTTTGTTTGTATCCAATCTGCTTGATTGGATAGGTTTGTTTGATTCTCTATGATTCAAAGCAACATTTTGTCAATATTATTTTATACTTTTACTTATTACATTTATATAACTTTTCAACAAATCAAAACTTCAAAAATTTACTTTTGCAATAAAAAGTTATGCATGATATCTGATAGTAACTTGGTTGATATCATGTGTTACCTTCAACATAAATTACAATTAGTTTATAAATATAAGGTAAATCATATGTAGAACGTTAGTATGCGTTGAAATAATATATTCCTTAAAATGAGAAGAAATAAATTTGTTGATATATATATAAAAGATTGTCCAATAAATTGATTGAGTGAATAAAAATATGCACCAACTTCATCAATCATTTTGGTGCATCCCACTTGTTTTCATATCAAACATAAATTAACCATGATAATTGCTTTCAACATGGTTTTCCCCCGAAAAAAATAGTTCTTGTTCGGTAAATTGTGTTTAGTTACAGTTTTATTAAATTAAAAAGTCCTTTTTTCAAAATGACAAATAAAATGTGACCACAATATTTTAACCACATTGTTTGTATATAAATATGTAGTATGTATGTGAATATTGCAAATATTTGCACACAAATTGTTTATTTGTACAAATGTTTATTTTAAATTAGGTATAACATGATGAACAAAACTAATAAGCATCAAAATGTGTGCTAATTTTAAACGAAAACAAAGCAATAGAATATTTCGAAGCTATTTTGTAAAAACAAAAAATAATTTTTGCCTGTTTTTTATTATAAAAAAAAAAAAAAATTTTTAAAATTTAAAAATTTTAAATTAAATTTTATTATAATTTTACAAATTTAAGTAGTATTGAAGTTGTGAATTGCAAGATATAAAAATTCTTAAACAGTGAGTTGTCACTATATAACTCATCACGACGAGAAAAGTTAAGAATTTTCTTAAATGATGTAGCCCCTTAACAAACTGACAACTCTGTTTTAAGACGCATATGGCATAGCACTGTGGAAGAACAGTTTAAATTTCAAAAGGCCAGAAGTCAAGAAGATTAAGAATTTTTATACACACCATTAGGCTAATGCATAATATCGACATTGTTTGTAGTATCATAAAATTACATAAAGTTCACACAATACACAATTCGTTTTTATCTATTTAAATATATTATCTGCTCGTTTTGTAATATTTATCAAACTTTGCTAGCTATTCTAAATTTTAAATGCATTTGAAATGTAAAAAAAAAGAACTTTCTTTAAAAACTCAACTTATCATCATGACTGTCTTCACTATTACTAGCACTTGATTTCTTTGGTGACTCAGCAAAAACTATTCAACCAAATCATTTCAAATAATGCTAATAAGGCTCTCTGCATACTTCTTTATTTTTATCAAAATTATCTTACAAGAAGTTACAATGTTTACTTAAAAGAAATCTAACAAAAGTAAGGAATAAAAAAAATGCTTATGCATTAAGTTTTGAGTAAATTACGAAGTTAAGTCGTTGAAAATGAAAATCACTCTTACGTTTCTTTAAAATCATTCCAACGATATATCAACAATCTAAGCAGCGATGTTTTCCGCGCCAAATAAACTATCTGTGTAGAGCGTTAGAGGGAGCGTTGAAGTAAAAAAACGTTGCGTGACGAGGAAATGACGTTTGACAAATTGTTAATTTTTAAGTATGGGTAAAACTGTGACGAAGAAATGCTTCGTTGAAACCATCATCATCAGTAGCACAGCATCCAAAACAATGAATTCCAAAATAATACAACTGAGCGCATGAGAAAAGCTCTGCTAGACTAGGAACAGTCATGCGTGCTGCCAAAACACGTGTCATCCTCAACTCTAGTCTACTCTCTCAGGACATGAATTGTGGATGCTACCGAAACGAGCCAGATTAAACATCAAAATTTGCGATGGCAAAAAAAAAAAAACAAAAACCAACGGCCAAACCAAAGCAAAATAGATGCCAACTAACCCAACTGAGCTCAGTGATGCTTACTTTATATTTGAATGAACATCAAGTCGATAGGCAAAAGCGAAAGGACAACAATACGAAAGCTTCTCAATACCAATTCAGTTGGATATCTGCAACGTTCAAGTGCACACGGTATGCTGTCGACATACAAAATAGCCGTAAGAAAACGGCTGAGTAACGGTTGTGAAGTAATTAAAGCAGTTCGTTATCAGAACGGAGAAATGTAAAGGAACCATTTTAAACCGGAAACAGCTGCTAGCAATGTAACGAAATTTCGTTGAATATCATAAAGCAAAGGATTAAAAAGAATGTGCAGGCAGAAATTATAACAAAAAGAAGTAATAAATCAGAATTTTGCGCGTCGTTAAATGCGTGAAATTGCAGTTGTGGGATCCGCAATAAATTCCGCCGCACAAACAAAGCAAGCAACGAAAGAAAGAAAATAAATAAAATATATATATAAAGATATTTCAAGAAATGACTCACTCTTAAGCACTGGCAGTTTTAACAGAAAGGTTAAAGTTAAACGATAAAATAAATGTGTAAAAAAAAAAAAAAAAAAACTAACAAACATATGTATAAAAAAAATCTATTTTTTACATGATAACAATAATTCTGTTGTTTGTGGTTTTTGTGTTAAATGTACCGTAAAAAAAGCAAAATATAATATATGATATATGATATATCAGTGTCGATAAATCTATTTATAAAATTGTTCGACTTTTTACAATAAGCAAAGCAAAAAAACAAAAAACAAACAAAATATAAAAAACAAGTAAAGAAAGTCTAAAGTCGGTCTAGGCCGACTATGAAATACCCTAAACCCACTTTTCAAAAAAAAAAAAAAAAAAATTAATTGTAAATGGGCGTGTCCGTGGGCGGATGAAGTCCATTTTTCCAAACCATCTTTGTCTTGTCATAAAAAACATACGTGCCAAATTTTAGCTCTGTAGGTTAAACACATGCTTATTTATTGCGTTTTCAATTTTTGGGTTGTATGGGAGGTGGGCGTGTCCGTGATCGGATGACGTCCATTTTCCGAAGACATATTTGTGTTGGTATGAAACACATACATATCAAATTTTATTGTTGTAGGCTAATTATGAGCTGAGCTATGCAGTTTTCAATTTTCGCGTTGTATGGGAAGTAGGCGTGTCCGTGGGCGGACGATGTCCATTTTTCCAAACCATCTTTGTCTTGTCATAAAAAACATACGTACCAAATTTTAGCTCTGTAGGTTAAACACATGCTTATATATTGCGTTTTCAATTTTTGGGTGGTATGGGAGGTGGGCGTGTCCGTGATCGGATGACGTCCATTTTCCGATGACATATTTGTGTTGGTATGAAACACATACATATCAAATTTTATTGTTGTAGGCTAATTATGAGCTGAGCTATGCAGTTTTCATTTTTCGCGTTGTATGGGAAGTAGGCGTGTCCGTGGGCGGACGATGTCCATTTTTCAAAACCATTTTTTTTTGTTATAAAAAACATACGTGCCAAATTTTAGCTCTGTAGGTTAAACAGAGGCTTATTTATTGCATTTTCAATTTTTGGGTTGTATGGGAGGTGGGCGTGTCCGTGAGCGGATGACGTTCATTTTTCAAAGACATCTTTGTGTTGGTATAAAACACACACATACTAAATTTTGTTGTTGTAGACTTATTATTAGCTGAGTTATGCAGTTTTAAATTTTTGCTTTGTATGGGAGGTAGGCGTGTCCGTGGGCGGATTCCAAAAATATTCAATAGTGCAGATCCTTGAGTACATTTGACCATGTGTACCAAGTTTCATCCAATTATCTCAACTCCTTCTTCTTATCCTGTGTATACGGACAACACACAGACGGACGGACGGACGGACGGACGGACGGACGGACGGACATAGATAGCTCGACTCACGTGGTGACGCTGATCAAGAATATATATACTTTTCTATACCGGACTCGCTTCGTTCTATGCGTTACAAACGTTTGCACAAAGTTAATATACCCTGACCTTTCAGGTTTAGGGTATAATAAAAACTAGAACGTCCCAATAAACCACATAGCGTATTCGGTTTAGTTTCGAATTAGTAATGAAACCGAGAACTCGGATTAGATATCTCGTATTCGATTCGAATTCGAAACGAATCCGCAATCTCGTTAATAAAATAAATTTTTATATATCTGCAATTAATCATAGCAACATTGATTTTTTTGTTTTTAAATTCCCTTCAGATTTTTTAAAAAATAGAGAAAAAACACCAAAAGCAAAAAAAATACTGATAAATTTTTTTGTCTGAGCTGGGAGTCGAACCCACTTCCTCAAATGCTTGTTTTCAAAATAAAGCAAATTACGCAGAATAAAATCAGCAAGTGCGATAGGCTAGTGGATAACGTAAGAGACTGTCATCCGGGGAGCGTGGGTACGAATCCTGAACATGTAATTTTTTTTTTTTTTTTTTTTATAACAATTATAATCTTATAATCTTTTATCATAATAATCGATGTGCGGAAGACACGAATATATTAAAAAAATTTCATTTAAAAAAAAATTGCCAAAATTATTCGAAAACGATTTGCTAATGTTGAAATTCTCGCTTGGGTAGTGATTCGATTATGATAAAAAATCTCGTTTCGAGAATGAAATGTACATCTTTCCCGCCATTGGGTTCATTAGCAAAACATTTACGAACTTCGTTTTCGAAATAAATATCCGAGATCTCGGATTCACCTCGAATTCGAGGCAAATTCGTTTGGTTTATTGGGGTGATGTGAAAATAATGTAATCATTGTAACGTATAAAAATTTTTGAATGTATTCATGCGGTCGGTGTGTTTAGAAAAAATAAACAAATAATCAACACACTTTTCCAAAAACTGAATAAAGAATCTCTAATTCTATTGTCTAATAAGAAGTTTAATTCTAAGATTAAGATTTTAATTAAATTGATTAAATTTGAAAAAAAACTGGATTAAATTTACGTTTGATTGATGACGATTTTGAACAGATAAGGTAATATTGGCTTGCACTTGACTCGAAAAATGGGAGTTTTTACATGCAAGATCTTCAGCGCTCTTTTAATTTCATACTATTAAAATATGAATTTGTTGGAAAAAGATAAATAATAATAAATAAATAAATAACACAGGTTTATACAAACTGTGGCCAGAATGGTTTTTGGGAAGTTGAAAAGTTGGGGGGTCATTTTCGAATTAATTTGCTTCTTCAAATTTCAAAGCGAGGTTAGAATTGAATCATATACACCAGAAATTTGTAGATATTTGAGATCTACTGGCTTCTTTTGAGGTTATGTACAATATGCACAATATAAAATTTGAAGATATTTGAGGTTTTTTGGCTGCTTTTGAGGTTATGGTCTATTGGTCAATTGTTCTATTAGTCTATATTTCTATATGCAGCATATAATACTAATTTACAATTAAAAACAAACTTTATAAAGCCGTCATCTACGATTTTTTGTTGCATTGCACGATCGTTTTAGGATACGAAAAATATCCTAATAAATGTGTTTTAATGTAATGCGCATGACGAGTTTCAAAATAACACATATGATAAATGGGTCATAACTTTGCACAAAACGCTAGTTTGTATTCAGACCAAAAGCTCAAAGGTATTCAAAAAACAAGTTTTTGGATTCATAGCCGTATATATAGGTAGTCAGAAGTCAATTTTTTAGTCACTTATTGGGTTATTTTGAAAGGTAAGAGTACCCGCAGTACATAACCTCAAATGATGGCACAAAAAACCCGGATTTTGGATACAATACCTCAAATATTTCATGCAGAAAAGACGTCAGCTGCACAATAACTGAACTTCAGACCTACGCATGCTGGCTTATCTTGGAGGTCGTGTATTTGGGAGGTCGTATCTTGGGAGTCTTGTTATCAGATATGAAAACCCTCAATATTTTTAATATTAGAAAGGAATAAAATTTGATTCTTAGCAAATAAGTACCAAAAATGCAGTTAGTTTTACCTTTTCTTAACACCTTAATTATATTTTTTATGCTCTATTGATTTCATCTCTAGCCTGCTCTGAATTTCTCTCCCATCATGTAGCATAAATTTAGCAGACTATAATAAAATTAATCGAGAATCGGGAAAGCGTGGCTGTATAGCTATGTAGTATTTTTGTTTTGGGTAAATTTGTCTAAAATTCCATAAATGAGGAGTTTACATTCAAATACAGATAAGTTACAGGAAAAAAAAACTTTTCGTTAGATATGCCATTGTAACAAGCTAATGTTACAATGCATCGATCCATAAAATCCTCTTTGATAAAAATGATAAAAATCCTAGAGAAAAATGCATCAAAAAATTTTCTTTTCAATCAAAAGCAGACATGTTCACTAGACCGTCTCACCTTACAGGCAAAAAAAAACAAATGTCGCCGCAAACCAGCTAATCTGAAGCATTATTGAAAGGAGGTTTCGAAAAAAATTTTTTTTTTTTTTTTGTCCGAACGTAGGGGTCGCACATCGACATATTTCTTTATAACTTCGTTATTTACCGTCCGATCTTAAAGAATTGTTTGTTTTTGTTTTTGTCTCAGGAAGACCTATTTTTTGTCTCTAGAACTCATTGATCTCAGTTGACCCCTTATAGTACTGACCCACCGGACCTCAGTTTCTACCATCTTAACGTGCCATTTTGGTTTCAGAAATGGAAAGCCCATAAAAATCATTAAACTTTTATAAAAGAAATTTTTCGCTATTTTCACTAGAAATATTTTAAAAATTGTTTTATTTAATGTTTTTGCAAATTTTAAATTTTTTGTCATATCGTATTATTTTTATAAAATATCCGCCGAAAACGTTCTTACACCGAGAAAAAACCATAGTAAAATTATCTAAGACGGCTTTGGTGAATAATAAATGTACTGAATGAAATAATTATCTATAATAACAAAAGTTTTTGTGTGAGCTGAAAATGGTTTTGAAATGAAAAATTTGATAATTTATACAAAAAAACAAAATTTTTAAATTCACAATTCATGCAATAAGTACTCAAAGTATGGCTGGTAGCTACAAAAGAAAATTGCACAATTACTGCGAACAAGGAAGATGCAAATATTAATCAATCAATAACTTTTTTATATTTTACAATGTTAATCATCGGAATGTATAGATAATATTTCAATCAATTGTATTACTTCCCAACAGTGCAATTCTACTAAAATACTTGTGACACTGTGCTACAACTAATGGTTTTTACCATTAATTCACCATAAATATAAAATTCGATAAATTAGCAGAATAAACTTTGTCGTCATATCCAAGAACTATGTAGGCTTACAACAGACCAAGCCCTTAGGTATACTAACATAGATTTTTTGTTAATTTTTCTTAAGTTTTTTTCTAGGTGTATCCGAATCATTCTGCAATTGTTGCCGTTATTTTAAACTTCGACAAACCTTGGACATTAACAGCACGATCTTAAAGAATAGTCAAGAAAGTTTAATACGAAGGAAGTTTTTTGAAGGCTTTAATTGCATTACTTTAGAATTGTACATTAGGACGCTTTTTTCGGATGTGAACGTTTCGGTGGATATTTTATAAAAAATAATACAATATGACAAAAAATTTACAAATTTGCAAAAAAAATTACAATGAAAATTTTTCATATTTCTAGCGCAAATACCGAAAAAATTCTTTTGTGAAAATTTAACGATTTTTTAAGGGCTTTTTAATTCTGATATCAAAATGGTACGTTAAGATGGTAGAAACTGAAGTTCGGTGGGTCAGGACTATAAGGAGTCAACTGAGATCAATGAAATTCAGAAAGCAAAAATAGGTCTTCCTAAGACAAAAACAAAAACATATCATTCTATAAGATCAGACGGTAAATACCGAAGTTATAAAGACATATGTCGATGCGCGACCCCTACGTTCGGTAAAAAAAAAACAAATTTTTTTCGAAACTTTCTTTCAATAACGCTTTAGATTAGCTGGTGTGCGGCGAAATTTATTTTTTCGATATGCTCTAATGTCCACTGTAAATTTTCAATCAAAACGAGATAAGTTCAAGCAAGTTTTAATTTGTGTGGTTCTTCTTAATTTTTCTTATTTGCTTATAACATGAGATCAAAAAATATTTAATTACATTTAATTATAACGAAAATCACTTTTGTCTTCACATTTTTTAATAATTCATAATTAAAGATGTTTTTATAATATTTCCGGAATGCTAAAGTTTAAAAAGTGTGATCGATTCAGAATGATAAACGAAGAATTTTTCATTTCAGAACTTAGAAATGCTCTAACCAAATTTTCTCTTATTAACTACGTTGTGCGTGTATTTGTATACAAATTCTTGAGAATGGACTCTAGCTTTTAGATTAAGGTAGCCTCCAAACAGCTATCAATTATGTACTCAAGAAGCCTTACACGACATTGTTTATTGTCTGAGGTTTGCCATTATAAGTTAATTTCTGTTGGAAAATCTTTCTGTCTCAGACTGTGGAATCAATCCCCAGCCTGTTCTCGGGAATTTTCGTTTTAAATTTACAAATTGTTCAAAGCTCTAAGGCGGTTTCGGTAGTCGAGTGGTAAGCGTGCTTGACTGTCACAACCCAGGGGTTTCGGGTTCGAATCCTGGCCATGGTCGTACGCTTTTACCTTTCTTTAATTTTTTTCCCATTTCTAATCAACTGAAATTAAAAATTCATTAATATATACGACTATGGACGTTGAATCAAGAGGAAGAGATGTTTGTGGAATGAGATTTTTTAACAACCAAATGAACTAGGCATCAGGCATCAGTAAAGGCATCAGTTCAAAATTCGCATGTTGATATAGCCCTCCGCCGCACATTCTATACTTATATCGCTTGATTTCCTTTTGTCTTATTCTCCTTATTCTCCTACTGATTATATAAATAAAAAATGTTAAACCCTTGCATCTGTTTTAATTTGTTTATGATTTTGTATGGGAGGTACACACAAATGAAGTTAAGTCTTGACGAAACTCAACTTAATAAATAAAATAAAAGATGTATATTTAGAATGCTCGAAATCGCTTAGGATCTAGGAGTAATTCCAGTGAACATCTATTAAGTTTTTACAGGATTTTCTATGGGAATAAGATACAATTGATTAATCTTAACGAAACTCGGTCAGATGGATAAACACATAGAGTATATTAGATTTTTATTGAATGAGGGCGAAATCGATTAAAATCTATGGGCATCTCCCATGGATCTGAATTAATTTTTTACATGATTTCGTATATGAGGTACATATCAAAGTTGACCGATCCTGACAAGACTTGGTCAGAAGGCAATGCAAATAGAATATTAGGTATATATTACAAATTAATCTTTTTATTTTGTTATTCGTTTTGGAACTTCTTAAAATTTTTTTCCCTCCTCTTCCACTAATGATCAAACTTGAGCACATTTTTCACGATGACTTTATTTAATGCATTTTTTCAGCTACATTTTTCATTAATATCATTTCGTTTTTCCATTTACAATATATACTGGTATACCAAATAACATTATAACAGCATTAATATTAATTAATTTATTTTAAATTTTTATTCCTTTAACTCCTCTTAACTCTTTTTCACCTCACCACAACATCAACCCATTGCAGAAACGTTCAAAGCTTTTTTTGTAATATTAGCTGTAGACCAATAGTAGAAGTGAAAGATATTTCATTAGTATAGCAAGAATATTAATCGACACATAAATAGCAAAAACCTCACTCACGCATTTAGGAACGAAACAATAGGGGTATTCTCGCAGTATAGCAAAGATGCAACCTTGCAATACTGAAATATGCAGTACTGCGGGAGCGCACAAAATAGCAAATATTGTGAATATTGAAACAAATGCCGCGAACAGGCGAAAACAAAAAATGTAAATACTTACTCTAACTCACACGAACTAAAATGAACAAATTTGTCTCAATCAGAGTGCACGGTTGCACGTCCACTCAAAACATGGGTATCACTGTTGCACAAATTGCACGAATTTCAAAACTTTTATCGCTTATATTTTGTTGTTGTGTCGTTTTCTGCAACTTTTGCAATTCTTACACCTTGCAATGGTTTTGCAAGACAGCGAGAATACCCCTAATGTGGAAAAACTAGCTATGTGTAAAAATCTTCATCAATCAAATGCAATTCTAATTTAATTTCCTAGAGTTACTCTAAGAGAGTTCAAGTTCAGAATTCAGTTTTATCGTATAATCCGAGAATATCATGAAGTTCAAAAACATTTCAGTGGATTTAAAATATTTTAATTTATCAAACATATAAAAATTAATATTTATTATATCAACTCGAGAACATGCAACGCGGATTTTTTTTCCTGAATATAACTACCTATCATTTATGAACAACTTCAAAAACTTGTTTGTTTCTTTTAGCAAGTTTATCTAACAGTAAACAAATAAAAATTCGTTTAATACAAGAGTATTTTATATCAAAGAAAAAAAAAACAAAAAATGGCAATCAAAAATAACTCTACTAAGTTGCTTCTGTAGTCAAAGCTCTATTCGGTATTTTATAAAACTACTGATAACTAACGCAATGCAATTTATGCAAAAAATATATGAAATCGTTAAAAATACATAGAAAGTGAGTGAAAAGAGAAATATTCAAAGAATGCCGCTCTTTTAAATTCCCCCATGGAGAAATCATACCAATAAAAAACATACAGGCAAGGCTTGTGTGGCATGAAGTACAACGTTAGCGTTCAATGGGCGAACTCACAGACAGACCTATCGTGCCCCAAATGATTGCCTCCAACAAGCGGCAAAGAGTTGGCAGCAACAAGAGTTAAAAAGAAAAACAATATCAACAACTGCAACGGAAGTTCTGGTAGAACCCACAACTATTCATTGGGGACAAGTGGTTGAAGAAAGCAAAGCAAGAGCAACAAACGCACAGTCAGGTTTCATAGTTGTTGGAGTAATTCTGGCAATATGGCCTCCACCATTTATCTAACATTGTTGGCAGCTGTCATCTTAGGAACGGGTAAGTGAATTCTTCCTATTTTACTGAGAATGTTATTCTACTGTTTTCTCCATTTTCAATTTTTATACTTTGCCATTTTCTATTTTTTTTTTTTTTTGTTTTATTTTTTTTTCACTGGTTATATCATGTGTGCGTAAGAGCGAGTGCGTGTGTTTGAGTCTATGTGTGTGGTTGACAAGAAGAGCGTGTTTGGATTAAAAAATAAGTGCAAACTGTTTTATGGGACCGAATAAAAATGAGAAATTGCTTTATAGCCAACATAATTCAGAAATTGTTGAGCTCTTTTACACATAATGAATTCTTTATTTACATGAACGAAAGCATTCACAAAGGGTCACACACACACACACACATACACACACAACTATACAAGCATTCATAACCTAGAATTCCTATCCCAAGAGCTTACAAAGATTTCTTAAGAGAAATATATTAATTTTGTGGTTTTTTCGTCTGGAGATGATAAATCGCATGTTAACGGATAGTATGTGAGGACTTATAATTGGATTATATGAAGAGATTTGAAGAGTTATGGATTTGTTTAGTTTTTATTGTAGTACATTTTTTTAATCTTATCAATGGATATATAGAAATTTATCCAACATCGCAAGTATCGATTTGGAACTTTTTCGATCAGAAATGTTGCTTTCCCACTTTCGATAAAGAATATTTTTTTTTGGTTAGACTTAAGGCGGAAAAAACATGTAGTATAGCAAAAAAACTTTAAAAGTGCAAAACGAAGAAAGTCTGAACGACTGCCATCTATTTTTCCATTAAAACTTTGTTGAATTCCTGTGTAGTATTGTAATGACCAATGGACCGCGTGAACTTTCGTTCAATTACGACCCCGATGATTTCAAAAGATATATCGTATATATTTTTCAACTTCTTTCATACCGTAACCTTCAAAGATTTACAATAAATTAACTTCTTCTTCTGAAATTATAAATTTTTTGCTGATTTCTACATTTTTTTGGGAAATATTCAAGACGAAAAGTTTCTATGAAAATTTGTGATAGAAGGACAGGCTTTTTTTGATCTTCGGCGAAGTTTAAGATACGAATATTACAATTTTGTTTGTAGAAGTAATGAAAATTATACAGAGTTTTCGACATATACTACCTTTGTTTACTTAAGGTGGGACATAACATTCGCGGCAGAGAGAACAGACCTTTTTTTAAGAATTCAAAAACAAACTTTTTTCCATTAATTTTTTTTTTATTGTAGAGAAATTTACATGGTTTAATAGAGCTCCAAACTGGCGGCAAAGAAAAAACGGGGCCTCATGGTTACAGCGCTGGGAGTCGCAAAAATTGTCCGATCTGGAAAAAAAAAAACTTTTTTAAATCTTAACAAAATTGGTTATCTTATGACAGGAGCTTTTTTCGTAAATTTTTTTTTAATTTTTGGTGATGTTCCAAATTTGAAAGTGTGTTTTTTCGAAAAAATTTTGACTTTTGAAAATATTGAAAATTCATAAAAAATCGAAAAAGAATTTAAAAAAGCTCGTGTCATACGAAAGCGAATCAAGTTTAAAAAAAAATACAAAAAAAAAAATTTCGTCAAAAAATGAACCCGCTAGTACCGCAACCAGTACGAAAAACATGTTTTCGAGATAAATGCATTCAAAGAAGAACGAAAAAAAGGTTCAAAATTTAAAATGCGCTTTCAATAATCCGGCTGTAACTTTTGAACCAGTAAAAATTTTTCCATGAAATTTTTTTTCTTAGAATTTTAAGAATATGTACTAAAATACAAAATTATAATAAATATTTTATAATTATTAAATTTAAACTTTTAATATAAAATATAATAATTATAAAAAATAATTAATAAGTCAATTTAACAAAACGGCCAATGTCATGTCCCCCCTTAAGGAGATTGTTGAGCATTAGGTAGAACTTCGGTTAAAATTTGAAAGAAAATTAAATTTGGAACGTTGTTACTGAATGTCTTTAATCAAAATTTAACTAAATTCAGTATTTCTAGGAATTTTCTATGACCCATTGTCTAAATTGTGACATTGAACAAATCAGTTATTGCATAATCCATTGAAATGCACTGTAAGAGAAATTTATAATAAAAATCTTAATTTTTTAAACTAAAAAGTTATTAGCGCTTTATTTATAATTAACTCTAACAATGGATTTGTCCATTATATTGGACATATTAGAAAATAATTTGTGTAAATATTTTCCAACTTTTTTTTTAAAATCAATTAGATTGGTACCATGAAATGAAGATGTACCAACATGATAAAAATAAATTTGAAGAGATATATAACGTTTAAATTAGTTGGATTTTCGATTTTGTACCCAATAGAAGTCTTAAAGTTTTTTATTTTTCGTTTAATTAATGTTGCAAAAAAACAAAAAGTGGTTATTGTAATAAGTTTACAAAGCATACTCTTACATTAGTTTGCGGTTTTTTTAGTTGAAGGTAAGAAAACCTACATATTATAATAAAACCTTTGAATAAATTTTCCATTAAATTGGATAGCCTGTCAAAAGCTAAACAGCGCATGTAAAAACCAGAGGGATGTTTTTTTAATTTTTTTATGACTTAAATGATGGGAATATTAATAAATTTTTCCATGATTATTCAAGCCATTGAAAGGGTTAAAATAATTTTTCTATTCTAAAAATGCTACATTTACTCCTGAGATATTTTTGGAAAAATACATATTCAGAAGATTTTATCGTATTAAATTTTAAAGTCAACCCTGAGAAAAGGGGTTCGTTTCATGATAACAAGTCGGCAATGTTTCGGGTTCTAAGTGTTAATAGAAAGCTTTCATATGGATTGCACTGAATGTGGAAGCACTTCGCCACATTCATAAACAAGTATTCTTTCTTTTTTATATGAAATGGAAAAATTCTGCAGGCCTTCTGCTATATTGCTCAGAAGATTCCTGATAGAAGCACTTCTTAAGAATGGCTTAAAGAAGGGGTAAAGAAAAAGTATAGGAAACATTTTTTTTTCTTTCTATCTTTTATCTGTTTCTTACATGTTATTTGACTTTATCTGGTCTCCTATGTTTTTTGAAGTCAGATTATTTTCAATCTATTATCTTTGATTTATCAGTAAGAAAGGCAATATTTTTAAACTGAGGTATATGTTTACTTTAAACGAAAAAGTTTCCCTGAAGTATATGAAAAGTCAGTCTTTGTAGGAAAAAAAGTTTATTATACTGCCTTTTGTGCAGAAAAAGCATGCCTTCAAGAAGTGCTCCTAAGAGCAGTAAGGAAAACATGTCGTTTTTTCTCCAAAAGTAACAGTCAATGCATGCCTTCGTTTGAAGAGGTCTGGGTCAATTGCCTATTGGGATATGTATTGATACTGTTATCTTATTAAAGCTGGTGTAATCAAAATATGATTATTTTTTGTACAAAAAAAATGCATTTTTAATCTGGTATATTTTAGTAGAGTTTAGTTGAGCAGGCGGTATTTAGCACGTAGTCCAAAAAGTTTAGATCATTGACGAAAGTTGTGATAATCAAAATTAGTTTGTTTAAAAATAAGTGTTCTACATCAAAAACATATTTATAAATCTTTAACTATATTCAAATATCTTTATGAATAAATTAAAAATTTTGAAAACTTAAGCATTTTCCCTTCTTTTCCATACGATACAAGTTCCTTCACCGCATACTAACGATCTAATCACATGCCTTGCAATTGATCTGCTACCCTTTAGTAAAGTCAGAACGGTTAAGTTGTTTTAGTTTCTCCATTTTTTTTTTATTTTACAATGTTACATTATCAAACTCATACTCATATGTATGTGAAATTACTTGTAAAAATGCTGTTCAAAATCTAAGCTTCAATCTTCCATTTCGCTAACGACAATCAAACCTCATAAGCCCGTTTGGCAGCACTATTTCAATCGATGTTTATCGGCCCATTTATGTTCGAACACGACAAAGAAGTGATGTGTGGAACCCACATGGAAAACATCAACGAATTCTTACTTACTTAAATTAACATAGATACACGATTGTGCACAAACTGGCAAACAGAATTATTTTGTGTACGTACAGCATGTGTATATTATGCGTGGTGTGGCAACGCTGTATTGTGGAACTGCGAAACCAATAACCAAACGGAATACATTCTTGTACGAGTACAAGCAGTCAACAAGAGAAGATGTTGTTAAGAAAAAAAAAAAACAAAAAAACAAATCAAGTAAAAAAGTGTGGAAATACTTGCAAAACATCGTATACAACATATGTTGCAATATATTTGCTATGCCATAAGAAAAGATGTTTTAAAGAAATCGCAACTCAAACGAGAACGTGCAACATTGTAAATTGGGGGGAAAAACCAACTTCAATTTAAAAAAAAAAAAAAAAAAACATTACAACAACATAAAATATTATATCGATAACAACGTTTAACATATTGTGTTCACTGCTACACGAGAACGAGAATATTGGTTACAATTTTCCTTTGCAAAGCAGCATTCCTTTTTGCCCCAGATGCTGCTGAAAACCTTTTAAGGATGAGCTAATTTTCAAGCACTTTTCTTCAAGATTATGCAACAAATGAGAATTTATAATTTAAATCCCTGAATTATCATTTGTTATTTAGTATAAATTCTGACAATCTGTCTGAATTTAAATAATTTCTTAAACAGCTATGTTGACAAATTCACAGACGAAGGCAGATCATTCTTCAAACGTGGCTAAATAAGGTGTTTGTGGGTGTGCGTGTTTATGTTAAACATTTGTTGACGCAGTTAACTTGTTCTGTTTGTTAGGACGGCTGTTACGGAATACTTTTTATTGAGCTATGCTTGTAAATGTTGAAGATTAAAAATGAACAGTTGTTGTTCTATACCAGTGGCAATTTCACACACACACATAAATACTCTTATATGTGTATATATTAGTTATTTGTGTACGGAACGTTTGGAATTTCATAGCGCGTTATATGGGCGTCGATGAAAATGTATTGTGCTAAAAACGTTTATGAACTACAAAAACACGTGCATTTGCAAAACGCTTACGGAGTTAAATTGTAAATATGAGCGAATGACTAAGGTGGGAGGCTGTTTATAATTTTGCACCTGTATTGGTTGGCTGTTTAACTGCATATATTTATGTCTGTATTGTTGCCTCTAGTGTTAATGATGAATGTAGAGAATGTACGTACTAGTGGCGCGTTACGTAACTAATAATTGCTAATTAAAGGTTTTTCGAATTACGCACACCTACGCAGGCATTAAGGGGAAGAATTGGAGTGGTAAAAATTTGCTGTTTTAATTTGTTTACTCTAATCTATAGTTAGCTAATGGGTTTTGGTTATATTCAACGCTACAATTTGGCTTGCGGAAAAGTAAATGTTGTTCGAAAATACCACAATATGAATAACGAAAATGTCGTAATTCAAATATCTAGGTGAGTTTTCAACAATGGACGCATGTGCTTAACAGTTTATGAAGTCAGAAATAACTCTAAAATGAATAATATGAATTTGAAGAGTATTAAATAGTTAAATTTTTAGTTTGACTTTAATAAAGTCTTCGCTAAGAATAACATCAAAAAAATATGTAAAACGCCCTCTGATCAGAAATGACCATATTCAGAATTTAAGATAAATGTTGTGCGAAAAGTAAGACATAAAATAGTAAGTTTTGAGGATTTATTATAATTCAAATTTATTTTTGCTATACTTCGACCTTGTACAGCCATTGACAGCAATATTTTTTTCGTAAAAATCGGACAGGATATAGCATGTTCTAATGACTAGCAGTAAGAAGAGTATAAAAAACGCGGACAATGAAATTTCTTCAAAAAATTAATTTGTTTGCATATGGTTTTGTAGGCCAAAAAATTTAGGAATAACTAATGTCTTATTTTGATCTAAAAGTATCCAAGACTTGATTGTATTTGATAAGATCATACACTGGCAATATAATTTATCTATACGTTCATAAAAAAACGTACATGTACGAAAGTGCGTTCAATGATCAGGTCTACTTGTACATAAGCTCAAAATATCATACACGGCTTGAGTGTATTCATACACAAGCCCATCTTAAATACAAAAATAAGTTATGTATAGTATACAATGTATACTATAATGTTTACAAATATACATAATACACTGTATACGTATTAAACGTTCACAAATCTTTCGTACTCAAAATTCCTCAACGCGAAAATTGTCTTCGAGAAATTATTTAGATGCCAAATGTATTGTAAATGTATCCTACAACAATTGCAAAAATCCTAAAACAACAAATTGTTACATAGCTAAAGTAAAAATTTTGAAACTTATGTAAAGTGTGTCCAAAACTGGTTTTGTATATTTGTTCATAAGCTGAGTGTCCTCATATATGAGTCTGTGTATGAAGCACTGCTGTCTTCATGCAACTGTAAATGATCTCAATCTCCTCATACATGAGTAACATCTTTATAGTAGACATCTAACTGTTCGATTTTAGTACACTCAGAAAAAAAAGTACATTAAACAACCGTAAAATTAACATTTTTAGTTGACAAAAGTCGTCCGACATTAAAAAATGTTAAAATTGATATTATCCTAATGTACTTTTTACATTACGAAACCTACATTTAAAAATGTATAACTGTCACATAATAATGTTATTTTAACACTTAAAATATCAAAAAGTATCAGTAAATTAATGCAGATAAAAAAAAATGTATTGAAAAATAATTTGCCACGAGTGGGATTCGAACCAGGGCTCCGGGCATCCAAAGCCACACTCTTAACCTGTGTGCCACGGTCACCTGTATGTCTTAACGGCTCAGCTCTTAAATAAACATTACATCTGCTTGTTGTTGACATCTACATTTATAATGTTAAATGGATATGAAATACTATCAATTTTACAGTAAAAAATGATGAAGTAAAAACATTTTAAATGTTATTTTAACATTAAGAATTGATATTGCAACGTAAAACATTACATTATCAATTTGATATTTTTCTTATCAATTCAACACAATACATGTTAACTTAACATTTTCTAACGTAAAATCCACATTTTCTGATTTAGATTGGAAATAACATTAAAAAACGTTAATTTTACATGGCAGCTTTTTTCTGAGTGTACTACTTGCCCCATGGCGAGGAGTCATGGAGTTTCGAAATCAACTCTCAACAGACGGCTTTCTGTGACTTCAGTGACTTTCTGTGACTTCAGACTTCAGTGCTGTGAAATAACCGCACTGAGACCTATTCGGACTCAGCACCTTTTGTATTTCTCACTCGAGCACCAATACATCAATCGTTTTATGCGAAATTCGATCGCCATTATCGCCATATAAAATTTAATTTGGTGTTTTCAAGTATTAACAGCTTACTATGATGGCAAGGCGCCGTTTGCCAATTCTGCTATAAACACATTCCTCATCCATCGATTCCCCAGTACCAATTTGTAAACATTTAATTTGAGGTTAAATTCAATTCACTTCCATTGGTGAGGAGCTAGACCGACCTAAAATCTCTTGCATATAGGATATGTCAGCCTGGTTATACTGAGACGCAACGCCACGCCGACTCGTTGTCTAGCTTGCGACATTAAGTTTACACGAAACAGCCAGCACAAAACTCCCCGAAAGGCCAGCCCACGGTAGTCTATACCGGCAAAAGGGTTTCCACCTTGGAATGAGCTTCCAACAAAAACCAGACAGGAACTGATAGTTTTGAGCACACATGACTTGATAAGCAAGCTTATCTTAGTATGCCGGTATACTATACCGATAGACACTAGTTGGGTATTTGCTATGACTTAGGAAATGACTAAGCAAATCGCAGACATAAAGTGCTATCAGTACAGCCAATCCTATTGAACGCCTCGGGCATTACCAGTAAAGACTGCACTGTTAAAACTTACTTTAGATATTCCAAAACTGATCGCCTTATCTAAATTAAATTAGAAAAATGATCGAACACAGGATCTATTATGCTCCTTGATCATACACCTTGTCATTAATTTTGACCACATTACCACACTTTTAAACCACTTTTCCGACATAAAGACCCTACGTTGGAAATTTATTTATCATCACTTATACTAATAATCAGTTGCTTTACCAGGTTTATTGACTATTCCCGTGCTGACAGTATGTTTTATATCATTTACTACGGATACGCAGGTACACGGAGAAAACTGTTTGCTAAATTTGTATGGAGATTGAGCAAAACTTGAGCATAATTCTCAGCCACTTCAAAATATTGCTTATTTTCAGCAAAAATCAAGCAAATTTTGCTATTTAAATTTATAATAACTTAGCAAATTTTCGCTTGAACTAAATCAAAATTTGCTTTTTCGATTTATAATAACTGAGCGAGTGTTTGCTCGAATCAAATCAAAATTTGCTATTTCTATTTATAAAAAATAAAAAAAAAAAAAAAAAAACAAATTGGCCACTTCGACTGGGAATCGAACTCGGGCTCCGAGCATGCTAAGCCACACATTTAACCTGCATGCCACGGTATTTCTATTTATAGTTCGAATTTTGTTTTATATTTCAATAACCAAGCAACTTTTTGCTTGAATCAATTCAAAATTTGCTATATCAATTTATAAAAACTGAGCAAATTTTTGCTTACATTGAGTCAAATTTTGCTTTTGCCTGAACACAATTATCTTATAATAATTTAGCAAAGTTTGGCTTGAATCAAATCAAAGTTTGCTATTTGAATTTATAATAAGTAAGCAAATTATTGCTAAAATTAATCTTTATTTTGCTTTTTTCAAATTATATGGGAAGTAATTTCAATTTATAAAATGTTTTCTAAAATCAAACCGCTATTGAGCAAAATTTTGCTGATATGCATTTAAGCAAAGTAATGGCTTGATTCAAGCAAAATAGTTTTCTCCGTGTACAATAACCAGATTTTATGTCCCGTAGTCCAAATACGCATGCCACAACCCTCCTCCTTTTAACTGGCTTGCAACAGGCTAGTGGCTTACCATCATCACCACTAGGCGGAGTGAGTCCCTTCATATGTACGGTTATCAATATACATATAAGTGATTATTCATAACATTCGTGGCAGAGAAAATATACCTTTTTTAAAAAATTCATAACTCGGTCAAAAACAAACATTTTTCCAGACAATTTTTTTTATTATTGTAGAGAATTGAACAAGTTACAAGAAAATATATATTTTTGACTCCAACATGGTTTTATAGAGCTCCAGACTGACGGCAGGAGAGAAAAACGGGGCCTCGTGGTTGCAGCGCTGGGAATCGCAAAAATTGTCCGATCTGGAAAAAAATGACTTTTTTAAATTTTATTAATTTTTTTTATTTATTTATTTAAATTAATGTTTACATGTAAGACATAGTCTTTTAAATGCAATAAGTATTAACAAATAGTCAACAAACAAAAACAAATTGGCCATTTCAGCCCTTGAAAGGACTTTGACCGAGCTTCTTAGGATCGATTGTGTTGTGTGTGTTATTAAATTTTTGCACACAATTGACCGAGAACTGCACCTACATGTTTTATGCCGACTCCGAACGGCTCATGTTCTCAAGAAGCTTTACATGGCATTATTTACTCTCTGAGGTTTGCCATTGTCTGCAGAGAGGTGGTGACCGATCAGAAAAATTTTGTATTGAATAAAACTTTTCGCCGCGGCTGGGGATCGAACCCGGGCTCCGAGCATGCTAAGCCACACACTTAACCTGCATGCCACGGTCACCACAGTTGTTAACAAATAGTCAACAAGTTAAAATATAGACAGCCAAAAAAAAAAAAAATAGATGCTAGTAAAACTAAGAATTAAGTTATATAAAAATAAATGATTTGAATAAGCAACCAATTATAATAACAGAAAGTAAGTAAGTTACAAATCAGGACTTAAGAATAAATAATGAAAATGGTGATAGAAAGATGTTGACAGTATTAAGAAAAGTATAGAAAAATTTCATGCTTAAAGGTGTGCTTCTTATGGATACTTTTTATTCTAACAGGCAACGAATTCCACAATCTGATTGCATTCACGAAAAATAATCTGTTGGAGTTTAAATAATTATAAACAGGGATAGTGAGGTTTAGATTTCTATTAGATCTACAAAATTGAAGCTTTTCATAAAGGTAATTGGGTGTTTTGGAATGTATCAAATTATATAAGAATAAGCAGTTCCTAGCATCCAGGTAATTGCAAAAAAAATATTGCAACCAAGAATTTGATTAGCCATGTGACTGATACGGTCAGACTTCCCAAGGCCAGACCTAACTGCATTGTTGAAATCATGTTGTAGCTTTAGTTTGGACCTGGAATCAATTTTACTATATACAACATCTGAGTAAGTTATAATAGGCATTATGAGCTGCTGTACTAACTTTTTTCTAGTTGCAATAGGAACAAATGACGCAGTCCACCTTAAGTTTCGCAGGACATAAAAGACCGTACTTACAACAGAATTGATATGGTTTACGCAGGAAAGTGTGGTGTTAATGTGGTAACCAAGATTCTTTACTTTATCAACAAAGTTAAGTTCTACTCCGCTAAGGTAAATAGCTGGTATCCTAGAGAAAGAGTGACAGGATTTAGAAATAGGCAAGACATATGATTTAACAGAATTGAGCTTGAGCCTATTAGACTCAGCCCATTCAGTTATTTTCATTAAGTCTTCATTCATCTTACTACACAAATTATCAACAAGATTAATAGGTCTGGACAAGTACAGCTGAAGATCATCAGCATATGCATGCATGGTAACATACCGACATTTGCTGAAGATATCGTTAATAAATATTGTAAATAAAAGCGGACCAAGTACAGAACCTTAAGGAAATCCACAGGTTAAATGACGGAAAGCAGACAGACTATTACCCACCCTTACACGTTGAGACCTTCCAACTAAGTAATCGTATATCAGACGGACAGCCGTGCCAGAAAAATTAAAGTTATTTACCAGTTTCTGACACAAAAGAGAATGGTCAACAGAGTCAAATGCCTTGGAGAAATCCAAGAGGCAGGGTAAATTTATATGCCCTAAGTCATATGTCAACCTTATGTCATCTAAAATCTTTAATACTGCTGTAGCGCAACTGTGGCCAGGTCGAAAGTCAGACTGAAGTGGAGACATGAGGTCATATTTTCTAATGTGCTCTGAGATTTGTAATGCCATGAGAGACTCAAGTACTTTAGATAATGATGAAAGCACAATAATAGGCCGAAAGTCAGATGGGTCACGGGCATTGGACTTTTTTGCAATGGGAACAATTGTCGCTACTTTCCAAACCTCAGGGAAGCAAGAACTTGTAAAACGGTGATTTAGAATGTGGGTTAAAGGGCTCAAAATGTGCGGTAGAATTAATTTTATGAATTAATTAGGTATTCCGTCTTCACCCACGGCATTTGATTTTATTTTGTTTACACAGCGAGCAACGTCACTCTCACTAACAGCAGCAAACTCAAAACTAAACAAACTTACTGAAGGTAAAATACATGGAATATAAGTCGACAAAGTATCAGAAGACCCTGAACAACCAATGAAATAATCATTTAGAATATCAGTATCAACGTCACAATCATCAGGTTTAACACTGCATACCCCAGCCTGCCTTAAATTGTTCCAAAGCTTTTTTGAAGGCGATGATGAATCTAACTTGTTCATAAAAAAATGGCATTTAGATAATTTAACAGATGAGTTAGCTTCATTTTTTGCTCTTTTGTACTCTTCCCAATTAGATGTTGTGGGATTTCTTTTCCAACGGTTGTAAATTCTATTCCGAGTTTTAATGGCTGACCTAACTTTTCTGTTAAACCACGGACAACATCTGCTAGAAACCCGACGAGTAATAACCGGAACATGTACATCAAACAATGCGAGAATTTTATTTATAAAAAAGTTAAGCTTGTCATTAACTGAGCTAAGAATCCAGCATTCTGACCAATCAATAATAGACAAGTCGAAAAACAGAGACCTGAAATCTAAAGATTTATAACCCCGAAATGTGATAGTTTAAACAGTGGCAACAGTTGAAAGATTTACATTTATAGTACAAAAAAGAAGATCATGGTCGGAAATAAAGGGTATTTGGTCAAATAACAAAACAGAAGAGGCATCTGAAACAACAAGCAGATCTAAAAGACACGGAGATGCATTATTTGCGAAGCGAGTGGGCATACTATTATTTACTGTTTGAAGACCAACTTCAGTAAGTTTATCAACAAAATGGCAAGCGACGTTGTCTTTGGATAACATATTAATATTGAAATCCCCACACATAACAAAATGGTGGTGATCAATAGCACAGTTTGACAAAGAGATAAATAGTTCATCCAGAAAACAATTACGATACGGATTATAAACACACGACAAGAAAAATTTAACGCAATTGTTATAGATTACAATATTAATAAATTCAACCTCCGAACCATTCGACATTCCCAACAATTTTACATTTAAATTATTTTTAGTATATTTTGCAATACCCCCAAAACCTTTTCTATTCAAATGATAATTCCGCCACAGCTTAAAATTATTTATCTCTAAACAGTTGTCATTTAAATCTGCATGAAATCAGGTTTCAGAGACACAATCTTAACAAAATTGGTTAAGATTTAAAAAAAAATTCGCTATCGTATGACAGATATTTTTTTTTTTAAATTTTTGTCAATTTTTGGTGATGTTCCAAACTTGAAAAAGATTTTTTCCAAAAAAAAATATTACCTTTCAAAATTCATACAAAATCGAAAAAAAATTTTAAAAAAAGCTCGAATCAAGTTTAAAAATATACCTACACAAAAAAAAAACATTACGTCAAAAAATTAACCCGCAAGTGCCGCAACTAGTACGAAAAATATGGTTTCGCGATAAACATGCGTTCAAAGTTTGTGAACAAAGAAAAAAAAGCCAAAAATTAAAAAGGCGCTCTCATTAATTCGGCTGTAACTTTTGAACCCGTAAGAATTTTTCTATGTAATAAGAATTTTATGAATATTTACTAAAATACAAAATTATAAAAAAATTCAATTTAAAAAAACGGCCAATGTCATGTCTCCCCTTAAACCATCTCGTTGTTAGCGACAATCATAAAAACACAGTTTGATTTCTTGTTGACTATAGTGCGGACATGCAGCTGAACGTTAAAAGATTATAAAGGCACTTTTTTTAAAAACTTCCTGGAAGCCTAAGGAGTTAATGTCTTAGTAATTATGCATCAGAAAATTGTTTTGTGGGGCTAATTAACCCATTGGCTATAAATGAAAATGAAAACTGGCTATAATTTTTTAAATTAATTTTTATTTATAGATTAAGATACGTATAAAAATACATAAAATGGGGATAACAAATTGTTTTTAGCCGATTTTTCTTAAACCGATTTATTTTCAGAAGATTTTGGTAGTTTGTTGTGAAACTAAATAACGCCACAATGATAGGAAATTTTTTGATTAGATCAGCTGTACTCAGTTGAGTACAGTGACTTTTAATGGGTTAAAAAGAGTCCTAACATACATAGTATGCATGAATTTCGGTCACTGAATGTATAAAGTAGTTCACGTTTCCATTGTATAAAAGTTCGTAAGATTCATGCATATTTGTCACTTATCAAATGAACTGTTGTTCTCATCTTAGTTGTTAATGAATTTTCTGAATTTTATTCACAAAAATTATAAATAATTCGTATTTCCATTGTAGTTTTTCATTATCATTTTCATTTTCATTTCCATTGTAGTATTGACGAAATTTTTTTATTGGTTCATAAATCTAGTGCACCCACACTTCATAAACTTTAAACACTATGCTTATGAAATATTCATTTCTCATGTTTATTTTCTTTCATGAAATTTGTTCATTGCTATCATGAATAGTTCAACTGAGTCATGGAGTTGGTTTCTGGACCAAAATATATGCATGTGATTCATGCAGATCATACAAAAGTTCACAATTATTGTGTATTTTTTTGGGTTCAGAGCAAAAGCTATAGTTTGAGATATTCTGAAGACCTTTTTCAAAAAAATATTGCCGATATTTTTTTACACACAAAACATTACTAAAATATTCAAAAAAGCTGTTTGTTGCGATCAAGAGGAAATTTAATGTTTTTTTTTTAAATGGATTTTTTTCTTTTTAACATGAAAAAGATGAAAGAGATCTTGATAAAACTTTGCACACATACTTTATGATCTTTAAATAATGTAAAAATTATTGTTATTGAATTTTTGCGGCTGGAAGATCGCAATTTTTATAGCAATTTTAGGAAAATTGGCAAAATTATCCATGTTTCAAAAATCCAGAATGAGAACATTTATTTAAGGACTAATTTTGGGATGTGGAAGTTGAACTTTTATACAAAAATGACGTTATTTTGCATTTCGATTCGAACTTCACCACGAGGAACGATTGATTGGAAGTTAATCATGATGCCAATCAATTTTCTTCCTCAAAATATATTTTTAAACGAATGAGAACTTTTCACTTTTGCACCTTTTTTCAAAAGAAAATGCTTCTAAATTGCTTTTAATGAATTTGGTTCAAATTCAACATTGAAAGGAAAATGCATATATTTTTCGACACTTTAAATGTATAATTTATTCATTTTTATGCAATTTTTTAATTTTAAAGTTTAAAGTTTAACTTTAATACAAAAATCAATCATGTGTTTTTGCGTTACGACTCAAATTCAACTTTAACACGAAGGAGGATTGTTCGGAGCTAGAGCATGGTGCCTATCGATTTGTCTTCTAAAAAAACTTTCCAAAAAAATATATTTCTAAACAAAAATTCATGATGAGATCTTCTTGCCTGCTATCTTTTTTAACGTTTTTCTGCGAAAAAGTATTAAATTGTTTTTATCACTGTTAGAGAATTTTACGATATGAAGGATTATTAACTGAAGGATTATTAGCAGAATTAACTGTGTTGCGTTGAAAAAATGCGGAATATTAAATTAATTGCACTAAAATAAATAATCTACTTAAATTTTACCATAAATCTTAGTTGTTCATCGAGTTTATCTCATGTTAAGACTTACATTTTTTGAAAGCATGGAACTTCAACTAAATGAAATTTCATAAATTCTATTTTTTTGTTTTTATAAATATAAGTTTTCAATATAAATTTGAACCATATCAAAAAATTCTATTTTCTTAACAATTTTAAATAATTTGCGACGAATTAAATCTTTCTGGGTAAGTTTTGCGGCGGGTTGAAAAAAGAGTTTTTTTATAAACTTTTGGTTGTAGGTTTTTTAAGTTTTTCTGATCAACATTTTGACAATTTTGAAACCAAATTTGTGTAAAGAAAGAAAAAAAAAATGATCTCATTTTAAAACGAACTCTGTTTGATGTAGAGCCTTTTTATTTTCAAAAATGCAAATGAAACTTTGTTCAGCCCCGAAGTTTTCTAAAATATTTCAAAAACTTTGCTTTTGAAGCACTGAATATATTTTGATATACCACAATTTTAACTCTTTGCCCACCTGGCTGGCTTTAATTAATATATATATTCTTGTTGCACCTTCAAGCTATCCAATCCATTTTAAATTCTTGCATAATAAAATAAACAAAACTTGTTTTAAGTGTACTTTAATGTAACTTTTTAACTACTGTTAAGGCAAGTACATAAATATCTTTTATCTTAAGGATAATTCTCATTAACTACAAACGTTTAAATTCAGTTCAAAAGATAATTGCTTATGTAATTAAGAAGTTGTCTTTGTTATGTGCAGATTTGTTCAGGGTACACATAAATCGTATAAGACGTGGCAAAATGTACACAAAGTTCACATACATATATCATAACAAAGTATAATATTTATATTTATTATGTTGACATTTAAAAGAAAATATTAACATAAAAATAAAAGTTGACTGCCTCAATATTTTTTATGCAATTTAAATAACGCGCTTAAAATGCTTAACAGTATTTATGTTCGGTTTCATGGATATTAACCAGAAAATTTAAATTTTTATAAAGTTTTGCAAATTTTAATTAATTATTTATTCTCAAAACAAATATAACACATGTACATCTACACACATACTGCATGCACACAAGCATAATTTTCTTTTTTTAATTTTCATGTTTTGTTGACATGCTGAAAAAACATGCCAAACAAATAAAAATAAAAAAGAAATCTCGTAATCTACCGCTTTTACAAAAGTTTTATGTTTTATCTTATGTGTTTGTTTGTTGATTTATAAATTTATAAAGCAAATTATTTAATTAAAAAAGCAAAGTCAAGTTAAAAAAAAACAAACACAGCCAGCAAAAATTCAAATAAACATAAGAAATAAAAAACATAAATCAGAAGCAAAAACCTCTTCAAACCTGGTAAAATGATAAACAGTGAGTGATGCCAGAGTGAGTGGAAAATGAGCGAACAAATAAAACAAAAGCCCCAACGCAAAGGACTTCTTAAGGACTAAAACTAATTTGTTTAATATACTTAATTCTCTTTTAACTGCTTTGTGGTTGGAGCAAAAAAAGTTTTATATATTTGTCTTTTTTTTTTTTGGTAATACATAACATGTATACCGACTTTTATTAACACTTCACTGAATTTCCTTGTGATAATGATAAAACACTGTTAACTTTGTGCGTAGCCTGAAATGCTTAAGTTTTTGTTTGATATTGTTTTTCTTTACTTTTGCTTTGTTTTTGATATTTTTCTGTATTTTGTTTTCTATGTTCATTCTTTTCTTGTTCTAGCTAACGGCATGACTTTTGAAGAAGTCATTCTTTCTTAAAACTCTAAAGGACTCCTCTTTGTCAGTATGGACATTTTTTAATTAAGTTTTTATGTGCCGTTAGATAAACACTGCAAACAATGCATACGTAAACACGCGCACTCGCATACACACACACACACACACACACAGACACACATATATTTACAGAAGAAAAGCCACGAATATGTAAAAGCGCAAAAGCTTCAAATAATTCTCAAGGTAATTTAGGTCTCACGAACTAACGAGGGATCGCTTGATATGCAAATGCTTTGGCATACTTTTGGGCTCACGGGAAATGTTTTTCGTGGATTATGAAAACAGCAAAATTTGAAAGGATAAACTAACTAACTCTGTGCTGAATGCAGACAATTGCGAATAACTGTGAAGCAATTAATTGTTATTTTTTTTTTTTTTTTTTTTTTGTTTATTATTTGAACCAAGATTTGCATATGGCACAGATTTTCAATCAAGTTTGCTTGAGTTTGTGTTTTGGTATGAGTATGGTATAAAAAAAAAATCTAGTCCGCAGAGAGTGGAATTTATCAAAACTTTGTCTGCACAAAAAATCCATTTGGTTATGATAGACGCGTTAAAATACACGAAATCATTTCATTATCATTACCTTCTTTACATTATTTTTTTGTTTGTTTTTAAAGTGAATATTCAACTACCACATGCACTTCGTTAAGCATAAGAAATTTGAATATTCGACAGCTGATGTTTGGATTGCACTTCTATAAAGCTTGTGACTATAAGTTAACATGTTAGCGAAGACATAGTCGAGATAGTAGCTGTTGTGAGGTATTTCAGAAGTTTTAGCAGGCTTAGTTGAAAGTTTCTTATAAGTTTGTTAACGGAAGCTTAGAATTCTTCTACTTCGAAAGAGCTTCGGTAAAAACAACAAACAAAAACTAATTCAAGATTTTCAAAAGGCACTAGTGCTGGGTTAAAAGTTGAAATCTTCCTCTTGTATGTATGTCTATAATTTATTTGTCATGATGGTTTTCAATGTGCGTCGAGCACTTCTTAAAAACAATTAAAATTCGCCTTTCTGCACTTATAATAACATAACTGTGTACGTTATAAAATAGCAAAGCTTTCTGCAATCTTTAAAGAAGTTTGTGTTTGAATTTTGTTGGTTAATCCTGCTGTTCAAATAAATTAGAAATATTCTAACATGTAACTAAAAAGTTAATAATCTTGTTAATTTAATTTAATAATCTTGTTCACAAAACAAAAATTAAATACGATATTTCGTAATAATTAAAATATAATTTTCAACTTTAAAATCCATTTCGGCCGTAATCATTAACTAGTTTTTGGCATATTTAAAAAAAAATGTAATTTTTTATATAACCCAGTCGTAAAGGGTATAGAAAAATGTATATATTCTTGATCAGCATCACCACCAGTTCTAACAAACCATAGCCGTCTGTCTGTCAGTCTGTCGACACGCTTTCATATATTTAAGCTTTTTAAAAAACTATGAAAACCACGACCACTTCCATTGCCATGTGACTTTATCAAAATGCTAAAATAGCTATAAGCTTTAAAAAAATTAATTTAATGTCTTGAAATTTTGAACTGAGTTCGTATATCCGACAAATCGGATGAAAACCACATCTACCTTCTCTCTCTCTCTCTTTTAAAAAAATCCCTTAAAATTCTAAAAAAATTAATCTTATGCCTTGAAATTTATCTCACATGCTTAAATTTGTAACATATGTACAGCTGCGATCAAAATAATAGCACTACTAATAAAAGTAGTGCCCACATAGTTTCTCCAGAAACTTAAAATAAAACTCGCACATTATCGGATCTAATAATTTTTGTTAACAATTAGTATCTCCACATCTTATAATTTATTTAACAAAAACTTTGAGCTAAAACAAGCTTGTATCTCAAAATAACTTGCCACTAGCGGTCAAAAAAATAGTAGTGATTATAAAAAGTTCAACAAAAATAGAAAAATAACAAAAAATTTGGTAATTAACTTTACAGTTTACATAAATTGTAACTCTTTTTGCAATTAATACTTTCTTGTATGACTTTTATTAGTAGTTATTGTTTTTCAACGACGAGGCATACGTATTTCACAATACCCGGACATATCTTGATAGGTATGTAGCACCAAGTTCGCTCAACCTCTTTCCAAAACTGCTGTTTGTTTGAAGGTTTAGAGTCAGTTATAGCCTTTTTAACATCATACCTATAATTTTCAATCGGACTCAAATCCTGCGACTAAATAGGCCACTTGAAGAGCTCGATCCGATTGTCCCAGAACTACTTCTTGGCAAGTTTTCTCGTATGTTTCGTGACGTTTATTTATAAACCCATATTAGCGGCAACTCCTCTTGGGCATACGGTAGCATAGCTTTCTGTAATATTAGACGTTAAGATGTTGATCTACTAATGCTTCTATACAATAAATTGGACCAACACCATAAAAAGAAAAGCATGTCCAATCCATAATTTTGAAATCACCGTGCTTAATGTTTTTGTGGCTTACTTCAGGTTATACTGTCTATTTTTAGGATGTTGAACATATTGATGAGACCTTTTACCACCGTACATTACAATTTTGGACTCGTCCGACCATAAAATGTTCCTTCATTTTTCATTTAGCTACGAAGAATGATCTCTTGCCAACTGAATCCTTTTTTAAACATGCTTCTTCAATAAAAGTGGCACTTTACGAGGACCATGCGTACTCATATATTGTTGCGTAAGATGTCTACGTTATATTTGTACTGCAGAGGCAAATTGATGGGCCTTATAGTACCGTACCACTCGTTCAATCAATTTCACTGTCATAACTGTCTTGCGTCCACGTGTCTCTAGTTTTTTATTATATTTTATGGCATTAAAAATCGTGGTTGGTGAACATTTGAGTAGATTTTCAACCTCTTGGTATGTTTTGCTCTCATAAAATAATTTTTTTATCAATTCCCGCTTTTCAACAGAATAATGCTTTCCTCGTACCATTTCTGAAAAAATACGGCGCAACTTAATTTTGTTTTTATATAAACTGATGGAAAATAACTCAATACTTACTTTTTTGTGTATTTCTAATATAATTTAGCGAAATTTTTCAATTCTTTGTATGTTTTAATAAAACACTACTATTTTTTTGACCGCACAAAACTGCACCAATCCTCAATAAAAGTGAATTGACAAAAACAACAAAGAATTGTTGTTAACAAGATCAGGTCACCAGATTGTATACTCACCATATAACGGTGTATAACAGCTGAGGCGAGTAAAATAGGCTAGTTTACAAAATAACGTGCTTGATCACTTTTCATATTTGGCACTACTATTATTTTGACCGCAACTGTACCTTAGAGTGGGTCGGCCTCCATAAAAAAAACAACCCCCTATTTTAAAGTTGACCTTTGATTGCGAAAAAAAAACTTTTTTTTTGGACCTATTATAACTTCTTCTAACTATTATAACTTCTTTGTTTTAAAACTTAAGGCCACCTTCGAAAATTTTTTTTTCGAAATTTTTATTTTTTAATATTGGGAATATACTTTACAAATTTCAAACAAATCCAATAAGAAGTTTTTTTTTCGATTTTTTTTATGTAGGCAAGTCAGGCACAAAATCACTTCATATGCTCATATTTGGTGGTATTCTTGCAAGCAAAGAAAGTACTTAAGCAATGTTGTTTTTTTTTTTGTTTTGTCTAAAAATTTTGTTTTTGTTTTTTCAAATATACATACAGTTGGGAGCTATTATTATTTATTATTTATCGTATCTATTTCTCAGAAGATATTATGTAACATATTAAAAATAAAAAAAGTATTAATGATATGTATATTTTATTTACCAAAATATGCTTATATTAAACAAATCTTACCATAGAATTATTTTAATACTTTTTTGAATACCATATCTTCGGTCACTTTCCACCTCATTTATCGGAAACCAATGTTCCGATTTGGATGAATCTTTTTGTTTTTGATAGTCAAGACCCAAATGCATCGAAGAAATCTCTAAAACCGATAATTTTTTTATTTTATTGTTTTGAACACACGTATAACAACTTTAAATGCGATTATCTCGAAACCACTTTTTCGCGATTCATAGTAATAAAAAGTTATTGAAAAAAATTGTCCAATTTAAATAATTTTTGCAACACATATTTAGAAGAGCAGCATTCTCGTTACAGAATCATGTAGGTACCTCTAAAAACAACGGAGTTAGACCTATTTTAAGCCCTAAAAAATACCTGTTTGTGTAATTTTTGACTTTTGGATGCTATAGTTCCGTTAGTTGTTGAACAAACCTCTTTAGTTTGGTACAGACGATAACGGCATTAATTCTTAACATATTCTGGTTTTGGTTTTTATATTCAAATAAAGCAAAAACATGTTTTGATTCAACTAGCGGGGTACCTTTCTTTTTGTTGGTCTACTTTGACGTGACATACAAAGACAACAACAACAATATTAATTTTAAAATTAAGATTGATATTTTTCCTAGTCAATAAAAAAGAACGTTTGTCGATGCCTTTAATAACTTTTGTAAAATGTTATGTTCAGCGAGGCATTACATTTTGTGTCGCCATGGTAAAAGGTGGCCTTAATTAAAAATTGTTTGAACGCAAATTAAACAAATTTGAAGGAGTTTAATCTTATGAGAAAAAAAAAATAAATTTAAGGGGAGTAAATCGGGCTAAAAAAAAAAAAAAAATATTCTAATAAGACAATGTAGTTCTTTAGCCTTTAAGAACTTTAAGCCTTTTTCAGTCTTGTAATGCTTAAGTTATGCAAAAAATGCCATTTTGGCAGTTTTTCTGGTGGTCCAAAAAAAAAATTTTTTTTTCCGGAATCCTCTCGAGGCCATCAAATTTTAAAATAAATGGTGGTTTTTCACACTTTTTCTTCGACCCACTCTTATGTACATATATGCCATGTTCGAAATGCAGCAAAAGCTTGTTAATACTACCCTTTGAAAGTCACGTCATGAAAATATCAAATTCTTCATTAATTTTGCAAAATTAATTTTTACCAATTTTTTTATTATCTTATAAACTTGCTTATAAAACCGAAATTTGAAATTTGGAAAAATTGGCACAAAATTACGTCTATCCCCCATACAAAGTGACGTCATCAAAATAATGAAACCTAAATATATTCAAATACATGTACTTCATCACTGCTGTGGGTCGAAGTTGAAGATCATTTCTTACTGGGTTAAGATTTTTTTTTTACTTCTTCGAGTAGCTCAAAAATAAACAAGTTTATAATTACTAGTATCGCCTGGGGTCGAAATTCGACCAATTTATTGATTGTCTATTTATAATTATATGCGAGATGATTAAAATAAGTTCGAGGCTATAACTCTTAATTGATTGGAGATATAAAGCTATTTTCTTCAGAAAAACTATTTTTTTTTTAATTATTATTTTGTTCAAAAACAGAAAAACAACATTTTAAAAAAATTTAATTTTGTCAAAGAAATCATAGGGACAGCACGGACAAGCACGGACAGTTTATTAATTTAGTGTCAAGACAAAATAAATTCATCAAAATTCGGTACAGACTTTGAGAAAAAATCAAAAATGCAATTTTGAGTTTTTGTTTTTTTTACAACAAAAATCATTTTTACCCCATATTTTAAGAATAAATCAAATTTTATGGTCTTTTTTAAAAGGAATAATTTAAATATAAACAAACCAAAGACGGTATTATTTTCAAAAGTTTTTTTAAGTTAACTGATAAGACTTAAATACAAAAAAGAAATAAATAAAAACTATTCACAGATAGCGGAGATATTGGCTTCCCAATTTAGAACATTCAATTTGAGACAGTTTTTTTCTCTCTCTTGGCATTTGGTTGAAACACACGCTAAATAAGTAACGACAATATTAAGAAAATTCATTAAAAATACTTTTGCTTAGAACTTTGCTGTAATTTTTATCACACTTGAAACAAAATTTAACAAATTTTCTGAAAAAATTAGAAAAATTGATTAACCGTTAAAATTCGATTAAGATATTGACATGGAAATTCAACTTTTTAAATTCAAAACACATTTTTTTACAAATTTTATAATTGACGAATGGATGAAAGTACATTTTTTTAAGAAATTGTTACTTTTAAAAAAAATTCAAATTCGACCAACTCAAAAACTCTCCTCCAATCAAATTGATATTTTGATATTACTCAAAGAGCAGATTTTTTCTCAAAAATTTTATTTCTCTGTTAGAAGGTTGGGAACCCCCTCTATCAGATATATCATTTATATATACATTCTGCACATCTGGGCAACATAACCTTTCGAATGATATAAGTTTCATTTATTTTGAGTTTTAATTAATACCAAAAAAGCGTACGATAAACTTTAATGTTCACGTATTATAAGATAAGTATATAAGATATAAGTATATAAGATATAGTATATAAACAATATTGCAAAAATGCATATTCTTCAATATTATTGCTGAACTAGCTTCAGGCATTATTTTGTATAAGTTATTTTTTCTGAAACTGTATAGGTTCTCGGTAAAAATGAAATTTCTTCAGATTCTTGATGCCCGATGTTTTGAATTATTATTATAAAATTTATTATACAAGCTAAGTTTCTTTGTTGACGTTATATTTTTAAGAAAATCAATGTGTTTGTTACCGATGCTTTGTGTACAGTTTTGCAAGAAACTTCCTTGTATCATACAAATATTTTAAAATTTTTTCACGAAAAATAAAATAAAAATATCTTAACTAATGATAAATCACGAAAAAGCTTCATTTATGCCACATGTCCTTAGAAACGCACATTGTATTTTGATAAGTATCTAATAATTGATTGAACGAATAAATAACAAAAGAGAAAAATAATATAAAGAATGTTTGTGAAATTGTATTTATTAATGTATGTATAATACGAAGTATTTACACAGTAAGTTACGATGACTACAATTTAAGTACATTTGTAAAATAATCCTTGACAAAATAAACTTTTATTATAGAAATATATCGCCATATGAAGTCAAAAAAGCTCTAAGTTACATTTGAAAAATTTTACAAGAAAAGCAAACAACTTTTTCAATTGAAAACAAAACCATATGTTTTTAGGTTTTTTGCATGAACATGCGATAAAAAGCCGATTTTGAATTGTTGGTAACTTATGGCTTTTTTAGTTCATATGACGATATATTAGCATATTTTGTATTAAGCATGTTGTAAATAAATGCCAACTGTTTAATAACAGAAACCTTCTTTTTTATTGATTTTTGCTCAGGACACCAATTAAGATTTCAAAATACAATACAGGACTGATTGGTTCTAAAAAGTTCTATCAAAATTAATTTTAAAAATAAAATAAACCTTATTAACAGATTTGTGGTGACATTTTGATTTGTATGGCTCCTAATCAAATGAAAATGATGAAAAATTTACTCTAAAAACAAAAACGATATGAACTTTTACTAGTCAAAATGACCAGGGCAGCTTAGCTTAAAAACTTAAGCAATTAATAGCCTGACAATCTTAATCATCTAAATGTCTCAAAACTTTTTCGTAAATTTTTACCAAAAACTTAGTTATTGTTTGAATTGTACGTCGTGGTTATGCAATTAACTCATGTTCAAACTACGCCCACAACACAGTCGGCCTATCTATGTATACTCTAAGCTGTCATAAAATTACACAGTTTTACGGTCTAATAAAACCATTCAACGCACTGTAACGACCGCCACAGAATATCTGATTCAAACTTTTCTACTTTAAAAAAGTAGGTAAAGGCGTACATTAAATGTTAATATTTTGACTACGTGTGCGTTTGTGTATGCACAGTAGAGTAAAGTAAAAATAATAGGAATCAGCAGGTCAACGTTAAGCCGCTTTAAAAATTCCAAAACCACAGAAAAAAAATAAACACAAAAAAATAATACAAAACAAAAAAGCCAAAAAAGAAAAATAGTCAGATAAGTTGTGCACACAGCGTAGTGTTGGTGTTGACGTGCATAAATTTTTTGTTTTTGTCCATGGTACGCATGTGTTTGTTCGCCTAGTTAGAACTTTGGACAGTTTATATATGTATATATATATATATATATATATATATATATATATATGTTGCATAAGCAGTGTTTGTTAAAAGTTTAATCAAACTTTTTTCTCCCTTAACAATAAAAAAATTTGAATTTTTGAGTGCTTTAAATAATGAATATTTAAAGTTTGCTCATGAAAATAAAGATAATCTAAAAACATATTATTGTGAATTAGAGAAAATTTAAAAATTTTTTTTTGCTCTGCAAAATATTAAATGATCATGCATGTATTACAGATGACATTTTAAGAAAAATGCACAGTCGAGGTTAATTGGTTTAACTATCATATCTTAATATTTGCATACAAACTTCAAAATTTTCGAAAATTTTTAACTCCGATGACAGAATATTTATTTTGTAAACACCGATAGATGTTGACACACTCTGATTTGTTGGAGTTCAAAATTGAGCTATACAAACGGAGTTCAAATATAATATATCACCAACATTGGATATACTTATAACCTTTTAATTTTGAGAAGTTGGCAAAGAAATTTTCCTCTATGTGTAATTTTAAACATCGATAGAATAAACAAGTAAAGAAAGTCTAAAGTCGGTCTAGGCCGACTTTGAAATACCCTAAACCCACTTTTCAAAAACAAAACATTTTTATTGTAAATGGGCGACTCCAAGGGCGGAAAATAATACCTATAGCCTATATTTTATATGCATTTAAATTTTGATGAAAAATTTACACATACCAAGTTTTATTCCTGTAGCTCACAGTTAAAACCTTTATTGTGCTTTCGCTATGGGAAGTGGGCGTGTTAATGGACGGATTACTTCCAATTTTTGAACACACCTTAGTTTTGGTATAAAATACATGCATACCAAATTGAATTTCTTTTTGACAGACATTACCTTATTTATTGAGTTTAAAACTTTTTGGGTTGCATGGGAAAAAGGCGTGTCCGTAGGTGGATGACGTCCATTTTTCAAAACCATCTTTGTCTTGTCATAAAAAACATACGTGCCAAATTTTAGCTCTGTAGGTTAAACAGAGGCTTATATTAGTTTTATAATTCTTAAAAAACATATTTTTTAAGAATTATTTTTACACTGAGAAAAAAAACATACTTTAAAATTAAACAAAAATTTTTAAAATATAAATTTAACGCCTTTGCGTTTCTACAACACAAAATTGAAAACAATTGTGTTTAAATTTCAACTATACACTCCTTTCAATTTTGTTTCATTCATTATTTCTTTGAAACTTTCTTTGACATTTTTTGAATTTTGAATTTTCATTGGTTTGAAAAATATCGAACATAAAACAAAATAAAAACTAATTCAGTTTTTCAATATTGAAATATTTAAAATGCAAACTTCATTGAAAGGAGTTGAGATTCGGTATTCGGAAGATCCCAAGGGTCGCTGATTACGGATCTGTCATCAAAAACTCGGAAAAAATTAAAGAATGGCATCGAAAAAATTATGCTTTAAAACATTTGTTTTAAATTTAAAAATTTTTGTTTTAAATTTGTTTTCTTATTTAAACACATTGTTTTAAAAACAAAAACCCTTGTTTTAAATTTTACTTTTTTTTTTTTTTTTTTTTTTTTTTTTGGATTCGCCAAAGGAGTGAGAAATCTCATAAATACGTATAGCCCGTACTATACGCATGCACGACTTACATTCTACAACATTCCGGATTAACCGGAAAGATAGAATGCACCTACGTACTAAAAAACACACCCAGTTGGCGAAGTATGAATTTCCACTAAGCACATAACTGGCTTTTCAGCGGAACTTAAAAATTTTATACAAAAACACGAATTTATTAAGAATATTTCAATTTAAAAAAGTAAACAACATCAAATAATTAGTAAACTTTACATAAAACTCTAAAACAAAGAGACCAAAGTAACTATAAATAATATGAATATTAGTAAGTTTGCGGCAACTATCCAACCCAAGATCCTACGTGGAAAAGAGAGCAAACTCTTAAACACCAAACCAATTCCAATTATAACGGAGATATATACGTGTAAATATGTACAAACATATATGTGTATATATATACGGGTCACTATGTAATTTTGGAACACCGTGCTAATGTTATTAATTGGATATGTATTTGGGCCAACGCAGGCATAAACTTGCATGGAAAAGAGATAAACTCTTGCGCACCAAACTAAGTAAACTAATAAGTCAAAATGAAAAAGAAAAATTAAAAATTTTTTTTTTGATTAAAAACAAACAAGTTTAAGCATACATATCATATTCGATGGTGTTTACTTCATCAAACGCAATATTATAAAGGAAAACAACTGAAACGGTCTCGAATATATGGAATAACTTCAGCCAACATTTTAACAGAATATAACAATATTGTTAACCGAGTTAATGTTTGAAACAAAAATTCTAAATTGTATTAATTATTTAAATGTAAAATCATTTTCCGTTTCAAGGCATCCACTGACTCACAAAAATTAATTAAGTTGTAGCTATTGTTGAAATCACTACACATACATCGTAAAGGGTCATGAAGGGCAAAATTTGAAGTGCACTGGCTCAACTTAAAAAGCACAAAATGTCTAGATCCTCTTCTTGGGATGTTAAAGTTAAGAGATGAGAGAATATATTGGGAGTCAATTTCACCACAAAGTAATTTATATAGGAAGGTGACATTAAGTACCATCCTTCTGCTTCTCAGGGAAGGCAGTAAAATTTGTTTAAGGCGGGTTTCATACGAAGGAAGAATAATATCTGGGTTCCAACGATGATGACGTAAAGCAAAAAGTAAAAACTGTTTTTGAACCGATTCTATTGCATCAATGTGGACGTGATATTGAGGGTTCCAAACTACGGAAGCATATTCAAGAATAGGTCTTACGAGAGATATATATAGTAATTTAGTTGTGAAGGCATCATTGAATTCTTTCGCCCATCTTTTAATGAAACCAAGAACACCTCTAGCCTTATTTACAGCCAAATTTATGTGGAGATTGAAGCGAAGTTTTGGATCCATAATTACACCAAGATCAACAAAACTATGAACAATTTCTAAGTGGATGTTATTTATAGTGTAATTTGTACTATGAGCAGTTCTACGTGAGAAGGTCATCGATTTGCATTTTTTTAAGTTAAGGTTTAATAGGTTGAAGTTACACCAATCCACTAGTCTGTTTAAATCAGATTGTAAAAGGTGTTGTTCGTCGAGTGACTTGTAGGTAAGAAAAAGTTTCACATCGTCAGCATACATTAAGACGTCACAATGTTTAATTGCCGAGGGAAGGTCATTAATAAATAGTAAGAATAAAACCGGTCCAAGATGACTTCCTTGCGGAACACCAGATGTAACCATTATATTTTGTGAAAGAGAATTTTTATATAAAACTTTTTGAAAACGTCGCGATAAATAAGATTCTATCCAATTTAGCAATTTTACAGGAAACCCAATTAGCTTAAGTTTATTCAATAGAAGATTATGATTGACACTGTCAAAAGCTTTGCTAAAGTCCGTATAAATAACGTCAGTCTGTTTTCCCAAAGTAAAACCTTTTATTACACGAGTTGTAAACTCCAAAAGGTTTGTTGAAGTTGATTTACCCTTTAAAAAACCATGTTGAGTGTCAGAAATGGAAGAAGATACGAAGTGGGTTAGTTGTTCAGTTATGATTTTCTCAAATAATTTAGGGATTGCGCTTAATTTGGCAATGCCTCGGTAGTTAGTGACATCAATTTTGGAGCCAGATTTATGAAGGGGTATAATATATGAATCTTTCCATAAAATGGGAAAATGTCCACTTTGCAAGGATATATTAAATATGTTTGTTAGAGGAGCACACAGGTTGCTAGCACATTCCTTTAGAATGCAACTCGGAATTTCATCAGGGCCAGTCGAAAAAGAGCATTTAACTTGACGAAGGTTATGCATAACAATAATTGAGTCTATTACTGGAGTTTCAAAAGAGCTAACTGGAGGTAAATAAGGATGCTCAGAACACATATTAAAGGGTATGTTGGAGTAAGTTGATTTGAAGAAGCTTGCAAACATGTTGGAAATAACATTGTCACAAGACGATTCCTCTTGATTGAATCTCATAAGGGGTGGAAAGTTGGAAGCCTTACGTTTTGAATTAACAAAAGTATAGAAGAGTTTCGGATTATCATTAAATTGAGATTTGATGTTGGCTATATAAGCTGTATAACACTGTTTATTTAATAGCTGGTATCTGCAACGACAAGATGAATAACAAGCAAAGTCTATATTAGAACCAGATTTTTTATATTTTTTAAATAAGCGATTTTTTAAATTTTTTAGTGACTTAAGTTCACTTGTTAGCCAGGGTGGACTTAAGGGTTTATAACTATTATGCTTTGTTGGGACGCACAATAAGAAGCACCTTTGCAAAGTATCATTAAAAAACTGTACCGAGGTTTCGACGTCATTTTAAGAACAGTTGTGTTTAATTTAAATGAATTTGTTTCAAGCTCTATTTCAAAAACAAATTCGTTTAAAATGAACACAATTTCATTTAATTTTAACACATATTTCCCTCAGTGTAGAGCTTGATGCCAAATAATTTATTGAAGCCAAACCTTATTTATTGCGTTTTCAATTTTTGGGTTGTATGGGAGGTGGGCGTGTCCGTAAGCGGATGGCGTCCATTTTTCAAAGACATCTTTGTGTTAATATAAAACACATACATACCAAATTTTATTGCTGTAGGCTAATTATAAGCTGAGTTATGCAGTTTTCAATTTTCACGTTGTCATAATTTCATAATCATAATTTAACAAAAAGGTCATATCAGAAATTCAGATTGACTGTCGCGCTGTGTTATTAGTTAGTGAGCTAAAATAATTGAATTGAGTCATAAGTTTGTAACCACTAAAAAAAGTTAACGTAAAAAGGTAAAAAAATAAAATCTTAAACTTTATTTATCGAACTTAAACTAAAACTTTATTAACTAACAATGAAATGTTCATTTTCCATTTAATCGATGGGGCGAATGCCCCCCTCCACCCAAAGCTTCATGAAAATTACTACTTCAAAACACATCTTCTAACCAAATTTCAAAGTATACTCGAATTAAAGCATTTGTACATGAGTGGTGACCGTGGCATGCAGGTTAGCATGCTCGGAGCCCGGGTTCGATCCCCAGCCGAAAAGTTTTTTCAATAAAAATTTTTCTGATCGGTCACCACCTATTTGCAGACAATGGCAATCCTCAGAGAGTAAATAATGCCATGTAAAGCTTCTTGAGAACATAAACTTTAGCCGTTCGGAGTCGGCATAAAACATATGGGTTCAGTTCTCGGTCAATTGTGTGCAAACATTTAATAACACACACAACACAATTGAACATAAGAAGCTCGGTCAAAGTCCTTTCAAGGGCTAAAATGTCCAATTTGTTTTTTGTTTTACATGAGTATTTAATTGAAGCACACACTCTTTTCGAAAAATCATGCAAAACTTATTATAATTTAGTAATTGAAATATATTTTCCAAAACATTTTTATATGCAAAAACAAACAAAAAGCGAAAATGCCCTATTTTCTGTTTTAATAGTACAAGAAGCATCATATAATATGTACTTTAGGCAAACTATTTATATTCCTGTGCTAGATAACGTAATGATGTATTTTAAAAGTCGATTTAAAAAAAAAACTTGTGGATCTGTATTCATTTTCAGTACAGTTCCTGATACTGTTACATCGAAAAACATTATCTTCAGAAGCTGTAAGAAAACTTTGTAAAAGATATTTGGTTTGTTCGAAGAACCTCCTGTGGTTTTAGAAAAATCTTTAATTACTTAAATGGAGATGTGCCACATGCAATGTGAAAGAGAAATGTATGATTCAAGAACTGGAGCTATATTCTTATTAGACTGCTGTGATACTGAAGTTTATCCTCGTCCTAATAACTTTTTTGCTATTAATCAAGCTATTAAATCCAAGAATTTAAGCCAAAAATTTGATTCGTATGTTTTTTATTTTTTAAAAAAGTTATGTAAAATTTTTGTTGTATTTCATTCATATATGAATATTTTACACACTGAGAAAAATACATACTTTCAAATTAAACCAAAAAAAAAATTAGAAATTTAAAAGAACCCAATAAACATTGTGGCGAGGGATGATTCGTTGACGAATCGCTTGTAAATAGTTTTTTCGTATTATTTTCGAATAGTTTGGTTTTGTCTGTATCAGAGGTTGGCTGGATCAAACTCAGTCACTTCATAACTCAGTCAAAAATACACATTTTTCCAAATTTTATTATTGTAGAGAATTGAACAAATTACAAGAAAAAAATTCAAAAAAAAATATATTTTTCACTCCAACATGGTTTTATAGAGCTCCAAACTGGCGACAGAGAATAAACGGGACCTCGTGGTTGCAGCGCTGGGATTCGCAAAAATTGGCCGCTCTGAAAAAAATGACTTTTTGAAATCTTAACAAAATTGATTATCGTATGACAGGAGCTTTTTTTAAATTCTTTTCAATTTTTGGTGATGTTCCAAATTTGAAAGTGTGTTTTTTCGAAAAAAATATTGAATTTAAAAATAAATAAAATATCGAAAAAAATTTAAAAAGAAGCTCGTGTCATACAAATGAATCAAGTTTAAAAAAATACGAAAAAAAAATTTTGTCAAAAAATGAACCCGCTAGTGCCGCAACCAGTGCGAAAACATGGTTTCGAGATAAACGCGTTCAAAGTTTGTGAAAAAAGAAAAAAAAGGCGAAAATTAAAAATGCGCTCTCACTAATCCGGATGTAACTTTTGAACCCGTAGGAATTTTGAACCCATGTATCTTAAGAATATTTACTAAAATACAAAAATATAAAAAAGTCGATTTCAAAAAACGGCCAATGTCATGTCCCCCGCAGAAATACTTTGTTATAAATTTAAACTATGATTAAAAGCGACTTATTTGAGCGACACTTAAGTAAAATTTCTATAACCTTAAATATTAAAAACATTTCAAAAAATGTATTGTTGTTTTGTTTCAAAAAACATCAAAACATTTCAAAAAATTTTAATAAAATTATGCTGAATGTTGGTTTTAACATTAAAAAAACCGTGAATGAAAACAAAAACAACCCAGAATTTTTGTGTTTAAAATCGAGATAAGTTGACGGTTGATAAGTTGAGAGCAAATATAAATAAAACTTCCAGATTTTTTAATTTTTTTTCTTGCTTTATGAACTTTGGTGATTCGTTTAAGAATTGCTTCTTTTAAATTGGAAGATTTGTTAACGAATTGCTTATTTGAAATAGGAACATTCGTTAATGAATTAATTTTCTAAGATTTGGCGACTCGTTAACGAATTGCTTTTGTCGGTTTGAACGATTCGTTAACGAAGGAGGAATTTCTCCCGTTCACGATATTATGAATGAATTGTATATGATAATTGCTATTGAATGAAATGAACGAGAAAGCAATTCATAAACGATATCATAAGTGAATCATTTTGTTTGTTGGGAAGTGTGTTTAATTTTCAACTATTTTTAACTCCTTTCTTTTTTTTAATTTTCTCTTATTATTTCTTTGAAATAACAAATAAAATAACTGACTGAGTACAATTTTTAAATTTTTTAAATTGGTTTAACATAAATAAGATAAATACAATAAACATAAAAAACTTATTAATTATTTTAATATTTAAAATATTTAAAATGCAAACGACATCGAATGGAGTTAACATTTCGTATTCGGAGGGTCCAGGAGTAGCTGATTATGAATCTGATGCCAAAAACTCGGAAAAACTAAAAAAATGGCATTTTGGTTCAAAATATTCGTTTTTTAATTTTTAAATTTTTGTTTTAAATTTGTTTTATATATAAAAATATTGTTTTAAAAACAAAAACTTTTCTTTTAAATTTTACTTTAAAACAGTTTTGTTTAATTTAAATGAATTTGTTTCAAGCTCTATTTTAAAAACAAATTCGTTTGATATGAACACAATTTAAATTTAAATTTAACACATATTTTGCTCAGTATATGAATTTACTGAAGACTGGTTTAGCCAATTTTTTATTTCAAATATTTGAAAAACTTGATGCTTAAAAAATCGCCATTTTTTTATAAATCCAGAAACCAGTTTTTACATTTTGCCAACAATTTTTTATTTTTGCAAACTACCACAGAGTTCACACTGCATATAACATATACAGAATTTGTTCACTGCTCTATCGTCCAGTTTTCGATAAAGTTTTTTTTTTTTTAATCACATAGCTTTGACGAAAACGATACATAGAACGAAAGAAGAACTTAATACCTTTCCAACAATAACAATTCCACGTAAATCTAATAAAAAATGTGTCTTTTACAGTGGTTTTAAAAAAATGCCTTTTTAAAAATAGCAACAAATTCAATTTTTGACGGTCAATAAGAGTTATAATGAAACAAAATTTTAACAATTTTTTTATGTCAAAATGTTAATATGAGTAAGAAATTTAACATTTAAGAAGATTTGGGTATGCGTTCTGTGAAAAATAAAAAGTTACAAGCAAAAAACATGTTTTTTTTACCAAAAAGGACCTTCAGGAGAATCAAAATTGCTTGGGGGTTTTTCTCCGCTTTGAAAAAAAAGTATGCAGAAATCATTTTAATGAGTTTCTCTAACTTTTGAGACCCCGACCGGTTGAAATTTTTTGTATTCATATAAGAATGATCCGGTCTAATGGTTAAGCTCACTAAAGTGATAAGTGAAAAATTTCAAATGTTCAGGAACGTCGATTTTGTTTTCAAATTGCAATACATCTCAATACAAAACACTTATTTTAACTGTGTACTGCATTCACGCATTCACTGGCTATGCATTTTCAATAAATTTACACAAGGTAGATATTATATTGATGGATTGAAAAATGCAGTAAACCTATTTTCTTCAAAAGGTCACTTATCACTTTAGTGCGCTTAACCATCGATATGTTCTCAAACTATTTTTATCACATCCTTTTCAGTTTTAAGTCTTTGTTCCCTCAACTCAGTACTATCGAAATTGTAGAGTTTCCTCTACAGAGTAGTCAATGGAAACAAAATTCCGTGTTCCCTCAACTGTGTAGTTCTTGATAATATTATGTATAAACATTTATTACCACCGAGGTATTTATTTTACAACCCAAAAATGTTCGTGTTTTAATCAAATTTTTATAGATGTACTTCTTTGTGCCAAACTATAAAATTACCTGGAACATAACTGTTTTAGGTCACACTTTGATTATGTAAGCAAAGAATAGATATTGATTATTTGTACTCTGCAGTTACACAACTGTGAATTCTTCCCTTTTTTTAATATTATAAAATATGTGCTATGACAGTTTATCAAATTGACAAAAAATCTTCTTGGTAAAAAACCTAGACTCGTACATACTTATATACATACATACATATATAATATGTAATTCCAATTGTATGTTGCCAACAAATAAACCTATGTTAAACAATAAGATTGTTTGTAGATTCTGAGTAGCTTTTGTTTCATTGCAATATGTATGAGTTACGTCACAACATGACTTCCCACAAACACAGGCAGGCACCTAGTTGAAAGAAATAAACTTTATTTTCTTACCCACTCACAAATTAAGTTTATCTCTTTTAACAGAATATATTCAAAAAGATTGCGGTACTCTGTGACTTACTACTACCAACAACTAGCTAGCTGGCTTTGCTATGAACTTGTGAGTGTGCATATGTGTGAGTGTGTGTGTGTGTGTGTGTGCGTGTGTGAATGTAATAAATATAAAACTTTTACATTTCATTTAAACTTACACACTTTTACATATGTTTCATTTTATTGTCTACTGTTTTTTTTTTTATTTTCTTATTCATTTTTTGGTTCTTTTGTTTTTTGTTTTGTTATAACTTTTGCAAGTAATAAAACCACTTTTGTTGTTTTCCAACTTGTTGTTGCAGAGTAAGCACTGACTTACGACTGCATGATAAGATTTTTAAAATTCACACATACCAACAAATATATTGGTTTTTTGCATTTGAATTCTTTTAGTACGGTTTCCTTACACATCCTTGTAAGTTATTCGTATTTTATTTTTTGCCAGAAACGTTTTCAATTCTTTGTTGATATTTCACCACATAAAATTCGTCTCAAAAGACTTAAGAAAAGTACCATCATGGTATTTTTTTTATTATTCACAGAGTGTGTGCACTGCAAAGTTACCAATATAAGTTCAAAATAATTTCTTTAACTTGTAAAGTAGTTTTTGTGGCTGTCAGAGCTGTAGCTTATGTCTCATTATAAGTACTTAACAGCCATTTACGTACACAGCTGGAATAGCATACCAAAAGTATTTCCATATCATCTCATATAAGCTGAATTTTCTTGCACATACATTTTACACTCGAAAAAAAATTTGATTTTATAATTTTTTGATATCAAATGATTACTAAGCAATAAACAAATAAGTCTAGAACAATAGATGTATAAAATTATAAAAATAATTAAAAATGACTGAAACTTCTATGGTGGCGAGTGAAATTTCAAGGTCTCTTATTCGTGACGCTACGCTAACGTTTTTAATTCATATGAAAATTTTCAAAAAATTATAGCCGCTAGCGAGAATTGAACCCGGACCAGCGACGTTGATCATTGCTCAAGAGTCGGAAGCTCTACAATTACGACATATAGGCACATGATAAACAGACAAACAAAATGTAATTAATATTGAACACATTCTGTTCCGCAACATTAATTTTCATCCTAAAATTATGCACGGAAAATTTATTTTTTTAAGCTTCAAACGAAAATATTAAGGCATAATGATACCTCTAGCGGGAAAAAATGTACTGCCTGTTCGCTGCATAATGAGTTTAAAGCTTAATTTGGTTTGTTGGTTGTTATCAAAAATTTGAGAAATTTGAATTTGAATAAATTTGTGCAATATTTAAGACTGCCGAGAATAATTTTTGCCATGCCAAAAAACGTCTCAAAGCTAAAACAGGAGCAGAACGCGTTCGTGAATATAAACAGCGAATTAGAGTTCTTAAGAATGAAGCCGCAGCTGGCTCTGCAACTAATGATGAAGATGAATGAATGATGGTGATTGCAACATCGGCTGAGTTCCAAAATGCATTCAGAGTGTTTTGCTGAATCTGCAAGGAACCAATCCCCAGAAAAACACATTGATGCTTTGTAAAAATGTATTTTGGAACTCAGCCATCATCTCAACAAAATTTTATAGCCAACCAAGTTGATACACTCAACAATCGACGTTCGCTGCTTTACGAGGCCCTCTTACTATTAGCAACTGTTATGATTAGTAACCAGGAGGTAAAAATCAACGAGATTTGCATCTGCTTTCGGAGGCTCCTTCAACGAGTGCTATGCAAATGCAATCTAGCATTTAAAAAGTGACAAAGTTGAGAAGATATTCGAAAGCAACTAAAACACCAACTGAACTTAAACAAGTACCGAAAATAACTGTTATTTTACAATTTTCAAATGAAAAAAATTGTTGAGAGACTTTTTTAATTAAACCATTATGTTACAAATGTTCTCAGCCTCTCGAATATTAAGTGTATTTTAAATTTTAGACTGATTCTTTAAAAGTTAAAATTTAACTGTTATTTTTTGCCTTGAATTTTTTCGAGGAAAAATAAAGGTTACTTTTGGCTTTTATTTTATCGGTCAAAAATAGCAGTTATTTTGTGACTTTCATTTTTTCGATCAAAAATATCAAGCAATTTGTGTTTTTTAAAGGCCGCTTGACAGATTGAACTGTTGACACCACGTGTAAAATGTCTCACCGATGAGATGAAAATAATAGTATCAAAATTTTTTAGTTGGTAAAATGACTTGAAAAAAATATAAATTACCTCATATTTTTGAACGAAAAAATATAACTCAAAAGCAACTGTTATTTTTGCCCAAAAAACTATAAGGCACGAAATAACTTTTATTTTTGTCGGAAAAAAAATGTAAAGATAACAGTTAATGTGACACTTTCGATAAAAACCATAGCCGATACGGTCCCTGGATGCAAATATTGAATCAACTGATTATTCCAATTCTATTGATTGAATTCCTTTTCAGATACTTTCTCTCTCTATTTCACACTAATATCTCTCTTATTTCTTAAGGGGGTCTTCTCATTGAACAACTTTTTTTTTCGACTTTTTTTGCATTTATTTATAGCTTGGGTAGTTGTGAATATGCCCCTAAAAGGATTTTTAGAAATTCGAAATGCTTTAGAAGATACAGCCTTTTTTGTGAAGCAAGGTCTTCGTCAAAATGAGCTATTTTTTTTTTTAAAACTTTAAACGCGTTTATCTCGAAACCACGTTTTTCGAACTGGCGGCCATGATATCTCCAGTTCAACTGAACTGATTTTCATGAAACAAAGTGGAATCGACGCAGAATTGTCACTATTCTCGGGTGAACCTCGACCATAATTTTAAAAATTTTTTACTATTTTTTTTTTACACTAAACTACAAAAAAAAGCCCGAAATTGAATTTTTTTTTTTGAATGGCCGCCATTTTGTCAAAAAAAATCACAAAATTAAGCTTGAGGTTCACCCGAGAATTACATCTATACTGATTATAACCCCTTTTTTTTCATTTCAGACGCTCCGGAGACCCGGAATCGTGGCCGCCGTGACGACACCTTTTTTTTTCACCACCAACTTTGAAGTCTCATTACTTTTTGAACAGCCCACGTATCGAGGCAAAAAAAAATTTTTTATTTACTTTGAAACTTTTGTAATACAAAGAATGAAAAAGTTTTCAATTATTCTTTGCGTTTTCAAATAAGAATTTTTTTAAAAAGGGTCCAAAAAACGGGTTTTGAATGAGAAGACCGCCTTAATGTTTAAGAAGTTTCACTTCTGCCACGTGTACGTTGCTACACACGAGTTTTTTTTTTTTGTTTAAAATGTATAGTTCGTGTAATTTTAAGATAATTGTATTCAATGAAAAAATCATAACTTTTAAATATTTTTTTTTTTTATTACATGAAAGCATTGCATCATAAAAATAACTGTGCTACAAAAGTTATTTTACTATTTAAACTTTACTATTTAGAGAATTTAATTAAAAAATAAATTAGAAAAAAACTCATAACTACTCAAACTCTACGCATTTAAATGCCATCAATTGAAATAAACACTTTCTAGCCAAGGGCCTGTTAATATATCACAAGTTTTTATACTTTTTTTTTTCATTCAAATTGTTTTGGGACTTTTAGTTAAACAAAAACCATGCAAATCAATCCTTCATACATATATCTGTCAAATTTAACTCGGTTAACTCAGAAGCCCCAAAGCAATCGAACACTTTAGTTCAGGGTATACAGATTTTCCACTAAGTGTCAAATACACTAACACTCAAACAATAGTTCATTTACGTTTATGAGTGTTTGCTTGGGTCTGTCTGTCTGTGTGCATAATATTGTTGTTTATGACACATGGTCACATGCTAAAATGGTCATCAACTCTGGCCATCTTTTTACATAAAGATGAAAATTATTACTACGAATGTGATGTGACGGATGTGCCTCGAGGTCAGAGAAGTTACAAGGTTGTTGGGCAGGGTAAGCAGAGAAGAATTATGAGCTAGCAACGGTCGCAACAGGCTTTATGAAAATTCCATTCTTCGATAAGTTATACAGTTTTTTGTTTGTGTATCCTTTTATGCGGTTCATATAAGTTTGCTCGTAAGTTTCGGCTTAATTGTGGGTGCAATCTATAGAACATGAGTGCAGATGTGTTTGTGTATGTGTGTATTTGTGTGTGTGTGTCGTATACAAAAGGATGTATTTGATGCATAATAAAATTTTGTTTATTGTATCACAGACTTACATTGTTGTTGCTCTATTATGCTATTTAGAATATTGATCGCCTCTGCATGCTTGTTATGTGGTTTTTGCGTGTGTATGTGTGTTTTGTTTGCGTGCATAAGTAAACCACATGTATAAAATTATTTTGAAACTTGCTGGTTAATGGTTTGAGGCTCATCTGCTTAATATGTTGTTGAAAATAAAGAAATTTAACAACTGCGGATATCTTGACCACAACAGTAATGTTTTCCTAATAAAGTAGGCTAAGCCGATTCATAACAGTTTCCTCTGGCATAGCAAACTTTATTGATATTGCGTTTTGAATAATCGTTGGGCTTGATTTAGGACGCTTATATATAAAAAATACATATTTCAGAATTAAATTAAAAATGTATTTAAGTAAAATATGGAGAAGAAGAGTAAATTCTGGTTTAAACAACAAAGTTTCTAAGATAAGATACATTTTAATCTAAAATAGCAATGAATTGATTATTGGTGGATTTTTAATTAATTTTTGAGCGTTTGAGTTGTTGTTTTTTTCATCGAGCGGTTGGGTTGTATGTGGGTTTTGGCCAGAATATGTGGTTATTTTACCCATAGTGCAACCGGTTAGAACCAAGCCAAAAACTAAGGTTGAGTTGTGCTTTAAATGATTTTGGATGAATCATATAAAAACCAAATTTTAATATTAAAATTTGTATTCTTCTTTTATGTTAAACAATTATTTTGATGAATATACAAACAAAAAAAAAAAAAAAAAAAAAAAAACAAATTGGCCATTTCAGCCCTTGAAAGGACTTTGACCGAACTCCTTATGATCCAATTGTGTTGTGTGTGTTATTAAATGTTTGCACACAATTGACCGAGAACTGGACCTACATGTTTTATGCTGACTCCGAACGGCTAAAGTTCATGTTCTCACGAAGCTTTACAAGGCATTATTTACTTTAGGAGGTTTGCCATTGTCTGCAGAGAGGCAGAGGTGACCGATCAGAAAGATTTTTTATTGAAAAAACTTTTCACCGCGGCTGGGGACCGAACCCGGGCTTCGAAAATGCTAGGCCACACACTTAACCTGCATGCCACGGTCACCACATGATGAATATACATGAAATCTAAAAGCAACAACTGTGTACGTTTTAAAATTGCATTCATATTTATTATTTTTATAGCTAATTTAAATTATTAAAAATAAATATAAAAGAAAATAATTGGATCTTATCTTTTTTATTTCTTTGTTATAAAAAGCTTAATATTATTTCTTTTCTCTAATAAAATATAATAAAATATTTTTTGGTTAATCTAATCCAATCGAAATATATCATTCGGTGTCCAAAACAATGCCAGTCATGACTTAAAATAAAGATAAATAATGACATAATTTAATAGAATGAATATTTCAAGTAAATATTTGTATGGCTGGGTAGTTATTTGAAAATTGATAAATCCGAAAAAAAAAAATTTTAAAAATAAAAGCAAATAAAATTTTTAAAAATAAAAAAATTATAAGAAACTTTAATTTTAAAGAAAAATTCAACTTGAAATGAAAGCTCTACAGTTTAAATAAAAGTTTTCCTTGAAATACGGTAATGCAGTGTACTGAAAATCTAACCTTCAATTCCGGTACCAAAATTAAATAGTATATAAAAAATCCTTTCGATTAGTACACTTTTATTTGATCGGAAACAACTTTTAAATCAGTCATTAGTGGGTCTTCAGAAGAAAAGTGTCTCAAAAATTAATGCAAAACGCAATTTTTGGGGAAGTCAAAACTAGTTCAGAGCAAAACAATTATATAAGTAGAAAGAAGTTCTTATTTACTAGTTAATTTTGGTACCGGAATTGGTGGTCAGATTTTCCCAAGCATGTCGATATACTCTAAAAGGCATAAAATCCAAATCTCATAGTTCAAAAAGTGTATTAAAAACTTCAAAATAAAAACATAAAGAGAGACAGCATATATTCAATATATTTTAAATTTCATAAATTCTCTGCAGATATTATAATAAAAACTAAACTGAAAACTATGTACTCTGTAAAATCAACCCAAAACTTCATTCAAATGCAATTTTTTTGATTGCAAATGGCTTGCACGTGGCTGTATTTTTCACAGTTTCATTGAAAAATCTCATAATTCATGGCTACAGTAGATGATGAGTCGCTTTGCACACGTCCATGCGTCTTCATTTCGTTACTAATATAGAGCAACAGCTTTTAATAATTAGGTCACGTTTCATAACTTGGAGTTTGTGTGAGTGCATTTTTTTCTGCATTAAACCATATTTCATCCTCTACTAGTTCACGTTGGATTTTCACGTTTTATGAGTATATCTAGTGAGCGTGTGTGTGATGTTTGTGTGGTGTTTTAGAGTTTTAAGTAATGCAAGCAAGCAGCGTACAACAACTTTTTATAATAAGTTAGAAAACTAAAATTTGGTTGGATGAAAAAGTGTGGAATCCTTTGGCATGTTTCCCTCACTGTGATACAATAAAGAAAGTGTGTATGGCTGAAAAAGCAAATGACTGTAAGAAAGAAAAGTTTTGTTTATAAAGAGTTTTGAAGTAATAGTGTTGAGTGTGGTGTAAGAAAGAACAGGTTTTATAGATCTCGTTTATGTCAGATATTAGGGGAAGATAAAGAATTCTCTGTAGTGACTTTGAGATATAAACTTACAAAAAGGTGGTTTTAGTAGTAGTGATGGGGTTGGGTAGAAATAGTTAAGCAAGGTTATTCCAACCATAAAAAGCTTGTAATAAACCATTAAAAGCTTTATTGTCATATTTTTGGAATAGCAAATAGAAATAGAACTCTGGCTTAGTTGTGCAAAGAAAAATTTGAGTTAGAGATTAAACTTAGAGGACATAATAGGCGTGTTCACGTACTTTACTTGTTAAAACTTGCAAGGAGAGAGTAAAAGAAGAATTGAGGAAAAAATATGTACAAAGAGAAAAATAGCAGAAAAAGTACGTAAACAGAAAACTAGTAGAAACTTGCAAGTTAACAACAGTTGATCAAACGAATTGACAATTTATTTCAACCGCAAAAAACTGCTGCTGTAACTTAAGGTTATAAATTTTTGAAATCTTTTCTTGTATCCTACCTACATTAACATTTATACTTAAATTTCCCTCAGCATCATAAATGTTTCTTTTTCCATCCATTTTAGTAGGAAATCCACAGAAAAATTTTTGACAGCTTGTTTTTTTTTTGACAAACAGCTTTTTCAGTAGTTGCAAGTTCTTGCAAGTACACTCAGGGAAAAAATTATATCAAGCAAATCATGGGTTAAAATAACAGATTACACTGTAATAATACCATCCAATAAATGAAGTTTTCAAATCAACAGTCGCTTGACTGTTGGTCTATAAAACACAAAACCCATATAAAAACGTACTTATTGAAATTTTATCACTGTTTTGAAAGTAAATGTTTGGCCGAGTGTGCTGACGTGTGCGTCTAGTGCACGAGTGTCCTAGGTTGAAATAAAATACCGGCAAGGCCAACAAAGATTTTTTTTTAATAAAAAATTAAATTTGCTAAAATTTTTTTTTTAAATTTTAAGCAACATATTTAAGTTTAAGGTTATTTCTGACCAAAGAACTAATGAAACAAAATTATTCTTTTAATTATTCAATTACAATTCTTGATATTAACACAGCTAGGCTGCGAGCCCACGTTCCACAGTGCTTTGTTTCATAGGCAAAATTAAAATAAAATAAAGTGCTTAGAATATTTAAGTAATATACATTTTTGTAAAGCTAACAAAGTACCTTAAATAAATTCGTTAATAGAATTTATCATCTCGTCTTTTTGTTAACAGAAGAGGGCGCTAAAGTCAGAAAACGTTTGAGGTAAAACTGTTGAACGGAAAAACTGTTTTTACTGTGTTACAATTTTTTTTTAAAAATTTCATTTTTTATTGTATTGCTTTGAAACTTAACAGTTTTGTTTATAACTATAGGTAAAAAAAACCAAAAATAATTGTTTGTAAATATTTTGTATAGAAAAGTTGTTTGTGCCATCGAAAACTTTTGCGATTTTGTGTTTGGAATTCCCAAAATGCAAAAGTTTGATAGAGTGAAAATTTTTTTTTTGGAAGAATAGGTAATTTTTTATTTTTGATTTTAGTACACTTGAAAGTGCTTAAATGGAATATGTGAACAAGTTTAAGATTTTTCAACCGGAAATGTAAAAATGATATGAATTTTTTGAGACATATTTCTTAAGTTTCAGAAAAAGTTGCAAAGACCTAAGTTTATGGTACTGCCAAAATTAAAAAAAAAAGTTTATACAATTTTTTTGTTTTTATTACTATTAAAAATTATTCAAATTTTGATGTAGTGTATAATTTTTATTAAATAGTGACAAAAACTTACCAAAAATTGAAAGAATATATTTATTTTTTTTGGCGGAAACCCTAAAGTTTTGCAAACTTTGAAAAAATTAAAAAATTATATAAATAAAAAGTAGGCGATTTTTTATTTTTCATTTATATACTTTGTTAACAAATCTAACCACTAGTAAAAAAAAAATTTAAGATTTTTAACCGGAAATTTGGAATTTTGTATTTTTTGAAAACATCTATATTTTTGAGTTTTACAAAGACCAAAAATATGATAATATAATTTTTTCCAAGTAAAGGGCTCCAGCGACGTTCAATGTTCAATTCAATTTTTGCAAGCTGTGCAATTTTATTGACTGTAGGTCTGTTTGAGAACTTTTCGAGTTAAAAATATAAAGTAACTTTTACTGGGAGAGTAAGAATGATTTTACTCTCATTAAAAAATATCACAAAAAGTAAACGAACGACATCCAGTAAAAAGTATCAAGTAATCAACATTTGTTTGTAAACAGCTGATTCATGTTTTCCTTTTTGATTTTCGTTTCATTGGTTTTCCTATGTTTCAACTCATTTACTCCGTGAATTCTTGTTATTTACATTTTGCTATTTTCCGTTATTTTTTATATTTGAGCAAGAGATGAGAGCGTGTTTATTTCAGTTTAACGTGATTATTTTCTAATAGTTTGCGATTGTTTTGAAGTTTTCACCATTTTTGTATCTATAATATTTGAATTAATTGTGGAATTACCACTAAAACATTAAATGAATAACTAGTCAATATTGAAATAACCTCGTGCTGCAGTAATCATTATAATCTAATAGTGAGCCCTCGTGAGTTAAATAATCTCACTGGTTCGTCTCTATATATGTATATGCATAATAAAACTATTCTGTCAAATTTATTTACTAATTGTGAAGCAATATTTTTCGATAATGACAAATTGTATTATTAATTCCGACATAGTTGATTTTTGGTTATCAGTGTCTTCAAGAAATAAAAGCCCAGAAGTATATAAATTTATAAAAGGCAAAATTGGGGATTCAAGTCTTGAAAAAGAAGTGTTGTAAAGAAAAATTAAATTGTTTAACAATAAAATTAAAAAATATTGGAGCGAGAGTAGATCCAATAGACAATTCTTCGATAAAAAGTATTCTAAGTGGTTGAATTGGAAATTTTTCGACCCAGACAATGTAAGTTGTATATTGATATTCTTTTTAATCTAAGTAAAAAAGTTTAACTTTAAAAGTAAAATATTTAGTTGAGCAAATTAAGAAACAAATATATTTATGACCCTTTTTAAAGAGAATATTAAATTATTTGTATTCTGATCACAAATGTAGCTAAAATTTAGTTTTTGGTAAAAAGGATATATGGGAGATGGTCATGTCCTTGTATCGAATGAAGCGAAAATTCTTAGAGAGCCCAAAAATATAGTTTTATAAGTTGTTTTAAGTTTTCAGTGCATTCTGATCACAAATGTAGCTAAAATTTAGTTTTTGGTAAAAATTATATATGGGAGATGGTCATGTCCATGTATCGAATGAAGCGAAATTTCCCAGAGAGCCCAAAAATATAGTTTTATAAGTTTTTAGTTCATTCTGATCACTAATGTAGTTACAATTTAGTTTTTGAGAAAAATTATATATGGGAGGTAGTCATGTCCTTGCACCGAATGAAAAAAAATTAACCACTAAGCTAAAAGACATATTTTAACAGATAGTTAACAACTTTCGATTTATTCTATATACAATTATAGCCAAAATTAAACTTTTAAATTTAAAGGTGTATGGGAGGTAGTCATGTCCTTGCACCGATTTTTCCGAAACTTCGAATTTTTCTTAATTAACATATTTTTAACCAGCACACTAAATTTCATTTTTCTGCGATAACTTCTCTAATTTTGCCGATTCACTATATGGGGACAAAGCACTGTGCGTTCCCCGCGTGACAGTCTAGCACACTTCCACTGAGCTATTGGCAACGATTATATAAATACTCCAAAACACATTTAAAAAATATTGCTTAGAGAAAATAGACATTTCAACAACAACACAAAAATATTTCAACAGATAATTTTAACAGCACAAAAATATTTTGAAACGTTCATTCAACACAGAAAATTGCTTACTTAAATGCAAATCATTGAATCTAACAGTGTTTTAAAATAACAGAGGCCGACTGTTAATATTACGGTTGATATTTTTCTGAGTGTAGAAATTTTGATAGCAGAAACTTGCAAATACTTTTTTATCTCTCACTTTTGTACGCTCTCGTTTTCCTCTCTTGTTGCAAGTTTTTCGAGTCCGTGAACGCTTTACTAGTAAAAACATGTAATAGTTAGTAACAATTTCTAACAATTTTTTGTTACTGAACAAACCTAATGTTTTGACAAGATCAGTCAAAAGAAGTTTAAGCACTAAATAGTTCTAAAAGGAGTTCAGGGATCATTTAGAATCTTAAAAAATAGAGAAAATGAGGTTTTGATGAATTTTCTTAAAAATTTTGAAAAATATTGAAATAAGAGGAAAGCTGACTTATTACAAAATATTGCACCAGCTTCGGGGTCATTGAATTTGTTCATTCTTAAAACATGTACAGCTTTCTATTTTTTTTTTTTTTTTGTCTTAAGGTAGACAACCAGTGAAAATGAACTTTACCTTCGGTTCAAAATTTAACCGGGATGTAAAAAACAGCAGCGTTAGTTATTGTTAAATATTTATTTGATTACCATCAAAATAGTCAGTGTTGAAAGCGTTTTTTTTAGTTTTTGGTGGTGCAAAACCATGAACTGTCCAGCCATAATTCTGGCTACTTTCACCGAATATTCACGAGCAAACGCTATAAAAAAACACTCAAATAATGTTGAGCGTTAACCGACTGACCTTGCGAAAGGAATTCCGAGTGAACGCATTGCGTACAGAAGAAACAGTCAATATAACTGAGGCAAGTTGTGACCTAATGTACGAGTTTTTTCAAAAATTTGTAGAATGAGCCCAAAAATGCACTTTTTTAAAAAAATGTCCAGACTAAGGGATGAAATTTAAGGATTAACACATCACAAAATCGTTTCGTGAAGCGTAAAACAAAGAGCCAAGGAATCTCTTAGAGAGAGTTTTCAAATACTTTTTTCGACGCGGCGTGATTTGTGATTATTTTGACAGGGTCAAGGAAGTTTTACCACATAAAGGAGGACTAAAAAAAATTTAATGGGAAAAACTTTTTTAAATTTTTTTCAATTCCATATTTATGTATAGAGACCTAAAATAAGAGGTGCAGAAAATACCGTCAATGAAGCATAAGAGAATAGGAAGACAGCCGTGAAATTCAGAAGTGCCTTGAAGCTCTTTTATTATACAAGTTCATTCTATTCACAAACAAATATTTTTGTTTTTAATTTGGCCATCCTGAGCTATCATTTTTTATATTATATTGAAACATGGTTTTTATTTTCATTTACACTGAATCATGTTAAATAAACTCTCAAACTCAAAGTTTGAATTGCTTTTATTTTCATATTGCTATCGAATATCCAAATATATCGCTTTTCTCAAGGGTCTTATGTGATGACAGGCTGCAAATAGATACTTTCGATGAGGTCACTTTTGTGACTTATTAGTTTGAGTGCAAAAATCTTTTGAAAGTACATTAAAGACTTCTACACATCCAATTATTTATGCTTGAAATGCTGATGCTTCCATGTGCTGACCATGCGTAGACATTAAACAATTTCGCAAGGACATGAACGTGAAGGCATGTTATAGCTAAAAATTAAAAAAAAACAATTTGGAAAGTCATCTACTTCTGAGATCAGCTCAGGTTAACAAATGTTATGTATATATATCACATTTCTGCAAAATACTGCAAACTTTTTTCAGAGCTACAACGTTTAATGCAACACTGGAAGCACATTCATGCCGTTCCATGTATTTTACAAGAATTAATTGGAAGAAGTTTTTTGCATGCACGAACTAATTTCGTTTATAAACTTACTTTCTGCTATGTTATGTATTTTTACTTGAGTCATTTTTATACCCTAAGCCTGAAAGGTGAGGGTATATTAACTTTGTGCAAACGTTTGTAACGCATAGAACGAAGCGAGTCCGGTATAGAAAAGAATATATATATATTCTTGATCAGCGTCACCACGTGAGTCGAGCTATCTATGTCCGTCCGTCCGTCCGTCCGTCTGTGTGTTGTCCGTAAACACAAGATAAGAAGAAGGAGTCAAGACAATTGGATGAAACTTAGTACACATTGGACTATTGAATATTTTTGGAACCCGCCCACGGACACGCCTACCTCCCATACAACGCGAAAATTGAAAATTGCATAACTCAGCTTATAATAAGCCTACAAAAATAAAATTTGATATGTATGTGTTTTATACAAACACAAAGCTGTCTTCGAAAAATGGACGTCATCCGCTCACGGACACGCCCACCTCCCAGACAACCCAAAAATTTAAAACGCAATAAATAAGCCTCTGTTTAACCTACAGAGCTAAAACTTGGCACGTATGTTTTTTATGACAAGACAAAGATGGTTTTGAAAAATGGACGTCATCCGCCAACGAACACGCCTACCTCCCATACAACCCAAAAAGTTTAAAACTCAATAAATAAGGTTATGTTTGTCATAGAGAAATTATATTTGGTATGTATGTATTTTATACCAAAACTAAGGTGTGTTCCAAAATTGGGAGTAGTCCGTCCATGAACACGCCCAACTCCCATAGCGAAAGCACAATGAAGGCATTAACTGTGAGCTACAGGAATAAAACTTGGTATGTGTAAATTTTTCATCAACATTTAAATGCATATAAAATATAGGCTTCATCCTCCCACAGAGACGATTATTTACAATAAAAATTTTTTTGTTTTTGAAAAGTAGGTTTAGGGTATTTCATAGTCGGCCAAGACCGACTTTAGACTGTCTTTACTTGTTCTTATAAGGTTTGAGTAAAAAGTTGTTTTACATAAGCTTTAAGCTTTGCCCAAGATAACTTTTCTCACAACTATTGACGTGTTTGCTTAGACGTGTTTGTAAATAACTTAAGTATATAACAACACAAAGTATGTATGTATTTGTATTAGTTTTTAAAGAAACAAACTATTAACAACTAAAGGATAGCACCTTCGGACAACAACATTCTGCTGAACTGAGACGGCATTTCAAAGGGTTGAATTTCTAGATTGTAAGCGTTGAAGTGGAAATAGATGGACATCTTATTGCTTGTATTTTAATGAGCATCATTTGTGTTTTATTTTCAGATTTTATTCAAAATCTTTTTTAACTGTTTATGTTTAAAATATTTTTAAATTAATATAACTAAGGAAGTATGCGTTATGTTCAAGAACACATGATCCAAAATCGCCTATTGATTTAAATACAAAATTTTTATATTCAGAGTAATCTAAGAGAAAAAAAAGGAAAAATCTAAATTTTATGGTATTCCCTTGAGATTTTTTTGTGCAAGGTCTGGTTAGTGTATATTTTGTAGAGAATTTGATTGTTTTTAATAAAAAAATAAGTTTTTAACAAAAAACCTTTTCAACCACAAAATGTACTTCTGCATACATTGATGACATCAAATTTTTTTATAACAACTCGTTAGAAGCAGCTATGATTGTTAATTTAACCATTAACTACTGTTAAAGCTTTTGAAAGCTGTTCAAGATTGACACAGGAGAGTATTTTAATTATCCGATTATGGCCAGGAATGCAAGCTGGAGTTCCTAGCAGCTTTATGTAAACATAATTTCAAAAGCTTCTAATGTTAAAACTTTTTTTACTTAATGGGCAATAAAAATATCTTGTCTATTTAGACAGTTTTGCAGCAATATTTTGTAGGCTTTAAAGAAGCAAAGATAAAAACTCGGTTATAAAAATAAATATTAATAAAAGTAAACAGTAAAATGTATATTTTCAATAAAAAGCTTGAAACATTTTATATACTATACAGCGCGTTGCTGATATAAATGTGAAACAGATGAGCAACGCAGGAGTCGCCTTTGAAACAGTTACAGAGTTGATGATGTTGACATTTTTTTTTATTTTATTATACAAAAGATGAAAACCGTGAAACATAGACACAAGCCAAATGACCACAAAGCAAAAAAATATTCCTGGTTATTGTGGCTTTAAATGAAAGCAACAATGAATGCTACAAAATTTAATATAAAATTCAAAATGGAAGAAAATAACAATGTTTTGCTGAAAGCATTGTTCAATGCATTAGCCATCGAAGGTCCTTCTTATAAAAGTATCAAGTTACTAGATCGCATATCCAATTTAATTAATAATTATGTTTCATTTTAAGATATAAGATAATAAGTTATATGATTTACGTCAGGAACAGAAAATTCTTAACCAAAATAGGAAGTCATGGTCAGTCAAATATTATTCATAACGCTATTCTTGAACGGATCTTACGTTGAAGATTTAAAGCTTGTAAAATATCAATAGAAAAACAAAACTAAGAATAATATATCTTACTTATGATTTGAAAAATATGCCGTTTTATGGTATGCTTGTTAGTTTCAAAAGAAATGTACAAAAAAACAAAAAAAAAAAAAAATATGCAAATATGTATTGAGCTAAAAGCTTTTAGAAAAGCGCTTAGAACATTGAACTAAATAAAAGTGAAAATGTGAAGAAAGGCGCAGGAGCAGTCAAAAGCGCACCCAACCATATAATTCTGTTGTTTGTCAAGAGAATGCCAAGGACAAGCATCTGATTTGGCCAAGTACAGAAAAAAAAAACAACAAAAATTAAATGCAAATGAAACAGACATGAAAAGAAGAAAATATATACAAAAAAAAAAAAAAAACAAAAAAAAAGAACACAAAAAACTTGTATGTAACTAAATGGAGGTTGAAGCAAACGATGTCGAATAGCAGAGCACATGTTAATAGGTTTTACAGAGATAAAGTTAAGTGAAATATACAAACAGACACACACATAAAATGTTTATGTTTTTTGTTGTTCCTATTAAGAGCTTGAAAATGAACGCGGCGCACAGACGGACGGACGGACAAACAGACTTTGTTTTCCATTAGTATTTACCAGATTGAAAGAATTTTGTTTGTAAGCATTAGTGTTGCTGTTAGTGTTTGTTCGGTTTGTTCATGTTTGTATGTCTGCAATTTTGCATTTTTTGCAACTTGAGTTAATGAACATGAATCAATTAAGCAAAGCAAATCAAATTATGCTAATTTTATATGTAATATATATTTAAATTATTTACTTATCTTGACGTATGCGTAACTTTTAATTAAATAGTGCGTGCAACACAATAACAATATTTGGCTAAGTTTTTTTGAAATTTTTGGAATGCTGAACACGCATCTGAAGTTCATTTTGCTATAGCACTTATATAATAAGAGAATAAAATATAATTGTTAATAGAAAAGATGCCGATTCAACACCTTTGAGCAGCTTGAAAGGATGGCAATAGCCCCCCACTTCTTACAGAAGAAAGTTAATTTTCCTTTTTTTTTTAAAAAAGTTGAACTCAAATTAAGCTTAACAAAAAACAAAGCAATTTGTATGAGTTGCCTTAAAATATAAAGGAACTTTCACATTTGTCTTACATCAAAATATCAAGGTGTGGAGAACGTCTGAAATGCAGTTTTTCTTAATTATTAGTGTTCTCTGTACATACAATTATGGTCGCACATTTAATTTTTTTCTTTTGGAAATTCACTGACAGCACCAAAATGAACGAGAATATCATATTTTAATCATTTGCAAACGAATTAGTTGGTGGGCCAAACAGGTAAAAATGATTCACTAAATTCGAACCCGTTGTTTAAATTATGTAATTTTCTACATTAAGGGCTGTCCTAATGGCTATCCTGCGTATACTTTCCTAATAATCTAATGCTTTCGCTAATTTCGTATCTGATGTTGGCATTTTAAAGTTGAAGATGGCAAATAGAGTAGCTTATTTGTTTTTTTTTTTACGAATTCTAAATCCGAAAGCATTAATCCAGAATTTATAGTTGCCACCTAATAATAAATTGATTTTAAGAATTCAGTTCAAATAATAAGTTAATTGATGTGAATATCGTAAAAACTTAAGCAGAAAAACATATCTGGGGCTCTACACCGAGAGATAAAAATGGGCTAAAATCAAGCCCAAGCGTTCATGAATGAAATAAGCTTTACAGAGCTCAAAATTATTTTAAAACATGATATTCACGTGCGCTGTTTATGCCAGAAATTGGACATGATAATTTTTTTGACGAACACGTTAATGTGTGCTTGGGCAGCGGCGTAGCTAGGGTTGGTGACACCCGGGGCGGAAACTAAATTGTGAACCCCTTTAGAAGATTTTTTTCTTATAAAATATGTCGATGAATCTTACTACATATTTTCGAATCAACCTCTACAAAAATGACATATTTTAGAAGAGATTCAAAAAATAAACAAAACTATGCTATACATGAATATTTGATACATGAGGTAAGAAAATTTTAGATTCTTACAGATTCATTCAGAAACTTAAAGAATTTTCTCTGAATTGTTCCAATATTTTTGTCTACCAGGCTTATAAGTTGTGAGAGAAAAATTTACTTTCAGTTAACCACACAATATCTGTTTTAAATAATTGAATAATTGACATGATGAAGTTATAAAAACTTATGTTAGTTTAATGTAGAAAACTGATCAATTTACGAAAAACTTTGCATAATTGAAGAAAAAATAGAACCTGGAAGCAAAACGTTGACAAATTTTCCCTAGTGACCCTGAATAACTTTTAATATAAATATTTTCTCGAAATCAACCCCAATTTTCTACATAAAATTAAAATGAAAAGAAAATATAAAATATTAAAATTCATTTATAAACATTTTTCATAATTTTTAACAGACATGCACAACGAAATCAACAAAATTTTTTTCGTTTCGTTGAGGCAGAAAAATAAATTATCAAAACTATTTCGTTTTTTAAATAACGTTGAAAATTTCAATCAAATCAAATAATCGTTGAAAAACGAAAATTTTTCTATTATTTTCTCCCATGCTATAAAAAATTTCTTCTGATTAAAAAAAAACGAAATTTTTTTGTTGAATTTAACGTTATTTTCAACGGTTGATTGGGGACAAAAACGAAAAAATTTTATATAGTTTTCTCCGAAACGAAACAAAAATATTTCGGTTATCATTAAAATTACACTGTACAACAAAACTGAAGTTTTTAAAAATCCCAAGAAGTTTCACAACGGTTTCCTAAGGTTTTGGGTTCGGTTAATTCGAATCTGAAGTCAGAATTTTCGGGTAACCCTAGATTTTCGAGCTACAGGGTAGGCTGAACCCTAACCCCCCACTCTTAATGAAATCAATATGACCGACCTCCATTACTTTACCAAGAGGATCATTGTTTACCTTGGAACCCATCTCCTCTGACCCCTCCATATGGGGGATCTCATACAATTTTTTATGATTTTAAAATTTATTCACAGATGGCGGAGAAATTTGCTTCAGAATTTAGAACATTCAAATTGAGACAGTTTTTTTCTCTCTCTTGGCATTTGGTTGAAACACACGCTAAATAACTAACAACAATATTAAGAAAATTCATTAAAAATACTTTTGGTTAGAACTTTGCTGTAATTTTTAACACATTTTAAAGAAAATTTAACAAACATTTAGAAAAAATTAGAAAAATTGAAAAACCGTTAAAATTCGACCAAGATATTCAGATGGAAAGTCACATTTTTGAATTCAAAACACACTTTTCTATAACTTATACAATTGACGAATGAATAAAACTAAATTTTTTTAAGAAATTGTTACTTTTAAAAAAAATTCAAATTCGACCTACTCAAACTCTACCCCAACCAAATTTCATATTAATTAAAGAGCGGGTTTTTTCTCAAAAATTTAATTTCTCTCTTAGAAGGTTGGTAACCCCCTCTATCAGATATATCATTTGTATATACATTCTGCATATCTGGGCAACATAACCTTTCGAATGATATAAGTTTCATTTATTTTGACTTTTAATTAATACCAAAAAAGCGTACGACAAACTTTAATGTTCACATATTAATATATAAGATGTAGAATACTAAACATTAATTTAAAGATATACCAAAAATAAATATCCATACTAAAATATATAAAAAATAAAAAGAAAATTAATTTCAAGTAAATTTGTTGTATTCCAACAAATTAATATTAATAAAATTTGCTTTTTAAATAAAATTTTCATATAAAATATATACAAAAATCTTAATATTTATATGGTCGTCTTGAAAAAGTAATGGGGGTTGGTCATATTGATTTCATTAAAAGTAGGGGGCTAGGGTTCTGCCTCCTTTATAGCTCGAAAACCTAGGGTGACCCGAAATTTCTGACTTAAGATTCGGATTCAGCGAACCCAAAACCTTAAAAAACCGTTGAGAAACCCTTTGGGATTTCTTGAGTGTTGTACCGTGTTATCGTTAACGTGCATGCCTGATTTTTATCAATTTCTTTATAGCATCTATATTAATCTCCGCTTGGACTTTTATAGACAAAAGTGCGGTCTGTAACATTTGACTGCTTTATAAATATCACCATAAATACCCCCATAAATATCTCAGTATCACAATATCAGTATTCAGTAATCTCGGTAGGGGAAGAGTGGCATGAAAGAGCCAGTTTTAAAAAAGTTACAAAATATATAAAAATAATTAATAAAATTATAATTCTTGTATCAAAAGTATTTTCTCATTCATTTATGAACGTAATACCATGAAATATTTTCCAAAATCAACAATATTCTTGGACCTATAGCCATTTATAAAAAACATAAAATTCGGCTCTTTCATAACACATGGGCATTGAAAGAGCCAACCAAAGTTTTGAAAGAGCCATCTTCTTATTACAAGACTTAACACGCAAAATAGCGAATATTTTATTAAAAATATTAATTGTTATTATAAAAAGTATTGTTTTTACAAAAACAAATTAAATAAATAAAAAAATTCAAAACTAAAAACAAAAAATAGTTAAAAAACTTAAAAATATTTTTATCAAAAAAATTAAATCGCTTTGAAGAAAATCTATAATAATAAAACCTATTCCAAAAACAAAATAAGAGGTTTAAAACACTTAAAAACATTTTTGACAAAAATAATTTAATCTTCCTTTACGCTTCTTCATACCACCGCAACCCAGCTCTTTCAAAACATTTTGTCCAAAGAAACATAACCTCAAAAATTAGTATGAAATCAAGATTTTTCCGGCAAAATAAATATGTTATTGGTAGGCCTAATATATCCATAAAATTAAAGTATAATAATATTACTGTTAGTTTTAAAGGTGAAGACGTCACAAAACAAATAAAATGTTCTGATAAACTTACTTAATGATGAAGAAATCCAAAATACGATACACCATCGTCGTTTATTATCAGTGAACTGTCAAATGTTCGAGGGTGCCATATGGCGAGTATTGCTTCTTAAAAATTATAATTTAAGAAGCATTCGTATGAAAACTACCGCGTAAATCAAGATGGCTCTTTCAAAACTTGGCTCTTTTATGCCACTCTTCCCTATTCATTACATACACATCTACATAATTCCCAAAGCAAACTTGCCCAGGTTGGACAAGGTCAGGAGTCATGAATGGCTTAAAACGAGCTGACAATTCCAAGCAATCTGTTGATTCTTCAAATTCGATGATTGAGAAGAAAATTTTATTTCAATAATTAGAATAATTTTTAAGGAACTGTGCATCTTTTCTTCTCTTAACTACTGAACTACTTTTTTTCATAGTTTTTGTTGGTTGATTTGAAAATAATAATAATTATTTTAGTAAAATAAAGGAGTCAGAAGACCATCGTAGAGTTTTTAATAGACATCTTCAAAATAATTCTGAACTCCTCAAAAAAAAGTCAGAACTCCATAAATTGTCATAGAACGCCATTTATTTAATTTAAATAAAAAATGTAATGAATTAAAATCAATTTAATTTTTTTGTAATTTTTTAAGCAAGTAAAAAGTTTATGATTTATAAACATTTAAAAACTGATTTTACTATTCAAAATATATTTCTATTCAAAATTATGTTCTAGCAGGTTAAAAGCTGTAAATGAGGTTTGTTTCATGATATATATTCTCAGAACTTAGTAATCACGAAATCATAAAGTATATTTTAATTTTTGACATTTATGACATCAACATGTTTTTTTCGAAACTTAGAAATGTCTACTATGCTAGCAAGTTTGAATATTTCTTAACCTGAATATAAGAAGTAAAAAAGTGCTTCTTTGTAAAACTTAATGGAATATAAAAAAAAATGTGTTTACATTTTTCCTTTTGTACTCCATCTAAATATCATGAAAATTTTAATATAATTCGTTTGGAAATTGCACCCCTAACCAATGAAAAATTAAATATGGAATTGACTTCGGTTTTAGTGTGAGCGTTAGTATTGAACAAAATTTAATATAAAGTTAAAGTTTGTTTCAATAAAAACGAAGTCCTGGTGATGGTAAAAAATATTTTCATTCACTTTTGCACCCTCTTGATATTCAAATATAAAACCGAAGTCATTGAGGTGTGTTCTTTTTATGAAAAAAAAATCAAAAATTATGTGGTAAAAAGTTCTTTTGCCAAAATTTGCACCCCATTTTGGCGTGCACCCGGGGCGGACCAAGCCATTTGTGTTGCTCTCGTGCTCGTCTTATTGCTTGTGTACCAAAATGTCATTCATTGATCACAATTCATAAAATCAAAATTCATATGTCATAAATTGAGCGCATTCGTATTTTGATTAATATCCTCAAAAATTTTTAGATAAAGCATGTTAATTTTTTTTACTAACAATCCATAAATGGCATGCATTGGGCACAATTGAGCATGTTTTTTGTTTTGATAAACAATACCAAAATGACATAAATTAGTTTGTTTATCAAAACCAAAACATGCTCACTTGTGGCCTAGTGAGCTTTTTAATTTTTTAAAAACAATCCAAAAATCACATACTTTATGCACAAGTGAGCATGTTTATTGTTTTGATGAACAATTATATTAGTGCTTGATATCATGGGTATTGTGGCTAAGCTTAGAATCACTCCCAAAATTAATTGATTTGGGGTTGTTTTCAGCTCAAATTGGATTGTTTTCAGCATGGCCGACCCCTAACTATTCAACGAAATATTTGTATCAAATAAACGTTTGTTTTTCTTCAAACACTCCTTGTCAATGTACGATTTCAAACAAACGTTTGTTGTTGTTTAAGTAATTCGTCCAAAAAAAATACGAAGGTGACAAATTTATCATTAATAAAAAGCGACGTCAGCAGAGCATTCCTTTTTCGATTGCAAACTTTCGGCTACTTTGAAATTATTCGGTTGATAAATTCACTCACAAAGTACATATGCACTCTTAACTGAATATTATATTTTAAAATATAAAGTATGAATTTTAAATATTCTAGAACTTTTGCAGTATATACAAAATTCGCAAAACACTCCACGACACTTAAAATCAGTGCAAAAGTCATTGACCTTAAAATGTTCACCAACAAAAAAAACATTTTATTTAGGAAAACAAAAACGCACAGCTTTTTTAGTTGTAACCTTTTTTGAACAATAATAAAATCCGTTTCCATAGAAATAAATATTAAGTGGTGGTTATTTTTCTGTCGCATGATTTTTTTCGAACAACATTATTTATTGACATTTTTAATGTGGTGCTCATATATATTTATATCAATATTTTTACCACAAGCAAAAAATATTTGTTTCAAATATGTGAACATGCTTTACAACAATAAGTTATTATTTTAATTTACAATATTTCAATTCTGCCCACACTGAGGTGGAACAAACATAAATATTGTGAATACTTAATAGCAGACATATCTATTTACATATTGATGTAACTCTGTTTCATCTCTACTTTCTTTTGTAGCCATGTATCAGCAGAGATTCTTAAACTTTCATGTTGAGTGTGTGAAAAGAGTTAACATTAATATAATTCGTTAATTTCTAAAACAATTGTCTGTAAACTTAGTACTATGTAGTAAGTTTGAGATATTAAACTCCGTTTGGGCTTAATACAGAATATAAAACAGCTTGCCTATGATACAAAGTTTAAGAAACACTGTTGTATTGATTGTTTTGTTAGACTTTCTATTTATTTTTTACATATTGTACATGTTTGATGCTAACAACAATATTGAAAGAATCCAACCGGCTTACATCTTCAGCATCGTTGACTTCGGCCTTATTTTCCATTCAATTCTCTTTTATTTATTCTCTCATAAAATATTTTCATGGCTGAAAATTCAAAATATAATAATAGGAAAAATAACAACAAGCATTATTTATTCCCCCCCCCCCCCCTTCTTCCCCACAAGGATTTTGTTTTTAACCTTAATACTCAAGGACATAGAAACTCGTTTAAGTTCACATCCAATGCTACATATCAATGCAAACGTCTTTTTATTTATCTTAGCCACAAATATTAAGTCACTTTTATATGCAAATGCATTTGAAAGCAGAGTTTATGTCTACTTTTGTGGCTAAATCTTAAATACACTCGAATCGTTCGTTATTCGTCGTATTATATTTTTATGGCAAATTTTTACCCAAATAAAATAGTATTAAATATGCTTAACCCATTCCAGGCAACATTCAGAGATTTACAGGACACAGAAAATTGAGTTCAGGCTAAGCATAAAATCGTATGTCATAATAAACATGCAAATATATTTTTAGCCATCGTTAGATACATTGATTGACGATTTAATCTACAAAAAGAAGTGACCCTTAAAATTTGACCTCATATAAATCCGAAACAAAAATACTGTATAAAACTTTTATATGAGATAAATGAAGCTTTAAAATTATGATGAAAAACAAAGATGTCGAATTAGCGTTATGATAAGACATGTAGTTCCAAGATGATGTAAAATTAGAGCAATAGCTTGTTAGTGTTGGAATATACATAGATTCCTGTATGCCTTTTTCTCACAAATTTTAAAAAAGTTTGAAATTCGGGTCATTGATTTAAGTTTGGAAAGAAATCATATCTGTTAAGAAAGTATTTTTAGCCAAAATATTAGGGATTATTTCCTCTACAAAACTCATTTGATCTATTTAAAGCAATGTTGTTTTTATGAGAGTCATGTGACTGTGAAATGATTGATTACTTAATGCAACAGTATTTATTTTTTTTATCTTAAGAGAATTTATGGCTTTCCCGATTCTGTTGTCTGCTTTAAACAAACCTTGAAAGAAACTTGTTTTTATATTCTTTTTGGAGTATGGTTTTAGAAGATGACATATTTTTCAATAATGGACCAATCTGAGAGTAGTTTCAGTTTTCAATTCTACACTGTTTCTTGTTTAGTTAAGTCTTAGGTACCTATTTTTACGTCATAAAACAAAAATATTACTTGTACACCAATATCCCAAAATATGTATTTTTCGTGTGTAACGCCCATGCGTGTTCTGTATAGAAAAGTATATTTATTCTTGATCAGCCACCACCTGTCTGTCCGTTCTGTCCGTCTGTCTGTCCGTCTGTCTGTCCGTCTGTCTGTCTGTAATCTGTAATCTGGACACGATTACAGCCGTAATTTTAAAGCTATCGTACTAAAATTCGGTATTTGAGCTTTTTTCTAAAAAACTAAGATCAAGTTCGAGAATGGGCCAAGTCGCATTAAAACCACGCCTACCTCCGATACAACCCAAATAATGAAAACTCTATAAAGAGGTTAATATTAAAGTTACAAAACTGAAACTCGTTATTTGTGTATTTTATGTCAAAACTAAGGTGTGATAGAAAAATGGGCGTCTTCCACACACTAAACAAAAAACAAATTGGCCATTTCAGCCCTTGAAAGAACTTTGACAGAGCTTCTTATGATCAATTGTGTCGTGTGTGTTATTAAATGTTTGCACACAATTGACCGAGATCTGGACCTACATGTTCTATGCCGACTCCGAACGGCTAAAGTTCATGTTCTCAAGAAGCTTTACATGGCATTATTTACTCTCTGACGTTTGCCATTGTCTGCAGAGAGGTGGTGACCGATCAGAAAAATTTTTTATTGAAAAATCTTTTCGCCGCGGCTGGGGATCGAACCCGGGCTCCGAGCATGCTAAGCCACACACTTAACCTGCATGCCACGGTCACCATCCACTAACACGCCCATTAAATTAGTCTATAAAGAGACTAATATTAAAGTAACAAAACTGAAACTCGGTATTTGTGTGTTCAATGTTAAAACTTAGGTGTATTAGAAAAATGGGCGCCATCCACTCACTAACACGCCCAACTCTCATACAACCCCACAATTGAAAACTCTATAACGCGACTAATATTAAAGTAACAAAACTGAAACTCGGTATTTGTGTATTCTATGTCAAAACTTAGGTGTTTTGACCATACAACCACCTCCCACCTCCCATACAACCCCAAAATTGAAAACTTTATAAAAAGGCTTATATTTATGCTGCTGGAAAACAATTTGATATTTTTGTATTTTAGACACATAAAAATAAAAAAAAACTTCTAAAATCTCATACAAAAAGCTCTCCAATTTAAGATTCTTCCACCCTTAAGAATCGGCCGTGGGGGTAGTTGAACTTCGGCCAAGTCGTTTTTTACTTACTAGTTTTTTACTATTTTAGAAGTTTCACTCAGGCATGCACGTTAACGTTAATTTTAACGGTAGCCGAAATATTTTTTTTGTTTCGTTGAAACGAAATAAAAAAATAACGTTAATTCAAAAAACGAAAAATATTTATTTCGTTTCGGAGAAAACGTTATAAATTTTTTTCGTTTTTTTCCCAATCAACCGTTGAAAATAAGATTAATTTCAAAAAAAAAATTTCGTTTTTTTTGTATCAGAAGAAATTTTTTTTAGCATAGGAGAAAATTATAGAAAAGTTTTCGTTTTTCAACGAAACGAAATTTGATTTGATAAATTTTTAACGTTATTTAAAAAACGAAATAATTTTGATAATTTATTTTTCGGCCTCAAAGAAACGAAAAAATTTTGTTGATTTCGTTGAGCATGTCTGGTTTCACTTCTGCCAGTCAAAACCAGTCGTCACTCTTTTTTTGACGAAAGTATGCGCTTATCGGACTTTCCTTTAAATAAGTTTTTTTCTGAGATTTTTTGAATTTCAATCGTAAGTTGTTTGTTTAATGTTAAAAAGAATTTTATTTTTAATTTCTGCAAATTTCATGAATAAATTAAATATGTCACACACAAATGATCAAAAGAATTGCCAAAAATCCTGATTTATGTCAAGTCTGATTGGGCTAGGATGGCAATTCGGCCTAACTAGGCCCATTTTGAGATTTAACATGCTCAAAACTCTTATGTTTCTTCACACATTGATCTTAAACTTCATGCCTTGATTGATCAGCATTGACAGCTAAGCCGGAAGTATAAAACACTGGCTCTGACATGCAAAAGAGACTTATTGTCAGCCACAGCAAAAATTTTTTGGTGAGTTTTGTATGCTCCACATGCTTAATTTTGTCATCAATATCCTTATTGCCCTCAAAATAATGCCCACCTTGCCATTCTTTGCCACCTTCGTTATTCGCGAAATTTTTAACGAAACTGATTAGTCTGGCTTTTTAAGTATTTCCACCGCTTCTGAGGCAGCTGATTTTCACGTTCTTGTTTTGTTTTTTATTTTTTTTGTAGTGTCGTTGAGTGGAGATGAATCTTCCGTCGCACATTGGTTGAGGTTCATAGAACCAGTGGCTAAAAATAGAAGAAGTTGTCGAAGGACAATGAAACTTGGCACACATGCAGTTTTTCTTTGAATCAAGAAAAAAATTTAAAAATTAAAATTATCCGCTCACTTTTACGCCCACCTCCCATACAAAGTGAAAATGAAATTTTGACCTACGGCATTGTTTTTTGGCACATAGAATTTTTAAACACTCAGCATTATTTTTGTGAAATTTAAAAAATATCCACCTACTTTTACGCCCACTTCCCAAACAACTTGTATTGAAAAAGTGGCTAATTCCCTTGATTTTAAATGTTCCAACACAGTTTTCACAAAAAATAAATATTATAATTGTAGAATGGGCTCCTGAAAATATAAACCTGATCCGCCCACCTCCCATAGAAAATACAAATATAAAAACATGAATAAGTAATTTAAGCATAGTCTTATAATAATTTTTAACATCATTATCGTACTCTTTTTTTCGAAAGGAGCAGTTTGGAGCAGCTGAATTTTTTTTTAACTTTTAGCTGAGACTTCAAGCTGTAATTTGACATCTTTCGTTAAACAGCGCTCCACAGCGCTAAAAAGATGCAGTTCACGGAAGTTGATGAACATTGAAATTTTGATGTTGTTTATATTTTGTTCTACGAAATTTTTTATATGGCACTTTCTCCAACTTTTTTAATGCAAATGTCATCTATGACAATTGTCATTTACGAAAATATACAACAAAGTTAAATGATAAGTTTACTGTGACTGTACCAAAAGATTGAATATACAGTAAATTTGCATGCCATTTTAAGCAAGCGCACATATATGAACTTCGAGCATGTCTGTCCAAGCAAATAATAAATATATCAGCCTAATATTACGGAATCATAATATTCAGATATCTGACAACAAAATATTAAAACATTATCCAAATCGGCGAACATGAAAAAAATTAACTTCGGCCACTCTTCAACCAATGTGCGTCGCACGGAAATTTTGACCAAGCTGCGTTGAAATTGAACGTCATTTGAGCAGCGACACTTGGTTTTGGCAACTGCTGATGAGAGTTAACAAATTTATAAACAAATTTTTATAGTTTTTCGACGTTTGTCCAAAACATGGACAAAAGTGCAGATAACGATAAAAATTCGCATCTTAATATAGCGCTCCGCCACACAGACAACATTCTTCACTTGTTGCTCTTGATTTAACTTTCTCTCCTACTTATCAATCTCCCCATTTGCGAACCAAGGCAGATTTGACTAAATAGGTTTGATTCCTGAAATTCTTGGTTCAAAGCTTTTTTAAAAAAAGTTGAAGAATCATATAAAATAAAACAATAACAATAATTTTATTTCTTATATCTTTTAATTAAATATGACTCGACATAATTTCCAATTCAAGTACACATCTCTACTACTAAAGAGAGTGAGGCTATAGAGCTCAACTGAAAGCATATTAGTTTATATATATATATTTAAGACTGAATTTTGCCCTTGAGAACTTTATTTTATTTAACTTATATTAAATAAGAAACTATTTAACTAACTATCTGCACGAACTTAACTATTTACTGGAACTTTATTTTGATTTATGTTATATCGTGCATTTGCTTGCACTTATATACATGTATATAATACCAATACATGAATTAAACATATAACTTTCTGACAGAACATCGATGAAACTTCACCAAGTAAAATCACAAAATTGATGTCTTTTCCCGACTTGACTCTAACTCAAATCAGATTATTCTAAGCAAAATTGCATCAATTTCTTGTCTTATCCTTTGACATTTTCTATTAAAACTCTATTAAAACAAAGAACTTTTATTTTACTTTTTATAAAGTAGTGTTGAGTTGTCTCGTTTAAGACGTGTTAATAACATTATTCAGCTCGAACACTGTTGCCTTATTTCAACGGCATTTTTTAATGTCCTTTCTTTTTGTCCTTGCAAATTTCTTTTACTCAACAGCAAATCAATAAGCAAAGCAATGCAATAAAAGAGGAATTTACACTTAAATAGCTTCTAACTAAATTATATTTCTACTTTAATATTGAAGATATTTTTTAACTATATCTGAAACAGTGTATTTCTCATATCATTGAAAAAAGCACAGTTCCTATTAAAAAATATTTATCCAGGCTTTTCCCTCATATTGTATATAGCATGACTCTTCAACTAAACTATCTTATAACATTTTATAACAAAGTAAAATTATTATCTGCATAAATTTAGGCCAATTGTATTATAATATTACTTCAGTAATATGCATGAAATCTAACAAAAATTTGTTGAACAAACATGTCGGCAACTTTTTCTTTCTTAATTGAATTTTATTCGCAAAGTTTTCTTTTTCTGCTTGTATTTTCTTTCTTTTACATTAAGAACGTGACATCACAGCGATAACGAGAAGAGAAAAAGCACAAGGTGTTAAAAATTCCATGGAATTTAAAATGCAAATTACCCGCGTAGAGTAAATACAACAATAACAACAACAACAACAACAACAACAACAACAACAACAATACGTTGAACATAAACCTTTTATACATTTTACCGACATCTTGTTTTCACAGTTATTCTTTGGTGATTGTTTGGCATGATGTGACAAGTGAAGCTTCTGCCACTCACTCACTCACACAACGATAAGACCGTAGAAAATAAGCGAAACGTATCATTGCGAAAAAGGTTGAATGATAAAGCAGTGAATTGTTGAAAAAGCGTTATTTGAATATTTAAAATAAATTAAGTTGTGCTTGACGCAAAAGCTCCGTTATAATAATCGTAAACAAAACAACAGAAAAAACCAAAAAAAAAAAACAAAACAAAAACGTTTTATGCCAAACAAAATATTATTTTATTTTCGTATTAGGCATAATATTATTATATTGAGGTAGATAATGGTGAAAAGAGAGATTTTGGTTTTGAACCAACTTTTTGAGCAGTACGCATTGCCGTTAACACAAAACCAAAAAACCAATTTACTTGTTAGTATGATCTGGCTTATTCAGATGTATCTCAATGCCTGGATCTGCTTAAAATTAAAGCTCTTTATAATTCTTAGAACCAGCTCACATGTCGGGAAATTCGCACGTTGAAATTTGAGACAGCTGTTTAGTTATTTATTTTAAGCAACTAATTTTCAAGCAGTTAAAATAAAAATTTCTCTCACTCTCGAGTTGATTTCTTGATTATGTTTAACAAAGTTTCAATATTTTATTGATTAACCCACACATTTTCGGGTTTTATTGATTTTTCCACAAATTAAAATATGCGTTCTTTCTATACAAATCTATCTCGAATACGAAAATCAACGTAAATTCTGTATGTAATACATAAATAGTTGAACGCAACAATGTCGGCTGGCTAAATGGCTGAATAACATTTAACCAAGATAACTATTTTCCTAACTTACTTAGTATTGAAAGCAAATAAAAAAAAAATCCATAGCTAAAGCCATTTTCAATTCCAAATAATGGTATATGTTTTGAAAACATATCTAAAGTAAACGCTAATTAAGTGTTTAAGCTTTTCCAATTTTATTTTAATCACTCACTTAAATGTTGATTCCACACTTGTCTGTGCGTTTGAAGCTTATGGTCCAACCAACTCACACAAGAATGTAGATGATGTAATGTTTTATATCTTGCTCATTCCATTTATTTTTTTTTTATAACTCCAATCTTTAATGGGCTACACTTACTTTGCAGAGTATCTCAAGACTTAAATAGTTAAAGGCACTTAAAGAAATCTGTACTCAGAATATAAACATCATCCTCAATTTTCTTAATTTGTATAGCTAAGAGATGGTAAATGATACACCAACGTCATGGGGCATTCAGAGCTTCTGAGAGAATTTAAAATGAATTGCTAGCAATTAAAGTAAAGCTTGCAATTAAGAAGCAAAATAATTTCTGCAGAAATGATGAACTAAAAGAGGCAGACTTAAAATGTAGCTTTACTTATATACATAGCTAGAAGAACATTTGTTTTTGCATGATTTTATCAAGCTACGAGCAGTTCAAACTTTTTAACATGAAGAATAAGTTTTTGAGACAAACTTAACGAAAAACTTAACAAACGTTTTCATTTCCGGCATTTGTGCATGTGTCGCATTTGATGATACTTTTTCTGTTTTTTTTTTTTTTTGTTTTGCCTATGCAATGATTGCATTGCTTAGTTAACACCACAGACATGTCTTCGAATTTGTAGATTGCCATATGCAAAACATAAATGTATGTGTGTGCTCATACATGCATCTTGATCACATACCAATTAAAGTGGCAAAAGACATCAACATTTTCAGGCATTCAGTGTCATTTCTAACAGTAAAATTTTTTTGTTTCATTTTTCGTTTATTTGCATTTTAGTAACTGGTGAAAAAATGCATCACGTATGCATTGCCGTGCGCATATTTTTAAAAGAATATCCTTTTTTAGGCTCGTTTGTGCTGACACCACAAACTCCTTGCACATGTTTTTCTTTGCTCCAGCGCAAGAGTAAACTAATTTCAACAAAGAAAGTTCACGTTTTTTTAAAATTCACATTTTTCAATATGCGTTTTGAACGTTAAAATACAGATTTTCTACAGAAGTTTAGTTTGTAAAGCAAGCACTTTAGCTGAACTTCTAATTGGAAGAATTCAATTCAGTTCCCGTTTAGCATTTCATACAAATCAAATAGGCACTTGAGTTTTGCTCTTATTTATTATAGGTACAAAAAATAACTTCTTTGATTTTCAAGAATATCGAAAAAAGTAAAATGAAGAATTTGAAAACGTTTATGTAACAATAAAAAGCATTTTTTATTGTGAACAAACAATGTGTCGCGGATATATAGACATTTGTGACGTGATAAGAAAACGACTACCGTGAGTACCGTTGAATTTCTTGTAAATCTATAGGTACAAAATTTCTCAACAGGGCACCTATATGTGCGTTTTTCTAATTTTGTTCATTGCCCGCCCATTTTCCGTTATATTGAGACTAAAAAATAAGATCTGCAAAAAAAATGGATGTTGATACTGGAAAAAGCCCAGTCCCCCCGGGCTATAAGCCCCCCCCCAAACCAAGCTTAAAATGCTCAATTTATCTATAGATCTTAAATAAACACTTTTAGGCCCGTTAACTGATCTCAATTTTAAGCAAAGTTTAGCTTAAACAAAGTTTAAAATTCCTTAACCTCAGTTTAAATTTTAACGCCGATACCTCATCTCAAAAAATCTAAGTTGAACTTGGTGAGGCAAGTTTAAATTTAAACACAGAAATTCTAGGTTTAAAAAATTTAAACTTTGATTTTGTCAAAAATTCTCTGAGAACATTGGAAATATTCTCAATCGTAAACAAACCCAGCAGTTATTTTGGAGACAATTGGAAAAACCAAATAGTTTATTTCTAGTGAAATTGGAGTTAGTTGCGAACTAGTACAAAAGACGCTCAGCATAGTACAGTTTGAATTTCTTTTTATATTGATAGTTTTTCTTGTCAGTAGACAACAAAAAATGAGAAAACAGATACGCTCAAAACGTGTTGTGGCTCGTTTTTTTTTATTAGATTCGGAATTTCTTTTAATTTTTGCGAACATTTTCGATGAAAATGGTAAAGTGGTAAATGGTAAAAATACAGGTCGGACAATATACAAAAATTTAATTAGTTATATTGTACGTACCCATGTTCCCAATAATAGGGCTTACAAATGACCACTTTTGGACTGTCTCAAAACGGACCAGATTACAACTATTCATAATGGAACTAGTTCAGATATAGGGAAAAACGAATGTTTATGGGGACAATTGTCGTTTCCTATGACATCAATCCGTAAAAAGCGTCAGTTCGTTCAATGCAAAAGGGTATTGAAGTGGGACCAGTACTAGCCCTTTTTGGAACTAGTACAGAACTATTCTAAATCTGGTCCATTTTTCTGCAGGGAAAAATTTAAAATAAAAAAATCATACTTACAAAAAATAAAACAATAAACAAAAAAAAAACATATTTTAAGTTTTGAAAAAAAAATATTCCAATGAAACTGACAATTTGCATTATTTTATCAAAAAATGTTGAAATATTTTGATGTCCTACGTCAAAATTGTAGAATTTTTCAAATATTTTTTTTAATCTCAGTTTAAATGTTTAAACAGAGTTTAAGTAAACGCCGATAAAAATGAGATAAGTTACGAAAATAATTTTAACTGAGTTTAAAATTTAAACTCTGCTTACGAAATCTGAGATTAAGGAATTTAAACTTCGGAGGTCAGTTAATGGGCCTTAGGCTCTCAAATTATGTAAAAATTTTTATGCAAAATAAACAAATAAATATTTTTTATAACCAACCTTGATCTTGAAATTACCTTTCATGGTGATTTTAGAAGTCAAAGTAAAAATGTGTTGGCATTTTGATTTTTTTTCTAACGATACTCGTAAATTATAAGAGGGAGATTTTTGAACAATATATAACATGTCGAGGAGAATTAAATGAATTTTTATTCAAAGTATGTTTCTTTTTCAACGATATTATTATTTGAGGACATGTTCAAGTACCTTTTCTAGCCTGTTTTGTGGGCTTAAATCCCGGGGGTCTCGGTTTTTTCCACTTCCCACATTCATATTTTTTTCAGAACTTCTTTTTATACCCTAAACCTGAAAGGTCAGTCTGTCCGTCCGTCTGTCCGTCTGTGTGTTGTCCGTATACACAGGATAAGAAGAAGGAGTTGAGAAAATTGGATGAAACTTGGTACACATGGTCACATGGACCCAAGGATTTGCACTATTTAATATTTTTGGAATCCGCCCACGGACACGCCTACCGCCCATACAACCCAAAAATTGAAAACTGCATAACTCAGCTCATAATTAGCCTACAACAATAAAATTTGGTATGTATGTGTTTTATATCAACACAAAGATGTCTTTGAAAAATGGACGTCATCCGCTTACGGACACGCCCACCTCCCATACAATCCAAAAATTTAAAACGCAATAAATAAGCCTCTGTTTAACCAACAGAGCTAAAATTTTGCACATATCTTTTATGTAATAAAACAAAGATGCTTTTGAAAAGTGGACATCATCCCCCCACGGACACGCCCACCTCCCATACAACCCAAAAATTGAAAACGCAATAAATAAGCCTCTGTTTAACCTACAGAGCTAAAATTTAGCACGTATGTTTTTTATGACAAGACAAAGATGTTTTTGAAAAATGGACGTAATCTGCCTACGGACACGCCTACAAATAATCCTCAATAAATAAGGTTATGTTTGTCATAGAGATGGTATGCTTGTATTTTATACCAAAACTAAGGTGTGTTCAAAAATTGGAAGTAATCCGTCCATGAACACGCCCATCTCCCATAGCGAAAGCACAATAAAGACATTAACTGTGAGCTACAGGAATAAAACTTGGTATGTGTAAATTTTTCATCAACATTTAAATGCATATTAAATATAGGCCTCATCCGCCCTTGGAGACGCCCATTTACAATAAAAAATTTTTGTTTTTGAAAAGTTTAGGGTTTAGGGTATTTCATAGTCGGCCTAGACCGACTTTAGACTTTCTTTACTTGTTTAGCCTCAATCTAACTGAAAATGGGCGAGGAGCGAACAAAATCAAATATAGGCACATTCCATACCTTTCGTGGGTGCCTACAGTATGTGACGAAGGCTGAATTCAGCAACTTGACTAGCCAGATACTTCACCTGAAACCGAATTGTCTGTTCCGTGAACGTATATTCATAATCTCTCTTATAATTTGCTGCTTTTAATTGTCATGAGTGAAAAAACGCCGCAAACAAAAGCATTTATGATCTCTTACAAACAAAAGCAATGTTCGTAAATATCACGATCAAAAACAAATCGCTGCGATAGTCGTATTGCTCACTCATTATAGTTTGTTGGTTGTAAACGGTTATTTTAAAACTCAATTAATAACTCATATTTTGAAGATTGAATCTTAAATAGATAGAATTCTCTCCGTAATAAATAAGTGTTTGAGTGTTAAAGTGACAAACAATTTTGTCCAATTAAAAATGCAATGCAGATAATATAAAATTATAAACAAGTGTTTACTTTAAAAATTAAAAAAAAAATATTTTGAGAGTAACAATTAGTTTCTTTACGACAGGCAACAAGTTTTTCTTAGCAATATTGAATACGCTCCCATTTTTCTCATAATTTATTCTACCTGTGCTAACCCATGAACCATGAAAACTACGCTCAAGAACAATTTATAATTCAATCTTCTCATGATAAATTATTTTTCGATTGTATTTCATCATGATGAATACTTAAGAGAAAACCATGATGCAAAAAGAAGGTGATAAGAGTTATACAATTCTCTCTCAAAATGTTAAATTTATGTTTCCCCATTCCTGTCAATGTCAGCTGATGGCGAATTTCAATCTTGCGCTCGACCTAACCTGAATGCCATGACCAGTTCTTTTATGGTGGCTAACAGAAGTTGCGGAGAAAACTGCCAACAAGTGGGACACAATACAACTACACAGAGGAATTGAACAGTACAACTTTGTTTACCACGCAACGAACAAGCAAAAAAAATAATATTCTGTGACACCTTTCAACTGTTCCGCTCTTTCGCTCGCAATTTTTTGACAGGAAGAAAGAAATTTATGGTGTAGACAAAAGCTCTTTATCACCTTCTTTTTGCATCATAGAGAAAACTTACATGAAGGGATTTTATGAATACACATTTCTCATGAGCGCACTTTTTTCCCTCTCCCCTTTCCTCTCCCCTTACCCCTTTCACCTGAATGACTTGATTTCAAGACAATCTCAAAACGAAATGACAAGAGGAAAATTATAAACGCAAGTAACTTACATGCTAAAGAACTTTTTACATAGTGTAGAACTTATTATTATTATAATATTATTAATATGTTAACTAATAATAAAGGGGGAACAATTTTAGTTAAATTCATGTTTTACTTTAACGTAGTCACAAAATTTCTTTGATTATTCAATAATTTTTTTCACCTATAAGGTTGATATCAAAACGGTAAGCTATTGTGAGAGCAAAGAATAATTTTATTTAGTCTCTCATGAGATAACACAATGACACTGGGTTCTGGAACTTTTATAGATCGTATTTCTATCATTATGAAATACAAACACAAAATGAGTTCTCATGACAAAACTGACTGCGCAAAACTTAAAAATGTATATTTGGTACTATAGCACACGTGATCGAATTAGACTTAACGTTATTCGATACTTTTTTCAACATTAAAGCCTAGTTTTCTGTTCGTTTGAATGAAATTTCGCTGGCAACATTAATTTTTTTAAGGCGTGAAAATTCTGACAAATATTTTGTTGCTTAGAAATTGCAAAATTTGAGAATGAATTTCTTGACTTTTCAAAATAGAAAAAAAAAATATGTACATACATAAAGACAAAAAATTTACGACAACTGCCATTTAGTTCAATTAAATTGCTGTGGAAAAATTCTGCAAGAGAAATATTTCGAGTATATTTCACAGCTGAATAGAGTACTACTTGGACATAGAACATGCTATCGTTTTTAGTATGAAAATTCATGTGATAAAAAATTTCATATGGAACTGAACAGAGTACTAGGCTTAACGAATAAACAAAAGTGTTCGTTGCCTCAAAACGTATCTCGATGTATTATTTTCAATCGTTAATCTCAATTAGTTTGAACGTAAGCCAGGGATCAAACCATAACTTATCGCTACTCATGGCCTCATTTAAGCTAAGGTAGGATCTAAATTGCACTTAAATATGTTTATATAGACAAATATATAGAGAATCTTAACTAAAGTTTTTCAAGGCATTGATTTTAATAAGAGTTCAAAAATAATCATATAAATCGGAAGTATGTAAAATGTTCTTGTTTTATTAATTTTGATTAATTCAACATAAATTAAAACTTTCAACTATTGCAAAATTTAATAGAAATTTAAAATATTAAATTTAAGTATATAAAATATTAAATATATTATTAAAATAAATTTAAAATTAAATGCTGGTAAAAGAAACTACCAGCATTGTATCATATATTGTTTTTTATGACGGTTTTTATGACCGCCAGTGTACAACAAGCTATTTTACACAATATTAACTGTTTTGAATTCATTTGAAAAACATTGTTTGCTTCATATATTGATCGCATGACATGATATTTAATCACAGCAACATAACAGTAACATGACGAAATGCAAACATAATTTGGCCTGCTGTTAATGTTTATTTTTTTCTCATGTTTTCATTGCAGATTTAACTATAAGCGATGCAGAATTTTTGCAACAAATCAGCACAACAACTTCAGCGGCATTTGATTCACACTCAATTGCACCAAATTTAGCTTTACCCACAACAATACCACAACCAATGAACAACTCATCCATAAAAGTAAACCATCTCAATGTTACAACAGCATCATCATCGTCATCATCATCATCAACAACAATTGTTACAATCAGTAAAATATCCGAGAATTATAGCACTTTATATACAACATATTTACCAATAATAACAACAATACCAGCAACAGAAGAACCGCCAACTACACCAGTATCATTTACAGTTACAACATTGGAATCCAATACAATTACTTCAACAACGGCAAATTCATCAGTTGTTGAAAATGCCATACCAGAGCCACCATCGTCGGATTCCTTGACAAAGGGTTTTTCAATACCAACATTTTTGCCCGATTTTCCCGCATTATCGTCAAATACTGCAGATGTAGTCTTGCCTGGAGTGCCACCCGCTGCATCATCGCCACTAACACCAGAAGAAATGCAACAACAGCAGGATCAATTATATTTGGCTGCGTACAATAAGCACCATGCGCCAAAAAAGAACCTAACCATACAGGAGTCCAACGTAACGGTTCAAGTTGGCAGCCATGCTTATATGCCCTGTCATGTGAGTATTTGTTTATTTTTTGTTTGATGTTTTGTTTGTATGCCGTTCGGTGAGTTGTCTAAAGTAGCGCCGACGGTTGGTGGATAGAATCTAAATTAACTACTCGCATAGCAAAGAACCTTCCATAGTTTATTAAATTTAAATATCTTTCAGACACCAAAAAGTAGCTGTCGAGTAATTTAATTTTGCTTCATTCTAAGACCTACATAAATTAAGAAACTTTTTGTACATACAAAGCTAGTCGTCTGTTCGTAACAACTCCACCGATGAAAAAAGGGTTAAACGGTTTTTTTTTTTTCATTTAACCCCTGTGTCAATACATGTTTCCCACCCTTGTAATCAGCCTGAAGGTACATTTTTACCTTCATACATTTTGCACTGTACACTGGTGCGAGATATGAAAGTTTTGTGTCTCTTTAGATGAAGTTTTTTGTTTGTTTGTTGTTTGTATTTGTGTATGTGTGTCTGCATATTTCTGTACATGTGTGAGGTAGCTAGTCGAATTTGAAATGCGGTTTAAAGTTTTTCATTAAAAATTAAATAATACATTTCATCTTGTTACTTAAGTTAGTAAAGTTTGAATTTATTATGTATTTATATGACTATCTGTTAGCGGCATGATAACTTATCACAATTTATTATGACATTGATGTCTTCTACATCTTATTTTAAGAAAAAAAAAAAAATAGTTCAAAGGAAGCAGCCACATGAATTCGGCACATCCTCTTTTGCAAGCCATGCTCTATCGGGTGGAATGAATTTAATTTCAATACTTGAAATTTTTGTTTTAACTGTAATCTTAGATGTTATAAGATGGTTTGTTATGGTTTACTAGTTGTTATGTTGTGCACTAAAATAAAAAAATAATAGCTCCACGATGATTTCTGAGAAATAATTAAATATCTGAGCTTAAATGAGTAATAAAATTAAACATGTCTGTTTGGCAGCTGTTGAATTTCTGAACTGGAAAACATCACATAAAAATGAAACAAGCAAATAAAGTCTTCTTAATTGTAAAAGATATATATTTATTCTGTGCAATTCTTTAATTATATGTAAATAAAAATTCAAAAGTGATATTTTGTATATGAATAGCAGCAATAAATTAATATTCGCTACCTGTCATTTCTAGTGAAATCTTATTTTTAATTCTCGTATTCTCGTGAAATTTTGTTTGTTGAGTTAAAATAAGATTTTTATAAATTCACCAAAAAAAAAAAAAATAAGCAGTTTTAATCAACATATATTTGCTTTCCTTTTGAATTTATTATTGGTTTTCTTTTTATTTTTTTGTTGGTATTGCCGTTGCATCTGTGTCTTCATCATATAATATCTTGGTTTATCATAAGAAATAAACAGATCTTGATTGGATTTTCTAAGCTTATATTGATAACTTTTTGTTTGTGGTTCTTATGGTTTTTTATGCACAAAGCTAGAAAAGAGTATTTAACTCAAATATATGCAACAGCCTTGGAGCAATTGATATAAGATATTAAGGAGCAGTGACGAGGAAAAAGCTCTTTATGGCTGAAAAATAAATCAAAGTACAAAAATCCCTCTTCTGACTAAATGTTATGTCAGAATATTAATAATTTTATGATATCATATCATGCTTTTGAGAATTTTATAGTAGAATTTAGAAAGTTTAAAATCAATTCAAGGGAAAAAGTGATGCTTATGAGAAAAACTGAATATGACAACAACTTTCAAAAGTAGCATTATTTTGACATTTCTGCAAAAAAAATGTATTTTTACAAAAAAAAAAATAAGTAACAATAAAAGAAAATTTCTGCCATATTTTAATATTTTTTATATGGTGTCATGTATATAAGTATATGTATATCATATAAATCGGTAATGAAACCGCATAAAGATTGTGCCTACAGCGCCACCTAGGAGGGATTTTCAAAAACAAAAAAATTCCAGAGCACCACACAAAGATATGGTGTGAATATAAGGCGGATAGCTGCAGTGGTTCAGCCGTGATTATCACAATTACATACGCATCAACGATAAGAATATACTTTGAATTTAGTAAAAATTTTCTTTAGGAATTTGTTACGGTAAATTTTTGAATGACAACGTTTACATGTAAGACCGTTTTTTAGTTGAATCGGGTGTGATGATTTCATATCTGGCGTTAGTTTTGCCTTAGCTGTGCACGTTTTTAAAAAAAAAAATTTTGAAAAAATTCCAATAGAAAAATTCACAAAATTGAGGGTGCGATTGGGTAAAGTGTGCCCCCAGCCCCTTTTTTTTTTTGTTTAATTACTTTTCATGCCCGAACCGAAAATCGCACAGGCAACATCAGATTTTTTGCATCCATACAAATCGAACTAGCCTAATATATATAATATATAATATATATATATACAGGGGCGCAACCAGAAATTTTTTTTGGGGGGGTTTTTCAAATGTCGAGCTCATGCATGAAAACAATTTTACGTTATTATGGCGGATGTGATGTAGCGGTAATGCGTTATATATTTGAACTAATGTTTCCTTTTTCAATCTTCTGGGAGAGCAAGCCACATATTTATTTTTTTCAAAATCTTCATATCACAGCAATTCATTGGTCATTGGTGGCAAAGCCAAAAATGCTCAGTAAAGTTTGCCATTTCACTATGAATAAACTAACAGCTCCTGCAAATCATTAATTTTATTATTAAGTCGCTCTATGAGAGGAATTCAATCATTACGGCAATTTAACGGTTGTCATAATCGACCCACCGAACAGGTCATTCAAGGTATCGTGACCAAATTTCGCACCAGCATCACTTTATTAGACGTTAATCCACCAACCCATAGGCGGAGACTGTCGGGTACCTGTAGAATATTGCTGCTGAATCGGTCAGTGTCAATGAAGATTACGATTTGCAATTCGTCGCTGTTCTCAACAATTGGGCTTGTGTTATTCGACCACATGGAACATTTTACGGAAGGATCTCGGTATGAAACCATACAAAAGTGCGTACAGCTGGTGCAAGAACTTAAAACGGGTGACTTACCAACACGTCGTTTGTTTGGTGAATGGGCCCTCAGAAAAATTGGATGATGATCCAGTTTATTATTCAAAAATTGTCTTCACTGACGAAGCTTCTTTTTGGATCAATTTTGGTGGATACGTCAACAAACTGAATTGCCAAATTTGGTCTGAAGGGCAGCTAGAGGCAGATTAAGATCTGCCAATGCACTGTTTTGTGCGGTTTGTGGGCCGGCGACATCATTGAATCGTTCTTTTTCACAAATAATGAAAATCGTACTGTTACAAAAAGCAAGGAACTGTACGATGATAACCAACTTTTTTTACCCCCAAATTGGAAAAGTTGGACTAAATTGATATGTGGTTCAATAAGAACATTTTCAAATAAATATTTTACTAACTATTTCAAATATTCCTTTATTTTGAAAAACTAATCGCTTCAAAAATCGCCCTTTATATCAACTGAAATATTTAAGTCAATATGGAATAATGCAATCTAGTCCGTTGTCAAAATTTGATCTCTCCCCGAAAAAAAATACATTTTTTAACTCATGCCATCACGTTCGTGCAACGGCCGAACTAGAAAAAAAATGATCGTTTTTATGCTGTTCAGCTTCTGTGTTGCAAGCTTCCGTTGTAATGCCGTTTTACGACTTGTTTCTTACATTTTGAGTTGAGTCCCTCACCACCTACGTAACCGAAGAAATTTCCTTCAAACTCGTTATTTTATGTCATAATTTTTTGAACGTATACTACTTACCCAAATGCTTTGTGGGAATCAAGTATCCAGTGAAGCCACATGATACAGGTCAAAAATAATTCCGATTGCCTTCCGTAGCTGGTGAAAAATATTTTATAATTCATAATTTTCCATTTTCAAAACCTGTTTCAATAAAATCCCTCTTTGGAAAAATGTCGTGAAGACATATCCTTAAAAAGATATTATTTCGATAGAATTCAGCATTTCAGCAGTCAGTATTTCTGCTTATTGGTATAACTTTAATCAAGCAGAAAAATCAAATCAACACATTTTTTTCTCTTAAGCCTTTATATCATAAAATCAGATAATATTTGGAAATTTAGAGAAATTTTTAATGAACCAGATTCGGGAATGTATGTTTCAAAATTATGAATTGTGAATTTTTTTCTTTTGTTTCGGAAGTCAATCGGAATCATTTTTTACTGAATCACAGGACTTCACTATTAACTTTATTCCTGCCGAGTTTGGGTTTGCGTTTAAAAAAAATTAAGACCGAAACAGTACGAAAAATGACAATTATAGAGGGGATTTCATTAATTATTTTGGTGGCTAGTGACTCAACCGATTGTTCTCAAATTCAGGCTTTATTATTTTGTATTACAAAACTTAAGTTTTTCCCAAATATTTCAGCCGCTTTAGTGGGTTCTATGCTAAAAGTTAAAAAGACAACTAAAATCGAAGTATTGTCAATAACCCCTAAGTGGACAGAATCAGAATTTAACAAAAATTTAACAAAACCCAGAAATTATAAATCAGCGAGAATTGAATTGAAATATACATTTGGGGATTTAATCATTTGATTTGATAAGACGTGTGATTACTTTTTTTGAAAATCACTTTGATAGAATCCTATTTTGCTTGGTACTACAATAATTTTTTGGGGAAAAGGGGGGTTTAAACCCCGAAAACCCCCCTTTGGTTACGCTAATGTATATATATATATATTTAATAATTTCTATAAAAAAAGCCGAAAGTTAAGTTAATGCTAATTATAAGCTAACATAACAAAACTACAACACATACTGAAACGATGCGACAAGAGCATGGCGGCGTCTGAGATTATATGAAATTTGAAAGGGATCGGCCAAGTAATACTATGAACACATACTTATATGATATCGATACCATGGTATTGAAACCATGAACGATTGCATACAATGTGGTATAAAAGTAGTGACACACATTTCGATATAGTTTTAATTGACAAAAGTGTCAAATAATTATTTAAAAACAAATCACAAATTTTTCAGCTGCTTCAATTTGCTTATCCAGGCGAAAGATAGATCATGCAATAAATAGCCATGGTGAAACCATGAAAATTTGTTGTGTTTTGTATACCATGAATAAGGATGCGTTTATAGTGAACGCGGTTCAGACAGGCAGGCAGGCAGTCAGGCAGTCAGGCTGAAATCTGTGTGAAAAAAACGAGATGCTAATAGCTATCTATCTCGCTTGTTCACATTGCCTGTCTGCCTGCCTGTCTGACTCGGCGTTCACTATAAACACAACCTAAGACTGGTATACCCCCAATAGGCAATTAAGCCAGCGCTCTTCAAACGAAGGCCTGCATTGACTGCTACTTTTGAAGACCAAACACATCCTTTCCTCGCTGCTCTTATGAGCCCTTCTTTAAGGCCTTCTTTTTCTGCACAAAAGGCAGCACAACAAACTTTTTTCCCTTCAAAGACTAACTTTTCATATACTTCAGGGCAACTTTTTCGTTTAAAGTCAAAATATATATCAGTTTAAAAATATGACATAATAATGGCCCTTCTTACTGCTGTATCAAAGTTTATAGATTGAAATTAATCTGACATTAAAAACATAGGAGAGAAGATAAACTAATAGAATTTGTAAAAAAAAAGAAAAAGATTAAAAAGAAAAAATATTTTTTCAATACTTTTTGTTGACCGCTTCTTTTAGCCATTCTTAAGAAGTGCTTCTATAAAGCCTCTTTTGAGTTATCGAAGCGGAAGGCCTGCGAAATTTTCCCACTTCATATAAAAAAGAAAGTGTAATTGTATATGAGTGCGGCAGTACTACAAAATCCACAGGAAGGCCTGCTAGCAGCGCTGTCATTGTCTACTGGGCCGTGACACACATGTGGTATACAATGCAGTATATTAACTTTGTAGTATCGAAACCATATGTGTGTCTCTAGTATAAGAGAACAACAAAATACAAACGATGTTTGTCGTAGGTATCGACTAACCAGTGGCGTAGATATGGGTTTAGTCCGAGGGTCCGCACCCCCTCCCCCCAGAGCCATGAGCATAATATGAAAGTTGTTGTTAATTGATTCTATTAAGTTAAAAGTTGTTTTTCGATTATCGAAAGAATTTTATTAAAAAAAAATATTTTAGATATGTTTAAAATGTAGAATAACTTTTTCAAAAAAAGTACTGATTTTTTATAAAATTTTTTAATAGCATCATCGTAACAAATATGACTTTTCAAAAGCTCTTCTTAGTTTAAGGACATTCTTCGGAGATTTTGGTGAAACTGGACAGAAAAACCAGTACTTTAAATATACGCGAAAACATTTCACCTGCAAATATTTTTCATGTACTGAGCTGAAATAAAATTAAAAATAAACTGAGAAGAAAAACATACGTTAATATTAAACAAAATGATTTAAAACAAAAATTTAATGCATTTGAGTTACTGCAAAACAAAATTTCAAACAATTGTGTTTCATATTCAACTATTAACTCCTTTATTTTATAATTTTCTGTTATTATTTCTTTACTTAACAAAAAACAAAACCGCTATTTGATATTGAATAACAAAATTATGTATAGACCAGATCTAGTTTATGTTTGCAGATCTTATTTTTAGCACCCATTCTCTAGGAAAGTTCACGGGGAATGAAAAAAATTGTCACTTTTGAAAATTCCATACACTTGATGGGTACTCTAAGAAGTATGTATTTCTTAACTAAGCGTATGACAGTTCATTACTTTTTTGCGAACCCCTCACAGAACCAAAAGCTATCTACGCCACTGCGACTAACGTTAGTGCTCTAGGATTAAAGAAATTCTAAAAAACAACAGGCTCTGATATGCTTTTCCTCTTACTTCTGATTAATAAACTAATGGCTAAAATTTAATACTCTTTCATTAAGTACAGACGATAATGATAGCGAAATTATTTTTTTTATTTTTCTTAATATTTTAAACAGTGTCGGGCAAAAATGAAATTGCTATTCACACGTGATTGAGCTAGCATTTGCTGCCGACGTCAATATTTCCACACGTACACAATAAAAACTTCGGGTGGCGTACGAACTGTAGCCGAGTAATGGCTTTGGCTCGTGCTTATGAGAAGCTGTGAGCCTAATTTTGCTATTCAACTGATGTCAGTTGACGTTAAGCATTTAAGAAAGCAAGAACTCGCTTCTGCTCACTTCGCAACTATTAAAAAAAATACGCAATGAAAAATGTTTAATGAGAAATGTATGCTAGAGCCAGTGCTGTCGCTCTCTCTTGGACACACACACAAGCTTGCATGTTTATGTGTTGGTTTGCCCGACACTGTTCTAAAACGATATATCTATTGTCCAAGACCTTGTTCTAGGTAGCTTGATCAAAGTGTGATATATTATGAAACAATTTTGAAGCACGATTTAAAGCAGAAATCTTCATATGGACCCTAGAGCGGCTGAACATACCACAGTCTTTGAAAGAAAAACTTGGCCCAGCGTTATAGAAAGTTTTTCAGATATGCCCCCATATGTGCCCACGCTATTCTTATTAATCCCTATCAGGCAGGAGAGGAAGCAAATATCTTTGAAGATAGACGAAAACAGAAATAGTCCCGGCAAAACCTAATAGTTCGTACGGTTGTCCTAAAAAGTGAATTTAATCCACCAAGCTTTTGTGAAATGACGCGAATACCTCAGTTACATCTTGGAACTCATGACATCGTTTACAATGCTATGATTTGTATAGGAGTCAATTTCCTATCTCGGTCAATAGATAACATCTGCATCCTACCATTTGAACCTATTGAGACTTGAGTCCGAGTACCATACGTTCGGCCTAAGAATTGCTCTATCACGTCAGATTTCAGCAACCAACCAACACGTACAATGAACCACTGTTTTTAGCTATATTTAAAGTAATGTAACAATGCCAATTTTTTTATTATTCTTAAAAATGTAAACACAATATCCTTAAGCACAAGTCTTCTGCCCAAAGACCTTTTCTTTCACTGAGATGACACATTTTTTACTTTTATTCATTCTAAACAATTATAAGTTTTTCTTTTTATAATCATTCACCAGCGTTTGCTTGTGTTAGAAAAAAGAACGAAGCAAACGGTTCAACAGACATAAAAAAGAAACAAAAAGATGGGACTCTGAAAATCTGCTATCTTGCTTGTCGTCAGGTCGCCAGGTTAATGTAGGGTTAATGTAATGTTGAGACATTCTGCTATTAAAGCATGAAAATAAAATGGATTTCATGCAATACCTTTAATTAACATGACTGGCTCTTATCAACTAACATCTTGGCTTTTGATTAAATAACGTAAGATGCTTGAAACGCGCATAGAAGCATAATCCGATGAGAGCATCATAGAGAGTAGAGTAATTAACAAATTAATGTTGCAATTGGATTAAATTCTGTCATTGTTTATGTTCATGCGTAAGTACTGTTCACCGAAGTAAAGCTCTGCTAAAATCAGTTTTTCTTGAAGAATATAAATTTGCTTTGTTATCACTCGCACATCATATTGGCTTAAATATTTTACTAAATAAGCTATGCTAACGTACTTAATTCATGGTAATAAACAATCACACAAACTACGACAATAACCTGGCATATACATACATACACATTATCACGCACACACACAGACAGCAGCTAATGCAAACACAATCATGGCAATTTATAGTATGCCAAAGACGTTACCAAGGACGACACTGTGACGTCATGTGGAAACAGAAGCTGTATTTAATCATTACCATGTCGTTATTCTGGCTGCTAGGAATGAGTTGCATTTTCAGTTTTAGATAAGATTATTCCATACAAACGTTATTTTTATGCGTTTTGAACATATTGTTGAGTATGTATTGTACATCTACTCATGGAACGCACTGAGCATTAATGAGATTTCAATTCATCGACATCAACGCATTCATCATCAACAACAACATTGACTAAAGCAATGACATCGGATTAAGATGAAGCATTCTAGCATGACAGGATCTGTCTATGTGTTTGGATTGGCGGTTGAGTTGAAGCCAAGGAAATTCTATCGATTTGCATTAACAAAACGTTGTTGCTGCTTCTCTGCCTCTCTTGCGGCAGACTCTTCAGAGTATTGTGCTTAAGACTATGAAACGTTGAACGTAATTTTGAATAATTTATCTACTGATTCTGAAGAAGGAAAAATGTAAAAAAAATAGTACTAAGTTTAAATATAAGAAAAATTGAGAACAACTGTTAACTCTATATAACCGGTGTTTTTCAATTGTATAGAAAAAATTTAATTGGTGCAATAGCGGTAGTTTTTGAAAATGTATCAATTTAATTTAGTTAAGTGCTAAAAACTTTCAAAAAATTTACTCTTTAAAATTTTAGTAAACAATCCAACATTTAACATTTTAGATTCGTCGACTGATGAACAAACCCGTGTCATGGGTGCGAGTACGTGATGGTCACATTCTGACAGTCGACCAAACCACCTTCATAGCTGATCAGCGTTTTCAATCGATATTCAAGGGCGAAAACGAATACACTTGGTCGCTACAAATAAAATACATACAAGACACCGACGAGGGCTGGTACGAGTGCCAGGTATCAACAGAGCCCAAAATGAGTGCCAAAGTTTATCTCAGTGTTGTGGGTAGGTCGAAATTTATATTGTAAGCTGTGACAGTGATATTGTAAGTATTTGCTTTTGAAACTATTTCTAGTACCTGTGACAGAGCTCATAGGCGATCAAAACCGTTTTGTCAAGGCTGGCAGCAAGGTGGCGCTGCACTGTATCGTGCGTGGCACACTCGAACCACCCACCTACATTATCTGGTTTCGTGGCAAGACGCAGGTCATGGATGATAACAAAATGGGTTGGTACACACAGATAGATCGAAATATTTTTGGAAACAGCAGCGATCAGCAAAATACGGTAAGGGTCTGTACTTTAGTATTAAAACCGAAGCAAGTGATGGTCTATTTATTGAAAAAACAAATTACTTTTCTTGCCATATCCCCCAGATTGGATCACTGATTATACCCTTTGTACGAAAAAAAGACTCCGGTAACTATACCTGCCAACCATCGAATAGTGCCACGGTATCGGTGGACTTACATGTTCTAAGTGGTAAGTAGTTTTTTTATATCACCAACAAATAAAATCTTGATCGAACTGCTTTCTTGATTTCAATTCCTTGAAACGGTTTTTCTGATCAATACTTTTTTATGCATTTAAATCAAAAATTCAATTCATAATTCGAACTATTCTGACGACTCTATAAATAATTTATTTCATAACTTTCCAACAGTATGAAATTTTTGTCAGTGAAATGGTATTTGGCTAGTCTACGACCAACAAAGGTCACGAAGCAAGCAATTTTGCACTGCTCTGATAGCTTAACTTTGTTAATATGTATTAGTGCATTTCAAACTTTTTGCTCAAGTTTTTACCAGGGTTTTTTTTTTTTTTTCTAGTTTGCCCCAATGATATAAAGTTCTCTTAATTGTAATTCATACACGTTTTACTAACATTGCTGTTCATTTTTTTTTCTTTCTTTCTTCTATTTCTACTTTTTTAATATATGTTCTTTCAGGCGAATATTCTGCATCAGCGATTATGTCTGCGGCAGCAACTTATAATAAGCACAACAGTTGCTATATTTTTCTTATACTGTTGCTCGCAGCTCTACATAGAACGTGACTAAATTGCTGAAACACTTAATATTAATTTTAATTAAAACATTAGCTAAGTTGTTAACTAACTTAGGTTAAGAGTGTAAATATATATAAATAAATATCCTAGAGTAAGAAATAAAAACAAAATCCAACCGATGATAAGAATTAACAAACGGCAGACATTAAAAGAAACGTGAGTTTAAAAGGTCACAATTAAAATAGCGGTTGAACATTTTAATGATGCTCCGGTTTTACATGAATTTTATTTCCTTGAGATAAAATTTTGAACTAAATATTAATAAGCTAAGCAAATGTTAGGATAACATCAACTTAAAATAAATTTTAAATTAAGTTTAAGAAAATAACTCAAAGTTGTGAAAACATCAATAAATAGCTCTAAAAATAACAATTTAATATTGCCAGCAAAAAATTAACGGATAAACTTCAACTACGAACGTTTAAATATTCAGCATATGACAAAAAAAAAAAAAAATCAATAACTGGAGAAGCTACATTTTTTATCCAACAGTTTCTTTGTATGGGCATATATCAGAAAATAACATTAAATGATATAAAACACATGTTTACTCAGTACACTTATATGTGTATCCAGCTAATCTGTACAACTTTCAAAAGCAATTTTGGCAATAAAAATGAAAAAAAACAAAATTGCCGAATAGACAGCTAAACGTTATGTGAAAAGTTTTTTTGAACATACAAACACCACCCTATAAATCAATAATATTTTCAACTTAATCTTAATGTGTGTTAGATACTAAGATAATTTTGAGTGCTTTGGAATAAGAACTCATTGTAAATAAAACAGAAATTAATCTTATAACAAAACAAATATTCACAAGTTGAAAAACTTATGGCAGACTTAAGCAAAGATAAAAATAAATAAAAAATAAAGAAAACAATTTGAAAATAAAACAATGAGTTGCATTTTTTAATTTTATAAGGGTGTGGGAATTTGTAGAATTCCGTATCGGACAAAATTCTATTGTTAAATATTACGATTAGTAACGAAATACTACGAAGTTAATGAAAATAAACGAATTGCAAATTTATATTAAACTGAATTCAAGCGAGCTTTTGGAAACAAGACCCGAGAAAAATTTCATAAATTTTACTAAATATAGTATTATAACTGTCCTGTGTCTTAACTATAGTGCACACAAAACATTCTTAACAAGTACCTTGAAAGTTATCTGAAATAGTATCGACGTTAGTCTGTTTTATGTTTATTTATAAAGTTTTATAAAACGGGCGACTTTATTCGGATACAATACATCAACGAGTGTCCGATTCGGTCCTCGTTCGTACACGTGCCTGCCAAAGTGTTCCAAAACTTGAACTTCTTTCGCTGAAGAGGTCAGATATTCACAGAAGAGGGTTTCTAATATATATCGTCTACTATATTGACATAAAATATGAAATTGTTTCTCGGTACTATTAATATACAAAACTAAGTTTGAGATATAGACCCATACCAGCGAAAAGATGTAATCATAAAAACTAATATTTTACAGAGGAAGATTTATTTTAAATATTTTCGACTTAAGATATATTTTCTACATAGTCCCCATTAATAAATTATTACATAATCAAAGAAACATATATTTTATAATTATGGATTGTTGATATCAAAATAAAATATCAATTTTGACAAAAAAATAAAAATCATATGAATGTAGAGGAAGTTTATTTTTTCACATTGAATTATACCTGAGTTTAATTCAATATTTTCAACCCTTGTAAGGTCTGGAAGACATATATTTACGACCATTTTAAGGTTCGGAAACCATATTTTGATGTTGGAATGCAGGTAGACAGAGTCCAAGAGAGAGTGCGGTATATATTTGAGGAATCGGGTAGAAGTTGAAGTTGGAATGCTATAAGCTGACTCTTCAACTTTGCTTAAAAGTTAATATACTGGGTACACAGGTGAGTAGAGAGGTAATCATGTAATTTGCTGTAGTTTTTAATTTGAGTCATTTGTACTCTGTTTGTTTGCTTGAACATAAATTTTTTGTTGCTTGAAAATTTTGACAAAAAGTTTGTAGCGTCGAAATTTTAAAATTTCAGAAAGTCTCGCTTTACTTCTCAAAAAAATAAAAATAAAATTTACGACAACTGTCACTTTTCACTTCAAAATAAATAGGCAGTTTAATTTAATTGTCGTCAAAAACTGTTACAAGAGAAATGTTGCGTGCATATTTCGTTTTGGAACAGAGTACTACTTGGAAGAACATGTGAAAATGTGCACGCATATTTCACATCTATCGCTTTTGAATGGAGATTCGAGTGAAATTTCAGATTCATGTGAAGAATTAAGTGACTTTATTAAACTAAATGAAATACGCATGTAAGTATTTGCTTTGACTTATACAGTTTTTAATAATCAGTGATGAATTTTTTTTTTATGTAGGTAAGAAAAACCTTTTAATATGTATACCCCCACGCGTACTGCGTACATATATACATATATATATATATTCTTGCTCAGCGTCACCACCTGAGTTGATTTAGCCATGACAGTCTGTCTATCGGTCTGTCCGTCTGTCTGACTGTCGACACGATTACAGCCGTAATTTTCAAGTTATCGTAATGAAATTCGAAATTTGAGCTTATTTTTAAAAAACAAAGATCAAGTTCGAGAATGGGCCAAATCGTATGAAAACCACGCCTACCTCCCATACAACCCAATAATGAAATCTCTATAAAGAGACTAATATTTAAGTTACAAAACTGAAAGTTGGTATTTGTGTGTTTTATGACAAAACTGAGATGTGTTAGAAAAATGGATGTCATCACCCACGAACACGCCCACCTTCCATACAACCTCAATATTGAAAACTCTATAAATAGGCTACAGACAAAAAATTTGATACGTTTGCATTTTATATTAAAACTAAATCGTGGAATAAAAGAGGTTGTGATCCGCCTTAGATCACACCCTCTTCCCATACAACCCACTAAAGCGAACACTTTATTAGTAGGCTAATATTTACAGCGTTATAACTTTATTTTTTAATCCTTACGAATCGGTGGGGGTATCTTAACTTCGACCAAGTCGAAGATATACCTTACTAGTTTTTTTTTTATTCAAGTATTTTTTTCATGAAATTTTCTACTTATTATTTTATTGCGCTTTTATGATTTTTGGTAACATGTTCTTCAACAGTTAACGAGATAAAGAATTTTTTGATATTGATACAATTTTATTTTTTAATTCTCTGGATTTAAGATGGCAGGGAATAAAATAACTAAGAACAAAACTTCCCTAAAGAAAAAAAACAACAAATTGGCCATTTCAGCCCTTGAAAGGACTTTGACCGAGATCTAATTATCAATTGTGTTGTGTGTGTTATTAAATTTTTGCACACAATTGACCGAGAACTGGACCTACGTGTTTTATGCCGACTCCGAACGGCTAAAGTTCATGTTCTTAAGAAGCTTTACATGGCATTATTTACTCTATGAGGTTTACTATTGTCTGCAGAGAGGTGGTGACCGATGAGAACATTTTTTATTGAAAAAAACTTTGGCATGCTATGCAACACACTTAACCTGCATGCCACGGTCTGGGAAATATAACCTACGCTTATATCTCCAATTCTACACTATGTAGAACGGAACAAGATCAAGTGTATGGTGTGAAACGCTGTAGCTCAAAGAGTAATACAAACTCCCTACAGGCCAGTCACAGCAAAAATCTAAACATCATCAATTTTTGCAGATAGCCAACCGACCATCAAAGTTTTAAACAGTGCTTGTTATGCCCACAAGTCACTATGTGCTGGGTCCCCGAATACAGAACTGGTAAGAAGTGGAGTGATGATAGACTTTAACAGACCCAAAACAGACGTGTAAGTTCAAATAGAAGTCATCAAAAGATGCATCAACCTCAAAGCAAGCACAAACTGGACTTCTTGAAGTGACTTTATTATATCCGAAAGGCTCTGGCTAGAACTAAACGAGAACAGAACTAAGAATCTTCCGCTCTTGGCAAAACGAGAAATCCGGAAATTGGTGGGAGTCCTAATAGGCCACTGCCCGATTGAAAAATTTGACCAATAGGATTGTCAATGCAGTACCAGACATTTGTCGAAGCTGTTATTATCCGGAAGAATCGAAAACAATCACCCATCTTCTTAGTAATATCATAATCTATAGAATCATCGATTCCGATGTACCGTTAACAGTTCTTTAAAAGGTTTGGAGAAACTAGAGAGTACAGCATTGCTAGACAATACGGAGAGCTATCATGAATAAAAAGAAATAAGGTTTAAAGGGTACCACAACCATGATCTAAACAAATAAGGGATACGTAATGAATCAAAAGACCCCCCACACAAGCACCTCAACGGTACCCAACCTTTTTAACCTTACTTAACCTAACCTAAAACTTTTGACTTTTTATCCGTGTACCAAAAACTATTAAATTACACTGTGTGTAATTTTTTAAGTCACGGCAAAATAACCATATACGGACACCACTACGTGATAAAAGACTAAAAAAAAAAGACCCGTGTCTCCCAATTTTCCCCAAAGTCATGCACTTTTTGTTTTATGGGCCACGCCTAATGGCGTGTAAGTGGGTTATCCACCCACTTAAACGCCCACCTCCCATACAACCCCAAAATTTAAAACTCTATAAAGAGACTAATATTAAAGTAACAAAACTGAAACTCGGTATTTGTGTGTTTTATGTCAAAACTTAGGTGTGTTAGAAAAATGGGTGTTATCCACCCACTAACACTCCCACCTCCCATACAACCCCAAAATTGAAAACTCTATAAAGAGGCTAATATCAAAGTTACAAAACTGAAACTCGGTATTTGTGTGTTCTATGTCAAAACTTAACTTCTGTGAAGATAGCCCAAAATCTTCAGCCCAAATTTTTACTCAATTCGCCGCAAATCATTTCTGAGATATGAATTCGCCGCAACAACAAAATAAAGTGAAAAATAAAATTTTAATAAAACATTGATAAAAAATGAAATTTAATTGCATAATATGTCCATTTCACAACATTCGTCCTTCATACCGTAAAATTTCCAGGAAGTGAAATAAACAGGTTTTGAAAATGTGATGAATGGAAAGAGGTGTAAAAGTCAAAATTGAAAAGCGATTTGCTTAAAAATGGCCAGATTAGACGTTCAAAATGTCTGAAAAAAATATCCATTATCCTTTTGATCGTATAATTCGTCCTTCCCATGGTGAATTTGCACCAATGCATCAATTGTAATTTTGTAGATTTTTTTTGGAAAAAAAGTCAAAAGGGGTAGAAGATGAAAAGTTCTCATCCTGGATTTTTGCTCATAAATGTATTTTGACAAGGTCAATAGATTGGCACTATGCTCAAGTTCCGATCGATCGTCCTTCGTGGTGAAATTTGAGCCGAAAAGCAAAAAAAAGTGATTTTTGTATGAAAGTCAAACTTCAACACCCCCAAAAGTAGTCCCAAAACAAAAGTTCTCATCCTGGATTTTTGATATGTGATAGCTTATGGAAAAAGGATGATTTTGTCTCAACTTCCCAAAATTGCTATCGATCGTCCTTCATACCGTAAAACGGCCTGGAAGTGAAATAGTCAGATTTTGAAAAAATTCAAAACGTTAAAAGGGGTACAAGGTGAAAAGTTCTCATCCTGGATTTTTGCTCATAAATGTATTTTGACAAGGTAAATCGATTGGCACTATGCTCAAGTTCCGATCGATCGTCCTTCGTGGTGAAATTTGAGCCGAAAAGCAAAAAAAAGTGATTTTTGTATGAAAGTCAAACTTCAACACCACCAAAAGTAGTCCCAAAACAAAAGTTCTCATCCTGGATTTTTGATATGTGATAGCTTATGGAAAAAGGATGATTTTGTCTCCACTTCCCAAAATTGCTATCGATCGTCCTTCATACCGTAAAACGGCCTGGAAGTGAAATAGTCAGATTTTGAAAAAATTCAAAACGTCAAAAGGGGTACAAGGTGAAAAGTTCTCATCCTGGATTTTTGCTCATAAATGTATTTTGACAAGGTAAATCGATTGGCACTATGCTCAAGTTCCGATCGATCGTCCTTCGTGGTGAAATTTGAGCCGAAAAGCAAAAAAAAGTGATTTTTGTATGAAAGTCAAACTTCAACACCACCAAAAGTAGTCCCAAAACAAAAGTTCTCATCCTGGATTTTTGATATGTGATAGCTTATGGAAAAAGGATGATTTTGTCTCCACTTCCCAAAATTGCTATCCATAGTCCTTCATACCGTAAAACGGCCTGGAAGTGAAATAGTCAGATTTTGAAAAAATTCAAAACGTCAAAAGGGGTACAAGGTGAAAAGTTCTCATCCTGGATTTTTGCTCATAAATGTATTTTGACAAGGTAAATCGATTGGCACTATGCTCAAGTTCCGATCGATCGTCCTTCGTGGTGAAATTTGAGCCGAAAAGCAAAAAAAAAGTGATTTTTGTATGAAAGTCAAACTTCAACACCCCCAAAAGTAGTCCCAAAACAAAAGTTCTCATCCTGGATTTTTGATATGTGATAGCTTATGGAAAAAGGATGATTTTGTCTCAACTTCCCAAAATTGCTATCGATCGTCCTTCATACCGTAAAACGGCCTGGAAGTGAAATAGTCAGATTTTGAAAAAATTCAAAACGTCAAAAGGGGTACAAGGTGAAAAGTTCTCATCCTGGATTTTTGCTCATAAATGTATTTTGACAAGGTCAATCGATTGGCACTATGCTCAAGTTCCGATCGATCGTCCTTCGTGGTGAAATTTGAGCCGAAAAGCAAAAAAAAGTGATTTTTGTATGAAAGTCAAACTTCAACACCCCCAAAAGTAGTCCCAAAACAAAAGTTCTCATCCTGGATTTTTGATATGTGATAGCTTATGGAAAAAGGATGATTTTGTCTCCACTTCCCAAAATTGCTATCGATCGTCCTTCATACCGTAAAACGGCCTGGAAGTGAAATAGTCAGATTTTGAAAAAATTCAAAACGTCAAAAGGGGTACAAGGTGAAAAGTTCTCATCCTGGATTTTTGCTCATAAATGTATTTTGACAAGGTCAATCGATTGGCACTATGCTCAAGTTCCGATCGATCGTCCTTCGTGGTGAAATTTGAGCCGAAAAGCAAAAAAACGTGATTTTTGTATGAAAGTCAAACTTCAACTCCACCAAAAGTAGTCCCAAAACAAAAGTTCTCATCCTGGATTTTTGATATGTGATAGCTTATGGAAAAAGGATGATTTTGTCTCCACTTCCCAAAATTGCTATCGATCGTCCTTCATACCGTAAAACGGCCTGGAAGTGAAATAGTCAGATTTTGAAAAAATTCAAAACGTCAAAAGGGGTACAAGGTGAAAAGTTCTCATCCTGGATTTTTGCTCATAAATGTATTTTGACAAGGTAAATCGATTGGCATTATGCTCAAGTTCCGATCGATCGTCCTTCGTGGTGAAATTTGAGCCGAAAAGCAAAAAAAAGTGATTTTTGTATGTAAGTCAAACTTCAACACCACCAAAAGTAGTCCCAAAACAAAAGTTCTCATCCTGGATTTTTGATATGTGATAGCTTATGGAAAAAGGATGATTTTGTCTCCACTTCCCAAAATTGCTATCGATCGTCCTTCATACCGTAAAACGGCCTGGAAGTGAAATAGTCAGATTTTGAAAAAATTCAAAACGTCAAAAGGGGTACAAGGTGAAAAGTTCTCATCCTGGATTTTTGCTCATAAATGTATTTTGACAAGGTAAATCGATTGGCATTATGCTTAAGTTCCGATCGATCGTCCTTCGTGGTGAAATTTGAGCCGAAAAGCAAAAAAAAGTGATTTTTGTATGAAAGTCAAACTTCAACACCACCAAAAGTAGTCCCAAAACAAAAGTTCTCATCCTGGATTTTTGATATGTGATAGCTTATGGAAAAAGGATGATTTTGTCTCCACTTCCCAAAATTGCTATCGATCGTCCTTCATACCGTAAAACGGCCTGGAAGTGAAATAGTCAGATTTTGAAAAAATTCAAAACGTCAAAAGGGGTACAAGGTGAAAAGTTCTCATCCTGGATTTTTGCTCATAAATGTATTTTGACAAGGTCAATAGATTGGCACTATGCTCAAGTTCCGATCGATCGTCCTTCGTGGTGAAATTTGAGCCGAAAAGCAAAAAAAAGTGATTTTTGTATGAAAGTCAAACTTCAACACCCCCAAAAGTAGTCCCAAAACAAAAGTTCTCATCCTGGATTTTTGATATGTGATAGCTTATGGAAAAAGGATGATTTTGTCTCAACTTCCCAAAATTGCTATCGATCGTCCTTCATACCGTAAAACGGCCTGGAAGTGAAATAGTCAGATTTTGAAAAAATTCAAAACGTCAAAAGGGGTACAAGGTGAAAAGTTCTCATCCTGGATTTTTGCTCATAAATGTATTTTGACAAGGTCAATCGATTGGCACTATGCTCAAGTTCCGATCGATCGTCCTTCGTGGTGAAATTTGAGCCGAAAAGCAAAAAAAAGTGATTTTTGTATGAAAGTCAAACTTCAACACCCCCAAAAGTAGTCCCAAAACAAAAGTTCTCATCCTGGATTTTTGATATGTGATAGCTTATGGAAAAAGGATGATTTTGTCTCCACTTCCCAAAATTGCTATCGATCGTCCTTCATACCGTAAAACGGCCTGGAAGTGAAATAGTCAGATTTTGAAAAAATTCAAAACGTCAAAAGGGGTACAAGGTGAAAAGTTCTCATCCTGGATTTTTGCTCATAAATGTATTTTGACAAGGTCAATCGATTGGCACTATGCTCAAGTTCCGATCGATCGTCCTTCGTGGTGAAATTTGAGCCGAAAAGCAAAAAAACGTGATTTTTGTATGAAAGTCAAACTTCAACTCCACCAAAAGTAGTCCCAAAACAAAAGTTCTCATCCTGGATTTTTGATATGTGATAGCTTATGGAAAAAGGATGATTTTGTCTTCACTTCCCAAAATTGCTATCGATCGTCCTTCATACCGTAAAACGGCCTGGAAGTGAAATAGTCAGATTTTGAAAAAATTCAAAACGTCAAAAGGGGTACAAGGTGAAAAGTTCTCATCCTGGATTTTTGCTCATAAATGTATTTTGACAAGGTAAATCGATTGGCATTATGCTCAAGTTCCGATCGATCGTCCTTCGTGGTGAAATTTGAGCCGAAAAGCAAAAAAAAGTGATTTTTGTATGTAAGTCAAACTTCAACACCACCAAAAGTAGTCCCAAAACAAAAGTTCTCATCCTGGATTTTTGATATGTGATAGCTTATGGAAAAAAGATGATTTTGTCTCCACTTCCCAAAATTGCTATCGATCGTCCTTCATACCGTACAACGGCCTGGAAGTGAAATAGTCAGATTTTGAAAAAATTCAAAACGTCAAAAGGGGTAGAAGATGAAAAGTTCTCATCCTGGATTTTTGCTCATAAATGTATTTTGACAAGGTCAATAGATTGGCACTATGCTCAAGTTCCGATCGATCGTCCTTCGTGGTGAAATTTGAGCCGAAAAGCAAAAAAAAGTGATTTTTGTATGAAAGTCAAACTTCAACACCCCCAAAAGTAGTCCCAAAACAAAAGTTCTCATCCTGGATTTTTGATATGTGATAGCTTATGGAAAAAGGATGATTTTGTCTCCACTTCCCAAAATTGCTATCGATCGTCCTTCATACCGTAAAACGGCCTGGAAGTGAAATAGTCAGATTTTGAAAAAATTCAAAACGTCAAAAGGGGTACAAGGTGAAAAGTTCTCATCCTGGATTTTTGCTCATAAATGTATTTTGACAAGGTAAATCGATTGGCACTATGCTCAAGTTCCGATCGATCGTCCTTCGTGGTGAAATTTGAGCCGAAAAGCAAAAAAAAGTGATTTTTGTATGAAAGTCAAACTTCAACACCACCAAAAGTAGTCCCAAAACAAAAGTTCTCATCCTGGATTTTTGATATGTGATAGCTTATGGAAAAAGGATGATTTTGTCTCCACTTCCCAAAATTGCTATCGATCGTCCTTCATACCGTAAAACGGCCTGGAAGTGAAATAGTCAGATTTTGAAAAAATTCAAAACGTCAAAAGGGGTACAAGGTGAAAAGTTCTCATCCTGGATTTTTGCTCATAAATGTATTTTGACAAGGTAAATCGATTGGCATTATGCTCAAGTTCCGATCGATCGTCCTTCGTGGTGAAATTTGAGCCGAAAAGCAAAAAAAAGTGATTTTTGTATGTAAGTCAAACTTCAACACCACCAAAAGTAGTCCCAAAACAAAAGTTCTCATCCTGGATTTTTGATATGTGATAGCTTATGGAAAAAGGATGATTTTGTCTCCACTTCCCAAAATTGCTATCGATCGTCCTTCATACCGTAAAACGGCCTGGAAGTGAAATAGTCAGATTTTGAAAAAATTCAAAACGTCAAAAGGGGTACAAGGTGAAAAGTTCTCATCCTGGATTTTTGCTCATAAATGTATTTTGACAAGGTAAATCGATTGGCATTATGCTTAAGTTCCGATCGATCGTCCTTCGTGGTGAAATTTGAGCCGAAAAGCAAAAAAAAGTGATTTTTGTATGAAAGTCAAACTTCAACACCACCAAAAGTAGTCCCAAAACAAAAGTTCTCATCCTGGATTTTTGATATGTGATAGCTTATGGAAAAAGGATGATTTTGTCTCCACTTCCCAAAATTGCTATCGATCGTCCTTCATACCGTAAAACGGCCTGGAAGTGAAATAGTCAGATTTTGAAAAAATTCAAAACGTCAAAAGGGGTACAAGGTGAAAAGTTCTCATCCTGGATTTTTGCTCATAAATGTATTTTGACAAGGTCAATAGATTGGCACTATGCTCAAGTTCCGATCGATCGTCCTTCGTGGTGAAATTTGAGCCGAAAAGCAAAAAAAAGTGATTTTTGTATGAAAGTCAAACTTCAACACCCCCAAAAGTAGTCCCAAAACAAAAGTTCTCATCCTGGATTTTTGATATGTGATAGCTTATGGAAAAAGGATGATTTTGTCTCAACTTCCCAAAATTGCTATCGATCGTCCTTCATACCGTAAAACGGCCTGGAAGTGAAATAGTCAGATTTTGAAAAAATTCAAAACGTCAAAAGGGGTACAAGGTGAAAAGTTCTCATCCTGGATTTTTGCTCATAAATGTATTTTGACAAGGTCAATCGATTGGCACTATGCTCAAGTTCCGATCGATCGTCCTTCGTGGTGAAATTTGAGCCGAAAAGCAAAAAAACGTGATTTTTGTATGAAAGTCAAACTTCAACTCCACCAAAAGTAGTCCCAAAACAAAAGTTCTCATCCTGGATTTTTGATATGTGATAGCTTATGGAAAAAGGATGATTTTGTCTCCACTTCCCAAAATTGCTATCGATCGTCCTTCATACCGTAAAACGGCCTGGAAGTGAAATAGTCAGATTTTGAAAAAATTCAAAACGTCAAAAGGGGTACAAGGTGAAAAGTTCTCATCCTGGATTTTTGCTCATAAATGTATTTTGACAAGGTAAATCGATTGGCATTATGCTCAAGTTCCGATCGATCGTCCTTCGTGGTGAAATTTGAGCCGAAAAGCAAAAAAAAGTGATTTTTGTATGTAAGTCAAACTTCAACACCACCAAAAGTAGTCCCAAAACAAAAGTTCTCATCCTGGATTTTTGATATGTGATAGCTTATGGAAAAAAGATGATTTTGTCTCCACTTCCCAAAATTGCTATCGATCGTCCTTCATACCGTACAACGGCCTGGAAGTGAAATAGTCAGATTTTGAAAAAATTCAAAACGTCAAAAGGGGTAGAAGATGAAAAGTTCTCATCCTGGATTTTTGCTCATAAATGTATTTTGACAAGGTCAATAGATTGGCACTATGCTCAAGTTCCGATCGATCGTCCTTCGTGGTGAAATTTGAGCCGAAAAGCAAAAAAAAGTGATTTTTGTATGAAAGTCAAACTTCAACACCCCCAAAAGTAGTCCCAAAACAAAAGTTCTCATCCTGGATTTTTGATATGTGATAGCTTATGGAAAAAGGATGATTTTGTCTCAACTTCCCAAAATTGCTATCGATCGTCCTTCATACCGTAAAACGGCCTGGAAGTGAAATAGTCAGATTTTGAAAAAATTCAAAACGTCAAAAGGGGTACAAGGTGAAAAGTTCTCATCCTGGATTTTTGCTCATAAATGTATTTTGACAAGGTAAATCGATTGGCACTATGCTCAAGTTCCGATCGATCGTCCTTCGTGGTGAAATTTGAGCCGAAAAGCAAAAAAAAGTGATTTTTGTATGAAAGTCAAACTTCAACACCACCAAAAGTAGTCCCAAAACAAAAGTTCTCATCCTGGATTTTTGATATGTGATAGCTTATGGAAAAAGGATGATTTTGTCTCCACTTCCCAAAATTGCTATCGATCGTCCTTCATACCGTAAAACGGCCTGGAAGTGAAATAGTCAGATTTTGAAAAAATTCAAAACGTCAAAAGGGGTACAAGGTGAAAAGTTCTCATCCTGGATTTTTGCTCATAAATGTATTTTGACAAGGTAAATCGATTGGCACTATGCTCAAGTTCCGATCGATCGTCCTTCGTGGTGAAATTTGAGCCGAAAAGCAAAAAAAAGTGATTTTTGTATGAAAGTCAAACTTCAACACCACCAAAAGTAGTCCCAAAACAAAAGTTCTCATCCTGGATTTTTGATATGTGATAGCTTATGGAAAAAGGATGATTTTGTCTCCACTTCCCAAAATTGCTATCGATCGTCCTTCATACCGTAAAACGGCCTAGAAGTGAAATAGTCAGATTTTGAAAAAATTCAATTTTAAACTCAGCCCAACTTTTGAATTTGCCGCAAAATCAGTTAAACAATTATGAGAAGTTTTGTTGATTTGCTTAAGGTTATTGTATTGGATAGAACTATGCATAAGTAGTTTAAAGCTTAAAAGCTCTCTTTATCGTGATTTATTGGTTTCAAGAAATGATAAATTGGTGTTGAGTACATCAACTTATCCTTTGCGGAATGTGAAATTTTCACACCAGAGACACAAAATGTCACTAAGAATATTTTAAGCTCATTTTTTTTCATGTTAAATTTAATATGTTATTGTTGTCATTACTTTTCTGTATTTAAAGAAACATAAGAAACATTTATTTAACAAACATAAGAATTGTTAATTAACTATAATAAATCTAAATAGTTAAATAATAATTGCATTGCATAACATTCGATGTGTAAGATTAGCACATTTAGTTCAACCTTTCTTAAAATGCATTTATTTCCAAAGGCTAAAAAGAGATGACACTCTTATGCTCGAAATAGCTTTTATTCCACAAACAGTGTGTCCTATCATGAAAGAAATTGAATGCGAAAACATAAGATATTTCAAATTTATTTTATATATTAAATACGATTAAATTAAACTTAATAATGAAATTAAACTTTAATTTTTGTTATTATGGCGCGAAGTATGTTTTTGTTGTCATTACTTTTCTTTATTTAAGCAATTTATTTCTTTGACAAACATAAGAATTGTTTTATTTAACTATATTACATAAAAAGGCTGCATTGCTTATCTTACGATATGTCAGATGCATAAGAATTTTTAAGCTTAAAGCTTTCTTCATCGTGATTTATTGGTTTTAAGAAATGATAAAATTGATGTTGAATACATCAACTTATCATATGCGGAATGTGAAATTTTCACACCAGGGAGAAAAAAATGGCACTAAGAATATATTAAGCTCATTTTGTTCTAGGTAAAAAAGCTAAAATTAAACTATAATTTTTGCTATTATGGCGCGAAGTATGTTTTTGTTGTCATTACTTTTCTTTATTTAAAGAAACATAAGAAGCATTTATTTAACAAACATAAGAATTGCTATTTAACTATAATAAATCTAAATAGTTAAATAACAATTGCATTGCATAACATTCGATGTGTAAGATTAGCACATTTAGTTCAACCTTTCTTAAAATGCATTTATTTCCAAAGGCTAAAAAGAGATGACACTACAATGCTCGAAATAGCTTTTATTCTACAAACAGTGTGTCCTATCATGAAAGAAATTTAATGCGAAAACGTAAAATATTTTAAATTTAACAATTGGAGTATTTCTTTATTCACTCCGTGCGTTCAGAATGGCTTTTCAGTTTCCTTATTCATTTCTTTTGTTGATGATTAATAATGATGATATTCATTTCTTTTGTGGATTATTATTTCTATCATGACAATAACCATCTCTTCCTAATATTTAGCTTAAAAAAAATCAGAATTTATTCTACAGCGCGCTACAAAGTTGATTTTGACGAGCTTTTGAATTTGTTTATAATAATTGACTTAAATAATTTGATATTCGCAATGAAAACATTAAAATAATTATTTGCGACTTCAAGGTTTGTGAATTTATTTAATTTTAGTATTCTTTTCTGTTGTGGTTTCATTATTAATATAAATATATTATTATTAAATGTGTTTGCGAAATTTTGAAAATTCAGTGCAAATTTGTGGTTGTGAAAACCCGGAACAATTGAAGAATAGTGGAAATGGTCTTTTTCTTTTTTTTTTAAATGCGTGTTTGAGCTAAAAAATTTAATGGTGAAAAAATAAAGCGTCGCTCTCAAGTGGTTTAGAAGTTATAGGGGTCAACGTTTATGAAAATGGGATTAAAAACCTGTGTTTTTTGTTGTTGTTTTCGAACATAAGTAAACGTAATGGATATCAAAAGAAAGGTTATGGTAAAACCTTTTTAATGAGCTATCAATCATAAAAATCTATGCATTATTTTGGATGATATAACTGTTTTTGTAATCAAAGAATTTGAGGTGTGATAATTTTGGTTGTCCTTTTGAAGTGTTTGTCTTTGAGACTAGAAAAATAAATGTTTTCTTAAAAGTGTGTTATTTATTGTTATTTCGTAAAAGGGTGAACATTCAAGTGTGCACAATATATAAAGTTTTATATTTTAAAAATTAATGGTAGTACTTTTCAAGTTTGTTGTACACTTACATATAGTATATTGAGACGAAAAAAAGCGACGCAGGCTAAAAATTTTTTTTATAATAATTTTTCATTTTTGGATAGTTAGCAATAAATGGATTTTTTATAATTAAAACCTAACTGAATAGGTCATGGTATGACCTCTTGCTACCCATATTGCTTAAATTTTATTTAAAAAAATCGAAAAACGCAAATGTTTAGTAATTTTTCAACTTTTGATCCCTATAACTTCTAAACTACTTGAGAGCGACTCTTAATTTTTTCAGAATCGATCTTAGGAGCCCCAAATCTATGTAATTACAAGTAAAAAAAACAAATTTTGCATTTCCATTATTCTTCAATTATCTGAAATAAGGTGTCTGTTTACAATTTTTTTAATACACATATTCTTAAAATTATTGATGACATATAAAACAACATTAAATTTAATATATTTTTGATCTTTAAACCTATTCTTTCTTTATGTTCTATATGTTCTTTCATATATCATTAAAAATTTTAAGAATTTTTGTATATAAAAAAAAATAGTAACCAAAAGTAATTTGGGAAACCCTGTTGTCTAAAGAAACTATAAAAATTAGGTTCTTGTTGTAATGCTCACAACTGCATATTTTGTATGGGGTTTTTCATTAAAATTGGTTCGACCAAGGATAAAAATATTCTTGCACACAGTTATATGGCAACACTGGTTGGATGTTATTGGCTTTGATTTTTTTCCTTGTTTTGCTTAGGTAAGTTTTTTGTTTATTGTTATCAGGTTTTAAGGCACAGTGAATTATGTAAGGTTGCGGTTATAGTGAACGCCGAGTCAGACAGGCAGGCAGACAGGAAACGTGAACAAGCGCGATAGATAGCTATTTGCAGCGTTTTCTATGTACGGTTGCCACCTCCAACTTCCACAAAAATTAACTTTTTTCCCACAATAACAAATATTAATTACCACAAAAATTCCCATCGTAAAAATTGAACAAAAAAATTCCACCACATTTAAAAATACCATTTAAAATCCCACAAGCATTTAAAAATACCACAAAAAATCCCATATGCATTGAAAATTTCCAAATTTATTACCACTGACAGCAAACATTTTCAAAATTATTGGATTTAAATACTCTCTTTGCGTTTAATAATAAGAAATATTTATTAATATTAAATTAAGTTTCATTAACATTAAAATTGCGTTTAGATATAAATATTTTCATTGTTTTTTTTTAAATCATACATTTCATTTTTAAACAAATCCTAATGATTTTTATTACAATCAACAATATAAAATTTTTGTGTTTGTGATAAACGTTTGGCATGAAGAATTAAAATCCGTAGAAGCTCTATTACTGACAAGAAAAGGTCCCCAGGTGACAGTCTCCGATTTTAATGATTTTCGGATATGTGATAGAAGACAAAAATCTAAGGTTCACGTATTTTTTTATACGTGCTCAATCGATGGTTTATGCTGAAATCGCAATATTGCGTTAGGTCGGTCGTGCGCCGATCGTACTTTATATCGACGTTGCATAAACTTTAAGAGATGAGCTGTCAGAACGCACGACCTATAAATTAACAAAACTCAATGTTGCGCTGACAGATCGTGCGTCTGTAATTTTGGCGATGCCAATAAAAGCAGCTATACAAAAATGCCCACAAAAGTTGTTCTTACCTGTTTCGCTAACGCATATTTATGCAAAGATAATGTGACGAAAAATAATACAAATAGATTAACTTTATCAAAATTTTCATTTGATTACTTAAATAGCATGAGTTCTTAAAAAACTTTATATAAAACATAAATTCCAGCGATAATAAAATAAATCCCACGAAAATCTATCTTTGCCAGTGAAACCATAAAACACCCACATTTTAAGCGCTTTCAACGAGAATGCAGCTCTGCTATATGAAGAAATGTCAAACGCACGACCGAGTAGAACATTTTTCTACTTATCTCGTTAGATCGTACACTCAAAAAAATACTGTAGTAAAATTTACTGCATACCGTGTATTTGTTTCATTTATTTGTAGTTTTATTTATTTTTAAATACACAAGTATTTATTCCAAATCTTTAAACTTCATTTACATTTAAATATCTAGTACTACACGACGTAGTTGTATGCAGTCAGTACTTGTTTAAATGTATTTATTTGTCAATAAAAAAATTTTTTTTTTATAGCAATCTGTAATTTTTTGTTTATATTGTTTTTTTTTTCAATAAATAAAAAGTAGCTTGAAGGCTGGAAAAATATTTTAAATATTTTATTACGAAAAGTATTGGCGCCAACTTGTAAGCTTTTGGTAAGTAATCCCTCATTTCTATTACCTTTTATAACTAAGCTCTTCTTTCAGCGGACAGTCTTACTTTGAGCCTTGAGATGGCAGTATGTTTTGCTAATATCCTGCATAAAGCTTTTGGCCTGGCAAAGATGAATCACAATTCTGGAATACATTGTTAAGCAAACATCTAACCGCTGCTCTCCTTCTCACTGTGATTTTTGAGCTCAGCTTCATAACATTTAAGAACAGTTAAAAAAAAGCCGTGACTTTTTAGCGTCGTCATCATTAAATTTACCCAAGTTGCATAACGAAAAAGCACTCCAAATACAAGCAAGACGCGAGAAGCAATATATTTTTGTTTGGAATAAAATAAAGCTTCTCGTGTCTTGCTTATCGTTGGAGTGCGCTTTCGCGAAACAGCATTAAGAGTTAAATAATAGTTTAAAAATAAACCGTGTTCATCACTTTTTTCAATATTATGTAAAAATTGTTTGTTAACTTTGTACTTTATGTGTTGTTAATAAATATAAATTGCAACCAAAAATAAAATAATTTTTCATTTTATTTAATTGCAGTAAAAATAACTACAAATGTAGTAAAAATTTATAAATTACTGCATAAAAAAATTTGATTTTTAAAATTCGATTAAATAAATATGTAGTAAAATATACTACAATTGTAGTCAAATTTACTACAAAGAAAAAATAATTTTCTGTAGTAAAAATAAATAAAAGAAATTAGTCATAATAAATACATTTTTATTTGGACGGTGAGCTACTACATTACATTTGTTTTAAATAAATTTTTATTAATTTTTACTACAGCATTTTTTTGAGTGTACTTTGGTCGAATTTTATCTCTTCTTCTTGTTTTACGATATAAAGTACGACCAACGCTTGAGGTCGAATTTAGATTTGCACCATAAGAACACGTTGATCTCTACTCGAGCTGTCAACGCACGACCGACCTAACGCAGTATTCCGATTTAGCCATTAGGGTTTCAAACTCGCGTTAAAAAATCAGCGAAAATTTCGTTTTTCTGCTTTAATTTCGCTATTTTCCATGGAAACATTTACAAATTCGGTACTAAACGAAAGCTCTTATAAAACCACACACGATGGCATCAATTTTTCATAAGAAAATTTTGTTGTAATTTTGTTGTTGTAATTTTTAGTAATGTTTAGTCGATATCAAAGAAGTATGTTGACACAATTATTTCACATTAATTTATGTTGAATTTAAGGCAATTTTTAAACTTACTTTTTTTTTTTTTTAAATTTGTAACTGTTCATAATGAAATTTTTGTTTTATTGAAATTCATTTATTTTCCTTAAAGAAAAAATTTCATTACATTAAAAGTACCCAATATGGATATCAAACATTTTATTTTTTTATGGCCTATTCTTCTGTTTAAATATTTTATCGGAAAAGTGTACATTTCATAGGTCTTCCATACAAAATGTGTGCATTTTTCTTGTAAGTCTCATCGCACCAGTAAACAATAGTTTTAATCATCCAAAGTACCAAATATGGACATTTTACGATATGCAAAAGAAATGGTCTGCATTTTTTCATATTTCTTTCAAAAAAAATTTTTTATTTTTAGCAGGAAAAATCATAAAAATGTTCTTCTAATTTCAAAACCTCAACTTTGTGAATGAATAACTCATCGGATATGAAAATAATTTTTTTACTTAAATTTTATAATAAAAAGCATTAATTTTAAAATAAGTCCACGTCCTTCAAAGTGCATTTCGACTTAAATTCGTTTTGATATGGTTTTTTTAAAAAAACATTATATTTTTGATAGATCTTTAAAAACGTACTTTAGAAAACTGTTAAAGAAGCAGTATTTAAAGCTTAAAACAAAAAACTTGATGTGCAAAAACAGATTTGCAAATAATTTTTTACTCGAAAAGTTTATTCAAAAGAAATTAACATTTTCACAATAATTTGATCAAATAGTGAAGATAATTATAAAGTTTAAATTTAAATCGGTTTATATAATTGAAACGCGGTTAGTGTGAAATGAAAAGAAACTTAAAAAAAAAACAAATCCCAAATCTTTTTTAACGAGAATTTAAATCAACCGTTTTGTTTCTCGAAGATCTCAAATTTCTGTTCCATACGACTATTCCTCGAATGCAGAATTAAAATTAGAAAAAAGGTGGCAACCGTGCTTCTATGTGTATGGTGTATGAAATGTTATTCGTTGTGGAGGTGCACACAGTGGAATTTTGTTAAGCGTTAAGCCGCAATGCATTCGTCGCAAGTAGAACGAATTATCACAGGGTATATATGCATTTAAAATGTATGTACACTGAGAAAAAAACATACTTTAGAATAAAAAAAAAATTTTAATTTAAATTGAATGCATTTGCGTTTCTACAAAACAATATTTAAAACCAGTCGGCCTTACTAATACCATGTTCACACTAACGCCGAAAAGCTGCTTTTCAGCTAAAAAGCAACTTTTCAGAAATAGGTGTTCACACTGGGAAAGATGCTTTTCATTTGACATATAGTAATATGTTTCTTATTACTGCGTTCTCTTGAGATTGTTGCATGTAGCTGAATTTCTGGCCACTTCCGCATATATATGCGTATTCTTCAAAAAAATTCGCTCGTTAGTTTTCTCCTCCTACAGCACTAAATATATTGCCTCAGGCAGCTCACTTCATTTTAGATACACTTTCCATTTTAGCACTGCGGGTGCTAATGTTGAAGAAATTAGTTGTAAAGATAACTGGACATTGGAAGTTCTAGAGTACAACAGTATCCAGAGAGATGGTTGGGCTTGTGGGTATTTTGTTTTGAATTATATTGAGCAAACAATATCACATTCTTCTCACAGTCATCATGAATTTGATCCCGAATCATACAGGCATAAGTTACCTTTAAGGTGTTTGGAAAGTTCCGAAATTTTGAATAATTTATGTATATATTGCAGCCGTGAGCAAAAGTCCATGCATAATTGCTTAATAGAATGCATTAACTGCAAAAATAAAATGCATGTTTCTTGTATAGAAATATACCACCGAAAAGTACCTCTTAAATATCATTCAAATGAACATTACATTTGCCTTGTGTGCTCGCATGATTTGTAAGTTTTTTTTAAGATATTAAAGTTTTCGAAATCTATCGATAAGTATGTCATGTTTTCATAACTTTTATTTTAATATTAACACAACACGGCAAAAATTTGTTCTTAATGTTCTTATTACAAATGAAATATATAAATTTACGAATATTAAAATGTGTCTAAAAAATCCAAGTATACTATGGCACATTTTTATCACACATAATATTGAAATCAATTTACTCTTTAATTTAATAAAATCTTTAATATGTCATACTTATTTAATATAATTTAATTTTTAAATTTTAGTTAATTTTTTTATAAAAATACCAATTTAATTTTAAAAATACCAACTTTTTTTTATATAATTATTAACTTTTTTACATAATTCTGTTAATCCTACACTGAAGACTGACAAATACTAACGCTTGAAATATAATTTTCTGACAGCTTTAATATGAAATACCTGCAGTGGCTCCTTTGTTAAACCATGCAAGACTGAGGAGATGTTTAGCGGATTAAAGTTCCGCACTGACGATTAAGGCTTTCGATGCTTTTACTCCTCGTTAAAAAAAAAAAAAAAAAACAAAACTTCACATTCCGGTCATTCATTATGGCATTTGATTAATTTTTAGCTTTTAAATTTTTGATTTTTAATATGAGTACTTTTAATATTCCAATTTTTGCTAAGTAAGAAATAATTTCCCTCACACATTGCAAAAAAAATCCCACATTGAGAGTTTTTCAAGCCCATACTTTTCTGCATGTCATAACGTTAATTTTATATCTTAACCGGCGTACTTTTTACCTCCTCAAGCCTTTCTTTATCGTTACCATATTTAAGAAAAATTCCTAGCAAATCGATGGTTAAGCGCACTAAAGTGATAAATGAAAAATTTTAAATGTTCAGAAACGTCGATTTTATTTCTAAATTTCAATACATTTCAATCAAAACACAAATTTCAACTCTACTCTGAGCAGCATCCATTGGTTATGCATTTTCAAGCAATTCACACAAGGTTGATGTTATATTGATGATTTGGAAAATCCAGTAAACCTAATTTTGTCAAAAGGTCACTTATCACTTAAGTTAACTTAACCATCGAAATATACATATCTCTTACCTTGCTTCACCGCCCTGCTACCATAAAAAACAAAAAAGACGCCTCAAAACCACTAATCACAAAAGCCTCCACAACACAGAAGCCTCCAGATCACTTATCAACCAGCAACATCTCCTATATCCGGTAATTGTAATAACCATATTTTTTAACTGCATGCATAGCTTCTTTATTTTTGCAGCCATATCTGACAACATAAGAGTTCATCCGTCTACAGCTACAACACAATCATCAACCAATCCCCTGTAAGATCTTATATGCAGAGTCACCTCAAGAGTGCAAAGCCACAACCAGTCACACATGTAGTCCGCACACTCTCACCTAACATATAGGCTACATATTTTTAACACACACCGTGTTCATGACAACATCAAACCATCCCTACACAATCCACATAACATCAGCCAGGTACCATAATAATAATTAACTAACTAACAAATTCTAACAAGAACCATATCAAAACTTTTCCATATACAGGTCAAACAACTGGGAGATCAGTACACAATGGAGGCTCCCCCACCAAACCACGATAGTCGGTCCAATCAAAATACACGCACACACACACACACACACATACCAGTTTAATAGACATACCTATAACATATCGCACACTAAATACAAAACAGTCACAACTCAAAACACATGACTTTTCAGGAGAAGCGAAAAATAAAACCCTTTGGTTGATACTGCAGAAAAAAATCAATTTTCATTTAAACACACAAACTTCATTCTTTCAGTTAATAAAGAAAATAATGAAAAAGATAGTGAGATATGTGTTTCGTGAATTGATTTATAACAAAAAGTCGGTATAAAAAAATTTTGAGTTGTGACTGTTTTGTATTTAGTGTGCGATATGATACCGTAGAACAAAACATGCATCATCACACTTGCACAAAACTCATTAAAACAAAATTATACCATGTATAAAAACAATTTTCATTATATTAAAGAATTTTTTAAATAAAGACAAATAATAATAAAAACCCTAAAAATTAAAATAAGACACTACTTATGAGCTACAATATAGCACAAAACTTGAAAGTATATTTGAAATCAAACCTGGCACAAATTAGTCAAAAAAAGATTTTTAAACATTGAATGAAATTTACATAGATAATTTTTTATTAAAGAAAAATACCAATGAAAAAACAAACTAAATTAAATAAGAAGGTACTAATTAGCTAAAAAATAGCACAGCATTTTTAATTCTACTTGAATATAATGAAAATGAACCCTTGCACAAATTGACAAAATACATACTATCAAAAATATTTTGTATGTTCTATATTTTTAAAAAAAGTTAAAATGCTATTGATATTAAAAATTAACAATTTTAAAAAAGTATCGATTGGAAATTATACTAGGTAACATATATACATACCAATAAACTTAAATGTATCAAAAAACTAAAAGAATAAAAATAACTTAATAAGAAAAAATATTTTGTATGTACTATATTTTTAAAAAAAGTTAAAATGCTATTGATATAAAAAATTCAAAATTTGAAAAAGGTATCGATTGAAAATTATACTAGATAACATATATACATACCAATAAACTAAAATGTATCAAAAAACTAAAAGAATAAAAATAACTTAATAAGAAATAACACACGCGCAAAATGACATAGTAAAATAAAATCCCAAAACCCCTAAAACTTGAATGCAATTGGTATAAAGATATTTTTAATTAAAGACATATACTAATAAAAAATATTGTAGATAGTATAATAAGACACCAATGAGCAAGAATATAGCACAAAACTTGAAATTATAATTGAATTTAATAAGAAATAACCTTGGCACAAATTGACCAAATACAATAAAAAATATTTTATATACCTCCAAAAAAGTTCAAAATCTTATTGGTATAAAAATTAACAATATAAAGAAGATAGTTATTGGAAAGTATACTAGGCAGAATAAATGCATATCAATTAACTAATATGTTACAAAAAACGAAAGAAATAAAAATAACTTAATGAGAAACAACATAGGCGCAAAATTGTATAATATATCAAAATCCCAAAACAACTAACTTTAAGCATTGAATGCAATAAGTATAACTATTTTTAATTAAAGACAAATACTTATGAAAAAATATACTAAATTAAATAAGAAGACACTCATGAGCTAGAATATAGCACAAAACTTAAAATTATCATTGAATATAACAAAAATAACCCTGCCACAAATTGACCAATACAATCAACACATATTTTTATATGAAATATCTCCGAAAAAAGTTCAAAATCTTATTGGTATAAAAATTAACAATATTAAGAAGATTGTGATTACAAAGTATACTAGACAAAATAAATGCATATCAATTAACTAATATGTAACGAAAAACAAAAAAAATAAAAATAACTTAATGAGAAATAACATAGGCGCAAAATGGTATAATATATCAAAATCGCAAAACAGCTAATTTTAAACATTGAATGCAAAAATTCAATAAAAATAAGTCCGACAGGATAAGGAGTTGAGATAACTGGATGAAACTAGGTACACATAGTCACATGTACCCAGGGATCTGCACTATTGAATATTTTTGGAATCCGCACATGGGCACGCCTACCTTCTATACAACGCAAAAATTGAAAACTGCATAAATAAGCTCATAATTAACCTACAACAATAAAATTTGATATGTATGTATTTTGTATCAACACAAAGATGTCTTATGCCATGTTCACACAGAGAGTTAAGTTTGCGTTTCGTTTGAGTTTGAATCCAGCTGTTCACACAGAGGTGCGTCGGCAGAATTGAGTTTACGGTGGATTGAAATTATCGCCAATTTTTGGAATTTCGCTCAAAACTCAGCTTTTTACGGCCCATACTGACTGTCTGATGAGAAACCCTCATCTTCTAAACTTTCCCAAGTTCTTTTATTTGTTTTTTGGCTTATTTTTGTTAATAATAAAATACAAATAGAAACATGCACAATTGAGAATCAGCTGTTGTTGGCATTTTTTATCGTTCAATCGAATCGAACACAGCTAAAATCTAACTGAACGAATGTTTTTATCAAACACTAGCATACTTTTAGGCATGTATCAAATTGAGTTTTGGTAAACGTAGAAAGCAAGTTGTGTTTAGTTGCGTTTTCTCCTGCAAAATTGTACTGGAAACGCCAGCGTTTAAATTGAGTTTAAGGGCAAAACGCAACTTTGTACTGGAAACGCAAACTAAACTCTCTGTGTGAACATGGCATTAGAAAAAAGGGTCTCATCCGCTCACGGACACGCCCACCTCCCATACAACCCAAAAATTGAAAACACAATACATAAGCTTTTATGTCTAATATAGAGATAAAATTTGATAGGTAAGTTTTTTATAACAAAACGAAAATGGTTTTGAAAAATGAACGTCATTCCCCATGACGCAAGACAATAAATGTATTAACAATCATAATAAGTGTATTTATGCAAAGCGGCAAGCTAATGTTTTGAATCCAAACAAAGATATCACGTATACTGTACGCAATTTACATAGAGTACTACCAAATAGAAAAAAAAAGTACCAAACATTTCTCATAACGTACTTAAATCATTAAAATGTACTCCACATAGTACTACACTAATGTTTCAATATAACCCTGGTTTCGTAATGACTAGAAATGTTTTTTTTTTTGCTTTGTTGGACAGAGAAAATCAAAAATTTTTGTCAACAAGCCAACTAGTGTGCCAAACTGGCGAACTAGCTTCTTAACTATCGAACCTGTGTGGAAATGGCCGCCGTGTGGCACACAAGAACGCAGATTTTAAGCCTGCATAAACTAGCTCTATAGTACGAATTGGAGAAAAAATGTGGGACGGACTGTATTTTTAATGCATTGTTATTGGCGTTTCTCTCAATTCGTTGCTCGTCAAGTTAATGGTCAAAAAGTAACTGCCAACTGTCAATGTTTTTCAATGCAATCAGCGTTGCCAGAATGTGAAAAATTTATCAAAACTGGTAAATTTTTTTTCGATGTAAAAACGTGAAATTAAGTTTCATTTTGGTAAACTTTTGCAGTGAAAACCAAAAATTTTTTTATGAAAATTTTCCAAAAACTTAAAATGGACTGTCTGGTGTTACTTTAAAAAATGTATTAAAATTTTCTTCCTTTTTCAATGTATTAAACTTGTTTGCTACGAAAAAAACTTTGGCTTGGAAAAATAAGGCTTAACCTAACCTTTTGAATTTAAGCAGTTGAAGCTGCTTTATCCTTTTCCTGAAATTCACAACATTCGCATTATTATTAAGCGAAATTTTTCTTAATATCATTTAAGAAAAGTATTGAATTATTTATTAAACTGTTGATTGGCAACTCCAAAATGAGCGAAAACGTTAGAGTTGTTTCTAAAATCGTAAAACCTATCAGAAATTGATTTTCTAGAAGAGGTGGCAGCCTCGTATACACTGAATATAAACATATAAGAGGCTTCTACATCAGTTAGAGCTTGAATGGAGAGTTATTAAGTTTACAATGTAAAACTGCATTATATATCTTTAAAATCAAATACTTTATTTAATTGAAAATTTGACAGTTGCTTTTTAGTAACAGTAGTTGAAACAGGTACTATTTCCAATAAGTTTTGTAAAAGTATGTATTTGAAACCAAAGCTTCAGGTTTGTAGTGGAAGCCATGAAGCCATTCAGTTTCAGCTCTTTGTATATAAAATAGAAATATTTCGATGAATTACCCTCCAACCTGGCATGCGGTATGTCACGGGTTCGAATCATATGAATCCATAAGAACAATTTTTGGAAATTTTTTATATAAAAAAATATAATTAAATAAAACCATTATTTTTAAAATTGAGATTAAGTAAGGTTTAAATTTAAAAAAATTTTAAAAATTAAATTTAAAACTTGTAGTAATATGTAATGAGATGTGAATAATGAAGTGAATATAAATTAAAATCCCGGGATCCCAGGATCCCGAAAACTGGGATCCCGAACTTTTGCCAGTCCCGGGATTATAAGTCCTGAAATCCCGGGATTTTCTGGACACTGCACTTGCCTTAAAATGTCTGCATTAGGATATTTTTCCGATTTTTTCCATAAATTTAGAGGAAATAAAAGAATTTATAAAACTGTTAATTTCAAATAATCAAAAGTATTTATAAATATTGCTTGCAACTCTTTTTCGAGTAATGGCAATTAAAAATAGTAGTAGAAAAGTGCAACACTAAGTTTGAAATTCGAGTAACACCTGTTTACAAGACTGTGGCTGGTAATTATGAATATATTTTGGTCTATACAATGATTCTTTATTCATGGTCTTTATTTTCACAGATTTCTCTGAAAAAGATGAATATTCTGCACAATTTTATTGTATATTTTCTGTTTGTTTTTAGAAAATAATACCTTAACTTTCCAACCGAACATACGAATTTATTTATGTATCAAAAAAATGGGTTTTCTCTGTTTTACAGAACCGGGGACTAATCCCGGGATTCCGGAATTCCTAACTAACAATCCCGAAATTTGAAATCAGTCCCGGGACTGGAATCCCTTGTTGTGAATGTACTGATATAAATTTAATTCATAAAAAAATTTAAATATCATAAAAAAATCAGAAAAATTTGTAGTTGCTTATAATGGAGTTTCGATAAAGCTTATATCATTCAACTTGGAACAGTTTTATGCAGGATCCTGTTGCCTGCTCATTTAGAAGTTGATTAGAAACACATATACGCTGTATAAAGCTTGTATAAGCAAGCTTGCACTTACCCTATGGAAGTTGTTTGCGAAGTTTAATAAAAGTTCAAGAAGCTTCTTTAAAAAAATAAAAAGTTCGCCTTTGTGTCATTATAGAAGTCAATAAGTGTGCTTTCAGAAACAACGTAGTTCTTATAATGAGTTGCTACAAAGCTTGTGGTGACCGTGACATGCAGGTAAACGGTGTGGCTTAGCATGCTCGGAGCCCGAGTTCGATCCCCAGTCTCGGCAAAAGTTTTTCAATAAAAAAATTGTTCTGATCGGTCATCACCTCTCTGCAGACAATGTCAAACCTTAGAGAGTAAATAATGCCATGTAAAGCTTCTTGAGAACATAAACTTTAGCCGTTCGGAGTCGGCATAAAACATGTAGGTCCAGCTCCGGTTAATTGTGTGCAAACATTTAATACCACACACAACACAATTGATCATTAAAAGCTCGGTCAAAGTCCTTCAAGGGCTGAAATGGCCAATTTGTTTTTTTTTTTTTCTGTAAAGCTTGCTGCAATCTTAACAGAAGTTTGTGTGCTAGTTGGGATTGCTTGTTTTCATTAATAACGTCACAACCAAAATAAAGAGCTTTTCAGAAGAAGAATGCTAAAATATAAAAAATTTTTGAATTTTTGCTTTGGATGTGAAATTTTTTTCATAAATGTGAAATTTTTTTGGTAATTTTGGTAAAAGAAAATTTTTGGATGTGGCAACCCTGAATGCAATTAGCTGCTGACAGGAAAAAAAAAACAGCGCCGGCTAAAGAGCCAAATAGACTACACAGACAGTCGCAACAAACACGTGTTTGTTGCGACTGTCTAATAGTGTATTTGGTTGTTTGAAGGTCTGTTCAGATGTCTGACAAAAATTAAAATATTTTAATTTTCGATCGTGTCTGACGGACCGTCTGTGTAGTGTATGGTGAAACCTCACAGACTTGCGAAACTTTTGTTGTGCAATGACGTGTTGCAGCGAAAGAAAGGATAAATTTAGCTGAATTTATTGAGCTTTTTAAATCCCCTGCCGTCACTTTGGAGGATTAAAAGCAAAAATTATTCTGAACAAATATTAAAAACAATGAATATGAATTGTTAGTGATGAAAATAAAGATAGAAATCATGAAGCATCGCTGTCCTCACTCATCGCGCAACAAAAGTGAACTAAGAAACCAAGTCTGCGTGCATGAAGTCTGTGTAGTGTATAGGCGTCGCAATGACAAGAAAAAAACATCTGTCTGACCGACAATCTGTGTAGTCTATTTGGCCCTTAACAAGCTTTTCATTGTTTTTTCCCAATTCAATGCATTGAAAATGAATTTAGAAGAGTTGAAATATAGCGCAAGCGTAAATTCAATTGGTGTGAGTGGATATGCATATAGTACGAATCGGAGAAAAAAATGTGGGACAGACAGCATTTTCAATGCATTGTTATTGACGTTTCTCTCAATTCGTTGCTCGCCAATTAATGGTCAAAAATTAACTGTCAACTGTCAATGTTTTGCAATGCAATAAGCTGTTGATAAGAAAAAAAAAACAGCGCCGACTAACAATGATGCTGAACTGTCAAAATTAGCTCTTGGCAGTGAGTATGTGCCTATCCCATTCTCGCATATGTATTATAATTGTTTAATACATTTATTGTCTTGTCCACGCGCCACTTGTTTTCAGTTAGAAAAATTGGAAAAAAAAATTAAGTATCATACGGGCTTAAGAAGCTGATGATTCATTTTCTACATGTATTTTTCTTCTTACATTTCCTATTTTCTTATTACATTTCCTTGATATTCGGTCAGAGCAGGACATATTTGATATTTTAGAATACATATTATCTTTGAACGATGAATATTAAACGCTCTAGGTATAGACTAAAGAATTGGTCAAAAAACGCCTGCGATAATAAAGCCCGTATGATACTTCATTGTTTTTTTTCCAATTTAATGCATTGAAAATTAATTTAGAAGAGTTGAAATATAGCGCAAGCGTAAATTCAATTGGTGTGAGTGGATATGCATATAGTACGAATTGGAGTAAAAAATGTGGAACGGACTGTATTTTTAATGCATTGTCATTGACGTTTCCGTCAATTCGTCGCTCTATCCTATTCTTGCTTAATATATTAGAATTGTTTACGGGCTTAAGTTTGGTAATTTTCAATGCATATGGGATTTTTTTATTGTATTTTGGAAATGCGTGGTATTTTTGTGGTAATTTTAAATGCTTGTGAGCTTGTTAATGGTATGTTTTTATTATGGTAGGATTTTTTCTCAAATTTGACCATGGGAATTTTTGTGGTAATTTAATTTTTGTTACTGTGGTAAAAATGTAATTTTTGTGGGAATTTGAGGTGGCAATCGGGCATCAAAGTAATGTCTCTTTCTGTCAAATGCAAAATTTGATTCGTGTCATGTCAGTGGCCACAGCGTAGTGTTGCTTATTCTTTCATTCCAGTTGTATTTTGGCAACTTTCATGATCAGTGTTGCCAGTTCGATTTTGTGATAAATAGAACTTAATTTTAAAATTGATCTTGACCATTACCTGTTTTAACCAACATTCAACTCTGGATTTCGATTACGATTTGCAGCCAATGCATTATTTTTATCATTCAGATGGAGTTGTGGGCAAATGCAATATTATTACTAAGAATTATATTTTCGCACGTATATACGCAATCTGGCCTTGATATTAACAGCCACAATTTAAAAAGCTATTTTTATTGAATGAAAATTGGATTTATAAGCTATAAAAACGCTGCTTATATAAAGTTATATTGTACATTTTTGTTTTATATATCAAAGCCTGATGATTACTTACAAATAATTATCAAAATGATTTTGGCCATTAATTTTTAAAGGACAAGCCAAATATCAACAAATTTCTTGAAGAATCAGAAAAGTAGTATCTATTTTGTTTCATTCTCGTTAAAAGCAAAAACCAAATGGTAAACCAAAATAATGTGAGCTATTAATTAACATAAAACTTTTTAAAAATTTGAAAGAATTCGTTTTTCTAAGTACAAAGAGCTTTTTTTAGGAAGAATATGTTTCTGAAGACAAGCTCTCAGTGTATACTTTCTTTTAAAAAAATTGGATATATACCGTATAAAGTGTTCTCAAATTTGAATCCATCTTATTTATTTATACTTAAAATAAGAAACTTTCCTTGTTAAAACGTAAAGAAAGTCGTCAAAGTAGAAATTGGCTCAATTATTTTAGTTTTTGAAAAGCTTAACCACTCGTTAAAAACTGATCAAATCGAAAGAACGCGATCGGAAAAATCTTAAAAACAATTTAATATAAAACCGAATTATACGTAAATAAAGAAACAGAAAAGTCATTCCGAGTACCTGGAATGAACAAAGAAATAATATCATCAGGCGTTTTTGTTTCTTTGATCATACCTGAGCCAGGACTGTCAAGTTCGTTCGTAATTTTTATTTTGTTCAGAGTTTTAAGAGCTGATTGATCGAAAAACTGTTTACACTCATAGCACAACGAAGGTGCTCTCGATGTTGCTATACGTTCTCTGTATCAATCATGGTTGAATAACAAGGTTGCTTCAAAACTGACTGTGCTCTCTTTCGCATATCCGAAAGTGTCAAAAATCAACTGGCTGTCGAAAAAAAGAACAACAACAACAACAACAGCTGAATCAGTTCGCTTTGACATTTGCGGCAGTCGCGCTCTCCGTGTTGCGGCTACCTTATTCAGTGTACTCTGGTATCAATCGTACGAACACGCATGGTATAATAATAAGCAAGATGCAGCGCTGCTCTCTTTTCGTAACTGCCGGTATTGTCAAAATAAACTGTGTGGCGAAGATGTGGCCTTCAATAAATTTTTTTTATTTCACTTTCAATGTTTTGGAATTGCAGTAATTTTTAATAGCTTTTATATTAATACAATCACGCAAAAGAATAATTTTTACAATTTTTAAATAAATTAATAACACAGATTCAACTATTTTTCTTCGTTTACAATTTGGAAATTCTTGCATTCTCACATCTTTGAGATTCTATTTGAGCATTCAACTTCGTTTTGACATTCTTGGCAGTACGCTCTCATCCACGTAGAGTACATATCAGAGTTCTATCTCCCAGACTTATTTGAAAGGAATTGAAACAAATTATCTTAAGCTTAAAATAAAGGAAACAATATAAATAACAAAAATAGTATAAAATTATGGAAAATATGCACGGTTATATTGTCATGCACGGTTTGATTTTTTAATTAATTCATCATTGAAACTTTATCGAGGCTTTTTGTATAAAAGTATTTTCGCAGTAGGACACACTGTTCGTTCAATTTTTGATATTTTGCATATGACAGTGCCATCTCACTTTATCTTGTGAGAATAAATACATTATTAAGAATGATGCAATTAATAAAACTTACACAATGCACATTCAGCATTGCCATCAAAGAAGTAAAATGTATGTCTTGAATGAAAATTTCATAAGCGGTATTCACGATCTGGAGTTTAAGGTCTTGTATTCTGAATTTTTGATAAGTTTGATATTTGTAGTACATTTGACAATTATACAAAAACAACATATGTACATATTCCAAATACAATAAATACTAAATTTACAATGGTAGAACCCTATTGTTAATTTTGCATAGTATTTGTGTATTTGACAAACAGCTGACTTGACGTTCTATGACAGCACTGCCCATAGGAGTACTCACAATCTGAAGCAAATTCTTTTTAATGTACTAAAAATACTCCACAAACTCCAGATCGTGAATACCGCATTGAAATATAATAAAAAATTTTCATGTTCGAAAATTACTGGAAAATACGGAACACTGATAGCCGGATATTTATTTTTTAAGCACTGACTGTTACCAAACGGAGTTTAAAAAATAATTTAACACCAAAAACAGATAACTTGAACCTTTTGTTTTTGAAAAGATGTCAAAACAAAAACAAATTTTCTTTTATTCATAAGTTTTGAACACAGATAGGAAATAAAATATGATTTATAATACAGATTGAATAATCCACAAAAGAAATGAACATCATCATTATTAATCATCAACAAAAGAAATGAATAAGGAAACTGAAAAGCCATTCTGAACGCACGGAGTGAATAAAGAAATACTCCAATTGTTAAATTTAAAATATTTTACGTTTTCGCATTAAATTTCTTTCATGAAAGGACACACTGTTTGTGGAATAAAAGCTATTTCGAGCATTGTAGTGTCATCTCTTTTTAGCCTTTGGAAATAAATACATTTTAAGAAACGTTGAACTAAATGTGCTAAGCTTACACATCGAATGTTATGCAATGCAATTGTTATTTAACTATTTAGATTTATTATAGTTAAATAGCAATTCTTATGTTTGTTAAATAAATGTTTCTTATGTTTCTTTAAATAAAGAAAAGTAATGACAACAAAAACATACTTCGCGCCATAATAGCAAAAATTATAGTTTAATTTTAGCTTTTTTACCTAGAACAAAATGAGCTTAATATATTCTTAGCGACATTTGTTCTCTCTGGTGTGAAAATTTCACATTCCGCATATGATAAGTTGATGTATTCAACATCAATTTTATCATTTCTTAAAACCAATAAATCACGATGAAGAAAGCTTTTAAGCTTTAAACTTCTTATGCATCTGACATATCGTAAGATAAGCAATGCAGCCTTTTATGTAATATAGTTAAATAAAACAATTCTTATGTTTGTCAAAGAAATAAATTGCTTAAATAAAGAAAAGTAATGACAACAAAAACATATTTCGCGCCATAATAACAAAAATTAAAGTTTAATTTCAGGTTTTTTACCTAGAACAAAATGAGCTTAAAATATTCTAAGTGACATTTTTTCTCTCTGGCGTGAAAATTTCACATTCCGCATATGATAAGTTGATATATTCAACATCAATTTTATCATTTCTTAAAACCAATAAATCACGATGAAGAAAGCTTTTAAGCTTTAAACTTCTTATGCATCTGACATATCGTCAGTAAAGCAATGCAGCCTTTTGATGTATTATTGTTAAATAAAACAATTTTGCTGTTAAAGAAATTAATTGCTTAAATAAAAAATAATATTCATTAATTAGCATTTTAATACATATGTAATGTAATCGTATTTAATATAAAATAAATTTTAAATATCTTATGTTTTCGCATTCAATTTCTTTCATGATAGGACACACTGTTTGTGGAATAAAAGCTATTTCGAGCATAATAGTGTCATCTCTTTTTAGCCTTTAGAAATAAATGCATTTCAAGAAAGGTTGAACTAAATGTGCCAATCTTATACATCGAATGTTATGCAATGCAATTGTTATTTAACTATTTAGATTTATTATAGTTAAATAACAATTCTTATGTTTGTTAAATAAATGTTTCTTATGTTTCCTTAAATAAAGAAAAGTAATGACAACAATAACATATTAAATTTAACATGAAAAAAAAATGAGCTTAAAATATTCTTAGTGACATTTTTTCTCTCTGGTGTGAAAATTTCACATTCCGCATAGGATAAGTTGATGCATTCAACATCAATTATATCATTTCTTGAAACCAATAAATCACGATAAAGAGAGCTTTTAAGCTTTAAACTACTTATGCATAGTTCTATCCAATACAATAACCTTAAGCAAATCAACAAAACTTCTCATAATTGTTTAACTGATTTTGCGGCGAATTCAAAAGTTGGGCTGAGTTTAAAATTTGGGATAAAGACTTTGGGCTAACTTCACACCGGTAAAACTTAGGTGTGTTAGAAAAATGGGTGTTGTCCACCCACTAACACTCCCACCTCCCATACAACCCCAAAATTAAAAACTCTATAAAGAGACTAATATCAAAGTTACAAAACTGAAACTCGGTATTTGTGTGTTCTATGTCAAAACTTAAGTGTGTTAGAAAAATGGGCGTTATCCACCCACTAACACGCCCACCTCCTATACAACCCCAAAATTTAATATTTTATAAAAAAGCTTATATTTATGCTTCAGAAAAACAATTTGATATGTTTGTATTTTAGACACATAAAACTAACAAAATTTTCTAAAATCTCATACAAAAAGCTCTCTAATTTAAGATTATTTAACCCTTAAGAATCAGTCGTGGGGGTATCCAAAAAACTCCAATTTATTCTCATTTTTTTTTTTTTTTTTTGTAAATTTTCGTTCGTCAGAATTTTTAAAGGGAAAAATTACAGTTTTACAGCGGAAATTATAACTTTATTGCCAGCAGCGTTAAGCTCTCGTGACAAAAAAATTTGAACTAATGGAGAAAACAAAAAAATTTAACAATACGTTGCAACTTCCTGCACAAAACAAGCAAATTCAACTGCAACACATTGTGTTAACAATTTTAGAGATTTTACGAAAATGTATACATTTGCTGTTTGAAAATATTTAGCATGAGAGAAAATGCTAATGAATGTAAGTATGTACATAATATTAAAGTTTTAAAAAATATTGATGAATATAATAAGTTTACTTTAAGTATGTTTCACTCTTAACAAACAAACAATTGCATTTGTTTTTTTTTTTTTGTAATTATATAAATAACCATATGAACTGATATTGATGATTGCGCAATAATATTACAAAGATTTAAAGAAATGTGAAAAAATTTATAACGTTACATTAGGAAGAATTCAAAAAAATAACCGCAAAGTAGGAAGCACTACGTGGTTGCTATACAATCTTTAAAATTTCAACAAGGTTAATTTAAAACCAGCTGCATCATCAACCATCAATTGCAGTTTTTTGCCAAATGTCAAATTGCTCGAAGCCTTCCGAGAAACCAAATATTCAGGTGAGCCTTTTTTGGTCCTTGTTTAATACAAACAGTTTTCTAATTTTCTTAGGAAATAATGCTTAACGAACTTAATAATTAATTAATAAACGCTTTTAATATAAAGACATACATACACTAACCTTGAACATATAAACTGCAAAATATTATTAATTTTTTGTAACAATGTGGCTTGCAGCGAAACAAAAGTTCCAGTGAAAACCTTTTGTTATGTCTCTATTTAATAATGTTTTTTTTTTTTTTTACATTTTTGGTTGAAAATCGTGTTTAAGCTTTGATATTATACTCAAAATTTTCTCTTAGCAAAACTCAATATTATTATTTTCAGCCGAAGGTTAAATTACAAAAACTTAAGCAACAATTTTGGAGGTAAAATTTTTTTAATGTGGTTAAATAAATATGAATAAGATATTTACCAGCCTTAAGACCGTCATTTTATTTTGTTTGTTTATTTAGACCTTTTTGTCCCATTGCTTTAAAATGCATACCTTTTTCAGTTGTGGTTGTTGAAGTTTATGAAACTGTTGATTTATTTTGTATTCACTATTAAATATTTAATATAAGAATTTCAAATGAAAACAATAAATTTGTTCTCTTTTTTTTACATCACATCGAAGTGGCAAAATAATATGCAAATTAATATATTTGGTTTTGGGTACATTTTTACGCAAACCTAGATACAGTCTAATTCTTTAATTTAATATTATTGTCATACATTTACGATGTCACATTGAGACAAATTCTCTTGGTTGATGAAATCTACCTAACATAGTAATATAATAGCCAAGCACATTTATTTTATTAGTTTTATGCTTAAACTTTTTACTGAGACTCGGACTAGGATTCTTATCATAAATATAGGTTTTAAAAACGCTTTGATAAATTTAAAATATTTTGTTAAATTGTATTCTTTTTAAAATTCTAAAAAACCTACTTGAATTTTGCGTTCAATGATCAATGTACTTGCAAAGTCGTCACCCGGGGCGGATACCCATGGTGTCACCCCTATAAGCTATTTCTAAATGCAATAAGAAACCAATTCGATGAGATTTTGTGTTTTTCCAAAAAAAAAAACAACAGATGAAAAACAATAACAAATTGTTAAACAAACAGAACATTTTTTGTACATTTTCATTTACATATTAAGATATGTACACTCAGAAAAAAACACATATATTTCTCCTATAAAAAATGTCTCTATGTTTGATAATAGGAATTTTTCTTTTTCAAATAAAATTTTCTTCAATTAGCATAAATTTTCACATTTTCGAAGAAATATTTCTTCACTTTTGGGAAATGAAAATATTTCAATGTCTCTAATTATGATAAGTATTTTTTTCGCACAAAAAAATTCTCATTTATAGAGAATATGTTATTGAAAACTAAAAATTATTCTTATACTCTGATAAAAAATTCACTAGGAGAAGTATTTTCTTCAATAAAAGCAAATCTTTTCTCAAAAATAAATAAGTCTTGTTTTCTAAAAACGATATATTTTTATGTATTTATCTTTTCATAGAAGGTTTTTATTATTTTTAGGGAATTTTTCGAGGCATATGTAGGTCCGCTAAGCTTGCGGTAATAATACCCAAAATGATTTAGGGGATTATAACCAACCCTGCAAGAGGTCATACCCCCCAAAACATTTGTGACATCCTCAATTCTGTTGTGGGTTATGATCGCCAAAGAAACGGACATAATACCCAACTTAAATTTGAGAAATTTTTGTTTTTATTGTAGTAAAATGCAATTTGTTTTTGTTTTTAAAGAATTAAGTAACTGTTATTTTAACTATTTTGGTTGTAAAATATAGTTAACGCCGCAGGCAAAAATTTTGAATTAAAATCGCGCGATTTCAAATCATTTAATTCATAAAAAATCGCCTGCAGTGAAAAATTTTACCACTCGATTTTCAATAAAAATATTTTATTTTTTATAAATTAAATGATGGGTTGAAAGGTATTATTGCAGGTGAAAAATTTTTATTAAAATGTATCGATTTTCAAATTAAATAAAATTTGCAAAATGGTTGAAATCGGTAGGTTCCTAGGGGTTTTTTCCTTGGGTACTTTTCTATATTAATTTTTTTACATTATTTTGTAAGGGAGATGCATGGCAACGTTCGCCAATCTTAACAAAATTTGGTCAAACGGCTAGGCAATTAGAGAACTAAATTTGCACTGAAAATGGTAGAAATTGATAAGACCTTAGGGGTACCTCACTGGGATCTATATATATTTTTTACATAACTTGTATGGAAGGTACGTACAAAAGTAACCCTATCCTAACGAAACTCAGTGAGAATGCTGAACAAATAGATAAAAGATGTTTATTGAAAATTATAGAAATTAGTTAGACCTTATTTTTTTAGAAATAAGTTAGACAAACAAACTACTATTACTATTTTCGTACCATTTCGATGCATTTTGAAATGTCTTAAATACTGACATTTCTTACTTTAAGAGTTGCAATATTTGAAATAACCTCATCGGAATCAGTAATATTGATTTCAAGCTCGTTTTCAATGGATAAAATAGCAAGAACGAAAAGGAGTTGCCTGTCCCATGGAAGACCTTTAGTAAGTCTTAATTAATTTAAGCTTTGAAATACTCCTTTTGCATGAAGCTACTGATACACAAATTATTAAAAATAATTTCAATGCTAATGAAATATTTGGCGAAGTTTCCAAAAAGTCCCACTCGACAATGAATGTGAGCATTTCTAATGCTGTCTATTTCAAATGATGTCTGCATTTATGTGCCCATGTAGCATCGGTAGCAATTTCAACAACTAGCTCCTTTTTTGAAATTTCGTCGTAAGCTGCTGCCAAATTTGAAGCACTTAACATGAACTCATTTGCGATGTGTTACAATAAGTTTTTGGATTTTACAGCTCGAAGCGTTTTCGCAATCTTTCCTCCTCATTGTTTGACTAGCAAGCAGAATTTTAAATTTTGAAACAGCAATTAAATTTTTACCGTAAAGTACTTAATCACTTTTTCTGTCTTTTTGAGAAATAAAATATAAAAAATCAAAATGGTGTCACCCCTAAAATGGTGGTACCCGGGGCGGATCACCCCCCCTCCCCCCCGGCCCCTAGGAACGCCTCTGTGTACTTGTACATAAGCTTCAAGTAAGTATGCAAGGCTTGAGTGTTTGCATACACTTGCACTTATAAAAGACAAGAATAAGCTAAAACATGGGTATAAAATTTCAACTTTAAAGCTCAATTGTTTAAGTGGTTGTCGATTTAATTTGATGAATCGAGTTAACCCGGTTCGATTCTCAGTCCTATGTACGAAATTTTGTTTAGATTTTATGCATGATTTATCGAATTAAAATGGCCTACAAAATAATCGGCGAAATTTTATCAATTTTCTGATTTCTCCGGGAGTATTTTTAAACCATTTTTCCAAAAATTTATGGACATTTTTCCTTTCAAGCGAAATGTTGGCTATTCGTTTTGGGTAATTTTTCATTCGGGTGATTTATTGCATAGGGTTTTCCAATAAGAGGTGTTATTTTGAATAGCCCGCTATTTTGGTAGCTGTTACTTTTGAAGCTGTTATTTTTTTGACATTTGACAAGTAGAAACTACGCCAACTACGCTAAAAATGAAACGATAAACGCTTCAACAACGCTTTGAAATTATAAAAATTCACTACAAATATGGTGAAAATTTTGCTGTCACAGTTCGCAAAACTAAAGCATTTTGTAGTCGTCGTAAAGCACCTTGTCGGACCGCAATACAAAAATTGTTGGAAAAATTCGAGCTGTTGGCACAAGTTAGTGATGTGAAGAATAAAACCCGTGCACGTCGCTCAACAACAACTGAGAATATTGCTGCTGTAGCCAAAAGTGTTGAAGAAAACCCAGGTCTCTCTGTCTATTCCTCGTCGTTCTTTGGAATTGAGAGATGACTAATGTTTTTTTTTAACCGCAGCTGTATGGTATTGATATGGACAAGGTTTATTTTCAACAAGACGGTGCTACGTGCCACACAAGTAACGAAACCATTGATCTTTAACGGGAAAAATTTCCGGACCGTGTTATCTCTCGAAGAGGTGATCACAATTGGCCACCGAGATATTGTGATTTAACATCTTGCGACTTCTTCCTTTGAGGCCACGTGAAAGATAAGGTCTACGGCAACAGCCCAGCGTCGATTCAAGACCTCAAAGATGGAATTCGTGAGTCTATCGAGGACATAGGGCAGCCACTTTCCGATTTTGTTATGGAAAATTTCATGAAATGGACATGGTCCTGGTAAGCGTGGTCGTGGTAGCCATTTGGCTGATGTTGTTTTTTATTATTAACGGCATACCTTCCTCTTTATTATGAAATAAAAATTCGATAATTTATCTCAAAAAATGGCATTTTTCTTTGAATATCAAAATAACACCTCTTATTGGAAAACCCTTTATATTTTTGGTGATTTTTCTTTTTGGCAATTTTTCATAGAGCTTTAAATTTTAAATTATGTGCATAATAATGAAATATGCAAAATAAGTAATTAATTTTTGGGCTAGGCATTTTCTAATGCTTAGACTAAATATATATATCGCACACTAAATACGAAACAGTCACAAGTCAAGAAACATAACTTTTCAGCAGAAGCTAAAAATTAAACTCTTTGATTGAAACTGCAGAAGAAAAGCAATTTTTATTTAAACAGACAAACTTCATTCTTCTAGTTAATGAAAAAAAAAAAAATTGAAAAAGATAGTGGGACATGTGTTTTGTGAATTGATTTATAACAAAAAGTCTTTATCAAAAAATTTTGAGTTGTGACTGTTTTGTATTTAGTGTGCGATATTATAATGAACGCTCCTTTATAAAGGCAGCCCCAAAACAAATTATTGTTCGAAATTTTAAAGCCAAAAATAATAACCAATTATTTTAATTAATTAAGATAATATGCTTTTGTACCTGTCTGCTTTACAATCAAGAGTAATGTAGATTCTTGAAATTTGATTTTCCCAATATTAATTTAACTATTTGAATATCGAAACATGAAGCGACGTTATAAATCATGGTAACAAGTAGCAATAATCTTCAAGTTATTTTTAACTTAAATGCCTTTCAACATCAACTCTAAGCATCAGATCCAATTTCACAATTCACGATTTACCTAACGTTTTACAGTTGTTATGTACCTTAACGTTCATCTTAGGAAGTGCAAATTTGTTTACCTTCTCACTTTGTTATTTGAACATGAACATAGTATTGAAAATTGCTGCTAATTCTCTGCGAATTACAACTCAAGCATGACAAAATAAACTTGAAACAAACCTAATGGGATTAAATGATTTCTAAATAGAAGTTAATGACGATAAAATTGCTATGCGAATTCACACAAATTTCATTTCAAGTCAAAACAAATAAAAGTCCAAAAAGTAAACACGTTGAAAGGGGTTGAAATAGTTGGCTAAGTATTGAAGGTCCGGTGCTGTGGTTGAAAAAACAAATTTATATATGTTGTCTCTTGCGTTAATTAAAGATAAATATGTATGTTTAAAAATATAAATAAATATTTATATAAACAATTACAGGGTGAAATTTGCTTTGATCTTTGTAAAGCTTTAATAGAAAAGTTTGATGGCAATTTAAATATGTAATTTATACATACAATAAGGTAACTTACACCAAAAAAATATTCGTTAAATACCAAGTCATGCCTTTTGGAAAGCCTATTAATATTCGTCATTAAGAAATTTAAATAATTCACAAGATTCAATGGCTAAGCCTGAATGGCTGCTTAAGACTTAAATATAGGTATATATTTGTATCTCTCAGTTAAATTGGTAGTTATTACTTATTACTTACTATAAACATTCCACTCCTGTTTATAATATCCATGTACAAATCTTTCATTCCCATCAAAGTCAGTCAAAAGGATTGCAAATTTAAAACACAGACAGATGCAGTAAACTTTTATTATGTTCTTTATGTATATTTTACATTCTCTTACTCGTATGTATAGCTAGCTATTCGTAAATTTTGTTTTTATCTCTTGTTTTTTATCCCCCCTAATAAAACTTCATACACACAAGCAAACATAAACTTACACAGAAGTTTTCATCGTTCTAGTTGCTTTTTAATTTTCGCTTTTTTGTTATCATCTATCACAAAAACACTCACAGGAGTTTCAGATGCCGTGAAGTTTTTTGTGTCCTGTTGTTTGCCTCGTCTTCCGGTACACTTCTAATAAGTTTTTGATTCATTTCACTTTATGGAAAGTTTTTCTTTCTGTGCTTTTTCCAATTTTATTTATAGCTGTAATTTTCTAGCAGTTTAGAAGGTACTTGTAACAATAATAAACTTCTGCATAGAATGAGAACCGACAAAAAAAAAAAAAAATATTAACTTAAGCAAAGCCAAAGCAAAGCTAAAATAGAAAAGTTTTGCTTAAGAATTGTGAGGTTTGCCGAAATGAAAAATCTGCTTAAGCTTAAGAAGCTCGTTGTGCATGGAATGCATTGTAAAACTTGTTAAGCGTTGTAGAAAAACCATAAAAAATTTAAGAAACTTATAAGACCTTGAACCAAAATGAAAGCCAACAGGACATTTTAAGAATTTGTTCTTTTTGCCATATTTGTTTTTCTCTCTTTTTTTTATTTTGTCTTTTTTGCCATATTTGTTTTTTTCTCTTTTTTTTTTATTTTGTCAACAAGAAATTGTTTCTGTATAGTTTCATATAAAAAACAAAATCACTCTCAATAGTCTTTTATATGAGCTACTAAATCCTGTCACTTGATGATGAAGTTTATTTTCTCTTGAGGTTTGTTTAATAAAATGTTTTGTGTATTTTTTAAATAAAAAAATATATATAAAATAAAAATGCCACGTGAAGTTTTTTTGCCATTTTGGGCAACCTTTCTTGCTTATGTTTGTTACTGTCATCAACAGTAAGCGACAGCCATCTTTGCTCTTCTGATGGTTTGTATGTGGTAAGGCACATTTTCACATTTTTTTTTTTTTTTTTTTTTTGAAACAGCAACAAAAACTTCATGTTCTTGTCAAAAAAATTATATAACAAATACTGAGAATTGAAATGAGAAATTCTATAAAAAAAATATCTTGTTAATATAGCAAAATACCTGACCCCACCTCTTATTTTTGTATGGTTATATAATGTCCTCAAATGTTAATATGAGTCCTTAAATATTCTTATAAATGTGAAATAAGACACTCAAAAATGTTAATTTCTACATTTTCTCAATAAGTTTCAATGATATTCAAGGGATTTTTTAAAGTCTAAAATACACAATTATAAAATTGTACATTAATTTCGTACTTACACATGGTAATTTTCCATTGGAAGTGGCGGGGTGAGTGTGTAGAGCTTTTTTTTTTAAATTTAATGTACACAGAAGTATATTTCCGCTTCATGAGTTAACAAAACTTAATTTCCTTTTACAAATTAATTGATTTTAATTGTCCACATGTTTTAATATTCATAGTTTAAATAGGTTAAATTTTATTCAAACTTTATGAATGGTATAACTTTAAATTATATGTATATTTTCAATTCAGTTCAGATCATGAATAGCCCATTCATAAATTAAGTTCTTTATTTTTTTGATATTTTTTATTAGAATAGAACTGTTTTTAAGATTTGAGTCATCTTTTTTTTATATAATTTTTTGTTATTGGAATATTCCCTTGTGACGGGTGTTACAAGTGCATGCTTTAAACATCAAAATGTTGGCAAATAAAAACTCATTTAAAGTTTTTAAATAATAATTTTTATTAAAGTATCTGTGACGGGAGTTACTAGTACTCATTGAAAAATCTGACTTCACTTCGAATTTTTGTGCAATTCAGTCAAACTACAATTAATATAAACAAAAATTAATTATTACCACTTCAGCTATGTTTAATGATTAACCATGTATTAACAAACAAATTTAAAAACGTTTCAGAATGTTTTTCATTAAATATTTTAATGTGTGACGGGTGTTATACACATAGTAACGGGTGCTACGAGCGAAAAATCTCTATGTAAAAGTAGTCGACCAGCATTACTAAAATAAAAATTTATTAATGAATCGTGTTTTAAGTGTTAATTCAACAACTACAGTGTACTTATTAATTATATTGAAAAAAAATTACATTGCGTTTTTGTTACAGATTTTTAACTTCAAATTCAACTTTTTCCATTTCAAATTAAACTTTTTCCAAATCAAATTAAACTTTTTCATTTCAAAAAAAAACTTTTTCCATTTCAAAAAAAACTTTTTCCATTTCAAATTAAACCTTTTCCATTTCAAAAAAAACTTTTTCCATATCAAATTAAACTTTTTCCACTTCAAATTAAACCTTTTCCATTTCAAAAAAAACTTGTATAGTTGAAAATAAAATTCAATTGATCAGAAGAAAATGTTTTTCGTCTATTTTATAACTTTCATTATTATATTGACATCTACATGTAAATATTAGGTTAATATTTGCTGTATGGTATAGCGAACAACAAAATTAGGACTTTACTTTTGGCAGAAATAGAACAGTTTTGTTCTAATTAGAATATCCTAGTGCAATTTTTCTATTACTTTTTCATTTTAAAATTTTGAATTCATTCTTTTAAGATCTATTTGGACAATTTGTAAATTTTTTCAAATGAGTTTTTTTTTAGGAAAACAATTATTCCTTCAATTTTATATCCTACATATCGCACACGATCTTCAAAAGTGACACAACTCAAAATTTTAAAATTTTCAGGACAGTCAAAAAACTATTTCTTTTTCAAAGCAACTTCATACAAAAGAGGTACACAAAATGATTTTTTTAAAAATAAAAGAGCAATCAGATTAAAACAAAATTTTAACAGTCGATGGAGATGTCCATTACGAATTGGTTTATATTAAAAAGTCAAAATTGAAAAATTTTGAGTTGTGTCTCTTTTGAAGAAGGTGTGCGATATGTATTTGAAAGCTCTTTTCGAATCTAACAGCGATTCTAAGTTTTTCTAAATTTTGGCTAAAAAAAAAATAATGAAGAAGTTCTTCATTTCTTATTTAAGCCATTCAAAATTAAAACATGCAGCCAATAATACCGAGAAATAATTTGTGTTCATAGCAAGGTACATTATTTCCGAGTATCAGACTCAATTTCATTGTGAAAAGCTACAATTAATAACGAAATACTGTAAAAGTTAATGAAAAAAAAACGAGGAAATGAACTTTAGTGTAAAAGACCTGAGAAAAAAATTTATATACCGGTATTTTACCTAAAAAAAGTAACGTTACTGGCTTGAGTCTTAAATATAATGTACCCGAAACAAACCCACCAGTGCTTGTACATGAAAGTCACCTGAAATAGTACCGTAGTCAGTCTTAATTATTTCAATAAAGTGTTTAAAATAGAACAAATATATATGGCCAGAATGAAACAATGAGTCCGATTAGGTCATTGTTGGGACACTGTGCCTACCCAAAGTGTTACAGAACAAGCATTTCTTTCGGTGCAGAGGTCGAACAACTACCAAAACAGGCACCGGACATATATCTGCAACACATAATATACATTTTTTTTTCGGATATTAATATTCATTATGTTTTTGGTGTCGCTGATTACGAATTTGGGATCAGATTTAAAAATTCTGAATGGCGAATACAATAAAGCGGACGCAATGTGGAGGTCTTCCTGTTCTTATATGATATATACACAATACACAGCAATTAAAGTCGTAATTCGACAAAATTCAAATATAACGTCCAGTTTAAGTGTGTGGCTTAGCATGTTCTGAGCCCGGGTTCGATCCCCAGCCGCGGCAAAAAGTTTTTTCAATAAAAAATTTTTCTGATCGGTCACCACCTCTCTGCAGACAATGGCAAACCTCAGAGAGTAAATAATGCCATGTAAAGCTTCTTGAGAACATGAACTTTAGCCGTTCGGAGTCGGCATAAAACATGAAGGTCCAGTTCTCGGTCAATTGTATGCAAACATTTAATGACACACACAACACAATTGATCATAAGAAGCTCGGTCAAAGTCCTTTCAAGGGCTGAAATGGCCAATTTGTTTTTTTGTTGTTATGTTTGATTCCACATTTGACTCCCATATAAATGTACTATATTTTGATTTCAGTGAAAAATTAAAGATTTAGTCCGCCAATTTGGATGCATTGTAAAAAGTAAGAAAATATTTAAAATTTGTTGAGTCGTTTTTGTGACATCGTAAATAACTAATGTTCAATTCTCTTCTATAAAATGCTTTGGAATTGGCTGAACCGCTTTGCTATCCTTATAAGTGAAACTATATTGATGTTTCTTCATCTTTATTATATCAAAGGTAAACTTCATTGGCAAAAAAATAATTAAAAACTTACTTTAAAAATTTTAATCAAAATTTCACAAAAAAAAACAAAAAAAAATCTTAATAAAGTCCAACTCACTGCCATGTGAATTAAGGTACTACTCATTTTATTAATATATATTTTTTTTAGGTGTTTATTTTATGCTCTTTCGTTTGTGAAAAAAAAACCATATTATTTAATATTTACGTAGTCGTTCGCCTTTTGACTTAATGTATCTTTTCTTGCGCTGCCTTTTTGCTGAGCAATCAATTCTCGTTGCTGTTTATAAACTCGATGTTTCACTTGATTTCCTCGAACAATGCTGCCAGTTTTATTTAATAATCACTTCATCGTTCTAATATTGACAAAAACTCGTCTTTATTGTCCAAGGTCATCAACTGTGACTACCATGATGATGATCCCTAAACCGCCATAAATCCACTTCGAAAGTTTCCTAAAGAAGCTATTAAACCGTAAAATCTTGAGGCGACCAACACTTTTGCACACTCTTCAAAGGACTACGTTGTCGTTTATTGTGTTGGCTGTTGTGTCTGTAAATGTGGGTGTGTAGGTGTATGTGTGTGTGTGTGTATGTTTGTGTAGAGCAAAACGGGCGGGTCAATGTGACAGCTGCGGTTGCCACACAATATTGAACATAATATCTTGAATCTCTACATTGAGGCAAGAGTACCTTCATAATACTCGTAAATATATAAGAAAATCGATTTTTAGGTATGTTAGAAAATTGTTCAAAGTTAAGTCATTCAGCTCATGCTCCTGCCAAACGTGTCATTTTTCAAATATATTAAAAATATTTTAATGACAGGTCATATAAAACAAAAACCATTTAAAATACACTCGATCAGGCAATAAACAAAAAGTTAACCACAATAAATTTTGAGGCAAAAAAGTGTCTGTATTGTTTTTTAACTTCTAGGATTAAATATATTTTCTCAAAAAGCAGTCAATAAAAGTGAAAACATTAAAAGAAGCATTCTTTATTCGGCACCGTATTAACTGCAAAAGTGAATTTTGGATTTTTCAAACTTAAAATCCAATAACTTCGAGTCAACTTGTAAACTTTAGAAATTGATTTTCACATTTCACACTATGTTAAGCTAAATTGTGAGTGACGTTTAAGAATAACTTTATTTTTATGCCCAAAGGTTAAAGTGAGAGGAAATTACAACAGACTTGAATGCCTTGCATGAACTGAATATCATGTTGAAATGTCTGTCTGTCTATGAACTTTATTGCCTAGCAGTGATTAATGTTTTTCACCAGTTGTATAGGTAGATTAATACAACTATAGTCAGAACTAAGATTCATTGTCTTATGGCTAACCTGACTGGCACATAAGCACAGTTGAATACATTTTACTACATATACAAGCAAAAAAAAAATCACTTTTAGCCTGCAGGTTAAACTGTTCTGGTATGTAGGTACATGTTGCTCTTTCAATTAGAAACTAAAAGGAACAGACACACACACACACACAAAATAGCTTACACAATGTAAAACAAGCTCAAAAGCAAAAAACAGCAAATTTTTTGTAAAGGCTAGTTGGCATGGATAGTAAACAATGACGTACAATGTTGTAGTTTTGGCCAAACATGATAATATTTAAATTATTCTCCGTTAAGCTTGAGTTACGCAAAACTCAAAAAAATAAGTTTTAAGCAAAACTTATGATTGCCTGAAAATGTAGCTAAGTAACACTTTTTAATTTTTCAAAACAATAATTTTATACTTGAAATTGAAATAAAAAAAAAATAAACATATAACCATGTCATATAAAAAAATTATTTCTTAAACCTCATTAAAATCTTTTGTTAAGTGTTTGAATTTTAATAACTTGCACAAAAGTTTTAAGTTAAAAGAAAAAAAAACATAAGTTATTCTTTCTTGAATTCACAACTGCACTTTGTTTGTGTCTCTGACTTTTCTTTATTTTAATAACAGCATTTTGGAAAAATATTATGAAGTTGCGCATTGAATAAAACTGACAGCCACTGTGCAACAACAAGTTCAAAAGCCACTTTCATAATATTTTGAAGTGTGTATTTTATAATTGCATCAAAATGAAGAGTACAAAACTTTTTACTTCACTTCAATATGTGTGTGAAAAAGTTTAAAAAACATGCAAACGGAAGTGGATAAAATATAAAATTAGATCATAGTGTTGGTGACCATAGAGCGTGCGAGAGAGTATGAGTAAAAGAAGTGAAAAAACTGAATTAACTGCAGATAGGAATGGGAAAGTTTTCTAAGCCGCAGAACATGATATTGTTCAGTTCAGATATATTATGCTGCACTGAATAGTTGTTGTTTAAAGAATTTTTAACAATATTTACGATGGTTATGAGATATGAAAATGAACAAGAACGCACTTATTTTCAGATGGATTTTATTTAAGAAACTATTTTTATGGTACTTCTCAAATTTCAACTTAATAAAACCAATATTTTTCATTACTTGTGCACATATTTATGAAGGAAAGCAAATTGTTTTTATTTTTAAACACATAAAAATATAAAACCAATATAAAACAAGTAAAGAAAGTCTAAAGTCGGTCTAGGCCGACTATGAAATACCCTAAACCCACTTTTCAAAAAAAAAAAAAAAATTAATTGTAAATGGGCGTGTCCGTGGGCGGATGAAGTCCATTTTTCCAAACCATCTTTGTCTTGTCATAAAAAACATACGTCCCAAATTTTAGCTCTGTAGCTCTTATGCTTATTTATTGCGTTTTCAATTTTTGGGTTGTATGGGAGGTAGGCGTGTCCGTGTTAGGATGACGTCCATTTTTCGAAGACATATTTGTGTTGGTATGAAACACATACATATCAAATTTTATTGTTGTAGGCTAATTATGAGCTGAGTTATGCAGTTTTCAATTTTTGCGTTGTATGGGAGGTAGGCGTGTCCGTGGGCGGACGATGTCCATTTTCCGAAGAAATATTTGTGTTGGTATAAAACACACACATACCAAATTTTGTTGTTGTAGACTTATTATGAGCTGAGTTATGCAGTTTTCAATTTTTGCGTTGTATGGGAGGTAGGCGTGTCCGTGGGCGGATTCCAAAAATATTCAATAGTGTAGATCCTTGGGTACATGTGACCATGTGTACCAAGTTTCATCCAATTATCTCAACTCCTTCTTCTTATCCTGTGTATACGGACAACACACAGACGGACGGACGGACGGACGGACATAGATAGCTCGACTCACGTGGTGACGCTGATCAAGAATATATATACTTTTCTATACCGGACTCGCTTCGTTCTATGCGTTACAAACGTTTGCACAAAGTTAATATACCCTGACCTTTCAGGTTTAGGGTATAATTAACACTTTGCATTCGTAAGGGTCTAATGGAAAAAAATAAAATTTTTCCACGCGTACTTCGTAATATTTTTACTTCATTAATCAAAGTTGAAAACAAACAAAATCTTATAAAAACTTTTCCGAACTCATACTCATATTTTTGACCTGAATTGAATATTTTGTATTGAAGTTTTGCACAAAAGTTTTAACTATAAAATCTATCAACGTCTCATAAAAATCTAGAACGTTTTCATTAAAATTTATATGTAAGCGCGATTGCCTGCCACCCAAGGGTCTCGGGTTTAACTCTTAGTCAGATCATGGATCCTGTGCGTTTTACCTTTTTCATTTATTTTCTTATTTCAAATGAATTGAAATTAAAGTATCCCAATATAGCCCCGTTTGCATACCCAAAACAGGTAAGCGAGTTCAGAAAAGATACGTCCGACGAAAAGCTGCCGAAAACAAAAAATTACGAAAAAGAAACGAGGGTGGGCCCAATGGAACGCAAAAACTGTCACCTGCAGATGAAGCCATATTTCAGCTTATAGGAATGAAAGAAGCAATTGACGAAATATTCGGATCCATCAACGTGGAAGATTTGTGTGATGTTGCAGAGGAAGTGCCAGTTTTATTTTCTGCTTCTCTTCGTAAAGTCTCTGAATCAGCCAACTAAAGCCAGGAATGTAAAGTCAAAAAAGCAAATACCATACAGGAAGCTTCAGACTGTAGTCATGCTTGTCACCCCTTTCTACTCCCGTGCTACCCCTTGTGATATTGATACATGCATCAGTCAACAATGTTAAAAAAAAAACACATGTCAAAATCACTACCAAAGAAGTCGCGTTAAGAGAACTGCAAATACAAGATGAGGTGTGCAATAAAATAAGTGAAGTTCTTAGATATAACTAAAAAACATAATGCAGAAGTTCTAAGCTCCTTTAAAAAAAAATACCGAACACAGGATCGTATATAAGACCAGAAAAAGTGCCTATTAAAAGAACAGCAACATCATAATGCTGTGCACACAATTCACAATAGTATGTTTGATACTGCACAGCTGATTTAAAGTGAACTGTGATTCATGTGAAACCCAAAATAGGTCTTAAAATTTTCGGGCGAACAGTTTTTCGCTGATCAAAATATTTTTCGGTCGAAACTCATGATAGGGTAGAATAAAAACGGTGTCAAAGTCGAAGCATACGTAAGTGATGTGGTGGTAATGATATCTGGGATGTTTCTCTCCACACTCAGTCAGATTTTGAATTGAACTTTAAGTAGTAGTACTAGTAAGACGGAACTGATATGATTCACATCCAAAAACAAAGTAGGGTTAGCTGGGGTAGATTTGACACTTTTTTTCAGAGTGTTATTGCTCCAAAAATTAATGACCGATTCTAAAATTATCCATTCCATATAAGCGTTGATTATTATACTTTTAAATTTAAATAGAAAATTGTATTATTAAAGTCTTAACATATATTTTTTTAAATATTTTCTAAAAATAGTCGTTTTGTCAAATGTGACCCTACCACGGGGCACCCTTGACATTTGAAGGAGCACATTTGACAACAATACTTACAGTATTTTAGAAATCGAAACACCAGCCTTATTCACACAAAAATTCAATATATCTTAAGTTCATGTTTGTAAGAGTAGAAAGAGTTGAAATCAGGGATCGTACCGGTTATGTTTTTTATCGAAAAAGTCACATGTTGACTGTTATTATTTATCTCTTATTTTTTTTCGACAAAAATTAAAGTTATTTGTGCCTTATATTTTTTCGGGCAAATATAACAGTTACTTTTGACTTTAATTTTATCGGTCAAAAATAACAGTTATATTCTGCCTTTTATTTTTTCGTTCAAAAATATTAGGCAATTTGTATTTTTTCAAAGGCCAGTTTACCGATTAAAAAACTATTGATACCATTATTTTCGTCTTATCGGTGCGCACAATTTACATATGGTATTCATAGTTTTTTAACTGGTCAAGCGGCCTTTAAACAAATCCAAATTGCCTGATATTCTTGACCGAAAAAATAAAAGTCACAAAATAACTTTTATTTTTGACCAATAAAATAAAAGTCAAGTAACCGTTATGTCAGTCCGAAAAAATAAAAGGGCAAAAATAACAGTTAATTTTTAACTTGTATAGAATCAATCGAAAATTTAAAAGGCACTAAATGCTCGTGAAGCTGAGGCCATTTGTATCATAATGATATGCTTGAAAAAGTCCTTTGACAATTTTTTTCATTGTGTCTTTTTCATTTAAATATTGTAAAATAACAGTTATTTTCGGTCCCTGGTTAAAATACCGAATGTAACAAAATCTGTTTGAAACAATTGATGTCAAAATTAAATATAGCAAAATTCACTCACTTTTTAATAAAAAATTAGAAATTTTATTATTATTTCAGTAAGCGAGTAGTTATCTTCAGTTATCTTCAACAGTTATCTTCAACGAACTGTCAAAGTTAGGAATAAACATTGCTAGCAAAGATGTTATGGATACGAGTTAACAGGTTCAGTAGTTACGGAGCAGTTTACGATAACCACGAGTGTCTGATTTTAATATTCTACGGAAAAATAATTTAAAAGTAAAGTGGCTGGGAAATACTTGGGAAAAAATAAGACCAGCACCACTGAACAACCCAAAAGGATCAAATCTAAAGTTGTTACAAGAATTACTGATATCTTTAGAGTTTCATTCTTCATTCCTTAACCAACGTTCTGTTCTCTTCGTGCCCTTTTATTTCTGCCCCAATCAAAAATGTCAAATATACCCAAATGCTCTCTGCTTCTGTTTCAAAAATTTGTTTTGCCTATATTTAGTTTTATTGAAATTCACTTATATTTTAAAAACATAAAAAGTTGCTTTTACCTTTTGCAAAAGATACTTTGATTAACTCTTATAACTCGACCTGGAGTCAGAAAATAACAGTTACGCGCGCAAAAACACAAAAACACCTGTTACTATATTTCATGTAACGCAGGTAACGTCAAACTTCGTGACAATTACTGAAATAGAATAATGCAAAATTTTTAAAAAAAATTATTGAAAAATAACAGTTCGTTCATATCGAAAACGTCAAACCCAAATGTGTCCCAAAGTCAAGGGTACCCCATTTACTCTAACTATTAGAATCCGCTCATGTCTAAGGCTGCGTTTATAGTGAACGCGATTCAGACAGGCAGGCTGAAATCTGTGTGAAAAAACGAGATGCAGATAGCAATCTATCTCGTTTGTTCACATTGCCTGTCTGCCTGCCAGTCTGACTCGGCGTTCACTATAACCGCAACCTAACGGATGCAATAAATATTCTCACTCACCTGCTCTCCAAAGTAATATGAACGAACTGTTTGGAATTTCACATAGGCGTGGCAATTTTAGAAGAATTCTGTGTATCTGTAAATACTTTGATATTGAAATTTGGTAGAATCTTTGCAAAATACTACAAAAAAGAATTATTTTAAGATTTGGAAGAAAAAACGTTTTAAGTCTTTGAATAACTCATATGCTTTATGGTAAGACACGTTTTCTACATTTCCTTAATTATTTCCTAATATGCAATCAAATGATATGAAATTAAATAAACTGCCTTGTTTGGCAAATAATAAAAAAACTAATCTGAAATCTCAAATTAACAGCTTCAACAAGTATATACTTAATTTAAGGAAATCCATCACTATTTTGCCATCAACTTAGATAAATTAATATATAATAACAAATAATTGTCTCATCACTGTTTTATAATCTTGCCAATAGCCACGACTACATTCAGCGGCTTAGTTGAATGTATTGTATCTTGGAACTAATAAAATCTTCTATGCGATTTTTGTAATGCTTATAAATTAAAACTGATAAAAACTAGACTAGGCAATATATTTGGGGTTTCAATATTATTATCGTAATAATGTATAACAATTTATTATGCTACAAACACCAACACTCAATACAATAAAATCTAGTAAACTATGGTACGTGAGTAAGCGTGTGTGTGCGTGTCGGGGGCGGAAGGGGGAGGGGGAGGGGGGTCTACCAACTTATTGCTCCAATATGTATGGTTAACGATAGTAGAATCAATCGAATGTTTATTTGAAGACCGGGGAAAAATAGCGAGATGGAAAAAAGAATAAAAAACCAACAAATAAAACAGCATGTCCTTCACAGAATCATTTGGCGTTGCGTTGTGAATGCGATTTTCCAATTGAGCCAATTTGTCCAAAATGACAGAATGTGTGGCAGTAAAAAATCAGCAAAAGCACTTAAGCAAATCAAATGAGTATTTGGCACAGCATGTCGCTGTGTCTTCCCGGATGTGAAAACCTTCTCCAACCATGCGCCAGTTTCCATTCAACATACATGAACGATTTTTGCTTTTTATATACTTTATATGTTAGAATGTGAGTAGAGCATTGCATGAAAATCTTCAACACCAAGACATATTGTGGAGGATGTCCTGGATGAATGAGGGCAATATAATAAACTATACGCTTTGCTTAAGAGTCTCCATATTTTTGGCTATAGTCTACAACGATTTGTTGTTATTGTTTGGTTGTTTGTTTTTTTTTTTTTTTTTTTTTTTTTTTTGTATTTTTTTCATTCTTGTCATTTCGGCTAAGCTGATAGATAGAAGACATCAAACTCTTTCGTTACGCACCATCAAATTCATGCGATTCAATTCGCAACCGGTTGTTGTTGGGAGCAAAAAGCACAAGCAAAAGCGGCTGCAAACTTCAAGCAAGAGCAATATTTGAGGGTGTTAAATTCTTTGAGTCGCAATAATTGATGGTTTGACTCACACAGAGAGATTTTTGTACAAAAGACTTCCTTTTGGTAATGAAGAAATTAAATATTTAATAAGATATCTTTGTTGGTTGGGTGCTCTTTTGCTCGATGAGGCATTTAAAGATTAATTTTGGGTCAAGTGAGGTGGTTCAAAAATCTTTGACCTTTAGTAAGAGTTTTGTTGCTTCAACAGCAATTTATAAAATAACAAAATTATGCAATGTAAAAGAAACTTTGTCTTGACACAACTTTCTTTTGTTGAGTGTACAAAGTATTTGTTGGTAGATACATCAGTATTGTTTATTTTTTTGCCAAGACTTAGTTTTGCTTTATTTCTATAAATTTATTGGCAATTCTTAAGTGAAAGTGATTGCTAATGCCATATCTTTATTAGGTTAGAGTTAAGATAACTAAAAGACGATTCAGAACCTTTGACTTAAGATATAGATGTGATGAGATGATGCTGTCTCTTTTTTACAGTATTTGTAGCTACTTCATTTTGAGGATGGTGTGAGGAATATGTTCGTTGTCATAGTTGGCAAGTTGTTATTTCGAAAACGAATTTTTCTGGCTTTTTAATGAGAATTTGTAAAATCTTGCTTATTTTTATGTCGCTGTACAAAAATAAATGCAGTGATTAGAGCACAAAAGTTATATTTCTCAGGAAATATCAACTATTTTATTTGGGTTTCTGCATTATTTGGAAAAATACCTTATAATGTTTCGACTGAATAAAAAAAACACGAAAAAAAATAATCGAATTTTTTAGTATTTTTCTGTATAAAGTCCTCACTCTTGATTTTTTTTTTTTTTTTTTTTTGTGGAACGGAAATGTAATTTTGACCCTGTATAGCAGAAAGCTTTGGTTGGAGTACCTTAAAGTCAATCTGCCAAATTTTTCAAATTTATGCCATATCATGTTCTTGAAGCAAGCGTTGCAAATGATATGTAGATTTACTTTTACAAAAACAAAGAAAATCATCTGTTGAAATTCAGAGAACATCAATTGAAATTCAGAAATTTTCTAGCACCAAATATGAGCATGACTGAATTACCAAGAATGGTTTTGTTTAGATTTCACATATAATCTCTGAATTTCATTCTTTTTGGAATTCCAAACGGAATTTTTTAATATTACTTGTTGTTTTCTTGAGAAGAAATACAACTTTTGACTTTTAATTGAACACTCCTGAGTTCTCATTGTTATTCCAAATAATTAATTAATTCTTATTTTTAATTATATTTGGAAATGATGTTGAAAGAAATTCATTATATTTATAACATCTATTGGATTCGAAAAATGTGCTAATATTTTTTTCAATACTATGCATATTTTTACACTTAATTTAAGCAAAAATTGTAAATTAGCTAAATATGGCTGCTACTATCGCAGATTTCTATTTGCAGCAAGCGACACAAGCTTAATGAATTGGAAAAAAATCTATTGTTTTACTAGAAATTTATACATGTGTGTGTCCTTGACGCCAACATCGCTCAAAATCATTGTCTATTTACGAGCAAAGTGCAATTGTATGTTAACGTTGATTGTGCAGATTATAGTTGTAGATAGAGATAGAAGATAAATATTTCTTTATTGTTTTGCTATATTTTGCAAGAAGAAGCCATCTTTTTCTCTATCGTCTTCTGCTTCTTCATCTTCTTGCTTAATATCCAGTGTCCTAAGGCTTCGTTTGCGCACAGCACAGCCATTGAGTAATCGTGTTTAGCTACATTTTACTCTATTATCCTCATGTTTGGTACTTTTCTGCTTAATCATTGAGCTGTAGCTCACTCCATCGTTCTTCAAACTGCTTTTCCATTGTTCGCTAGAACTCTTTTATTTCCTTCTCCAACCATGACAGCGTTAACTTTTCATTGTTTGGCGCTTTACTTAATCTGTTGTTCTTTATAATGTTGATGGCAATTTTCAGCCATTGTAGACCTCACAAGAAATGTTCTTAAATATATTTTAATCATGATTTGATAATTATAAAGAAAATTAAATGGTCTGTTCTTGTAACGACTTTACAAAGTGTGGATTAATTATAAGAAAGATAATTTTCCAAATGAAGTGGTTTCAGCAACACATTGTTCAGTGAAAATTAATTATTATTATGGCCATTGTTGCGAAGATATCTGAAGACATTAAACAAAAAACATATTTACCTATTAACAATAAGATTTTTAGATTAAAAAGACATACAATCTCACACGGCTATGGCATGAAATGAGGCAAGATGTTTAAGGTTTATTTCGATGAGTCGAAATATTAATAATTTCTTCTGCACAAAAACAAGAGCTTACTTTGCTCATGAGGTTATATACAGTCGAGTCGCTTTTTCCATCTCCCCCCACCCATGCTCTCTGTGACAGTCGAGTATTTGTTTCATTTGTTTCGTCTTTTGAATTTTTCAATGGAATATATTTTCAATCCTGCATTACTTTTAAGATTTTGATTTGCTTTTTGTTAAAATTAATGTAAATGAATATTTGCAAAAACTCCTGCATTTAAGGAATAGATTGCTTTTCAGAAGTAGACTACATAACGAGACAAATCCTTAATGGTTCAGTAGAAAGATTTGATTTTTATTCTATGTTAAGAATTTAGTGACTTTCTATAAAATTTCATTGGAGAAAACTTGTAACTTGATATACCACCTGTATTAAGTTCTTAAACCAACATTTAAAAAACATTTTTTGCTTTTGTCTAGGCAACTTTCAAATTTTGTTCATAATATCAAACAGTATTTTCTATACAATATTTTTTTAGAAAAACTACCAATTCAGACTGTTCTCCACTGCCACTCTCACTTTTACAAACATATAAGAAGCTTTTGTTTCATGCTGATTTGGCAATGTTTAAAGTTTCTGCTGTTTTAGCTATTGATTGAAACAAAAAAAAAAAAATAAAAAATAAAAATGGTAAAATTACACAAAACAAATTCATGAAATTTCTCAATATTGGTATATATAATGTTTACAAACTATAAATTTTATTCCCTGAATATAAGTAAAAGCACAAACATCTTTAAAATATCTATAAACGTACAGTTGAGTGTGTGTATTTTAGTGTATGTAAGTGTGTGAGTGTTCATAATGTTGTTTTGCTTACTGAAAACATGTAATTGTAAATTTGAGGTTGACCCACTTCTTATGATTTGGTCCGTACTGCTTTGTCTTGGGTTTCAGTAGCACTACTCAGTAGCACGTATATTTAGGTATAGATATTAAACGTACGTATATGTATGTACGTATATTCATGTATTTGTGTAGTAAGTTTATAACAGCATTCCCTTTACAAAGTATTGATTGAAAACAACACGGTTTTCCGCTTAAAATTCAAACTCATTCAAGTGTACACGGAGTGGTGGTAGACCACACATGTTTACAAACAAAGCACACTGGGTTTTTTTTTTAATAAAACTCAACTAAAGCATTACTAAATACTCATGCATGATATGTTTTCGCAATTTTTTTCCATGAACACAAAAAATGGCACATTTTTATAGAAGGCACACAAAAATACCTAAATCTTTTTTCATGCACCATTACGTATGGTTTTGTACGCAGATATTTAGTGGTTAATATAAAGCAAGAGAGGTAATACATTTGTTTATTTTTTTTTTTTTTGTTTTCCTTTTTTTTTTTGTTGTTTTATAATAATATGAAAACAAGTTGGATGAACACGTCATATGTTTCCTAAGAATAAATCAACATGTTTTTACAAAACAAACATGTTTTCAAAATATTCGTTTTTCTTATTAAATTGTTTCTATTCTGAGATACTGTCCATCAAGTAGTATTTGATTTGATTTTAGAAGGAATTTTCTCTTATCAATACTTCCTTGTAAAAAAAAGAAAAAAAAATGTCTGTACAGTGAGAAAAAAACACATACCTTGCTCCGGTAAAAAATTTCTCTATTTTTTTTATTATTTTTGATAATAGCAATTTTCTCTTTTTCAAATAAAATTTTCTTCAATTAGAATAAATTTTCCCATTTTCGAAGAAATATTTCTTTACTTCTAGGAAATGGAAATATTTCAATGTCTCTAATAATGATAAGTATTTTTCTCGCACAAAAAATTTCTCATTTATAGAGAAATTTTATTGAAAATGAAAAACTTTTCGTTTATTTTGATAAAAAATTCACTATAAGAAGTATTTTCTTCAATAACAACAAATATTTTCTCAAAAAAAAAGTATTTTTCTCTAAAAACGATATATTTTTCTATTTCATGGAAGCTTTTTATCATTTTTAAAGAATTTTTAGTATCGCAATTAGAGAACAGCATTCTCTAGAGCAAAGTCTAAACCATTTTTCTCTAAATATGATGCCTTTGTTATCATGTTCCTAGACACTTTTTTCTGAGTGCATGTTTTTATTATTACTATTTTTGCGTGTTTCTAGATAAAGTCCCAAAATATCAGGGACAGAAAATAATGATTATTTTCGAAATTTTAATGAAAAAAATCAGCATGTTCTAAGCGTCGGAAAAAACTTTTGAGTATACCGTAATTTTGGAATTTGAGTTGCCTCTTAGAATAAATAATGATATTTATTTTTTAAGCGTTAAGCATTAAAATTAAAAATAATTATTATAAAATGATTTTTACAGGGACCGTACAGGTTATGGTTTTTATCAAAAAAGTGACATATTAACTGTTATTTTTTAACTTTTATTTTTTCCGACAAAAATAAAAGTTATTTTGTGTCTTATATTTTTTCGAGTAAACATAACAGTTACTTTTGACTTTTATTTTATCGGTCAAAAATAACAGTTATTTTCTGCCTCTTATTTTTTCGGTCAAAAATATCAGGCAATTTGTGTTTTTTCAAAGGCCATTTTACTGAATAAAAAACTATTATACCATTATTTTGGTCTCATCGGTGTTCACGTATTACATATGGTATCAATAGTTTTTTAATCGGGCAAGCAGCCTTTACAAAAACACAGATTGCCTGATATTTTTGACCGAAAAAGAAGTCACAAAATAATAAAAAGTCAAAGGAAACAGTTAATTTTTGTCTAAAAAAATAAGAAGAAAAAAATTAACAGTTAATTTTTAACTTTAATAGAATTAGTCGAAAATTTAAAAGGCACTTAATATACGTGAAGCGGAGGCCATTTGTATCATAATGGTATAAATGAAAATGTCCGTCGACAATTTTTTCATTGTGTCTATTTCATTTGAAAATTGTAAAATAACAGTTATTTTCGGTCCCTGGATTTTTATTTTTTTTGCTCAGAAATAAAAATTATTTTTGATTTTTATTTTTTTTTTGCTCAGAAATAAAAATTATTTTTGATTTTGAATTATTTTTTTTTTAAAATTTATTTAATTTTTTGCTTAGAAATAAAAATTATTTTTGAATTTAATTTTTTTGCTTAGATATAAAAACTAAAAATAATTAAAATTAAAATAATAAGAAATAAAAATTAAAAATATTTTGCTCTGAAATAAAAATTATTTTTTTGGCTCAGAAATAAAAATTATTTTTGATTTTTATTTATTTTGTTCAAAAATTAAAATTATTTATTGACTTTTATTTTTATGCTCAAAATTAAAACTCATTATTTAAAAGGAATAAAACTTGGGCATGTGTATATTTTTCATAAAAATTGAAATCTATAGAAAATATGTGCTTTATCCGCACACGGACAAGCCCTTTGCCAATACTAATTGTTTTATATGAAAAAGTAGGTTATGAGTCATTTTCTTCTTGAAAACGTAGTTTTTCTGTATTCTGTGGATCAGTTAATATCAAATAACGGAACTAAGCTTAAAATATTTTAATTTTACAATATTGTATATGACATTGAAATCTTTTCTTAAAACCTTAATTTGTGGAAGAACATACGATTTGAATGAAAAAATGTTGTCAGTTTCATTACTCAGTTTTAACAAATAAAGTAAATTTTATATTCATTCTAAAGACTAACAGACTGCAAAAATCGGAAAATAGTGAAGCAAGCACATCGGCAGCGATCCATTATCGCAAGGTTCGTATTTGTTTAAACCGGAAACCCAAACCCAAAGTTCAACCTCCTTACTTGACAATCTTTTAAATTCGATTGAGGTTTCTCCGTCTGATGAAGAGTCCGAAGATGAGTTAAGGGTTGTTTCAAAGAAATTGAATATTATTCACCCAAGGTCATTCATTTAGTGGATGATATAATGAGCTACTGGAATGAAAAACGATTTATATATCCATTCCTGTCAATAGAGAAAATTGTTCACAGTGTTCCAGCAACACAAGTTAGTGTGGAAATGTCATTTTCTGCACTACGACTAATTTTAAGTGACCAAAGATGTAATTTTTTATCAGAACATTTGGACAAAATTTTATTCTAAAAAATTAATGCCTGTCATTTTAATAATTCTCAATAAAATAAACTACAAATTTAATATCATTTTAGTTTTTTTTCAAATTTTGAAGAGATAAAAAAATATAACTATTAAGAATGTCTAACAAGAAGAAATCTCGTGAAATCGATTTTTAATTTTCGAGCAAAATAACAAAAATCCTTAAACGATTTAAATATCTGAACAAAAAAAATAAGAACGTAGAACTAATTTTAATTATTTAACGAAATAATAAAAATCAAAACATACTTTCTATTTCTGTCAAAAAAAAAAAAAAAAAAAAAAATCAAAAAACCAAAAAAATAATTTTTCAATTTTTATTTTTTGTCTCAAAAATAAAAAAAATCAATAATGATTTTTTTTTTGCTTGAGTAAAAAAATAAAAATCACAAATGATTTTTTTGTTTGAGTTAAAACGATAAAAATCAAAAATAATTTTTTTGTTTGAGTAAAAAAAAAAATAAAAATCAAAAATGATTTTTTTGTTCGAGTAAAAAAAATAAAACAAGATTTTTTGTTTGAGTAAAAAAATAAAAATCGAAAATGATTTTTTGTTTGAGTAAAAACGATAAAAATCAAAAATAATTTCTTTTTTTATTAAAAAAAAATAAAAATCGAAAATGATTTTTATACTTGAGGAAAAAAATAAAACTTAAAATTAATTTTCATTTTTAATTTAACAAGTAAAAATCAGAAAACAATTTTTATATCTGAGCAAAAAAAATAAAAATTATAAAAAAATCATTATTTCTTAATTCTTTTCGATAATTATGAGCAATATCGAAAAGAATTACGGTCCCTGTTAAATATTATTCCGATTAAAATATTATTAATAACATAAATTGTTTGAATGATTATTTCAAACAAGTAAACCTTACATAAATATAACAACACTGGCTAATAGTTCGGATACACTGCAATAATTATTTTAGCTCTATACATTTTCTTTTATCATAACAAAAGCCAACTTGTTTTAGTTTTTCTAACAGTTTTTTCGGTGTTTTTTACGCAATATAATTTAATATATTTTCAAATTGTAATATTATATGCAACATTCTTTAAACTAAATTTTAATATACAAGCAAAACTTTGTTCAAAATTGCATTGTAATTGGCTAGTTACTTGATATATTTTAGTAGTAGATTTTAGTAGTAAACAAAATTTATGTTAAAAGTAGACTTTAATGCTTTCATAAACTTATGCAGGACCTACTAGATGCATAATGTTGAAATACAGATTGAAAGGAGAGTTAAGTTCAAACATTTTGTGTACATTTTTTTGTACACAAAATAAAGTAAAATACCTTTAAAAGTGGAATATTCGTATGAAGAAAGAAACATCTCAAAATATTCGAATAGATTACATGTCAAATTTATTTTTTTGTTTTTGCATATTTCTTGAAAATAAGATTTTTTTCAAAATTTTAAGGAAACTTGCCTATTGTTTAGTTATTATAATGCGCTTTTTTTCATAACCTAGGCTTAACCCTCACTTTGGCACCAATGTTTTTCTAGAATATTTGGCACTATTTTCATTTTTGAAAATTTTTTTCACATGCTCTGTATAGGAGTTTTTGAAATTTTTGAATTTTTTGGGATTTTAATACATGGGCACAAGAAAACATTAAATTGTCACTGAGTCGAAGCCATATCCAAATCAAATTAAAAATAAAGGAGTTATGGTTACTTTAAAATTAAAATATTTAAACATGTAAATAGTGCCAAAGTGAAGGTTAATTATGACTTTTTTAAAGAAAAAATCGAAAAAAATCGATAATCGATTTGAAAATATACTTCTTGTAAAACCCTATTTTTTATGAAACTTTAATCGTTAAATTAATATCGCAAGCAAAGACCATTGCCTCTTATTGCAAATCAGCACAATATATATGTATTATCTTATCAATAATATAATATATACATACATATGTACGTGTATATGCATATATATATAATTTTTGTACTTACTTTAATCAATCATTCGTTCTTCGTACAATGTCAAAAAAAGCTTTTATTTATGCACAAAGATTCGCGAAAATGTTATGCAAATTTCATTGGAATTCAAAGAACCACAATAGAAACCACTTAAATAGTTGTTAGCTTGAAAATAAAGTAAATAGAATTTATGCAAATAAAAAAGTACGCTGCGCAAAACAACCAAAGTTTATTTTTTGTTTTTGAATATATCTTGAAAATATGACTTTAATCCCATTTGTTTAAATCTTTAGTAACATTACTTTAGTTATTATAAGTAATGCTCTTTTTTTCAGTATCTAAAAAGGTTTGATTTATGACTTTTTTGAAGAAAAAGAATGAACGATCCTTAGAAGATATACTTTTTGTTAAACCTTATTTTCTAATGTAACTTAAATCATTAAATCAATATCTCAAAAACACACCAACGTATTCTAAAACATTGCCTTTGCTTGCAAATCAGCACAATATATATGTATAAACTAACATATAATATAATGGAGATTTTGACTGAAAGAGAGAGTCAGTTAAGGTGGGACATAACATTCGCGGCAGAGAAAAAGACCTTTTTTAAAAAATTCATAACTTAGTCAAAAACAAAATCATTTTTCCAAAATTTTTTCTTTTAAAAATATATTTTTCACTCCAACATGGTTTTATAGAGATACAAACCGACGGCAGAGAAAAAACGGGGCCTCGTGGTTGCAGCGCTGGGAGTCGCAAAAATTGTCCGATCTGGAAAAAAAATTACTTTTTTTTAATCTTAACAAAATTGGTTATCGTATGACAGGAGCTTTTTTTTAATTTTTTTTTCAATTTTTGGTGATGCTCCAAATTCGAAAAAAATATTGGCTAAAAATTAATACAAAATCGAAAAAAAAATTTAAAAAAGGTCGTGTTATACGATGGCGAATCAAGTTAAAAATAATACAAGAAAAAAAAATTTCGTTGAAAAATGAACCCGCTAATGCCGCAAGCAGTACGAAAAATATGGTTTCGAGATAAACGCGTTCAAAGTTTGTGAACAAAGAAAAATGCAAAGAAAAATAGAAATGCGTTCTTTCTACTCCAGCTGTAACTTATGAACCCGTAGGAATTTTTCCATGCATTTTTTTTTTTAGAATCTTAAGAATATTTACTAAATACAAATAAAAGAAATCGATTAAAAAAACGGCCAATGTCATGTCCCCCCTTAAGAAGAAACTTATATCAATAAGAATTATATAGCAAAATAGTTTTTTTTTTAATTTTACTGCTTATTTTAAATTTGTTCATTTGAGTATAGCTCGCAAAAAATTGATCGGACAGAGACGAAAGTATCACTAATGGAAAGGCTATTCGCTCAGCTAAGGATATAGCCACCACTTTGAATTTTTATAAATATGTAGTAAAATTTATTCATTTGAGTGTAGCTCGCAAACTTTTGATCGGACAGAGAGAAAGTGGCACCAATGGAAAGGACATTCGCTCAGCTTGAGATATGGCCACCACCCGATTTTTTTTAAGAATCGGGGTCTTGACTTTTTTTACATACATACGTAATAAATTTTTTCATTTGAGTGTAGCTAGCAAACTTTAGATCGGACAGAAACGAAAGTGGCACCAATGAAAAGGCCATTCGCTCACCTTGGGATATAGCCACCACCACATTTTTTAAAAATCGGGGTCTTCACTTTTTTTAAATTTGTAGAAAACATTATTCATTTGAGTGTAACTCGCAAACTATAGATCGGACAGAGACGAAAGTGGCATCAATGGAAAGGCCATTCGCTCAGCGACCCGTAGAAATTTTTCCATGAATTTTTTTTTTCTTAGAATCTTAAGAATATTTACTAAATACAAATAAAAAAAATCGATTAAAAAAACGGCCAATGTCATGTCCCCCCTTAAGAAGAAACTTATATCAATAAGTAATTATATATATCGAACCGGAACGAAAGTGGCACCAATGGCAAAGCCATTCGCTCAGCTTGGGTATAGCCACCACCCGATTTTCTTAACAAATCACATTTTTTTTTAAATAAGTGAAGAATTATATACAGTATGAACTCGGTAAACGCAACTAATAAAAACCGAGGCTGTTTCATTTATTGAGGTTGTTGCACCCAGCAAGGAAAACATGAAGTGAGAACAATTATATATAGAGCGAGTTTTATGAAGTTTAAAGCAAAATGCTTAATAAAATTTACAGTATTGAAATTATTCAATTCATTTTAATAAGATAATTCACTTATTCAGTTTTAATATATTATATCTGTTTGAAAATATTGTTTGTTTTTATTTATACTTTGTATAAGTTACAGTTTGTACAACAGCAATCTCTCGAAGTTCCTTAAGAACACAGAGGGAAAAACCTATGGACTCAATACATAAATTTATGTACTCATCGCATAGTTTTCTGCACACAAAAATTTTACATTTTTCATGTATTGAGTACATGTTGCAATCTCTATTGACTACATAATGCTTTTAAGCGGTTATGTAGTCAATAAAGAATTTTATGTACTCAACGCATAAATATGTGTCGTGAATTTATGGATGTATGTGGTGAGTACATTCACACTGTACTCATCGCAAACTGTTAAAAATAATTTTATGCAATGAGTAAAGATTTTATGTACGTATTACATAGATTATTGACTCAGTACATATATAATTTACTCATTACATATTTGGAGTACATAATTTTATGCAATGAGTACATACATTATTTACTCATTACATATTTGTAGTGCATACATTTATTTAATGAGTACATCACCCAAGTTACCCTCTTAACAAATGCAATAAATATCTTAATAAAGAAATGACTAGATTTCACAAAATAATTGCCAATTACTAATAGAAACCCAGCCATTTATTTCTTATCCAATCATCGCTTTTGTTCTATAGTACAGTGGATGAACTCATTCCCGTTCTGATTTTCTAGAGGCTTTAGAGGTGTTGCTTATTTGAAAATCAAGAAACGAATGTCATAAAACAGCAAAATCGTGTGCCGAAGTGCAAGAGATACGTGTACTGAGTCCATATGTTATGTACTGAATAAATATGTCATTTCAATCGTATAAGGGGGACGTGTACTGAGTCTATATTTTATGTATTGAGTACATTTATTACTTCCATTGATGCGTACACGTTCGCTGTACTGAGTTTATAGCATATGTACGATGTCGTGTTGCAAGCGAGAAATGTACTGAGTCTATATTTTATGTATTGAGTAAAGTTTTTGTAAAAAATTACATAACACGTTGATTGAGTACACGTTGCTTGTATCTATTGAAGTCTGCTATGTATTCAACACATAACATGATGTATTGAATACATTTTTTATTCATTTTAAAAGGTGAATAAATTGATATGTAGTCGGTAAACGCTCCCTTTACTCAGTAAATACTGCTCTCGTTGCGTTCTTATACAAGTTGCAGTGAATAGATTTTACATAGCTGTCTCTGTATTGACTACATAACTTTTTCCCTTAGTGAATAAGAATGTATTTTGATGGAATACCATTTTTTTCAGATCACTGAATACACGTGTGAAACGACTGCACAGCAACTGAACCTTTTATTTGAGGTACTGTGATAAGTTCAGAATCACTGTTATCTGTACTTTCAAATCTACGATTTCATTATCTTCTTCTTTGTCTGCAAAACTATCGTGCATCTATTCATCTTTTTGGAAAAATTCATTCGGTGCAACTTGCGAGCTTTTGCTTTAATGATATCGACGGAATAAGGAACGTTTTGCTTTCTTTGTTTTAAAAACCATTTGTAGAGAGCCTTTTCCATTTTTGGATATTCGCAGGATTATAGAGTTTGCCGTTTTTTTGGCCCAGCTTCCATATTTCCAGCATATTTCAGAATCTTGTCTTTTTTTTTTATTCTCGTGATTGTTGACCTGTCTACCTTATATAGGCTGCATAGTGCTTTTTTCGATACACCACATTTAGTTTAATGCAAAGTTTCACACTTTTGTTTAATAGTTAGCTTTATCAATGTTTTCGTGATCGCCATTACCTTTCATCAAAAAACACTATCGGGCAGTCGAAGTATAAGCAGATACTAATTTTTTGTGTTAACGATTGCGCTCAAAGCAAACGCACCAAAGAGAAAAGAATTCGACGAAATAACTTCTTTAAAACGGTCAAGCTTAAAAATCCAGAAAAAAATAAAGAACAAAAGAGACAAAATACAAACTAAAACCCATCATATAGATATATTAAGCGTAGTCAGTTGCAGTTATTGAGGTTACTATTTTTAGCGAGTTGCACTTATAAAGGTTACAATGCTTTGTCCCGCTCTGTTGCAAAAATCGAGGAATTGCGTGTATCGAGGGTTGCGGTTACCGAGTTTGTACTGTATATAGGTTTCTCTATAGTGTGTTTGTTCAAGTTATGTTACATGACACATGGTAGACTGGAGATTGATACCCGGGATACGGAATTTGTTGTCATCTGGTTGTTTTTTTCCCAACTTTATTCTAAATTTGTTAGCGTAGCTAGTGTTCATTCTTTCGATTTGCCTATACAAATTATATACATATAACTTTGGCACTAACTTTAATCAATCATTCGCTCTTTGTACAATGCCAATAAAAATATTTTATTTGTGCACAAAGAATTGCGAAAATCTTATGCAAATTTCGTAGAATTTCAAAGCTTGCACAATAAAAACCACACAAATAGATTTGTGGTTTTATAGTTGTTTGATAATAAAAGAAATAGAATTCTTGCAAATAAAAGAAGAACGGGACGTTGTCACGCTGTGCATGAAACCACAATATCGAAGTGGAGCTCGGTTTGAATACGTTTTTAAATCAAAGAACACAGTTATAACTATTAAAGTTTTCATCATCGACCTTTGTACGTATATGAGGTTATTTGAGTTGATTTAATAATGATGTGATTATTACGGATTTTCCAATAAGTTAAGCAACTTCATTTAAGTGTTATTTAAAGACTGAAAATTATTAACTGAAATATGATATATGATTTTTTAAAAACAGTGTATTATCGCACTGCTAGTACTTACATAAAAACTGGTAATATACATTTTGTTCTATAATTTGAGTTAAATGTTCTTATAGAAGGATATAAACGTAATTCTTTGTGGTTTTTTTGTCTTCTATCAAATGGTATTATCAGTGCTTTCGTTCGATTTACAAAATAAGGATATTAAACTATTTTTTGTTCAGTTTTTTTGCTTTTTTATTAAATTAAAACTCTTAATAGTTTGAAAACATGGCATTCCTTCTGACTCAAAGAGATAAAGGGTGATTTTTTAAGAGCTTGATAACTTTTTTTTTAAAAAAAACGCAAAATCTCATCGGTTCTTTATTTGAAACGTTAGATTGGTCTATGACATTTACTTTTTGAAGATAATTTCAATTAAATGTTGACCGCGGCTGCGTCTTAGGTGGTCCATTCGGAAAGTCCAATTTTGGGCAACTTTTTCGAGTATTTCGGCCGGAATAGCCCGAATTTCTTCGGAAATGTTGTCTTCCAAAGCTGGAATAGTTGCTGGCTTATTTCTGTAGACTTTAGACTTGACGTAGCCCCACAAAAAATAGTCTAAAGGCGTCAAATCGCATGATCTTGGTGGCCAACTTACCGGTCCATTTCTTGAGATTAATTGTTCTCCGAAGTTTTCCCTCAAAATGGCCATAGAATCGCGAGCTGTGTGGCATGTAGCGCCATCTTGTTGAAACCACATGTCAACCAAGTTTAGTTCTTCCATTTTTGGCAACAAAAAGTTTGTTAGCATCGAACGATAGCGATCGCCATTCACCGTAACGTTGCGTCCAACAGCATCTTTGAAAAAATACGGTCCAATGATTCTACCAGCGTACAAACCACACCAAACAGTGCATTTTTCGGGATGCATGGCCAGTTCTTGAACGGCTTCTGGTTGCTCTTCACTCCAAATGCGGCAATTTTGCTTATTTACGTAGCCATTCAACCAGAAATGAGCCTCATCGCTGAACAAAATTTGTCGGTGAAAAAGTTGCCCAAAATTGGACTTTCCGAATGGACCACCTAAGACGCAGCCGCGGTCAACATTTAAATGAAATTATCTTCAAAAAGTAAATGTCATGGACCAATCTAACGTTCCAAATAAAGAACCGATGAGATTTTGCAAATTTTATGCGCTTTTTTTAAAAAAAAAGTTATCAAGCTTTTAAAAAATCACCCTTTACTAGCCATAAAGAAACCGCCTTGTACCTCACTGCAAAAATTTGGTTGAAGATATAATATTTGAGAGTTCATTTATTTCCAATCTTAATGCGGTTTCTTAGTAACTTTCTGTGCTATTCTTCTAGACAAAATTGCAAGATATCGTGCCATGTTTGTGTACTTTGTATTTTAAAAAAATTGCCTACCTTCTGAGCTATGTTTGGTGCACTTATAATATTATTCTCATTAACCTAAGGCACTCTCTTACAACAGAGCTCTCTGTCAGCTTAAGAGACGCACTTATATCGGGCAAGTATCTTTCAATATTATCATTATTTTCGAGACATAGCTTTTTATAAACGTGTTGACATACCTTCTCATATAAATAAATTTGTGAAAGTAAAGCACTTTTAGACAAAATGCCATACAAACAAATAATAATCCAGAGTGAAGTCAAACCCATTAACACCCATAGCAAACAAAAAATTGTTTGTGTATCAAGGTCAATTGGGATGGTTTATGGTATTTTATAGAAATAATATTCGATTTTAGTTTCAAAATTGACAACATGGTCAGTTATGAAGGATAAAACATTGAATAAATTAGTAAAATTGATTATTATAACCTAGAATGATGTGATATTTTCTACTCGGTTACAACCTTTTGTGAGTAATATAAGGCATTTTTAAATGCTAAACTAAATTTTTAAACTAAATACGAAGTAATTAATTTTTTAATTAGTTCTTATGAATAATTGTCAATAGAAACAATTTTTATAGATATTTCTACTCTAAAAGGTATACAACTTACCACTTAATAACCCAAATATTTATATATAATTTATTTAAGGCTAATACAGAATAAACTGTGGCAGACTATTGAAAGCTTTGTGCACATTAACTTAAGGCAACATTTAAGCGTTGAGACACCATGTTCTTTACATGTTCACTCCTATTAATCCTTCCCCGAAACTGTCTTCTACGCATACAGCTGACAGCGGCTGATAGAAGAAACGACAAGCATATCAGAAGTAACGTCAAAACTTGTACATTATTTTTCTTGTGAGTTAATCGCAAATCGAGCGTTTTTTTGCCACACTTTCTACGTTCTGATAAAATACAATTTTGTATGTATAGCTAGCTTAGTTTAAGAAAAAATAAAATACAACCAAGCAAAAGAAGGCAAAACATTTCTTCAAGCATGTGTTCGTATTTTTTGTTGTCAAAAAAAAAAAAAAAACTTAAAGAGCTACTTTGAAAACATTTTTTTTTCTTGTCTTGCAACATTTTTTGGATATTGGTGTAGATTGAATAAGATTAACGATTTCAGAGAAGCTTTCAAAGATTTTTTTACCTCTATTTTGTTATTAAGATGATGGAGAATGTGTACTGAACGAGCTTTGTTTTTGCATGTTTATGACGCGATGTTTTAAACAACTAAACAGTTTTTAAAAAAATTAAAAATGAAAATTTAAGAATTCAGTTTTAATGAAATAAATTAAATTAAATATGTAAGACTAGAAGATTTACATAAACGTTTATCTGCTTGTCAAAAGCATATTTGCTCAAGTTTAAAATTACATAAAATTAAAACAGATATCATAAAAAAAACAAATCATGATGAAAAGTTATACCGCAGGTGGTATTAGGGGTTAAATAGTTTGTCATTAGTCGAAAATAATTGAAGGAAATTAAATTTTTCGCCTAAAACAGTTGATTTTTCGTCCAACTAGGATGAAAATTAATGGATTTTCTAGCCAAAAAGTTGTGGATAGGAAGTTTAATGGAATCAACAATTTTTTTTTCAGATGTTTTTTTTTCAGAGTGCAAAAGTACTCAGATTTCGTTAAGTTTTTGTATTTTACACAAACAAAAATCGCTATGTTTATACCCTAAACCTGACAGGTCAGGGTATATTAACTTTGTGCAAACGTTTGTAACGCATAGAACGAAGCGAGTCCGGTATATAAAAGTATATATATTCTTGATCAGCGTCACCACGTGAGTCGAGCTATCTATGTCCGTCCGTCTGTGTGTTGTCCGTAAACACAGGATAAGAAGGAGGAGTCGAGATAATTGGATGAAACTTGGTACACATGGTCACATGCACCCAAGGATCTACACTATTGAATATTTTTGGAATCCGCTCACGGACACGCCTACCTCCCATACAAAGCAAAAATTAAAAACTGCATAACTCCGCTCATAATAAGCCTACAACAATAAAATTTGATATGTATGTGTTTTATATCAACACAAAGATGTCTTCAGTATCATCCGCTCACGGATATGTCCACCTCCCATACAACCCAAAAATTGAAAACACAATAAATAAGCCACTGTTTAACTCACAGAGACAAAACTTAACACATGTGTTTTTTGTAATAAAACAAAGTTGGTTTTGAAAAATGGACATCATCCGCTCACGGACACGCCTACCTCCCATACAACTCTAAAATTTAAAACTGGATAAATAAAAAACTAATTTACCTACAACAATAAAATTTGGTGTGTACGTGTTTTATATCAACACAAAGATGTCTTCGAAAAATGGTTGTCATCCGATTACGGACACGCCCACCTCCCATATATTAAAAAAATTTAAAACCCAATAAATAAGCCCCCGTTTAACGTAAAGAGATAAAAGTTGGTACTTATGGTTTTTATGACAAAACATAAATGGTTTTGAAAAATGGACGTCATCCGTCTACGGACACGCCTACCTTCGATACAAATTTTTAAACTCAATAAATAAGGTTATGTTTGTCATAGAGAGATCAAATTTGGAATGTATGTATTTTATAGCAAAACTAAGGTGCGTTCAAATATTGGGAGTAATCCGTCCATGAACACGCCCACCTCCCATAGCGAAAGCACAATAAAGGCTGCATCCTCCCACGGACACGCCTATTTTCAATAATAATATATTTTCTGGGAAAGTTGGTTTAGGGTATTTCATAGTCGGCCTTGACCGATTTTAGACTTTCTTTACTTGTTTTAATAGTGTAGAACTATTCCACAATGTGTGTTTTGAAAAATTGTAAAAAATACCGTAATAATACCGTCTTAATACCGCTCCGTTAATGCACTTCATTTATTTGCAGTGAGCCTTCAATACCCAATATTTACAAAGTAAATTACTTTACTCGAGTAAGTCTTATAGAGCGGGACTTCAACATTTCCTTTGATTTTTTTTATTACTGCATAACATCCTGCTTCAATCGCTTATTAATATCTATTTGCTTATATTTTTTTAGTGTTTGTTTTGATTGCTTACACGCTATACCGAACTGCAAAACTATAAAAAAGCACCAACCAACTTTTAACATTCAATTAACATGACCAACACCGATGAAGCGGAAGCCAAATTCCAGAATTGGTAAAGAAGAAGTGTTGCTGCAAAAACACGAGTTGAAGAGGAAACGTGTCTGAAGTCTGAAGTCTGACGGGCGTGTAGCTCAGTAAAACGAGAATGAACGAAAGTAATTATTTCGATAGCTCATTAATATTTTGCAAACTGTTTATTTTTATTTCTATTTTGTTTTTATTTTTTATCTTCGATTTTATTCTTTATTTTATTGCAAGCAATTTTGTTGCCACTTAAGTAAAAGATTTAATTTCCATCGTAATCGCAATTTAATGTCAATTCACAAGCTCAGAGCACAGGATATACACAAACACTTTTCCCCTAGGGACGAGGCATACGTCTGTCTGTCCATGGCCAGCATATTTTGTTCGGCTATCTAGTTGGCATGGCATATTTTCAGCAACTTGTTCCTGCTATTGATCAGATAGCAAAACAGAGTTGCCAATTAAAATTAATTAATTTAGCATTGAATTTGGTGCGAAAGCTAAGTGCTCGTTAAAACTGAAATTTTAGTTTTGTCAAAAAAGTTTTTAATATATTTTCAACAGCAACCAGCAGTAGAGAAAAACAAGTATAAAAAAATTTAAATTAATTTTGCTACTAGATTATTTTATTTTTAATACCAATTAAGCCAGCTTTTGCTGCACCACTTTTGCTTATATTTTTGTATCTTAAAGCACACTCCATCATCATTTCACTGCCACTAGAATAAATTAAGCTTCAAGTGCCACGAGTAAAGCACATAAATTTCTTTAAAGGCTCTTTTCGCTTATTTTCTTTAATGGCTATTCATGCAACAAAAAAGGGAATATAATTGTATATGTTTGAAAAAAAAATTATAAAATATCAGCAAACTTGTAAAAACTCTGAGGGAACTGCTGTTGTATACTAACAAGTATAAACAGTGCTGATTTGGCTATAAATTTGTATAGTTTATTAATGGATTAGATGTTAAAGAACATTATATTGTGCAACAAAATATTATTGATATGAATCTAAAACACAACAACTAGAATACAGAATACTGAAAATAATTCCATGGCATATTAACCCTTCTGCCAACGAAAATATATGGGCAGAACTATTATACTGTGGATATTATTTATCGATAGAATTTTTTTTATCTATTGCCTTGAAGAATGTTTGCTATTCTTATGACTTATTTTTAGTATTTATGATTATTTTTTTCTGTTTCTACACCTGGCAATGTCAATCCTCTTTTAAAGCCTCACATTTTAATTTTCATTATAAATAAGAATAACTTGACGTCTTTTACATGCAAAAATATCAATAAATGTTTCAAAAACAGAGTGAAAAAGAAAAAAAAATAAAAAGTTAAAAATACAAAATTAATCACAATAATATACCTATAAGTATGATTTATAATAACAGGTCTACAAAACAATTTGTTTTTCCCAATAAACTGTAAGCCAATAGCAAACTCACATAAGCATTATTTTGAGAAAATTCATCATAACAACACTCTGCCAACCTGTCAAAACAGAAGGAAGCTTTTAATGGTGTTAATTTTGTTTAACCAATGTTGATGACAATTCATTGACACTCAGATATATTCTATAGATATAATTATGATTATGACTACGTTCACTGTAATGGCAACGACCAACAATCAAAACAAATACAGCTTATTAAATTGAGTTAGAGCTTCACTTACTTACATTGTCAAAATGACAGCCGCCTTCTTCCTGTCTAGAACTAAGTTAGCGTGCGGTTTCATCACCTTGATAAATAAATGAAGTGACACCCCAGTAGCTAAAGCACCTAATTGGAGAAATGCTGTTGTTTACCTTTGAGGTAAAGATATATATATATATATAACAGCAGCAGCAGCAGCAGATACAACATTGTTTGTAAAGTTCTATCAGTGTAAAAACGATAAAACTGTCAAATAATCCAAGACTTGATAACTTGAATGGCATTCTTTGTGCCTGCCATGTTCACTCAAGGCCATCTCACTGAGTACAAGGATAATAAAGACCTCATCAGCAGACATGACAACAACAAGCATGCGGTAATCTTATCTTTAATATGCAAAATAATTAATGAATGCTGAACTAGTAATTTAAGGCAAACAGAATGCTCTGACAAGAACAATACAGTGTTGCCTGCTAATAATTTAAATAATATATATGATAATATTTTCAAGGACAGACAACAAGTGGCTAAAGAAAAGAGCTTGTTTCACCTCTTCAAGAACGATGAATATTTAGATATTCATCTACATACCTACGAAAATGTACGTATGTAAGTAATGCAAGGATATTTGTTTCCTTGGCTACGGCGGCTCTGTTGCCGATGTAAGCTATTTGCCTCAGACAAGTAGCGAACAATGGTTTCATTTCTTCCAATTTAGTGAGAATAATTTAAATTAAGACGATTATTTGCGTTCATCATCAAATTGACCATAATTTAAACATAAGAATATTAAAGATCAAAAACACCGTAAAGAAAGGAAACTTATTTTCATATTTTATTTAATATGATTAAGTATTTAAGTAATAAAATTACCAAAAATATCATTTAAGACATTTTAAAAACAGCGACAGAAAATAACAATAAACAAAAACCAATTCTACGTCAAAAAAAAATCACAGAACAGGCAAATGCCCGATTGAATGCAGCGAGACCAAAAAGGAATCCTGTATTATTTTCGAGCTCACCTAGAAAAAATTCGAAATAGACTGGTCGAATACTCGACCAATGGGCTAAAATCAGGTAACCTATTTTGGTCCGGTACCAGACCCCGTTGAAATTTTTTTGTGAATTTTTGAACTTGAGCTATTTGTAGCCAAATCAAGAAAAATCTTTTAAAAGTTTTCCATTATTTATAAATGTGCTCGAGAAAAGGTTAGAGTAGTTTTAAACCTATTGTGCCAATATATTTAAATTATTTTTTGTACCCTGCAAACATTCCTTTGATACGGACCTGATATGTACAGTAGGGCGTATCGAATTACATTCTTTTTTCGAATTTAACATTCTAAGAGGTCTCAAAAGTTTCATGTGGTTGTCAAGATCTGCCAAAAAAAATTTTATGAAAATAAAAGGACATCTTCCTGCCCCGCAAGGACAAAGTTGTTTTTTGAGAAAAACAGTAAAAAATAACGATCTTAGAATGCTTTGATTTTTGTTAAAAAAACTACATTTGTCTAAAGGAAAAAACTTAAATGCAGTTTAACTAGCAATATCTTACCGAACTCAATGATACTCACGATTTTTAACCACAGTGTCCTGTTTGCAGGGTATACGAAGCGGAAGTTATACTCGAGAGGGCACATAACTTTTGATTGTAACCATTGAGTCTAAATTTTGATGGCATTGATTATAGTGTTGGCGTATTTCTTAAATATGATGAATTTATAATTTGCATTGTTTTTGCATATCAATTCTCTTGTTTTAGAGAAATGTATACTAGAACGCAATTTTTTAACTTTTTTAAAAAAATTAATATTAGATTTTATATCACGGGCATAAGAAGTGGTGTCGCAAATAATTTTCTCAATTTGGATTTTTCAAATATTTCTGTACATGACCCTACCTTAAAATATGCATTTAATATGCCAGGCTTAGACCACGATTTTTTTTAATATTTTCATACTAAAAAAAATTTTAATTCGTACCATCAAATTTCTCAATTTGAGTTATATCTTCTTTATGGTTATAATATCGTTAAAATCCATTTTATGCCATTCAGTCGGTCTCAAAAGACTAAACAATTGTTTTTAATACGTGTTTTAATGAAATTATAACCGTAAAGGGGACATAACTCAAATCTAGAAATTTGATGCTAGGAAATAACTTTTTTTAAAATATCGAAATAGAAAAAAAAAATCGTGGTATTAAGCTGATATATTAAATTAATATTTTTAGGCAGTATCATGTTCAGAAATTTTCAAAAAACTCAAATTGAGAAGATTATCTTCGACACCACTTCTGAATCACTTGATATAAAATCTTATATTCATTTTTTTGAAAAAGTAAAAAAATTGCGTTCTAGTATACATTTCTCTAAAACAAGAGAATACAAATGCAAAAACTATGCAAATAATTAATTCATGATATTTATGGAATACATCAGCACTATAAACAGTACCACCAAAATTTATAACCAATGCTTACAATCAAAAGTCTTGTGCTATTCCAAATACAACTTTCGCTTCGAATATCCTTCATACAGGATACTGTTGGTAAAAATCATGAGTAGCACCGTGTATGGCAAGAAATTGTTAGTTAAACTGCATTATTACTTTTCTTTTAAGACATGTGTGATTTTTCTTAAAAAAATTAAAGCATTTTAAGATCGTTATTTTTTATTGTTTTTCCCAAAAAACAACTTAGTCCTTGCGGGGCAGGAAAATGTCCTTTATTTTTTATAAAATTTTTTTTGGGTGATCTTGACAAGCCTATGCAACTTTTTAGACCTCTAAAAATACTATCTAAATTTTTCGATACGGCCTAATGTACAGATCCTGCTTTAACTTATCTCCGAAAGTTAAAGTTGTACATACCAAAAGAGACAACAATAATGTTTCCAGTGTTTTCCATACAAACATTAAACAGAAAATATATGGAATTGAATGGAAATCAAAATCATCGAAAATTGAGAAGAAATAACGGCTGATGAATGAATATCGAATATTTTCCACAAACAAAAAACTGCATACACAGTTCTTTTATATTATTTCAATATATAAATAAAGATAATTCTTCATAAGCAAAATTGATCTTATTTAAGCTAGAGTTATATCATAAAAAAAATATGTGTGTGGCGGCCAAGGACGGTATAAGTGAAACTTTAAACAAAAAAAGTAGAGAGTTTTTAATTTAGTCTTACTAAAAAAGACGCATTTCATATAAAGCTATTATAAAGATTAAGTTTATTTTAAAAGAGCGAAAGTGCTGATCCTCAAGGTAATGCGTCATCAAAGAAAGCAAATAGTAGGGGTAAGACTTCCCATTTCAGCGTTTCAGGGTATGTTTTGACCGGCTGCGTAACATGTGGCCGAGCGTTGTCGTGTTGAAAAATTAACTTGTTGTGCCTTTGATAGCACTCTGCACGTTTTTGCTTCAATGCTCGATTCAAACGCATCAATTGAGTTCGGTAGAGTTGCCCTGTGATAGTTTCACCTAGTTGTACCATCCTATAGTACACAACGGCCCCACCAAATGCAGAGACCAAACACAGAGAAGAACCTTTTCCCTGTGAGTTGTTGATTTTTACATATAGCCGGGCGGCCTAGCCCGTATGGTTTTTAACGCTAAGGTTGCGTTTATAGTGAACGCGATTCAGACAGGCAGGCAGGCTGAAATCTGTGTGAAAAACGAGATGCAAATAGCAATCTATCTCTCTTGTTCACATTGCCTGTCTGCCTGCCTGTCTGCCTGCCTGCCTGACTCGGCGTTCACTATAAACGCAACCTAAGAGTTATCGTAATGAACCCATTTCTCATCATCATCAATATAAATTGAGTTCGTCTTTTGAACACATGTACTTAAAAATCCCTTATAGTTTTAATGACCACCTGCAAATGACGACCCGCCTGTGAACTCCACAGGAGGCATCTGGATCATCCATATTTGTCCAGATGCTCCATGGAATCCATAAAAGTTCAAATGACGTGCCTGTGACCTCTCATAGAATCATCCATTTCAGTCCAAATGAATTATGGAATCTATAAAAGTGCCAATGACCCCTATGTGACCTCAGATAATATTATTGCATTCGATTGACCATTGAATTATACAGGTTGAAAATTCCAGCGTAACGTGTCACGGTTGAAAATTGAAGCATAATTTCACCTACAAAAAGTACGTTCGAAAACTTTGTTGTTTAATACGTCTGTTAGTTCGGACTCAAACCATTGTTTGATAATTTTTTTCCTTCGAATTTATAAGTTGTTTCGAACACCTAATTTCACCTAAATTGACCTAAATTAACCTTAATTCGCCGCCGTTTCATTCGTTTCATCGGTTTTACTACCAGTTACGTTTGCCGTATGTTGTATACGCGGCAAAAGCAGTTTCACTTCAAAAACATAATACTATCAAGCTTGAAACATTTTATATGTTTGACAGTGTAAAATTTTCTCAACCTAAATAATGAATCCATTATACCTCTCTAGCTTTGAACTCTTACACATGTGTATGCCATAAGTATTACTAAACGTGGTTACTTAAAATAGAACTTAAAACAAACTTGTTATTTACATCGGGCTGAAATTTATAGATATATCCGCAATACGTAAAATGCTTAACAAAAATGTAACCCTTAATGCTTTGAACCGTTTCTGCAAAGACATTATACGAGTTTATGACAACAAAAACAGAAAATGTTTAGTTAATGTTGTGTGTTCTGGGAGGGGGTGGGTAGGTATTGTTTAGTGTTATTTTTCTTCAAAACTCGTTTCAACTTAAGTTGATACTTGCATTTTGGTGAAAATGCAAACAACAATTACTACCAAATTTAAATTGCCATAAAAATTGCTTGAAAAAAATGCCGTAACTTTTCTTTCACATCTGCCTTATAGCATGCCTAGTAATAACTTTTGCGTAGGTAGCTTAAAAAAAAAAGGAGCAGAAAAAGTAGCAACCATAAAATACCGAACTCAACTTTTGTGGTTATATCCAAACAGTGCGGCCCATTTGTGAGTGAACGCAAGACTTCAGCTGCATAAAAGGTGCGATTGCCAACATTTCCGGTTCCACTTTGTCGCGATAAACATTTGGCGTTAAAGCAATGCTCTATGTTGTATTTGCTTTTGATGTTGCTGTTTTGTTGTATTGCCGGTTTTGCTGGCAACAAATTTACATCATGTTTAAATCTTAACGCTTGGTTTGTTTATGACATTTTAACATTTTCTCCTCAAATGCTGTTGGTTGTTGGTTGTTGGCTGTTGGCTGTTGGTTTGTATGGTTCGTTCGGTAACATTGAACGAGAACCTAAAAGAAAAGTTATTGTTAACAGGTCAGCCGAACCGCAAACGATACTCACAGCAAATTCACAGTTATACATTTTAATGGCGCCACTTTTTATTCAGAAATGGAATCGTTCTTTGAAATTATGTTATTACGTTTTACGCTACATTTTCTAAAGTTTAAATGTGAAGTAAAAAGTTTGCTTACAACCGTGGTTTATTTCAACTTTTAAGATAATGTTCTGGTTTATGTCTTCATCTTTAGGTTTTTTTTTTCTCTTTTTTTTTTTGCATATAGCTAACGTAGCACGCAAACCTGCACTTAATTTTAAACAGCAAGTTGTAAATTTAAAGTTTCTTTTTGTTGTTATAATTATAAATTAAATTTCTGTACAACGCCTTAAAGTATGGACAAAGTGTCAGAATTTATGGTATTTGCCGTAAAAACATTTCATCAAGAAATCTGCTTCATGTAAGGAACTCAAGTTGCCTGCTGGCTAAATCGGAACTCTTCCTAGAGACTATAAATTTTGTAGACCCAAGTCACCACTTGGTTGATACAAAAAACAAACATTAAAAGTTCCAACCACTTCAAGCATTTATAAGATCGTTCTAGGAGTTTCATAACTCAAATTAACCACAACACAACACGTGTGGCCATTGAAAACTCGTTTATTTTATGAATTGGCTATTTATTTTCTTGCTTAACTCTTGCTTAGCCAAAACTTCTAAATGTTAGAAAAATGGCTCAGACAGAAGGGCTATCTATGTGGCTAACACTCTCATTAATAAGCTCATTATAGAAAGGCCACAGACAAGTTTTTTTACTCCAAGTCAGTGATTTTGTGTGATTCATGAGTCGTTCTTATCGAAGTTTTTCTTGTTTAAGCAATAATAATTTGACATCAATCTTCGAAAAAACCCTTTTTTCCCTTCTCAAAATATGATGTCAATTACGAGTGCGCTGACCTTGAAAATCTAAACTAGCCAGTCAGCAAATGCCAGTTGTTGGTAACATATCCGTATCTGTATGCCTGTGCATATATAATCTTTTAATGGCAAAAAGGGCTTTGCTATCGACTAAATCCCTAAAACTTGCTGAACTGATTGACAGACACGACGAACAAAATATGCATTGACATGGGTTTGTGGCACAATATGGTGCAGCATGCTTTTTAACTCTTCGCTTCCTAAACCGTTTATGCTGCTGTTTGAGCCATCCTTACAAGAGTAGTACCCTAAAAAGGCAAACACAATATAAACGACCAAGTCTAAAACATAAATCGAGAGCATAAAGCAAAGTGTGCAAAAATGTTGCTACAACATAAATCATATCATCGTTGGCACCACTGACACCACCGTTGCCATTTTTGTCGCCATATTGCAGGCTGCAAGTTGTGCAAGTTCTGCAATGATTCGCTAGCTTCGTGTACTGCAATTGAAGGCTCAACAACAGCAGTTTTAAAAACAAACACACAACATGTTCTCATATGGTCTTGCAATGCAGTAAGCGCGCCTCATCGACCGACCATCCTAACGCCTTCGGAAAATGAGGCGTAACCGAACGCATCAATGCAGAATTGTTTGGTATTCATTCGTGAAACTAACGCTAATGCTTCATGTTCATTATATGTAAGAGTATGTGATGCCGATGAAATCGGTGAAATGTGAAATTCGGAACTAAGGCAGAGAAGGGATCATTGTTAGTGCTATCACCGTTGTAAGTGGTGTACAGTGGGCCAAGAGTCAAGCATAGGTTTAACAATCAAGCAACACAAGTTCACTTACTAAAAATTGAAACTTAAGTCATGAGTATTTATTATCGTGGGAGAAAATTTAAAATCTGCTAGCTATATTCAAAATAATTCTGCTATAATTCGAAATATAATCTATATAGAAAAGGAAACTTCTAAAAACCTCGAAAATGAAACCTGTTGGAAGTTTAGGTTAAGGTTCAGTTCAATTTATTATTCTTTGACTCGTGAGTATTTAGCCCATAAAAAATTAACTGCTTCAATTAAATTTTTTCGGCGAGCAAAAAAATTTTACTTTTTTGAACATATGGGCATTTCCGCCCATCAATCTACTGTGACCAAAAAATTAAAAGTCAACCAACATTATTTTTTACTGGTATTAAAGAGAAATATTCAAAATTAATTTAATTAAAGAGTTAAAATTTTTTCCATGTTGCGTGGGCAAGATATCGGACTACTAAGTTAAAGTTAATGTTTTGGTCAGTTTTGTTTATTTCTATGAGCATTTTCGCTTTACAATTTCCATTTCTAAGAGTAATTATGCAATTGAACTCTTATGCAAAACTTTTGCTACAACAACAACTAACCGCAAAATAAATGCAAAAGAGCAAACAAATATCAATTAACGCTAAAATTTTGATTTGCTCTTAATGATATTCTGAGGTAACGTCACGCCAGACAAAAAAGCATTTATTTCTATTTTTTATTAACACTGACGTTCAAAAGTGCGTGAAATTTAGCATTTTAATAAAGTTAAGCAAATTTTATAAAAAAATCGTGCAGAAGAAAAACCGTTAATTTTATATTAAATTTGAAAAGTGAGTAACGTCACGCCACAGTGATCGAAATTTGCCTGATTTAATTTTTTTTTGCCTGCACTTTTTTTTAAATTATCAATTTAATTTTTAGATTTTTTAAGTTATTGTTTTTTGGGGTTTTTCCTCTTCCCTCCGTGAAAAGTGTGTAATCTTATTTTCGTAAAACAGTACCTGCCGGTCATATTTGAAAAAAAAAATTACATCTTCAACGTCTAGATCTGACATCTGGGTTCTGAGGACAATGGTCACGCAGTTTGAAGAAGTCATTTTGAGAACAATGCGAGAAGTTTTTCTTAGCTTGCATTTAATATGGATTTTTTTCTCAAAAACAAAATTCCAATTTTAAAAAATCCTTTTAAGATCGATTTGATTTTTGGATTGCCTTTGTCCAACTTCGGTTTTGGTCGATTCTGTTCGGTTAATTTATGTTCATATTTATATAGCTTCTGCTTGTATTCGTTCAACTTCTTTTTATTCATTAGTCCTTGGTTCTTGACTTCGTTTGCCTTGATTCCTTGATTTTTGTCGAAAAAACTGTTAGAATCATAGGATATATTTCAGTAACAGATACAAATGTTTACAAAGTTTCATCAAAATCGGTTCATCCGTTTCGACGTGAATGAGCCAGACATTAGTTGATTAGTTGACATTAGTTGACATTAGTTGATTGAACAAAGCCCTCTCCTACGGAAGTTTTTGAAATTTAAGTAGCCTCAATTCCGATGCAGTGTCAAGTTATTTCACGTACCAAATTTAAGTAAAATCGGTTAAGTCATTTGAGACTTTTTGAGTCTTAAAAATGCACTACTTAAAGCGCCTTCTTGCGGAAATTTTTGAAATTTTTATAGCCTATGTTATATCTTGGTCGCAGTTAAACCTTCATATAAAATTTCATTGAAATAGGTTCAGGTATTTAGGAGTTATTAAAGAGTGCCACGCTCACATATTTCCGTCCACTTTGTTACACCCCTATGAGCTTCCTCTCTATGAAACGTACGTGATGTCCAAATTTCAGAACAATCGGATATACGGTGCGCTAGCCTATACGGAACAGACAGACAGACAGACAGACAGACAGACAGACAGACAGACAGACATACAGACAGACAGACAGACAGACAGACAGACAGACAAACGGTCAAACATTTGATTTTTTATATTAGATAATAGCTAAACTTTATGTTTTATTTACGTCAAATATTTTTGTAAACAAATTTTAACTTAAAATGTTCGGATGGAAATTTAAGTAACGTAACGCTAGTAACGTCACGCCAGATGACTTAGCCTAATTAAAAAAAAACCGAGAAAAGATTTTTTTAATTTGATAACCAGCAAAATAAAATCATATTATTTAAAATTCTTCCAAATAAAGTTTTGTATTAAAATCTTGCCCAATTCGCAGAGTTTTGCACTTTTTCTTATCTAAGACAAAAACCACTTCTGTTTTTTGTAACGTCACGCCAGTGCATATTTTTGCTTATATTTTTTAATTCTTACAGTCGATTGTTATATTTTTTTTACTTAATAGAGAGCAACTTAATAACAACGCAAATAAAAAAAAAGTTTTTAAAACTTAGACTTCTTCATTCTTTTCTTTTTTAATTTTTTTCGTACATAACGCCAGTTTGGTAATGCCCATATATATAATGTTAAAAAAAAACAAATTGGCCATTTCAGCCCTTGAAAGGACTTTGACCGAGCTTCTTATGATCAATTGTGTTGTGTGTGTTATTAAATGTTTGCACACAATTGACCGAGAACTGGACCTACATGTCAATGTCATCCTACTGGACCTTTTATGCTGACTCCGGACGGCTAAAGTTCATGTTCTCAAGAAGCTTTTCATGGGATTATTTAATCTCTGACTGCAGAGAGGTGGTGACAGGTCAGAAACATTTTTTTTATTGAAAAAAACTTTTCGCCGCGGCAGGTGATTGAACCCGGGCTCCGAGCAAGCTAAGCCACACACTTAACCTACACGCCACGATCACCACAGAATGTTAAATATTATTAATATATTTCCAGAGTCAAAAGCCATTTGAAACAAAATTGTTGTGGTAATATGGACAAATGTCCAAGAAGAAGTCAATAAACTTTTAAAACTTCAAATGCATTTTTCTCAAAAAGTGCTCGGTTGAGTATTTCAGGTACTTTACTTAAGTAAGCATTCCAGGTATATCAATTTAAATGTTTAAGATTTTGAGTCTCAGTTGAAATTGAAATTTTGATATTTTTGACTGACCGTTTCAGACATTTATCAAAAATTCCATCAACTGGAACTAAATTTTCTTATAATGAAGAAATGTCCTGCTCTTATTGGCTCCATTTTCTTTCTTGTAGAAATGGGTGTGGTACTTTATTTCATTTTTGTAAAAATTTTTTCTGACAATGTATGTATGGACTTGGGATCCTGAAAGTTCTTTATGAAGACCTAAACATGTTTTTATTCAGATGCTCTTCTTATATAAGGATCGATGGCGGATATGAGCTATGTTGCCAATCGGTAATTTTTGTTTTTATTTTTGCTAGAATTAAAATTGCTCTTATCATTTTTTTTTTTTGTCATTAACTTGCTTTTTAAAACATTGTCCGGCAGCATGCTCTAGTGTGCTTTTGACAGTTTTTGTGTTTTTCAAGCTTTCAGTTTTTTGCTGTTAGAATATTGACCATAGTACACAATTGTTGTTGCCTGTCGTTAATTATGATATTTCATGCTGCTGTTGTTTTTCCTGTAAATAATTGTTGTTTTTCATTAGCCACCCATTTTGGTTGAAAGCAAGTAACCTATTGAATTTTATCGTACTGAACTCCTGAATCGTTTGGTTCGGAGTTTTTTTTCCCTTAAACAGACTCAAAGGTCTAACATCTGAAAAACAATACTCCAAAGATTTTACAGTCTCACAGCAGGAAAGACTTAAGGGGTATGCTTAGAATGTTTATGTTTTAATGTTTTAAATATTAAAAAACTTTGAAAAAGTTTAAAATTGAGTCAAAATATCTTATTGTAGAATAGTTGAGACTCAAAATGCCAGTTTTTGATAATTAATTAAACAAAACTTCTTTATTTTTTGTTAAAAAAGCTCCATTCATAATAATTGCTCTAAGCGTTTTTCGTGATGACCGTGGCATGCAGGTTAAGTGTGTGGCTTAGCATGCTCGGAGCCCGGGTTCGATCCCCAGCCGCGGCGAAAAGTTTTTTTCAATAAAAAATTTTTCTGATCGGTCGCCACCGCTCTGCAGACAATGGCAAACCTCAGAGAGTAAACAATGCCATGTAAAGCTTCTTGAGAACATGAACTTTAGCCATTCGGAGTCGGCATAAAGCATGTAGGTCCAGTTCTCGGTCAATTGTGTGCAAACATTTAGTAACACACACAACACAATTGATCATAAGAAGCTCGGTCAAAGTCCTTTCAAGGGCTGAAATGGCCAATTTGTTTTTTTTTTTTTTTGTTTTTCATGAAAGTTTTTTGGTTCAAGTCATGGTATGCTTCTGCGAAGTCAGTAATATAATATTTTGTTCTCTATAGAAAATTGAAGCGTTTGTTGCTTGCAATTTTTGGCTTTTTGGTGTCAAAATATCTGTCCCTATTTGGCAAAGTAACGTCCGCAAATTAACTTCGGCAAAAACTAAATTTTACGTAGAAGCATTTTTGTCCGTATTTGAAAAAAATTTTCCATCATAAAAATCTCGCTATTGGTGTTTTTAAAAGTAACTGTATTCGTATTCGTCGTCAATGTCTCGCTACTGATAAATATCAAGTAAATTTGACATGCATACTTTCAGGCTGCCAAATTTTATTGCATAGTAAAAGCACTGCAATAGAAAGAATGAACAGTTTGAGCGATAGTAGGTGCGAAGCAGGACGCTTGTCTTTAAGCATACATTTTCGACTTTTCCCGAAAATTTTTAGCATCCTTTGTCACCTCTTTGTTGTCTTGATTATTCTTTTACCAAGGCCTATTATTTTTTAATTATGCTGAGTTCTGAACAAATTAGAGTATTTGCTTCTTGTGACACCAAAAGGGCACATTATTTTTTGTGCCCACTAAGGGTACAGGTGAAAAGTTTTAGCAATGTTTATTCTTCAACTTTCAATTCGCTTAGAATTAAGTGAATTAAAGCCTCTAGCGAAAAAAAAATTAAAAGCATTTTTTTCAGACATGCATTTCCAAGCCTACTGAGAAAAAATTTTAAATTTTAATGATATCCAAAAATAATGATAGTGGACAATATTTTCAAAAGCAGTTCTTAGACGTATTTTAGCAGTTTACATTACTTTTTATTTCTATGATGGAGAAGATCATATCGTTTATCATTAACGGTGTTTGAATCTTTGTCATTGATAAAAAATTAAATAAATATACGTGACAAACATATATGCATTTTTTTTTTCATTTTAAATATAAAAGTAGAAGTAGTTTCCTCTAAAATGTCTGAAAATTCAGCCATTCCAAATCTACTCCCTTAATTAAAGCTTATCCAATGAGAGTAGAAAAAGTTTCAGCTGTGGTAAATGTGTTCGAATTCTATTTGAGTGTCTTTTCGATAGACCAAATAGCACTCTTGAACACGAGTGTGAAAAATTGTGTACAAGCTGCAGATAATGATGTTGACGTCTCCTTTCTGGAAGCTGAATGGGCACACAACATGTGTAAGCAACTCTTTGATATAACGGTATTAGTATGGCCGAGTACTTACTTCTGCAACTGCTTTTCATTTACAAACAGCATTCATAGCACACACACACACACACACACACACACATAGAGGAACTACTAATAGGTGAATGTCCATAAGTTAGATATACTATGTATAGACCGCAAGCAGATAATAACGAGAAAAATAATGGAACACACAATATAAGATGAAGCTTGAAAATGTACAACTTCACACAGAGACAAACAACGATAGAGAAGATTCAATGAAATAACTGCAACTGGTAAATAAAGGTTGACAGAAAACAGAAAGCAGAAAGTAATACATAAATACTGCAGAAAATGTAATGAAGTTGGGTAAAATCAAAAGTAAAAGAGGAAATCTTTTCTATTTTTTTTTCAGTTTAATTGAGCTAAAAATATTTGTGTGTATTTTTTCCATATGTAAAATGATATTGATAAATCTTTTAAACACATCCACCGAACAAATTCAATTATAAATATACGTAAATAACGCAGTCACTAAAAGTAAAAATACAAAGTAACTGATATAGATTTTCATATTTGTATTCTTATATTTTTCAACCTAACAATTCCGGACTCATTACAAAACATCAGATATCAAATGTATGCAGGGTTGCCATATGAGCAGTAAAAGCCAGTTTTTAAGAAGTTAAAAATTCATTATCAAATAAATATGAACAAAATTAAAACCAGAAGAAATAAGCAACGCTCACATTGTGGAACAAATAAAAATAATTTATTTTTAAATTTTTTTTTTTATTTAAAATTTATATAAAAACTTTATTAAATTAAATTAAATTAATTTAATTAAATTTAATTAAATTTAATTAAATTTAATATAATTTTAGTTATTCGTGAATTATAAATCCAAAAAAAATAATGCTTTGAGTCCTTTTTTAGTGTCAGTTTTTCCTCCAAATATACATTATTTTTGATTTTTTATTTAAAAATTTAAAAAAAAAAAAAAAAAAATGGCAACACTGTATATATTTTACCTTAATCTCACAAATAAGCTCAAAAATACAATAAACACTCGCAACAATTCTTCAAACACATAAAACACACTTATATTGTTTATCCACGCACTCACTTCAAGTGCCTATAAATAACGCTCTTAAATTACCTCGACAACCAAAGTCATATGTCAAAGTAATCAATTTCAATCTGAAGAACGCGCCATGCTTTGAATGTCTAACTGAATTTGACACGCACCTCACACCACCGTATAATGTTTCTAACTTCCGTGACAAATCAAAAATTTTGCAATTGACACAATCCAAGCAATCAACAATATATTTTATCGCACAGTATGCATTATATTACATATACTACAAAGACAAACATGTGACGAGCTGCGACGAGATCAAGGATAAAACATTAAAATTTATTACACAAAATTTGCCAAAATACGATATGACGCGTTGAAGGTATGGTGGTACGATATGGTGGGGAAGAGTGGCGACAACACCACCTCCACCACCACCACGTATGAGTTGATGTTAGGTTATAGATAAATTGTGAAACATGTCGAAACAACAAAAAACAACGTACACAACAACGAGCTAAACCATATTCACACAGAGACTAATTCAATTTATTAAAATTTTACAATTTTAACAGTACGTGACTTTTAGACGAGGCTTTCAATTGGCAACTGCTGCCGCCGCAACCACAGACACGAAGAATTAATAGGCGAGTGATTGCCCACGCCTGGCGTGCTGTTTGGTTGAAAAGTGAATTGTTTCGTTTGTTTATCATTAAATATTCGAGTTATATAACTATGTACTATGCAATTTCTATGCTAAACAGGATGCAATGATAGTGCTTTATAGCGGAAGAGCACGATATGAATGATATCCTTGAAATAATTAAAATTATAAGCCACACGCAAAAAATATATTCAAGTTCTTTGTAACTATATTCAATAAAGCACACTTGCGTCAATCCAAACAAGCTTTATAGTGGCTAAAGAAGCTTTTCTCTGCGTATCTGGGGTTACTTCCACGGTTACAAATCTCTCAACCAATGTAAATATCAATAAACAAATAAAAATATGCACTCGCCAACGCGACACGCGTTTGAGATTATTAAAGCTACAGTTAGGGATTGAAATAAAAACAAACCATGGCTAAGATCTTCGGTTTACTTTTTTATAGTCTTCTAGGTCCTTTTATTTACTATCACGTACCATTTTTGAAAATAAAAAAATCGCCTTTCACTTTTTAACTAGTATTATTTTTGTATTATATTTAACGTGCAGTGAATTGGATTGAACTGGATCACCAATATTACGACTCGAAGGGTCCTCTGCAAAAAAACGATTGGTTTCTCAGAGATCGATCGTGTGAAATGAAAAATTTGATGAAAGCTGCGCTTTTTCCCATTCAAAGTGACGTCATCAAAATAATAAAATCTGAACACTGAGAAAAAAACACATACCTTGCTCCAGTAAAAAATTTCTCTATTTTTGATAATACTCGTAGCAATTTTCTCTTTTTCAAATAAAATGTTCTTCAATTAGAATAAATTTTCACATTTTCGTAGAAATATTTCTTTCCTTCCAGGAAATGGAAACATTTCAATGTCTCTAATAATGATAAGTATTTTTCTCGGACAAAAAATTTCTTATTTATAGAGAAACATTTATTAAAAACGAAAAATTTTCTTTAAATTTGGATAAAAAATTCACTACGAGAAGTATTTTCTTCAATATAAATGAATCTTTTCTCAAAAATAAAAAGTATTTTTCTCTAAAAACGATATATTTTTATATATTTTTCTTTTTCATGAAAGCTTTTTATCATTTTTAGAGAATTTTTTGTATCGTTATTAGAGAATAGCATTCTCTGCAGCAAAGTCTATACCATTTTTCTCTAAATATGATGCCTTTTTTATCATATTCTGATAAAATTTTTTTCTGAGTGTAGCGGGTATTTTCCAGAAAAATATTAAGAAAGCATTCAGAAGAGATAAGAAAAATGCTTGTAAGAAAATATTTAACTACTGTCTTGCACAAGCCATGCCATGGAAGCATTCTTGAAAGCTATTGAAGCCTTTTAGAAGTTTATGAGAATGTTTTCTGGAAGCAATTTTTGTCTTCTGGAAGCAGTGTATCTAAGAATGCATGTCAAGTTTTATCAAAAATTTTAATGTGTTGTTTAATTTTGTACATTATTAAATACGCCCCGCGTCAACCAACAAAATCAAATAAAAAACTTTTTTCCAATTTTTATTAATTTATAAGGTCTAATGCGTCTAATGGTCTAATACGTGCATAAAAATTAGGTTTTTTCATTAACGTGTCATCCTGCATTTCAGAAGGTATGCTTTCTTTGACAGGCAGGCTACAGGGTAGTATGTTTGGCAAACAATCAAGCCAATAGATTCGCCTTGTCAGCGGAGTCGGTGAAGGTTTTTTTAACGGCGATCTACAACAACATCGTTACAAAATCTACCAACTTAATTTGCTAGTACAGCCAGCATAGTGTGCAACAACAACAACATCACAACGAGTTAAACACACACACAGTCAACGCATAGCCAAACAGCCAGCATAGTGTGCAACAACAACAACATCACAACTAGTCAGACACACAACCAACGCATGACAAAGCAGCCATCACCTATAAATAGATTTTTGTATAGCATGCATGTATAATTCGCATTACGTTCTGTGAATATATTATTTAAGACCAGCCAATTGTGTCGGTAGTAGGGACGGCTCGAAGGCGTAGTGTCTTGTCCATATTTTACTTACCAACGAGTAAACTAACTTTTTTATAGCAAAACACCGAAAGGCGGGTTGCTTGATACATACACTGTAGTTAGATTCCGTATTTTGCACTCGGTTGGACTTCACCGCGGCTTCGGTCAGTCGGATATCCCTCCGAATACTTAGCTTGTTGCACTCTGTTAGACTTCACCGTCGGCTTTGGTCGATCGGATATCTCTCCGAATACTGAGCTTGTCGTATTAGCAACGGCTTCGGTCGGTTATCTTGCCGAACACTTAGCTGGTCGTATTAACTACCCGTTAGGGATTATTTAAATTAAGCATATGATATATCTTCAATATTTATTATTGAAAAGAAATATATATATAAGTTATTTATACAATTTGAGAAATGTATATATATATTTACCTAATTGATACTACATACTACTACATAAGATATAACAATTACATTGTATAATTTAATGCTGCAAACGGTATATGTATGGTACTTTTGTATATAATCATTTAACAGTAAGAGTCTATTTTCCAAATCCAACGCACTATGTCGAGCTCTGTCTAAGCCAAGTCAGATAAACTTGCCACGAACGCAATCACCGATATTTACCGAATACCGAGTATACCGAGCAGTGTTGCCGTTTGGATCCAAATGGATCCATTTGGATACTTTTTTTCTTCAAAAATTGATGGATACTTTTTAGCCTTACTGTAAATTTGGATACTTTTATTGAAAAATCTTTTTAAAACGGAAATATCGTCATATGAAATCAAAAAAGTTACCAAGTTCCCAAAAATTCAAAATCGAGTTTTTGATTGATAATGATGTACTGCACCAAAAAACATGTTTGCGCAAAATGTTTCACTCCGACTACTAGAAACAACCATTTTATTAACAAAATTAGCCTGAAAAAATGTTGAAAAATTATGTTTGTTTTTTCATTTTTTAAGTTTTTTGCTTCTCTTGTAAAATTTTCTAAATGAAGCTTAGGGCTTTTTTGATTTAATATGGCAATATGCTGTTGTTTGTCAGCATTGCCATTATTGTGTGTTTTTGTAATTTTGTAGCAATGCATACAATTAAAACTCCAACTAACGCACATTCGAAAATAAAGGTCTGTTACGGATCAAATATCGATAACTTTTTTCTACGTAAAGATAGAGTGTTGAAATTTTGCATAAATAGAAGCTTGTATGAAGCTTACTGTGTTATTCGTTAACTCGTGATAACGGTTTTTGACAGATAGTACTCAGCTAAATCCAACAAGTTTCGTTGAGTTTTCTTGGTTTTAACGAAACTCAACTCAACCCTCGTTTACATGCAGGGCTAACTACGAGTTAACACCGAGTTAACTCTGCATGAAAACATAGTATATGACGCTTCTTGATAAATACCTATTGTAAAAATTGATTGATTTTAAAGTCAAAAACCACTTTTTGTGTATAAAAGTGAATACAATATCGTTTTTTTCAATTTGATACCTGGATACGTTTTTTTTTTAAGTGGATACATTTGGATACATTTCTGACCTTTTAATGGATACTTTTTATAGAACCGCGGCAACACTGATACCGAGTATCAGAGAGAGCAATTGTTGGAAAATTATAGCTTAATACTCTCGAATGATTGGTGTTGTGTATTTGAAAAGACTTATGTACAAAATATATATGCATATATATATTCATAATTTACCGTGGCATGCAGGTTAAGTGTGTTTCTTAGCATGCTCGGAGCCCGGGTTCGATCACCAGCTGCGGCGAAAAGTTGTCAAAGAAGACAATGGCAAACCTCAGAGAGTAAATAATGCCACGTAAAGCTTCTTGAGAACATGAACTTTAGCCTTTCGGAGTCGGCATAAAACATGTAGGTCCAGTTCTCGGTCAATTGTGTGCAAACATTTAATAACACACACAACACAATTTGATCATAAGAAGCTCGGTCAAAGTCCTTTCAAGGGTTAAAATGGCCAATTTGTTTTTTTTTTTTATTCAATAAAAACTGATTGTACTTGAAATGTTAACACCAACAAGTCTTTTTATTTAACGGAGGTTCAAGGGTCCTTCGTTTGATCCTAGAGCGGCTGAGTCATACCTCAGTCTATGAGAAATTCCCTTTACTATTTTTAAAATAGTTAGAACAAACAACGATTTCTGAATCTTAACTCTTTTAACGAATGATCAAAAATTGTTACACGCTTTGGGCCAGGAAAGAACCTGTTCTCTTATTCGAGTTTCGTGAAGAAACTTTATGCGCTCTAAAACTTTAGCCTCGTCACAAAATCTCTTAACCTGGCAGCAATCAAGCAATATATAAGATCTAGAGTGATCAGAATAGGAGAAAGCAGCGGATATGGTATCATGGTCCGAGTTACCAAGAAGTGCGTTGACAATCACATAATATTGTTCATGATGAGTAGGCAGTAAAAGGCTAAAGATTTCATGGATTTGCAAATTAATTCATGGGAAAAAAGTTGGTTCCTTCAGTAGTTGAATTAAGCGGTTTGATTTACGAAAAACCTCAACGTATTAAGACATAACCACATAAAGGCTTGTGAACATCAAAATCGCCGCCAACAAGAATATTTTAAAATAATTTTTCTACTCAAGTTATATTTAAACACAGTCGTGTGCAGAACCCAAGCAACTCCTCTGTTACATTAGGTTGCGTTTATAGTGAACGCCGAGTCAGACAGGCAGGCATGGTACACATGGTCACATGCAACCAAGGATCTGCACTATTGAATATTTTTGGAATCCGCGCACGGACACGCCTACCTCCCATATAACGCAAAAATTTAAAACTGCATAACTCAGCTTATAATAAGCCTACAACAATAAAACTTGGTGTGTATGTATTTTATATCTACTCAAAGATGTCTTAAAAAAATGGACGTCATCCGCTCACGGACACGCCCACCTCCCATACAACCCAAAAGTTGAAAACGCAATAAATAAGCCTGTGTTTTACCTACAAAGCTTGAATTTAGCACATATGTTTTTTATAACAAAACAAAGATAGCATTACAAAATGGACATCATCAGCCCACGGACACGCCCACCTGCCATACAACCCAAAAATTTAAAACGCAATAACTCAGCTCATAGTTAACCTACAACAGTAAAATTTAATATGTATGTGTTTTATGCAAACACAAAGATGTCTTCGAAAATGGACGTCATCCGCTCACGGACACGCCCACCTCCCATACAACTCAAAAATTGAAAACGCAATAAATAATCCTGTGTTTAACATAAAGAGCTAAAATTTGGCACATATGTTTTTTATGACAAGGCAAAGATGGTTTTGAGAAATGGACGTCATCCGCCTAAGGACACGCCTACCTCCCATACAACCCAAAAATTGAAAACGCAAAAATTGAAAACTCAATAAATAAGGTTATGGTTGTCATAGAGAAATTAAATTTGGTATGTATGTATTTTATACCAAAACTAAGGTGTGTTAAAAAATTGGGAGTAATCCGTCCATGAACTCGCCCACCTCCCATAGCGAAAGCACAATAGAGGCATTAATTGTGAACTACAGGAATAAAACTTGGTATGTGTAAATTTTTCATCAACATTTAAATGCATATAAATTATAGGCTTCATCCGCCCACGGACACGCCCATTTTAGATAATATTTTTGTTTTTTGGAAAAGTAAGTTTAGGGTATTTCATAGTCGGCCTAGACCGACTTTAGATTTTCTTTACTTGTTTTACATGCATTTTGTTTTTGTAAAATTATCGAACTATCGAACTACCGAGTAACAAAGTAACAACTGAGCAACCCTGATAAAGTTTTGGTTACTTGGGTAAAGCAAAATCAGCTGTAATTCAATAACAACTACCAGGCTAACGAGATTAAACATAAGGCTGTGTTCACAGTCAACAAATTTAACGAATTAACAACTAACCAAATACCAAAGTAACGAGTTCAGTGTGAATACCTCTTATATATTATTGATTGTTTGTAGCTCATTCCTTTCACTTTTTTATTTTCTTATCATTTGCACTCGATACGACAAAAACTGTAAGAATTATAACAATTTTGTTGCTAAACATAAAAACTAATGAAATTTATGAATCAATAGTTTCGTGGAAATTGAGTGAAATGTTATTTTTTTCAATTTACTCTTAGCTGAAGCCACTAAATAACACATATTAGAGATAGTTTTATCATAGTTTCCACAAAAATATTTTTTGAATTAAAATGGTGATTTGTATTGTGCAGCACGTTTCACGTTAGTAGACATTGCACTAAAATAAGGACTAATAATACACATAAGAATTAATTAAAATAAATTAACAGCGAAAGGAAAAGCAGTTATTGATAGGCTGGCATCATTTGTTTTCTTCAATCTCGTATTAAATTCGACAAGCATAATCAAACGTCCGTGGAATAGTTAGTATTCTTCATAAATATGCTAAATTAATATATATAATTAATAAACATAATTGAATGAAATGTATTAATATTCATTATTTTTTATGTTATATTAACGAATACGATATAGTATAAAACTGCATAACAGCAAGAATGAGGTGTCAATATAATCGAATTGTAATTTTGCTGGAACACACAATTTTATGTATTCTTCGCGCTCTGAAATGGTTTTTTTTTATTTTTTTTAAATTTTAAACGACAGAAAGCAACTAATGATAATGTCGACAACTATACGACAAAGAGCAAACATACAAACCAACCCAAAAAAAATGTTAGAAGAACAAAACTAAAATCAAAGAAGGTGTGTATAAAACATCTAGTTTGTTTTGCTTTTTGAACTTGTTCTTATCTTAGTCATTGAGTTACTATCATTAACCGCCTTCAGTGCCGCATTTATATGCTTTCTGCTGAAAGAAACTCCCAAGAAGGATTTACAAATAATTGCACAGAATAATGAATGGAATTTATTTTGAGATTAGAACATTTTTATTGTTACTTCGAATGGAATTTAGTCGACTTATGTCTAACTTTTGTTGACTTCAAGGGTGGCCGGCATGCAGGTTTATATGTATCATGTATTTGATAGAGTGTGTGAGTATGTTTGTGTGCAAACATTGCTTTGGAATTATGTTAAGAATACGCCCTGTTGTTTGCATTAAGAATGGCTGACTTTGGCTGACTATGTGTGATGATGATGTTTTTTTTTTGCCGTGTGAAAATTGTTCACATCATGGTTTTCCTGTTTTGTTATAAACATAGTCGTCGTACGCGCACATTCAAGCATACATTCACACATATTTACGAAATAAGCTAAACATACAAACCCGCTTAAGTAGATATAAACATTTAGTTTACTTTAACGTCAACGTCGCTTCACAGCTGATTGTGATGATCAGGATGATTTGGATGCGTTGACGTCTCTGGATTGTCGAGAGTTATTTGAATCAACCAACAATATTTTGTATGTATATATTTGTGAATATTTTGCTGAGTCTTGTACGTATTTGTTTAATTTTTTTTTTGTTTTGTTTTTTTTGTTTTTTTGATTATATAGGCTTTTATTGTATAACTGGATTTAATCTATGTTTTTGTGGTAATACGCAAAACTTGAGCTAATTTTTTATATAATCAGTTTCTATTGTTTTTACTATACTTTCTCTTATTATAAATGGAGTTGAGGTAAGAAAAAAAAATTTGGAAGTACAAAATACAAATAAATAATTTAGACCTAGCGTAAAAAATGAGAAATCGTTCAGTTTTTTGGAGTTTTCAATGAAATCTCAAGAGACAAAATACGTAGACAAAACCTTCGGTCACAAAATAAACAAAGCTAAAATATCAAATAAGAAAATATCCTAAAACAAAATCTGCCAAAATCATAATATCCCATCCGCCTTCTCCAAATTAAATGTATAATTCATATTGAAGCAACCCACATTTCTTGAGTTTTTGTTCTTTAATTTTTGTTTTTTTTGTTGGTTTGGCGATTAAGTTTTTGATATTTTGTGTTTAGATATTTTGAACTTGGAGTCTAGATATTTTGGCATGGAAATTTTCGTCTGGGTATTTTGTCATGTCGTGAGTGCCCATATATTTTTAAGATGTATTTTATTGGAGAAGATAGAGAAGATTTATTTGCGAAGAATTTCATAACTTTTCGCAAAAATAAATAAAAACAACTTTGATCTTCATTAACCTGACCTCTCTTTAGGGCTGTCTTGTATAGTTATGTTTAAGTTATAGATCCTGTCAATGTTCTGTATATTATTTAAATTTTGCTCACGGTGAAACAAGCAATAGGATGGCTTCTTGGTTAGGAGATCGACTCCCAAGAGATAACTACCAAAGTCCAGGTTTGATTCTTGTCTTCAGTGACAGTTTTGAAGAATAATCATTTTATTATATTTACCCCTAAATCTGAAAGATCAGGGTATATTAGCTTTGTGCAAACGTTTGTTGCGCATAGAGCGAAGCGGTATAGAAAAGTATATATATATATATATATATAAAAGAGGGAGAGAAGAGTATATATATATAAAAGAGGTATAGAAAAGTATAAATATTCTTGATCAGCGTCACCACGTGAGTCGAGCTATCCTTGTCCGTCCAACCGTCCGTCCGTCTGTCCGTCTGTGTGTTGTCCGTATACACAGGATATGAAGAAGGACTTGAGATAATTGGATAAAACTTGGTACACATGGTCACATGAACCCAAGGATCTGTATTATTGAATATTTTTGTAATCCGCCCACGGACACGCCTACCTACCATACAACGCAAAAATTGAAAACTGCATAAATAAGCTCATAATTAACCTACAACAATAAAATTTGGTGTGTATGTGTTTTACAGCAACACAAAGATGTTTTCAAAAAATGGTATCATCCGCTCACGGGCACGCCCACCTCCCATACAACCCAAAAATTGAAAAATCAATAAATAAGCTCATGTTTAACGTACAGAGATAATATTTGGTACGCATGTATTTTAAATCAAAACAAAGATGTCTTCGCAAAACGGGTGTCATCCACACGCCCACCTCCCATACAACCTAAAAATTGAAGCAATAAATAAGCCTATGTTTAACCAACAGAGATAAAATTTGGCACGTATGTTTTTGATGACAAAACAAAGAATGTTTTGGAAAATAGACGTCATCCGCCCACGGACACGCCTACCTCCCATACAACCCAAAAAGTTTAAAACTGAATAAAAGAGATTATGTTCGTCACAGAGAGATCAAATTTGGTATGTATGTATTTTATACCAAAACAAAGGTGTGTTCAAATTGGGAGTAATCCGTCCATGAACACGCCCAACTCCCATAGCGAAAGCATAATAAAGGCATTAACTGTGAGCTACAGGAATAAAACTTGGAATGTATAAATATTCCTTCAACATTTAAATGCATAAAAAATATAGGCTTCATCCGACTACGGACACGACAATTTTCAATAATATTTTTTTTTTTTTTAAAGTAGGTTTATGGTATTTCATAGTCGGCCTAGACCGACTTTAGACTTTCTTTACTTGTTTTAAAATTTTTTTTTTTTTGAAGTGAAACTTCTTTGGAGGCGAGTAAAATTTCAAGGTCTCTTATTCGTGACGCTAGGCTAACGTTTTGAGTTCAAATGAAAATTTTCAAAAAATGTTATTCGTCAACGGGATTAGAACCCGGACTTTCTACTAAGCATCTGCTAAGAGTTATGCCATGTTCACACAGAGAGTTTAGTTTGCGTTTCCAGTACAAAGTTGCGTTTTGCCCTTAAACTCAATTTAAACGCTGGCGTTTCCAGTACAATTTTGCAGGAGAAAACGCAACTAAACACAACTTGTTTTCTACGTTTACCAAAACTCAATTTGATACATGCCTACAAGTATGCTAGTGTTTTGATAAAAACATTCGTTCAGTTAGATTTTAGGTGTGTTCGATTCGATTGAACGATAAAAAATGCCAACAACAGCTGATTCTCAATTGTGCATGTTTCTATTTGTATTTTATTATTAACGAAAATAAGCCAAAAACAAATAAAAAAACTTGGGAAAGTTTAGAAGATGAGGGTTTCTCATCAGTCAGTCAGTATGGGCCGAAAAAAGCTGAATTTGAGCGAAATTCCAAAAATTGGCGATCATTTCAATCCACCTTAAACTCAATTCTGCCGACGCATCTCTGTGTGAACAGCTGCATTTTAACTCAAACGAAACGCAAACTAAACTCTCTGTGTGAACATGGCATTAGAAGCGCTACCACTGTGCCACATAGGCACATGACAAACAAGCAAACAAAATGCAATTAGTATTGAACGGGTTTTAGTCCATGTCTTGTATTCCACAGACACACCCTGTCTCAAGAACTTTTGATCCGCACCATTTGATTTTCAGCCTAAGAGTATGCACGGAAATTTTATTTCCTTATGCTTGGAATGCTGTAAACTACGTAACAAAATATATAACGCGATTCAGACAGGCAGGCAGGCTGAAATCTGTGTGAAAAAACGAGATTCAAATAGCTATCTATCTCGCTTGTTCACATTGCCTGTCTGCCTGCCTGTCTGAATCGGCGTTCACTATAAATGCCGCCTAATGACTGCTTTAATAACATTAATTAACTTATAATTTTATTGCAACACTTCTGCATATTTTTTTTGTTGAATATCAAATCCTAGTTTAAAGCTACAAATGTCCTCAGCCTCACGAATATTAAAAATTTTCGACTAATTCTTTAAAAATTAAAAGTTAACTGTTATTTTTTCGGGGAATAGTAGAGGTTGGTTTTGACTTTTATTTTATCGGTCAAAAGTAACAATTATTTTGTGACTTTTATTTTTTCGGTCAAAAATATCAGGCAATTTTTGTTTTTTTAAAGACTGCTTGACAGATTGAACTGTTGACACCATGTGTAAAATGTCTCACCGATGAGATGAAAATAATGGTGTCAATAGTTTTTTAGTCGGTAAAATGACCTTTGAAAAAATACAAGTAGCCTGATATGTTTGACCGAAAAAATAAACGGCATGAAAGACTGTTATTTTTGACCTATAAAATAAAAGTCAAAAGTAACTGTTATTTTTAAACGAATCCGGCACGGTCCCTGGATGTAAATATTGAACAAACAAAATATTATTCCATTTTGTATTGATTGAAATTCTTATGAGATACTTTCTTTCTCTATTTCACACTAAAATCTATCTTATTTTTTACTGTTTTAGAATTTTCACTTCTGCCACATGTACGTTGCTACACGTGAGTTTTTTATTATTTACGAATATATTTTATGCAAGTGCATTTGTTAGTTTGAAAACAGCGACGTTTTGGATAAATTAGATATGTATTTTTTTGCACATATCTAATGTTTTATCTAGAATACAAACCTGGTCACTCTTATTTATAACATATTTTAACAGCTCTATTTAAAACTTTTACCAAAGCTTTTTAAATCAAAAAAGCTCTACACTTTAACATAAAAGCTAAAAAAGCTTTTCTTAAATTTCTGCAACCTAAACTTTATCTGTTAAAGTGAGTGTGTGGAACGAAAGCTGTTTATTAAAAGCTTTTATCTGTAGACTAACATTAAGTAATACCGTTACTCTAACATGATTAAAAAATTTTCGAAATAAATAAAGCGTATAACATGCCCTAAAAAAGCGAGAACTGTCAACTAAAAAATTTTTTGATTCTATTTAGAAAGCTAGAATCATTAAGAAAACGCACTTTTTTAATATCTTTTAAATTTATATGAGAATTGCCATAACAGGTAAGAATTAACAAATCGAGAATATAGAGCAATGAAAAAGCGGTATCGAACTATTATGTTCATATATATTTTTAGTTCAAAAAAAAAAAAAAAAAACAAATTGGTCATTTCAGCCCTTGAAAGGACTTTGACCGAGCTTCTAGGATCGATTGTGTTGTGTGTGTTATTAAATGTTTGCACACAATTGACCGAGAACTGGACCAACATGTTTTATGCCGACTCCGAATGGCTAAAGTTCATGTTCTCAAAAAGCTTTACATGGCATTATTTACTCTCTGAGGTTTGCCATTGTCTGCAGAGAGGTGGTGACCGATCACCACGGCTGGGGATCGAACCCGGGCTCCGAGCATGCTACGCCACACACTTAACCTGCATGCCACGGTCACCACCTATTTTTAGTTCACATTATTTTAAATGTAACTCAAAATAACAAAATATTCTCGCATTATTTTTTTTAATTATGTTAACTAAACTTTATATCATTAAGTCCTTTATAGGGAGTTTTCTTTGCATAATAGCAATATCAGATATCCCAAGAGGCAATTAAACCAGCGCTCTTCATACGAAGGCCTGCATTGACTGCTACTTTTGAAGACTAAACACATCCGTTTCTCGCTGCTCTTATGAGCACTTCTTAAAGGCCTTCCTTTTCTGCACAAAAGGTAGCACAACAAATTTGTTTTCCCTACAAAGACTGACTTTTCATATACTTCAGGGCAACTTTTTCGTTAAAAGTTAGAATATATATCAGTTTAAAAATATGACGCAATAATGGCCCTTCTTACTGCTATATCAAAGATTATAGGTTGAAATTAATCTAATTTAAAAAAACATAGGAGAGAAGATAAAATCATAGAATATATAAATAAACAGAAAAAGGTGTAAAAGAAAAAAATATATTTTCAACACTTTTTGTTTACCCCTACTTTTAGCCATTCTAAAGAAGTGCTTCTATCAGGCCTCTTTTGAGCTATCGGAGCGGAAGGCCTGCGAAATTTTCCCACTTCATATCAAAAAGAAAGTGTAATTGTATATGAGTGCGGCAGTACTACAAAATCCACAGGAAGGCCTGCTAGCAGCGATGTCATTGTCTACTTGGATACTACTAGTCTTTAAGCGCGGATAAAAATTGTAAACGGAGTGTTAACTGAGTTTGAAACTAGTCGATTTTGGATTTTTTTTTCTGGAGTTCTGAGTATGTATTGATTTTATAATAAGTTTGGATTTACACACATATTTATTAGAAGAGTGGCTAAAGAGAAAAAGAAAAGCAAAGAATTCATTGATTCATAGAAATTTAATTTAGTTTAGCTCGTTCTATTTCAGAAAGTATTCCCTTTGGTCCTTCAGTGTGTTTTCGGTATAAATAAACTTTTCGTTTTCGAATGCTCTGTTTCTTCTTCTGGCGTCATTTACAGCAATAAACTACATGCGAAGAAGAATCATATAGCAAAGAAGAGCAATAGTATAGTATCTAGCTTTTGTAATGTCTTCCATAACCAAAAAAAAAAAAAAAAATTTTTATATTGGCATTAAAACTTGCTGGAAGAATTTCTTCTCATACATCTGATATAAAGATTGCAAGAATATTATTGAGCATCACCAGTATTTGTATGAATCCATTGAACTGTAAGATTCTTTAATGTTTTCACATGAAATAAGCTTAACTCAACAGTTCATAAACAAAACGGCTAGACGAGAACACATTCAAATATTTATATAAAATTTTTTTTATGGTACTTTTTTAGTTTATAAAATATTAGCTGACGTTAAGTAGTTACAGCTACTTTTTTTGTAAGCAAAGAGTTTACTCTGTTGGCAAGATATGCTTGAATATCAAAAAAACTGTGCTCACGTGTTGCAGAACACTCTTGAATACGACTAATATCTAAATTACTAAAGTTAGACTTAGGTTTTTACAGACAAAGCATAACGTGCTGCTAAATATACACTGACTCAAATAAGTCTCCGTACACCTGTTTTTTTAAAACACAATAGGAAAATTAAAAAAACAAACAACATTTTGATAAAAACTAAGATTAATAAGAAAGGTGTTATGTAAGACCTTTGTTATTTTACACTGTTGTATTACATCGACGATCAAACTTACGATAAATTCATGCATACATCGGGCAACTCCGTTTTTGACTATGAAAAAAGTCTCCGTACAAAGGCAAACTTCATGCTTATTTTATTATAAAAGTTAATTGTCGTCTTTCAATTTGTGTTTTTGATATATTTTAAAAATATAAAAGCAGCAATGGAACAAAAAAATAGTAAAATTTCATTATCTGAAATCATTATCTGAAATCGGTAAAATTGTTAAGAGACCTTTTTCTTCGTAATTCGCAATATGTAATTCAGCAGTTTAATGAAACCAAAACTGTTGCAAATAAGCAGAGATCTGGTCGTCCTAGAAAAATCAGCAATCAATTAGAGAGAAGAATCGTTCGAGGTGTGAAAGAAAATTCCAAAAGTAGTGCTTGTATCATTGCTGGAAGCCTAAAACCACTGATGGAATAAATGTTTGTCCACAAATAGTGCGAAATCTCCTTAAAAAAAAATGAATCCAATGGCCGCGTAAGCCGTTAGAAGCCTTATATCCGTAAAGCAAACCAAAAGAAGATATATTGCCTTTTTCGTTGGCCATTGAGCACAACGAAAAAGACAATTCGTTTTGGGATCAAGTTTTATTAAGCGATGAAAGCGAATTTAATGTTTTTTGTTCAGATAGACGTCTTTTTGTGTGGCGAAAGCCCAACACTGAAATGTTACCCAAGAATTTGGCCCCAACCGTCAAACACGGAGGAGGCAATCTAATTGTATGAGGATGTATGGCATCATCCGGAGTAGGGAACCTCATTTTTATAGATTGTAGAATGAATAAGTTTGCATATTTAAATATTTAAAGGAAAATTTAAAGTCCAGCGCTGAGAAATTGGGTTTGCATCGTTCGTACTATTTCCAGCAGGATAACGACCCCAAACATACCTCTGCAGTGGTAAAGAAATGGTTGTTCTAAAATGTCCCAAAGCGATTAAAACATCCAGCTGAGTCACCGGATCTAAATCCAATAGAGTACTTGTGGGACCACTTGGAAAAATTCGCCAGCACGATACAACAAGCAAAAATCAACTTAAATCGGTGTCTTTGGAGGAATGGGCAAAGATTCAGCCAGAAACAACAACAAAGCTATTTCACTTAATGAAAAACCGACTAAACGCAGTTTTAAAAAATAAAGCAGGACCAACTTCATATTAAAAACTAATAAGTACGTAAACATTAAAGAACATTTTGATTTTAACATAATTTTCACCGCACTGTACGGAGACTTTTTGGTTACTTTTATTTGAATTATCGAATGAATCCATTTCGTTTTTGTTTCCTTAAAATTAAAAATTTAATTTTTGCTATTAATTTTATTTCTAAACAATTAATCTTTGAAATAAAATAAAAATTATTAACATTAATACTTGTACTTTGTTTTTTTAAGAAGAAATTTCAACATTGCTTCTCTGTACGGAGAATTATTGGAGTCAGTGTATGTTATGTACAAGTAGAAATATATGAGTTGCTGTGTTGCTTTGTAGAGTATCTTTAAGATGCATTTGTTTCAAATAAATACTCAAAGTACACCAAATCGAGAATTTACGAGGCTCATTATTAAAAAAATAATTTTATTCAAAGATAAATAAACCAACAGTTAATTGAAGTGATAACAATTGACATTGCTTTAAGTTTCAGACGTTCTGCTTTAAAGGAAAAAAAAATACTCTATAGTTTTAAAATTCATACTAAATGCTTTACATTCAACTAAAATTACAATTAAAAAGTTTTGCAGAAAGTTATACAATTTCAATTAAGTCATTTTAATAACACGTGAGCTTGTTACTGTTACTCAAGCTAGCAGCAAGCTAAGTAACAACAACAAACACAACAACAACAACAGCAACATTGTTACTACAATACAATAGCAGATGAGTGAGTACCTTAACTTTTGTACTTAAAAGTTTTTGAAGTAGGCAAATTAAGCAGATAGAAAATAAAAATACTCACTTGCAAGCGGATAACGGAATATGTTGACATAAATGTTTTTTTTTTTTTTGGTATAAATATTTTACAGAAAATATATCCATATATTAAAGTTTCGGCTCAAAACCGTGTGTCGAGCTACACGTGTTCAGGAAAGTTAGAACTCCGTGTAGTGCATTTTTTGAAACACGCACCTCAACTACGCGTTTTTTTTTATTCACGAACTATATGTACATAAAATTCGTATTCACGGTAGTGTCGCGAATAGTATTCATGTACTTGCGGCATCAGCTGAACTTTTAATAGTTTTTTTGAGTTTCTGGAAACAAAAACTGTACATGTTGTTAAGAGAATTTCCAGATGCTTCTCTATGATTTGTATGGCTTCTGTGGGTTTAAAGTACAAGATTTGGCCAGTTCTTAAATTAATTATTTGAACTTTTGAGTTCTGTATATCTTATTACTATAATTTCGGCAGATAATTGCTGGCAAACAGCTTCTTCTACGCATTTAGTGCCTGAAGACCAACGTGTGATAAAACTATGGCGAACATTTTTGCGGAATACTACACACTTGTAGAATCCTTTAATAAATGGCGTGTTTAAAAGTTTACGTTCGGTCCTAACTAATCGCGGTTTTCAATCGAGAAGGCAGACCCTTTCAGAAAAGTTTTCTGAGAAAGGTTTATCTTAAAAAAAAAGCACGGATATCGAAACCACTCCGAAGAACTTGTTCTAACATTTTGACTAACATGACAATACATACATAATTCATTTTTTGTATCATCAATTTTTCAATGAATATGTTTGAGATTGGTTATGATCACTTCTTAGTAGTTACGAACAGGGACCGAAAATAATGATTATTTTTCAAATTTTAATGAAAAACTAGTAAGGTATATCTTCGACTTGGCCGAAGTTAAAATACCCCCACGTCCGATTCTAAAGGGTGGAAGAATCTTAAACTGGAGAGCTTTTTGTATGAGATTTTGAGAGATTTTATTATTTTTATGTGTCTAAAATACATACATATCAAATTGTTTTCCTGCAGCTTAAATATAAGCCTTTTTATAAAGTTTTAAATTTTGGGGTTGTATGGGAGGTGGGCGTGTTAGATTGTGTATGACGCCCATTTTTCTAACATACCTCAGTTTCGACATAGAATACACAAATACCGAGTTTCTGTCTTGTAACTTGAATATTAGCCTCTTTATAGATTTTTCAATTTTGGGGTTGTATGGGAGGTGGGCGTGTTAGTGGGTGGATGACACCCATTTTTATAACACACCTTAGTTTTGGCATTAAATGCACAAATACAAAATTTCAGTATTGTAGCTTTAATAGTAGTTTCTTTGTAGAGTTTTCAATTTTGGGGTTGTATGGGAGGTGGGCGTGTTAGTGGGTGGATGACGCCCATTTTTCTAAGACATCTCAGTTTTGACATAGAATACACATACAAAATTTCAGTATTGCAGCTTTAATAGTAGCTTCTTTGTAGAATTTTCAATTTTGGGGTTGTATGGGAGGTAGGCGTGGTTTTCATCCGATTTAGCCCATTCTCGAACTTGACCTTAGGTTTTTTAAAAAAGGCTTGAATATTGAATTTCATTACGATAGCTTCAAAATTACGGCTGTAATCGTGTCGACAGACAGACGGACAGACAGACGGACATGGCTAAATCAACTTAGGTGGTCATGCTGAGCAAGAATATATATACTTTTCCATACCTACCACGCCTTCTTTTGGGTGTTACACACGTCGTGACAAAATTAATATACCCCTTACGCAGTATGCGTGGGGTAGACCGGATCATTTTTATATGGATACAAAAAATGTCAACCGGTCGGGGTCTCAAAAGTTAGAGGAACTCATTAAAATGATTTCTGCATACTTTTTTTTCAAATCAGAGAAAAACCGCCGAAGCAATTTTGATTCTCCTGAAGGTCCTTTTTGGTAAAAAAACATGTTTTTTTGCTTATAACATTTATTTTGCACAGAACGCATACCCAAATCTTCTTAAATATTAAATTTCTTATTCATACTAACATTTTGACATAAAAAAATTGTTAAAATTTTGTTTCATTATAACTGTTATTGACCGTCAAAAATTTAATTTTTTGCTATTTTTAAAAAGGCAGTTTTTTAAAACCGCTGTAAAAGACACATTTTTTATTACATTTACGTGGAATTGTTATTGTTGGAAAGGTATTAAGCTCTTCTTTCGTTCTGTGTATCGTTTCAATCAAAGCTATGTGATTAAAAAAAAAAATTATCAAAAACTGGACGATAAGCAGTGAACAAATTAAATTAATTGTTTGTATGAATAAGAAATGCTTCATTTTATCAGATTTCTAAAGTCGATTTCTCACATTCTGTCAGTTTTCGCACACAGCTTTGATTAAAGCGATACACAGAAAGAAAGAAGAACTTAATACCTTTCCAACAATAACAATTCCACATAAATCTAATAAAAAATGTGTCTTTTACAGCGGTTTTAAAAAAATGCCTTTTTAAAAATAGCACAAAATTCAATTTTTGATGGTCAATAACAGTTATAATGAAAGAAAATTTTTACAACTTGTTTATGTCAAAATGTTAGTATGAGTAAGAAATTTAACATTTAAGAAGATTTGGGTATGCGTTCTGTGAAAAATAAAAAGTTACAAGCAAAAGACATTTTTTTTTACCAAAAAAGACCTTCAGGAGAATCAAAATTGCTTGGGCGGTTTTTCTCTGATTTAAAAAAAAAGTATGCAGAAATCATTTTAATGAGTTCTTCTTACTTCTGAGACCCCGACCGGCGGAATCTAAATTTCTATCCGGTCTAGCGTGGGGGTATAAAAATCAGCATCTTCTAAGCGTCGGAAAAAACTTTTGTGTATACCGAATTATTGGAGTTTGTGTTGCCTCTTAGAATAAATAATAATTTTTATTTTTTAAGCGTGAAGCATAAAAATTAAAAATAATTACTTATTTTAAAATTTTTTTTTATTGTTTTGCTGAGAAATAAAAATTATTTTTGATTGTTATTTTTTTTGCTCAGAAATAAAAATTATTTTTGATTTTTATTTATTTTGCTCAGAATTAAAAATTATTTTTAATTTTTATTTATTTTGCTCTGAAATAAAAATTATTTTTGATTTTTATTTTTTTGGCTCAAAAATAAAAATTATTTGTGAATTTTATTTATATTGTTCAAAAATAAAAATTATTTGCTGATTTTTATTTATTTTGCTCAAAACTAAAACTCATTATTTAAAATTACTTATTTTAAATTTTTTTTATTGTTTTGCTCAAAAATAAAAATTATTTTTGATTTTTATTTATTTTGCTCAGAATTAAAAATTATTTTTGATTTTTATATATTTTGCTCAGAATTAAAAATTATTTTTAATTTTTATTTATTTTGCTCTGAAATAAAAATTATTTCTGGTTTTTATTTTTTTGGCTCAGAAATAAAAACTAGTTTTGATTTTTATTTATTTTACTCAAAAATAAAAACTATTTGCTGATTTTTATTTATTTTGCATAAAATTAAAACTCATTATTTAAAAGAAATAAAACTCGGGCATGTGTAAATTTTTCATAAAAATTGAAATCTATAGAAAATATGCGCTTAAATCCGCACACGGACAAGCCCTTTTCCAATACTATTATATTTTATGAAAAAGAAGGTTAAGGGTATGTCAGAGTCGAGCTAGACCGACTCTAAACTTTCTTTACTTTTTTTACATGTTCTAAAACCATTGCGTAACAAATTATGTTTGTTTTAAACTGATCCACGAGCTGGCCTTGACGTTATTGATATTGAAATCTTCGCTATTCCGCTATTTAGTGTGAACAGAATTTGTTCTTGTGTATTATTGTTGTTGGATACAAATATTTTTCCTAATTTCTTGTACTACCTTTGTTACGCTCAATGCAATTGAGCCAGCTTCGAATTTTTGAACCGGAAACCCAAACCTAAAGTTCAACCTCTTTATTTGACAATCTTTTAAATTCGATTGAGGTCTATCCATCTGATGAAGAGTCCGAAGACGAATCAAGGCATGTAAAAATGCAAAGAGCTTTCAAGAAAATTGAAAATTATTCACCCAAAGCCATTCATTTTGGGATTGATATAATGATCTACTAGAATGAAAAACGGTTTAAATATCCATTCCTGTGGTCTCTAGCAAAAATTGTTCACAGTGAACCAGCTTCACAAGTAAGTGTGGAACGGTTATTTTCTGCTCTTCGACCAAATTTAAGTGACCAAAGATGTAATTTTTTATCAGAACATTTGGACAAAATTTTGTTCTTGCTTTATATTTTTATAATTCTTAATAAATTAAACTTCAAATTTAATATCATCTTAGTTTCTTTTAAAATTTTGAAGAGATAAAAAAACATAACTATTAAGAATGTATAACAAGAAGAAAGCTCGTGAAATCGATTTTTAATATACGAGCAAAATAACAAAAAATTCTTAAGCGATTTAAATGTCTGAACAAAAAAAATAAAAACCGAAGAACTAATTTTAACTATATATAGCGAAATAATAAAAATCAAAAAATGCTTTCTATTTCTGACAAAAAAAAAAAAAAAAAAAAAAAAAAAAACCCATAAAAAATCATTGTTTGATTTTTATTTTTTGTCTCGAAAATAAAAATCAAAAATGATTTTTTTTGTTTGAGTAAAAAAATTAAAATCAAAAATAATTTTCTTGTTTGAGTTAAAAAGATAAAAATCAAAAATGATTGTTTTGTTTGAGTAAAAAAAATAAAAATCAAAAATGATTTTTTTGTTTGAGTAAAAAAAAAATAAAAATCAAGAATGATTTCTTTTCTTTGAGTAAAAAAAGTAAAAATCAAAAATGATTTTTATACTTGAGTAAAAAAATAAAACTTAAAAATAATTTTTATTTTTGATTTAAAAAAAAAATCAGAAAACGATTTTTATATCTGAGCAAAAAAATAAAAATCAGAAAATAATCATTCTTTCTTAATTTTTTCGATATTGCTCATAATTATTTCGGTCCCTGGTTACGAATGTTTGATTATTTTCGTATTCTACATGGCTCACAAAGCAAAAGTGCCCTAGTAACTTATTGGCTGGCTGGTCAGGATAATGAGTTATAGGGTACAATTATAGACAGTTTTTTTTAGCAAATAATTTTGAGGTAATGGTTTGTCCCACGCATGTAATAAGTTATTTTGGACGAAGCACTCTGAAGCTGTTTTACATATAGAAGTTTTGGCGCCTTGTGATATCATTGAAATTTCCATACGTCGCAAATGTCAAATATAACCGAATCGAAAAGGATTATATGTCCGATTAAAACAATATGTTTTGGACTTCAGCTATCGAATGGCTTTATTTTCACTTATCAAATTTTATATAAATATGGAATAATTGATGATAACATGTATATATTTATGTTAAGCTAGGTTAACATATAGCAAAAAGACCGAAAACAAATTTCAACAGAGAAATTAACGATGTAAAGAATTTTATAAATTATCATGATATCTCAATTAAATGAGTAACAATTTGAGAACCAGACCTTTGAAGTCTTAGAGTTGTTTGTGAACAGAGACTGTCGAAGATAACCATACCTAGAAAACTACTTTGTTTAATTGATGTGGAAATTGAAGCTTGTATTACATAAAAAATGGAAGAACTTACACTTTCATTATAATACGTTTTTAGAAAAAAAAGTGCAGTTCAAACAGTTGAAATTACAGTTTTTTTTTTAAAATTTATAAATTTAAGAAATGCATTTTCTAACAACTTACTGTACATTTAATTATGTTTGAACTGAAATAACACACCTACTGACTGTGTTGATGACAACTTAAAGAAATTTTTTTCAACGATGTTTGTGGGATTAAAAGTATGGGGTTAAAATTTTATTCACTAAGAAGGAAGTGGAAAAAAAAAATCCTAAAAATTCCTGTGCCATGTTATGGCCATGTTTCGAAGCGCGTGCTAGATGTATGCTAGTAAAAAAAAACCCTTTTAAAATTGGGTTTACATTCAGCATCACCTGGTGCTTAAATAAATCTATGTTTACCGGAGCCAAATTGTGAAACATGACACGTTCTGACATGAAACTTTGTCCATATTGACGCCACACAATAAAAACAACAACTACAAATACAAAACAAATTTTGCAATTGATAGGCACGCAATTTTATTCTTCTTAAAAAATAAAGGGGATTGAGCTGTTTTATTGGTGTTTCTGTTGTTGCTGTTTTTTTAACGTTGTTGTTACTGTTGTATGCACGAAGCAACCCAATTTGTTTAAACAATTTCTTTTGTGCCTCCAGACAAGGCATGTCTTCAAATGAATTGCTGCTGTCGGCCCTCTTGCGGGTAAATCGCGTGCAAATTTGTTTATTCGGTAATAATCCCAGGAGACAACAAGAAAACCCTATGTTGAGAATGAGGTGTGTGTTGTTGGTTTTTTTTTTTTTTTTTTTGTTTTTTTGTTTTTGTTCACACATACATATATGGCAAATAGGAAGGTATTCTATCCATCCATACTTTGTGATCCTTTGAAGCGGTCATACTTTGTATGCGTGTAGCACAAATTGGATTTTTATATTTATTGCATATTTTCAGGCGTCAATAAATTGAATTGGATTTTGCCATGCATGTATGCGGAGATATGTATGTAGGTTCAATGTACATTGCCGCCTATTTTATTTTATTTTATATTTTTTTTTTTTATGTAATAAAAGTAAAATTAAGCATCAACCTACTTAAACCCGAATAAAGGTAAAAAAGTGACAAAATTCTGACATGTTTGAAGCACGACGCAGCAAAAGCCAAATGCGCGTTAACCTATCTGTTTCAACTAGTTTGGATTTTTTATTACATTCATGATTGCTGTCTTCAATAGAAATGCGTCTAAGAAAGAAAAAAAAAAAAACAGAAAACAAATTTGAATTTTTTTTTTTGTAAATATTTTAGAAGATGACACGACTGTGAATTGATTGCATACAATAGAGGGATGACAAAGAAAGACAATTTGTGAATATTTTTATATTTTAACAATTTGGTATTTTTTAAAAGCTGCTAGATTTTCAATAATTTTAAACTTTGATCATGATATGTATCAAATGTTATATTTTTATGCAATTGAAAATACTTGAGCTTGCTTAAAAAATTAAAAAAAAATTTGTTAATTCATGATATTTAAAGAAATATATGAAATATTTCACAAATTGATTGAATTCATATATCTTTACAATCTGTGTTGAATTTTATGAATAATTCACTGTCTTACAGCTGATTAAAATATGTTAAATGTTTATTCTCGTAGTATTAAGGAATTTAATTTATTATATTTCTCCATGCGTAGCATTCATTATAATATTACAATCATACCAACATATCAAAGCTTTAAGATCAACACGCTCGATAGACACAAGTTATTTAAAACATTTGTTAATTTCAATGTATCCCTTAAAAGGTAATAGACCGAATAACTAACCCAAGTGAAAATATGCACAGTGACGCAGAAAATATTTTCAAACAAACAAATTATATAGGCAAACAAAAATAAGAAAAAAAAACAACAACAACAATATGTAAATCACATTTCAACAACAATAACTTGATGTTGATAAAAAGGCAACAATACTAAATGACGCGAAATCCTTTTTAATGCTCTATGCTTCTTCTTTCAGACCACCCCACACAACAACAGAGAGTCCATTTCTAACTAGGACTTTTGACAATCAATAAAACAATAGAAAATCCTTAGTGAGCTTTTCCAAAGCTATGAGAAGTTTTGTGCGTTGTCGACCGGTTTCATTCGTCTACAAGAAGAAGGACACGCCTGAATAATTCGGAAATTGTAATAGAGACCGATATTATAGTTACGAAAACAAATAAAATGCTTTTTGCTAAAAACAATAATACATAAATTTATATTTGAATGAAATAAGGACAAAGACGTTAGAGTTCGGCCAACAAAGATGCGGCTGAATTGAGACTTTAAGACACAACAAAAAGGGCAACTCAACGTGGTAATAGGCTCTAAAGCGTAGCCATAAACAAAAATAATTCATTGGGTTTTCATACTAGCGAGCAAATAAAAACATAAGAAGTTTAAAATATATTCCTTATTGCTGGCAGTGGAATTAATAAACGCCAAGGATGATGATGAGTTTCAATGTATATGTAAATGTAAAGGTTGCAAAAGAATTGTATATATAAATAATTAGTATTAAAATATGCAAGAACAGTGGAATAAAGCATTTATATTTCACACATTCTCTTATCGGCACACAAGCTATGCTAATTTGCGATATTTTTATAAATTATTTTTTATAAAATTTTATTTAATTTTATTCAAAAACTAAATTTTAAGTAAATATTTTTTTTTTAGTTATTTAATTATAATTAAATAAATAATTATTAATTAATAATAATAAATAATTATTTAGTAACTTAAAAATCTTCTCTCTTATTTTCTTACATAAAAGTGAAATTGTTTTATTTTAGTTAGTTCCATCTCAAATATAAGAAATGTAATTAAGTGCATTTTTATTGAGCATATAAATATTAATATTTAAGCGTTCAATCGTTGTAACTGATGTTTGGTGAAAAAAAAAGAAGAATTTTGTAGCTGCAGCATATAACAGATGAGAGATCTATTTCTTGAGCTATTATATTAAATAACCTTTTTTCGACCTTAATTAATTGCTGCTTCTTGTTATTACTTTCATATTTATTTACACACATATAGTACATAATTTGATTGATGGATAAATTTAAGATATTAAAGATACATATGTATGCTATGCGCTCCATCAAAAGAGGCCATATTAAAATTCAACACTTATGCCAAAGTTCTCACCAACAGCATACTATAATAATGTGAAGACATCTAAAGCATGTGGAATATGAAAAGAAATAAAATAATAGCATCAGCTGTAAAATAACTGCAATAAATCTAACTCTTTCTGCTATATCGCACGATTCTGCGTTGGCAGAAATATAGATACATCAGATAGATACATAAAAACGCGCCTAAAAATCTGCTTTTGTAGGATGGGGGGAATGGGGGTGGTAAAACTGCATATCGTAAACGTTTGTGTAGATTGCTTTGATTGTTTACCTTTTCCAACGTGTGCCACACATACATATCGATACGGGCAAATCAAAACGTACTAACATTTGAATGTACATATCTACCATAGACTTTTTTGTTATATATCTGATTTTAAGCGGCTTGTTAAAAAAAAATTTGAAATTTTTATGCACGTTTCTGCATATTTTACCCATTTTTCCCCATACAAACATACAGTCGTGTTCGTCATAATAAGTATTATTGAAAAGATGAAAACTGTCTTACAACTTTTTATAAATATTACTTTAAGTGTGATATGTATGGATAGCACATACTCATAGTATGTGCATTAGACCGTATCACCTTGTATGGCAGAAAAATATACATATTTTGACCCCACCTCAATCGTTAGATATTTGAAAGACATTTTCGTCTTTCATACCATATCCTGCTCCAAAAACTCCAACAAATTAAAGCTTTGAAAAAATCAATTTAACCATGGGAAGAAGTGAAATCGAAAAAATGGATTTAAGGAGAACTTCCGACCTATTTTGCAAATAATAACACTTTGGATCATAATAAATTTTTTTTTAATTTTCGAAATCGGAAATTCGGATTTAAGATTTCGGATTTAAGGTGGCTGTAGCGGTCACTTCATATCAAAAAGTAAATCGGTTTTTTTCAGTGATCAATAAAATCGAGCTTTAATTCGCATTAAATGTGCATGAATACTTAATTTAAACAAAATAAATTTCCGTAAGCGCGACTTTGGCAGAACAAAATTGCCAACAAAACGAAATGTGGTGGAATACACGTTGTTTCTTCAGCATAATTAAAAAGTCAAACGCAGTGCATTCACAGAAAATATATACGACGAAGATCCAAGATTGTGGCATGGCGCAAAAATACCAATAGTGTCGAGAACCCACAATCAAAGCCAAATTCGGCAATTTCGTGGTCCCAACCACCAACCCCACATCAACTATAGCAGCACAACTTACACTGAAATGATCGACTGAGCCACCATGTCTCCAGTTTTACAAGCAAGACCAACTGTCTGATCTACAGTATTCAGACGGAACCATTAAAATTCCAGGTGAGCACCACAGAAGACATTAGTTAAATAATTGAATGATGTAATGTTGACGTCATAATTTAATCCGTTTGTATCACGTTTTATTTTCGACAGATTATCTTTGACAGTTGCGAGCGTTACAGCCACCTTGAATCCCGAAAAGATTTCGAAAATTCAAAAAAATTTTATTATGATCCAAAGTGTTATTCTTTGCAAAATAGGTCGGAAGTGCTCCTAAAATCCATTTTTTCAAAGCTTTAATTTTTTGGACTTTTTGGAGCAGGATAATATGGTAGGAACGAAGATCGATTGTTTAATCAGTAGAAAAAAAAACATTTGAGGTAAAAAAAAACATTAAAAAATATTTGGATAACACCAACAAACACACAGATATAAAATCTTCCGGATCGAACAAGAAACACAGAAGATATAATGAAAAAACCAAAATAGCAGCATAGGGACCACTTTAAAAAAAAAAAAATATTTTTTTCGAAAATGTCTTTCAAATATCTAACGATTGAGGCAGGGTCAAAAATAGGTTAGTTTTGGTGATACGCTCTAATGTGCATATTAGAGTGTCCCTTAAATTTCAAGTTCAATATTTTTTATGCTCTTAAAACTATTGTTATGACCCAACATTGTCTAGAAAAAAATTTAAGCTCGATTTATAAGCGATAATCTGTCCCGACTTAAGGTTTACTCTTGTCCATACAATTTACTGAGGATAAGAGCTCTGACCTATTGATGACGGTCCAATAATCTCTGGTCACGTTACTTTTAACGCTCTTTTTTTCGTTTGATGAGCTCTGTTACGAAAGTATATTATGCTGACGATCATTTGATACCTGAACACTCTTTTTGCTACTTTTTTGTTACTTGCAAAATTTCCATCTAATCAAAAAGTTCTCCCTATTTTATTTTATAATACTCGTGAAGTAGAGCTGGCTGTCATTAAAAGTGCAAATCTTGTGGACAAAGAGTGCATTATCTTTTGGGAAAAAGCTATACTTCCTACAAAATCATTTCCAAACTGCTTGAACAAACTTATTGAAATATATTTTGTTTGAAGAGAGCTGCAAAAAAAATTTTATTTGTAATTATAACTTTACATAAATGTAATTTTAAACGAAAATAATTTTAAAATTAACCATGATATCTTATTTGATATCGCGCCTGCTGATGCCTTAGAGAGAATGAAAATAGAGAAAGACAAAGTATTTTTAAAGAAACAGAGAGAGCCAGGTAGACCGGAAAGCACAGGTGGTGTTGACAAAAAATTGGAGGAGAAAGAGCTGGGCAAAGACGTTTGGAAGAATAAGAAAGGAATATCAGCTGTTGCATCTACTCTACTACTAATGACTTGGAATGTCCAGAAGATACGGACGGAGAATTAATTTTGAATTCTGAACTCAGCTTGCCTGTCGTACCCTGAAAAAAGTTCAAACAGAGGTACACAGATTCTCATAACATCTAAACTTGTCGCAGCTTAAGATCGATGTCAGCTAAGCATGAGACTCCGTTAACATTCTTTCAGCGATCGTCAAAGCTCTTGGCTTGAGCAGCGATGATTTCCACATTAACAAATCCTTGATTCAGCGAATTCATACTCAGTCGAAAAATCTAAGGCAGAAGCAGTAAAAACCGATTTTTAGAACATTGTACATGACGTCGTTACAGTCCATTGGGATGGAAAAATATTACCCGATGTACGAAGTTCAAAAGAAGAACGTTGCCAATTATTGTAACATTTGACGATAGAGATCAGCTTCTTGTAGTAAAAAAACTACAGTGTTCTTCTGCATCTAGCTAAGGCCGTATCAACTGCTTTTATAAACTAAAACATTTATAATGCAGTACAAATTATGTGCTGCGACACAACAGCTTCGAATACTGGTCGTTATACTGTTTTATAGCACACTTTACACAGAGAATTGTTGCTTCTCCCATGTGGTCATCATGTTTATTAATTGGTTCTTAAAGCTGTCTTCGAAACCTAGTACCAATTTGCTTCATATTGGAAGTAGGCCAGATATTTTGAATTTTAAAAAGTTTGGAGACAGTTGGGAAAACATTAATTCTAGTATCATTGAACTCTTGATTTCGTAAAAGAACATGTTGCCGAGGCAAACATTACATCTTTGTTAATGTTTTAAAAGGGAAAACTGGACAAATGTTTTATAAGAGTCGATTACCTCGAATTTGTTTAACTATGCGTAGTGTTTTTGGTAGAAGCTACAGAGAAAAACTTAAAACTCGGGACCCCCGTATCCATCCTTTAAAAATATGTTTCTTTGAGTCACAATTCGGACTGATTCCGAAGGAAAAAAATGCCCCACAACAAAATGTTTGCTTACTAAGCATCATTTTGTACGTAAAACCTGGTTACCAAAGCAACTAACCAAGATTTTTGTCGGAAAACAGTAAAACAGTCATTCCTTCTCGACTGCGGATTGACGGCAGTTTTCTTGAGGAAGATAACTCTTCTTGGACTGATAATGCTGTTTTTCTAGAAACTAGAAAGAAGAAACTAGAAAGAAGAATAATAAGTTTGAAAATTGTAAATGTTTAATTTATTGAAGATTTCAACGAATTTACCACGCTTGAAGAAAATCAGAAAGAATTCTTGTTGCACTGTGTCCAGTAGCATAGAAATCTGTATCCGGACTGTAAAAACACCACTTTAAAACGTAACTACCCTGGCTTATAATGTTTCTTAATAATATTGGTATTATTTAATTTTTTAACTTTTATCCACTTAATTTGTTTCATTTATATAAGTTATTATATCGAAATATCAGGACGAAATACTATTTTTTATGAACTATGTTGCTCAGTCGGTACGGGTTGCGATCCTGCTAGAAAGATAAAATTTCATATTTGAGTACGTTTTAGCATTTATAAAAAATGTAGAGGGTATGCATTTCGAATTTAAAAAAAAAAAAAAAATGGTCATATAAGGGACACCCTAATGCATGTTTATAAAAATTGCATATATTATAAAGAAAATTTATATGGATCAAAGGTAGAAGAAATTAAGCTGTAGCACAACATATATTGCTGAGTCACTTCCTTTATTGGCAAATTTTCCGAAATATCGAATTTGTGATGATTAAGATTTCAAACCAAATTTCCAAATTTTTATTTTATGTTAACACCATACTGCCCTGAACCCTTTATAAGAACTAGTATCGCCTGGGGTTGAAATTCTTCCAATTTATTGATTGATTACTTATAATTATATGCGAGATGATAAAAATAAGTTCGAGGCTATAACTCTTAATTTATTAGAGATATAAAGATATTTTCTTCAAAAAATTATTTTTTATATTATTATTTTGTTCAAAAACATAAAAAAAAACATTTAAAAAAAATTTCATTTTGTCAAAGAAATCATAGGGGGAAGCCTTGATCTTTTGATGGCACGGACAGTTTATTAATTAAGTGTCAAGTCGAAATAGATTCACCTAAAATTCGGTAAAGAAAATCAAAAATGTAATTTTGAGTTTTTTTTTTTAAACAAAAATCATTTTAAAACAAAACAAGGGGTGTTTTAAGAATAAATCAAATTTTTTTTTCTTTTTAAAAGGAATAATTTATATATAAACAAACAAAAAACGGTATTATTTTCAAAAGTTTTTTAAGTTAACTGATAAGAGTTAAATACAAAAAAGAAATAAAATAATCTATTCACAGATGGCGGAGATATTTGCTTCAGAATTTAGAACATTCAATTTGAGACAGTTTTTTTTCTCTCTCTTGGCATTTGGTTGAAACACACGCTAAATAACTAACGACAATATTAAGAAAATTCATTAAAAATACTTTTGGTTAGAACTTTGCTGTTATTTTAATCACATTTGAAAGAAAATTTAACAAACTTTTAGAAAAAATAAGAAAAATTGAAAAACCGTTTAAAGTCGATTAAGATATTGACATGGAAAGTCAAATTTTTGAATTCAAAACACATTTTTGTACAAATTTTACAATTGACGAATGGATAAAACTATATTTTTTTAAGAAATTGTTACTTTTAAAAAAAATTAAAATTCGACTAACTCATAAACTCTCCTCCACTCAAATTTCATATTAATCAAAGAGCGGGTTGTTTTTCTCAAAAATTGAATTTCTCTCTTAGAAGGTTGGGAACCCCCTCTATCAGATATATCATTTATATATACATTCTGCACATCTGGGCAACATAACCTTCCGAATGATATAAGTTTCATTAATTTTGAGTTTTAAATATTAATATTAGTATTAATATATATGATGTATATCATCCCTACGAACAAAATAACCGGTTCAGAACCTATCACGTGATAGGTGAATTTAAATTTTCAATTTTTTTTCAAGGTGTTTAGCAAACTTATTTTAAATGTTATTTTTGATTAAGCAGTTAATGAAATGGAGTTACAATTCAAATAATTAAATTAAAATTTTTGATACTTACACAGCAAGGGTACGAACCCACGTCCACCGCGTGACAGTCTAACACACTTCCACAGACCTATTGGTAACGATAAGATAAATATAGCAAAACACATTTGAAAATGATTGGTCTCGTTCTGAGTTAAATCGAACCTGTCCTGTGATAGGTTTAATAAGAACTATCACATGACCGGTCACTTTAGGGCAATTGACCCTGCTTTTGCCGTAAGGATATCATAGGTGCAGTATATGAGAATTTTTTTGTTATTCTCGGCTTTGATGTAAATTTGACAAAAATCTGAAAAGTCGAGTATAAAATTAATGATTAAGTTTTTATGGTAATGTCGAAAATGAACTAGTGAAGAGAGTTAAACATGAATAACTTATTTTTAATTTTCATAGATCTTATAAGATAGGAATGTCATGCCTTTTCTGAAAAGTTCTGAACATCTTACCTCATATGCTTCCTGTGGTTTCTACAGTTCTCATATGCTGTTGTGTATTGGTTTAAGTCTCTCAAACCAACATAGCTTTTTGATTTTCCATAATAATTTTTTTATAAAATATGCGTGCCTTGAAAATAAATTTTATTTCTGTAAGTCGTTTTTTAAAAATGTTGCTTAGTATATCACATGTTAAAAACTGCATCACAGCAAGTCTTGATAATCAACTTATTATGTCTAAACTTAAATTGTCGGAAGACTTATCTTCTAGCAATGAATAAAGTTACCAACTACTTTTCTTATAACTCTTTACCTTTCTTTATGGATGTAAAATATAAAATTATTGCTATTAAAAAAGAAAAAAATTTCATTCTTCTCGACACTACCCCTCTCGGTTTTTTTCATGCTTAATATGAGCATAATTATATAATATCATTCTTATCATATTACATAAGAATTTCCATCTTTATTTCGCTTGTTCTTATTATTTCGACTTTGTCTGTATATTCTCAGAACTCAAATATGGAAATCTGGCATAGCGATTGCTCAATTTCAGCGATTTGGTTGGAATACATTTTTTTGCGATTTCTATGACAAAATACTGATTGACAATGGCCATAAAACTGCTTTGACAGGCTTGGTTGTCAACGTTTTCTACTCGCTGCTGTGGTCATAAAATATACGTTCAACTCTTTTTTTTTTTTTGTATAAACAATAAAAAAATTTAGCATATTTTTTTTTGTTTTTTTTTTTTTTTTTTTACATTGTTATGCCGCGAACGATTTCAAAGGTTATGTGAACATGGTACGTGCGATAACCGAGATCGAGATGAATTTCGAATTGAAGCTATTTGACGAAATCAGAACATAAAACAATGTAGCTTATGAGATGTTTTGTATACAAGGGTCATTGTTTGCTAAATAAATTCAATATATGTCATAAAGAACAGAACGATTTAACAAGTCATGTGAAATGTAAAGTAAATTTTTTCCGATATAAAATTTAAGTTAGAAATTAAAGTCAAAAAGTGTAGAGCTTAAATCTACAATCTAGAATTTGATTGATGTTTCCCATTTTTTAACTTCAACTAACTTTTAATCATTCCAAAGAGCAAACACGCTGACAGTTATAAAAATAACCAAAATTTAATAAAATAAACAAAATTCTATATTTGTGGCTACATAAATCATGTGTTAAATTCATGAAGCGCTTTAAAAACATCACATATAGTTGACGTTATTCAAATTTGCTTGAAATTCAACTGAATTTTGTATTTATAATTCTTGTCTTATATAAGGTCAAAATAATATTTATAAAAATTATGTCACTTAACACAAAAATAAGTAGCTAGAGCACAGCTGCTGCCGCAATGTCACAACAGAAAAAAAAAATAAATATTGTTCCTGAAGGCGTTGCTTTATTCAATATTATTGGAACAAACAATGTTGCTCGTGAATCATGAAAATAAATAAACAGCTCAACCGCTTAACTTTTTCTTTGGTGTACTTTTTTTATTTGTGTTTTTTGTTTTTGTTTAGAAAAGAGCTATTTTTTTTATTATAAAAATTTTCAGTTACACAATATAAAAATGTTGAATAGATGATGAAATTAATTGCAAAATCTTTTCAAGGTAAATTATAAAAAAAAACTCACTTTACTTAGCTCAGTTTTCATTAAAAATATAAGAAAATTAAACAAATTAAAACATTTAAGTTAATCACCGAAGAGTTTCTTGCCCAAATCCATCATTCTGTGATTGCGGCACACACGCAACGCATCGGCCTTCTTGAGCACAGCCACTACGGTGGAGTTGACCTCAACAAGTTGTGACAGGAAGTCCTCATAGGCAGACTTAACATTGGGTGGTAGTGTGCCGATCTTTACTTTCTTCAAAGTCTGCACAATACCCTCAGCCCAGCCAGACTCGATGGTGAACTCTGAGATCCATGGTACAAGCGGCAGAACGCCACACATAGTTTGCATGCCAAGGAACCATAGCTCAGTTATTTCCATCCAATGCTCTTTGTAGGCTATGGAGACCACCAGTGCAGTAGGATCGTTAGATTCATCGATGTTGTAGGCATCCCAGAGGAAGCGTATGGTTGCCTGTATGTAGCGACAAATTGAGAAATCATTTTGTTTTACCTTCTTGGATTGCTGCTTCAGTAACAGCAGACCCAGTACAGCTAGATTGCCGTGCACCACCAAGTTATCGGGTGTGTCCTTTAACTCTGGCAAATTCTCAACGACAAATTTGAAGACATTAGCAAATAGTGGAGCATCCTCTGCCAATTTTGGTTCCAATACGGTAAGATTCATGAGTATGTTACAGAGCGAAACAATTGCACTGCGTGCATCCTTCATTTCCTCCATTTGCTTAGGTGTTGGCACAGGGTCTGGTTCATTCATGCGTGCCAAACGTTCGGCACGAGGAATCGGTGGACGCTTGTAGTGTGCAATCGAGAAGTAGAACTCTATCTGTTCCAACATGATTTCATCTTGCTTGCTGGTGAAGAAAACCTTGCGTGCATCGTCTTCTACCGCCAAATGGCAGAGAGCAGGCAACATGACACGCAGTATATCAACAGGTGCTTCGCCTTCACGTTTGCCATTGCGCCAAGTCTTCAGATCGTGAAACGTCTCGTTTGAGATCTTAAACATGAAGGGTAGAATTTTGTAAATTGCTGGACGCATTGCGGTGGTTTCTTGCGCCAACCAGGCTGAGAGAATGCGCACGATGGCGCAGATGAATGCCTTGTCGCGTGGATTGGCGCTATCCTTCATCTTATCGTTGGAGACGCGTGTAAGCACAGCCATGACCTGATTGAAGGCACCCTTGAGTGCGCTGTATGTGGTCTGTTTCTCCTTCGGTTCCATATCAATCTGATCACCCGCCATGTGCTCAATACAAAGCTCCAAGATGACAAAACAGCTGGTGATGAGATCAGCATTCTTGAAGGTAGTTTCCAGCTTCTTTTCGTCCATTTGCATGCGTACCTCAATAGCAGCCAGCTGCAGCAGCTGCAGGAAGAACTGTTTCTGCTCATCAATGAAGGCCCATTGAATGCCGAGTACTTGCAGTGTGGTGGCAATTAAGTGCAACGTTGGTTCACGCTGTTTAGGTCCAATCTTGCTTTTGAGTATGTCGCCACAACCTTTAAATATGCTCTCCGGCCAGATCTCACCCTCCAAGGAGTTCACAATAACCTCTCGGCGACACGTTATCAGTATGTTGGATAAAATCTTGCATAACTCATACTTGCGTTCGCTATGGTCCGTTTCCATATCCAAAGCAATGCGTTGAATTAACGCATGGAATGGTTTTGGATCATCGGTCCAGGATGCTGATCCAAACTTGGTAACCAGCATTACAATCAAATGCAAGGCTTCGTCAGTTTGAAAACTTTGTGCCGAGTAGATCTGTGACATCTTTGGAATGGCGCTAGTGGCCAGCAATGCATTTTGTCCGGGCGCATAGGTTGCGATGCTCTTCAGACAGCTGTAAGCTTCACTAACCACAATCAGATTATCATCGTAGTCATCGTCATCAGCTTGCTCAACAATTTCCAACAGCGTAGGTATAGCATCGATCATATCCTTATGTGTGGCCAGTTCTTCCTCCTGACAGAAACATGTTAAAATGGAGAGCGCTACACTTTTGTACACCAATGGCGGACAATCGTTGGGTAAATCTTTGGAGCTTAACAACTTTTTGAGAAAACTGAAGCCGATGGTCTCGAACAGCAGTTTTTTAGCGGCCGGCGTGCAGTCTTTGCCCTTCACCAATTTTGTGACCATAAAAAGCGTTGCAAATTTCTCCGTATCACTTTTGGTACTCTTCAACATGGCTGCACATTTCTTTACAGCTTCAGGAATATCAGCCATTTTGGGATGTTTTCTATCTACACCTACTTCAGTTCACTGAGTTCTATTTCGGTATGCTATACAATTCTTTATATATATATATATATAAAATTATTTATATATATATAATTTATAAGTGTAGAGATTGTGTTGAATAAAAAAAAAAAATTGATTTCTGCTTTGAACGATATATTTTTCCGTTTAAAATCTTCCTGTTCAGTACTTGCCGACGCACTCTCACCAACTGATCTGAGGAAAAATCTTTTGAATGCCAAATACTTTTCGTTCTTTATAGAATTTTCCCAACTACGTTGGCTGTTTTCTACGCTATGGATCTTCCAATAGAACGTGTGCCGCTTTTACTTTTCTTGTTTTTCTTTATTTTAATACCTACACAATTTTATTTATAACGATATCTTTTGTTTTTCTGGCTTGTTTTTCTATCGAAAGTTCCAAATGTAGAGAGCGGAAAAGTCTGCTGCGGCTACGTTGTGGAACTGCGACTCAACTGAGTAACAACCTCTAGTGATGATGATCGTGCAATAAATTTTTGCTCTCATTTCTCGTTGCTGAGCGTGAGTCCTGTGTTTAATTTTAGAACTAAATTTTCAATATATTTATCTCTTGCTTGGAATATTTTGTGCTATTTAAGGTGTTGTTGTAATATTGTTGTTAAACTCTCGTTCCAAAATATCGTCGTTCTTTGGGGTGTTGGCTATTTGCAAGACGCCAAGATTTATAATTAAATTCAGATAAATGCATTAAGCTAAATGCATTTCGTGATTCTATAAATAATTTATACGGAGATATAAATGTTAGAATTTAGCGCTATAGTTTTGTGCATTTGATATAAAATCACTATGTTATTGTGTGAAAATGTTTGGAATTTCGTTTAAATTTAAAACGTTCTTTGAAAGTTTGGGCAAGACAAATCTTTATTAATTTATTATTTATAGCATTTTTCTTTGAATGTCTGAATATGTCATTTTAAATAAATTATATTAAGTTATTTTTGATCAAACTAAGGAACATTAAAAAGTCTTAAAGAGATATTAAATCATTTAACGTGTGAGTTATTAAAAGTAAAACACTATTTTTTAGGTGAGGGTTTAGTTTTTCATTTGATTAAGTAATATTATTTCGCTCTCAACTGTTACTGCCTAAACATAGAGATCAATTAAGTAAATTGTTGTAATAATTTTAAGTTTTTATTAGATAATTAAAAAAATAAACTGCTCTTCCGTTTAGTTGTTTGTGTGATTTACACACAATAAAATATTTTAAATACGGTCTCCAAATTATGATAGTTTAATAATTGGAGGCGATTTTAACGCTAAGCATGAGTCTTGGAATGATAATGTCAATAATTTTAATGGCTTTACTTTTTTTAATTGGCTCCAAAATCATACTTTTGAGCTCTTAAGAATTTGTGACATATCACCTTCGTTTCCAAATGGATTTTTTTATCTAAATAATTTTATATTGTCTACAAATTTAATAGATAACATTAATCTAAATAATTGTATGAAGAGTCTCTCTTCCTGTTTTTGATCACTATCCTCTTTACTTAGAAATTGATTTAAAAGATATTACCTAAGAATTATGTCATCCAAAATTTTGGCATGATTTTCGTAATAATTTAACATAAATTTTCTAACCTCCTCTATTAATTTCAAAAGACTCACTAGTGAATCAGTTGAAAATAAAAATTTCAACAACATATCTTTGCCGGATTCAATTTAAAATGTATATAAGATTAAAAACAATGGCAAAGTAAACTAAAAATAAACAATAATCATTCAAATATAAATATAACTTCGCATGAATATAAACTTCTTGCTGTTCAGAAAGTTATAAAACCTGGTCCAAAAGCTTACAAAGAAATATTCAATATAATTAGAAAGAATAAAGGTAAAGTTTGCTCCAAAATTGTTTTTCAGAATAATTGTTGTATTGAAAATTCAGATAAAGTAGCAATTTTAAAATCTCATTTTGAAAAAAAATTCCGTAAAACAGTTCCTGACAGACCTGATGTATTCGAATAAGAATCTGAAGTTCTAAGTGATCGTAATTATTTTTCTGTATCTGTTTATAATTTCAATTCGTCTTTTACTTCGTCTTCTCGTCCTGATAATTCACATTTTGTAAATACTGATCAAATATGTCATGTTCTTAATACAATGAAGTCTACTGGACCTGACAATATTTCAAACTTTCTTATTAAAAATATACCTATCATTGTTTTTGATTTTCTTACAATAATTACCCAACCAGCAGTAAAATTAGTCGAAATCTACTTATGAGTTCCCTTTAAAGAGGCAAAATGGCACTTCGAAGCTGTTTTATGATCCGTTGAAGAACTTGTCACATCTAAAGCTGCTTAAAGGTACGTTGTGGAACTTGCCGCACCTAAAGCTGCTTTATGGTGTCAATTTCAGGCAATATAATTTATAGTTCCAAAAGTGACAAGTTGTGCTTCTATGCAGCTTTAAGATAATTAAGGTGGGACATAACATTCGCGGCAGAGAAAACAGACTTTTTTTTAAAAATTCATAACTCAGTCAAAAAATAAACATTTTTCTAAAATTTTTTTTATTATTGTAGAAAATTGAACGAATTACAAGAAAAAAATTTAAAAAATATATTTTTCACTCCAACATGGTTTTATAGAGCTCCAAACTGAAGGCAGAGAAAAAACCGCGTGGTTGCAGCGCTGGGAGCCGCAAGAATTGTGCGATCTGGAAAAAAAATTATTTTTTTAAATCTTAACAAAATTGGATCGTATGACAGGAGCCTTTTTTAAAATTTTTTTTTTCATGTTTTGGTGATGTTCCAAAGTGTGTTTTTTCGAAAAAATATTGACTTTCAAAATTCATAAAAAATCGAAAAAAAATGTAAAAAAGCTCGTGTCACGATAGCGAATCAAGTTTAATAAAATAAAAAAAAAAAAAAATCGTCAAAAAATGAACCCGCAACCGCAACCAGTACGAGCCGCAACCAGTACGAAAAACATGGTTTCGAGATAAACACGTTCAAAGTTTGTGAACTAAGAAAAAAAAGGTTGAAAAAGAATAATGCGCTCTCACTTATCCGGCTGTAACTTATAAACCCGTAAGAATTTTTCCATTTCTTAGAATCTTAAGAATATTTACTAAAATACAAAATTATAAAAAAAAGATTAAAAAAACGGCCAATGTCATGTCCCCCCTTAAGTTCAAAACGAGTTCCGTAGTACCGCTTGTAAATCTTCTTAACATTTATTTTGAACTTAAAGCTGCTTAATGGTTCGATTGTTCCTCAATTTGCACTTAAAAGCTACTTATTGGTACCTACGACAGAATAAGCTGTATAAATGAAAAAATCTTCGCATCAATATAAAGCGACATAGCATAATGGCTTAGACGTCGGACTACAATTCGGCGAAACAAGGGTTCGAACCCTGGCAAAGGCAAAATTAAAAACAAAAAAATTGTTTTCACTGCGAATCGAATGGTAAAAATTGAGATAAAAAGATAATGGAAGAAAAAGGAACAAAATAAATAAATTAAAAATAAAAACGAAACGCAGCTAAAATAAGTAAAAATTTATTTAACAAAAAAACATTTTCGAATTTGGACGATTTTAGATCTTTGAAAATTTTCGAAGTTCGATCAGAAAGCTGCTTACCAGTCTTTGCAACTTACTTATTTGTACCTCAAAGTACCTAAAATTACGTAAATTTTGGGCTGCTTACACTGCAAAGCAGCTGAGAGAATTCGCTGTATAAGCCAAATTTTCAGTGTTTCTTGGTGGTTGGGTAGTAATTACTGTATAAATAATGGTAATTTTCCTGACCCTTGAAAAATTGCTTAAATTATAACTTTTAAAATAAAAGTAAATTGCTTTGAAGTGAATAATTTTAGACCTATTTTTTTACTCTAATTTTGGTAAGATCCTTGAAAGAGTTATTCAAGATAAATTAGAAATTAGATAACATCAAAATCGGAAGCTATTTGTATAAGGAATCCTTCTGGCAAATGTCGTGGAGTGACTGTTCCACAGAGAAAAATTTAAAATTATTTCTTTGTGTTTCAGACATTCCCTTTCAAAATGTTATTAAATACTTAGGAGTTTCCTTAAATTATCGCTTTAGATTTATTATTATGTATTGTAAGTTAATTCTTAAAAAAGCTACACAAATATTGGGAATGTTCTTTAACTTGATTAAAAATAAATAGATAACTCGAGTTCTCTGGAACACCAGAGTTCTTCAACAGGTCGAATTGCACCCACTCAAGTGTACAGTAGAATGATCTTTGGAAATGATGTTCAAAGATGAATGAACTTCACGTCGCTTTTTTTCATCCTGAGCAGATTTTTTATTCCAAAATATGATCTCAGTAAGGATGTCTTGTCGCATAATCCCGAAAAAATTTGTATGTGGGCTGGAATAATTTGCTTCTCAAAGCCTCATTTAAACCGTATGCTTTTTCAGTTCCAGTTCAGTATCGCCTATTTATTTGAATGAAAATTAAATTTTACCTAAATAATTTGGTTCACAGTTATTTTATTCCTTACATATTTTTGACATGTAATAAGATATATGTTAAAGTTAAACTAAAAGTTATGACCACGTTTATATTTTAGCATACAAATTATTAATAAATTTTCTAATGACCTCATTTAATGTAAATAATACATTTGTATTTGTAATGTTTGCCAAAAAAACTTTCATAAATATGCAAAATAAAGCTGAACCAATAAAATAAAAAAGCGCTTTTGTTTTGTGTCTGCATTATACTGCACAACAACAGCAACAACAACAACAACATCGCAATCTACTCCACAGCCAATTCTTAAGCCAATAACAGTAACACCAACAACACACATGACAGCAATATGACAACAACAGCAACTGCAACAGAAACCATAAAAAAAACAACAATTATTATTATTATTATAATTACTAATATTGGATGCATGCTGGTAGAGCAAATACAAAACCAATTCCAGCCAATATTATCCGCAACAACAGCAGCAACAGCATCAGCAACAACAGCAGCAAAAAAATATTAAAATTATCCATGATAATAATAGCAGTTGTTTTGTTTTTTTTTTCTCCCCCCAAATTTCGTTTTATTGGCAATTCCTGTTCCTGCTTCATTGGCAACATTTGAATTTTTGCTATTATTTGCCAACATTTATTGTGTACGTATTGTTATGATGCCGTATTTATGTCTATTTAGGCCAGTGGTTTTACAGCATAGTATCAAATTTGCATGTAGTAGATATATGTATGTATTTGGTGGAATATACAAATATTATATTACTCGAGTGTAGAGGTATTATTGAACATTGGTAAATAATAATTGCTTTTGGAATTTAAAATGTTTAGAATTAAATTATGTATTTAGTATGTATGAAAAATATTCAAAATTTTTGAAAATAAATGAATTGGGAAAGCTGATATTAAAATTATTTTGACGTGTGAACGTCATAAGCACTGAACGAAAAGGCATAAGAAACTTTACAAAAATAAATAGAACAATTTTAATGAAACCGAAAAAAGCATATTATTCATAGTATAATCAACAAGGTAGCTGTAGAGCTGAGAGCCAAAAGTTCGAAATGTTAACAAACAGCGAACGAAATAGAGCAATAATATGAGACATGAAATGATTTGTAGTGATTTTGACAATTTTGACTTTAAGAGAGAGAGGTAGTTAGGATAGTTGTTATTGCTATGCTTTTTAACTTGTTCGGCCTGAACCAGAACCTGTTCTAAAATTAATCACAATGTTCGGTCTTCGGATCCAAGTTTTATCGATTGGCTACTCAAGTTAGGAAACGGAGATCTTACGAATGATCACAGCTTGCCTGAAGATATCATAGAAATTTCCGATCATTTTGCTTGTAAAGGTTCGCTATTAACCCTTTCAATAGCTTGGCTAAAGTAATCGTGGACAATTTTTTTGAGCTATTCCATAATTTTGAGCTAATCCATCCCATCATTTAGGCTATAAAAAGATTAAAAAACATTACTTTTGATTTTTAAATGAGCTGCTTTGCTTATGGCAGGCTGTCTTATATTATTTTCCGAAGTGTCCAATATAATGGACAAATCAAAAAATTCGAATGTGAACGAAGTCAACGAGGAACTTCTAAATATTTTTGTTGGTGACACAGTGACAGATCTGAGGATGGATTAAACTGAAGTCAGTGATGATAACGATAAACATAATTACCCTTCCGAGTTTTTGAATGAATGGTGTCCATCAGGAATGCCACTTTATAAGTTAAATCTCAAAATTGGAAGTATTATAATACTTCTTCGAAATTTAAATACCAAAAGAGGTCTCTGCAACGGAACGCGGTTAGTTGGAGAAATCTGAAAACTAAATTGATCATCGCACAGGTATTGACAGGCACTGACGAACATGAAATAGTTTTCATACCTAGAATTGATTTGGCTCCGACAAATACAAATTTGCCTTTCACTCTCCGGTGGCGACAATTTCCCGTTAAACTGGCATTTTCAATGACCATAAATAAATTGCAAGACCAAATATTGCAAAAAGTTGGAGTTTTCTAAAAGAACTGGTGTTTAGTCTTGGGCAGCTTTATGTAGCCATGCTAGACTTCAGCGGGCTGATGATGTAAAACTAAGCACTATAGATGGCAAGGGACAAGGTGAATTGATTAAAAATTCTAAAAATTTTTTTACTAGAAATGTTGTATATAAGGAAGTTTAACAAAATAATTTAATAAACATGTTTTCAAATAAAAACCTTTGTATATAAATCAAATAAATTTTTTGTTGCACTTTGTACTCTAAATGGTTCCTTCCCGTCGTAGGACGGGCTTTTACACTAAAATTTAATAATTTACAATTTTTGCAATATATTTCGATTTTGCCTACGAATCACATAAGTTTTCTTGCCGTGTCGAAATTTTATTGAGTAGCACGTTTGCAATAAATATATGGAGCGAAAAATTTCAAGCATGAATCAAATTTGTACAAATTGAAAAGGTGATTTAACACTAATTATCTAATATTAAACATTCAGTTAAATGTGCTTCCCAACGAGCTCAACTCGTGGCAGAGGCACACGTACACAGGTGGATAATTTTTATTTGAAAAACTCGGTATATGTTGATGCTTTGATAATGAATTTTGGTACAGTTGCAGATCAGGTTTGTTCTATGTATTTTGAATAAAGGTGGGAGGATTAGAAAAAATGTAACATTTATATAATATATAATATATTATGTAATTTTGTAGTATTAAGTCTGTATTAAATTATAATAAATTAAGAATTGAAGCATTACTAAGAAGACATTTCTGTCTGATATATCAATGGTTAAGCTTGGTTTGTTTTTCGGCAAATCCAGTGTCACTCACGTTTCAGTCATAGCAGTAAACATGCATTTTTCTCCATTAAACAAAAAAGCTTTTAACACAAAATTATATGGGTATAATAAGTTTTAGGCTCACTATTATAAGTTCATGCAAAAAGTTTAATATATATGTACACATTTCGAAAAAACCATCATTAAATGATGTGTCACTCACGTTTTCGGACGATTTGAATTTTTCGACTTCTTCTTACGAATTCCTTTGAATCTGCGAATTGTTTCAGTTTATTTAAAGAATAAAATAATTTTCCGTAACGAAATTGAGTAGATATTTTAACTGCAGGAAAAAATTTAGTTTTTTCTCAGAATTTTAAGATTTTTTCATATACTGACATTGTCACTCACGTTTCACGTCGATGTCACTCACGTTTCAAATCAATTTTAATTGTCCTTTTTTTGCATCGTGGTTAATCTGGTGAACTTTGTTAAGCATATTTTATAAAAAATTTTTTTTTTAATATTAAGGACATTTTTATACAAAAAAGAAAAAAAATTGTCTGGAAAGAATTATGTAAAGCATAATATAGTTAAAAAATAGTTCATAATATAAAAACAACACAAAAACTATTTCAGAAATATATAATTTTAACAACATTTATTCCGGTTCTGCATCCGAATCTGTATGTATATCACTAAGCCTAATTCGTTGATCCTTACGCTCATTAAAATCCAAAGACCGCTCCAAATTTGACTATATGACTGGCATATTAGCAATTCCGTCGAGGCCAACGACTTAAAATAATGATTTAATAAGATCTTTTTAATATTTACTTAATGTTTTCTTATATGAATTCGGATTTAACTTTAATTTTTCTCTATATTTTTTTTCAAACGTTCTTTTAGGGTCGGCTTTAATTTTTTCTTGCTGTTTTTGGTCATCTTCTTTCATTTCTAATACAAAAATAAATAAAAAAAAAATTAAATGTCACTCACGTTTCACTTCTTCAAATGCTGTTTTTATGAAAAATAATTGCGTCCGCTTGATTTAAAAAAATGCAAAATTCACTAGTTTTATATTAAAAGTAAATCCGAGACATAAATTATGCCAGCCAATTATTTTCCATGATAATCCAACTTATCAATAAAAATTGTCACTCACGTTTCACTCTTGAATCACTATTTTAAATTTTATTTTTCGATAGAAAATAAGTTTTTTTAAAAATTTTAAAATTCACTTTTCAATAGAAAATGTTTCAATTGTGAATATTATGTAACGGTGATTTGATATTTAAATCACGAAATACCAAATTACAAAAAATAAAAAACCTAAAATTTTTTAACTTGCTACAGATTAAAAATACATTCAATAAAATCAGTTAAAATTTAAGGATACAGTAAGTTTTTTTTTCAAAATGCTTCTACCTCAGGAAAACACAAACAATATCCTTAACGTTCCATGTATTTTTATTGAACTTAAAGCACTTTTATTTTTATGGGTTTAGGTTTACTTTTTCTGGATTTGCCGTTTTAAATTTCAATACATTTCAGTACAAAACAAAAATTTCAACTGTACTCTGAGTAGCATCCAATGGTTTGGCATTTTCAAGAAATTTACCCAAGGTAGATATTATATTCATGTTTTGGAAAACGCAGTAAACCTATTTTTGTCAAAAGGTCGCTTATCACTTTAGCGAGCTTAAGCATCAATATGGCCGCTTATAACTATACTTTAAGAATCATTTTCAAAAATGAATGTCATTTTAAGCCATTAAATCCTGACCTTTCATACGATTTTAATGAAAATTTACAATGTGGGCTCGGGGGACCATAGAAGGTCATAAGAAAAACAATAGTTTTGATATTATTTTTTTTTTTCAATAAATTTAGACATTTTTCATAAAATTCATGATTTCTAATCTTTAATTCACCCCAAATGAAATATTTCTACATAGCAAAAAATATGTATTTTACTTTTTGTACACGTCATGGACTGTCGAATGTTGAAATACCCATTATCATGAGATCAAGTGTGACTACCAGGTGTGTTGAGATATCGGTGTGGGTTTTACTTAATTGCATAGAAGACACATACCAAATAGGTAAGGGTAGAATAATGCCGTTTTTCCTATTGAATTATTTTTCTAAATCCATTTTACAAAGGATTTTCAAAAGCTGAATTACATTTTTGCTCGTTCAGATATCGTTAGCATGTAATGGTTTGGCATGTAAGGGTTTGGGGCCTCACTAGTCGAGTGGTTAGCGTGCTTGACTGCAAACCCAGAGGTTCCGGGTTCGAATCCCGGTCTAGCCATGGTCCTACGCTTTTACCATTCTCTAATTCTTTCCTCAATTTTAATCAACTGATATTAAAAATTCATCAATATATACGGCTTTGGAAGCTGTAGTTGGTGGTAGAGAAGTTTGTGGAATGAGATTGCATAGTAACTCGAATTGACTGAGGTAAAGGCATAACACTTGCATCAGGTTCGAATTCGCATGTTGATATAGCGGTCCGTCACACAAATAACATTCTAAACTTGTTTCTCTTGATTACCCTTCCTCTTCTACTTATCTATCTCCCCATTTCCGAACCAAGGCAGACTTGACTGAATAGGTTTGGCACCTGAAATCCTTGGTTCAAAGCTAAAAAAAAAAAAAACATAATTTATTCGAGTCAAAAAAGCCTTGAAAAAACATAACATCAAAACGCTTATAAGTATTTTTAAATTTTCAGAAACGTACTCAGTTATTTTTTATGGGAACAACGTTGAATCACTTAATATTTTAACACATTAAAGACAATTTAATAACGTTTATAACATAAAAACCTAAAAAATTAATTGACTTGCCTGTTCATTAATTGAGTTGACCAACCAACGAACCAACCACAGCATCCACTCTGTTTCAATCTTATTATAAGTAAATCCCGGATGGGTCCAGTGTTTAACGCAAGAAAACAAAAAAAAAAAAAATCCCGACTCTGTGAAATTCAATAAATCTCTTCAACCCAAAGCCCTGATGTGCGTGGCAAGCAAACGTTCTGCGTTGATGTATAAATATTTAAAGATTATTTGTTCACAAGTACTTTACGTTATATTCCACTGTCTGTGCCTGGTATTATTTATATTTATTTTGTTACTTTACTTCCGACTTTTGTCTACAAATTTGCTCTTTTTCTTTATGGTTCATTTTGTGTAGGAACAAGATGGCGGTTATGTGAAATAGAAGCCGACTGCCAAGCGTTGCACATTTCTATATCGTGGCGTGATTTTAAGCTTGATTTATGCTCGACAGAAGTTGAGAATTTTTACTCTGACTTTCAAGATGGTTTGACTGTGCAAGCTACATGTACATGTTTTGTCTACAGATAAGAAGTTTCCAGAAGGAAGTTACTCACACATATATATATATATATATATACAATATATATTACCACGTTGAAATCACAGCTAATCAGACAAAAGGAAATTAAAGCGAATGATTTGCAGACGCTTCGCTTATAACAAGACAACCGGAAATTAAAAGGTCACACTTCTTCACTTCCGCTGACAACTTACTTCAAGCAAAAATTTGAATAAAAATCACGGATTATTTTAATTGCTTTGTTTGAATAACTTCGAAATCGTCGCGTCAGCCAAGGGTCCTGACTGAAGATATAAATGCTTTATAGGAATTTGCAAAGGAAGGCAACGCAAAGTTTTTTTTCTCTTGTGATTTTTGGACATTAAATCTACTTAAAAACTGCTTAATTTGCCCATTTATTATGCTTAGTTTGTTCGCACGCCAATTTTTGCATTGCCTTAATATCACAAAAAAAAAGTTAACAAACTCGCTTTGTCTTCATCGTTGGTGGAAGCAAATAAGACCCGTTATAGCCGTAAAAAACATTCACTTCGTCATTGATACTGGCCCACATTATTTATGATGCCACATTTAAGAATAACTTAAACAAAATACAAGAAAATGAGGAGGTCAAATGGGGCAACATCAATAGTTTCATGTAATGGCCAACATTTATTCACATCTAGTTTCGGCAAAAAATGAGCTTAAAAACTTAATGATTACTTATGCTAAACATTGGGCAGAAATCAATAAGAGGAAGAAGCATCATTTTAGTTAAACAAACATCAGTCATGCGGGTAAGTTTTAAACTTACGAACGACCTCTAATGGTGCCAACAGATAATGATTATTCAACAAAATGGAAAAACAAAAAATAAGCAACATCATTTGTCAAAAGAGTCAAAACTGCTTTAAAACTCTTAAATGCTCGGTCATGTCAAAGACATCTCTGATGCATTGAATGTAGATAACCTTCAAGCTATAAGTATAAAAAGAAAAGAGAAAAACTGTTGCAGTCAACCCACACATCTTCACAGGCTATCAGTATCAGTATCAGTATCAGTATCAGTGTCAGTGGTAGTATTTTACAGTTAAGGGCAAATCACAGAGAAATAGCTGAGTAAAGTTAAATACTTTGAAAAGTTTTTATTTGCGCATCATTTTTCAACCGATTTATTCCAATTAAAGTTGTTGATAGTTGAGTGAAAGCTATGTTGAAGCAAGTGTGGGTTGTGGTTGTGAAACAAGAAAAGCATACATTTGCATTTTCAATTGACCTGCTGATATACAAAGAGCAGCAGATTTCTCTTAAATATTTATGCTTTAAGTTTTACATTTTTGTGGTTGATGAAAATCGAATTACAATAACAATCCAACGGCTTAAAACATATGGCCCATGTTGACGTCTCCCACATCAAACCATTGCAAACATAATTGACGATTAAAGAACTCTTAACAAAAGGCCTCAAGTCTTAATCACGACATTCACATTCCTGAATGACAACCTTCCCGACAACCCTTATCAAAAACACCAACAAAAATTTGACATTTAATCTAAAAATAAACAAAGCACTAAACCTTTTTTTAAGAGCAAAGAAAAAAGTTTTTTATTGTTAAAATGTTTATAAAAAAAAATAAAAATAAAAAATCCTGTCAATATAGTCCATATTTTATTATTAGTTTGTTATAAAAGCTCTGAACAAACAAAAGTATTCGAACAGAAAAGCAAAACACATAAGCATAAAAAGTTTCCGAAAAGCTTATTTAAGTGCTTCTCTGTTAGAAGTGACCTATGCACCATGTGTTTCCCCTCAATTCAAAAAAGGCTATAAGAAAGCAAATAGTTTTCATATCCTTTAATATTTTACACAAATAATATGTAGCCAGTTAATCTTTTGCTTGGCTTGAGAGAAATGTATATGTGTTGTCTCTTGATGTGAGTTTGTATGTTGACTTCAAATTTATTTCTTCTTTTAATTCTAAAGAATTTTTCTACTTAGCAAACGATTTAAATTAATACCCAAACACGTAAAACGAGTTTGTAAATCTCTGGTTAACCCTTTAAAGCACGAGGTGGCAAATAATGCAATTACTACCCGGCAAATTTTATCAAACATACGAAACCGTTTTTAATTTTTCTTTTATAAAATGCAATTTTTTTCACATTTTTATTAACACTCAAGAATAATATTCGGACCACAAAGGACATTAAAATAATATGTTGTGAAAATGATTATAAATTGTATTTTCCAACCACAAAGGCGAGGATTTTCCCTTTCCATGCACAAATTTTAACATTATAAAGGGTGGTTAAGAGCCAATGGTGGTTTTAAGGGCCGATGTTGAATGTGAACCACACCTTAACGTCAAGTTTTTTCTGCATTTCATTTGACATTTCTCAATATCAGACTAACAAAATTTGAACCATGGAAAGATACACAATCGAGCAACGCGTTAAAGTTATAGCCTAGACACATTGACGACGGCTGCAACATAACAACACGAGGTGAAAACGAAAATGTTGGCATGTTGCCTACGTCTTGATTATTTTAGATGCAGCACGATAAGAAGTATTTTCATATGTTTTTATTATTAAACATCGAATTATCATTAAAAAAGAAACACTTAACACAAACACAATGAAAACGAAGAATAAAAAACACAAAAGAAGTACGAAAACATTAACAAATGCTGATGTTCTAAATCTTGTCGCATGTCAAAATATAAAAAGTTCTAAATCGACGAAATCAACATTGCTGCAATGACGCTTGTCATTGCAACATTTTCACCACATTCACCTCCATAAGAAAAGCAAGTAAAAAAATTTGACGTTTGACGCAATGTTGCAGCCGTCGTCATTGTGTCTAGGCTATTATTCAGGCTTATTATGAAAATGGGCGTTCAAATCAAAATGCATATCGAGCACTTTTCAGCTCATGATGAGGCACATTTTTACCTCAGTGGATTCGCCAATAAGCAGAATTGCCACATTTGGGCGAATGATAATCTATGAGTGATTGTCGAAAAACCAATGCAACCACAATGAGTGACTATTTGGTGCGGTTTTTGGGCTGGCGGCATCATCGGGCCGTATTTTTTCCAAAAATGAGGCCGGTCAGGCAGTTACTGTTAATGGTGTTCGCTATCGTTAGATGATAGAACTTTTTATGTCCCGAGTTGGAAGATATGATTATATCCCGAGTTGAAACTCAATATGTGGTTTCAACAAGACGGTGTCACTTGCCACACAGCTAACGACACATTGGCTCTTTTGCGCGACAAATTCAATGGCCGTGTTATCTCACGTGGTGGCGATGTCAATTGGCCGCCTAGATCATGTGATTTGACACCGTTGGATTTCTTTCTATGGGGTTATTTGAAAGAAAAGGTGTACGTCACTATTGACGTACACCTATTGACGTACACCTGGCCTATGCCAGCAACAATTCAAGAGCTAAAGGATGAGATAATTTGGCACATTAACGGCATAGAACCCTAATTATGACTTAGCGTCATCGAAAATTTGGATCATGGGATGGAGGTGTGCCGCCGAGGTCACGGCGGCGATTTGGCCGATATTTTGTTAAATACATAATTGAACCATACCAATATTATCATAATAAAAAGATATGACGATAATTTCCTAAATAATTTGAGTTTTATTCAAAATCAACATTGGCCCTTAAAATTTAACCACCCTTTATAAAGAAAATAAATGAATTTTTAATTAACACTTTTAGCTTTGTCAAAAAAGAAGTATTTATATTTCTTCAGTTTTTTTTTTTTTTATTACAGAACAATAATATTTTAATATTTCTCTACTTCACTTTCGCCAGCACTCTTCTAATTCACTAAACAAAAACAGTACACAATAATTATGTATTTTATCACGATCTCCTTGAAACGCATAAATTTATGCATTTTGGACCAGTTACATAAGTAACATGAACATGAATTACATGAGCGAAATGAACTATTCATGATATCAATGTGCAAAATGCTCAAAACAAAAAAACACGAGAACATGAACATTTCACAAGCCTGGTATTTAAATTTTATAAAGTGTGTGTACACGATAAAAATAAAATAAATTGACCATTTCAGCCCTTGAAAGGACTTTGACCGAGCTTCTTGACCGAGAACTGGACCTACATGTTTTATTCCGACTTCAAACGGCTAAAGTTAGCATTCTCAATAAGCTGTACATGGCATTATGTACTCTCTGAGGTTTGCCATTGTCTGCAGAGAGGTGGTGACCCATCAGAAAAATTTTTTTGAAAAAACTTTTGGCTGCGACTGGCTATCGAAACTTGGGCTCCGAGCATGCCCCACACTTAATCTCCACGCCACGGTCATCATGCTGTACACGATACATGAACCAATAAAAAATTTCGTAAATGTCATAAAGAAATGCAAAGGTTATTCATAATTTTTGTGAGTAACATTCATAAAATACATGTAAAAATACGAGAAGAACAAGAACGATTCATGAGATAAGTGATAAAAATGTATGAATCTCATGTACATATATAAGAGAAACGTGAACTACTTTGTTAGTTTAATGACCGAAATTCATAAAATCCATGTACAAATTCAAGAGCGGCAAGAAAAGTTCATAAGAAAAGAATAAAAAATGCATGAAGCACATGTACTTTATCCATTTAGTGACCAAAATTTATGCATCCTATGTTCATTCTGATGAGTTAAAATATTGCTTGGGTCATTAAAATAACTTCACAAAACAATTTAGCGATGTATTATTAATTAGGCTTCTTAGGCTTCCTGGAGTGTTTTGAAAAAAGTTAATTTATAATTTTTTAACAATTAGATGCATGTTCGACTAGAGTTAACGTGAAAAAAAACTTAATTTTACGGCTGTGACTACCAACGATGCTTTAAAAACTAACAGTTCCAATATTTATTAATAATAACATACAAATAGTGCGTACATTCATGACCTCACATATGTCTGTTTCTTAAAATTTGAACTTGCTTAATCTGTCTATCTCGGGCAGCCTTAAGCGTTAGAGGGTTAAAATCGATTTGTGTGTATCGGCAGTTTGAATTCAATATCGTTCTTGCTCTTCTTTGTAAAAGCATGTGTGTTGTTTATAAAAGATTCAAAAGGATTCCAATTAATTGAAAGAAAAAGGCAAAATTATTTGAAATGCCGCTTTGGAACAATTATAAACGCATTTGCAGTCTAGCAAAGAGATCCAATTAATTTGTCAGTCATTCAGTTCAGTCAACATTTCAATCAGTCATTCATCTCTACAGACTGCAGTAGTGAGAAAAACCTTTTTTTTTTAAATTGTATACAACGTAAAAGATAACAAGGATATCAGCAGCTTTTAAAGTAAAGCTGATAAACAGCACCTGAAAAAATTCAATACCAACTTCAAACAAGAAAGCTAAATTGCAATTACGAGCACTTCTGTTACTACGTTACTAAAAATAAGTACGTGCAAAAAATGCCGAGTTTAAAACACAGGGCAGTAAAAACAGAAAAAAACAAACGAACAGAAAAAAAATAAAATGCAGCAATCTGATGATAAGGGAATATTTTCCGCGGCAAATGCGAACGGAAATAGTGAATTGAAATTTTTTTCAAAGTCAACAAAAGAACTGACTAGTGTTGACTAGTAATGCTAATTAAGCGCTAAAATAGCGACTTGTTGAACTTCACGAAAATATAACAATATATAAATTTTAATTTGCAAACAGTAAGTACTGAAAAAGCTCAAAAATAGATTAAGATGCAAATGCTTTTAACCCTCACTTTGGCACTATTTACATATGTAAATATCCCAATTTTAAATTTGCCATAACTCCTTTCTTTTTTATTTGATTTGAATATGGCTTGGACTCTGTGGCTATTTTTTGGTTTTCTTTCTGAAAATTCAAAAGTTGTTTTGAATTTTAGAATTTTCTGATACTTTTTGGAAATTTTTCATATTTATAACGTAGTTTGGTACATATTTACATATGTAAATATTTTGTATTTTAAAGGCTTTTATGGTGTTTTAACGCATTTTTTGAATTAATAATAGAAAAAAAATGATAAGGAAAAACTCTTCACATTTTTTTATATATACATATTTCGTATTTGATAGCTTATATTGGGAAAATATTAATGAACAGAAATTTTTGGTTCGCTGGCACAACAATATGTCATGTTTTGATATTGTAGCTGGAAGTACTAATTTAATGAAAAAAATATATTTTTGTTGAAATTGGTTTTTGTGTATTCATTGGAACTATAAATTTTTTTCTATTTGATCTTCATACTTACATTTTGGTTATTTCGAAAAGAGCTGCCGTCAAGTGTGCATAATATGTAAAACGCTATATCGTAGGAAATAATGCATGGATTTCAATGGTTAATTATTCTTTGAAATGGTTATAGAAAAACCTTTCTTTTGATACCCATAAAGCTAGATATTGTTTGAAAAAAAATACGACTTTTCCAGGCCCATTTTCCCAACTTCCGAACCCTATAACTTCTAAACCACTTGAGAGCGGTTTGTAAATTTTTCCGGAATTGGTCTTAGGAGGTGTTAATACATATATTCCACCTTAAAAATCATGTTAATTTTGAGGTTCTGTTTATCTTTAATGATGACAAAAAAAAGTATTTACAAATGTAAATATGTGCCAGATTACGTAGTAAAAGATTGGTGCCAAAGTGAGGGTTAAATAAGTGTCAATAGCTATGAGAGCAAAGTTTCAACGTCAGTTAATCTGAGCTCTTTAAGAATTGCGATTCCCTGACATGCAAATTATTTCTAGCAGGTATTCCAACACTAATGGTTTTAATACTCATTCCATTGGCACACATTTAACAACAGCATTACATCGATTAGAATAAATTATTGCTTATCAGATGGTTTTGATTAAATTTTATGAGATTTCAATTGCGATTTAAAATTGCCACTTGTTGGAGTTGTTAGAAATGAAAATGTGAAAATATATATGAATGTAATGTATGTATATAAAGAATGCAGCACAACTTGCTGGTAGATAGTCATCTCACTAACAGCAGTCAGTTAATATAGATTCGTTTGTGTGCTTGTGGTTGTCTGAATGGTAAGCATCCCATTAGGAATTTTTTTAATTATAATGTTGACGAAGCCTGTTAATAAAAAAAATCTTGTAAGACATATATTGTAAACAATATCCCAATAAACCAAACGAATTTGCCTCGAATTCGAGGTGAATCCGAGATCTCGGATATTTATTTCGAAAACGAAGTTCGAAAATGTTTTGCTAATGAACCCAATGGCGGGAGAGATGTACATTTCATTCTCGGAACGAGATTTTTTATCATAATCGAATCACTACCCAAGCGAGAATTTCAACATTAGCAAATTGTTTTCGAATAATTTTGGCAATTTTTTTTTTTAAATGAAATTTTTTTAATATATTCGTGTCTTCCGCAAATCGATTATTATGATAAAAGATTATATTATTATTGTTATAAAAAAAACAAAAAAAAAACTTACATGTTCAGGATTCGTACCCACGCTCCCCGGATGTCAGTCTCCTACGTTATCCACTAGCCTATCGCACTTGCTTTGTTAATGCTGCGTAATTTGCTTGATTATGAAAACAAGCGTTTGAGGAAGTGGGTTCGACTCCCAGCTCAGACAAAAAAATTTATCAGTATTTTTTTTGCTTTTGGTGTTTTTTCTCTATTTTTTAAAAAATCTGAAGGGAATTTAAAAACAAAAAAATCAATGTTGCGATGATTAATTGCAGATATATAAAAATTTATTTTATTAACGAGATTGCGGATTCGTTTCGAATTCGAATCGAATACGAGATAACTAATCCGAGTTCTCGGTTTCATTACTAATTCGAAACTAAACCGAATACGCTATGTGGTTTATTGGGATTGTTTTAAGCGTTATCACTTTTATACACAGACAGACATATAGTGTTTATATTTCTTAAGACCGGATTTTAAAGTTTTCGGCCAAAAAAAAAATATTTTTTTAAGGAAACTTTTAAAGTTTCTGTTTCAAGATTTTTTCACTTAAAAGAGTAACTTTTTAAGATAATTTTAATGAAAATTTTATTGAAAAAATATTTATAATTTATAGATTTTTTTAACAGGACATTTACGGAGACATCTTCGCAAAAACGGCAACTGCGGTGGGCACGATTATTCATCACAGATTCATTTGAAATAGAAAAATATGCAAGATTAAGTAAAAGAATACGATTTTTCTCACCACTTAATAGCAACTTTGTAAAGAAATGTTTTGTTTAATTTTTTTTTAGAATGAAAATGCCAAGCTTATCAATTTTTATCCAAAAATTCCTGAAAAGAAATTTGTTTTAAATGTTGATTTTTATTTACAATAACTATGAACGGATCAAAATCAGTCGTACCATTTGATTCCATGTTTGCCATCAGCCATACCAAAAACCAACTTTAGACGGATATTTCATTTCAAGACATATCTAGAACAATCTTCATGCGCAAAACCAACTGTATTTAATCCCAAACCCCAAATGCCATTATCTCTTACTTTTCAGTTGGGTATTTTTTTAGCAAAACTAAATTATTTCAGTAGTACTATTCGTTCAGTCTCGTTTAAAGTTATTTATAGCTGCGCTCTATGATAAATTCTCTGAGAGCAATTCAGTCGGTCAAATCTTTTTTAATGGCCTTTAGTCGTTCCTTGGTAGGTTTGTTTACGACAAATAGTCGTGCCTCAAACCAACTTCAGTCAATTAATTTTAATATATTGCTCGGAATACATATGGTCGGGATTATTCTAATAAGACGTAATTAAAAATTATCTAATGTTTAGGAGGCGAAAAAAAAAACTGTATATCATATGTATGAAGTTCATACTTGTACTAGTTATAATGTATTATTTTAAATGTTCTATAGCTATTTTTTTCATACAAACGTTAAGAACTAAATAAAGGCATAGATGTTGTTTTGTTGAATCCTTGCAAATTGCTTATAACCATTTTTTTAAAAATGTTGACTTATGTCGTATTAGAATTAGGCCGATATATAATTTCTAAATGCAAAGATAAAAAACGACGATTCCTTCATTTCATATTTGTGAACAAATCAAGACAATTTAAGCAGTTTCTTAGAAGCAATAAAGCCTTTGCATGAACTCTTTAATCCAATTGAAGGGCTTATTGTAAAAACATGATATGCCACATAAAAAATATTTCGAAATAATCGACCTTAAAGTTTTTAAAAAATGTATTTTTGTATGAAATCATTAAAATGCTTACAAGAACTATTACGTATACGGCCAAAATTGATCGGGTAATGGTCGCAATATTTTTAGTAGATATTGATAATGCATCAAGGAACGTAATGAACATAAAATATGAACTTTTAAAGCGGTGTGGCATATCATGTTTTTGCAATAAGCCCTTCAATTCTATCTTCAATTTATTGAAGAAATTTAGAAAAAATCTATCATCTATTCGAAGGCGTAGAATCTGTGACGGGTGCAGCTAATGTTTCAGAAAGCAATAAAATATCCCTTAATCCCTCAAAAGTAACAGTTGCAGGAAATGAGAAATTTGCATTATTATTATTAATTTAAATATCTAAGAGAAAAAGAGTAACAGAATTAGTAAAGCTCTTTGTATTTTTTGCACATATGCAGAATTAGTGCGATGGCTAAAACTGTTTATTGATTTGAGATATAAAGTTATTATCTTCAAATAAATTATTTTAGAATTTTATTTATGTTGAAAAAAAAAAATTCAATTAAAAAAAATAATTTCGTCAAAAAAATCATGCCTTGAATTTTGTAATGTACAGAGAGTTTCTTACATTCACATTTAATGCTCTTTAGACTTTGAAAGAAAATTGAAAATGCAAATTTGTGTTTTTCTTCTTTAACAACAAAACAAAATTTTTACTATTGAAAAACACTTAAATTCAACCAACTTAAAAGCTCTATTCTAGCTAAATTCCATTTTGATCAAAGAGTGAATTTTTACTTAAAAAGTTAATTTCTCTCTCAGCAGGTTGGGAGAAGGAGGTTGAGTTCTTATTAATACTAAAAAAGCGTACGACAAAGTACAATGTTCACATAAACTATATAAAGTTGATCGAACGAATGAGTAATTTTAGTTAATTTAACTATGTTGTATTAAAAAAGTCAGGACTTAAGGGTGTTTAGTCGGCCAAAATACCATAATACTCTCCCAACCAACATGGTCTCGGTACACCCCTGACAGCATGCATTATATTCTGTGTCACCGAGGAAAAGGGAGACCTTAGCGGGGCGAGTATTAAAACTCTAAACCTTTATGAGTTTTGTACAGATGAACGTGTTATTTTTAATTGTCATAGTTTCAGATAACTTTAAAAAAATTTTAAAGTGAAAATCTGAAATGACCCTTTGAAAAACATTAAAATTTTCGCTTGTAAACCAGCTAGATAATATTTTGTGTATAACAACAAACTAATTTATAAATGAAATTCTCGTGTTCCTAGTGGTTCATTGAGCAGTATTGTTCATACAAATTAAAATACTTTCACTTACAAACTAGTTCAATTCTAAAGCGCGAATTAACTAAAGCTGTTGGTTTTATAGCTTTAACCACGTACAACCAAACTACTCAAGAGAATTGAGTGCAAAATTGAAATATTCACACTCAATCAAATTGCACTCAACAGACCAATGTGGCATGAATAAACTATAGTTAAATAGAAAAATGTTTGTATAATTCACTAGCAGGTCCTTGAAGTGCACAAATTTTGCTAAACATTTTATTTAAATACAAATTTATTTAATTAGTTGATTTTATTTGTTTTAATAAAACTATGTTCATTCGAGCTAAATCTTACATATTGATTCATTTATGCAAATAGAAATATTTAAAATATCTAGCTATATATATAATTTAATTTAAAACAACAACTTTGTAATTTTGTTGGACAAATGCAACGCCTACGCATATAAATAAATATGAATGCGGACACATTTGTGCAGCATAAATATTTAAATTATATTAATTTTGTGAAAATAAAATATATTCTCATTCATGTTCAGCTTCTAGCAAATTTAAATAACTTCATTTTGTGGAGTTTTGTTTCTGAGTTATTTTACTTAAGTTCCTAATAATTTCTAATCTGACAAAGAAAAAAGCGAAGAATCCAACTATTAAAATATATGCGCCATATTTTTACCAGCAATAACTTTTTTTATCAAAAATCCATTGAAAATCCTGGCTACCACCCTTCCATTCTTTTATGCATAAAACTCTTTTTCTGGCCAAGTTTAGCCACGTTTCTGATTTATTTACTTGCAAAGCAATAAACTTAATTATTTTATGTTTCGCTACACTTGAAGATAAAATGCTTTTAGAATTGTAGAAATTGCAAGTTAGCACGCATCACGTAACCCGCTACAGGTAAGAAATGCAACAGAAGCTATTAAATAAAAATTTTACAAATGCTTTCCTTTTCTATTTCACCCTTGCAATATTGCAAAGAATTATTAAAAATAAATCATTTCATTTGTTCTTGTTGTAAGTTAAGTGTTCCATAAACATGCAATTGCAACTTTCTGCAACTTGTTGCAATAGAGCGTGGAAGAAAATACATTTGTTCTAAGAGTTCACGGGTTAAGTTAAGCGAAGGCGTGTTTTAATACTATACAAGATTGCCTCACAAATTATTTAAGTTTTGGAATAATTTTTTTTTTTGAAAAATTTATAATGTATATTATATATTGAATTAATATTAATCTAAGATAATTTATATTAATTATAACAGATTTTGAACAATTGTATGCTAATTATGACATTGGCTAATGTTTTGATATTTTTAAAAAAAAACTTAATTTTATAAAAGCTAAGCAACTAAAATGAAGCAATTTAGATTTTTAATAGACTTAACATATGTTCAGAACATTACAATCGAATAGCTTAGATAGCTATTTTATGAGCTTGTCCCACTGTATTCGTACGGTAACTCTTGCTAAAACAGCCAACTTACTAAAACAGCTTCAACAAATGTGATATTTTTAAGTTTAAATAGTGAACAGAGCAGTAGTTAACGTTCTTGTTTCAATTCTTTATTGAAATACTTTATCATTGTCCGTTCTTTGCTGCAGTCAGCCATGATTTGTAGCTTTAAAATACATTTAAAAGAAAATTTTAATAAAATTTATGCACAAAACACAACTCAAATACAGAGAAGAAACAAGCACAACACTAACATTTCAATATCTTGCAGCAGTTTGTCTACACATATCCAATAATTGTTTATGTATAAAAGACGAAGACTAAAAATGCTTTCCAATTCTTCCAGCAGCTATAAGATAATCTATAAACTTGTTTTCTTGTAGTGTTTTCCGGTCAGACATAGAGGAACGGGGTAAGTATACAACGTCGCCATGACTCTGATGCATCGCTTAAATGCAATATTTTCCAAAAGGAAAAATACGCGCGCAAAATTTATGAAGTGGCTGATTATGTTGAAGAGCTTTGCTTTGATATCTTATCGGTTATGTGCAAGGGTTGCCAAGTTACATAAAATGTGAAAATTTACATGTTTGGAAGAACAAATAAACGAACTGTTAGTTTCAAATTAGATGCAGCCGAGATGAAAGAAGGCATTAAGTGGGCGAAGAGCAAATCCTATATAGTACATATATTATATTTAAAAAAAATTTTTATTTATGCAAGATCGACTATTAAACCTCTTAAACTTTATTTAAGCTTGAATCTGCTTTACTGTGCATATTTAAAATTACTGCAAATGTAATAAAAAATTTATAAAATAAGTACTGCATAAAAACAATTCAGTTTTTTGATTTTCGAAAAAATTCAATATAATATATTTGTTGTAAAATATACTACACTTGTAGTAAAATTCACTGTAATGAAATGTTTTCCGTAGTTTAAATATATACGACAAATTAGTAATAATCAGAGATTCAAAATAACAGTTATTTATTTTTTCTAGGTCGAAACTGTTGTCAATATTTTTATATATATTTTATACGTTGCTTCATAACAGTTATTTTCAATCTAAATTTTTGCACGTTGCCTCATAACACTTATAAACGAGAAAAAATTTTTTACGTTGCCTGTTAAGAGTTATTGTAGAGAAATAAATATTTACGTTATTTTTAATATATAAAAATTTCGTGTCACGGTGTTTGTAGTCGAAATTTTTTTATATATATGGTAGGTTTTAGAATAGGTCGTACTTTGTATTCACCTACCCGCTACCCTACCCACTAGTGGCGTTGCATTTTTTAAGAACACAAATTTTCGGTAAATACAACTTTCGACCTATAACTAACCTAGAACTGACTATTTAGTCGTGCCCTTCGACTGAAAAATTTGAGCAATCTCTGGAAAGGGGGCATGGCACCGATTATCCAAGGATAAGGATAAGGAAAAATTGAAATGGCTTGTCATTATGTCGTATGTGTTCAGAATTTAATACGACTCAATCATGAATAGACTTACTCCTGAACAACGTTTATTAATTGTGGAAACTTACTACCAAAATCAATCAGTTAGAGAATGTCATAGAGTTCTTCAACATAATTTTGGTCGTTATGAGCTCATTTCTGATTGATCGGCTACGTTAACAAGCAAACTTGCCATATTTGGGCCGATGAACAACCAGAAGCAATCCAGAATCCCGATAAATGTACTGGTTGGTTTAATTTATGGGCAGGAGACATCATTGGGCCTAATTTTGTGAATACACCTTATTCTCTTACTGAGAGCAAAAAAAAAACAAATTATAATTGATAATCTAACACATGTTGCCGTAGAAAAAGTAACAAAGATTTTTTTTATTTCATACAAATTATGAGCAACGTAAAAATTTGTTTTCGTCTATAACAGTTATGAGACATCGTAAAAAAAATAATCAGCCCTACCATATGAGACGTTGACCAAGTCGTCGTCGACTCGTTTCCGTTGTCACTTGTTATCGACGTCGTCTTCACCTCAATGCTAAATCGGTACTCGCAACGTCGTCTTGTCGAGTGACAAAATAAGACGACTTTTTATCGATAATTTTATGCCAGCTTCAAATTTTTCTTCTTTTTCTCAATCTGAATTGTCAAATTATATGAAAAATTTAATTATATGAATTTAGTTCTTAAAATATTTGTCATTTATTTATAAACATGCATTTCATTTCCGATACAGCAGCAGTTGAAACTCGCGAACGCCTATTTGTAGAATTTGATGGCTAACATATATTTTCTGCTATGTGTATTTTCGCCTCACGCTCTTGTACCACTAATCCAAGCTCTGGCACTCCACACTCTAAACCATCAGGTCTCAATTGCTTTTCAAACTGTATTAAATTAAAATCAACTACTTCTTCTAATGGGGAAGTTGTAGCTGCTTATATCTCGTTCCGCCAGTTGCTGTGCATTCTGCCTTGTTTAATGAAATTTTATTCTTTACATTAAATTTGAAATCTCTCCAGACTAAAAATAAAACAGAGTAAAACTCATTGCTTGGTATCTCCAGCACTACAAGTAGTATTGCTCCCAACTTCCTGTCAACCATCATCAGTGTTGCCAGTCTAGCCTTTTTGAGGCTAGATCTAGCCTTTTTTTTTGTTGTCTAGCCTCGAAAATTACCATCTAGCCTCTTTTTTGTTTTTTTCTAGCCTTTTCTAGCCTTTTTTAATATATTGCTTAAAGATGCATTACTACATCCAATTTTGCTGACGTTGCAATTTTGAAAGTGTAAATCTTCTATTGCTCTTTTTATTCTTTTAAAGTGGTTAAACCCAAATATTTTCTGTTATAGAGAAAGAAAACTCCAGTTACTCTACAGAAGAAATAACTATAATTGAAATATAATGGCAAAAAATTGTAAATCACAAGTAGAATAGGAATCTAGCTGGGCAGAAGCTAGAGATTCATTGAATGAAGATCCGTTCCAAGAGCTATCAGATTTGATTTTTAGTTTTATTATTTTAGCATTAAGCAACGCTGAGGTAGAAAGAATTCTTAGTACAACGAAATTTAAAAATAAAAACTAGAAAAGAAACCGTATTCAACTGTTCTTAAAAGAAAACGAGTAAAGAAAGTCTAGTCCGACTATGAAATACCCTAGACCTCCTATTATATTTAAATAAACTATATATTAAAATACTAAAACAAATAGAAATAACTTCCTATTTTTGTTTAAAATCCCTGTATTTATAGAACTATATAGGTTTTACTAATGAAGGTTGTATGGGAGGAAGGCGCGTTCGTAGGTGGATTACGCCTTTTTTTGTGAGCACACCTTAGTTTTATATACTATGATCTCATACCAAGTTTTATCTCTGTAGGCCAAATATAAACGTTTCTATTGTGTTTTCTATATTGTGGGTTTCATGGGAGATGAGCATGTTTATGGGCGGATGTCACTCAGTTTGTGAACACATCTTAGTTTTGATACAACAATCTCAATACCAAGTTTTATATTTTTGACTCATATAAACCTCTTTATAGCGTTTTTACTATAGTGGGTTGTATGGGAGGTGGGCGTGTTTAAGGGCGAATGACGACTATTTTACATCTAAGTACACATCTAAGTTTTAATATAAAATACATATCTGATAAGTTTAATCCCTGTAGTTCAAATAAAAGGGTCTTTATAATAGTGTTTTCAATGTTGGAGTTGTATGGGAGGTGGGTATGTTCATGGGTAGAGCACGCCAATTTTTTGTGTACGTTTACGTTTTGATACAAAATAAATACATTTAAATTTTATTTCGGTAGCTTAATTACAACCATCTATACAGCGATTTTTATTTGTTAGTTGTATGGGAAGTAAGCGTGTCAGTGGGCGGATTCTAAAAATATTCAATAGTGCAGATGCTTGGGTTCATGTGAACATGTGTACCAATCTCATCTCCTTCTTAACCTATATTAACAGATAACACATAGACAGACGGACGGACGGACATGGTTAGCTCGACTCAAGAGGTGACACTGATCAGGAATATATACTTTTCTATACCGGGCTCGCTTATTTCTATGCGTTACAAACGTTTGCACAAAGTCAATATACCCTGACCTTACATGTTTAGGGTATAATAGCGTTAACAAATCTAGCCTTTTTTTAGCTTTTTTTTTAAAGCCATCTAGCCTTTTCTAGCCATTTTTTAAAGGCCATCTAGCTTCTTTTCTCAAAACTTTCTGGCAACACTGACCATCATATCCCTAAGCGGTGGATGAAAAGTATTGAATTGTTTATTTCCTCCCATTTCTTTTTTAAATTGGCTGGGACTGTTCCTTTTGTTTCGTATGGATTCTTCTCCAGCTTTCAAACTTGACTTAAATGTTCAAATTGACCAACGTTTACTATTTTAAATTTTTTTCTTCGTTTTCAATTAAAATAATGCCGAAATAAAAAAAATTCGCTCCAAGTCGTCGCAACACGTGCAGGAAAAAGTGAACGACTAAAAATAAGGCATGTCGACACGACATATTTTTCAAAACGACTAAAAGAGTACCGTATACTCGTCGACAGCCTTCAACATTTATCGAAACGACTTCAGTGGTACCATTTTTAAGATGACGACATAAGACGACGACGATAACTGCCGACGACGACTCATATGGTAGGGCTGAATAATTGAAAATAAACGTTATTAGCAACGAAAAAATATTTTCTTCATTCATAACTGTTATTTCAGAGAAAAATTATTGTTTTTGAAAATAATAGACCGGAGGGAAGATAGCAACGCATGCATATTCGAATTCGAAAGTGTGGCTGAAAAATCCGACGCTATCTTCACCCAATGGGTGAAGATAGCGTCGGATTTTTTCGAACTCAGCCACAGTTTTTAAATTCACCACAATACAACACAGCAATTTCGAACACACTGCTTGCTGAAGCCAATGTTTGCAATTATTTCTTTTAACTTGTGTATAATCGGTATGCAAGCGCTGCTGCACACTCTTAATGCTTACGTTTTTATTCATTGCTTTACAGCACTTAAAATTGTTAAATAAAATAAAAAAATATGCAAAAAAATCAAGAACAATTTCACCAAATAATTTTAAAACTTTTTACTCACTAAAATATTTTGCAATATTTTAGTACATAGGTATTGCTTTTGGAAAATATTTCAACACTTTTCTTGCTCATCTTATAAAGTTCAGCAACGATTTTGAACTCACCACGTTCAATCCAGTGTTAAAGTATTGAAAAACAAATCAAACTCATATCATAGCAGAATAGTTAAACAAATATTTTAAACAAATATGCAGGTATTTAAGAGCATTTAAAATTAATTAATTAACTATTCTAACAAATAACCGTGAATTCAATTTTATAAAACAAACGTTGATAAGAATATTGACCACAAATATTTAAAGATGGTACTTTCGTACGAAAAACTTTTTGAAAAGTATAAATATGAATAATAATAGTTAAGTTCCTTTCGCATCAAAATAATCAAGATTATTACTTTGTAATATGCAAAGCAAAAACAAAATTAGTAGTCCCACAGACACGCCTACCTCCCATACAACCCAAAAGTTGAAAATTGTAAATAAACGTATGCCAAGTCACAAAAAGACACACAATTCCAGCAACTAAGACCTAGCAACGTAAGCCTACACTCAGAAAAAAGTGTCTCGGAATACGATAAAAAAGGCATCATATTTAGAGAAAAATGGTATAGACTTTGCTCCAGAGAATGCTATTCTCTAATTGCGATACTTAAAATTCTCTAAAAATGATAAAAATCTACCATGAAATAGAAAAATATAACATTTTTAGAGAAAAATATTTTTTTTTTTGAGAAAATATTTGTTTTTATTGAAGAAAATACTTCTCATAGTGAACTTCTAATCAAAATATAAGAAAAGTTTTTCATTTTCAATAAAATTTCTCTATAAATGAGAAATTTTTTGTGCGAGAAAAATACTTATCATTATTAGAGACATTTAAATATTTCCATTTCCTAGAAGTAAAGAAATATTTCTTCGAAAATGTGAAAATTTATTCTAATTGAAGAAAATTTTATTTGAAAAAGAGAAATTGCTATTATCAAAAATAGAGAAATTTTTTACCGGAGCAAGGTATGTGTTTTTTTCTCAGTGTAACATAGCAACGTAACAACGTAACGTAATAACATAATGTAAGCGTAGCCACAAGTGTCTAGCCACAAAAGTCTAGCCACAAAACCCTAGCCACAAAAGCCTACCCACAAAAGCCTAGCCACAAAACCCTAGCCATACAATTCCAGAAAGTAAGACGACTTAATAACATAAACCGAGCTACAGAACCCTTGCAACGTAAGCCTAGCCACAAGTGTCTAGCCACAAAAGCCTGGCCACAAAAGACTAACTGCACAATTCCAGAAACTAAGACTTAGGAACGTAAGCCTACCCACAAAAACCTACCAACGCAAGCCCAGCCAAAAGCCTAGCCACAAAAACCTAGCCACAAACGATAAGCCACACAATTCCAGCATCTATACAGGCGAAAATTTGAGTTTAAATTTAAAACCCTTAAAACTCTCTTTGAATTTATGACTCGTTTTTTAAACCTAAAAGTTTATTTTTAAAAATTTTCCAGTCTTACATTCGAAAAATTAACGAATTTAAATGTTTGGGTTTCAAAAAGTAAACCCAAAAAGTTTAAAAATGTTTGTATTGTGAAAATTAAGCTCAGAAAGTTTATTATTTAAGCCGAAAGTTTATTTTTTAAAATTATCAAGTGTTTAAAATTAAGCTAAGAAGTTATGTTATGTAAAATTTAAACCAAACAGTGGATTATTAAAACCGAAGTTTATTTTTGCAATAATTTAAAACTTAAGGGTTTTAATAATAAACCCACTAAACTTCTTGCGACTTGCGACATTTAAGGCCAAAAGGGTTATTATTTAGACTTTAAGTTTAATTTTAAAACTGTAAAATTTATAAAGCAAACCCATAAAAGTTATATACACATATTTTTTTATAAATATATAATTCCTGAAGGTTTATTATTTATACTTAAGGTTTACTTTCGAAATCATAGCACGTAGAACACTGTACAATTGTTAACAACAGAAAAAGCAATAGATTAGCCCGGGTTAAAACTCGCGACTCTAATGCGATGGTTACCGCAGACCGCGGTTCGATACTAGGATGTGACAAAAAAAATGTTGCTCAATTCAATTTTTTCATTAATTAAATAATCAATAATATAAGATAACTAGCTGGTACCCGGCGCGTTGCTGCCGTCCTTGTTCTAGATTTTCAATAGACAAACTCCACTCTAAGTTTCAATATTCTTTGACCATTATTTCCAAAGCTATTAAATAAAAAAATTTTCTTTGATGGGTGGAGCCACCTGTTTTAGTTTGCGAGTATATTCGAATAGTTGTATATCACCAAATGATTACTCCAAACCCAGTTTATTTGATCTGTGACCCCCTGTACAATGCCATTCTAGTCTTCCAGTAGCAGGACACCACCAAATAGTAACTTCATTCTGAGTTAAAATGTTATATGAATTTTACTTCCATAGCTATACTGTATCAAAAATTTGAGTTGTATGAGCGTAGCCACGCCTCGTTTTCCAATGCCAGTGTCTTTTTTATAATTGAAAGACCTGACCAATCAGTTATTTCAAACTGAGCTTTACTGTTATACGACATCAAGTTCCAAATCTATTCTATATCAAAAAGTTTAATTGTGTGGGCGGTGCCATGCCCCCCTTTCCAAAGGTCGCTTTAATTTGAGAGTCGAAGGGCGCGTGTCAACAGTAAGTTCGTACCGACTTTAATTTATTTGCGATTTAGAATGAAAGTAAAACCGAAAATTTGTTTTCTTGAAAAACTGTCACGCCCCTCATGGGTAGGAAGATAAAAAATACTTTATAACCTATTCTCATACCTGCTTAATATACAAAAAAAATTTCATTAAAATCGGTCCAGCCGTTTCGGAGGAGTTCATACACTAACACCGTGACACGAGATTTTTATATATTAGATTATATAAAAATAACAAAAAAAAAATACGGTTTTGCTGAGGATCGAACCAGGGCCACTCCATTCATCAAATCAAATCAAATCGATAAAATCAACTGCTTAACCAACTGAGCCACGGAATAGAAATTTTTTGCCTGTGCTAATTGTGTACTTAAATATGAAAATGACTGCATTGACAAGCAGACGCATAATATTTAGTTTAGCATTTGACCACTTTCGTTTATGGTCAAAATCTTGTGTGTGGTGAATTTTTGGTTAAATGTTTTCGAACTTCGAAACGTGTGGATGGGCGTGCGTTGCTATCTTCACTACGGTAAATAATAGTTAATATTGATAAATATTTTTTTTCTAACAATATAACTTTTATGGCCCAATTTTTAAAAATATTTCTTATAACAGTTATGTCTCTGGTAATAATCAATAAATTTTTATTTGGACGGATTGGATTTTAATTTAAACTTCTGCTTTTTTAATAAAATTGCTTTAAAATTTTCTTAAAACTTCAAATTTTTATTAAGGTTTAAAGGTGATATACAATAAAAATTTTTTATAACAATTTATAATAGCAAAATTAGTAGATCATATAGCCATAGTTAAGTCATTCTCTATAAACTTAAATTAACTATTTCTTTATAATTCTTTATAATTTAGTAACTTTATATCAATGCATCAACAATTAAATTTTTTCACACTGATGGCAACTCTATTCGAACAATAAACATATTGAAGATTCCTTTGATATCTTAACTAAACAATAGATTTTTGAGATTTCTTTTCCCTCACTTGCTTGCATGTCTGCTGGCCTGTTCATTGGAAAAGATATTTTTCCAACTAGTTGGAATATTTCCTCCCACATGTGAATAGCGCGCCGATGACTTCGACATAGCCTACACACGTGTGGGTGCAACTCAGCTGATTAAGTTTTTGCCCTGCATTCGAAGCGAAGGGACGCATTCTTATAAATTAGTGACGAACGTGTGCTCTTATGGCTTATTTATTTATGTTATAAATTAAGTTCTTCTCTTACGATATCTGAAGTTTTTAACCACGGTGCAGTGAAATGTTTAAAATGCTTTGAAATGTATTTGAATGAGTGCGAGTGAGAACGAACTTCTGCGCGACACTGTGCGCCGTTACGGAAGTGTGTTGACAAATGTTTAGAGTTTAATTTTTTAATTCAAAATAAAGTGCAATCGAAGAAGCTAAGATTGAGCAAAGTTTAAAATTGAAAAACAATTATAATTATAACTCAAACATATGGAAATATAAAATGTTTTGCACGAACATCCTGTTTATAATAAAAACGTGCCAAAATAAATTTTATGAGTTAAATTGATTTGTCTAAATAGTAGAAAACAAGAAAAATTGAAAAAGAATAGTACTTGGAATTAAAGAAAAACAAAAAGTGTTCATTTTGTTTGTGAGAAACGAGCGAATAATTAAAATTGTTTTGATATTAGAAATTGTTCACAGTTCCAGTATATAACTCGCTACCGCTACAGTTTAGTACTAACCGTTACAAAGTAGCCATTGATTTATACGAATACAGCTGCTGCCATTTAAAACGAATGGAATTTTCTTGACTTAATTATAAATGCTGATTATTGCAGATCAAGAATTTACTAACGTATTTACTTAAAAAAGAGAATTTACTAAATTTCGAAGAATGTTTATTGGCTTTAAATTTGTACTTCAACGTTGCTTATTTGCATTTCTCTCTTTCTTTGGCGATATTGCGTGAAAACAATCTTAGATATCTGAAGATATTGTATCAGTGTTCTATGTGTTAAAATGTAATTTTAAAACAGAACAAAATGTTGATATTAGTACAAATTTAAATGTACGTAAGCCCGTACCTAGTTCCCTTAGGTACACGGACGTGTTTCTTTTATAACCTCTCACGAGCGCAAGCCAAATTTCTTAAGCAAAAGTACTTACTCGTGTACCTGAACGATATAAAATTTTGTTGAGTAGGTATCCTCGAGCCGTACGAGGCTCGAATGGTGAGAGTAAAGAGGACATGTTTTAACCTTGTGGAGTCTTTGGTCAAAAAATTTTTATTTGTCAACGAATAGATTAGAAAAGGATTATCTATGGATTTTGTTTTCTCTAAACAACAATGTATATTTTTTGAAAAAAAGCTTCCACTCGGATTATCTATATATTTTGTTAGGTTATTGAACATGATTTTGGTTTTGTGTATCCTTTGGACACTCTAAACCTCAAAAACTCTTAACCAAGACCACCCAGCCAACAAGTTGGTAGACCAATTTTACTTTGGAAATAATGCCGCATACGAAAGCAAAATCAAATCTCCGTTACTAAATAACAACTACATCTTAACGCACTGTTTAATTAAAGTGAAACCTATTCGTCAATCTATTATAAATTTACGCCTAAGGAGTCAAATGCAAGTGGAATATTGAAGTGCACTAATGATGCAAATAGTCCCTAAAACCTAACCAAATCTCCACTAATCCAACTGATCAAGTGATAATCCCAGTTTAACCTTTTTTTTGTCGAAAAAGCATACATTTTGAAAGAAAAGTATATAACCATAAAAAGTTCCAATAACTCATATCGTTCCATAGATGGAAACCCAAAAAAGTTCCAAGAATGCAACTAGATTCATAAAAGTCAAATGATCCAACAGATCGACATATCATACAAGTGTGATTTTGTATTGAATAGTTAATTTTTTGTCACACAGAAATCAGAAAAGTTCTTATGAGTTACATGGGAGTAATATTTTTCTCTACATTGTATTGTCGTGTACGGTTAATGAGCTGTCTAATGAGCATTGAAAATCTCATTTGCGTACTCGTAGCTGCACGGAATGAGACCTAATTTCAAAATCTCACAAAACGGAACGTACTTGCGGACAAGAGCGATCAAACATTTTTTAGAGTACAAGTTAATAATATTTATTATTTATTTCACGACTGTTACCAAGGAATGGTACTTTAACAACGATGAATTTTTGTGTTTTTTTTAAACATTTAAATGGGCTATTTTGATAACAGACAGCCTTTTCTAATTTATGGACATAAAAGGCAGTGCATTGAGTATTATAACTTAAATGAAATATTATAAGTAAAAAGGTATTTGCTTTTAAGTACTAAAATCATTAATTTAAGTACTTAAAAGTACTAGAATTATAAAGTAATAGAAGTACACTCAGAAAAATATCAACTGTTATTTTAACAGTCGGCAACTGTTATTTCAAAACACTGTTCGATTAAATGATTTGCGTTTAAGTAAACAATTTTCTTTGTTGAATGAACGTTTCAAAGTATTTTTATGCTGTTAAAATCATCTGTTGAAATATATTTGTGTTTTTGTGGAATTGTCTTTTTTTCCTAAGCAATAGTTTTTAGATGTGTTTTGCTATATTTATATTATCGTTGCCAATAGCTCAGTGGAAGTGCACTAGACTGTCATGCGGGGGACGTGGGTTCGAACCCTAGCTGTGTAAGCCTCAAAATTTTTAATTTAATAATTGAAATAGTAAAAATTCTGTTTCCTTAATAGTTTGGTCAAAAATAACCTTCAAAATAAAATGCTTACAATCTTGCAAAAAAAAAAAAAAAATGGCAAATTTAATTGTTTATTCAAAAAAAATATTTTATATTTACGGATTTGAACCGTGGACACTCGAGTACTAGACGCACACGTCAGCACACTCGGCCATACATGAAATAAGTTTTTATACGGGTTTCGTGTTCCATAAACCAACAGTCAACCGACTGTTGATTTGAAAGTTTCATTTGTTGGATGGTATTTAACAGTGAAATCTGTTATTTCAACCCATGATTTGTTTGATAAAACAGCATTTTTTCCCTGAGTGTACTAGAAGTACTAATAAGAGAACTAGAATTATTTTCTTACATCACATAACTCTTGAAACCAACGCCTTCACTAGGCACAAAAAACATTGTATTGAATTGTATTTTAAAAATATACAATTGTACTGAAATGCCTAAAAATCACTTATTTATTTTGCTGAATTACTATTCTTCTATTTTATACAGGGTGTCCCGCAACTGAGTTACTGGAAAAATTTGTTTAACGGAAGTAGAAAATGATACTTATTAGAAAACAGTGATATTATCTAATGATATTTTATCCTACCTCCATATGGGCATCTCCCAAAAAAGGTCCACCAAAAATGAAGAAAAACATTAAAATAAAGCACTCTAAAAGCTTATAACTTTATTTTTTTTTTTATTTTGATTAGTATGACTGCTATGTAACTTGAATTCAACTTATGATGTATTTTTATTAAAATTCATAACGAACATCTTTACTGTATTTTACTACTGTGGAAAAATTTGTCGCGTCCATGATGTCGCGTCCGTATTCGTGCTATATCTATTTAAAAAAAGATAAGAGATAATTTTTATGTTTCATAAGTCTACTAAGAATAGTTATCCTTTGACCTCCATTAACATGTATATTATACATAAAAAAAAGTTCTCAAAATTTGCTAAATTTTGCGTATTTCTATACGAGCTTAAAAAACTTCTGTTTTTTGTCGCGTACGTTTCATTGAATGATTGATTATTACTTTGTACTAATTTGTACTAAATCTCGCCAATATTTTTATAAAATGTAGCACTCTATCGTCGCGTTAGAGCACTTATATATATATCGGCTCATTTTGCTTCTTTCTTGTTTTTCGAGTAATTAAAACCGTGCGAATGTCACGTCTGTGCCACTGGGAGATGCCCATATGTTTTCTAATAAGTATAATATTTTTAGTACAATCAACATTTTTATTTTTAGAGATATGTTTATGTTTTAAGTGTCATTGAAAAGAGAATTGAATCAATTACAAGATTTATTATGAAAAATAATTTAATTTGTTAAGTGAAATTCTGAGAAATGTTTACTCAAAGTTGAAATTTTGTAGTTTCCAACGATTGATTTCATCTTTAGACGAGCACAGCTCAGGAACGGTTAAGTTGGTGGAGTTTGTTGATATACCGTTAGAAAGGTAGATTTATTGCCTTTATAATGTGTGTTTTTGTGCTAGAAACAATAATTTGAATCAAAATCGTGAAATACTAATTAAGCCTGTAGCTCCTAGGAATGTGAAAATAGACCCCTCCTGCCATACGATTTTTTGCTCAACTCGACATTACCTTTCAGCTTCGTAAATAGTTGCACTCAGTTGCGGTACACCCTGTATACACTCTTTCATATCAAAACTATCATCAAATACCAGTTAAGTGTAATTTTTGTTCACCGAAAACAACTTAATTTATAAAACCTAAGTATATCTATCAATGAGTGTGAAATAAGCAAATAAACTTTGCTAAAGTTCTAAATGGCAGTTCTATGCAAATAATCAAAACAAAAGTGACATGTGCAGCAACAGCTCCAAGTATTGAAAAAAAAAAAACCAATAATACAGAAGTTTTTGTGATGGTCAGTGAACGCTAAACAGACTGGCTTACAGACCAATCGACACACATTTGGAATATATAGCCATAAAAGCTCTATAGACGGAAAGTCAAAGAATATAACAAAAACAAAAATAAAAAAAAAAAACAAAACATAAAAAGGAAACGTGCATGAAAGGCAGAAAAACAGACCAACAACAACTGCCGGGGCAATAATTCTCAAACAAATAAAACAAATAAACAAAATAAGTGAAAAACAAAAGCTTTGAAAACTACAAGTACGAGCAACGCATGCGATACAAATCAATACGATTCGATCGATACAAATCGTAAGTTCGTTCGCCGATACAATTTTTTACATTTTTGCAAATTTAAATATTTCGACGACTTTCGACATGAAATCGCGTTCCAATGAGAGTGTCTCCGCACAGTAGCTGCGTTTTTGTGACTTACCAACAACAACAACACTAGCAAGTCAATTATAAATGTGCTCAACAGCTTCAATTGCTGTGCAACAGCCGGAAATGTGTTGAAAGTTATGATTTTGCAAAGTAAATTAGTTCTTGATTTAACATAAAAAAAAAAAACAAAAATAAAAAACAAAATTAAATAATAATACTGTGTTGATTTCATTGCTGTACAGTGCAAACAAAAACAATAGCAACTTGTAGGCTGTTAAATCAAAGAAATGAGTTGATGCATTGCCACCCGCCGCCAATTAGCAAAAGAAAAATACCAAAGAATTGAAAATTATTGATAAAAATAAAACAACAATATTGAAAATATGTCATACATCTTCTGCGACTTTAACAAAAAAATATTACTTGTCTATTATTGTGCTGCTTAGTGCTGTGTAAAAATTGTCAATTTAAGAATATGTCATGCATTGGCTAGACGGCATTTCATTAGATGACAATTTAATTAGCGGGCGTGCCAGTGGCAGCAACGGTGAAAATAGCGACAGCAACAATCACAGTAAAGCAACAACAAAAGCAAGTAGGTGTAAAACTTATTTCTTTATTTATCTTATATACTAGGTACTGTACTAAAAAACAAAAAAAAACATATAGTATGCAAAATATTTAGTAAATGTGCTCCATCGATGTCTAACGATGGTCATGAAAACATGTTTGTTCGTTTTGTTGTTTGGGTATTTTTAAACAAAAATGTAGTTAATGTGCGTGTCTATTGTTAAATCCTCTCTGCAAAAAATGCCACAGACAGCACATTAAAGTAATACCATAGACAGCACATTAAAGTAATTTTATATGTGCATGTGTTCAAGGAGCACAATGAGATCCTTAGCAACGAAATAATTTGTGAAATTGCCTTTAACTTATTCATTTGAAAATATTTTAAAATAATTTTTAACTTTAAGACTGTCTGTAAGATTATTTTTGAATTTGATGCGTTATTTCAAGTGTATAACAACACAACCGTTTTAAGCTTAAACTTCTTAATGAACAACTAATATCAGACAAATATTTTGTACAGTATTTTTTTTAACAACAAATTTAAATACAAAATATTGAAAGACAACTCATAGTTAACTGCTGCGAAACGAACAAAACCATGTTTATAATATTAACTTTACAAAAATTCTGAATTAATACTGATTATCTTGCATATTCATAAATAAATTTTGTTTGAGTTAAGCGTAGATAATAATTACAAAATTTCAGTTTATATTAAAAAAAAAAAAAAAAAATGTTTAAAGTGCGTGTTTTATTTTGTTTCTTCATTATAAAAATACAATTGTATTTTCAATTGAAACATTAAAAGAAGAAATCCAAATCAATTGAGTTATTCATGATTCAATTATTGTGCTTTTAATTCATGCATATATTTTGTGTACTCATGGCTAATGAAAGTCTTATCGGGTTTTATTCTGGTTTGTTTATGGTTTGTTGCCATTATTTGCCAATTGATGCTATTTTAATATTGTGTTTTTTTTTTTGTTGGTTTTTTTGTATCGTTTTGAATAATAAATAATTTTTATGCAGTCAGTTATCTTTGCTCAAAATATGAATGACCAGAAAATTATTAACATCCTCGTAAAAGTTTGCAAAATATGTTAAATTATTTAAAAAAAACACCATTATTTATATAACTTTAACGTTTAGCATTAACAACTCTCTCAATGTCAACACAATTCATTTTCCCATTTCCAATGAACAGTTGATGTAAAATACTGTTATTGAATATTGTGGAGCTGTTAGACCTACAAAGCTTGTTTTCAATGGTCTACAGTGCAACTTCCCTAACTCGAATCGTCAAGGGACCGGAATTTCACTTCGAGTTACGGAAAATTCGAGTTATAAATATCAAAAACTAAGAAAAATACATCGAGAAAATACGAATAGTACTTCGAGTTATGAAAAATTCGAGTTAGAGAAGTTCGAGTTAGGGAAGTTTCACTGTATTAGATATCTGACTTTATAGTAAGCCGGATCGAAATTTAGATATCTCCGGACACCGCCTCAAAAGTTAGAGTGACTCTAAAGTCACTCTAACTGAAACGTGAAAAATGTATGTTCAAAAGGCTTTTTTCAGCTTTACTGTTATTTAATTGCCATAATAAGTGTTTGATTTTGACAATTCTTCGAATAAATGAGTCTTTAGGTTTGCAAAATCAAATTCTGGCAACCATTTTTTAGGAAAGTATACGCCAGAATTTGCCCCAGTACAAAATTCATGATTTCGAAAATATATTTTTGTAATCATTTAAAAAATACATATTTTTGTATGGTACTCAGTTTTGATAAAACCACTCCAAACGATAAACCAATGTAAAGAAAAGCTTAATACTTTTTCCATACCAAAAAAAAAAAAAATTTATTTCATAGGTGGTTAAAACGTAATGATACTAACAAAACGTTGATGTAATTGTCTTCTGCACGACAATAAGCGGGATACGAAACGAGAATTAAGGCTCTTCCAATGCTGCCTGTATGCATGTATGTTGAAAAACATGTTTAAAATCACGTTGTTCTTTATAACCTAAAATCAAATATATAAATACCCATTTTTTTAAGGTAAACTTCTCTATAAAAGCTTTACAAACAACTTGTAAAAGTCAACTATAAATGACTGACGCCCTAAAAGATATTTGGGAGTTAAGATCTAGAACGAAATTTTTACTTTGCCATGTTCCGACATATCTAATCATAAAGGGTTAAAATATATATTATATATTATACATATATGAGATGGGCACGTGAATGATTTTGACTCACGATCACGGACGCTCAGGATTAAAATTATTTTTGACTCACGATCACTTACGATTACGATGATATTTTTTACTCTCGAGTACCCACAAATACGTTTTATAGGAAGAAGAAAACACATACGTTTCTTATAAATGTTTGCTTAGTGGTTTTAAACAAAAAAACGTAAATTCTATTCATATCTTATATAAAAACATCTTTTATATTATAATTATGTGAATACATAAATTGTTTTGGAGAAAAATCATTATTCCTTAGATGGAAACATCGGGCCATCATTGCAGTTGAAATTTTGGTAAATAAGTCGTGACACGAAAAATATACAATCACGCAAGATAAATATTCAATAACGCACTCTCACGAATACTTCATGATTTTTTATGTTCAACCATGTTAACCCATTTTTATGTTCAACTTTTAATGTCATGTCAGAAACAGACGCTTTGAGTTTTTTTCATTTTCATAATTTTTATTTTTTTTACGTTGCGTTGTATTTCGAACGATATAAAGTGAAACTGTACCCTCAAAAGGTTCAAAAGTCAATGCAAAAAACGTGGAATATTTATTTTTTTAAAACCAAATTTAACTAGCAAGCCCTGTAGCAAATCCCAACGCGTAAGGTTGCGTTTATAGTGAACGCCGAGTCAGACAGGCAGGCAAACAGGCAATGTGAACAAGCGAGATAGATAGCTATTTGCATTTCGTTTTTCACACAGATTTCAGGTTGCCTGCCTGCCTGCCTGTCTGAATCGCGTTCACTATAACCGCAACCTTAGTCATTAGACCGGATCGAAATTTAGATTCCGCCGGTCGGGGTCTCAAAAGTTAGAGGAACTCATTAAAATGATTTCTGCATACTTTTTTTTCAAAGCGGAGAAAAACCGCCCAATCAATTTCGATTCTCCTGAAGGTCCTTTTTGGTAAAAAAAAACATGTTTTTTGCATGTAACTTTTTATTTTTTACAGAACGCATACCTAAATCTTCTTAAATGTTAAACTTTTTACTCATACTAACATTTTGACATAAAAAACTTGTTGAAATTTTGTTTCATTATAACTCTTATTGACCATCAAAAATGTAACTTTTTGCTGTTTTTAAAAAGGCATTTTTTTAAAACCGCTGTAAAAGACACATTTTTTATTGGATTTACGTGGAATTGTTATTGTTCGAAAGGCATATTAACTTCTTCTTTCTTTCCGTGTATCGCTTTAATCAAAGCTGTTTGCGAAAACTGACAGAATGTGAGAAATCGACTTTAGAAATCTGATAAAATGAAGCATTTCTTATTCATACAAACAATAAATTTAATTTGTTCACTGCTTTATCGTCCAGTTTTCGATAATTTTTTTTTTCAATCACATAGCTTTGATGAAAACGATACACATAACGAAAGAAGAACTTAATACCTTTCCAACAATAACAATTCCACGTAAATCTCATAAAAAATGTGACTTTTACAGCGGTTTTAAAAAAATGCCTTTTTAAAAATAGCAAAAAATTCAATTTTTGATGGTCAATAAGAGTTATAATGAAACAAAATTTTAACAATTTTTTTATGTCAAAATGTTAGTATGAGTAAGAAATTTAACATTTAAGAAGATTTGGGTATGCGTTTTGTGCAAAATAAACAGTTATAAGCAAAAAACATGTTTTTTTTACTAAAAATGACCTTCAGGAAAATCAAAATTGCTTCGGCGGCTTTTCTCCGATTTGAAAAAAAAGTATGCAGAAATCATTTTAATGAGTTCCTCTAACTTTTGAGACCCCGACCGGTTGAAATTTTTTGTATCCATATAAGAATGATCCGGTCTATTAGTCATCATCAGATTTTGGGATAATTTTTCTCATTATTGCAACCATTATTCCATACCCAACGCACAACCTCTCAAAGGGCTAAAGAAGACCACCTCTCAAATTAGCAGTCAGACTAGCGGGTGTTGGTTTTGCCGTTTTCAGAATACACGACGGCAGGTTTGAGGTTTGAGTTGATTTGAAACGATTTCTACATGGATAATGCTTGTCTCGCCAAGTTGAGGCAGTCAGACACGTTGTCATGTGAAAATCGCCCCCTTGTCTCCCGTAAAACTCTTAAAATTGCTGCTAAGTTTGTGACTTTTTGGTCACCAATGGGTTAAATCAACATCACCAATGGGTTACATCATCAATGAAATCATTGAAAATCTGATTATAAATCTAGTCTAGCGAGTTTAGTGGAATTATATATAAGATTTATATTCCCCTACACTCAGATAAAAACACATATCTTTCTTCGATAAAAAAATTTCTCTAAATTTTTTTTCTATATTTTGGTTAAAAAAATTCAGAATGCGTATTTTAAGTGTTTTCTTCAATAAAAACAAATCTTTACTCAAGAATAAAAAAGTTTTGTTCTCTAAAAACGGTTTATTTTTATATATTTATCTTTTTCATAGAAGCTTTTTATCATTTTTAGGATTACATTTAGAGAAGCATTCTTTGAAGCAAAGTCTATAACATTTTTCTCTAAATATGATGCCTTTTTTATCATATTCTGAGAAACTTTATTCTGAGTGTAGTTACCATTACTATTTCTTGTAATACATATACATATTTTAAAATTGGAAACATAATTTATCTTCATTGGAAGAGCTGAGAACCACTAATGTTTTATTATCAGAACCAAGAATTCACTCCATGACAATTCATTACAATGTATTGGTGAAGCACAGATAAATAACTTTTGTTTGAATTTGAGCACCTCTTAGATCGGGTTCTGCTTTGGCACTCAATGGGTTCCTTAAGTTTGTTTTAAATAACATATATTAATATAACTTATAGCCCTAAAATAAGAGAAAAGGAAGGCTGTATTCACACCATTGATTAGATATCAATTCTTTTGTTTGTAACAACCCGTGCTTTCTTTCACCAAAAAAGTTTTTTCTTAACGTTTTATTTGCAAAAAGAATTTTTCATTTAAAAATTTGTTCATTTTAGAACATTTTTATATTTCAATTGTTTTAAATTGCTTTTTAACAATCACAAAAACGAACATAAAAAATAACTACAATAACAATGCGAAGCAATTCATTATAATGACTCATGTTGTTGTTGTACTGAAAAGTTTGTTTTGTATTTATTTGGATATATTTTTCATTTAAAGCAAACTCATTGTTTTCAATGTTTATTTCTTTGATTGAGAATATGTGAAAATTTGGCCTTGGCAAGGTCGTAATCAATAAAATATTTATTTATGTTACAATAAAATTGCTGAAAAGAAAGAATTACATAATAGGATGAACAAAAAAATCACTAAAGGGCGAAATTCAACATTGAAGTCCGTCTTCCATTGTCCTGGGGAGTTACATGCAAACATAAAAATGTATGTCATCCCAATAAACCAAACGAATTTGCCTCGAATTCGAGGTGAATCCGAGATCTCGGATATTTATTTCGAAAACGAAGTTCGTAAATGTTTTGCTAATGAACCCAATGGCGGGAGAGATGTACATTTCATTCTCGAAACGAGATTTTTTATCATAATCGAATCACTACCCAAGCGAGAATTTCAACATTAGCAAATCGTTTTCGAATAATTTTGGCAATTTTTTTTTAAATGAAATTTTTTTAATATATTCGTGTCTTCCGCACATCGATTATTATGATAAAAGATTATAAGATTATTATTGTTATAAAAAAAAAAAAAAAATTACATGTTCAGGATTCGTACCCACACTCCCCGGATGCCAGTCTCCTACGTTATCCACTGGCCTATCACACTTGCTGATTTTATGCTGCGTAATTTGCTTTATTTTGAAAACAAGCATTTGAGGAAGTGGGTTCGACTCCCAGCTCAGACAAAAAAATTTATCAGTATTTTTTTTGCTTTTGGTGTTTTTTCTCTATTTTTTAAAAAATCTGAAGGGAATTTAAAAACAAAAAAATCAATGTTGCTATGATTAATTGCAGATATATAAAAATTTATTTTATTAACGAGATTGCGGATTCGTTTCGAATTCGAATCGAATACGAGATATCTAATCCGAGTTCTCGGTTTCATTACTAATTCGAAACTAAACCGAATACGCTATGTGGTTTATTGGGATATACAAAACAAATACATATATATTTTCGGAAAAGTATTTATGATATTTCCGAAATATGTTAACTGTCTGTCTGTGCGTCTAAATGAGAGGAGTAGAAATTATATTCGAAAAATTAAAAAAAAAATATAACCTCAAGCAACGCACTGCCACTTGTCGGCAATTCGAACTAAGTGTGCCAACATATTTCTAAAGCACTACATCTGTTACACTGAAAAAAAATCAGCATGATTAAATGATGGGATTTTAATTTTTTTTAGTTTAAGTTACCACGAATATCATTGTTGGGACTACAGCTAAAGTCAAAATGATTTAGAAATTAAAGCACATAAGTCAAAAAAAAAAAAAAAATTATAATAAGAAAATATATTTAGGGAAAAACCAATTTTCGATTTCAAAAAAATTGATGATATTTTGAAGAAAAAATGTTCAATAAATTCTGCAAGCGTACAAATGTTTGGGTAAAACGGAAATGAATTCTAAATGTGGTCATTAATAAGAGTACATTTTTTTAACCTTTTAAATTAACAAGTAGTGAAGTTCCACATGCTTAGTTTCAAAAGAGGATTAGTCCAATAAGAATTTGTTTGAAGTATTTTTGAAAATATTCGATACTATAACCATCATCACGTAAATGTTTTATATAAATTTGTATGTAACTGTTCTGTGTATCAGTTTTTTTCGTGTTTTCTCAGTATGAAATACAGTACGACCTCGCTCAACGCAACCAATTAAATTCAGGCCAATTGCGAAATCAGGAAAAACTTTCTACTGGCCAACAGACCAATTTTTAATAAAATATGCCTTTTCTGCACATTAAAATTTAATCTGTGTTCAGAAACATATCATTTTATTTAATATATTTTTTGAAAAATTGGAAAATTTCGGTTGCAATTTATATTTTGTAATTTATCGTGAAGGTCGTGAAACTTCAAAAAGTAATTTATTTATTTATTAATTTATTGGCCTAACAAGGTAATTTACTTATTCTAACAGGTTTTGTGTTTTTATTTTTTTTTTTTATTTTTGTTTTCTCCCTCCCCTTTCCTTGTTATTGTGTTCAATAATACCAATTCAATGTGGGCGTAATCCGCCCACCTGAATGACATGATTTCAAGAACAAGTCGAAAAGAAAGGGCAAGAAGAAAAGCAAAAATAAGGTGAACTTACATTCTAACATATTTTAATAAGAAAAGGAACTTATTATCACTACCATGCTTATTTGTAAATTTGTTTACCAAATCAAATATATATATATATATATATAATTTACCTCAAACCTGGGCTAATTTTGGTAATTGAGAAATGTAGATTGGGTAAGCTTGAAAGAGGATTTGGGCATGGAAGGTGAGTAGAATGAGGAGATTTGATTAAACTCCTTGCAGCATCGACTGATGGGTTCATTGTTTGCGTACGAAGTATGATGCTGATATTCAGTTAGCAGTCGAGTATGCCTAGAACATCTTATTGGATTGTTGAAGGAAATCAAACTAGAAATAACTTCGCTGTCAATAGCACCATTAATAACATCGAATGTGAAGCATGAGCCACATAATGATCTCCTTGATGATAATGGCATAAAATTTAAAAGGCTGAGTCTAAAAACATATGATGGAAGGCTACAATAATCCCGGGGCTTATACATGTCTCTCAGTGTGTATAGTTAGAATTGCCTTTGAATAGATTCAATTCTTTCACTATGGGAATCGAAAGATGGATTCCAAATTATGCAGGCATATTCAAGTATCGGCCGCACTCATGCACAGTACAAGGATGTAGTGACCCAAATATTCTTGAATTCGTTTGCTCGTTTTTTTATAAAACCACGCTGTTTACTGGCTCTGGACAAAATGTTATCATTGTGCAGATTAAAGCGCATCTTGCAATCTAAGACATCACTAAGATCCACTATATGATTGACTTTTTTAAGCTCAGTATTATTGAGATGGTAGGTATTTATAGAAAAGCTTATAACATTGCATTTATTGACATTAAGGTGAAGTTTATTTTGGATTCACCATTGCTCAAGAGACAACAGTTTTGACTGTAAAAAATTTACATCTGCCTCCGATTTAATTGCATAGTACATTTTTAAATTATCTGCGTACATAAGATGTGGTATATCGTTTAGAACTTCTGACAAGTTGAAAATGAATATGTTAAAAAGGAGAGGACCAAGGTGACTGACTACCTTATGGAACTCCTGAGGAGACTTCAATTTGTTTAGACAAAATTCCTTGAAATTTTTCATACTGGGACCTGCAGTCGAGGTAAGATTTTAACCAACTTAGTGTCGACCCGGCAATACCAAATTTTTCTAATTTTTAGATTAGAATGCTGTGATCCACTCGATCGAAGGCTTTACTGAAATCAGTATAAACAGCATCTATTTGGTGTCCTTTTTTCCATTTTGACTTAAACATCCGATACCATGATCATAAGATTAGTGGTGGTAGACCGTCCTTTTCGGAATCCGTGTTGATGCTCATTTAGAAGTGGGTTGATGAGACGTGTAAGCTTATCACAAATAATTTTTTTCAAACAGTTTTGGAATGGCTGACAAAATTTATTGGAAGATCTTTCTTTTCAGTCCATCCAATGCAATTGTTAAAACAATTAATAACAGTATCCAATTTATTGTTCGGCGAATCAATGATTTGCTGATAACGAGTGGTTTAATTTTGAATAAATGTTCTGCGTACCTTACTTACTTTGCGACCAGGTGCAGTTGCTTCAGTGACGCTAACAAGTGTTTTATTTGGCAACACTTTATAAAACAATTTAGATTCGTCAGCGTAATAGATCTGATCTGGAGTTAAATCGAGCTCCTTAACTTTCTCTCTGAACTCCTTTAGAAATGGCTCGACAAGCATTGGCTTATTTGATAATTTCTCACCGCAAACATTTAGCATGCAAATGCCCTGACTATTTTTAAAATTTGAAAACTAGCCGTTACTCGCGTTGAAAGTGTTAGAATTGTCTTCAAGTCTGCAATGCAACTGGCGAGACTTTGCCTTTACAATTTCTATAAATATAGGAAAATTTTGCTCCCTTTGCTTGAGAAATCATCTGTACAATGCCTTTTCCATTTTGGCATATTGGCAGCCTTTTATTGCCACTCGCTTTTCTGGTCCGGATACTGCATTTGAGACGAATGATCAAAAGAACGAAAGAAAAGTGCAAAACAAACTTAAACATACGATTTCCTTAAAAAATTGCGTTAACTGAGGTAATTTTTTTTAAGTTGCTTTAACAGAGTCTGCAATGTTAACAATTTGGGTGTTGCAATTATCGAGGAGTTGCGTGTAACGAGGGTTGCGGTGAGCGAGGTTGTACTGTATAAGTTAACTTAGCCATTTTTTAGTCTAGATCCCTCAATGACGACGGTCTTGTCTATTGCTCAGACACTTATGGCATGTCTGCCATATAAAGAATTTTTAATTAGAATATCTAATTTATACCAAGAGCTACATTTGTTTTGTTTTGCAATAGGAAAGGTATTTACAATTCACTCCTCTTATTATACAGTATTCATAAGGTAAAACATACAATTTGGTCTTAAAATAATCTTATATAAAAAAAACAAAGATCGTTATTGTATAGAAAATAATTAACTCTACAGTATATCATACAAATTTTACTTAAAAAATTAAATTTGATGAATAAATTAAAAGATTTGTCAATTCGCATTATAAATATTTAAGTTTAAGAAATGCATTAACTTATGTTATTGAACAAATATACATCCCATTTTTGTTCAGTGTTTAAGCAAACGCATAAAAATCTTCAAGAATGCATAATTATTTTTTTACCCAAATTAAGAAGCAGCGAAATTGCTTCCCGCTAAGTTTGCTTATTTTAAGAATATTTCTAAAAAATGTTTAACTTCACCACACTTTGCGTGCTAGTTCAATAACTAGCTGGTTGTGGTGTTGCCCACCTTAAGCTTTAAACGCTTCGCTTCGTAAATTTCATTTATGTTGAAGTTTATTTTGATTTGGTGGAACAAACGCATAGTTAAGAAAAAAGTGAAAAGCCAAAATCGAACAACTTGTGAAAACTATTTGTTAGCCGTCAGCAAATACAAACGCATGTTTGCGTTTTTTGTTAGACGTTTTCGGAAAAGCATTAAAAAAAAAATGATACATTTGTCTGTACATAAATATTTAAAGCAAAAGAAAACATATTTCGGCGTTTTGTGGGCCAAAATCTGTGCAAAGCCTCCGGTTGCAGTGTCAGTTGTTTGTAGACTACGCGTGCGTTTTGAGTTGCAATGCAGCAGTGCGGTGCGCATTAATAGCAGAAACCTAAAAAATAAGAACAAAACTTTGATAAGAAAATTAATATTTTGGCGTATTTGAAAAAGTGGTTTCGAGAGAAATAGTGATTTATATATGTCAAAGCTTAAACGAGCAATGATCTCGTAGTTCTAATTTTTTGCAAATTCTTAACTTACATAATCATATCCATGAGCCATTTTTACGACTCAGAGTAAGTTCCAAAATAAACACATATAATCTAAAATAGCACGTTTTCATAACTATTGTCTGTGATTTATACGCACTGGGTGTTTGTAAAATATGTGCAGCCGGCACATTATGCGATCGTATTACAGGAAATGTTAATTTTGTTGTAGAACATACAACATCAACGTCTAGGCAAATATAAATAAATCATCAAATATAAAATGGATCTTAAGAAATTGACATTTCCGCTAGAAAAAAATAGTATTGAAGATGGTGTTTTTTGTTACATGTTTAGGCTAAGGGAAAAAGTCATGACTATTCATATATCAGCAAGTGTGATGTGTGATATGAGTTAACATATCGTTGTTTTATCTTTTAATTCTAGTCATTTTCCAAAAAGAACATTCCACACATTTTTTAAATCAAAAATAAATTCAAAACATTGTTGAGTGTAAAACTGGTGCTAAATAATATATTAAGTAATAAACGGAGAGCGGTTTTTTATGCAAATACTGATTTTACCTGAACCTCGACACGGTTTCGAACAAAGGCATAAATTAATTTTGAGAAAAACTAAAACGATTAGCACTATAAATGTTTTGCATATTTTACATATTTTGCATGTTTTGCATATTTTGCATACAAATTGCATAAATTGCATATATATTGCATAAATATAGCATACAATTAAAATAAATTGCCCAAAATTATCTGCGTTGGCTAGCGTTGGCTTTGCGACACATATCGCAAAAGTAAAAAGTCTAGCGGCGTTAAATCGGACGACCTTGAAGGCCCATACATGGGTCTGGAACGTGAAATTATGCGGATATCAAATATTTGCTTCAGTAAATCAATTGTGGCACAATCTGTGTGACATGTTGCGCCGTCTTGTTGACAGCACAGCTCCTGCACATCATGGTTGTTCAATTGAGGAAAGAAAAGTCAGTAATCATGGCTTTATAGTGGTCACCATTGATTGTAACGTTCTGGCAAGCATCTTTATTAAAGAAATACGGACCAATGAGTTATAATACGATAGTTTTATTTACTGACGTAGCCATTCAACCACAAGTAAACTTCATCGCTAAACAAAATTCTCTTATAAAAATCGGGATCAACGACAATCTTGTTTTAGGCCCATTCACCGAATCTACGCCTTGCTAGGTGTCGTGTGGCTTCAGTTCTTGCACGAGTTGGATTTTGTAAGCACGCAAAATAAGCGTGCATAAAGCGGATGGACACATATCTAATTCCTGTGCACGATGGCGGATAAACTGATTCAGGTCTTTCTCTACGTTACGCTCTACAGCAGCAATGGCTTCTTCTGTTCGCTCTGTACGACGTCTCTGTGGATGCGTATTATCATTTAGAGTAGGCGTGGTGCGAAAACGGTCCATAGTTAGTCGAATTTATTGCTCCGATGGACGATTGTGTTGACCGTAAAATGGATGAAGTGCGCAATACGTATTTTGAACGGAACTATTATTTTCAAAATAAATTTCCACAATTTGGAAGCGTTGTTTAGGCGTCAGTCTATTCACGTAGAAATACTTGATGATTATTGATTATTGAAAATATTTATCAAAGTAAATACAATTATTTGACAGCTGACAATATAACCGCCAGTTACAACAGTGTTGCAAACTCAAACTTACAAAATGTATTTTATTTCAGAACATACATGTTAACATACATGTGCATTACAAATACTGATTCAACGACCACTGATTCTGAAACACCGAAAATTCAAAATTGCATTCATCGTTTAGGTCAGTTGCCCCTTCGTCTATATTTGGTCACATTCGGTCATACAAATGAGTTAGGAAAACCCGGGAAAAGCCCTCAATCCGACTAAAATTCAATTAATTATTTCCTATTTATAAAAATTTTTTGCATGTATCTTTCAATTCAAAATCTTTATTTAATAAACAAATTGGGCATTTTGGCTCTTGACAGGACTTTGATCCAGTTTCTTATGATCAAATGATGCTGTGTGTATTATTCAATGTTTCTGTAGAATTGTTCGAAAACCGGATCAACATGACTTATGTTGACTCGGCTTATTTTCTTGTTCTCAAGTAATTTTACATGGCATTATTAAAACTAAACCATTGTCTACAGAGAGATGTCGGCCGATCAGAAAATGTATTTCTATTTAAAAAAAACTTTCTGTCAGACTTGTGTATTGAACTCGAACTAAACCTATACAAACTTACCCGCTGTTCATATTCTCGTAAAACGTTTTACAAAGCATTTCTTTCTCTGTGAGCTTCGCTATTGTCTCGAGATAGGTGATGATCGAACAGAAAATTTTTTTTGAAAAAACTTTGTGCCACAGCTGGTTTGAACTCGTGCCACAGTAGTTCATGATTTCATGATATGCTAGATATAACTAAAATAAGCTATATATATTGAAAGCAAAAACAAACAATAAAAAAATTAATTTGATTGTGCGACGCTCTTGATATAATAACTTTACCAGGTAGTATCGACAAGTGTTCATTCTCTCAGCTACAAGTAAACGAAATCTTGTCAAAAACAGCTGTTCGTTGTTATAAGCGCTGGCCACATTCAGCTGTGTCAACTGTTGTGACAGCAACACATCGGGGAGCGCTGTTATCGGTATTGAAGTTTCAGAAAAGTTGTCAAGCTTATGAAATGTCAAGCTTTGTATCAAATACGAATGGAAATTTTACCAACAAATTAAAAATTTTCTATTTTTAAATGCATTTTAATGCGCAACTTCATATTTATGTGCATCAAGTTTTGACTTAGACACTTGGCAACTGTTGGGTACGCTGAATGTGACCAGTGAAAATTAATTGTATGCTATGACAAATTGAGAGCACTCTCTTTCTTGTTATATTTTTTGACAAAAGTCCGTTTCCAACAAAAACGTCAATACTACCTTGGAGTTATTATATCATGTGCGACGCTTGTTGTAGAATTTTTCAACTACTTCGTCAATTACGCTATGAATAAAAAATTACAAATCAAAATAACGTTGGCATTGTAATAAATACTTACTGCGCAATTCAAGGAGTTTTGTATTTATCTAAGCAAGTGCGAAATGATGGCCTATCAAATATGATATATATACAAATTTTTTGAGTATAAAAATATGTTTCACCAAAAGTATACAAATATGCCTACTACAATAAGCTTGTGTTGTTTACATAACATTTATAAGAAAACTGTTTTAGTTATTATTTATTGAAGAGTGATCGCACATGATGATTTTATGGATTAAATATATTTAGAAGTGCGCTTTATGATGTTAGAAACCGACCATAGATAGCAGTCGGTTATTTAGTTTTTATAAAATTAGTAAATTATAATTTAATTAATAAATTACTAATATAATTAGTAATTTTTAAAATTGTTATATATTTTAAAAATATTTTCATATACTGGCTTCACCGGATGGATCGCAGCACCATCATAAAAAAAATTAACAAAAATATATGCTAATGTACATTTTTTCAAATTTTTTTTGCTAAACCATCAGCCAAAGGTTGCGGGAAAAGAACTTGAAGATCGTTCGAAAAAAATAGTTTAAGGCTTTACGGTGTCTTTACTGTTAAATAACTTCGCGTTTGAAATATATATTGATTTGCAGTCTGTTTAGTAAGAGCGTGTGCGGCATTAGCGCACTTGGTAAATAGTGCAATGCTAAAATTTTGTCAACAAGTAGACATAACCTCTGCTCAATTTAGAAATATTATTTTCTCAAAATAGTGTCATTAGAAAAAATTTTAAGAAAAAACAATGCATTTTTGGTCCATTTAATTAAGGCGTTTTAAAAAAAAACTTTATATCTTAAATTGTAAACATGACATTTATTTAAAGAGTGTTTTTTTGAACATTCAAATTAAATAACGAGTGTTCACAGTAGTAATAATTATACCTAAAAATATTAAAAGCTTTTTTTAATTTTCAGTTTTTTCTCAAGGTACCTACTTTTAAAAAAAGTTAATTTTCCAATTTATTTTCTAAACATAGATATCATACAAACTAAAAATGCAGAAAACATAAAGAAGTACACCAATTTATGGAATTTTTAATATTTATACTCACACTCAAAGTGGGACACGGCCGCATAAAATAATGTACTACTGTGTTATTTTTTTTAAAATAAAAATACAAGTTCATATAAAACAAAACTTTTTTACAAACTTATTTTACTGAACAAAAGTAAAACAAAAACACAAAGAAAAATATAGATTTTTAAAATTTTTAAATTTTTTCAATTATACGCGGTGTACCACTTTGAGTGTTAGTAGCTCTGTGTTAATTGTTGATCGATTTTATAATAAATTACTATTTTATTTCATTTCCATACTGCTATTTATCATTATTTTGTCTTAAATTAATTTGACTTGCATCCTCAAAAATTTCCTTAATAGTGTTTTCCCCAAGATTTTACTGTTGTTTTCTAGAAATATCCTAGGGAGATGTCTGAAAGGACTCTTATTGGTTTTTTTTAGTTATATTATTTAACCCTTAGCGGCCACTTAAGATAACTGGTTACCCCAGACTCAGATAAAATAAAATAAGAAGAGTTAAGCCTTTGCAATTAATTTTAATTCTGTAAAACGGCATCTATAAATTGACCGATAAAAAAATCATCAGAAATGTTGAATAACTCTTTAACAAACATTTAACAATCGAAAAGAAGTTGTGAAACACCTATATGTTTTGCACAACTAGAGGTAATGAGTTACTCCATGTGGGCGGTAAGGGTTAAATTAGAAATAAATTTCAATTTCGAGGATACTGAACTTTCATCTGATGTGTTAGACTAGTTTTCTGTCCTAAAGCCTAGTACTCTGTTCGTTTACGTAAAATTTCGCTGGCATTTATTTTTTTTTTTTGTTGCGAAAAATTCTGACAAATATGTTTTTATGTAGAAATTATAAAGTTTTAGAAAGTCATGCCTTACTTTTCAAAATAGAGAAAAATAAATTTATGAAAACAAAAAATTTACGAAAACTGTCACTTTTAACGTTAAAATAAATAGGCAGTTCAATTAAATTGTCGTGAAAAAATGTTGCAAGAGAAATGTTGCGTGTATTTTTCACAGCGGAGCAGAGTACGACTTTGACGAACATGTTGTGAAAAATTTTTTGTATTTTAAGTATTTTTTCCATAAATGTAGATTCGAGTGAAATTTCACATGCAACTGAATAGAGTACTAGGCTTCAAATGCAAGAAACAATTTGAATACGATGATTAAGGGATTGTTCATTTATCCACTAGAGGCATATTGGTGTGTAAACAGGGTACGTCAAAAGTTTTTTTAATGAAAAACTTTGGCTCTGTTTGTGAAATTTGTTTATTTAATCCATTAGAAGTTATTCCATCAAATTGAGAAAATACGGGTCAAAACCAAATTGACATTTGTCGCCATTTGCAAAAGTTATAGGATGCTCCAAGAGGGTGATTATGTTTACCCCACCCTGTATAATTGTCTGCATGCAAACAAAGCCTACTTTGGCTCATTTGGAGCTTTAATTCATACATAGCCTATCAGTTCAATATTCTGAGTTAGAAGAAAATAGTATTCCACATGCGAGTTCTTACGACCTTACAAATGGTGTAGTGTAGTTCCGTTTTTTTTTTTGTGTTTTTTTTTTGTGTTTTTTTTTTTTATTTATTAGCAAAATGTTTATCTAAATGCATTATTATTGGAAATTGCACCATTGTATCAAATACTTTTTGTTGATACAAAAATAATAAAAATCGTACTCTAGACTTTTATGTGAGTTGCGGGTGTGTTATGTAGTATATAACACACAAATAGCGTGAAGCAACTCAAATTTTGATTGAACGAAATTCATGAAATGATCAATACTCGTCAACAAAATCTTCATTATAATGATTATAAACAGATTTTATAAACTTGGAACCGATCAATGGACATCCTAGACTAGCCCTCATGTAACGACCACCCTAATATATACCCTTGAAATGGATGTTGTGTTCACAGACTTAAAGTGATGTTTTTCTTATAAAGAATATTTTTGTAAAATATTTCAGCACACTAGCACTCTTTAGAACTGCGTTTTAAGGAACATTTTCTGTCAATAAATTTTTTCTTCCACACTCGATATGGACAAAAATTTCTGCTATACAGCCCAAAAGTGTCCTTTAAAAATAAATCATAAAGTTGCTTTCGAAGGTTCTCGAAACACATGCATTGCCAAATACTAACAAAATAAAATTTCATTTTCAATGTTAGCCTTTGATTCGAATGATCAAAACACTACTTTGTTGCCAGGATAAAGAAAAGATAACAATAAGAAAATCAATCGATAAATCAATAAAACACTTAAAAACATAACATAATAAGATGCAAGTGGAAGCAACGACAGGCTTAAAATATAATATAAAGTATAATGTGCACTTCACAATGAGGCGAATGCCATTGAAAATGAAGGATGTACCATATTTATGTAGCAACATTTAAGTATTAAGTTTTATGTGTGTAGAATGTTAGTTGCTTGTTCCACTAACAGCATATTTTTGTATCGTTTGAATTTATTATGTCATTGCTATATTATTCCTTGGTTATTCAATATGACAAGCACTTAAAAAATTGTTTAACTTGCAAATAATACCAAAAATGGTTCAACGATTTGTTCTGAATTTCTGTGACATGTATGTGACACAACCTTTGCAAGTCAGTCAGTCACATACATAGCTTCATAAGTACAAGAGTCAACAAAATAAACACGCACTTTTCCATATCGACAAACAGTCATCGTCGTCCTCTTAACTTCTTGTCAAAAGCACAAAACATTAAAAAGAAAATAAACACTAAAGCATAAATACGAATTATTTATTTTTGTAATATTCACATATTCGGGTATGTTTTCGGTATGTTTCTTATTTCAAATGCAAACATAAACAAAATTTATTTTCAAATTAAAACAAACATATACAACAAACACACACACACACACACACACTAAACTTTACTAACATAACATTATTTTTTATAATTTTGTGTTTCTTGTTTTTTATTGTTTCAATTTATTTTTGTTGGTTGTTATTGTTTTATTTTCATATGTATGGGGATTAACGAACTGCTATGCTACGAGAACGAAGACGCCATGCACATTATAAGCTAAATGGCAGGTAAATACTTTTTAATCAAATAATAACTAAATTAAATTGGAAATTAGAAAAACATACAAAAATTTAAATCACATCGTTAGAAAGTGAATTGAATGAAAATGAAAATAAAACGCAGTAGTTATAAATATATGTTGTATTTGTATGAAGAGAATGAAGATTCTGAGTAATGTTTTATTTTTTTATTTTTTATTTTTATGCCGATTAAAAGTTTTGTTTAAATTTTATTGCATGCCGTCATTCATATGTAAACAGATTCTTAATTTTAGTATAGCTCTGACGCACACTCTTTAAATATCAAATTAATAGATCATCCGTTTTATTTTTCTGCCTCGCGTGTTAATGTTACATGCAATGCTCCATGTTCCAATTCCATAGAAATTTAGTGCCTATTTCAAATGCCATACCATTCCAACTCTAGAATCTTTTACCATTAAAATAAATCGTGAGCACAATTGAGCACAATTGCACTAGCTGTTTATTGAGTATTTGTGAGAAAGTTTGCTCTTTTGAATGTTGTTCTACACAGCTGAATGAGTTAGATGAGTTAAATGAGTTAATAAATACGTATTTATGAATTCTGAATGGCAACAGGGCTGCCAGAAAAATTTCTAAATCATACAAAATTTTGTTGAGGAGTGATGACCGCTAAAAAATTCTAGAGTTTTGTATTGTTGAATTCTTAAAATTAAAATGGCTTTTCATTATTGTAATAATTTAATTAAAAAAACTGTTCGACAATGTTTTAAATATTAAGTTTTTTCATTTCATAAAAAAAACCAAAATTCTTAAATCACTGAAATAATTTTACATTACCTGATAGGTACTGTCTTAACACGTTGACTGCCGACTACGAGATAACTCGTAGATTGCGTTCCCTTCGAGGATGCTAACTATGAGTTATCTCGTACTCACTAAAGCTGTCATTTTTCGTTGTCACTCGTTCTTGGCTTCTGCGTACCGATTTCTGTAACAGAAGCCAACTACGAGATATTTTGTAGGTCCTTTTTCTCCTAAAAAAAATATAATTTTTGCTTTTTGATGATACCTGTGATCTAGAAAGAGTTTTAAGTAATATAATGTGAAAAAATCATATTGTTATTTTTCCCAGTTTTCTGAGAATTGCCGCGGCAGTCAACGTGCTAACTTTGTTACAAAATTAAAAAAAAAATAGTTTTGAAATATTGTATACGGGTGTGATATCATTTGAACGGTTGATAAATTTAAGGTTAGTGTTTAAGTTTTATAGAAGATAATAGTTGCATTGGAGTAAGAATGATTATTTTTACATTTTTTTAATAGTTTTCTAAATAGTTTTTATTTTTCTTAGTAGATTTTGAGTTGATTTTAAAGAAAAGTAAAACTTGTTGCAATATTATGTCAAATGTTTTATTGCATCATCGTAGATCAATGAAATTGTCTTACATAATTGTATATAAAATAGCTCTACTAGAACACATTCAAAAATATTTTCAAATACACCTACAACCACACTTTCCTCCCATAAAATATAAAAATTTGAAATGCAAACTTTGCTTATGATATTGCATGCATATCAACATAACTCTGTAAAAACTCATAAATATTTAAAATAAAAACAATAAAAAATTTCTGCCACACCCACTTATATTCTTTTATTCCTTAAGGTGGGACATAAAATTCGCGGCAGAGAAAACAGACCTTTTTTAAAAAATTCATAACTCAGTCAAAAACAATAATTTTTAGAAAATTTTATTATTGTAGAGCATTGAAGAAATTACAAGAAAAAAAAATTCAAAAAAATATATTTAAGTTTACTCCAAAATGGTTTTATAGAGCTCCAAACTGGCGGCGGAAACAAAAATTGGGCCTCGTGGTTGCAGCGCTGGGAGTCGCAAAAATTTTCCGATCTGAAAAAAAATTACTATTTTAAATCTTAACAAAATTGGTTATCGTATGACAGAAGCTTTTTTTTCAAATTTTTTTTCAATTTTTAGTGATGTTCCACATTTGAAAGTGTGTTTTTTCGAAAAAAATATTGACTTTAAAAATCCATAAAAAATCGAAAAAAAGCTCGAGTCATACGATACTTAATCAAGTTTAAAAAATACAAAAACGAAAAACATGGTTCCTAGATAAACGCGTTCAAAGTTTGTGAACAAAGAAAAATAAAAATGCGCTCTCACTAATCCGGCTGTAACTTTTGACTTTTAACCCGTAAGAATTTTTTCATGAAATTTTTTTCTTAGAATCTTAAGAATATTTAGTAAAATACAAAATTATAAAAAAATCGATTTAAAAAACTGGCCAATGTCATGTTCCCCCTTTAAGACAAGTTCGAGCATATCCGCCTCAAATTATTTTTTGAATGTCAATTAAAAGCCTATATTTAAAGATTTGTTTAGCTAGAAACAGGAGGTTTGTGTCGGTAACTAAGCTCTGATCTACCTAACTTGAGGCGCTGAAAAATTAACATGGTCTTGTAAAATAATTAACACAAGCATATTTATAAATAAGAAAATGTACTTAAGATACATAAAAAATTTGTAATTAAAAGTAATTAATTGAATGCAAGCAATAGTTTCGATGCCGTATCACCCGTACTGAAACTAAAATTACTTTGTATTTTGACTTGTTTTGAGAAAAAAAAATTTAGCAACATTCATTGCGCGTCGGCAAAAACTTAAAAAAGCTTATCTTAAATATTCTCAAATTAAAAAAAGCAAACCGTGGCATGCAGGTTAAGTGTGTGGTTTAGCATGCTCGGAGCCCGGGTTCGATGCCCAGCCGCGGCGAAAAGTTTTTTTAATAAAAAATTTTTCTGATCGGTCACAACCTCTCTGCAGACAACGGCAAACCTCAGAGAGCAAATAATGCCATGTAAAGCTTCTTGAGAACATGAACTTAAGCAGTTCGGAGTCGGCATAAAACATGTAGGTCCAGTTCTCGGTCAATTGTGTGCAAACATTTAATAACACACACAACACAATTGATCATAAGAAGCTCGGTCAAAGTCCTTTCAAGGGCTGAAATGGCCAATTTGTTTTTTTAAAAAAAGCAAACTAAAACTTAAACATGAGGAGATGATTTAATTTCACTTTTAAAGCCACTGTGCGGCGCCGTCAATCTGGCAGCGCTGAACATTCAGCTAATTCAGATAATTCAGCACAGGCTGTTAGAAGAGAAAATTTGCAAAATTTTGAATGTGTTTAATTTGTATTCGAATCTGAACACTTCTATAAGAAATTGTTTTGATCGGTTAAAATAAAAAAAAAAAACGCTTTAACGTAAACAAATGCTCTACATTTTGCTAAAATATACAATAAAACTTTATTTTTTGTAAACAAAATTCAGTTTATAATATACGATTGTATAGGAGGACGTCCCACAGAGATAATAGATTTTTACTCATCGTTTATGCGGAAAATCTATTGTAATACTTATGTTTATTTTTGTAAAAAAAATCGAATATTTGAATAAAACAATAAATATTTAACAAAAATGGCGAGAGATTTTCACACAAGACCATGCCAACTCAAAAAAAAAAAAAAAAAAAGCCAAATACGTTTTGAAAATTGTATAAAACTTATGAAATTTAAAAATAGAATTCATCGCGTGGCTGTCTCGCACGATCGAAATTAAAATTTTAATTTATTTGGTAGAGAGACAGTCTTTTTATTTTATTAAACAAACAACACACATTATTATTATTATCTTAGAAAGCACTCAAACACTGACATATTAGATTTATTTTATTTTTCGGTGTATGTTTTTTGCCAGATAGAAATATGAATATTTAAAATATTTAAAATACTAACTGGCTGAGTCAAGAAGATACGAACATATCAAATGAAGTAGTTTCTCATAAAGTAGAATCTCAAACAGCAACCTCAACAGCTTAAAAAAGGAATTCAAAGAATGTCCTTTTTTTATGTCATTGTTTTAAACAAACTTTCATTATAACAGTTGTTATAAAAAAAAGAAAAATTCAATTTATTTTTAAAATAAACACACCAAATCTATTAACTGAATTTGAAATAACATGAATTTTTATCCAGGGTCTTCATATTATCTAAAGAAAAAAAAAAAATTTTAATAATAGGCCTTTTCCTTATATGGCATCAAAATTAGTCTTTAATTAATGTTTTTAATAATCAAGAGAGTTGGGTTTGTAAAATTCGCCGACGGAAAATTGTGTAAAATTCACAGCAACAGGCTCTCATTCGATAACTTCATACTCTTCTTAATTATTACTGTCTACCGCAGTATTCTTCTAAATGTGTAATTCTTTTTCCATCCCACACCTCTAAGAAGCGAATTATAGTCTTCGTCAGCACCTTGATATTCTTCGAACGAATCGTTTTCTTCTCATTCGTTTTCCTCACACACAGGCGTGTTCCTCACAAAAAATTGTTGACTCTTGAACCATATCAAGGTCTACCCACACCATGTCGCTAAAACTCGACATTTCAAATGTACAAAATGCAGAACAAGTACAGCATAAACTATGTTCACCCGATCAATGCAAAAAACAAATCTACAGAGAACTGAGAGAAATTCTCTTGAAGGTCAATATTTACACTTACCACCTTTATACATTAATAGATCATGTTTGTTCTACGAAATTAATGGAAATAATCTAGATCTAGATCATAATTATAATCATAATAATCTAGATCACATAAACGAATAGAAAAGTGTTTTCGAAACACAAATTATAAGATTTGAAATTTAAACTTTTGATGAATACAGTCAAAGAAAACATTTTCTGTACGCATGTGATAGGGTTTGCACCCGTCATCTTTTGGTTCGTTATCTTAGCGTGTATAGATTTAAACACGGTTATACATTCAGCTACGACCATAACAATCGTATTTAAATAATAAAATTAATTTTTATGAAAATATGATTGTGGAAATAATGTTGTGCATATATTTTTAGAATTAAATAACACAGTGAAACACTTAAAATAATTCCTATTTACTACTATATAGAGGTGAAAGTACTACCACAACTCCGCTAGGGTTTTGCAAACTTAGGTGCGGAACATATTTTTTTTTTTTGACATAATTTATTCGGGTGAACAGTGGATTTCGTTGTAACTCAACGCATCAGTTTTTGGGCTCTAATATGTACAGAATTGGGATAAAGATACCAAACAATTATTTTCCAAACATTTCTTACCAAAAAATCATACCATTTCCGAGTTAAGGGAAATGTTCCCTTCAGTCAAAGTTTAACCAGACCAATTATTGACCAATTGGTGTGAATTTTTGGTGAGAATTGTTTGGAAAATTATTATATAACCTCTTGACCCCAATACTGGAAAAGTTAGAGACCAAATAAAAATGATGCCTTGAATTGCAGAGAATTTCACTATTCACCCAAATTAAATATGTCAGAAAAAATATGTTCCGGCCCGTCCCTAAGTTTGCAAGACCCCGCTAGAGTTCTGTTTTCATGGGGTTGTACTTTCACCTCTATATAGTGGTTTATAAGAATTTTGGCTGTTTTAAAGATTTGATTCACTGTTTAATAGCTCAACATCAACCTTAATTTTCAAATATTTTATTAAATTCTAAATTACTTACACAATATAATATTTTTTTGTATATGTTTATTTATACATATGTATGTCGAAAAACATAATAAAAAGAACATCACTACCATTTATGTATGATTTTATTCTAATTTATACCAACTATAATATGGTTTTCTGTTATATCTACCAAATATAATAATGCTTTTGCAACTATTTAAATAGTATTTTGATTCAAACATTCGTACACTTACTTGGTTTTTTAAATATATCTTAAAATTATATTTTGTGTTTAAATGTATCTTTGCTGAACTAAGTTTTTAAGAAAACTTTATGAGAATTTGTATAAAAAAATATTCACTTAATTTAAGATTCACTGCAAATTTTCTCAAAATAAAAATTTGATTTGAGATGATCGTGTCAAAAATATTGTGTCATGATCATTTATTCATTTCATTCACGAAATATTTTAATCTCTGAATGACATTGATGTCTTGGCAAAAGTAACGTAAACAATATAAATGCTCAAATCTTGCTAAATGGTGACATAAATTTTAATATACTTATAAATATATTCTTATTGTTTTTTTTTATATTTAATCTTTTGAGGTTTTGGAATAAGAGTTCTATAAAAAATATGAAATAACAATAGCAAAATTAGCAGCAATCAGAAGAAAAGCAAAAGGCACTAAAACTGTTTTGAAGACAATTTTGAACATGATATCGCAAGAAAGTAAATCTTATTGTAATGTGCTTTGTGTGCAAAAATGATCCGATGATTTTTCGCAGGCATTTTAGTGGAAAAAAAAAAATTGTTTATAGAGAGTCGTACATCAATTAACAATTTGCCTCAGTTTTCTTTATTGATGTTGGCTGTTTTCTTCAATTCTCAAGTTGCACTCTGAAGTCCTTCAGTGATATCAATAATTAAAACTAACAATCCTTACACTATTAATACTTTTTGAGTTTTTTCAAGCATTTGAGCTAGAATATTTGGCGAAAGAGGTCAAAATTATGGAAGGACAAGAAATGGTATTGACACCACGATGATACACCAACTCACACATAACGCATTGAAAACGTTTATTTGACCAAAAACCAATGTCAATATAGCTTTCAACCAATGGCTTTTATTTTGTTAATTTTATGAGTAGTTTTAGTTTTAGAAGATTTTTTATAATAATACCTACATTTTTCAATTTGAACATTTTTATTTTGCTTTTTGCTAATATTTTTTACAGTTCATTCACATTTATGTCAGTACTGTTTGGCAAAACTTCAATCCGTTTTTAGTGACATATCATCCCAAACGTTCAAAAAAGCTCAACAACTAAACCGACCGGATGCGCTTAATACCTGTCGCTTTTAATTAGAAAAACGCTATAGCTCTTAAGAAAAGACTCCTCATACAGTACTATACTGTCAAAAAGAGAAAAACAAATCTACTCTGACAAAGTCACTCGCTCAGTTGGAACACAATTTTTAATTTTTGCGAAGTCATTACTATGTTTTATGGCAAAATAAACAAATTTAAAATTTTTTTTATTTAAGATAATAAATTGTACTTAATTGTGCAGCACATAAAATTTTATTAACAAACACTGAGGTAATAAAATTTTTAATATTGAGATACAACCAACCATTCACACATTTTTAAAAATTTTCAGAAGTCAAAATCTGTTTTATCGCTGGCATTTTTTAACATATCCTCCTTTGGCAGATGCGTTCAAACCCTTTATTAAAGCCACGCGCATTTTCACGATCATTCAACAAGGGTGTTAAGGCGGCATCGGGGGCCATTGCCAGCGCCATGACATAGTATAAAATTTATTTTTGGAATGCACTGAGTTTGGGTTGATTTTGATGGCCGAATGAAGCAGTGGTTCTGAAACCAATTATTTGTTATAGTTAGAATTTTTTAATATAAATAAGCATATTTTGATTATTAATGGTTGTAAGTTAAGAATAATGACTTGCAGTACTGACTGTCAACTCAAATGCCAATTCTTAACTTATATTCGACAAACTAAGGTTGTTTTCACCCTACTATTTTTATGTATTGCTATAAAATACACAGTCTTAAGCTTATACTATAAATTGTTTACTTACTTAATTACATTTTTGGTCTATGCAGCTTGTACTTTATTCACAAACTAGTAAACCTCTTGCCCGAATTCGAGCAATTCAATAAAAATTAAATGGTAGAAAATGAAATGGTAGATATTCTATTCAAGAAGCTTTTTCCTCAATAACGATATATTTAATCTCAATAATGATATTAAAGATCATTATCTGAATGCTTTGACTTAAAACATATGATCTGACACTAAATTTTTAAATTTAACTGTCAAAATACGAAGACGGACTTACACTAATACTGAGATAAACATTATTACTTTTAAAAAAATCGGTGCTTAACTTTTCAAGCTATAAAACATAACTAATTTAAATAAAACCGAAATAAAAAATTAATTTAAGAAATAAATAAATAATAAGATATTATTCAAAACTTAATAAAAAATACTTCCAGAACACCGACAACATCAATTTATAACACATTTTAATGAAAAAACGCCAAAAAACCCGATTATTTTTAAAACCGTTAAAATAAGACTGTGTTGTTTTCTCGGAAAGTGGAACTTTTGATTTTGGAACTACATTTTTCGGTTAATTGACATTTGAGGAATGCATAAAAGATAATTTTGGTGAAAAATTTTTAGTTTTGAAAAAAATTCAAATTCGATCAATTCATAAGCTCTTCTCAAACTAAATTTCAAATCGAGTTCATTTCAAGCCCCCTGAAGCGAAACCACAATTTTTATAAGTGGTTTGCACATCTACAGCCTAAATCTAATTTAATGACATCTGAATCTATGAAATCGGTCCATTGGTCTGGGAGGAGTTGAAGTCACAAAAAAACCTTAGCCTATGAATTATATAGATACGCAGGATGATTAAAACAGATTCGTGGCTAAAACTTTTAATTGATTATAGCTTTAATTAAATATTCTTCAAATATATTGTTTTTGAAGCTTGTTAAATATTTAAAAAATATAATATCAACATTTAAAAAAAAATTTCGAGCAAAAAATCATAAGGGGTAGCCTAGTTTTTTCGATCCAAAATACTATTTATTAATTCTTCTGTCAAACAAAAACAAATTCGTCTTAAATAAACTTTATACAATGAAAGAAAATCAAAAATGCAAATTTTAAATTTTTTTATTTTTGAAACAAAAACAATTTTTAATGCACTTTTTGAGGAAACATTCATTTTATTGGACTCTTTTTAAAGGCAATGATTAAAATATAAATAATTAAGTAATGGTAAAAACTTTGTAACTATTTTTAAGTCAATTAATTGCAATATAATACAAAAAAGGTAATAAATGAAATTTTTTAAAAAGTGGCAGAGATATTCGCTTCCAAATATAGAACTTTAAATTTCAGAGAGTTTTTTTTCTCTGTCAAAATAGGCGTTTGATAAAAATACACGTTAAACAACTAAAGACAATATTAAGAAAATTCATTAAAAATACATTTGGAAAAATGATTACCGCTATTTTCAATACATTTAAAAGAAAATTAAATTAAAATTTCGAAAAACAAAAAACATTTGAAAACCGTTAAAATTTGACTGAGTTGTTTGCTCGGAAAGTAGAGTTTTTGATTTTGGAACTACATTTTTCGGAAAATTAACATTTGAGGAATGCTTAAAAGATAATTTTGGTAAAAAATTTTTAGTTTTGAAAAAAATTCAAATTCGATCACTTCATAAGCTCTTCTCAAACTAAATTTCAAATCAATTAAATAGCGGATTTTTTTCACAAAAATTTTATTTCTGTTTTTAAAGGTTGAGAACCCGCTGAAGCGAAATAACAATTTTTAAAAGTGGTTTGCACATCTACAGCCTAAACCAAATTTAACGACATCTGAATCGATAAAATCGGTAGATTGGTCTGGGAAGAGTGGAAGTTACAAAAAAACCTTTGCCTATTAATTATATAGATACACCTTTAAAGAGGTTCAAAACAAAGATCAACTCAAAATACGCTATAGTTGATTTTTTATGACAGGTTTTTGTCAATGGGGTGTGCTATGATTCTAGAATTCTGAGCACGTTATACAAGAGAAGTCTTCTGAACATGGGTTAAAGAATACGATATGCGTATCCTACCGTTATAGCTTATGTTGCAGAGATTCAATGGAATGTACACTGCACTCCAGCTTTATGATAGCAATTTTGAGTGGAAACAGTCTTGCCTAAATTTTTTTTTTTTGCTTATCAACGCTTTTTCGGTTAGAAATTATTAAAAAAATAACCCCCTTTAATGCTTGCACAACATATTTATTACCTTGATCGTTTTTCCGCTGCTTAACATAATATTTCTGTGCTTAAGCAACTTTAAGTAATAATCAAAGAAAAATTAATTAATTATTTGTTTAAGAATCTCTGCAAATAAACGCACACTCAATAATTCTATTTTTTTTTTTTTTTTATGTATTTTTTGTTTTCTTTTTTTGTGAATTTTTCTCTTACTATTTTGCAGACGCTTCTGTTGATTTTTCTACCCAGTGATACCGCTGCTGTTGTTGATGATTACTTTTGTTGTTGTTGTTGTTGTTTTTGTGTTTGAGATGATTTTTCCTTTATTTAAAAATTTTATATTAAATTCCACCAACTAGCTCAGTCTCTCTTCTTCTTTTGTTTGAATAAATTCTATAAATTTGTTTTTGTTATTTTATTTGATGTACAATATATTTTAGCAAAACTGATCTAACACAACTGTCAGAACTCGAACAAATGTCAGTTGAACGAAAAACATCAGCACTGGATGCTTTTATATTGATTTTGGACGTCGTGACAAAAATATTAAATAAAAATTTTATTTTTGCGAGTTATGAATAGCGAGTTTATAATAGAATGGTTTTTGCTGTAAAAAGTGTATAAATTTACATAATATCTAAGAAAATTTTGATGTAAAAAATTTTCAAGTGTCTTCAATGCTTACAATAATTGAGTTATTAATATGAAGAAATAAAGTGTGTGTGTGTCTTTTTTCAACAAAAAAAAAAAAACAAAAAATACTAAGTTTTAAACAGGAATTCAAATGAAAAGTTCAAAAAGTATTCGTCAACAATATGCCACATCTGAGCGAAAAAATGGAAAGCGTTCTGAAAAATCAGCCAAGTATGCAAAAGAAACTATGTATCAACTTTTTTTGTTTTTATATAGTTTTATATAAGTGTCGTATGCAAAACATTTGAAGTGCTTATTGCAAAAACATGATATGCCACACTGCTTTTAAAGTTCATATTTTATGTTCATTACGTTCCTTGATGCATTATCAATATCAATACCCGATCAATTTCGGCCGTATACATAATAGTTCTTGTAAGCATTTTAATGATTTCATAAAAATATACATTTTTTTAAATTATTCGATTATTTTGAAATATTTTTTATGTGGCATATCATGTTTTTACAATAAGCCCTTCATTTTTAAGTTGTTTGAAATTTAATGATTTTTAAAATGTTTAAAAATTTTATTAAAAAAAAACAAAAATTCAGAACAAGTTTGTGGCCATCCAGATATAATATTCGACCACAACTTACAAATCATAAAAGTGCGAAATCTATTATTATTTTTGTTTTGGTATTCTTTATGGAATGGAACAATATGATCCTTTTAAGAACAAGCGAAAGTTTGCAGTTAATATAAAGAAAACTGTGAGACAAATATTATTTTAATAGGATAGTGGATTCTAAAGACCCAGATTTCTAAAAAATGATAATGAGGTTTACCAGATTTAAATTCATTCTATAGCTGAAAACTTGATTTACACCTTTTTCATCTTGTGCCTTACTTGTTCAAAGGTCTTAACTCACCCTGTGGTAAGAATTTTTTGGGAATCAGTTATAACATATCCATTTTTTTATGTTTGAGAGAAAGCGACATATTTATAAAAAAATTAAAATAAAACCATCATTACTTCATTCATTTCTAAAAAAAAAAACGATCAGTTAATAAATTGATGTTTAGTTTTTAATAATTTATTAGGTTTCAAATTTATTTTCCAACACGTAGCTGATTTATCTACAAAAATTGAATAAAAATTCTAAATGACTCAACAAATTCTTGACTTTCTTAAAATTTTTAATATTAAAAAACTAATTAAACCAAAACTTTTGAGTGACTAAGTAATATTTCCAAACTGCAGATCACAAATGTTTTTAAAATATTCAATTCAAATTTGTTTCGACAGTAGTCTTGAAACATAGTAAAAATTAAAAATAATTTAAGATATTTGAGGAGTTTACATTCAAATGCAGATAAGTCACAGGAAAAAAAAAATTTAGTTACAGATGCCATTGTAAAGCTGATGTTACAATATATCGATCCATAAGATCCTCTTTGATAAAACTGTTAAAAATCCTCGAGAAAATGCATGAAAAAAATCTCTTTTTCAATCAAAAGCAGACATGTCCACGTAAATTTTCAATTAAAACCAGATAAGTCCAAGCAAGTTTTCATTTGAGTAGTTTTGATTCAAATTTTAAAAACTTTTTTATGTCAAGACGTTGGTATGTGTAATAAATAAATTTAACATTTTAGCGGATTTGGGAATGCATTCTGTAAAAAATAAAAAGTTTAAAGCAAAAAACATCGTTTTTTACTAAAAGGGACCTACAGGAGAATCAAAATTCCTTAAGCGGTTTTCCTACGATTTGAAAACAAAAGTATGCAGAAATCATTTTAATGACTTCCTCTAACTTTTGAGACTCCGAACGACGGAATCTAAATTTTGATTCATTTCTAACTTTCAAAACCCGACAAATACAAATTTTAAACTGAAAATACGATTTTTTTTTTTTCACTATGAGACTATTTTTTTTCGCATTATATATCTATTCCTTCCGAGCATACTTTTGCATAATTGGTTTGTTTAAAAAAAAATATCTGATAAAATTAAGACGTTTTTTTCGATTTGCCAACAATTCGATCTGTGTGATTTATCTGGTTTGGAATATAAACTCCTCATTTATGTTTATTTTAAAATTTTATATAATAAATATTAATTTTAATTATTTAATAATATTATACTTATCACTATATAAAAATTTTTTCTCAAATTTTCTATTATTGTTAAAATGGGCAGGCTTACATGATCATAAAAGCTTTTGCAATTTTTGTGTTTAATTGGATATCATATACAAATAAGTATGTCATACAAAAACATATTTTGTTAAGAAGCAAGTTTTTATGCTATGACTTATTTGATCAGGAATGCTTTAATTCGGTCCCTAGATCAATGTAGATATTTTCCAATTTTTTGTTTTTTTAATATATCTTCGATTTAGTGTCCAGTTGAGTTGAATTTATATGCAATTTGTAAATTTATTTTTACTAGTATCGCCTGGGGTCGAAATTCGACCAATTTATTGATTGCCTATTTATAAATATATGATCAAAATAAGTTCGAGGCTATAACTTTTCATTGATTGGAGATATTAAGCTTTTTTCTTCAGAAAAATTATTTATTTATTTAATTATTTCTTTCAAAAACAGAAAAACAACATTTTAAAAAAATTGAATTTTGTCAAAAAAATCATAGGGGGTAGCCTTGATTTTTTGATGGCACGGACAGTTTATTAATTTGGTTTCAAGACAAAATAAATTCACCGTTAATTCGGTATAGACTTTGAAAGAAAATCAAAAATGCAATTTTGAGTTTTTGTTTTTTTACAACAAAAAATCATTTTTACCCCATATTTTAAGAATAAATCAAATTTTATGGTCTTTTTTTAAAATTAATAATTTAAATATAACAAACAAAAAACGGTATTATTTTTAAAAGTTTTTTTAAGTTAACTGATAAGACTTAAATACAAAAAAGAAATAAATAAAATCTATTCTTAGATGGCGGAGATATTGGCTTCCCAATTTAGAACATTCAATTTGAGACAGTTTTTTTCTCTCTCTTGGCATTTGGTTGAAACACTCGCTAAATAACTAACGACAATATTAAGAAAATTCATTAAAAATACTTTTGGTTAGAATTTTGCTGTAATTTTTAACACATTTAAAAGAAAATTTATCAAACTTTTAGAAAAAATGAAAAAAATTTAAAAACCGTTAAAATCCGTTGAGTTCAAAACACATTTTTTTACAAATATAACAATTGATGAATGCATAAAACTACAATTTTTTAAAAAATTGTTACTTTTAAAAAAAACTCAAATTTGAGCAACTTAAGAACTCTCCTCCAACCAAATTTCATATCAATCTTTTTTAAAGAAATTGTTACTTTTAAAAAAAATTCAAATTCAAGCAACTTAAGAACTCTCCTCCAACCAAATTTCATATCAATCAAAGAGCAGATTTTTTCTCAAAAATTTAATTTCTCTCTTAGAAGGTTGGGAACCCCCTCTATCAGATATATCATTTATATATACATTTTGCACATCTGGACAACAAAACCTTTCAAATGATATAAGTTTCAATTATTTTGAGTTTTAATTAATACCAAAAAAGCGTACGACAAACTTTAATGTTCACGTATTAATATATAAGATTCTCTTGCATGATTTAATATATATAAAAGATTATTACTTAAACAATTTAATAGTAAAATTGATCTTAAGCTGACATATTAATATGAAATCTGGATCATCCAATTTTGTTCAGATGTGATCTATTATTAAATATACTGGATTTTCCCTGACCTTTCACTATCTAAAACTTCTCTTAAATCCTACATCTAGTCGAAACTTGACTGAAACAAACAATCAAGCGTTATAGTTAGTGTCCGACCAAAACCAAACTTTGGCCGAAACCGAACCGAAACTGAAAATGAAACTGATCATGAACATGAAAATTTTTTTACAAAACTTTTGTTTTAATTTTTTGTTAAAAGCTTCCAAAAACAAAACAATTCAAAAAAATTATAAAAACGTATATAAACGATTTATATTCTTTGAATATTAAAGTTCAACTTTGAAATAATAATTAAAGAGATAATTTTTAACACCTTTTTAAGGAACATAAATAACTTAATATTATAATCTAAAGAAAATAGCTTCTCTGCATTTTCAAAATGAAACAATAAACATTTAACGTTTTGTGCTGGGTCCAACTAACAGGGTCAATCAAATGACTGTGAATTTCACGTTTTTGTTTTACTTAAGACCATTAAAAATTTTGATGAAAGCACACTCACATTTACGATTGAAATAAATGAACCGAATATTCGGTTTCGGTCATTTTGATGCCGAAAAGCAGAAACTGATCAAAATGGCCGAAACCGATTATTCGGTCGTTAACTACTTGTGTTATTAAGTTCCACACAAGAATTTTATAAGAGTGAAATATTGTTTTTAGAACAATTTATGTATTGACATTAAATGAATTTTTGTATTTTTAATTTGATATATTAATTAAAAGATAAATACCAATTTAATGAGATATTCTCAAAATTATAAAATTGTACATAATTTTTGAGTTAATGTAGAAAGTCTACAATAGATAATTTACAAACAAATATTATGAAAAATAACAGATCAATTTGTATGGAAAAAAGTAAAGAACTTCTTAAGTCGGTCTGGACCTTCTAAGAAATACTTGTATACCTTAACCTTTCAATAAGGGCCATTTCAGCCGTTTAAAGGACTTTGACCGAGCTACTTATGATCGAATTGTGTGTATGTCAGTAAATTTTCGTACATCACTGTTTGAGAAGCAGACCTGTTTTATGATAATTTCGAACGGCTTAAGTACATGTGCTCAAGTAGATTTACATGATATTGTTTTCTGTCTGATGCTTGCCATTGTCTACAGAGAGCTGATGGTCAATCAAACAAATTTCTTTTCTATTGTATGCCGGACTCGCTTATTACAAGGTATTACAAACTTATAAGGTTACTTGTATCAGAAAGTTGGTCGGTCTTATGTCGTCATCATCTCCAAAGTTAATATACATTCATTTCATATATTTCCTATTTACTTCGTTTTTTCTTTCTCCTCTTGTGTTTCTCTTTCTTCCACGCCCTCTTTTCGATTAGCTAAAAATTTAAGCATGAGTTTATTTCTGCTCACACTTTATCGATATGATCGGACAGATATATAGTAATCGAATTCTTGACACTTTCAGTTAAGCATTAAATTTTAGCGCTAGTTTTTTTTTTGTTTATATCTATTTAGTTTGCCGATTCGATTTTTTATGTGAACTGACTAGCTGTTGACTCCTTTGGCTTGCGTTGTTTTTGTGTATTTTTGTTTTTTTTCTTAATTATTTATTGTTAAAATGAATTTTTTATGTGCGGCGTTTCGCCCACAGTGTTGAGCTAAAATGCTTCGCTGCCGCTAATTAGACGTGAGAAATAAGCTTATCGTTACATTTTTGGTCACTTGGCCTTAAAGATATTTAGTTTTCCAAATGTGCTCACTGGAATACGGTTGATTTTATTTTAAGGATTAAAAGTTTTCCAGCACTATTTGCTAATTTTTTTTTTTTTCAAAAATTATGTTTGTTGCATATGAATGATAGTGCAAAGATTTAAGAAATGATGCCAGAAGGACGTTGGCAACGTTTAAAGCATAAAAGGCAACACTATGTTAATTATAATTAAAAAAAAACATATAATTTAAGAGACATATAAACGAGAATCATTAATTGTTGTTAACATCTGTTTATCGTAAATTATTGCAGATTGGACCGCAAGTCATCACGTGGCATGATCTATGAAAATGAAGAATTAAGATTGCGCACCATCAACATAAATGCAGAAGTAGAACGAGGTAAGTTTAAAATTTAAAAATCTTGTTTATTCGTAACGTTTACAACAAAACAAAAATTGTCAGCATATAATACAACTATCTAAAAGGTTATAAATAGATTTAGTTTTAAATGAATATTTTGCCATTTTTCTTGTTAAAAATTTTTACAAAAATAAATAAAAAAAAAATATACTACGTGCTATTCAGAAATGCTGTCAGCAACAAAGTAGTTTTGTAAGCAACATTTTACATTTCTGCCAATTCATAACACAAAAAAAAAACATATATTTTACAAACAATCAAATCAATTTCAAAGACTCTTGCTTCAATATTCTGTACAAGAAATGCTAATATATATATATATATAAATATTAACAAAGTGTACGCAAGGAATGTTTATTGATTTCTGGCTAAACTGCCAGCTATCACATAATAAATGCTGTACAATTTTGTATCAAGGCACAGTCAACATTTTTCAAGACAACTATTTCATTAAAATAACTCATGCAAGTTTTAAATTTATTAGAAAACTAGTTCTCTCCCGTCAAAAATGACAGGCCTGGTTTTTGTAAAGAAAAAACATGAAATAAGAATTTTCTTTATGTTGAATTATAAATCAACGATGGTCACATATCGATTTTAAACGGTCCAAATAACAATTTTAGTTCCAATTATATATAAAATACCTTAAAGTAAAAACGTAAATCATAGTAGGTAGAACGAAATAAGTTTGAACATTTTTTGTAAAACTGAAAATTTCAATATGAAAAAAAATACAAAAAGGTTTGAAGTTTCAATTAATAAGTAAACAAAAATCCTTAAAATATGCTATGAAATTTTTTTAAAAATCAAGCGTTCCGCACTCACATTTTATGGAATTATAATATAGTAATATAATATAATATATTATGGAAAGATTTTCTGACAATTCGAGTATTCAATTTTAATAATGAAGTGAAAAAAAAATATCAGAATAGCTAACATTTTCAGCGCTGGTTAACAAAAATTTTATTATTTTTATTGCCAAAAAAATAAATTACAATTTAACATTAGAAAGAGTCGATCGGCTTACATAATAAGTTTAAAAATGCGCCATGGCGCATTTGAGTTAGCGCATTTTGTAGTCATTAGGTCAAGTCTTAATTTAAGCTTAGATCACTTATCATTTTAAACTAATATAGGTAGTTTAAAATGTATTCTCTAAAAAAATGCATTTTTGATTTAACAAAAAGTTGCTTAAAATTTTAAAAGTTGCTCGCTTTAAGGTCATTTTAGTTCCATCAACAAAGCATGAATTATGTTTTGTTTAATTATTTCAATCACTCTTTCTTTGCAGGCCAATCAGATATAAAACGATTACGTCGAGAAAATGAGCACCTACGTCGAGAGATTTGGACGCTACGAGACGAATGTGACCGCCTAAATAAGCGATTCAAAGCAAGATTAGTGGAAGCTTCACAAGATCATCACAATGGCTGTAATGTGCGAGGCAGCGGTGCTAGTGGAGGTTGTTCGGGTAGACGGGGCAGTTGCGATGGACAACACAGCAATAGCAATAGTGAGGTCAGTACATAATACCGCTATACCTTTATACCTAAAAGTTTTTGCTCACATTACATTTTTCGCAGGAATCAGATTCCTGTGATACATGCAGAGGTGATAACGATGACATCTATATGGAGGATGACTACAAATATGCACCGCCGAACGATTGTTGTATTGATGGCAGTTGTCAAGCGACATCAGCAAAGAGCCAACAACAACTGTTGGTGGAACGTATGGCAGCAAAATTCAACCACACACAAACAAACGCAGCAAGTAAGGCAACTGCCAGTGATGAGGATCAACAGCTGCACACAAGCTTTGATCACTTGTCTGTGGTGTCCGAAGAAACACTTAGCAACAGCGAGGTTGTGTCCACTACCATTCAGCCTGGCAACCTGTTAGGTTATAATCAAGACTTGAATGGCTCACAAACAACGCTTCCTAGCTTAGTGCGTCCTCTAACGCCATTAACACCCGTCGAATTAATAGCTAATGAGTTGCACGATCTGCAATCAGCGGTGCCTCCTCTGTCATATTTCGAGAATATTGTACAGCAGCACATGGGTCCAAATAGTGGTTTGTGGCTTTGAATTAAAAAAACAATCTTTTTTTAATAATTTATTTCCCCAATGCTTAGCTAGTCAATCTGACAGCGCTAAAACAACAAATTCCGGCAAAACTGTCATACAAACAAATGGCTGGGACTACAATCTGCAATCACCATTCACACAGCGCAAGTATCCATCGAATTCTTCATCATCCTCATCGACATGCAGATCACCAGCACAAACTTTGACCACATTTGTACCGCCTACCTCCACATTGTCACCACATTATATAGCGGAGCCAACGTTAACATCACGTACCAACGTACCTACCATAGAGACTGTAGCCATTACCACTGTATCACCAAGTAGTGTGGCAACTATAAACAGTCCAAAACACTTTTTCTCTCCGCTTAAGCCACGCCTGAAAATCAATACAACTCTAGCGAATCGAAATTTTCCAGCTGCAATGCCGCCACCAGTTCCACCAGTTGTTCCTCCAAACTATAATCCGCCAGATATATTTGTTAGCAATGCCCTAGCCAGTCCATATCATCGTCCGGGCGTGGCAGCAACAGCAACAACTTCAGTGCTAACAACCAGTGCCAACGTTTTATCTACAACTAATGCTGCTGGACATGCGTTGCCGCAACGTCAATCACCACAAGTAAGTCCACGTCAGCGTCGTCGCAGACATAACCATCAACAACATCATCAGCACCAGCATCATCATCACAGAGAACACCGACAACGCCATCATCAGCATGTTGCTACAGCTGATATTTATGTTGCAAACGATGATGCTGGTGCTAATAGTGTCTCAGATGCTGCTGCTGCTGCTGGTTTAAAAGAAATAACTTTGAAAACTGCGAATCAAGTGCACGTACCACAAAATCAACAAGAGCTAGAAAATTTTAACCAAATATATACAACTAAACTAAACGAACCCATCTATGCAACAGCACAAAAACGTTGCAATAATTTAATCACAGCTCCAGCTGTGACACAACCTCTGATGACAACCACAATCGTCACCACCACACTACCACCATCAACGACTACATTCTCAACAACAACAATAACAACAACGACTACAACGACGGCGACGAAGACGTCTACGTTTACGACAATGACGGTGGTTGGTCAAAAGCAGGTGAGCTTGTGACAAGTTCGTTGTGTAGCTATTTTTTTATTTTTTTTTTATTTTTGTTTGTTGCCAGTTGTTGCTTGCGTAGAATAATGTTTAGTGCGTTCATGTATTTTCTCGACCATTCTTTGCTCATAAATCTGGCTATCCGAGTATTTATAATAATGTAGAAGCAAATATTAAGCTCAGAAAAAGTTGCTTTTACATATTCTGTCATGAAAGATGCTACATAAGTTTCGTTTTTTTTTTAAGAACAATTATTTGTGATTTGGTAAGAAAAAAAAATTTAAGAAAAGGGAAGGAAGTTAAAGAGCCTGCCAACACATTTTTCGAATAATCTTAAGAAAACTTATACATATTTTCGTATAATATGCAGGTGATTTTTATGAGAGGATTACGAAATAACGGTTATTGGTATTGAGATTAATTTATAAATTTGTTGTGTTTTGTTTAAGAATATATTTAGTTTTGAAAATGGATTTGCTTATATTTGGAAGACATTTTTCTACGTCATAATAAAATCTCTGAAGCACAAAGAATAAAAATGTCACTTTTGATGGGTAGGATGTCTCGGAGTAGAAAAATTTAAATGAAAACAAAAGGAAGAAGCACTCACTTTATATAAGATATTGACATTTAATTTTTCATTTTCATCAATATGTTGGCAAAAAAATTTTTAAAAAATTGTTTATAATTTGAGGTTTAACGAAGATGCATATGATTTTGCAGATCTTAAGAACCAATTCTATGTCAATCTCTGAATAATAAATTGTTTAAGAAGGGACATTACATTCGCGACAGAGAAAACATACCTTTTTTTTTAAAATTCATAACTCATTGTCAGTCAAAAACAAACATTTTTCCAAAATTTTTTAATTTTTGTAGAGAATTGAACAAATTACAAGAAAAAAATTTAAAAAAAAATATATTTTTCACTCCAACATGGTTTTATAGAGCTCCAAATTGGCAGCAGAGAAAAAAATGGGGCTTTCTGGTTGCAGCGCTGGGAGTCGCAAAAATGTCTGGAAAAAAATGACTTTTTTTAAATCTTAATAAAATTGATTTATCGTATGACAGGAGATTTTTTTCATATTTTGGTGATGTTCCAAATTTGAAATTGTGTTTTTTTTTGAAAAAAATATTGACTTTAAAAATTCATAAGAAATCGAAAAAAAATTTAAAAAAAAGCTCGTGTCATACGATAGCGAAAAAATTTTAAAACAATACAAAAAAAAAATAATTTCGTCATAAAATGAACCCACTAGTGCCGCAACCAGTACGAAAAACATGGTTTCGAGATAAACGCGTTCAAAGTTTGTGAACAAAGAAAAAAAAGGCGAAAATTAAAAATGCGATCTCACTTATCCGGTAACTTTTGAACCCGTAGGAATTTTTCCATGAAATTAAGAAATTTCTAAGAATCTAAAGAATATTTACTAAAATAAAAAATTATAAAAAAAGTCGATTTAAAAAAACGGCCAATGTCATGAAACAGAATTATTATTTCAATTATTAATTTACAATTTTTGATACTTACGCAGCTAGGGTTTGAACCCACGTCCCCTGCATGACAATCCAGCACACTTCCACTGAGCTATTGGCAACAATAATATTAATATAGCAAAATACCTTTAAAAAAATATTGCTTAGATAAAATAGACGTTTCAACAAAAACACAGAATTATTTCAACAGATGATTTTAACAGCACCAGCACAAAAATACTTTGAAAAGTTCATCCAACAAAGAAAATTGTCAACTTAAACGCAAATCATTCCATCTAACAGTGTTCTGAAATAACAGCAGCCGTCAGTTAATATTACAGTTGATATTTTTCTGAGTGTATAAAAAATTAAAATTTTTGATTATGAAAAAAAAAAAAATATTAAAAATTTTAACGCTGCTGGTCTAGAGAAAAAGTTGACCATTCAGAAAAATCAAGACAGACTGGAAATCATGACTTCGTTTTTCTTATTTTATAAATACACTAACTGACATTTTTATTAAAAATACCGACTTAAATTCTTTTAATCACCCTTTTCAATATTTTCTTAAATACTTCTTTTAATGGATTCTGTTAAATGACACATAAAAAAAGAAAAGAAAATACATGTATTGGAACACATATGATATGCCATTGACCTTATTGTTGTGTTTACAAACCTATGGAAAGTTTGAATAAGAAATATTATTGAAACATATTTTTGCCGTTACACTTGCCCCTTTTTTATTTAACTTTTTTGACCATTTCCAAATCAAGCTTAAGGAAATATCCCAGAAACAGTCGAATAGTGTTGAAACATTCGATGAAAGTATTTCTTGGAAAATTTAGAGTCTAGAAAAGATTTTTTATTTATTTACTGTAAAAGTCATCACTGAAATGGTGAAATGATGAAATGGAATTCCTAAAAATATGTTATAAACATTTCTTCAGATTTCCAAAAATGGGTTGTTAAAAAGTTATTAACAATTATTAATATTATTGTATTATATTATACAATAATACTATTTTCCTCTTTCAAAGTAGAATTTTGACACATGAAATGGAATTCAGTTTTGTGTTCTATACTTCCATTGAAATTATACAATGATTTCTTTCATTGCCTTGCTTTCTTTCAATAGTTGACCGTGCAAATCTTTCCAGCTCCTTTGGAGAGAACTTCAACTTGAATAGTGAATCAGGACTCATACAAATTTTGAAATTAATAGTTTTCCATTAAAAAACTCATTGTAGAAGCTAAAATTCCAAAAGCACTTTACAAAATTCTTGTGATAATTCATCTCCATCATGTTTAACTCTCATAGGGTTTGAATACTAATAGTTTTTTTTAAATTAAAACAAATAAGTGTCAACAACAACTGCTTTATAGACATTTTTGCTAAAGAAGTTTTTCAGCCGGCTGTGTCAGTTGAAGAAAAATTAAGTGTCTTATTAAACTTATCATAAACATATATGTATGTTATCGTGTATAGCTTGTACCAAAACGATTGGCAATTTTAGTGAGCATGTTGATACGTTTAAATTTAAAACATAATTTATTTAGTTTCACCTTCATAACCTTTAGTTGGTTAGAACTCATAAGAAAACCTTTATAAAAATACATATTTAATATTATCTATGACGACTTCTTATCTTTGGCTAAATTAATTTACCATTTCATATTTTTAAGACTGATTCAGCAAATCTGGAGGCCATACTGAATGATATTGAAACGATTTCGGAGGATATATTGGCCATACAATTGGAGAAGAACAAATCACGTGAAAATCTGCCAGAAACGCACTCTCAGCGAAAACTGCAACAAAATGATAAAAACAAAAAACCCTATCGTTCTGAAATGAATCTGTTGCTAAGCTATGAAGGTTCCAACCCTACCATAACACCAACAACATGTGTAAGTACAGGTCATACTAATGGTGGTATACAAGATGGAATCGAAAGATCAATAGCAGAAAATTACAACACTGCACGACGGGCACGATCACTAGAGCGTGAACACACTGATAGCCCGTCGCCTAATGTGCCCGATCCAATGGCACCATTTCCAAATAATCGCACCTACATTGGATTCGATCAACTCAATGCAGCAGTAAGTACAGCAAAACCACCATTGCCACCATCTCAGATCACAGCGCAGGCGAATGCAACGGGTGGAGGAAACAAACCTGCAACGCCAATTAAACCAGCACCACCAACACCACCCACCAGAAAGCATCCAACACCATTAAATTTAAACCAAACAGGTATGACACCTTCGCCAACGACTACAACTAATGCAGACCAATCGGGACAGCAGCAGTTGGCAGTGTCACCAAGTGTAGCCGGCCTGACACCAAATAAGAGTCACTTATTTGCTGCTCTAGCAAATGCAGCTGTGGCAAAGCGTGCACAATTTCGAACAATGCCACTGCATCTAACAAGATCGTTAGATACCGACAGGATGGTTATGCCATCAACAGAGCAGGACTCACAGGCAGCAGAGACTGTTAGGCGAAAGGGTCGACGTGTTTCTATTGTATGTAATAACAATAGCAAAGATGCTGGCTTTGCACAAACCACAACAACGAGTCCCACAACTACAGCTGCGGCTCTAGGCAGCTGCATAGATCTACAAGCACCCAATCCAGTCATCATGCATCTACGTCAAACTAGCCACAGCACACCAAACTCTCCACATTCCATGCGTCGTGGCAGTTACAGCATCATTGAAACGCCCAACGTCGGCGCACCACATCAACACAGTCATCCCCCAACTGGACCATATGCGCCACATCAGCCACAACAAAGTAGAGGTTCCATAGCAGGGCAACAACGAAAAGCCAGTCAGGATTCACCGCGTGTCGCATTAACTTCAGCCGCACCCGATCTGGCTGCAGCAGCTGCCGCTGCAGTTGTATCGCGCTCAAAATGCTCACGACGGCATTCCGATAGCACTGTGGCTTCTGGGAAGCTGCGTACAAGTGGTGCCAGCATTCGCCAACATCATCATCACAATCATAACCATCAACAGCACCTACATCCCACACCGCTGATTAGCACCAACCCGCATCACTCGCATCAGGATAGCAACCATGATACAGGTACCTCGATATCGGACCGCAACTCAAACAGTTTAGCGTCATCACGTGAATCGTCGACCAGCTTCAGCATGAGGTCACAGAGACGTAAGATTTCAGTAAGTTCACATACGGGTGGCAAAATACCCTGGTGTGGTTGCTGGGGCAATGGTTGTCTATAAAGTTTAACAAAGATTATTTGCGAGCAAAAACAACCATAAAGTAGTGCCGTAAAAGCAAAAAACCCATAGAGACTAAAACGTGGCTTCCATCCATATTAAGCATATTTTTAAGTGCCAAAAATAAAAAAGAATAAGAAAATTATTAAATCGTTCTAACTTAAAAAGTCTTACAGTCCAAGTAGACCATAAACCATACCATAAAAAATAATTATGTTGACCTGTCTGGGTTACAAAATAATTTTAAATAATATAGAGTTTTATTGAGAGTTGCGGACAGTATTGCCGTTGCAGCATTAAAAAGTACTTATTTTCCAGAAGCGTACAAAATGTTATACTAAAGCATTTCAATTAGATTTTAACCAACTTAGTTAATTTTTAAGCGAAATCTGATTTTTTTTTTTTTTTTTTTTTGTTTTAATACAATTATGTACAATATTGTTATTTATGTAAGGTTAAACAAATGAGAAGAAATCCTGTATTATTAAAAAAATAACAAATGTGCTCATTAATTTTTTGTTAATTTTTTTTTATATATTGATTCTGGCTTGTTTACACACAGTTTTTTCTTGTACACTTAATTTAACATTAATTTATGCATATTTGTAGTGTGTTTTCTAGTTAAAAGCAAAAAAAAAAAAAAAAAAAAAATCCAACTACGTTTAATTATGTTAATTTTCATGCATAATTTTAGAACAACTTAAAAAAATTTGTTGCTGTTTATTTCAACATTAAAATTTTGTTAGTTTGTGTTGTACAAAATAATGAAAATAACTTCGGCTTGTTAAATTTTCATTAAATTTAGTTTTCCAAATTTTAAACAACAATCTGTTTGTATATTTAAATAAGCTTTATGTATTTATGTAGAACTTTAAGAAGTATGGTTTCTATGTTGATGTTTAAAATTTTTAAACTCTCTTCCAATTTGTTATCTTAAGTAGGTTAAGAAACACTTATTAGTCAGTTTATGTTCTACATGAACATGAAAAAACTTATAAAAAATAAACTTTAAAAAATTATTAATTTTGATTCCTTTTTTAGAGTGGTGAAGTAGAAATGCGTCACTATTTTTTACAACTGTTGCTTGAGGTTTTGTCAAATATGCCATCCAATCAAAGGTTGTTTCGTAGTTGTTTTGCTGGAACTACTTTTGATATATGATAGAGAATAACTTTTAAAAACGAATTAATGATATATAAAAGTTGCTTTATCACTTGAAAGTATTTAAAATGCCTTGGGAAAAGCTTTTTACCTGTTGGATTGACATTCATACAATTCAAGTGCAATATAGTCTAAAATTTTGATATAGTTACATTTACAAATACAATTCCGCACTATGGTAAGTCACTTCAAATACATGGTAGAACATAAAAAAAAATAAACCAACTGCATAATTCAAAAATGTAAAAATTGGAAAAAGAAATTACATTTTGTATGGATATTCTTGATAAACATTACCCGGAGTAACCTGTTTTGAATCTCTATCATATTTTGTCCTAAATCTATTACATTTTGACACTATTTTGAAACAATTTTGAATCTATTAATCATGATTAAAGTAAGCCTATTGATTCATTAATTAATTTTCAGTGATCAGTTGTTGTCAGTCAAATGACAGTGAAAACCAGGAATTAGTTCCGGCTACATACCTGCACTTCGCTAAAGCAAAAAAGTACACAATCATTTTAAATTTTTACATCATCTTCATGAATTTTAGTCCAGTAAACAATTACATAAAGTAATCATGATATTAACAAAATAATAAGAAAAGAAAAAAAAAACCAGAACATGAATTTTGGTCAAGTCTAGAGTTTAAAGTTCATAGAGTGTATGTACAAGATACATGAGGCAATAAAAAATTTCGTGTAAGTTATAAACAAATACAAGAGGGATATGAATCAATCATAATTTTTGTGAATATCTAATATATAAAATCAAATGTTTGTCTGTCTGTCTGTCTGTCTGTTCCCTATAAGCTCGCACACCGTTTATCCGATTGAGCTGAAATTTGGACACCGAGTTCCTTTCATAGTGAGAAAGAACATAGGGGGTAAAAATATGGGCGGAAGTATTTGGGCGTGGCACTCTATAATAACTTCTAAACGCCTGAACCGATTTCCATGAAATTTGGTATGAAGATTCAACTGATCCCAAAATAAAACATAAGTTATAAAAAATTCCAGAGACTTACGCAAGAGGGCACTTTAAGTAGTGCATTTTTAAGACTCAATAACTACTAAACGCCTGGACCTATTTCAATGAAATTTGGTATGAAGGTTCAACTGCTCCCAAAATAAAACATAAAATATAAAAAATTCCAAAGACTTCCGAAACAGGGCGCTTTAAGTAGTAAATTGTTAAGACTCAATAACTCTTTAATGACTTGATCGATTTTACTAAAATTTGGTACATGAAATAACTTTGGTACATGACCCTGCAACAGAATTGAGGCTATTTAAATTTCAGAAACCTTCCTGAAGGGTGCTTTATTCAATCAACTATGTTTGGCTTATTCACGTCAAAACGAATGAACCGACTTTGATGAAACTTGGCAAGGATTTGTATCTGTTACTGAAATAGATCCTATGCTTTAAAAAGTTCTTTCGACAAAAATCAAAGAATGAGCCGAAGACAAACGAAGTCAAGAACCAAAGACGAACGAAAAAAAGAAGTTTAAGGAATACCAGCAGAAGCTATATAAAGATGAAAAAAAAAAAAAATTAGCCGAACAGTATCGACCAAAACTGAAGTTGAACGAAGACAATCCAAAAATCGAATCGATGCTTATAGGATTTTTTAAAATTGGAATTTATTTGAGATAAAATTGCATATTAAATGCATGCTAAGAAAAACTTTAAACGCATTTTTCTCGAAATAACTTTTCAAACTGCACTCAGAAAAAAGTTTCTCGGAATATGATAAAAATGGCATCATATTTACTGAAAAATGGTATTGACCTTGCCATAGAAAATGCTTTTCTCTAAATGCGATCCTAAAATTCTCTAAAAATGATAAAAACCTTCTATGAAAAAGAGAAATATATAAAAATAATTCGATTTTAGAGAAAAAGACTCTTTATTTTTGAGAAAACATTTGTTTTTATTGAAGAAAATACTTCTCATATTAAATTTTTTATCAAAATATAGGATAAAAATTTTTATTTTCAAAAAATTTTTCTCTATAAATGAGAATTTTTTTGTGCGAGAAAAATATTTGCCATTATAAGAGACATTGAAATATTTCCATTTCCTAGAAGTGAAGAAATATTTCTTCGAAAATGTGAAATTTATTCTAATTGAAGAAAATTTTATTTGAAAAGAGAAAATTGCTATTATCGAAAATTGAGAAATTTTTCACCGGAGGAAGATATGTGTTTTTTTTTTCGGAGTGTGGGTGACCATTTTCCTCAGTGACCATTTTTTTTTAATCATGTCTGGCAGGTACAGTTTAACGGAAATTTGACTAAAAACTTTCGACAGAGGGGGCAAAACCGCTAAAAACGATAATTTAAAAAATTTTAAAATATAATTGATAATTTAAAAAATTTTAAAAAATAATTGATAATTTTAAAAATTTTAAAATGAGAGCAGTTTTGAAAATCGTTCTTTTTCTGTGCTCGAGGCACAACACCGGGTTAAATTCGCTAGTAATTCATAAAATATCATTTACAATATAACGGATCGAATTTTGAACCTTAAGGGGTCTTCTCATTGAGCAACTTTTTTTTCGACTTTTTTGCATTTATTTATAGGGTAGTTGTGAATATGCCCCTAAAAGGATTTTTAGAAATTCGAAATACTTTAGAAGATACAGCCTTTTTTGTGAAGCAAGGTCTTCGTCAAAATTAGCTATTTTTTTTCGCCTCATTTTTAAACGCGTTTATCTCGAAACCACGTTTTTCGAACTGGCGGCAATGATATCTCCAGTTCAACTGAACCGATTGTCATGAAACAAAGTGGAATCGACGCAGAATTGTCACCATTCTCAGGTGAACCTCGACCATAATTTTAAAAAATTTTTTACTATTTTTTTTTACACTAAACTACAAAAAAAAGCCCGAAATTGAATTTTTTTCTTTGAATGGCCGCCATTTTGTCAAAAAAAATCACAAAATTAAGCTTGAGGTTCACCCGAGAATTACATCTATACTGATTATAACCTAGTTTTTTTTTTCATTTCAGACTCTCCGGAGACCCGGAATCGTGGCCGCCGTGACGACACTTTTTTTTTTCACCACCAACTTTGAAGACTCATTACTTTTTGAACAGCCCACGTATCGAGGCAAAAAAATGTTTTTATTTACTTTGAAACTTTTGTACTACAATACATAAAAAAAATTTTCAATTATTCTTTGCGTTTTCAAATAAGAATTTTTTAAAAAGGGTCCAAAAAACGGTTTTTGAATGAGAAGACCGCCTTAAGGGCTGCATACGTTTTTAAAAAGTACTCTTCGAAATAATAGTTTCTTCATTTTTATTTTTGACGTAGAATTACGTCTTACAGCGCGGTTTGTATGGGGTCGTTTTAACAGATTTTTTCAAGGTCATTAGGCAACGTTTTTGGCGAATACTTTAGGGTATACCTACAGCCTTTAATACTCTTCGTTTAAAGATAATATATATACTTAAATATCAGATATATCCTGCGCTGAATGAATATCTAACTTAACATTTTGTCACTATTATATTAAAGTCACAAAATAGTAAAATATAAGAAGAAAAATGCATGTTTTTATATAAGAAAATCAATCATCAGCTGCTTATGTGCCTGCTGCTTTCTTTGTTTTTCTTTCCTTGTTTATGCTTTGGTTTTGCACGAACTGATTGGTCCGCTTTGGCAGCATTGTAAGCATTAGTTCGCATTGGGTTTATGTATGCACTACTGTTCTAGTATACTATTTTGAAACCAGAGCTCATGAACCTCTTTTCAACTCAGTCAATGAACTCAATCTGTTAAATTTAACGAAATGGGTCTGTGATCCGGTTAGATTTAACTCTTATGATAAAAACGAGTTGAATCATAACGAGTAAAATTTTAATTTTTGTTTTTAATGCAAATTAATTTGGATTCCACATCCCACTAGCACTAGCGAGTGTAGTTTGCAAACTATACATCGAACAGAAAGTGTAGCTAGCAAACTAAATATCAGACAGAGACGAGAGGAAAGACATATGCTCAGCGTGAAATATAGTAACCATACGATTTTTTAAAAATGGGGGTCTTAATTTTAATTTGAAATTAATATTTAAACTGACTGTAGCTCGCAAACTATATATCGGGCAGAGACGAAAGTGGCACCAATGGAAAGTGCATTTGCTTCGCCTTCTTTTCAACTCAAAAGTCAATGAACTCAATGATCGAAAATGATCGAAAAAATTTGAAATTTTGCTTGTTTCTTTTTACTTGCTCACTAAATCATACTTACTATTTAACTTTTTCTTTGTTTTGGCATCGATAAGTAGTCCATAATTGAGTGTTATTAATTTTTTTTTTAAATTTTTGGAAGATCAATAAAAATACGTGCAAAATGAACAAAACAATCGGACCAAAGAGAGAAAGTAGAAGAGGTTACAACTGAAACGGAATTCTACGTCTACACTTACGATACTATCGAAACTATTTCTTTTTTTTTACGACATTTCTGAAGATTTTTTGGCTACATACATTTCGCTCAACTCCAATGTACAAATACGAGGAGAACAAGAATACTTTAAGAGATAAGTGAAAAAAATTCAGGAATCTCATGTACATTTACATAGAAAACTTTAACTGATTAATGAGTTTAGTGACCGAAATGTATACAATCCATGCACAAGTACAAGGGCAGCAAGAATACTTCATACGATAATAGTAAAAATACATGAAACTCAAATACTTACATACTAGCAATACCCGGCGCGCGTTGCTACGCCTTAGGCCACGTGCATAGTAAACGCCGATTCAGACTGCCTGCCTGTGTCCGCAGAGTGTGTGAAAAAGCGAGAGAGATAGATATTTGTATCTCATTTGTTCACACAGATTTCAGCTTGCCTGTCTGTCTGAATCGGCGTTGAAAATGCACGCAGCCTTAGACAAACACATGTACTTCATCTGTGACTTCAGAACCTATTCGATCAAAAATGTAGCTTGTAGGGGAAGGTGCACCCACTTGACCAAAGCTCTATTAGTTTTCTATTAGAAGGACATTACCAAATGGCAACTCCATTCGGAATTTCACTGATCAGCGATTTTTATTTCCAATGCTATTTGCTATTCAAAATTTGGCTTGTATGGGCGGATTCACACCCCGTTTTCCAATGCCCGTGCTATATTTCTTGTCGAAAGACATTTCCAAAAATTAAATTTATACTGAGTTTAAATATTATAAAACATTAAGTACCACAGCTATTCGATATTAAACATTTAAACTATGTTGATGGTGTCACGACCCAATTTCCAATGCTTGCTGAATTTTTCCAGTGGATGGACACGACTAAATGTTATATTCCTTCCGAGTTTCAAAAATTTGTGACTTATGTTTCTTAAATTATACTGAAAAGTTTGAATGCCTTAAAAGTGTCACGCCCCTTCTGCAACGGCTTTAAAATTTTACCAGTAAAACAGCACGTGAAAATTGAGGTCAAATACAGAATTTTGGAGCTGTGCAACATGTAATTCTAAAGCTATTCGATATCGATGCCAAACTTCACAGGAGCGCTCTGCAGACTTTGCTAGAGTTTCCCTGAAAATTTCATAACAATTGGTTTAGCGGTTTTGAAGTCTACTTGTACATACAATCATTTTAATATACAAAGAAGATGTTAACAGCTTGTTTAAAATATGCTTAACTTACGCATCCTTTAAACACTAAAATATGCGTCAAACATACGTTTTCGATGCGTTTTACATGCGCTGCGTAGCTTATGCCAGGCTGTCTAATATAATGGAAAACCATTCAAAAGTTGAATTATAATATTAAGGTTCAACTAAAACTGCTGGAGACCAATGCAAATGCATTATTTATAATCTTAATATATAAAAGGCAAGCGTCCTGCTCCGTGCTCTATATCGTAAAACATGTTCAGCCTGGACCATGACCAGTTATAAATAATTCATTTGAAATGTTTGTACTTACTAAACCTTTTGCTCTATATCGTAAAACCTGTTCAGCCTGGACCAGAACCTATTGTAAAATTATCTATTTGAAATCTTTGTACGTACTGTACTTTTTAAAACCTGTTTATCCTGGACCAGAACCTCTTCTAAAATTATCCATTTGAAATCTTTGTACGTACTGTACTTTTTAAAACCTGTTCATCCTGGACCAGAACCAGTTGTAAAATTATCTATTTAAAATCTTTGTACGTACTGTACTTTTTAAAACCTGTTCGACCTGGACCAGAACCTGTTGTAAAATTATCTATTTGAAATCTTTGTACGTACTATACTTTTTAGAACCTGTTCAGTCTGGACCAGCACCTATTCTTAAATTAAGTATTGGAAATCTTTGTACTTGAAGACTATCGTCATTTTCCTCAACTACTATACATCAAACATCATGTCTTGCTATTACAGTGCTTCTTAATTAACAGAACCAGAACCTATTCGGTCTGCATAAACTGAACAGCAATTATTACATTCAGTGACGTTGGTGTCAATTGGAATTGCTAGAACTAAATCACAATGTTCGGTCTTCTGATCCAAGTTTTAGCGATTGGCTACTCAAATTAGGAAATGGAGATGAAGATATCATAGAAATTCCAGATTATTTTGTTTGTAAAGGTTCGCTTATTAACCCTTTCAATGGCTTGCCTAGAATAATCGTGGACAATCTTTTTGAGCTTATATTCCCATCATTTAAGCAATAAAAAGATTAAAAAACATCCCTCTGATTTTTACATGAGCTGCTTTGCTTTTGGCAGGCTGTCTAATATAATGGACAAAACCATGATAACGTTGTATTATAATATTTTTGTTCAACTAAAACAATCGGAGACAAATGCAAATGCGTTATTTATGCAATTGTTATTATAAAAAAAATTATACTGTGCACACCAATCACAATAATCACTTCTTTTTTGTAAAATTTATTAACACGCGATATAAAAAAATTGAAGGGTTCTGATGGGCATAAAATCGAAAATCTAACTAAGTTAAACGTTATATATCTCCCTAAAATTATTTTTGTCATGTTAGCACAACTTCATTTCATAGTACCAACCTATTTGATTTTAGAAAAGACGTTGGAAAATAAAAAAAAAAATTTTCTGAAGTGTCCAATATAATGGACAAATCCATTGAAAGGGTTAAATAGATTTCTGGCGATACTTTGAGTCCGAATAACATCAACCGTTATTCCAAAATTGCTATCCTGTACCCAAAAAATTTCGATGTGAACGAAGTCAACGAGCAAGTTCTAAATATTTTAGTTGGTGACACAGTGAGAGATTTCAGCACGGATTAAATTGAAAACATTGATGATAACCATAAACAAAATTACCCTGCCGAGTTTTTGAATGAATTTTATCCTTCTGGAATGCCACTGCATAAGTTAAACCTCGAAATTGGAAGTATTATAATACTTCTTCGGAATTTCAATACCAAAAGAGATATCTGTAATGGAAGGTGGTTAGTTTTGAAAAACCTAAAAACTTAATTAATCATCGCACAGGTATTGATAGGCGTACTGGTGAACATTAAATAGTTTTCATACCTACAATTAATTTGGCCCCGACAAACACAGATTTGCCTTTCACTCTCCGGAGGCGACAATTTCCAGTTAAACTGACATTTTCAATGACCATAAATAAATTGCAAGGTTAAATATTGCAAAAAGTAGGAGTTTTTCTAAAAGAACAGGTATTTAGTCATGGGCAGTTTTAGCGGGCTGATGATGTAAAACTAAGCATTATAGATGGCAAGGGCAAGGTTAAAAATTCTAAGATTTTTATACTAGAAATGTTGTTTATAAAGAAGTTTTATCAAAATAATTTAATAAATATGTTTTCAAATAAAAACCTTTGTATATAAATCCAATAAATTTTTTGTCGCATTTTGTACTCTAAATGGTTCCTTCCCGTCGAAGGACGGGCTTTTACACTAGTGCTATTATAAAAAAACAGAGAAACCAACCAACTTGAGACCCTCCTCCTTTTTGAAATCGGTTAAAAATAAAAAATATGCTCCAATCACAATAACTCTTTTAATGTGCAACATTTAATAACACGCGAAATAAAAAACTTTGAGGCTTCTGTTTGGAACAAAATCGAAAATCCAACTAAATTAAAGAAGTTATATTGGTATTCCTCTACATTTATGGTCATCATTTTGTTACAACTTCATTTCATAGTACCAACCTATTTGATTTTAAAAAAGACGTTGGAAAATAAAAACAAAAATTATTTTCTGATGCGTCCAATATAAACCTATTGAAAAGTTTAAAGGAAATCTATTTTATAAGGTTGTATGCATGAACATAATTTCTGCGCAGATGAACACAAACAATGACATATCAATGCGACATTTCAGATCGTACTGAGATCCTCTGAGAAGCATTTGAGCATATGCAATGGAATATTTGTATACTGAAATAACTACAACAATAAAAAATTCTATCCCCCATCAGTGTTGCCAGAAAGTTTTGAGAAAAGAAGCTAGATGGCCTTTAAAAAATGGCTAGAAAAGGCTAGATGGCTTTAAAAAAAAAGCTAAAAAAAGGCTAGATTTGTTAACGTTATAATATCCTAAACCTGAAAGGTCAGGGTATATTGACTTTGTGCAAACGTTTGTAACGCATAGAAATAAGCGAGTACGGTATAGAAAAGTATATATATTCCTGATCAGTGTCACCTCGTTCGTCCATCTGTCGATGTGTTGTCTGCAAAAATAGGCTAAGAAGCTATTGAATATTTTTGGAATCCGCCCACGGAAACGCTTACTTTTCATACAACTAAAAAATAAAAATCGCCGATATATCTACCGAAATAAAATTTAAATGTATTTATTTTTTATCAAAACGCAGACGTACACAAAAAATGGACGTGATCTATCCATGAATATGCCCACCTCCCATACAACTCCAACATTGAAAACACTATTATAAAGACGCTTTTATTTGAACTACAGGGATAAAACTTCAGATCAGATATGTATTTTATATTAAAACTTAGATGTGTACTAAAATGTTAAATAGTCGTCATTCGCCCATACAAAACACTATAGTAAAAACGCTGTAAAGAGGTTTATATGAGCCAAAAATATAAAACTTGGTATTGAGATTGTTGTATCAAAACTAAGATGTGTTCACAAAATAAGCGACATCCGCCCATGAACACGCTCATCTCTCATGCAACCCACAATATGGAAAACACTATAAAACGTTTATATTTGGCCTACAGATATAAAACTTCGTATGAGATCATAGTATATAAAACTAAGGTGTGCTCACAAAAAAAGGCGTCATCCACCTACGAACGCGTCTTCCTCCCATACAACCTTCATTAGTAAACCTATATAGTTCTATAAAGAATACATGGATTTAAAACAAAAATAGGAAGTAACTTAGATTTGTTTTAGTATTTTAATATAAAGTTTATTTAAATATTATAGAAGGTTTAGTGTTTTTCATAGTCGGACTAGACTTTCTTTACTCGTTTTCTTTTAAGAACATGTCTTATCGTTAGAAGAAAATTTAGCATGCCAGTTTGAATACGGTTTCTTTACTTGTTTTTTTTTTTTAATTTCGTTGTATAAAGAATTCTTTCTACCTCAGCGTAGCTTAATGCCAAAATAATAAAACTAAAAACCAAGTCTGATAGCTCTTGGAACGGATCTTCATTCAATGAATCTTTAGCTTCTGCCGAGAATTCTGTTATGGAACTTAAGTTATTCCACTTGTGATTTACAAATTTTTTGCCATTATATTTTAATTATCGTTATTTTTTCCGTAGAGTTACTGGATTTTTCTTTCTCTATAACAGAAAATATTTGGGTTTAACCACTTTAAAAGTATAAAAAGAGCAATAGAAGATTCAGACTTTCAAAATTGCAACGTCAGAAAAATTGGATATCGTAATGCATCTTTAAGCAATATATTAAAAAAGGCTAGAAAAAAACAAACTAAGGCTAAAAAAAAGGCTAGAGGCTAGATGGTAATTTTCGAGGCTAGGCAACAAAAAAAAAGGCTAGATCTAGCCTCAAAAAGGCTAGACTGGCAACACTGTCCCCCATTTCATGGTAAGATTTTAATATATTTATATTTCTCTCTGAGCAAGAAGTTGACTGCAAATAAAGTAGCTAGTGTTGCCATAAAAACAAATTTTAAATCTGAACTATTGTATAAAGCTTTCAATCCGTCGAGATTGTTATTTTCGATGAATAACATTTGCAATAAATAACAAAATAATAATTTGGTTATATATCAGGCATAAGAGGAAAAAGATTTTTTGACTGTAAATATGTATAAACAATTCAAGTCTGAAAACCATAACAAATACGATGTCAGATTGTTGGCAACACTGCTCAACAGACCAAACTGAGGGCAACTCCCGACACAACATGGCAGCCGTGCTGAGTTACTCTCACAGCCAGAGCTTAAGCATTGGTTTTCTGCTGCTTGTTGTGCTGCTTGTACAGCATTAGCATGAATTAAAAGACATGAATTCTTAAATAATTAAAGAAAAAGTTTTGTAAAAAACGTAGTACCCTATTTTAATTTCGCTTATCATAGCAATTGAATAGTGAAAAAATTATAAAAATCGGTTCAGCGGTTATTGAGAACACGTCGCCGCAAATCCGTGAGTCTCCTTTTATATAATAGTATAGATAATACAGAGTAGTTTATTTAGCATTTAGTGAAATTTAGTTACAAAATATCCATATTCTTGGGTTTTTTTTTGTGTATTTTGTACATTGATATCATGAATAGTTCATGCTGTTTTGGTTCAGTGTTGCAAATAGCAATATTTTTACAGTCCACAACTCCTTTATTACGATTCTACGTAATAGATAGAATCTATGAAGCAGATAAAAGTATAAATACTCAAAATTCAAGTTAACATGATGCTTAGTCTTAGGCGGCTGATAAACTAAGGTTTTTTTTTCTTCATTTCAAGGTTTTTTCTATTTTAATTTTAGGAAATCGGATATTTTCGAAAGATAATAAATGAAAAGCATTTACAGTGTTTTATTTTTATTTTTTAAGCTGCTTCATAATATCTGAGTTTTTGCCTATGTTTGTTGTTGTTACGGTTTTGTTGCTAACGTGAAACCTTAAATGCCGCTGCTGTTGCTGCCAGAGGTTAATGCCGGTGAGTACAGGCTTAATTACAAACTCATTAAAAAAGGGATATTTTTCATTTGCCTAAAATTTGTTTTACAAAAATGATACTTTCTTTATTAAGCGCAAATTGGGGTCATAATAAAATGCTCTGCAAAGGGCCTTAAATGTCAAGTGTTATTTTTTTCATTTATTTTAATATAAATAAACATTACAAATCGATATGAAAACAACACATATAAATTCCATAAAATCTCAAATTAAAAACAATTATATGCTATTTCCGAGAATAAATCGTTTTCGGAACGATACCTAAAGCACCACCGACCTTGCTTATGTTAATTAGATACAATTCTTTTCCAAAATTAATTTGATATTTGATCGAATTTTGTTTGTTATCTTTACTTTTCTGTTATCTGCCAATATCCAGTCGCAATTATTTTTTTACTTTTACGTTATGGTTTTTTTTTTGTTGCTGGAGTTTGTTTTTTCTCTGTATGTTTTCAGCTTCTTCTTTTTTTTTTTTTAATACCTACTTATGAGCCTTCATCGCAATATTTATGGTTTTATTACTGCACATAAATAGTAGGATTTTCATAAATTATTTATTGATTTTTATCGCGCTGTGTGAAAGCACCTTAAAGAAAAGCCTGTGAAAACATGATTTATCGTTTGTGCTCTTGCAGTGGTGTTTCTTTTTTGTTATTGTTGCTTTGTCTTCTTGTTTTTTTTGTATGTAATAAAACATTTAATAAGATTTGTGCAAATATGGAAATAAATAGCATCATCAACCTTGTGATGTTTGTCTTCAATAAATGCAAGCAATAAAAATATTAAACATATCTGAATTTCGAAGAATTTAAATCAATTCAAAAGTCGCTAAAGTGTGTGTGCGTATGAGTGGTGCCAAATATGAATAAATTCAAGAAGAGTTCAAACAATCGTTCCGCTTTGATGATAGAAAAGCAGATTGGATGGTTAACGAACTGATGTTAACTATGATATGTTTCTGAACAAGGAATAAACCGCTTCTATGTGGGTAGTTATTTCGTGTATTAAAAGGTAACATCATACCATCGTTAACATGCCAACACTTCATTGAAGCTTTAAAGAAGTTTTTCTCAAAACCATGTATGTATGTAAAAAGACGGACCTACCATGAGCTTCATCAATTTTATTCAATTAATTATAAATGTTCACAATAGTTTAGAAATACGATTTTTTTTAAATTAAAATTTGATGCTTCTACAGCTAATTCTCCTTTTTTTTGATTGGTTTTTTTTCTAACAACAATCACTAACAAATTGAATTGAAATGTATTATTCGAAAAACGTTATCATGCTCAACAGGCTTTGAGACATATTTATAGAAAATGAAGAAATCAAAGAAGCGATGGTAAAGAAGAACGTTCCTCCTCAGAATGGACTCTTACTTCGTGAAAATGTTTAATCCTCATGTTCACGGAGAGAATTCGGTTCAGACAATATTCCTTATGAGCATAATTTATGCGCTATTTGATCATATTTATTGACCATCAGCAACTGATCATAAAATATACATAAATTCATAAATTCAGAGCAAGAAACAACCATTATTTATGCTATATTACCAACTTGCTCATGGATCATGCGCACTTGGAATCAGTTGAAGAAACTTTGTGCATAGATTATGCTTAGAAAGCTCTTACATCAAGTGCCGTTGATATAAACTAAAAACACTTTGCGTATAGATTATGCACAAAATTTTCATAGATCCTGCGAAAATATAATGAACTGTGATGATACGTTTGAGTAAAATGTTCATTGATCGTGCAAAACTGGTATAATTATATAAACAAAGTATTGCGAGTTAAGTGAGTTGATTTCATATTCATTGAGCATTAGAAATACATTATTATTTAAGAAAATTAAATCAATAATTTCATAGATGTGTTCCTTAAAATCTACAAAATTAATTAATTAATTGAAAATAATTGAAACATGTCCGGACCTATTTAGATTGCCTGGAGCTCCTGAGACTGAAGCTAAAAGTGAGTGAAGCTGATGAAACTACCTGAAGCTGCTGAAATTTTTTAAGAATTAGAACTGCGCAAAACAATATATTGTATTTAAAACCTGAATTTATGAAGCTACACAGCCTTCTATATCTCATCAATTTTCATTGTCCGCATTCAACAAAGTTGTCTATTGACCTGTTTGGTACTGTTCAGTAACAAGTTTTCTGATTTTTTTACGTCACAACCCTGTAACTGCTTAACTACTCGTTCTGAGAAACCTTATTTTTTCTAAAAAATTAACAGTGGTATTTTTATTTTAAAATTTAGTAACTTTAATAAAATGTTGACACTTTCATGATCAATTTCTCAGAATGAATGAAGTTGCGTTAATTGTAAAAATTTTGATATTATAAGTGTCAGTATAGTGTCAATTTATCATTATATGTGATCAGTTCTTTTTTTTCAGAATTATATCATACTAGTAAGGTATATCTTCGACTTGGCCGAAGTTAAAATACCCCCACGGGCTATTCGCAATGGAACAAAATCGTAAATAGCAGCTCTTTTTATATGTGATTTCAAAAAATTTTACTATTTTGATGACGTCTAAAATACATTCAAATCGAATTGTTATCCTGCAAAGTAAAGACAAGCCTTTTTATAAAGTTTTCAATTAGGGGTTGAATGGGAGGTGGGCGTGTTGATGCCAATTTTTCTAACATGCCTCAATTTTGATATAATATACACAAATACCCAATTTCAGGTCTGTAGCTTCAATATTAGCCTATTTATGGAGTTTCCAATATTATGGGTTGTATGGTAAGTGAACGTGTTCATCGGTGGATGACGCCCATTTTTCTTACACATCTTGGTTTTATTATAAAAAGAATAAATATCTAATTTTACTTTTGTAGCTTTGACAGAAGCCTATTTATATAGTTTTCAATTTTGGGGTTGTATGGGAGGTGGGCGTGTTCGTGAATGGATAACGCTCATTTTTCTCTTACGTCTTAATCTAATATATAAAAATCTCGTGTCACGGTGTTAGTGTTTAAACTCCTCCGAAACGGCTGGACCGATCTTAATGCAATTTTTTTTAAACATTTGGTAGGTATGAGAATAGGTTTTAAAGTATTTTTCACCTTCCTGCCTGCGAGGGGCGTGGCACTTTTTCAAAAACAAAAATGTTCGGTTATACTTTCGTCTATGAATCACACATCAACTAAATTTTGTACGAACTTATTATTAAGACGTGCCCTTTGATTGTCAAACTTAAGCGATCCTTGGAAAGGGGGCATGCCACCGCCCATACAATTGAATTTTTTCATATCAAATAGATTTGGAACTAAATGTCGTATAACAATGAAACTCAGCATAAAATAACTGATTGGCCAGGTTGTTAAATTAAAATACAGGCATGGGCATTGGATAACGGGGCGTGGCTCCACCCATACAATTCAAATTTTCGATACAGAATAGCTATGTAAGCAAAAGTCACAGAACATTTTTACTCAGAATGGAGTTACTATTTTATGGTGTCCTACTACTGGAAAACTAGATAGAGCATTGTACAAGGGGTGTGGCTCCGCCCATAAAAGATAAATTTTTTAAATTTAATTGCTTTGGAAATAATAGTCACAGATCAAAGAAACTCGGCTTGGAGTTACTAATTGGTGATATACACTACTTGGAAATACTCGCAAACTGAAACGGGTATTGGGCAAAGGGTGTGGCCTATAAAAGACAATATTTTATATTTAATACCTTTGGAAATAATGGTCAAAGAATATTGAAACTCAAAGTGGAGTTACTATTTATTGATGGCACTCTATTGGCAAATTGGAACAGACATTGGCCAAGGACGGGAGCAACGCACCGGGTACCAGCTAGTTTTTATATAAAAATGATAAATATTTAATGTTACTTTTATAGCTTCGACACAAGCTTCTATATTTAGGTTTCAATAAAGGGGTTGTATGGGAGGTGGGCGTGTTAGTAGGTGAATGTCGCCCATTTTTCTAACACACCTGAGTTTTGTCATAGACTATACAAATACCGAATTTAAGTTTTGGACGTAAATATTCGTTTCTTTAAGGAGTTTTCATCATTGGGGTTGTATAGGAGGTAGGCGTGGTTTTCAGCCGATTAAGCCCATTCTCGAACTTGATCTTAGTTTTTCAGAAAAAAGCTTAAATATTGAATTTCAGCACGATAGCTTCAAATTTACGGCTGTTATCGTGTCCACAGACAGACGGACAGACAGACAGACGGACAGACAGACGGACAGACAGACGGTCATGGCTAAATCAACTCAGATGGTGATGCTGAGCAAGAATGTATATACTTTTCTATACCTACCACGCCTCCTTATGGGCGTTACACACGTCGTGACAAAATTAATATACCCCTTACGCAGTACGCGTGGGGGTATAAAAATGAGAGCGTGTACTATGAGCTACATGTTCAAAGCGCATAAAAGTTAAATAAAACAATTTGTTTAGCTTATGACCGAATTGATCATGAATCGTGCGCAAATAATTTTCTCCGTGTTGGAGCTTAATGGAACGTTCAACGACATTACTGCCACCAGAGGATGCCCTCAAAGAGCAGTTCTATCAACTCTTTTGTGGACGTTGGTTGTTGATGAACTACTTGCAAAGCTGAACAGCCAAGGCTTTGCTATTAGAGGATATACGGATGATTTGAACTGCCATAGGTCAACGATATCGAGAGCAATAGCTTAAGTATTAATACTGAAAAGACCATATCAGAACCTTTTTCTTGCGTCTTATAAAGCCCAAACGATACGATAAGAGGATTGATTTTTCATATGAGGTCAAGTACTCAGGAGGGACTTTTGTAAAAAAAATTCTCAGAAACACTCACTTGGCAAAGCTATAGGCTTTTTATTTGCCTGTCAACGCAAACGTTCTTAACTATACATAGAGTTATGGTTACTTATGCCGTTTTCGTTTCTACCAACAAATGTTGCCCTGTCGCAGTGCAAAATGTTTTCAATGTTGCCCGCAACCTTTTTTTTTATTCAACTTAAATAAACGAATATAACCATCCTTGTCTAACGCATGCATGTCATAATATTATCGTTTTAAAAACAGCTGATATGCAGGGCAATCATCTACCCTGAGAAAGTTTGCAAGGCAAAAAATGCGCCTTTTTTGCCCTCTGTGAGTGTGACATTTTAAGAAACGAACACAGAATTTACTCACCCGTTTGCACTTATTTTAGAATCGCACACGAAAAAAGGCAAGGTCAATGAAAAGGCAACATTTTTTGGTAGAAACGAAAACGCCATTAGTATGTTGCACTTGCATTGTGGCCAAACTGCAAAGAAGGTCATGTTTTTTTAAAAATCGTCTTAAGTAAATTTTGTAAAGTGTAATAATCAATGAAAACTCTGACTAAATTAAAGAAGAGCTTAAGATTTTATAAACTTTTGGGCGTTTAAAAGACTCATCTAAACTACTTAACCTACGCTGTATAAGAAAATCAAAGCATTTTGACATACTAAGTTATCTAGCCAAATAATTTTATAGAAATACTAGCTGGTACCCGTTACTGCCGCCCTTGACAAATGCCTGTTCCAATTTGCCAATAGAAGAACTAACAAATAGTTACTATTCTGTGAGTTTCAATACTCTGTGATCCAAAGCTGTGATTCCAAAGCTACTAAATATTAAAAATTGCCGTTTATAAGCAGAGCTGCACCCCTTGTCCAATACCCGTTCTAGTTTTCGAGTATTTCCGACTATTAGAATATCACCAAAGCGATTCAATTTCAAAAATGTGTCTATGGGTGAAGACACAACCATTGTACAATGCTCGTCTTGTTTCCAGTAGCAGGACATTTCCAAATAGTAACTCCATTATGAGTTAAAATTTACTGTGTAAAAGCTACTTGCATAGCTTTTCTGAATCGAAAATTTTATTTGCCAATCAGTTACTTAATACTGAGTTTTATTGTTATACGACATTTAGTTCCAAATGTATTCGATATCAAAAAATTTAATTGTTTGGGTGATGCCATGCCCCCCTTTCCAAAGATCGCTCAAATTTGACATTCGAAGGGCACGACTAAATAGTAAGTTCGTACCGAGATTCATTGATGTGCAATTTAAAGAAGAAATTAAAACTGAAAATTTGTTTTTTTGAAAAAGTGCCACGCTCCTCGTGGGTAGGAGGGTGAAAAATACTTTACGACCTATTCTCATATCTACCAAATATACAAAACAAATTTCATTAAAATCTGTCCAGCCGCTTCGGAGGAGTTTGTACATTAACAACGTGACACGATATTTTTATATATTAGAAGAAGATTTGTTCAAAAGTAATACAAAAATATTGCATGAAAACTTAAGCAAATAGTTTAAGTTATAATTTCCCTGTTGTCTTCATTTAAACTTAATTTCTTTAAGTTCAACAGTTTTGCAACATAGAAAAGATGATATTATTTATCCTTTCATTAACTTAACACTCATGGAACTGTCACGTGCCAAGCGTTGCTGCTTAATGTTTTTTTTTTAACCCAGCATCCTACGAGTATTAAAATTTGTTATGATTAAGTTCGTAGAGAAAGAGAGAACGTGGTAACATCTAAAGATACTCTGTGCGCAATTCTGATGAAGTTGCGCTAGTAGCAGGTGCGAAAACCAAGTGTATTAATAATTAATTTTTCTTGTTGAGTGCAGAACTCCTGAGAGCACAAAAAAAAAATGAGTTTATAAAACACATTTCATTATCATGAATTGTTAATGATATGGTTTATATTTCAAGAGTTGTTTAAAGATAGGCAGAGTTGTTAGTTTCAGATGTTAGTTCAGATTGAATTACTGAAGTATACAAGCAAATATAGATTTTGCTTGTATACTTTTATTTTATTTAACCTTTGCTGTTATGAGGATTAACATCTGCTACATCCACGCAATGTCGAACATGTGTCAGTCGCATTTATTGCACTTTAGAGCGTAGCATAACCGACAAAAATGTGCTACAGACAAACACTCCTAAATGCTATAAAAAAAAGCTTTAATATAACGGCATAACTGTCTGTGCCATTCACACACGCACACATATATAAAACAAAAAAAATGCATTTGATAGCATTATTAGAGGAAATGATATGTCCTGACTGCATATGGAGCGTTGCAAGCGTTGCTACAGACAATGCCAAGAATGGCATGGAATGCACTTGACATTAAAATACATAACATTCCAGCAAATGGTGCACTTCGTCACCGACACACACACACACAGATACACACATGCAAACACAAATACGCAGTCACTTATGCATTCAAAATGCAGTGTTGCCATATCTTCTCACAAAAGCACGCGCTTTGGCACCCGCGCTATAGCGGTCGCTTTATATGTGCTCCTTAACCTCATTTAATGTGGACACAAACCACGCACCAGAGCGTAAGGAATGTCATTGTGTTTGTATTTCGGTATGTTTGATGCACACTAAGCAACTATATCGAAATAGATCTCCTGATGCTATTTAAGCGGGTGTAGAAACACAGACGTATGTTTGTAAATGAAAAAAGCTGATCTAGCTTGCAGTCGTACGTTAAACAGTATGTTGCATCACCAACACTCTCACATACTTACTCACACACACACACACATAACAACTCACATATTTCGCATTCCCTCCGCAGCACATTACGCAGTTTATTAAATGTGCCCCGACTGAATGTCTAACTCTAACCATGACTGTTCCGAGGTGTTATCTTAATGGTATTGTTTTGTGTGCGTGCATGTTTGAGTGCGTGTGTGTTCGTTTTTCTTTAGTGACTAGATAAATTACGATTACAAAATCTCATCTTGTTGTGGTCCATTCTATTATCTCTACGCTTCACCTTCGTTATAGGTCATATATCAGTCATGAGCAGGAAAATAAATTTAGTGAGCCAAGGATTTTGTTTTTTAAAACAAACACAAAATTATCCTCATATTTGCTTTTGCTAATCAAAAAATTAACCAGCAAAACAAAAACAAATCATGTGCGTTTTATGATACACATGTACAAACATTTCAAGCGCAGCGCAATCGAGTAAAGCTTGCTTGGCTTTGCATGCATTTGTTGTTGTTAGCAAGTTAGAATTTTGGTGAACGTCATTTTTGTTGCTATTCTTTGTACGTTTTGTTGTTATTTTTTGCACGCGTTGTTGTTTTTACAAATGTGCAAACACAAAGTTGAAAAAACAAAACAAATTTGTAGCTGAGCCAACTGAGCTAATTGAGCTACTGGAAGCTCATGTCTGTCATATATTATACAATGAGGCTAAGATAGTTAATCGTTTTCAACCCCAAAACGCACAAACTCATACCCACTTTCGATATGTTGTTAAGCATTCTGACCATTTAATTAATTAGTTTGATTATCGTATGCTTACATAATGTGGCCATAAGCTTATCGGACGCAACATTCATTAATTGTATTAGTATGGCATTGTTTGCAGAAAAAAAATTCTTGAATTTCTAAAATTGTTATTTAAATTATTTAAATTTGCTTATAACTAATACATCACTATTTTATGTTTAGATTATAGCACACTGTTTAAAGTATATAAATTTTTGAAAAACAACATTTTTTTTTTCTTGGTCTATTGCTAATTTCAATACAAATTATCCACAGAAAATATTGTAGTTATCTTTATATATAAGATACAAGTGTTCTGCTCTACATCGCTCAAACTGTTATAGTTGTTATTGCTATGCTTTTTATAACATGTTCAGCCTGAACCAGAACCTGTTTCGCTATTACAGTGCTTTTTATATATGAAAAAAGTGTAAGCCTAAAAGTATGCACAAAAAATGTATTTAATATTTATAAGAAAGTATACATTGACGACGACTGGAACAAAACCACATTTGAGGTGAATAAAAAATGATAGATCGTCTGCTACATAATTATTTTGAAATTTTCTTACCCGTCGTATGGCGGGTTTCTTTACTAGTTACCTAATAAAATGCATACCTATTTGTTCAATTGTTTGAACCACTTGTTTAAAGTATGTTTATGTAAGCAGATCTATAAAATGGGTTAAACGATTTTCAAAATTTATTTTTTGAAACTGCTCCTCGGGTTTTAAATTATGTTCTAACGAAGACCGAATTTAGAAATGTTTTTAGTTCAGAAATTTATTGATTTAATAATTTTCTTATGCTTCGTTGTTGCTTTTTGTTTAATGTGTTTTGAATTGTTTGTTGAGAATGTGTTTAATATCAAGTCAATATCTTAATTTTTGTAGAATTTATGAAGATTTTGATATTTTGAAGACGTCATTGGGTGGTAGGGATACTATTCATTCGATTTCGTCGATGGCAGAACTCAGGATGCGTATTTGGAAACAAAGCTAATGAGAAAATATGTAGTCAGTACATTAGTTTTTGCAGAATTTTTTTTTTCTTTGATTTAACCATTTTTATAAAGTTATTTTGTGTGAGAGGTAGGCGTGATTTGTGTCTAATTTAGCTCATTTTCCAAATTAATTTCTGTTTTTAAGAAAATAATTTTATTTCATTATGATAGCTTTAAAATTTCCTCTTCAATTGTGTCGACAGTCAGACGGACATGTCTTATCTCTAAACTGAACCTTTACAAAGCTTGATTCGAAACAAAAACAAAGTTTTAGTATTATTGCTTCTACGCTGAGAAAACTCGTTGGTAGTATTTTTAAATACTACCAAAAATTGTGGAATGGACTTTCTAAATCATTCATTCAAATTAGTACTAAATTTTATACTAATGGGTATAGTATAAATATATATTTTATACCCATGACATGAAAAATAACATGACATTTTTTTGAAATCGACCGTTTTTATAATTTTGTATTTTAGTAAATTTTCTTAAGATTCTTATTTTATTAATCTTATTAATTTTCGCGCTACCTACGTACGGCAGCTGGTATATACTTGTTTTACTGGCTACCTGACTTTTGGTGGTTGTTATTTCGTACCTACTTGAAGCGTGGGTTTTTTTTTTGTGTTTTTGAATTTCTTAAGAAAAAAAGCATCTTTATACCTCATATAGTAGAATTTTTATTTTATATTCTAAGTTATTTGGCTCAGTTATCTTTGCAGCGTGGAGCCTTGGTTTTTTTGTGAAAAATATTGAAAAATTGAAAAATGAAACGTTGTTCCTTAGATCGAAAAGGCAAAAAAGGTTTTTTACACAAAATCATTACTCACAAAATGGCAGATGGCAGATTGAAGGTAACCTTTTTTTTTCATTGTTCACTAAATTTGAAAGCGTTCATCTCGATTCATTTCTTGACGAAATTTTTTTTTTTGTATTTTTTTAAACTTGATTGGCTATCGTATGACACGAGTTTTTATTAAAATTTTTTTCGAATTTGTCTGAATTTTGAAAGTCAATATTTTTTTCGAAAAAACACACTTTCAAAATTGGAACATCACCAAAAATTGCAAAAACATTTTAAAAAAGCTCCTGTCATACGACAACCTATTTTGCTAAGATTAAAAACAGTTATTTTTTTCCAGATCGGACAATTCTTGCGACTCCCAGCGCTGCAACCACGAGGCCGGCCCCGTTTTTTTCTCTGCTGCCAGTTTGGAGCTCTATAAAATCATGTTGGAGTGAAAAATATATATTTTTAATATTTTTTCTTGTAATTCCAAAAAAAATTTTGGAAAAAATGTTTGTTTTTGACTGAGTTATGAATTTTGAAAAAAGGCATGTTTTCTCTGCCGCGAATATTATGTCCCACCTTAATAATAATAAATAATTGAATTAACTATTTCTTTGATATTCATATTTTAATTAATAAATTTAAAAAACATTTTCTTTTTTAATGAACAGGTAAAATAAAATATGCTAAAGTTAAATCTTTGATCAGAAAATTACCAAAACCAATTATGTTGAATATTTACATATCTGTGATAAAGATAGCTGCTTAACAGACTAACCGTCAGTTGAGCAACATAAACAAAACATTCTTACTACAGAATTCTGTTGCTAACATTGCTAAGTTTTTTCACACTGCAACATAAGCTTAATTAATGTAAAGCTTTTTATAGAAACTCTTTGAATGGAAAAGCTTTATTTCTATTTAATTTTGCTCTTCACAGAACTGGTAAATTTTTTTTGTTAAATTTCTGCATTTTTAAAACAATTTAAATTCTTTAAATATATTTTTATGTTTGCATAAAAATGTCTAAATATATAAAAGACAAGCGTCCTGCTCCGTGCTCTATATCGCTCAAACTGTTTTAGTTGTTATTGTTATGTTAAGGCTGAACATGTTAGACTGGATCAGAACCTGTTTTCCTATTACAGTGCTTTTATATGAATTTTAAGCCTGAAAGTATGCACACAAAATTTATTTGATATTTACTTAATTATTTTGAAAACGACCCGTCTTATGACGGGCTTCTATACTAGTATATCTATAAAATTCACTTAAGTTTATATATGTGGAAAATAAGTTTGAATTAAGATTTTTCGGCAAATCCAGAAAAAGTAAACCTTAACCTTAAAAAACAAAAATGCTTTAATTTCAATACATATACATGCAACGTTAAGGATATTGTTGGTGTTTTCCTATGGTAAAAGCATTTTGAAAAAAAAACATATTGTATCCTAAAATTTTAACTGATTTTTATTGAATGTATTTTTAATATGTAGAAAATTACAAAAAATTGTAGGTTTTATTTATTGTAATTTGGTATTTCGCGATTTAAATATCAAAGCACAGTTATATAATATTCACAACTGAAACATTTTCTATTGAAAAGTCAATATTATAATTAAAAAAAAAAATCATTTTCTATGGAAAAATATAATTCAAAAAAGTGATTCAAGAGTGAAACGTGAGTGACAATTTTTATTGATAAGTTGGATTATCTTGGAAAATAATTGGCTGGCATAATTTATGTCTTGGATTTACTTTTTATATAATATTAGTGAATTTTGTTTTTTTTTTAAATCAAGCAGACGCACATATTTTTCATTAAAAAAGCATTTGAATGAGTGAAACGTGAGTGACACTTAATTTTTTTTTGTTTATTATTGTATTCGAAATGAAAAAAGATGACGAAAACATCAAGAAAAAGTGAAAGCCGACAGTAAAAGTACGTATGAAAAAAATATAAAGAAAAATTATAGTTGTATTCGGATTCATATAAGTAAACAAATTTAGCAAAGATTAAAAAGATCTAATTAAATCATTATTTTAAGCCGTTGGCCTCGACGGAATTGCTTATAGGTCAGTCATATAGTCGAATTGGTTTTTAATGAGCGTAAGGATCAACGAATTGGGGTTTCATACAGTTCAGGGTTTACATACAGATTCCGGTCCTGCATCCGAATGAATTATGTTAAAATGATATATATCTGAAATAGTTTTTGTGTTGTTTTTATATTATGAATTATTTGTTTAACTATATTATGCTTTACATAATCCTTTCCATGAAATTTTTTTTTTTTTTTTTATAAAAATTTCCTTAATATTTAGAAAAACATTTTGTTTACAAAATATGTTTAATAAAGTTCACCAGATTAACCACGGTGCAAAATAAAGGCAATTAAAATTGTTTTGTAACGTGAGTGACACCAACGTGAAACGTGAGTGACTAAATCAATACATGAAAAAATCTTAAATTCTGAGAAAAATAAATTTTTTACTGCAGTTAAAATTTCGACTCAATTTCGTTACGGAAAATTATTTTATTCGTTATATTAACTCAAACACTTCGCAGATTTTATGTTTGACTGAAACTATGACTGTGCTTCTAACAATTGTAATGCTGTGGAAGTTTATGCATTTGTTAGATTCTGATGTTATAATTTTTGTATGATTAAAAAATCAAGCTCATTGCCAATCGAAAAGGATTCTCAGATAATTTTCAATTCAATGTTTCACAAAAGCAGTTAGTTTTTTCTAAATTCAAACAGTCTGATAATCTTAACACACAAAATAGGACCTCAAGTTGACAACATGGTACTCGTACATGACAAATCTAATTTAAATTCATATATTACATAACTAATCTTTCAAAAGTTTTGGGTATTCATAAAAGTTGAATATCATCTATTTTAAGCTCTTCCAACTATTATTGCTACTTTTTGAAAAATTAAGCAAAATTTTCAAATTTTATTCAAATTTCAGGTTTATTAAATGCAAAAACTTTAAAAATGACAAAGAGGCAAACAAGAAAAAAAAACAACAACAAGCTATCATAAAGAGCCATTTTGCACCTGCTGGTTATTCATGCTACAAATTGAATTTCCATCTGTGACCCAAGTTTAAACAATAACAGCAACACAAACTTTATCATCAGGGCAGAAAACAACAACGTTACGCCATAGTGGCGGCTGTTGCTAAAATTATGTGCAACTGGGACAAATTTTCCAAAATTTTAGCCAACAACAACATTGTTGTTTAATTGTTTGTGTGTGTGTGAGTGTGTGTGTGTGTGTCGACTGCGACTAAAGAATCTCAAACATATGGCCACTTGTTGATTGAATAGCTTGATGAGTTTGTTTGTAGGTTTTCTATTTGTTACCTTGATTGTTATTGATTAAATATAAATTTAAACTGAAGAAAACAAAATAATTAAATCAAATTCCCATTTAAAAATGTAAACGTTTCTATAAAAGAAAACATTATTTAAATTATGTTATCTATGTTGCCAGAATCATAATTCAATTTGAATAAACAGCTGCTAATTATGACTTATTTTAGAACATGATGACGTGAGCAGCTTGAAGCATGCATGATGCACCACCATGAACACTTTTATTGCCAACCTATTAATAGCGTTGATAGGTAAATTATCAGTTTTCATGTTTTAAACTGCTTTTATATAGTTCAGTCGTAGTTTTTTTTTTATTACTTTACCCAACTGTAATGTAGCAGATACAGTGCAAATTAACAGCTCACACTTGCTTACCAACATAACACCAGGTCGATGAAATTCGATCAAGTTTACAACCCAACCCACGATTTTTGTTAGCAAAAAAACAAAACAAGCTAAAACTTTCAATTATTGCCACATACACTAGCGCAGTTTTATTGAAATAAATTCGCGTTTTGTAGCAAAGTCATTAAGGTTTCATTGCCAATAAAACTGTTTTGGCAATTGCCAATTTTATTTGCATTTCATTAGTTTTTTTTTTTTACTTTCTCTAGCGATAACTTGAATAAGTGTTAGGACACCGGTAAAATGTTGACTTGGCACGCACCTAATTAATTACATAATTTATTCAAAATGAAAAACATAAAGTTTTCAATTAAGGCATCTTTACTTGAAATCAAGCCGCAATTTGTTGCTGGCCAGTATCCAGTAATTGTTTCAAGAATAAGCGTTAAGTCGTTGCAAGCAATTTATTAGCGCGCCTCTGACAGCCTTGAAGGCTTCTTTTTAAGGTTAACATGCGCGGTAAATATTTCAGTTTTGTGACAGAATTAATACTTCTTGAAGTTATTTTTATATTTTAGTTTTTTTTTTTTTATTCCACTTGACTAAGGGCCGTTTTATTCACTTTTATAACTTAAGATTTAAGAATAACTTGGGAATTTTTCAAATTTTCTAACCTTATTCTTTTTATTCACTTCAAGTTGTCAAACATAACTTTAGAAATTCAATTTTATACATAACTTTTGTTTGATAACTGGAGTCAACTTGTGATTTTTTAACTTCCAAAAATATGAGCAGTTATGTGTTCTAACTTGGGATATTTGGTATAACTTTTGTTTTTTGTTTCAATCACAAACAGTTTCGTATGTATGTACGAGTTCAAGAAATTGTAGCTGTTATGACTAGAGGGCGAATTTTTATGCAAAACTGTATGTAAGAAATATGCGTAATACGCCGAGATTTGAAACGGCTATACCTACAATTGGGAATTACTCTTCTAAAATCAATAGGACCCAATAAACTCGAACCTGTGGTCAAAATCTCTCAACCTATGATGGTTTCGCCAGAAAGGTGTGTAGGAGTTGTCGAACAATGGCGGTTGGCGGAAATTTAAAACTTTATCAGACTGCACAATAACTTTGTGTTGGCCGGAGACACGAGAAATCTGGTCGTAAAAATGTCTGTCTGTGTTGGTGTCATCTTCCTCAGATTCAGATACTGATACCATCGCGACGTGTTTGTCCTCCATTTCATCAGGCGTAAGCAACAAGTTCGTAGGCAAGTATTTTTCATTAACCTCAGCTGATTCGAGAATGACCAGCCAAAGTGGCCACCACTATTTCTTGGAACGAATTGGCACACGGTAGTTTAAAACAATATTATCATGGAGATCGACCCTGTACATAAAACAATTACAGTTTGTTTTTATTAAGATTGCTGCACCGTGGCTTGACCAGACTGACCTTCCCGTGTTCGTTGTATGCGTATTGTCGATGTGAGCGGGAATTTTGACTAGTCGAACAGTAATTTTTGCACGTCACCCAGAGAACCTTTTACTAAATATAAGTGTAAAAGCCTTTCACCACATATTTTCGACCTTTGTTCGCAATAATAAACTGTATTTGAGAGAAAATTATTTATAATTATGTTTCATTTTACACAGAGAAAATGGTTGTTCTACAAATGGGTAATAAGTTCAAAATTTGTTAGCTTATAAAAGAGCTGTTTTAGGGGAACGAATGCATCGGTTTTTAATGAATGCATCAGACAGAACCCATCAGAATTGAATTAAATAATATATATCTAACAAATACGACTTAATCCCGGTTACAAAATATTTAGGAATCGTATACATATTTAAGTACTAACTTAATTCAGTGTAAACAGAGTAAACCTGGTTACCAGACGCAATCAATGTTGTAAAATCGACATTTAAAAACCATGTTAACCAGTTGTAAAGCTTTCTCCATAGTGAATGTTTGAAATAGTTTTGCAATCGATAAGGCTTGGCTTAATGAACAGCCCTCTAGTTATTGACACCATTCCAAATCATTGCAAAATAACATTTAGTAATTGATGTGTTAAACAATTAAATAATTTATTAAATTATGTAGTAACAGATTAACTGACATTGCAATCCACCTGAAGAGTGGAGATATTAAAATGCAACATTAAATCCTTGATCCACAACAGATGTTCTTGGTTCTTAGCCATCGGCAGAGTCAAGATTCGGTTTTAGGTCCAGTTACTTCTTGATTCCACCATTTATATTAAAGCTGTTTGTTTGAAGCCATGAAGAACTGTGAACGAAATTCATCTTTTGCTTGGTGTGCAAGGATCAATTTCTTAAAGTTGATGACGGGACCAAGCAGACATTGTGCAAGTAATAATTGCATATATTCCCATTTTTTGTCACCGTTAAATCGATTAATATTTGATTTTTTTAATTACTTTTACGCGAAGATTTCTGTGCTTCTTGTATTCAATGTGAAACTAAAAGATTTTAAGTTAATTTCTCAAGTTTTGACTGTCAAATATCATTAATTTCCCTAGGATTTTTTCATAACTTGAATATTTATAACTTGACATAACTTCTACTCAAAAAGCGTCAGCTTGATATTCACAAAACTGAATAAAATCAAATTTTAACTTGAGAAATTAAAATTCAAAACTTCACAAGTTATACAAAAAGTCAAGTTAACAAAAGGTATTGAAACTTCTCAAGTTAGCTCAAGCTAGAAAAAGTGAATAAAACGGCCCTAAATTGCTAACATTGATAATGGAATCAATAACAGTAAGAAAGATTTATTACTTTTAAACTGTTTTAGTGTTTTTTTTTTTTTTTTAATTATTTGACATTATTTTACAATAAAAATTTTTACATTAAGTGTTCGATTAATATATATAAACACTGTATAATAGAATTACTAAGAAAAAAATAACTTTCAACCCAAAAAACATTGTGGCAAGGGGTGATTCGTTGACGAATCACTTGTAAATAGTTTTTTCGTTTTATTTTCGAATAGCTTGGTTTTGTTGGCTGGATGCTTAAAGAAAGCACCGTTTAAAATTGCTTTGTTAAATAGCATTCAAGATATTTTTAAAAACAAACAAATTGGCCATTTCAGCTCTTGAAAGGACTTTGACCGAGATCTTATGATCTATTGTGTTGTGTGTGTTATGAAATGTTTGCACACAATTGACCGAGAACTGGACCTACATGTTTTATGCCGACTCCGAACGGCTTAAGTTCATGTTCTCAAGAAGCTTTACATGGCATTATTTATTCTCTGAGGTTTGCCATTGTCTGAAGAGAGGTGGTGACCGATCAGAAAAATTTTTTATTGAAAAAACTTTTCGCCGCGACTGGGGATCGCACTTGGGCTCTGAGCGAGCTAAGCCACACACTTAACCTGCACGCCACGGTCACCAAGATATTTTTAGCCTTCCCAAAATTATTAATTCCACTAATTTTTTCTTTATTTTCTTTTCAGGGACTTGCTATGGAATCGTCTTTTAATATTTTTATGACTCGCTAGTGAACCACTTTTTTCAGTCTTAGCTATTCGTTAGCAATTCAATCATCTCATTTTAAGCAATTAATCAAATAGTCATTACTGTGTGTTTAAAATCGATATGAGTTAAGAAGTTTTGACAAGCCAATTTATATGAAACTTGCATATTTTTTAATTTTTCTTTTTGTTTTGCTTCTTTTAAATTGAAAGATTTGAAATATGATTCGTTAATGAATTAATATTCTAAGCTTTGGCGACTGAAGGAGGATTTTCTCCCGTTCACGATATTATAAGTGAATTGTATATGATAATTGCTATTGAATGAAATGTACTAAAAAGCAACTCATAAACGATATCATAAGTGAAACATTTTGTTTGTTGGGAAGATTATATAATTAAAAGGATAAGGTTTTTTTTGTGACTTCAACTCCTCCCAGAGCAATGGAGGGAGGAAATCCAATCTTTTAAAACAGAAATAAAATTTTTATACAAAAATCCGCTTTTGTACAAATCGATTAAATAATCGATTTGAAGTTTAATTTGAGAAGAGCTTATGAATTGATCGAATTTTAATTTTTTCAAAGCTAAAAATTGTTCACCAAAATTATCTTTTATGCATTCCTCAAATGTCAATTGTCCGAAAAATGCAGTTCCAAAATCAAAAGTTCCACATTCCGAGCAACAACTCAGTCAAATTTTTATCGGTTTTCAAAAACAAAAAACTTGTATGGGTTTATTGGCTTTTTTTCATCAAAATGTGTTACAAATCAATGTGTTGGTGTTCTGTTAGTGTTTTTTTTTATTAATTTCTTAATAATATCTTGGTATTATTTTGTATCTTAAATTTATTTTTTACTTCGTTTTTATGTTAAGTTAAGCTCCAATGTTTTCGAATAGTAATAATGTTTGTCTCAGTAGTAATATAAGTGTAAGTCCGTCTTCGTTTTTTTACAGTTACATTTAAAAATGAAGTTTCAGGTCATACTTTTTTAGTCAAAGCATTCATATAATGACCTTTTATATCATTATTGAAACTGAATATATCGTTATTGAGAAGAAAAGCCGCTTGATTTGAATATCATATATTTAACGTCTATAATGTTGCCAACATTTAATTTTTATTGAATTGTTCGAATTCGTGCAACAGGTTTGCTGGTAGTGAATAATTTACTCAAGTAATTTTTAAAAATTATTTTGAATATAAGATTTTAATATTCACTTTTTATAATCACAACAATGTTAAACTTAGTATAAACGTATAAAAAAAAAATGATCTATTAAAATGGTCGAATATTTTGCTTATTTTTTATACAAATTATATAAATTTTTATATCAGTTCATGAATACGCTTAAAGGCGTATGGCTACTTTTCTTAAAAATATTAAAAAAATTCGGTTTTCAATAAATCGTGCTAATAATATAACCTATTAATTTGTTTACTTATTGCCAATTCTATCAAGAGTTTATACAAAAACCTAACTGTCTAATATTAGTTTAAAGTTTTTATGTCCAAAAACGTCACAACCGCAGTTAAACATTAAAATTTTTGGTATCTCTTAATCTCTGCAACTCACCAAATTTAAATATTTGAGTTTATTATTGCTTTTTCTCCATCTTAGTAACCAATATTATTGAAATAGGAGTTACAGAAAGAACATTTATCACAATTGTCCGTACTTCGTTGAGCCATCTGATACTTTTGTTTGGAACGTTCCAACCTCGGTTTAAGTTTTATTTCATTTTTAGTGCTTATTTTGTAAAAGTGATTTTATACACAAGTACATACCAACACACACACATACACGGGCAAATAAAAACCAACACATCCATGTAGATGTGTGTGAACTGCAAGTGATATAAATCTTTTGTTCTCATCGTAGTCACTTGATGTCAGAGAAAATGAAAAATTACCCAAGCAAGTGTTTAGCACAAAGCTGCCTCCGCTAGTGCAGCTGCAGCAGTTGTTGCTAAAGAATGAATCCATCCACATGGCAGTGACCCATGAGCAAAAATGTGGGAGTGACTGTTTGTGTAAAGCAACAACATCATCATCAGTTTCAAATTTAGATAATACTTGAATTTCTTGCACATGTGACCATTTCATATATGAACCTGCAGCAGAAAAATAAAGGAAACAAAAAAAAAAAGCACCGGCCATGAGTGACAATATCTCGGTGCAAATGCTAGAACACAGTAATGGTCATCAGTAAATGCAGCTGCATTTGAATCGCCTCAGTTTAACTAAGCCAGCCAACAAGCAATACAGCAATCTGCTAAGTCTTTTGTTAAATCTAATCATAGCTTGTTGGTGCATGAACAGTACCCAACTCTATTTTCTTGTAGGTTCCATTCGACTTTGTACTAAATAATATATATATGTATGTATACCACAAACACAGTATTTTATCATTAGTTAGCATTCATATGTTAAAATTTTTATTCTTATGTGTGCCATTATAATATCATCTATGGCAAAGATAGCAATATTCCTTCCGGAATAATAATGCGAAATGTGCAGCAGCAACAACAGCTGCTATAATAAAAATGTTTTATTTACCAACACTCATTCATATGTTTCAACAATGAACATCCTATTACCAACCCAAACCACATCAGCAACTTAGCTGTTTGTAGGCATAAGAGAGAAAAATCCTGTTTAAAAAAAAAAACGCAGCTTAAAAATCATAAAATAAGAATACGCATAAATCAGTTAAACACCATCATCGGGATCACAATAAAAAAAATAACATCAGCTGAAAGAAAAAGAAAAGAAAAAAAAAACACAAAAAGAAGAAAATCTTGATATTTAAATGTTGCTTCATATAAGGTGGATGATATTCATGTTCATGGATACAGTAACATGCTTACACCTGCACACCACAAACACACAACACACACACACACACACACATCTTCGTTGTTTGCTGTGGTATTTATGGCAGAAATTATCACAAGCGAAGTCTTGGATTTTTATGCCGTTGCAATTGTGTTTGTAGGTGATTCATAATATTTAAAAATTATCCAAAAGCAAACTCTTGAACATAAAATAAACAAATTCATGCATTCTTTTAATAAAAGCTTTTATTGCGGAAAATTCTTAAATTATATAAAATATGATTTCTTCTTGATTTCAAATTATATTTTTGTAAAATGGTGTTTCCTTATGATTCCACCGTCAAAAAGAAATAAATCTTAAGCAAGGCATTTTGTGGAGAACTTGAGTAGATTTCATGTTATATATGTTTGTATATTGCATTCTACATGTGCTAAAAGTGCTGACACTTTATATGATAGCAATTATTTGTGTAAAAAAAATAAATAGAGTTGATTTCATACATTGGAGTTGTATCTGCCGTAACTCACAACCAATCTGAATTCATAGCTGATAAGGGTTTAGTTCTACTGTTGGATGAGGTACTCAAGGTTTTATATCAAAATACTTTAAGGTTTCAAAAAAAATTATTCACAATTTGTTCCTCTCTAACACATTATGGGGGCGGTGAGCAGAGGGGTACTTGCTTGGTTTTTGGCTTGAAAAAAAAACTTTGAAGGTAAACATAATATTTGATACCGGTTTAAAGAGAATAAAATTATGCATTTTTAGTACAAAAATTAATACTATAAGTGTACTACTTCCAAAGTTATAAGCCATCAAATTAATAATCGTACAAGGGGAGCAGGATTGCATTTTTACAGCGTTTTCAAAGGAAATTTTTATTTAAAATAAAATTTCTTTGTACAAAATTGTTTTGTGGTGCCTTCAATTTCAGGTAATTGTTCGTATATGGCATACAAATTTGTCGGATTCTGAGTTGGAAATGTGTCGAAATTTATTTTTCGAGTCCATTTTCCAATAGTTTGAGACTAAAAATAAGATCTGCAAAAAAAAGATATGTCGGTAGTAAAAAAACCCAAGCCCCCCGAGCTATAAGGCTTCAACACAGGCTTAAAAAGGTACTTGGCTTTATTACTGTATAGCTCTTAAAAAAAACTTTAAGGCTCTTTAACTGTACAAACATTTTTATGCACAATAAATAGATAAATATATTTTTTAAAACCAACTTTGACCTTAAAATTACCTTTCATGGTGCTTTTAGAAATCAAAATAAAAATTTGTAGGCAATGTTTATACCCTAAACCTGAAAGGTCAGGGTATATTAACTTTGTGCAAACGTTTGTAACGCATAGAACGAAGCGAGTCCGGTATAGAAAAGTATATATATTCTTGATCAGCGTCACCACGTGAGTCGAGCTATCTATGTCCGTCCGTCCGTCCGTCCGTCCGTCCGTCCGTCCGTCCGTCCGTCTGTGTGTTGTCCGTATACACAGGATAAGAAGAAGGAGTTGAGATAATTGGATGAAACTTGGTACACATGGTCACATGTACCCAAGGATCTGCACTATTGAATATTTTTGGAATCCGCCCACGGACACGCCTACCTCCCATACAACGCAAAAATTTAAAACTGCATAACTCTGCTCATAATAAGTCTACTACAATAAAATTTGGTATGTGTGTGTTTTATATCAACACAAAGATGTCTTTGAAAAATGGACGTCATCCGCTCACGGACACGCCCACCTCCCATGCAACCCAAAAATTGAAAACGCAATAAATAAGCCTCTGTTTAACCTACAGAGCTAAAATTTGGCACGTATGTTTTTTATAACAAAAAAAAGATGGTTTTGAAAAATGGACATCGTCCGCCCACGGACACGCCTACTTACCATACAACGCAAAAATTGAAAACTGCATAACTCAGCTCATAATTAACCTAAAACAATAAAATTTGGTATGTATGTGTTTTGTATCAACACAAAGATGTTTTTGAAAAATGGACATCATCCGCCCACGGACACGCCTACCTCCCATACAACCCGAAAATTGAAAACTGCATAACTCAGCTCATTTTTAGCCTACAACAATAAAATTTGATATGTATGTGTTTTATAAAAACACAAAGATGTCTTCGAAAAATGGACGTCATCCGTTCACGGGCACGCCCACCTCCCATACAACCCAAAAATTGAAAACGCAATAAATAAGCCTCTGTTTAACCTACAGAGCTAAAATTTGACACATATGTTTTTTATGATAAGACAAAGATGGTTTTGAAAAATGGACATCATCCGCCCACGCACACGCCTACCTCCCATACAACGCGAAAATTGAAAACTGCATAACTCAGCTCATAATAAGCCTACAACAATAAAATTTGATATGTATCTGTTTTATACAAACACAAAGATGTCTTCGAAAAATGGACGTCATCCGTTCACGGACACGCCTACCTCCCATACAACCCAAAAATTGTAAACGCAATAAATAAGCCTCTGTTTAACCTACAGAGCTAAAATTTGACACATATGTTTTTTATGACAAGACAAAGATGGTTTTGAAAAATGGACGTCATCCGCATACGGACACGCCTACCTCCCATACAACCCAAAAAGTTTAAAACTCAATAAATAAGGTTATGTTTGTCATAGAGAAATTAAATTTGGTATGTGTGTATTTTATACCAAAACTAAGGTGCTTTCAAAAATTGCGAGTAATCCGTCCATGAACACGCCCACCTCCCATAGCGAAAGCACAATAAAGGCATTAACTGTGAGCTACAGGAATAAAACTTGGTATGTGTAAATTTTTCATCACCATTTAAATGCAATTAAAATATAGGCTTCATCCGCCCACTACAATACAATAAAACGCCCATTTACAATAAAAATTTTTTATTTTTGAAAAGTGGGTTTAGGGTATTTCATAGTCGGCCTAGACCGACTTTAGACTTTCTTTACTTGTTTTTTTCTAACGATACTCGTAAATTTTTAGAGGTAGATATTTCTGAAAAATGGCAAGGAGAATTAAATTAAGTTTTCGCCAAAGTTTGTTTTTTCAAATATTTGATATTTGAGGACAAGTTTAAGTATCATTTTTAGCCTGTTTTGTGGTATCATTTTTAGCTAGTACTATTGAATCACTTATTTTCAAGAGTTAAGAAATTTCGCTTCCTCCATTGTTACCAACGAATGTTCTTCTGAAAAACTTTAAAAACTTCAAACTTGAAAAAATTTTAAAATTATTCACTTAAAAGAATTTTTTTTTTTATAAGAAGATCCAACTCTGAAAGTTTAATCTAATTCGGATGGTCAGGTAAATTTTTTTATATTTTCAAGTTGCATTATTTTATGTTTTTGAGAGGTAAAAAGTTTTTCAACTTATGTCAGTGGCGTAGGTATGGGGTGGTCCAATGGTCCGAACACCCCCCTCCCCCCCCAGAGCCATGGGCCAATTATAAAAGTTGTTGTCAATTGATTTTATTAAATAAAAAGTTGTTTTGCGATTATCGAAGGAATTTTATGAAAAGAAAATATTTAAGATATGTTTTATGATAACTTTGTCAAAAAAAAATTAAAGATTTTTTATAAAATTGTTCATTGAAATCATCTAAACAAAAATGAGTTTTCCAAAACTCTTATTCATATCTTAAAGTTTATCTTAATCGATTTTGGTGAAAACATATATACGTGAAATATATTATATATATTTCACCAACAAATATTTTTCATGAACTGAGCTGAAATCAAATTAAAAGTACACTGAGAAGAAAAAATACTTTAAAATTAAACAAAAAGTTTTCAAATAGAAATTAAATTTAAAACAAAAGTTTTTGTTTTGAAAACAATATTTGAAATATCTTACAAACTTTTTTGTAATTGCAAAGAAATAATATAAGAAAATTATAAGTTGAAAATTAAACACGCTTGATTTAAATTTTGTTTTAGAGAAACGCAAAAAAAAATACACGTGAAAATTGTATTTTAAAATTTTTTGTTTAATTTTTAAGTGTGTTTTTTTCCTCGCTGAAATTGACTTAGTTTTAAAAAAAAAATTAGTTTGACCTTTTAACCGACATAATAAAAAGGAAAAGTGAGCACCAAAATATCTTAACCGGTAAATTTTGTATGAAAACTTTTGTGGTCGTTTTATGCGTTTCATGTGTGCGTTGAGTAATTTTTAAGGTAAAACCAGGGACCGTACCGGTTATGGTTTTAATGGAAAAAATCACATATTAACTGTTATCTTTTAAATTTGATTTTTTCGACAAAAATACAAGTTATTTTGAGCCATTTATTTTTTCGGGCAAATGTAACAGTTACTTTTGACTTTTATTTTATCGTACAAAAATAACAGTTATATTCTGCCTTTTATTTTTTCGGTCAAAAATATTAGGCAATTTATATTTCTTCTAAGGCCGTCTTACTGACTAAAAAACTATTGATACCATTATTTTCGTCTCATCGGTGCACACATTTTGCACATGGTATCAATAGTTTTTTAATCGGTCAAGCAGCCTTTAAAAAGTCACAAAAAAACTGTTATTTTTGACCGATACAATAAAAGTCAAAAGTAACCGTTATTTTTGACTGAAAAAAATAAAATTCACAAAATAACAGTTAATTTTAAACTTGTATGGAATCAGTCAAAAATTTAAGAGACACTGAATATTCGCAACGCTAAGGTCATACGTATCATAATGGTATATTTTCAAAAGCCCTTCGACAATTTTTTCATGAAGTCTTTTTCATTTGAAAATTGTATAATAACTGTTATTTTCCGTCCCTGGGTAAAACTCAAAAGCGCGACCAGGTCAGATTTATTTTTGCAGGTCTTATTTTAAGCACCCATTCTCAAGGAAAGTTCGCGAAAAGCTATTGTCACTTTTGAAAACTCACTACACTAGTATGTCTGTACCAGTGATGATATCGGATCACTTTCGAGAGTACTTTTTTACAAAGGCAAATAGTACTTTTTTATTGTTAAGGGTACTTTTTATTAAGTAATAATATGTGAAAAAATAAATTTATTACAAACAATACTTTTTTAAATTTTATAAATAATCAGGCTTTTTTTCAGAACCCGTTAAATATGCATGTTAGGGTGCCTCAACCTTTATGGGGGAAAAAAAAGTTGTCATTGCCATCAACTTAAAATTAACTTTGATCGATTCTAAGACAAACGCACAATATTTTTTTGGCTCTAACAATAGCCGTCAGTGAGCTAAATCATTTTGAAAAACATCCAAAAACCATGTTATTCGTAAAAATATTAGCTGGTGTAGCATTTTACAAATAAAGAAATGGAAATAGTAGTACTGAAGAAGATCTTACTATCTGATCCAAAAAATTTCAAATCTTTGCCACCTGACCAAAGATATTGCGAATTTTAATAAAAATATTCGACGTTTTTTAAAAAAAGTTCTTGTTCTAGGAACATTTGTAAAATCAACGGAAAATAATACGTAACTGGGTGAGAATTGGGAGGCAAGAAGTTTATGAATTAATTTTCAAAACTGATTTTTTTAACTCTTGACAAAATTTCAAGTAAAATTCTTTAATATACCAGAGTACTTTTTTCGGCAAGAATGTACTCGGGGACTTTTGTAGAGTTAATAGTACTCAAAAAAGTACTATTCCACTCAAAATATCATCCCAGGTCTGTACTTAACTTAGCGTCATTACTTTTTTTGGACTCCACCCAGAACCAAAAGCTATCTACGCCACTGACTAATATAGTTTATTTTATCGAACATACTATGACTTAAACGTCACCGAAAAAAGATGAAACTTTCAATATCCTAAAAAAAATGTTGATATTCTCATACATTTCCAACAGAGCTTACTTTGCAAGCAAGAAGCAGAGAGAACAAAAGCTACTTACTGTTTATTTTTTCACTTTTATTTGCACAGATTGTTTATCTTTCATACCATGGGTTGCTCTAACATTGCTTACTTTCAGCATTAAAGCAAATTTAATTTATGTTTGTTTTTTAACCGACTTCAAAAAGGAGGAGGTTCTCAAGTTGGTTGGTTTCTCTGTTTTTTTTTTTTTTGTTTTTTTTTTTTTTTTTCTGGGAATGTATGTACATCGATTACTCTTAAAGTACTTGCCCGATTGCCGTAATTTTTTGTCAACATAGAGATTATCAACGCGGAGGTGCCCGTTTATGAAAGGGGGCGGTATTCGGACAAGGGGCGTGTCTCTATAAGAAAAACACTGTATTTCAGTAAATATTGACACTACGGTAATAAAATTCACAGTAAAATTACAAGGGCAAGCACAAATATTTAAAATGACGATCACTTAAGTGAGCGTAATTCTAAAAAAAGGTGTGGCAATATTGTAAAAACTCTGTATCTCAAAGAAAATTGACACTAGAGTACTGAAATTAAGTACAAAGGTAGGCACAATTATTGAAAATTACTATACAAAAAGTGGACGTAATTCTACAAAGGGGTGTGGCAATATAAGAGAATTACTGTGTCTCAAATAATATTGACAATAGGGTACAGAAATTTATTACAATGGTAGGAAAAATTACTACAAATTTTTGTAAAAAAAAAATGGGCGTTATTCGAGAAGGGGAGTGGCAATATTAAAAAAACACTGTATATAATTACTATTGACACTACGATACTAAAATTAAGAACAAAGGTAGGTACAAATATAACAAATAACTGTCAGTAATGTGGGCGGTATTTGATAAAGGGGCGTGTCACTATAAGAAAAACACTGAATCTCTGTAAGTATTGACACTAGAGTCAATAAAATTCACAGAAAAAATGCAAAGGTAGGTACAATTATAAAAAAGAACGGTCAGTTAAGTGGGCGTTAGCCGTCAAAGAGGTGTGGCAATATTAGAAAAACTCTGTATCTCGAATATTATTGACACTAGAGTACTTAAGTTAACTACAGGGGTAGGTCAGTTATAAAACAATTAATTTCAATAAAGTGGGCGTTGTTTGAAAGAAATAAAAACTTTATAACAAAAAAAACCTACTTCAAAATCACTACAAAGTAAAAAATAATTTTAAATTACTTTTACTATTTATTTCTTGGTCAAACTTGATAATTTATTTAAATTCATTATTATATTGGAAATCTTATGATATCAATTATTGTGAATTTTTTTTATTTTTATCATAAATATATTAATTTTTTATGATAATAAAAGCTTCGAAGTCGACGCTAATATAATCAGATTTTTTGTGCAGCTGCAACACACATATAAGATTTTAATTAAGATTTAAGAAAAATTAAGATTACAAATTAATACAGCGTCACCTAAGCAGGATATTCACAAATAAAAAAGTCTTAAATAGAGTAGGGATGGCAAAAATATCATGATTTTATGTCAATGGTTAGCGCTGACTAGAAGCTTTTATTGTCATAAAAAATTAATATATTTTTGATATAAATAAAAAAAATTCAGAATAATTGATATCATAAGATTTCCAATATAATAATGAATATAAATAAATAATCAAGTTTGACCAAGAAATAAATAGTAAAAGTAATTTAAAATTATTCTTTACTTTGTAGTGATTTTGAAGTAGGTTTTTTTTTTGTTAAAAAGTTTTTTTATATTTAACAGTTTTGTTAAAAAAACAAAAACAAAAAACGGTTAAGTTTGTTGAATAAAGTGCGTTTTCTTCGTCAGATATTTTTATAAATTATCTGACATATACTTATAAATAAATACATTCATAACATTATTTTTTTATTTTTTAATTTAAAAAAAATAATGTTTTAAAGCATATGCATGCATAAAAAAACGAGTAGGCACAGTTTTAAATTATTGCAAGAAACTTTTGCGTTCTCTATCGACTCTTATATATCGAAAATTTATCACATTTTATCTTTGTATTTAACTGCTTAGTTTGAACTTGATAATTTATTCTTAATGGTCTTTAGTGAAATGCTGCACCAAATTAACTTAATGTTATTCAAAAGTGTAAACAAAATCAAAGTTGATTGAATACTCGATGTAAACTCATTTGGCAGGCAGTATCCGCAGAACATAGTTCAAAGTCAATAAACTGCACAATATATCTAGCTGAAGGCATAAACCATGACACGATTCTGTCTAAATTACCGTAGTTAGTATGTTAATGTATACTAGAGATATGAGTGTACAAATTGCCTTTCATATGCAAAGCTATGTTTGTAGTACGTATGTATGTATGTAAGTAGCCTATTTTGAATAAACAGATATTAGTGCAGTACAGTAGTTAAACTAATCACAGTACGCGAAAATGCATCAATTAAGTTTTTTGGTTAATTGTACGCAATTAATTTAGGGTGGGAAATTATATTTATAAACTTGGTTTGTCTTTCAAATTCTTTCAAATAATATATTACTCGAGGCAAATATCTATAAGCATCGATTTGATTTGTAATATGACTTATATTCAACCCTGAACCATTCGTTTTTATTTCCATAATTATTCTTATTATTTATTTATAAAATCAAAAATCTAAATAGTGGAAATATCTTCCATGATACAGCATTAAAAAATGTTATTGATAACATCCTATTATTAGTTATACCAGCCACTAGCATGAAATATAACCGAAGTAAACATTTCTTAGCAAAAACATTTACAGTTACTTTCCGAGTTGTGACGATTACGCGCACTCTCAAAACTCAAGCCTGTGCAAATACAATTCTTTCCACTCTGAATTATTGCCTGCATTAGCTGATGGGGCGCATATAATTTGTCAACAAAATAAATCCATGTTGCAATTAATCATGCCATGCTTTCCGCTGTGACTTTCACACGCCTTCCTTTCACCACGTTCTCTACTGTAGTACAAACACACATACACACACAAACATACATACGTGAAACATTTGTATATGGCCTGGTTTGGCGACAATTTAAAAGCCAAGATACTAGCATACAAATTAGCAAAAAAGAAGCAAAAACAAAAAAAGGAACAGTAACACGAACATGGCTACTACCGAATAGCAAGCAGCAATCACACCGGACTACCACCAACCAACAATATGTTAACAAGAAAAATATTTTAACTTGTTGGTCGGCTTCGGCTATCTGACACTCTGCCGCTGACTCTTACATAAGGCGCTGCTGCCATTACTACGGATTGTATAAATATTGGCAGCGTCAGTGAGGAAAAACTCATTTAAATACTTACAACCACGATATCGCGTACACTGCTGCGTGTTTGTCCTGCACAAGAACACCAAGTCATACAAAAAGTTAATAAATTGTCATGGCAGAAGTCCTTGCTTAAATTCATGTGTGCGTATGCGTATAACGAGAAGAAATCACACACATATATACAGTTACATATTAACACTGTGATTATGATAAATCGGCTCAGCAGGCTTAAAAAAAAAAAATTGCTTTGCTTTGCATGGCTTCCAAGCTCATGTATATGCTGCGAATCATTTAAACAGTTTTTATTGCCGTTGAGTTTTTCGTCTCATTTCCTTTCACTAAAGAGCGTGGAAGAAAGTTATTGCATGCTAAAGAGGCGTGACTAGGTTGGTGTGTTTGCTGACATTCATTCATATATCTTTGCTATAGAATATTGACTTTTGACGATTTTTTTTCATAAACCTTACAACTTTTTATTTCCGATGAGATACTCGAAATGGAGGAGTTACGGAAAAAAAAACACACATACTTATTATTTATAAGAGAAAGCAGACGGTATTTAACTTAATGACGCAGCTTTTATGCAAGATTACAGCTATTTAAAGCTGTGCAAAACTTCATGCCATAAGCCTCAAAAAGTAAGTCAAAATTGAAGGACAATAAAATTAAGTGATGTCTCATGATTGCAAAAGTATTTAAAAATACAATGTTAATTGTTAAGGCAAGAGCTATAAATTCTGGGTGTTTTTTGATATTCAATATAATACAAACTAAGAATATTTTTATTAGTAATTTTTTTATAAAATATTTGATGATATTTTAACATTACCAAAAAAAAAAAAAATTAAAAAAATTACAGGCTGGTTAAGTTCGATGGTGAAAAATATAACAGTGTTTCCTTGTTGATATGATTCCAACTCTTCTGGTGATCTGAAAAATACTTTTATTAACTAACTTTTGAAATAATCTTAAAAATACATACAATTTTTTGGAGATAGTCCTTTAAATGTATTAATTTCAGCCGCTTTATTTTAATACGCTTGACTATATCGATGTCGGCATATAGCTCATACAGCTCGTGGTTCCATCGTATTCGGTACTTGCCATTGACGCAGATTGGACCATAGATCTTGCGAAGGATTTTTCTCTCGAGCGCTCCCAAAGTTCTTTCATCAGAGCTGCTCAACGTCCAGGTTTGTGATGCGTATAGTAGGACGGGCATGATTATTGACTTATAGAACGTCAGTTTTGTTCGTCGAGAGAGAGCTCTGCTTCTCAATTGCCTACTGAGCCCAAAGTAACACCTGTTGGCAAGAGTTATCCTTCGTTTAATCTCCATACTGATATCGTTGCAGGAGTTAATGCTGGATGCCAGGTAAACAAAGTCCTTCACTACCTCAAAGGAGGTGTTGTCAACAGTGACGTGGTTTCCAAGACGCTGGGATTGTTTGTTTGTTGACACAAGATACTTCGTTTTATCTGCGTTCACTGCAAGACCCATTCGACTCGACTCTTTTTCTAGCCTGGAGAATGCTGCACTGACTTTGCGCTTATTGTGGCCAATGATGTCAATATCATCTGCATACGCCAGCAGCATAAAACTCTTATAGAAAATTGTGCCGCTGCGTCTCAGGTCAGCAGCTTGGATGATCTTCTCCATTACTATATTAAAGAAGTCGCACGATCAGGAATCACCTTGTCTGAAACCTCGCTTGGTATTGAACGGAAGGGAGAGGTCCTTCCAGATTTTCACAGCACTGCTGGTGCTCTTCAGTGTCATGCTGCAAAGACGTATTAGCTTGGCAGGAATACCAAATTCAGACATGATGGATAAAAGGTGACTCCTTATTGGACTGTCGAAGGCGGCTTTGAAATCGATAAAAAGATGGTGTGTGTGGATTTGTTTTTCGAGGGTCTTTTCCAAGATTTGTCGGAGCGTGAAGATCTGGTCAATGGTGGACTTTCCAGGTCTAAAGCCACACTGATAAGGTCCAATCAGTTGGTTGACGATGGGCTTTAGTCTTTCACACAATACGCTCGACAGGACCTTATATGCGATATTAAGAAGGCTAATCCCACGGTAGTTGGCGCAAATGGTGGGATCGCCTTTCTTGTGGATTGGGCAGAGCACACTGAGGTTCCAATCATCTGGAATGCATTCTTCCGACCATATTCTGCATAGAAGTCTGTGAATGCATTTAAACAGAGCTGCGCCACCGGTCTTAAACAGCTCAGCCGGCAGGCCATCGGCTTCTGCGGCTTTGTTGTTTTTAAGCCGAGCTATAGCTGTTAAGACCTCGTTATAGTCGGGCAGCGGAACTTCAACGCTATCATCCATAATTGGGGTTTCCGGGATACCATCTCCACTGGCAGGATTGTTGTCAGCGTCGCCATTTAGCCTGTGGATCCATTTCTTCAAAAAGTTCTCAAAGTTGCATTTTTAAAGCTTCTGCCAAAATGTCAGTAATAATTTCTAGTGTTAAACGTGGATCCTCATAAACTTAAGCCTTGACCAGAGCCGCATATCTCTCATCTCATAGAAAAATAGCCAGTCTGGAATCCTTAAAACTACTTGTTAACAGTCTGAAGACGTGGTGCATGTTGGCATTCATTGAATATGTGTACTCTCTTGAGTTGATGCCAAAAGCCGTAAAGAATCGCATGACGACATTTTTACTGTGTTCTTGCTATCAGTTATTTTACAGTTTCTTGTCTTACTTGCAATCGATTTTTCTGAAACTTGAAATAAAGTACCTTGAAAAAAAATTTGAACGAATCTCATCTTTAAATATCCCTCATCTCCTCGTGAATGTGTTTTTACTGACAAATATCAAATAAATTTTGTGTGCATACTTTCAGGCTGACTGAAAGTTTTTAGCTATACAGGCTAAAAGCACTGTAATAGCAATAATGAACAGTTTGAGCGATATTAGGTGCGGAGCAGGACGTTCGTCTTTAATTCAGAAAACTTTTGCTCAAAAGAGCATTTGTCTTAAATTGAATGCACTTCAATCAAAAAGTCCTTGATTTGTTATTTATTCATCTTAATAACGTAAGATATTATTCTTTGTGTCGTAAGATGTATTCTTATATCGTAAGATATTTTTTTATGCACTCAGAAAAAAATTTCTCGGAACATGTTAAAAAAAGTCATCATATTTAGAGAAAAATGGTATAAACTTTTCTCCAGAGAATGTCTTTCTCTAAATACGATCCTAAAAATTATCTAAAAATGATAAAGAGCTTCTATGAAAAAGAGAAATATCTTCTTTAAGAATTATATTTTGAGCTTTATGCCAAATAGTTCATGAAGTAACAGGTTGCTACAACAATAAAATTCTTCTCAGAAGAACCACAGAGAACAACAGAACAGAGACTACTGATGAGTCGGAGTAGCGTCCGACGAAACCATGGTGTAGTCTTGTCTTGTGCGAGACATTGAAATATTTCCATTTTCTATATTAAAGGAAATGTTTCTTTGAAAATGTGATAATATATTCTAATTGAAGAAAATTTTATTTGAAAAAGAGAAAAAGAGGAATTTTTCACAGCAGAAATTTATGTGTTTTTTTCTGAGTGTACTGAAGGTGTGAAATTTTCTAAAATTGAACTTCGTTAAACGTTATAGTTTCGTACATTATTTTTTAAATTTAATACTTTTGGTTCAGAGAAATTATTTTTACCTTAACGTATATTAGGTATGTTGAAAAAACAAGGACCTTTTCGGTATGTTTCTTTTAAATTGGTGTCATTTTTTTTTTAAACAATATTTAAAACTTTAAATACCGTTATAACAGTTGTGGTTTTATTTAAATGAGTTATGAACATTCGTTTGTGAAAGTTTTAAATTTTTTTTTTCATGTAACTAACCATGTTTTAATTCATTATTTATAAAAAGCTCTTTTTGGAAATGTCTTTGTAAAGAGTTGTTCTCTCAAAAACAAATCTCCAAAAATGTCATGATTTATTAAGAAAATAGTTGAAAGCCTGTTCATGCCGGCCTGAGATCAAAATGTCTGTCAAATATATCTTATCCAGTTTTTCATGCGACAACATTCACATCCGATGCTAGCGTACGATTTGCAAAGGAATATAAAATTTTTTGTTTTCTTTTGCAGCTTGTTTTCCAAAATCGAGATTAAGACTTTCTTATGATGTCGCAACAATGTCTTACACCCCATTTCTACATAACTAAGAACAAAATCCTTGTTGCTAAAATATATGCAAGACAACTAAAACAAAAAAAAAATATGGCAAAAAACAAAAAAATAATAAAAACATTCAAAACAATTCCTGCATTCATCTAAGAAGCAAAGAGATGAAAATATATTTGCAAAAAAGTTACACTGAAAAAGTTTTGAAAATAAGTGAAGCGCGTAATAATTTTGCAAATTCTTGAATTTTAAGCAAAAATAAATTGTTTGTTTTTTTGTTTCTCTCTCTGTTATGCGCATTATATTTATTTGATTTTTCATAAAATCTTACAATATTTGGCAACTATTAATTAAAGCAATTTAAAAATTTAATAAAATTCGTATGTTTTCTCAGTTGTGCTCATAAAATAATTAATTGTTGTCTTGAGTAGACTTTATTTGGCCAAATCTATGTGTACATTTTTGGTCTATGTGTTTTATCTTCGTGGGTGCTTTGCACCCAAAAATTTATCTTCATAAAACATGAAAAAATCCTCTAAATCGCATGCAATTCTAAAACAACGAAATAAGCAATAACAACAAAAACAACAACAAAATAAACACAAAATGCAACATGCAAAGTCTACGTTTTATCTTCTGTTTAGTGCTTTTTTTCTTTCACAACTTCTTTATACGAATGGCATCCATTTGCAGAATAACAGTACAAAATGCAAGGATCTGTGCAACACACACACAACTGCATAAAATGAATTCTTCTTGATTTCATTTTGTCTGCATTGCATACATGCAAATTGTTGGAAAATTTCGTTGAAGCTATGCTCTTCATCGTCTTCTACCTCTTTCATCTTCCACCATCATTCCTGTAATATTTTATTTGTTTTATTTTATTCGATTCTTAAGTTTTTTGCATAAATTTACTTAAAACTACTCGAAGAAGCGCTTGTGAAAAAGCAACACAAAAAACTAACGGTAGCTGTACTAGTACGTACTGCTCGTAGTTGTAGGAGAAACAGATTTGGTTTTCAAATTGAATTTTTAAGAAAAAATGCAAGATTTGCTAGAAGTTGGAAAATATTCTTGCATGTTTGTTGCTTTTTTTGTACATTTTGTATTTTTATTTAATGCAATATATTAACTCAAGTTACAGTTGTTCTGCGTTTGTTTTTTTTTTATGTCGTGTAAGCATTTCTAAACAAAATTCGTATTTATAAAAATTCAATTTAAAAATCAAAAATTTTTTTTTTTTGTTCTGTATGAGATGAAAACATTTGCTTGGTTAACATGTAAATGAATGTGAAGAAAAATTGCATGAGTTTGAAAAGTTTCTATCTGAATAGTATTGAATATGAGGTAGCACAAAATTATCCTAAAGTGATATCATCTAACTCGATAGATATCATCTAACTCGACTCTGAAATAGTTTAACTTAAAATAATTCTTGTTTGATGATTAACAGTATATTTTAGAGAGTAGGTTAAGTTCGAACTATGTACACTGTGGTGCGTAACTATAAGAACAGCTGTTTTTTTTTTCACTTTAATGTCCATTTAAAATATTTTGGAAATAACTAAGAATGTGGAATATAAGAGAATAGAAAACTTGTTTATTTAAAAAAAAAAAAACAACAACATTAATAAGTTGCGTTTTCCGTTAGGCCGAAATCGTTGTATTTTGAGTGATGCATAACTATAAAAACAATGTGAATAACCGAATGAAAAGCAAAATTTAACTATGTTAAAGGAACAGAAGGAACATTTTTTTCATTTTAATAATGTCTGGGTCCTTCACCTTGTTGAACTAGTTCGAAAATTCGATTGGGCACGGAAATAATGAAATCTTGTAGCTGGTGAATTTCAAATGACTGTCACTCTTGAATAACGGCAATTTTTAGTTCTGCAACAGTGTTGTATTGAGAATTTTCGCCATAAACAAGTTAAGCAAGTAAGCCCCAAGCATTTTCCATTGGGCTAAACAATTCCCTCTTCGCATTGGAACGCAGTCTTGTGTCCTTGATTTTTGTGAACAGACGCATTTTCCTGCTGAAAAATCCATTTTGAGCTTATCTTTCTTCAAAGAAAGGGTAGAAGAATCATTTGCAATGTCTGAATATACTCAATTCTAGGGTTCCTTAAAAGCTGAAAGCTCCCTAAGCCATGAGACAGTCACCACCAAAGTTTCGTTTGGAAAAAAACTGCGGCTCTTTACGCAAATCCTTCCAGTAACACTTGAATCCATCAGGACCATCAAAATTAAATTTTTTTTCATCTGAAAATAACCTAAAAAAACGAAATAGGATGTCATGGATTATTGAAACACTTTAAAGAGCGCTCCCATCTTTTTCCAGTCCGTTGACATATTATTTTCGGTAAATTCGAGACTAGCTATCTTGTGTCGCTCAAGCAACCTCTGCGCTGTATTGAAAACTTGTCTGATGATAGTTCCAGACAGTTTTAGTGCTCGAGCTACAGTCCAACGTTATACATTTAAGGTCAATTCTATAGATATTTTGCTATCACTCTTCATTGAATTACTTGCCGATTGCACAATTTGACGTTTATCCCGCGAACTTAGCTTGGGCTTTGGTTCTCCTCTTTTATTGTTTCCATTTTTAACTGTTACGGAGTGTTTAACTTTTCTTGCAATTTCTCATAAGGAGTGTTTCCTTCTGTTTGAAAAGCATATATTTGTCCTTTTTCCAACTCAGAACCAATATTTACGACGTGACATTATATATTTCTTTATTGTTAAACCAAAAACAATTGTCTTCCTCTTCAGAGAATTGTCAAACGCAACTGATTTGTAATTGTTCTTATAGTTAAGCACCACTCAAAATGCAACACTTTCATTCGCCACTTGTTATTGTTGTGGTTTTTTTGTTAGAAAACATGTTTTTTGATTCTGTTTTATTCCACCCCCCCCCCCCCCCCCCATCAATTATTTTTTTTAAAATTTTTTTAATGGCCATTTAAACCACAGTGTATTTAACAAAAACTTATTGCGAAAAAACTTAAAAAAATATCAAAAAAGAATACCAAATTTGCGGTCAGAACTATTTTGAAGGACCTGTCAAAACTAGGTCATGTCTATCAGTCTTGAATTTTACCTTGAATAATAGGTCTGTTTCCTTACTCACACTGTGTAACTTGTGTGTTACTATTTTCTGTTTCCGTACTTACTGTGCTTAAAATTTGAGAAGTAGAACAAACATAAATCGCTCTCTCGAGCACAGAAGCTTACCAGAGTGTGCTTGAACTCAAGACTACGAGTAAATTGGGAAGAAGCATCAAGAAGAATAAGCATATGTCAAATTGAGGTTTGTTTATGTTTTGCAATTATTAAATTCGAAAATTGTGCGACGATAAGTTGATTTTCATTGAAATTCATTATTAAAAGAAATATTTTTGCTTTAAACAATTTTATTAATTTACTTCACAAACAAATTGACGATAATTTCAATTGGCGCTATCAACGTTTGACACGTCTGCTGTCCGAATCAGCTGTTTTGTGCTCGAAACTTACTAGAAACTGTTTCCGTACTTTTGCCACTGTTCTCAAATTTCAGTTTACTCTCGCAGCCCGAAATTTACACAGAACTTAAACAGTGTAGAGTACGGAAAAACACCTATTATTTAGATTATTAAGCACATTCCTTTGAAAATAATTTGGTTTAATTTTGGAGTTGGTAAGTGCTGAACTTATTATAATTTAATCTATGACGATTACCCGACTAAAATGTCTGGCATTAAATAAAATGACTCAAACAGCTGTCTAACTCAGCCTCGAAAATTAAATCTATGTCATCGCTCGAGAAATGGTCTGCTTAAAATTAATTTCTAAAGTTATCTCAATCCTTTGCCAAGCAGCTTTTTGCTGAAAAATTGACATAATGTCCTACGCTTAATAATTACAAAACATGTTTTTTTTTTTGCAAAGTCAAAAGCAAATCAAAATTGATGGCTGTTTCGAAAACAAGCTTAAAACAAAGCATTTAAGTGTATAACAAAGAAATAAACCTCAAATACAAAACAATATAAATAATTCAATTGCCTTAACAAAAAAAAAAAAAAAACAAAAAAAACAATAACAAAAACACATGCCAAAACTCTGCTATTTTGTCTCAACAATTCTTTCCTGATTATTTTGTGTTCATTGTGGTGTTTTTTACGGTTGAATGATTTAAGCAATTGGAAAGAATTTGGTAGACTTTGAGGCAAGGAAATGAAAATAAAAACCGAATAAATAAGCAGTAGTTGTAAATTTATTGTCATGCTCAATAATAGCCTAGGTGCCATATAGCCATAATAGCACTGGACAAAAGAGATATACGAGTATTGTTATTTTAAGAGACAAGCTTAAATAGCCTTTTAGATATAATAATAGGGAGACGTGATTTATACTCCTTCCGGAATGTTAAGGTTACAAGGCGAAAAAAAAAAAAATTAAAGTAGATAAGCACAAGATCCATGCTTTAAACAAGATTTGTCAGATTTTCCTCAGCAGTAGCGAAATATATTTAAAGTTAACAACACGATGCTAAAAGAGGTTTTGAACAGTATTGATCTATAGCAGAGCAATCAATGTGGAACTTTAACCGTTTTCTTCAAATTCAAACCTTTTACTGCAAGTGGTCATCACTTTTCCAATCAAAGCAACGTAATTGAATGCGACAGAGCAAGTGGCTTCCAATACACTGCTATACACTCTGCCCACAACTAAGAAGGAAATCATTCAAACAAAACAAGAAAAACAGATAAAAAACAAAACAAAAAAAAAAAAAGAGTGCGTGTCAGCTCCGACGCGCGATTGGAGTTTACTTCTCATCGATTGTCTTGGAATTAAATAGAACCATGTACAATAGGCAAAGTGGGGAAATATATAAGCTCATCATGTATAAACAGTTAAAATAATAAATTTCATTACCAATATGAAATGTCGTTACCAAAAACTGAGGAAATAAAATTGAAATAACTTAAACTCGAAACGTGAAAGTCTGATGTAAAATTTTTTACAAATCGTGAGGATTGAACCAAGTCTAGAAGTCCCAGTGTTCTTCCAAAACTAAATCTATATTATGCTTATGACTCAAAAATTTTAAGACCTCACGTAGTTAAGTTACATCCGCTTGACCACAGAATCATCCATTTATGTCTAAATACTTCGTACACCCAAAAAAATTCTGTAGTAAAAATAAATAAAAATGTATTTAAAACAAATGTAAAGTAGTAGCTCACCGTCCAAATAAAAATGTATTTATTTTTACTAAATTCGATTATTTATTTTAACTACAGAGAAAAAAAAAATTTTTTTGTAGTTATTTTTACTACAAGCGTAGTATATTTTACTACATATTTATTTAAACGAAAATTAAAATCCAAATTTTTATGCTGCATTAAAAAAGAATTTTTACTACATATGCAGTAATTCTTACTACATGTGTAGTAGTTTTTTTATATTGACTAAAAAAATCGGTGTTTTGTTTTAATTATTAAATTGTGTTTTTTAATTTCTATATTAAATTATACAATTTAATTAACAACAATATCTCAAGAACATATTTACAATAATGTCAACAATATAATGAAAAATAACATAGAATGATAAAAAAAGAACATAATCAGCCCAATCATGAAACATTTTCTCCCGGGAATTGTAAGTGGAAGTTTCCGGTTTTAAGATAGCAGATAAAGGTATCTCATTTTTTTATTTTACACTCATGAATATTGGCGGTTGATGAACAAAATTGCATTAAAAATTTCCAAAAAGTTAATCTTAAAAACGGAAATTTCCATTAACAACTTCCAGGAGAAAATGTTTCATGATTGGGCTGAATATAAAACGGGAGAAAAAAACATGAAAATTACGTTACAGTTTTATCTAAATGCCAATATTGTGGGCAATTAAACTCCCATCAATTTTCAGCAAAGCTTTTCTTCTTGAAATCTTGATGACTAGTTATAGTGGTAGGAGCCAAATATCGTCAACTAGAATGATATTATTTATTTATATACGCACTTAACATTTTATTTAAAATTTGGTTACTTACCAGCATTGTGCAGTCTTGGTTGACAATATTATTTTTATTTTTTTAAATAATTTTTTATTTATTGAAATGACAAATCACAGCTAGCTATAAAAAATATTTTTTTTAAAAATTTTTGTGTATAAAAATAAATGCATTTAAATAAATACTTACTACATATAACTACATCGTGTAGTATTAATTATTTAAGTGTATAATGCAGTAAAAAGTTATCGAATAACTACAAGTGTGTTTGAAATTAAATAAAACTACATGTTTTGGGAAACAAATACACATTGTGTAGTATATTCTACTACAGTATTTTTTTGAGTGTATAACTCATAAAAGTGACAATGACCTCAGACAATCCCATTGCATACGATTAGCTATAGAATCATCAATTTTGTTCGAAATGTTCCATGGAACCCATAAAAGTTCCAATGAACCGCCTGTGACCTATAAAAGTTCCAATAACCTTCCTATGACCTCAGATAATCCCATTGCATCCGATTGGCCATCGAATCACCCATTTTAGTCCAAATGTTCCATGGAACCCATAAAAGTTCCAATGACCCGCCTGTGACCTCAAATAATCCCATTGCATCCGATTGCTCATAGAATCATCCATTTTGGTCCAAATGTTCCATGGAACCCATAAAAGTTCCAATGACCCGCCTGTGACCTCAGATAATCCCATTGCATCCGATTGGCCATAGAATCATCTTTTTTGGTCCAAATGTTCCATGGAACCATTAAAAGTTCCAATGACCCGCCTGTGACCTCAGATAATCCCATTGCATCCGATTGGCCATAGAATCATCTTTTTTGGTCCAAATGTTCCATGGAACCCATAAAAGTTCCAATGACCTTCCTGTGACCTCAGATAATCCCATTGCATCCGATTGGCCACAGAATCACCCATTATGGTCCGAATGTTCCATGGAACCATTAAAAGTTCCAATGACCCGCCTTTGACCTCAGATAATCCCATTGCATCCGATTGGCCATAGAATCACCCATTTTGGTCCAAATGTTCCATGGAACCTATTAAAGATCCAATAACCCGCCTATGACCTCAGATAATCCCATTGCATCCGATTGGCCATAGAATCACCCATTTTAGTCCAAATGTTCCATGGAACCCATAAAAGTTCCAATGACCCTCCCATGACCTCAGATAATCCCATTGCATCCGATTGGCCATAGAATCACCCATTTTGGTCCAAATGTTCCATGGGACCATTAAAAGTTCCAATGACCCGTCTTTGACCTCAGATAATCCCATTGCATCCGATTGGCCATAGAATCACCCATTTTGGTCCAAATGTTCCATGGAACCCATAAAAGTTCCAATGACCCGCCTATGACCTCAGATAATCCCATTGCATCCGATTGGCCATAGAATCAGCCATTTTGGTCCAAATGTTCCATGGGACCATTAAAAATTCCAATGACCCGCCTATGACCTCAGATAATCCCATTGCATCCGATTGGCCATAGAAGCACCCATTTTGGTCCAAATATTCCATGGAACCCATAAAAGTTCCAATGACCCGTATATGACCTCAGATAATCCCATTGGATCCGATTGGCCATAGAATCACCCATTTTGGTCCAAATGTTCCATGGAACCCATAAAAGTTCCAATGACCCGCCTATGACCTCAGATAATCCCATTGCATCCGATTGGCCATAGAATCACCCATTTTGGTCCAAATGTTCCATGGAACCCATAAAAGTTCCAATGACCCGCCTGTGACCTCAGATAATCCCATTGCATCCGATTGGCCATAGAATCATCTTTTTTGGTCCACATGTTCCATGGAACCCATAAAAGTTCCAATGACCTTCCTGTGACCTCAGATAATCCCATTGCATCCGATTGGCCACAGAATCACCCATTATGGTCCGAATGTTCCATGGAACCATTAAAAGTTCCAATGACCCGCCTTTAACCTCAGATAATCCCATTGCATCCGATTGGCCATAGAATCACCCATTTTGGTCCAAATGTTCCATGGAACCCATAAAAGTTCCAATGACCCGCCTGTGACCTCAGATAATCCCATTGCATCCGATTGGCCATAGAATCATCTTTTTTGGTCCAAATGTTCCATGGAACCCATAAAAGTTCCAATGACCCGCCTATGACCTCAGATAATCCCATTGCACCCGATTGGCCATAGAATCACCCATTTTGGTCCAAATGTTCCATGGGACCATTTAAAGTTCCAATGACCCGCCTATGACCTCAGATAATCCCATTGCACCCGATTGGCCATAGAATCACCCATTTTGGTCCAAATGTTCCATGGGACCATTTAAAGTTCCAATGACCCGCCTATGACCTCAGATAATCCCATTGCATCCGATTGGCCATAGAATCACCCATTTTGGTCCAAATGTTCCATGGAACCCATAAAAGTTCCAATGACCCGCCTGTGACCTCAGATAATCCCATTGCATCCGATTGGCAATAGAATCATCTTTTTTGGTCCAAATGTTCCATGGAACCCATAAAAGTTCCAATGACCTTCCTGTGACCTCAGATAATCCCATTGCATCCGATTGGCCACAGAATCACCCATTATGGTCCGAATGTTCCATGGAACCATTAAAAGTTCCAATGACCCGCCTTTAACCTCAGATAATCCCATTGCATCCGATTGGCCATAGAATCACCCATTTTGGTCCAAATGTTCCATGGAACCCATAAAAGTTCCATTGACCCGCCTATGACCTCAGATAATCCCATTGCATCCGATTGGCCATAGAATCACCCATTTTGGTCCAAATGTTCCATGGAACCCATAAAAGTTCCAATGACCCGCCTATGACCTCAGATAATCCCATTGCATCCGATTGGCCATAGAATCACCCATTTTGGTCCAAATGTGCCATGGGACCATTTAAAGTTCCAATGACCCGCCTATGACCTCAGATAATCCCATTGCATCCGATTGGCCATAGAATCACCCATTTTGGTCCAAATGTTCCATGGAACCATTAAAAGCTCCAATGACCTTCCTGTGACCTCAGATAATCCCATTGCATCCGATTGGCCATAGAATCACCCATTTTGGTCCAAATGTTCCATGGAACCCATAAAAGTTCCAATGACCCGCCTATGACCTCAGATAATCCCATTGCATCCGATTGGCCATAGAATCAACCATTTTGGTCCAAATGTTCCATGGAACCCATAAAAGTTCCAATGACCCGCCTATGACCTCAGATAATCCCATTGCATCCGATTGGCCATAGAATCAACCATTTTGGTCCAAATGTTCCATGGAACCCATAAAAGTTCCATTGACCCGCCTATGACCTCAGATAATCCCATTGCATCCGAATGGCCATAGAATCACCCATTTTGGTCCAAATGTTCCATGGAACCCATAAAAGTTCCAATGACCCGCCTATGACCTCAGATAATCCCATTGCATCCGATTGGCCATAGAATCACCCATTTTGGTCCAAATGTGCCATGGGACCATTTAAAGTTCCAATGACCCGCCTATGACCTCAGATAATCCCATTGCATCCGATTGGCCATAGAATCACCCATTTTGGTCCAAATGTTCCATGGAACCATTAAAAGCTCCAATGACCTTCCTGTGACCTCAGATAATCCCATTGCATCCGATTGGCCATAGAATCACCCATTTTGGTCCAAATGTTCCATGGAACCCATAAAAGTTCCAATGACCCGCCTATGACCTCAGATAATCCCATTGCATCCGATTGGCCATAGAATCAACCATTTTGGTCCAAATGTTCCATGGAACCCATAAAAGTTCCATTGACCCGCCTATGACCTCAGATAATCCCATTGCATCCGAATGGCCATAGAATCACCCATTTTGGTCCAAATGTTCCATGGAACCCATAAAAGTTCCAATGACCCGCCTATGACCTCAGATAATCCCATTGCATCCGATTGGCCATAGAATCACCCATTTTGGTCCAAATGTTCCATGGAACCCATAAAAGTATCAATGACCCGCCTATGACCTCAGATAATCCCATTGCATCCGAATGGCCATAGAATCACCCATTTTGGTCCAAATGTTCCATGGAACCATTAAAAGCTCCAATGACCTTCCTGTGACCTCAGATAATCCCATTGCATCCGATTGGTCATAGAAGCACCCATTTTGGTCCAAATGTTCCATAGATCATTAAAAGCTCCAATGACCTTCCTGTGACCTCAGATAATCCCATTGCATCCGATTGGCCATAGAATCACCCATTTTGGTCCAAATGTTCCTTGGAACCCACAAAAAACACAATGACCCGCTTGTGACCTCAGATAATCCCATTGCATCCGATTGGCCATAGAATCATCTTTTTTGGTCCAAATGTTCCATGGAACCCATAAAAGTTCCAATGACCCGCCTATGACCTCAGATAATCCCATTGCACCCGATTGGCCATAGAATCACCCATTTTGGTCCAAATGTTCCATGGGACCATTTAAAGTTCCAATGACCCGCCTATGACCTCAGATAATCCCATTGCACCCGATTGGCCATAGAATCACCCATTTTGGTCCAAATGTTCCATGGGACCATTTAAAGTTCCAATGACCCGCCTATGACCTCAGATAATCCCATTGCATCCGATTGGCCATAGAATCACCCATTTTGGTCCAAATGTTCCATGGAACCCATAAAAGTTCCAATGACCCGCCTGTGACCTCAGATAATCCCATTGCATCCGATTGGCAATAGAATCATCTTTTTTGGTCCAAATGTTCCATGGAACCCATAAAAGTTCCAATGACCTTCCTGTGACCTCAGATAATCCCATTGCATCCGATTGGCCACAGAATCACCCATTATGGTCCGAATGTTCCATGGAACCATTAAAAGTTCCAATGACCCGCCTTTAACCTCAGATAATCCCATTGCATCCGATTGGCCATAGAATCACCCATTTTGGTCCAAATGTTCCATGGAACCCATAAAAGTTCCATTGACCCGCCTATGACCTCAGATAATCCCATTGCATCCGATTGGCCATAGAATCACCCATTTTGGTCCAAATGTTCCATGGAACCCATAAAAGTATCAATGACCCGCCTATGACCTCAGATAATCCCATTGCATCCGAATGGCCATAGAATCACCCATTTTGGTCCAAATGTTCCATGGAACCCATAAAAGTTCCAATGACCCGCCTATGACCTCAGATAATCCCATTGCATCCGATTGGCCATAGAATCACCCATTTTGGTCCAAATGTTCCATGGAACCCATAAAAGTTCCAATGACCCGCCTATGACCTCAGATAATCCCATTGCATCCGATTGGCCATAGAATCAACCATTTTGGTCCAAATGTTCCATGGAACCCATAAAAGTTCCATTGACCCGCCTATGACCTCAGATAATCCCATTGCATCCGAATGGCCATAGAATCACCCATTTTGGTCCAAATGTTCCATGGAACCCATAAAAGTTCCAATGACCCGCCTATGACCTCAGATAATCCCATTGCATCCGATTGGCCATAGAATCACCCATTTTGGTCCAAATGTGCCATGGGACCATTTAAAGTTCCAATGACCCGCCTATGACCTCAGATAATCCCATTGCATCCGATTGGCCATAGAATCACCCATTTTGGTCCAAATGTTCCATGGAACCATTAAAAGCTCCAATGACCTTCCTGTGACCTCAGATAATCCCATTGCATCCGATTGGCCATAGAATCACCCATTTTGGTCCAAATGTTCCATGGAACCCATAAAAGTTCCAATGACCCGCCTATGACCTCAGATAATCCCATTGCATCCGATTGGCCATAGAATCACCCATTTTGGTCCAAATGTTCCATGGAACCCATAAAAGTATCAATGACCCGCCTATGACCTCAGATAATCCCATTGCATCCGAATGGCCATAGAATCACCCATTTTGGTCCAAATGTTCCATGGAACCATTAAAAGCTCCAATGACCTTCCTGTGACCTCAGATAATCCCATTGCATCCGATTGGCCATAGAATCACCCATTTTGGTCCAAATGTTCCATGGAAGCTATTAAAGACACAATGACCCGCCTGTGACCTCAGATAATCCCATTGCATCCGATTGGCCATAGAATCACCCATTTTGGTCCAAATGTTCCATGGAACCCATAAAAGTTCCAATGACCCGCCTATGACCTCAGATAATCCCATTGCATCCGATTGGCCATAGAATCACCCATTTTGGTCCAAATGTTGCTTCAACCAATAAAAGTTCCAATGACTCCCCTGTCACCTCCATGGAATCCATGGAATCCATTAAAGTGCTAATGACCCGCCTGTGACCTTGATAATCCCATTGCATCCGAATGGCCATAGAATCATCCACTTTTGTCCAAATTCTCCATGGAATCCATTAAAGTGCCAATGATCTGCCTGTGACCTTGATAATTCCATTGCATTCGATTGGCCAAGCATAACGCAAAAATAGTTGAAAATTCAACCATAACGCAAAAAATAGTTGAAAATTCAAACGTAACGAAAAAAAGTTGAAAATTCAACCATAACGCAAAAAATAGTTGAAAATTCAAACGTAACGAAAAATAGTTGAAAATTTGACTTTACCCCCTATTATAATTTCTTTATATGCAAATCGATTCTAAAGGAGTAAACTCCAAAAAAAAGAAATACATTCAACGAGTTACCTAAAAGTTTTATTCTTATTGTCAGTGTTCTAGTCTAGAAACGAATCTCATTGAATTTTATTTACTTGGAAACAGAATAGCAACATCAACAACAATAACACACAGTAGCCAATAAGACACATCTTCAAGAAGTTTGTAAGTTTTTAGCATTTCTGTTGACAGGGTGCTTGTATTATTGTTAAAGTAATAGAGTAATAGATGTAATAGAGTAAATATATGATTATAGGATTTGTAAGTTCTAAACTTTTAAAGTAATATTATTAAAGACTGAAATTGAAAAAAACAAAAATAAAAATAAGCAACCATTTCAAAACAAACACGGATTTATATTTAAATTAAATTTTATCTAAATATAATTTTTGTATGAGTAAAATTTCATAAATTTTGTATTATAAAACTTTTTAGAAATACCATAAAATATAATAACTTTCATTTTTCAAAAATAAGTAATAAAATCAAGCATTATATAAATGACAACATTTACGACGTCGATATGAAATGATTTTTAAACAGAAAAGTAAATTCTTCAAAGAACAAAAACACGTCGAACTTTACTTCTACAAAAAAAAACTGATATTTATAACCCGGTGTTATGTTTGCCTAAATATTAAAAATTGTATTTATTTTTAATTTAACTTTCTTGTTAATTTCAAGCTGTAATTTATTTGTTAAAAAGTACAACTTAAATTATATTTCAGTTTTTTTTTTCGAAATTGTTTTCTTACTTATAATTCCGTTTGAAAATTAGATTAAACTCTAAGACGCAATGATAATATCAAGGATGTCCAAACAATACTGCTCAAAGACGCCGATACTGTTCAAATATATTCTGATTTTGACTTAAATATACTTTCAGTCCAATAAATCTGAGAAAAGCACACCCTGCATGCCCACACAAACACATAGACACAGCACTTTCTGTATTACATATGACAAAAACTAAAATAAAAAAATTTTGGTAAAATCAAATAAAATCCAATAAAGAGTGATACAATACTAGCACAAACAGGAACTGCTCATGGACATTCAGACATTATGTTGGTGTGTATGTGTTGTTATGAGTGTGGGTGTGTGTGAAGTGCGATTTTGGAATTTAATAATGTCCTTGAATTTTCTATCAGCTTCGTCATATACACGCACGCGTTGTTTTTATGTTTTCAACAAATAAATGATAAAATTACTCAGCAGCACATTCAGAAAATAAGAGAAAACAATGCGAATAACAATGAAATAATAAGTAGCTACGCAGTGTAGTAGAAGGAATAATCTTAAAACTGATTTTATTAGTATGGATTTTATTATGTTGGTTGGCTTTTTATGTCAATTGTTTCTTGATTTAATTTTATCATTTTATACACACACTCTTATAAAATGTTTTGTTGTTAAACCAGCTGATTATATAGATGGATTAAATAGATAGATCAGAAATAACATACAAGCCTGATATATAAATTTTCATATTCTTTGATTATTGTACTTGAATATATTTCTTAATGCTATTAATTAAATGAGTTTAATTATTATGATATTATTTTGGTACTGAAGATGATTTGAATTGTAAAGTACTACAAACTAAGGTATTATTTATACCTACTCATATAAGCTTATATCACGTTGTAACACTGCGTGCTACAAATTGTGCTCCTCTAACGTTTATTTTCATTTAAAAAAAGGACATTTTAAAATGAACTTCTAAAACGTTCGTTTGATTTTCCATAACAAACATGAGCTTTTAAAACGTTCGTTTGATATTTTTAAATGAACATTTTAAAAATAGCTTTTAATTCTTCTACATGATAATGAAACTATGGTTATAATTTATATAGGAAGAAAAATCTTAAAAATGTTTGAAATATGTTAGACCCAGGAGTACCTCCCTTGAACGTTTATTAATTCTTACTTGTTTTTGTACAGGAGGTATAAACATAGGTTATCCGACTTTAAGAAAACACGGTCAATAATTCCAACATGGCAAATAAAAAAAATGTTTATATCTTCTTATATATAAAATCAAATGTTTGTCCTCCTGTCTGTCTGTCTGTCTGTCTGTCTGTTACGTATAGGCTCGCGCACCGCTTATCCGATTGAGCTGAAATTTGATCACCGAGTACCTTTCATAGGAAGAAATAACATAGGAGGTGTAAGAAAGTGGGCGGAAGTATGTGGGCGTGGCACTCTATAATAACTTCTAAACGCCTGGACCGATTTCAATGAAATTTGATATGAAGTTTCAACTGCTCCCAAAATAAAACAAAGGTTATAAAAAATTCCAAAGACTTCCGCAAGAGGGCGCTTTAAGTAGTGCGTTTATAAGACTCAATAACTCTTAAACTCCTGGACCGATTTCAATGAAATTTGGTATGAAGGTTCAACTTCACCCAATATAAAGATAGGTTAAAAAGTGGGAGGAAGTATGTGGGCGTGGCACTATATAAGAACTCCTAAACACCTGAACCAATTTCAATGAAATTTGGTATGAACGTTCAACTGCACCCAACATAAAACATAAAATATAAAAAACTCCAAAGACTTCCGCAAGAGGGCGCTTTAAGTAGTGCATTGTTAAGACTCAATAACTCCAAAATGACTTACCGATTTTACTAATATTTGTACGTCAAATAACTTGACTCTACAACAGAATTAAGGCTTTTTAAATTTCATAAAACTTCCATGAGAGGGCGCTTTATTCAATCAACTATGTTTGGCTCATTCACGTCAAACTGGATGAACCGATTTTGATGGAACTTGGTAGGCATTTGTATGTGTTACTGAAATAGATCCTATGCTTTTAAAAGTTCTTTCGACAAAACTCAAAGAATGAGCCGAGGCAAACGAAGTCAAGAACCAAAGACTAACGAAAAAAAAGAAGTTTAACAAATACGAGCATAAGCTATATAAAGATGAAAAAAAAATAACCGAACAGTATTGACCAAAACCGAAGTTGAACGAAGACTATCCAAAAATCGAATCGATGCTTATAGGATTTTTTAAAATTGGAAAGTTTTTGAGATAAAATTGCATATTAAAAACTTTAAACGCATTTTTCTCGAAATGACTTTTCAAACTGCAATCAGAAAAAAGTTTCTCGGAATATTATAAAAAGGCATCATATTAAGAGAGAAATGGTTTTTAGTCTAAAAGTCTATAGACTTTGCTCCAGAGAATGTCTTTCTCCAAATGCAATCCTAAAAATTCTCTAAAAACGATAAAAAGCTTCTATGAAATAGAGAAATATATAAAAAATTTAGAGAAAAACACTTTTTATTCTTGAGAAAAGGTTTTTTTTATTAAAGAAAATACTTCTCATAGTGAATTTTTTATAAAAATATAGGAAAATTTTTTATTTTCAATAAATTTTTCTCTTTAAATAAGCATTTTTTTGTGCGAGAAAAATATTTATCAAAAATGTGAAAATTTATTCTAATTGAAGAAAATTTTATTTGAAAAAGAGAAAATTGCTATTATCGAAAATAGAGAAATTTTTCACCGGAGAAAGATATGTGTTTTTTTTTGAGTGTGGGTGACCATTTTCCTCAGAAACCAGACGTCATATCGAGACGTTGAAGGTGTCATTTTTTTGTAATCATGTCTGGCAGGTACAGTTTTACGGAAATTTGACACTTTTGACGGAAGGAGGGGTCAAAATCCCAAAAAACGATAATTTAAAAAATTTTAAAATTTAATTGATAATTTAAAAAATTTTAAAATGAGGCCCGTATTCATCAACCTTACTATTTTTTTAGCGTGCTAATTTGCCTTTTTGATATTCACCAATATTTTATTTTTAATCAACCGCTGACTTCTCTATAAAATAGCAATCGATTCCAACCTAAAAACAAAACAATACCTAATAGTAGGCTTTGCTTTGTCAAATATTGGCCCAAAATACACTGTAGTGCTCAGTCTGTTAGAAACCGGTTTTCTTAGGCAAGGGAAGTGAGACAGGCGACGTGAGGTGCGTGAAATTTCACTCACCGAAAAAGTGTATTTTTGAATGACTGACTGCTCACGCAGACTGAGCACTACAGTGTATTTTGGGCCATTGTATGGCAAACTACTATTCGAAAAGTTCGAACATAAGTTCGAAACAAAAAATGTAGATTGCTTGGTGAATACGAAAAAAATAGTAAACTAAAACGCCTGCTGAAATATAGCGAGTACTATAATGAGGTTGGTGAATACGAGCATGAGAGTAGTTTTGAAAATCGTCCTTTTTCTATGCTCGAGTCACAACCCCGAGTAACACTGGGTTACATCCGCTAGTAAAATATAAAATATAAAAATAAAGGGTGTCCCAACAAGAACGCAATTTTTAAATTTTATATTAAACACAGATATTTAAAACAAAAATCGTGAAACTTTATTATATCGTAAAGTAGACAGAATGAGGTTATGTATGGAACAATACATCGTGCAGATGGCCGCCGCGGCTTTGCTGGCATGTACTCGATCTTTTAATGAAATTTTCAATGACCGTTTTGCATAAATGCTGCGGTATTTCATTAATGCAGCGTCCAATTTCCTCTTTTAAGGCTCGAGTCGTCGTCGGCTTATTCGCGTAAACCATCGACTTCAAAAAACCCCAAAGAAAAAAAAACAAACAGTTTCGATAGTATCGTAAGTGTAGACGTAGAATTCCGTTTAAGTTGTAACCTCTTCTACTTTGTCTCTTTGGTCCGATTGTTTTGTTCATTTTGCACGTATTTTTATTGATCTTCCAAAAATTAACAAATAAATGAATAACACTCAATTATGGACTACTTATCGAGGCCAAAAGAAAGAAAAAGTAAGTATGATTAAATGAGCAAGCAAAAAGAAACAAGCAAAATATCAAATTTTTTCGATCATTTTGTTAAGTTTGACAGGTTGAGTTCATTGACTTAGTTGAAAAGAAGGCCAAGCAAATGCACTTTCCATTGGTGTCACTTTCGTCTCTGCCTGATATAAAGTTTGCGAGCTACAGTCAGTTTAACTACTAATTTCAAATTGAAATGAAGACCCCGATTTTTAAAAAATCGTATGGTTACTATATTTCACGCTGAGCACATGTCCTTTCCTCTCGTCTCTGTCTGATATTTAGTAAGCGAGCTACACTTTCGTCTCTGTTTGATGTATAGTTTGCGAACTACACTCGCTAGTGCTAGTGGGAATCCAAATTAATTTGCATTAAAAACAAAAATTAAAATTTTACGCCATCTATTGGGTAAAAGCATAAAAAGAAATATTATCCAACTCGTTTTTTACATAAGAGTTAAATCTAACCGGATCACAGACCCATTTCGTTAAATTTGACAGATTGAGTTCATTGACTGAGTTGAAAAGAGGTTCATGAACTCTGGTTTTAAAATAGTATACTGGAACAGTAGTGCATACATAAACCCAATGCGAACTAATGCTTACAATGGTGCCAAAGCAAACCAATCAGTTCGTGTAAAACCAAAGCATACAAGCATAAACAACGAAAGAAAAACAAAGAAAGCAGCAGACACATTATAAGCAGCTGATGATTGATTTTCTTATATAAAAAGATGCATTTTTCTTCTTATATTTTACTATTTTGTGACTTTAATATAATAGTAACAAAATCCAAAATTTTATATTCATACAGCGCAGGATATATCTGATATTTTAGTATATATATTATCTTTGAACGAAAAGTATTAAAGGCTGTAGGTATACCGTAAAGTATTCGCCAAAAACGTTGCCTAATGACCTTGAAAAAATCTGTTAAAACGACCCCATACAAACCTCGCTGTAAGACGTAATTCTACGTCAAAAATCTAATGCTGTTAAATCGCACGATCTAGGCGGCCAATTCTGATTTCCAAAACGCGAAATAACACGACCGAGAAATGACTGATGCAGCAATTGAATTGTTTCTCTGGCTGTATGACATGTGGCGCCGTCTTGTTGGAAGCACATGCCCTCCACATTCATTTCTTCAATTCTATGCATAAAAAACTGGTTATCATTTCACGATACCAAACACCATTGACTGTTTGCGCTTGACCTGCCTCATTTTCATAAAAAAAAGGTCCAATGATTCTTCCAGCCCAAAAACCACACCACACAGTGACACGTTGAGGATGCATTTGCTTCTCGTGAATCACTCGAGGATTTTCCTCACCCCAAATGCGACAATTCTGCCTATTGACGAAGCCATCAAGATGGAAATGGGCCTCGTCACTGAAGATGATTTTAGCGGCAAAATCAGCATTTTCATGTTGTCTCTCCAATACCCAATTAACGAACTCCCTTCGCTGTTCATGGTCAGTTGACTTCAGTTTCTGAGTCAATTGAACTTTGTATGCATGAAGATGCAAATCTTTCGTCAAAATTCGCTGCATAGTGGATTTGGAGACACCAATTTGTTGAGCTCGGTGTCGAATTGAGGTGGATGGAGTTTGAGCGACATCATCACGTACAGCTGCGACATTTTCGGTTGATCGACCTGGTCGAAGACGCGTTGTTGTCTTTACATCACTAACAGACCCAGTTTCGGCAAATTTATCCATTAATCTCTTTACAGTTGACTCTTTTGGAGCATTATTGTGACCCCAAATTGATCGCAATTTGCGAACTGTAGCCGCAAAACTTTCACCATTTTGGAAAAACAATTTCACAATGAGAATGCGTTGTTCATTCGTGTAGCGCCCCATTTTTACTAACCTCGTACCTTCTACTAGCAAACAGTAACAATTGTTCAAATGTCAAATAATGACACTTCCAGTGGTGCCACATTTAAAAATTGCGTTCTTGTTGGTACACAAAAAAATTAAAAGACATCATCAAGCAGTCTACTTAAATATTTTTTTTTAACTAACGTAACTGAATTAAAACGGTTTAAAAACTGAAGTTTAAATTCCACATAAGATATTATTTGATCAAGTATACATAAATAAACACGCAGAATGTTGTCCCCATGGGCCTAAAACAACATTTAATCCAACTTTGAATCTACTCTATGCCTAATGTTGAACAACAAAAATTTGTTTTTCTAGTTGTTTTTAATTTTTTTTTTTCCAAACCTTACTTCATATTAAAGTTAATTTCTCAACAATGGTAAGGAAAAACTTAAAGCCACTCGGAGAATTTTTTAAAAATCCAACAATAAAAATTAATTTATTCTTCATTTTTGTAGGCATGGAGCGGCTAGGTTGGCATTTGATGCAGAAAAAGGGACAAAAACAGACTTTTTTTGTACTGAACTTTTTTTGTAGTTCATTTTACTGCAAAACCATTGCAAATATCGCAAAGCGACTCAGTGAAAATTTAAATATCCATTAGCTAAATAAATATTGCTTAGATGACTCTTTCTGATCCTTCATATATTCATGGCATTTCAAATATAAAAGTGCAATTTCCTTGCTTTTTTTAAAACAACTATTTTTATAATTTGTATTTTAAATCTTGCAGTATAGAGCATCATTCTGAATAGAATGAAGAAGAAGAATATATCCTTTTAAATAATACAAACTTATAAGATTTTTGTTTTTCTACGAGGAAAATGAATAAAAAGATTAAAAACACAACACCTCAAAAAAAAAAATTTTTTTAAAACATCTAGTTCTCAAACACTCTGTATGCAAGGATATTTTGAAGTACTACGAAATTAAGCTAAAAATATACTCTCTTTATTCAGTGTAGTCACACATTTGTATCTTAAAGTTAAAAAAAGTTATTTTTTTGCCATCATGCTAGATATGTTTAATAAAAGTTATCACAGGGCCAGTCACGTAAGACCAATGAGATTTATTAAATTTCAATGAAACCCTTAAAAGTCTATTTCTTCTAAACACTTCGTGCCAGTCTAGTGTAAACAGCTTGTCTAGTACATGCCCTGCTAAATTAAGTTTATTTTAAGAATCTACAAAAATAATCATTGGACTTAATTTCTTTTCTGAAATAATTCGCAATATCTTACTATTTAATTGTCATCGTTTAATGATTAAGATTTAAACTGAACTTTAAACTGAAATATATTGTTTTACGCAAATATGTATATCCATTTACAAAGCATTCCCATATCAAAGTCATTCATCATATTAACATATAAATAAGTGATGTTATTTTGAAGATTTACCAAACGTCAAATGATCCAATGGAATATATTAACGACAGCAATTAATATAATATAAAACCTTTTGCAAGAAGACAATTTCACCTTTTGCTTCGTGACGCACTTCACCTTATAAATGCGCATAAAAACAATAAAGATAACTTATTCATACAAATAGCAATAAAATCTTTGGGATAAATATTTGACAACCAGAGTAAACAACACCATAGGGCATAGTTTCATTGCATAAAGATATACATTTGATGTGAATTAGAATTTCTTAGGTCAATTGTGCACAATAATATTTAAATTTATTGTGTTATAAAAAGTGCTACTGCTTTTTGCATACCAAATAATTGTTTAACAAGTTTTTAACGAAATTTGCTATTTTGAAATTTACAAATAAATAACTTTTCAAATAATAAAAATTTTTCTTAATTAATTTAACTTTACAGAAGCACATTAAATAAAGATAATTAGGTGACCTTGGTTGTAGCGCCCTTGCCTGCCACACGTAAGTCCTGTTTTGAATCTTGTTGTGAAGATTCCTGTTTATTTTGAATCAACTGAAATTAAAATACCTCAACTTTTAAATCTATTGATATCCATAGTTTATGGAGTGGATTATGTTTAAATCACTGAAAAACGAACACATATTTTAAAAAAAAATGTTTTGTACATGTTTAACAATTTCATTGTGAGTGTTTAATTATTTAATGTAAAGATCTTGATGGCTAATTTCACATATTTTCACTCTACATATGCACTGTTCTGGTTTTGATCACTGTTGTTGCCTGCACTGCTCATTTTATTTATATGTATATTTTAAAATAAATAATGAAAAGTAACTATAATCTTCTAATATATTTCAGTTTTCATATCTAGTTTTACAAAATTTCTATCGACAAACATTACATTTTCCCAGTTTTGATCACTTTTTATCTGCCAACACGTTCAAGTTGAAAAATTCCTTCACCTGGCCGTTTTGGTTAAGGAATGTTCATAACTGTTGCTTGTTTAAAAAAATTGTATGCTTCTGTAAAGTGTTCTGTTAATATTTCTCGCTTGGAACTTTATTTATAATATCTAGATCTATTTTTTGAAATTCAAATGTAATGTTAAAGTAATTTTGAACTTTAAGCATATCTAGCATTGAAAGCTTTATCGAAGCAACTAATTTGCATTAACAGTCAGGAAGTGATTAATTACTCTGACGAAATCATCAAACCTGTCATCGTTATGCATGCTCATCCCCAAACATTAGTTATTTTCCACTCAGCTTCATTAAATTCGTGTGACACATTCAATGAGCCCAAAATAACATTAGCTCTTATGCCTTAAGAACCATATAGACGCAGACACACACACACACACACACATGTAAAATCTTGGCCAAGTACCTAGTCGAATCAGACCACAACACTAATAACCATCCTTTATTAATGGTTTTGTGTAAGAAATTTATTTATATATTTTTTTTTCTGTTCCTTTGTTTTGCTTGAGCCTCATACTCCAACATAATTTTCCGTTATAGCATCAAGCCGCAACGAATCCATACCAACAACCTACCTACACTTTGCTGCCCCAGCCTGTCTATTTTCAAGTGATAAATTGATTAGAGGCTAGAACTAAAAGAACGCTACTAACGGTCCAATGTGGCCATTTATCCTATTCGTGCATGACTACCATATGTAAGATTAAGTGTATGTTTGAGGGTTTTAATGGCGGTAGCGGTTCAACGTTTCGGTCAAATCTGAGAGCTATGTGCGGCTTTCTTTTTTGCAGCCTTTTAACCCCAACTGATGGCCTTTACTTTGGTCAACTATGTTAGATCAAGTTTCAGTCATGTTTTCATGCTTCACCCTTGTTGTTATATATATGTTGATTTATCTACGTCTCTTAACCCTCCCCCTTCCCCCCTGCCCAACCAACAGCACTTGCAGTAGCAGGTATTTATTTATGTTCTATAGATTTTTGTTTTCTTTTCACACAAATTATGATATATTTTGTTGTTATTGTTCTTGCTAATATGTTGTTGCCCACTGGCAAGCCAGTCAGCCAAAATTGGTTTCCCTGTCTTTGGTCCTATCGAATTTCATGTTTGCGTGCTTTTCGAGAGCTCGGTTGGGTTCTATTGTAGCGCGCTCCGTTGAGTTTGTTGACGTTATGGCTTGCTAGACCTGCCGTGTGAAGTTGTTTGCACTGTTGTGGCTCATAAAATTTATTATTTTTGCGATGTTATTTTTTTATTTTCTCTGTATATTTTGTTTGTGTTTTCTTTTTGCTTGTTTGGCATGTGTGAATATGTGATACATAATTTTTTTTCCACACAAAAAACTTAGTATTTTTTTTTTCTAATGGAAGGAGTTAAAAAAATGTGACATTTATTATATTTAACAAACACCAACGCAGCTTGCATAAAAGTTTCTTTTTGGCGCATGTTCATCATTAGGCCATTTATTTCCATAAACTTAATAATTTATATATGATGAATGCATTGCATGAACATTTGCTGTACATTTATTGCTCATGTGTTCATGTGTTCATGCGTTCATGTGTTGCTGTAGTTTGTAATGTGTGTATGTAAGAAGAGGTATATATCTTTAAGTGTATTCCGAAATTTATTCAGTTATCCTTTTTCACTCAATTTAATTTTCGTAATGTTTATTTAAGATTTATGTAGTGAAAAAATACGCATATTTTTTTTTTTTTGTTTTTGTTGCAAATGTGTAACAGTTTGGTATATGGCCAGAATAAAAAGGGTTGTTTGTAGGTAGTAAAGTATCCTTTAGATCTTCAGGTGTTGCAATAGTTATATATTTAAATTGTTATATAAATTATGTTTAAGTGTTAGTTAGAGTATCATGGGTCAACCTAAACTACCAATAAATATCAGTAATGTATGTGAAGTAAATGTGACACTAAGGAAATTTTTTTACCCGAAGGGAATTATCAAATGGATAAAAAGGGTAAATTTATTGATTATGTTTGGTTAAAATTAAAAACAGATATTTCGACACTGAAACGAATATTCCATATAACACAAATAAAACTATGTTGCAAAGAACAGTTATTTTACTATTGCTATTAATATGACTCTGTGAAAATTCTTGAAATAAGAACAAAAAAACTTATGAAAATATATGTTTATTTTTACTTAAAACGTTTTCTACAAAAGTTCTATAAAATATTGCAATTATTTTTGTTTTTAAATGTTTGTGATTTATTAACCGTTCGATTGAAATCATTTTAGCTGAAATCATTAAGATTATATTCTGAATTCATTCATTGGTGATTGATTAAAGTTGATATTGAATTTATTTCGGGGCAATCATATTGATTTAAACTTCAAATGCATTAATTTTATTTTAATCGGAAGAGATTTCAATCATTTGAATTATATCCAAAAAGATTGCAATTATTTGATTTAAATCAGAAAAGATTTGATTTAAATAATTTGAGTTTAATCTCAAAATTCGTGGTTTGTATGGGGTTGTTTTAACAAATTTTTTCAAAGCCATGAAACGTTTTTGAGTAATACTTTGGGGTAAACATGCAGCCTTAAATAGTCATAGTTCAAAGATAATATATATACTTAAATATCAGATATATCGTGCGCTTAACGTATATCTAATTTTAAATTATGTCACAATTTCATTTAAGTCACAAAATAGCAAAATCTAAAAAAATTTATATTTTTATATAAGCAAATCAATCATTCGTAATAATTTCATAACAGAGTTAATTCGTTTTGTGACTTAAATCAAATGATTGAAATAATTTTTTATTGAAATCAAATAATTGAAAGCTCTTCTGATTTAAATCAAATAATTGCAATCTTTTTGGATTTAATTAACATGATTGAAATCTCTTCTGATTTAAATCAAATGATTGTATTTGAATTTAATTCAATATGATTGCCCTGAAATGAATTCAATATCAACTTAAAGCAATCACCAATGAATGCATTGTGAATTAAATCTTAATGATTTAAGGCTAAAATGAATTCAATCTTGTGTTTTCAACCAGGATGTGATTGATTTGTGATTCAATCTTCAAATGATTGATTCATTTACAGCTCTGATAAATACACATCATCAATTATAAGACGTTTTATAAATAAAATTTTATCATACATACGATAGATATGTATTTTGAGTGAAAATCAAGATGGTATAAAACAAAATTGGAAAAAAATGTTAAATTTAAAGAACCAGCCAGTAATATGCGAGTCATTTTAGTACAATTTCACCTATTTGATAATGCTATAGAACAATATTTAATATTAAAATAATATATTTTTCATTTTTTGTAGACAAATATAAATATATAAATGTGTTTTACCCCTATATGAGGGTATTGCAAAAAAAATTATTTTAATATTAAATAGTATTGTTAAATATCATTATCAATAGGTGAAATTGTACTAAAATGACTTGTGTATTACTGGCTTGTTCTCTAAAATTATTAATTTTTTCCAAGTTTTATTTATACATTCTTGATTTTCACTCAAAATACTTTAATTTGCCACGGGATATTTTAATTTTATAAATTTTTTTATGGGATCACTTTTCAGTGTATTTAGTGCGTGGTCTTTTCACACTTTAAAGTAAATAAACAATAAAAGTATATAAAAAAAATTATCGAGTAGTACCTTCCAGCACAAAAAGTACTTGCGAAAGAATGTAAAGTGGAAGGGAAAGTCATAAGTTCCATTCCTTCTACTTTCATACCTAGAAGGCATTCTTCTAACACATGCATGTCATTGCAAGGAATGTTTTACTTAGTCTTCTAAAGAAGTGCTTTTAGAATTTTTCAATGGAAGATTTCTTTGATGCCTTCAATGAAACTATTGCACAAGCTATGCCATGGAAGCATTCTTGTAAGCTATTGAAATAGCCATATAGAAGTTTATGAGACAATGTCCTGATTTGGTCAAATCTACTTGGATTCTTAGATCTAAGAATGTGTGTCAAGTTTGTATCAAAATTTTCTTGGGCTAGTTATAATTATAATTATCTGATATAAATCTTTGTCTTGAATAAAATTTTGAAAATGAAAAAGTGGTCACACCGAAAACATTGACACAAATTTAAATTTTGTTTATGAAAATTTTTTATGGTAGCGATAAAAGCTTACAAAATTATCAAAAGAATTTACAACGGTTGCTTATGTTTAGGATAGACTTGCTTGATTTTCACTCTAGAGGTTGCATTTCCCTGCACCTCTAGAATTCTAGAGGTTAAACTCGCAAATAACTGATTTATTAAAACTTTGATGTATGACATTGATATTTTTCTGGGAAAAAATATCAACCTTTTTACATAAACAAAGCAATTTCAGAAAATTCTTGGTAGTGAGTTGATCCTCTGTTACAACATTATATTTTTTATAGGATTAATTTTGTACTGGCTATAGAGATTTTGTTCGATGAATTGATTATTTCTGTATGTCAATTGTAAATAATGACAAATGTCATTAATGTATTTTCTTCGATGAATTGAAGGCTGGATTAACATGTTGATCTTCTTGATCTTTCAATTCTTCTAAATTAGCAAAGAAGTGCCGACAAAAACTCTTCATGTTTCGAGTCAAGTAATCGGGAAATTGTACTGTAAGAAATGAAATAGAAGTTAATGAAACGAAATTATTGTCTTAATGCCATTGAAAACGCACTGCAAAACTCTATAATTAAATCGCCATATTCTTTGGATTTCATTGACTTCAACGCAGAGGCACCGTTAGTTACCATGCACTTGGGTAATCCTTCGCATGGTATCACTTTGGTAAATCCTGGATAAACCACATCATTTATGCATACCTTAAGCTTACGCTTATCCAAAGTTTCTATGACAAATCTAAAGCCTGCGAGAGCTTGACACAAATCAATAGGTTTATCATAAACAAGATTTTCAGGTTGATTTTGACTTCGACAGAAAGAACGATGCGGTTTGTCTTCGGCTATGAAAATAATATCACCAGGTATTTTAGTGGGACTACGATCGCCTTCCTCCTTGAAGCAGAACCTAGTACCTGCAGTGGTGCCCGGCGCTATGTTAAGCTTAAGAGTCTTTTTTCTAAATTTATTATTATAAAATATGAGATGCTCATATAATTAATATGTGACTTTAGATAATATCTTTATAATCAACTCACCTCTTCTCTGTCATTGTTTTATCGGCATTACAGAATTCCTCTCGCCACACTTGCATTAGTTTAACCGAACCAAAACGTACCTCTTCTAGCTCCAAAAATATGGTTTTCTCTACAGGCGCATCTTTTATGCGCACACCTATGCCATTTTCATGCGTCGTATACAAGACTGGCGGATTTGTGATGCTGTCAATAGTATTTGCATAAGGCGAATAGGTACCGAAGACCTCATGGTATACCTTCAAGTTGTCACCATGATACTGATATGGCGGAAAATAACCATTGGGCAGCATGATGCCCTCGAAAAGACCTGCCTCACCAAAACGATCATAGATGGAGCGATACAATTCATTGCCTAGTTTTTTTTTTTCAAATTCAAGTTTTTTTCATTGGCGTTTCAAACTCACTTCACATACTCACCAAGCACATCATAAGCCATGTTAATGTAATCCCATTGTCGGTTAAGCGATAATGGTGTCATGTGCGTCAATTCGGTATCATCAGCTAGCTGTATAAAATCTCGATCATGTTTGGGATCTCGAAAGGGACACAGTCGTAAGGCCAGCTTACGGTATGAAAGCGTTATTTCATTCTTGGTAGCACTGCGCGGCACATTTAACACGGCATAGTAATCCAACTCGGTGCGTATCATTTTAGCTTTGATGGCTTACAGGACGATTAGAGCGTAATTTTATTTAAGTTATTATAAAATAAACAAAACTTTTGACAGTGCTGAGTGTCTTGGCAGTAAATCAAATGTTTCGAGAAAAACTTTTTTATTTTTTTTTCAAAAAACATTTTTTTAAAAAACTTGCGTTTTGTAGAGCAAATCGACTTGATGGATGTGTTAACTTTTATGAAGTGTAGCCTGCTTTTGAAAGTTGTAAATATGTGTTGTATACATCTATTGTAAGCATTTTAACAAAGGTGGTTTTTGAAATTTTGGATGTTTTGTAAATAAATCAGGATGTTTTGTTATAACTTTTATATCAGACAGCTCAGAAGATTTTGTTTGAAGTCTATGTACTAATAAATTTGTACTTGACTAGTTAAGGCCACCTGTTACCTTGGCGACACAAAATGTAATGCCTCGTTGAAAACTAAATTCTACAAATGTTATTAAATATATCGACATACGTTCTTCTATATTGACTAGAAAAATATCAAACTTAATTTTAAAATTAATATTGTTTGTAATTAATAAAAAAAAGTACCCGCTAGTTGTAATCAAAAAATGTTTGTACTTCATTTGAATATAAAAACCAAAACGGGAATTAATGCCGTTTTCGGCGGTAACAAAATAAAGAGGTTCGTTTAACAAATAACGGAACTATAGCCAAAATTCATAATTTACAAAAACAGGTTTTTTTTATGGCTCAAAATATGGTTTAATTCCGTTGTTTTTAAAACTACCTTCATGATTCTGGTACCGACGAGAATGACTGCTATTCTTAATATGTGGTGCAAAAACTATTTAAATCGGACAATTCTTTCAATAACTTTTTATTCCAATCGCGGAAAAGTGGTTTCGAGATAATCGCATTTAAAGTTGTGATAGTGTTTTTAAAATAATAACATAAAAAAACGATCGGTTTTAGAAATTTTTCAGGTGGAAAGTGCCCGAAGACATTATAATAATTATAATAATAATAATAATTCTATGGTAAGATTTGTTTAATATAAGCATATTTTTGGTAAGTAAAATATATTTTTTATTAATTCTTTTTTAATTTTTTTTTTCAAATTTTGTGTAGGTTGGTGGTAGGTTTTTTGATCTTATGTTACATAATATCTCCTGAGAAATGCATTCTAAGAGAAAACATAACGACAAATAATAAGTGATAACACTGTTGCAGTTCAATTTTGCTTCTGCGATAAGACCAACTTTTTCGGATTTGGGGAAGTCCTCTGAGTATGACTGCGTCCTTGGTTTAGTTAGATTGGCTCAAAATTTTGAGAAAACCATGTTTTTCCAAATGGTCGATTTTGAGCTATTATAAGCCTTTTGCCATGTCTATTTATAAAGATATCTGGCAAACTAGTTGCACGGTCTGACCAACCAATGAAGAAATCAAGAGGTCATGGAATTCTAAATTCTAAAGAAATTGCAAAAAAATTTTAAAAAAATTGTTTGTAGGTAAAAGGTGTCCTTAAAAGAAAACATAGGTAAATATTTTCCTACTACCTAGGAAGCAAAACTCGAGAAAAAAAAGCTTTAAAAAATGTTTGCTTTTGAAAAAAAAAATAAATTCAGAAAAAATTAATTTTAATTTATGCCGCGTTTCCGGGCGATCTTCTACGATCTCCCACAATCACATTTTTTGTAAAAAAGAATGAGCATCGGAACCCTATCTTTTGGAATTGGCTTATGTTAGTGTGAAACAGGCTTACATTTTCTACTTTTATAGCATGCGATATCCTCTGTGAATTCAAGAGATACTAGAATATAGAAAAAGTTGAACTTTTCCCATAAAAGTGTATCATATATTATAAATTTAACAAATATTTTTGTGGATGTCATATCGTGGTGACCGTGGCAAGCAGGTTAAGTGTGTGGCTTAGCATGCTCGGAGCCCGGGTTCGATCCCCAGCCGCGGCCAAAAGTTTTTTCAATAAACAATTTTTCTGATCGGTCACCACCTCTCTGCAGACAATGGCAAAACTCAGAGAGTAAATAATGCCATGTAAAGCTTCTTGAGAACATGAACTTTAGCCGTTCGGAGTCGGCATAAAACATGTAGGTCCAGTTCTCGGTCAATTGTGTGCAAACATTTAATAACACACACACAACACAATTGATCATAAGAAGCTCGGTCAAAGTCCTTTCAAGGGCTGAAATGGCCAATTTGTTTTTTTTTTGTTTTTTGTGTCATATCGCACCCCATCTACAAAAGGGGCACAACTCTACATTTTAAAATTTTCAGAAGAGCAAACAAAAAACTATTTTGTTTTTTAACTTTCTTTTTCGTTGTTTTTACGCAGTTGTTTGGTAAAACACAACACCAGAGCCATGAAATTGAACAAGTTTGTGACCTCTTCTCGCAGGAAGAATCGTAAGCGTCATTTCCAGGCACCCTCGCACATTCGTCGTCGTCTCATGTCTGCCTCGCTGTCCAAGGAACTGCGTCAAAAATACAACGTACGTTCCATGCCTATCCGCAAGGACGATGAAGTGCAAGTTGTGCGTGGTCACTTCAAAGGCAACCAAGTTGGCATACCGCAAGAAATTCGTCGTCTACATCGAGAAGATTCAACGCGAGAACGCCAATGGCACAAATGTCTATGTTGGCATTCATCCATCGAAGTGCTTGATTGTCAAGCTGAAGCTGGACAAGGACCGCAAGGCTATTTTAGAACGTCGCTGCAAGGGACGCTTGGCTGCCATGGGCAAGGACAAGGGCAAATACACAGAAGAGACTGGCGCTGCAGCACCTATGGAAACTGCATAAGCATTTTAAAACCATAACCGTGTTTGTTGTCTCTTAGTGTATTATTGTAAAACTGTGGGAAAGTACGTTTTTTTATTTTGCCTAAAAATATAAAACAATTTAAATAAAAAAAGTATTTTGTTTTAAAAAAAAAAAATCTTTCTTAAAAATTAAAGACCAATCAGATAAAAAAGAAACAGTTGACATTCGATGGAGATGTGCGTTACGAATTAATTTGTATAAAAAAGTAAAAATTTATAAATTTTGAGTTGTGCTCTTTTGTAGAAGGGGAGCGATATGTATTCCGTCAAGCTCATGAAAAATTAAAAAATTCTCAGAAAGCAATTGGAGATTTTTTTTTTTCTGAAACAATGCTTGCAAAATGAAAAAAAATTACCTTTTAAAAATTAATTTTTTCAACAATTCACATACTAACATAATTTAGCACCACACTTTCATTGCAATATTTTAACACTACCAACATATCTAAGACATAATTCCTTGAGCATTGCTAATCCTGGTAACAGCTGCATTTCACTACTAGCAATGAGTTGCATTTTGGCACCATTTCTGGCAGTGGCTAAATCCACACAAGATCCAGTTCCAGCAGTCGTCATCGCCTCCAGCTCTCAAGTTTAAACTCGGTTGGATAAACGGTGGCAGTTACCGTTCATCCATCTCGCTCATTATATCAAGCAATTTGTGATATGGGAAAAGATAAGATGCTGGAAGATCGCATGGAAACGCTTAATGCCGCGTTTATTGTTGTTAATTGTTAATGTTTATTTTATTGACAAAGAAACTAACAAAAAATTACGACAATTTTTTTCACAAACACGTCTTTTAGATAATCTTAAATAAGTAATTTTCGGTAGGCTGTCCATAGTCCATAGGACAATTGATCGTAAGATGCTCGGTCAAAGTCCTTTCAAGGGCTGAAATGGCCAATTTGTTTTGTTTTTCTTTTTTTTTTGTCCATGGGCCATTGTAAATACAAAAATATTTTAATTTAATTATAAATTTTTCAAGTAGCTAAAAGACCCATTTGTGGATTAAGATTTCTTGGAACTGAAAGATATCAGCAGTCAATCGAACTCCATCAACAATTTTAATTGATTTATTCTGTTGAGATTTATAACATCCTAGCTATTTATCGGCTTTGCCTATTCTTTTAGCAGAGTTACTTAACGAACTCCAAACTACACAAAAGTAACCAAACGTATGAATGAAAATTCTAATAAATATAGCAAAATGCTTCTTACTGATAACTGAACTGCATTTTTCAATATATTTCAATACCAAAAGGATATCTCCATTGAACATAAATACACTTTTTATTTGAAGATTATCTTGTGATTGATAAATAAGAAATTTTCGAACCTTACAACATCATTATTTATGTATTTAAGCTTTATTTGTATAAGAAAAGGATTTTAAAATTTCGCTTCATATAATAGCCATCGCACACTGCCATTTGTTCCAACGCCTAATCTTAGACTCACTTTTTTTTTTTGCCCCAAAACATAAATAAATTTCCAGCAAATCCTTAAATGCCATACCTAGCACAATATAATTTCATTCTCTGTCATTTAATCCTTTACTTCGTCGATTTGAGTTACTGCAGCCAGTCTTCAAGGCCAAACATGACAAGTTGTGCAATAAATTTGTGTGAAAATAGTTTGCTTTGTTTGCAAACAATTTTTTTGTGCTTAACAAATATATATTAGAGCCTTCATTCAAATGTTAGTATGTTACATATGTGCACAGCACTGTGTATGTGTGCTTTGCCAACATTTATTCACACTCGTATATTTCGATTGTGCTTTCCTTGCAACAGTTTCTACGAAATCCTTTTTAACCAATTTATGTGCGCACATACATATTCACTGGCGCATGTGAATTGTTGCCACATACAATGACAAATAATTTCCGTTTCCTCTTTTTCAGTTTCAGGGTTTTTGCAAATTCAATAAATTCATAGCCCACAATTTCCTTTTGTTTGCTTGCATTCGAACTATCAGCGAGGCTTTGCCAAAAAACTTGCCACAAACATAAAGATAATCATTAGAGGGTATGTGTGAGATAAATATCTTTATTTGTTTACTTGTTTGTATGCTGCGTTTGTGTACATGAAACGGTTAAGGAAAACTATATATATATACATATATATATATATATTGACTATAAACGAGAGAACCAAAGGAAGAATATTTGTCGGATATTGAAAATTTTAGGTTTCCGACAGTGTGTTGAAAATGTTCTTCTGAACGGTGCTTCATTTAAAGCATCTTTGTTAATAATAAAGAGTTCGCTGGCATCTGTTGGTGCTTTTCACAGCTTAGATAAAAAAAAAACAAAAAAGCAAAATATCATAGCTAGTTTCGCTTCATGAAATTGCTTAACTATGATACATTGAGCATTACATAATATAATATAGCTGCTTAAACAGCAGCAGCTGATAGTGCTAATCGCTTAATATGAGAATTTGGTTCCAGGCTGTCCAGGGTTCATCGAGTGAAAAGAAGATATTTTGCTTATTGTATTCGGTTTGTCGCCCGCCATGTTGAAATGTTTGTGCACAAATTATGATTTTATTAAAAAATTTGATAAATCGGTGTTGATATTGAAGAAACGTGAACTTAACAAAAGTCAAAAGCATAAAAGTTTAAAGTCTTTATGCGTCATTTGAAGCCTTTAAGGTCTTTTAAGGGTTCAATAAATCATGAGCGATTAAAAAAAAACATGCTGCAAATAGTGCTGCCAAGGACACAAATCATTTGCAATTTTTATGCGTTTGGGTTAAAAACCTTACAAACACATTCATCATATTTTGAAGTCATTCATCCATCAACTCTGCAGTTTTGACACTTGTTACTGATATCTTTCGAGAAGTGAAAAAAGCAAAGCAAAACAAAAAAAAAAAAAAAACACAAATTCGTCTGCATGACTGTGTCCGAAATTCTAAACAATATAGAGGAATGGTTCAGCTGGTTAAGGGTACCCAAGTGGTGGTAACTTCCAAATTTAAATTCTTTTGACATGTTGCAATCTGCTGACAATCTGCTTAGATGTTGTTTAAGACTTATCAATGTTAAATAATCTTTGATCATAAGAACGTGCCAAAGAAAACGAAGTGGATTGGGCAGCAAAATAAAACGGAAATAAAATCATGTCATTGCTGTTGGAAGCGGCGCTCAAAATTTGAGGTGAAAAAGTAATTTCAAACTGAAAGTTAAATGTATGCTTTTGTTTAGATTTAGATTCACTTAAAATATCAAATTTATATAAATATATCTGTGTCGACAAAGAATAACCGCTAAAGTCGAGATAGGACAAAGTGAGATTATTACTTTCATTGCGTTTTTTCGCAACGAAATACACTAGTTAGCAAATTTTTATGGTTGTACCTTGAAAATTAAATGTTAGAGGTCATCAAATCTAAACAGCAAAAGTCAGGATACCTTGATATGAGGTATTAAGTTTAATTTTAAAAATTCTCTTCTGAAATTTTGAAAATGAGTTGTTATTCCTTGTCGACACAGATATTATGATGGATTGGTTTCTGACTTAATTAAATATTTTTTAATGTAACTGAAGGAATTGAAAGAAAGAAAAGATAATATTTTTTTTTTGTATTAAAAAACCACACAGATATATTTCTATGAAAAACCCTCACTGCAAGGCCAATTAAAAAATTTATAAAAAGACTTCTTTCAATCAGTCTGATAGTTTTCACTATTCAAATTCTTGTTTTAAGAAAAAATCCAGAACAGAGTTTTTATTTTATTTGAGCTTTAATAAATTGAAATTTCTACTGTTACATAAACTAAAACCATCTTACTTAGAAATCACTTAAGATTTTGCCGCCCTTGGCAGGTACAGATTTCCATCATGGAGTTATTAATAAAAGCTTAGAGTTACCACATCACTCAACTTAGCACCCAGAACCATTAAGCCAATCCACTGCCAACTGGGAAAAAGTTTACATTCGAAATTGTTTATTTATTTATTTCTCGCGTGCTGCGACTATTTCCATTGCTGACGACACAGCTGCTCTGGATATCGTAGTACAGAGCTGTGTTGACTTCAGTAAAGCTACGACTTTCTTGTGAGCTGCTGAAATATTCAGGTGTTGGCGCTGCACTTTGGCCAAAGACATGGCCAAGAAGTTGAAGAACAAATGATCAAAAGTAAAACGACTGCTGGCTGCAAGTGCCAAAGATTAAAAAGGTGTTAAGCTGCTTGTGCAGCAGATTTCTTTCAGGTTGATAAGGTACTCTATCAATTGATTGGAACACTGATTTAAGTATCTGATTTAAGTACAACTGATTTATTTTTGCTCAATGTTTTCACTTAAGTTTAAATGTGCTTTTGATTTCTAAACTTATTTTCATAAAGTTCTAAAATCTATTTAATGCTTGTATTATGGCTTAATTATAGGGAAAATTGTGGATTTATACGCTTGAGCCATCATGAATGGATGTCGTTTTTGAAGCGCCCTAATGAGCACATTTACCCCATGCAAAACACATACATACATACGTATAGTCAAAGTTTTACAAACAGTGGCAAATAGTGAGTGTTTGTGTGTATGTGTATTTAACAGTTAGGTGAGGAGCTGTAGTATTCATTAAATACATGTACCTCATATAAACGCAATTCATATTTAAAAACATAAAAACACTTCATAATATTATTATTTTTAATTACATCAAATTGTTTGCAAAACTCAAAAGTCATCAACACAGACAGTGACGTTGTATTTAAACTAGATAATCTCGGTCAAAGTCAAGTCAAGTTTAGCTTGATAGCAAATTTGTTCGATACAGCGCAATCATTTTTGAGATTCAAGAACCTATTGATTGAATTTTATTGTTTTTTCGATTTTTGTCCTACAATACCAAAATAGTTTAGCTACTACAGCTTTTTCGCATTTTTTCAGCATTAACCCATTTGATGCCCCCACCCATAGCATAAAAAAATTAATGTTAAGAATTCCAGTGGCTAAAAACAATAAAATGTGAGGAAAATTTACTCACATACAAATTTGGGTTGTGCTCAGGAACGTTTAAAGTTGAAAAAACTAGATTTTTAGTTAAGAAAGTAATTGTAGAGATCATATTAACTTATTATATATTAAAGGTTACATACATAGTTCACTTATCCCAAATACGCCGACTGGTTTGTGGGTACAGCAATCTTCATAGTTTTCATTTTGCCAGATTCATTTGTTCTGGCAGAATTAATTGCAAAAGTGAAGAACCATTTAAGAAAAAAAAAAAAATAATGAAATTTTTACATGTTTTTTGAATATTTGCATAACGCCCACGAAAACATTATCCACGTAAACTATACAACGTATATGTTATTACAACAACTTGCAATATAACAATACAGAAATGCAACAAGAATAAAATATGCCATAAAACTTTTCTCAAAAATCTTTTTTTCCAAATAAATATACTAAAGCATTAAAATAGACAAAGCTTAGAATTGAAAATTTTGTTACCGCTATATTTTCGAACGCGACAACAAAACAGTTTGGAAGTTTAGACGATTTATGCAGAATACTAAAAAAAAAACAGGCGTACTACATGTAGTACGGTCGGCATATCTGGGTAAACATAAATTAATTACTCCATCATAAAGAATTTTAAAGCTCGAAAATCATGTTATTTAAAAAAAATATCAAATTTTCAGAAGTCTTCACTGTCGTTGGAGTGTATATTTGAAATGGAAAAAAAAACATTTCAGTCCTTCAAAAAGTACTTTAAAAATCTGTATCAGATGGAATTGGAAAATTTTCTAAATCTGATATCTATTGGTTTTGCTACAGCCGTCTACTATAGTCGCAGCTGTGAAGGTTTTATATATGAATGACTTCTTTCAGTTCTGAAACTGTCTTTATTAAGGAGATAAGTTGGTTTAAAACAAATCTTTCCGAAATTCAAACTCAAAATATACTCCGCGTAAAAATTACAAATTCCTGTTCCTGTTGGTTGATATTAGATATGGTCCATAGAAATAGAAAAGAATCCATTTTTACATTTTTGTCTATATCTCTAACAGAGGCATTCCTAGGAAGGGTCGAAGGGGGTGGTCCCGGGTATCACCATTTTATGGGAAACATCATTTCGATATTTTTTTTTATTTCTCAAACAGTCAGAAAAAGTGAAAAAAATACTTTATGTTAAAAAATGAGTCTCATTTTTTTATTTGCTGTTTCAAAATTTATATTTCTGCTTGCAAGTCCAAATTATGAGGAGAAAACTTTGCGGAAACGTTTTAAAAGTTTTGCAAAGCTAAAATTAATTAAGACTTATTTAAGGTCTTCCAAGGGAGAGGCATTGAAAATGAGCTTGCCAGTAAAACTGATTTCGATGAGGTTATTTCAAATTTTGCAACTCTTAAATTAAGAAAAGCCAGTCTTTAAGACAGCGTACAATGCATCGAATGGTACAAAAATAGGAAAAAAATTTTGTTGTTTTGTTTTTTTTGGAACAGTATAAAACATTTAACCATCACATATAGCTATATAAAATTGAAAAGATTTTTTGAAATATCTTTTATAATAAACAAATGAGATCCTTTAATGCTACTCCTCCTTATTTGAATACAATCAAGTAATTTAAAATTGAGTATTTGTTTTTAAACTTTTTTCAAATAGAACAGTAAAGAGGTTTATTTTAAAATGTATTTTGCTTACGAAAAAAATTTTTGCTTGTAAAAAAAGTGTCTTATCCTCAAAAAATAACACCTTACAACTAAAAAATTTTTCGAGTTTTAATAAGCTATACCAAAAAAATTTTTGGATTTTAGCGAAATTTTTCTGTCATTGTTTTGCACTTTATTAAATATTATTTGCACTTTATTATAAACAAGAAAGATTTGTTTTATTTAATATAAAAAAAAATTAATTTAAAAAAAATTATTTCAAATTTAAAAAAAATTATTTATTACAAAAAAATGTAAATTTTGCATAGAAAAATATTAAAAATTTATCAAATTTCAAAAGTGAATAACAGAAAAAGATTCTTTGCTTTTAGCGAAACTTTTCCGAAATTTGATTTGAAATATTAACCCTTGATTTCCAATATATTATCTGCACCTTTTCAAAAACAAGAAAGTTATCCAGATTTAAAAAAGTGACTTATTGTGAAAAATGATAATTTTTGTATAAAGAAATCAAAATTTAGCAAAGTTCAAAAGGGACTTAAAAAAAAGATTCTTAAGTTTTTAGTGAATCTCACGCAGAAGGTAGAAGTGATGAAAGTCAGTAGGGATATGAGTGATAAAAATAAGTAACCAATTGGATTTTTAAAAAGAAAATAATAAAGGTGTAAGAGCAACCTTAAGGTCATACCAATTTCTATAATTTTCAATTCACATCTATTGCTCTATTTGTCTTGCATTCTCACTAAGTTTCGATAGGATCGGGTTACTTTTGTAGGTACCTCCTATACAAAATCATATAAAAATTTAATATAGATCCAAGGGAGGTACCCTTAAAGTTCTTATCAATTTATATTGTTTTGTTCGATCTTCCGAACTTTTGTGAAGATCGGCCAACTTTTGTATGCACTTGCATACAAGATTATGTAAAAAATGAATAAAGGTCTAAGAAAAGTACTCCTTGAAACTAACTGATTTTAACCATTTTTGCAAGTTTGCTTAATTAGCTTAAATTATTCAAGCAAAGTTAATTTCATAATCATCGGAACCACTCTTTTTAGTTTTTTGTATGGGATTTTGTATGGGATGAATACACTGCAGTACCATTAAGGAGGGGGTTAAGCTTGTACGGTAAAAAAAAACATATTTTCAAGAATTTTTTATGACATATTGTTATTACAGATTTATTGTGAAAATTAGTGTATTAAAATACAATACTTAAAGATTATTCAAAAAAATTTTGGTAAAAAAATATAAAGTTATAACAGATTTATTGCAGTTTTCCGCTGGTGCCTCAAAAAAATTGGTTTTTGCAGTGAACACGCTGAAATGTTGATGTTTTTTACAATAAAATCGACTTATTTGTTACTGTAAGATAGATACTAATTGAAAAATTTAAAAAAACTCAACTTCATTTGAGAGTTATGAAGTATGTGGCACAATATGTTTAGATATTTTTAAAACGATCGGTTTAGTAGTTTTTTCCGAATCGTGGTCACCGACTGTAAAAATTACATGTTTTTGAAAATCCATTTAAAGCTTTGTTCACTGGTATAGTTGAGTTGGAGCAACGGTTATTCAAAGTATCATAAGTCCGTCAGTTTTGGTTCGATTGACCTCAAAATGCAATACAATATTCTTGAGATGTTCAAAACTTTACCCCGCCCTTAATTAGTTTTCTTGGTTTAACCTTTTTTTTCGGAAAACATAAAAATAATAATAAAAACACTAAATCACATCGACTTGGTTTCTAACTGCATTTAGAAATTTCTGTAGGGGTATCACCATGAGTGGTGATACACCATTGGTGGTGACCGTGGCATGCAGGTTAAGTGTGTGGCTTAGCATGCTCGGAGCCCGGGTTCGATCCCCAGCCGTGGTGGAAAGTTTTTTCAATAAAAAATTTTTCTGATCGGTCACCACCTCTCTGCAGACAATGGCAAACCTCAGAGAGAAAATAATGCCATGTAAAGCTTCTTGAGAGCATGAGCCGTTCGGAGTCGGCATAAAACATGTAGGTCCAGTTCTCGGTCAATTGTGTGCAAAATTTAATAACACACACAACACAATCGATCCTAAGAAGCTCGGTCAAAGTCCTTTCAAGGGCTGAAATGGCCAATTTGTTTTTTTTTTTTTTTGATTTATCACCATGAGTACTCGCCCCGGTTGGCACCAAGCCCAGAAACGCCACTGATCTCTAAAACTTGACCTGATAGAAAAAACTGGACAAAAATACTTATGGGACCACTCTCGTATTCTCTGGTCCAAAACCGTGTAAGCCTGTGGAATTATTCACAATTATTGTATTAATTAATAAGACTAAATTAAAGACTGTCTCAGCAACAAAATAATGTTTTTTATTACTCGTAAGAAAAACTGGCCTTTCTAAGCCATTTTACGGTTTGCTCGCTTTTCGTCAACTTTCAGTTTTTATTACAATTTTTTATTTTTTCTCCCCAGCTTGATTAACGCCACTGAAGCTTCGTTTGTATCTTAACTATTTTACTTAATTTCTATGCTGTGACTAATTGCACAAGATATTATTGCAACACACGCACACACATTTAAAGATATATGTGTATGAATTAAAAAATAATAAAAAAAAACTCAAACCAAAACTACACAAGGGCCAGCAGCAACAAATGAAGAGCAGCAAAATAAGCAACATCATCAACACGCATACAAATGCAAAAATAAATGTCAACGCCAGCAAAGTGACAGTATTTATTTTTTATTTCTTCAAAAAAAAAAATATTTTATTTCGACTTATTATGCAAATGCGCAACGACGTTTACAAGGATGAATGCACGAATCCTTGCTGCTGACGAAGCTGCTGCAGTCAGAGCAAAACCTACATGCAGCATGTTACTTACAGGAAAGTACAGGGCAAGGCAGGCAGGCAGTAGCAATGATGATGTCTACAGCTAGTTTTGTAAACATTTTAATTTAGACTAAAACAAAAAATGCGCAAATATGTGGATGACAGTGGGCTGCTTTATAAAGAAAATGTTAAAAAAATTAAATACACAAACACTGTTTATACTGTGTGTGCGCTTTGTGCGTATGCACAGCATGCAGTAAGGCATGTGTGTGTGTGTGTGTGTCCTTGTATTATGCTGTATTTGAATTTTATCCATTGCAATGGGAATATTTAAACATTTTAATAAGAAACATAAGCGTAAAACAAAAACAAGCACAAACTTGCGAAAGCACAAATAATACATAAAATGCCAGTTTGTTGGCAGAAGTGTATGTTTAAGTGCACATGTATTTGTGTGTGTGTGTGAATATGAGCGTTGTTTATGCGTTTCAAGGATGCAAGCACAGCTGTCTATAGATACACACAATGAGGATATGCATCATTATCCTTTTTATACCAATATTTTATGGTGCAATTGAATAAATATATATTTCTTATTTATGTTTTTTTTTTCTTCTTCTCAATACGCGCTGCAGCGCAGATTTTCGTCCTTCGGCTTACAAAAGTCTTCAATTGTGCTTTTTGTGAGTTGGTTTTTAATGCGGTTGGCAAATATGCAATTCTCAAGGATTCTCAGAATCGGCAGCAACAATAACAACAGCTGGTAAGCCGCAATGGCATGAATATTTTCGGCTTCTCTTTCTGCGCTACAAATAATAAGTGCAGCAAAGAATGAAGAACGTTCAAATGTGCAGTAGTGAACAAAAACTATATTTTTTGATTTAAACAGCTCTACGGTATTAAAATTGAATAAAAATAAAAAACAACAAATAATCTTTTTCTGGCTTGCATCAAAGGCTGTTTTTAGATACTTACTTAAAATTTTTGGCGGTTTTTTTTTTAAATTGCCACCATCGAGTGCGCTCAGAGGATTAAAATGGATCCATAAATTTTTTTAAACATAAGCACTGAAAAGTTCTGGTGATGCAGTGGGCATAACAAAATCCAAATCGTATTTTGCTTTGAATAATGAAAACAATATTGAAATATTGGAAACGCGTCAGCAAAGCTTAGCTGTTATTAAAATTTCAGTTGAATTAAAAAGTTTTTTTTTTTTCAAATCTGTTTTAGCGAAATGCTCATGAAACATAGCTAATTGAAAATCATTGATGGCGCATATCAAAGCAACATTCATAACATTAACAATATTCTTTTGGAAAAGCTTTTAACTGTCAAACATAACATGGAAGGAGTTGCAAGGTAGTGCACCAGAGGAAAAAACCATAGAAAAATTAAACAAGTTTGCTTTTGTAAAAAAAATGTACACGACTTGATAGTGAAATGGCTGTTTTGAAATCGAGAAGTCAAGAGGAACTTGTCAAAAAATATGTGCTTTAATTTAAAAAAAAAAAATTTAATTTTATTCTTATTTTTACGTTCAAAGCGTGTTGGTACAGTATCATATACTTAGTCAAACCTCATTGTTGGATAGCAAATAAGCAGCAGTTAAAAAAATATAATTTCATGGTACACTTGGCACAAACATTAAAAGTGAATTTGGTATATTTTTTTTACTTAGGCGTATTTTAACAAAGGCAATTATTTATATAATGTAGAAAAACAAGTGCAGAATTGAAAACTGATTACATCCCTTTTCACTAAATTAACTATGGTTTTAAGTCGCCTAAGGCCTTTAGCTCACTCATATTTTTTTTTTCTTTTCGTTTTCTTTTCCCTTTTGTTTTTTGTTTGTTTAATTCTTTTCTTACAAATCCTACTACAAGAAGTTTACTCTTTTTTCTGCATTTCGAAAAGAAACTGACTAACGACCAAATATATATTCAGCTAAATAAATTATAAAAAGAGCAAAAAAAACAAAAAACAAACAAAAAAAAACAGCCTAACAGCTCTTTGGTTTGCCCCCACTACCATTGCTTCGATAACACTACTATTTTCACAGCTATTTATGTATGGGAATGTAAGGGATGCGAGAGAGAGCACAAAGAAAAGGTGAAATTTATAAGTAGTGAAAATAATGACAAAGAAAGTTTTCGCGCGAAAGCAAATCCAAACTTTGCAACACGGCTTTAATTCATGCCATGCCTAGAGATGGTGGCAAAGTTTTTACTCCCCAGCAATCTCAAACACCTATGTTTGTCCCATGAGAGTAAAGAGATCTGCGGAAGCGAAATAAGTTTCACAGTAGATATATTTTTTTTTTCCAACCAGCGCAACGCAGTCAGGATGAATGTGCAACGAAAGACAAATATAAACGAAATGGAAGAAAGTGCCAAAGAAAAGCGCAAACACTTTCAAAGTGTCCTGAAGTATTATTCTTATCCTTAGTTTTTCGGTTTTATTATTTTATTTGATTTTTTTTTTTATCTTTTGGGTTTTGTGCTTTAATTTTCATTATTTACCCAACAACTTCTTACAATGACGTAATTGTGGTCGCATCGTGCCAAAATATGAGCGCAAATTGAAACGAATCTACTTTGGAAAACGAGAAAAGATAGCAAAGAATTGATATAAAGTAATTTTGGTAAGAGACTTAAAGATATATCAATATGTATGTTCGTAAGTTTTTTGTTAATGTCTTGTGGACATGTCTAAGTATGACCTTCGAATGAGCTGTATATAAGATTGATGCTGAGCGATTTTTTCTAATTTCAGCATTAAGATAGTATTATAACTGTAGAGATGTTTTTTCTGACTTAGCATACGGTAGTGAATTTGTAAGGAAAGTTTAATATTGAAAACCCGGCATTAAAAATAATCAGCAAAAAATTCAAATAAAAGGCAAACAGCCTGCTTTTTGCTTAGTCAAAATATAAATTCGCAAAAGGAAATCACTTAAATTTTCTCTTCATTAAATAAATTCAGTTGTGGTCATTATCGTGTTATGCCAAATTTTGTATTCTATAGCATGTATTCATAATCAGTGCATAATCAAAACGAACATTAATTTGAGTCAACAAAATTCAACTCAGGTTGCAATACCGCTGAGTTTTGGTCAAGAGCAATTAATTCCATAAAATGTAAAATCAATAGACCAGCATTGGTTGCTATCGGTAATGGTTGCTGTTTTCACTACAACCATCAAAGTCGCGGTAAAATTTCACAAATACACATTTAATTTCCAACATATGCACAGCTATACACAACTATAGAACCACTGCAATAAGCAAAACTAAAAACTGCTAAAGAATTGTAAGAGTAAAAAGCTATTAATATTAAATAATTCAACGAGAGGTACTGAAAAGGGTGTTGGTTTTAGAACCATCAAAATTGAAGTTGAGACTTTAATTAGTTATGCAAAATCAGTGTTATTTAAAAAATTGTAATTACTTTATATTTATATGCAAGCTTCAAAAAATAATAGGCATTCGCTCATTAAATGAAAAATTCAATATCTATTTCAACAAAATCAAACAAATGAGGGTCAGAATATTTAAAATTATTTGCTTGCTAATGCTTTACAATTAAAGCAAACAATCAATATACAGTGGAGGAAAAATAATAGAAGCAGTTCATATTATAATTTCTAGAGAATGCATAGAAATAATTCCTATAGGAAAAAAAAGTTGTTCTTTACAGTTACTCAAAATAATCCTCGATTTATAATTTGATGATTTCCCAAGTTTTTCGACTCTAGCTCTAGTAATCCTTGAGCTGGAATGGTTTGAAATAACATCTTAAAAATACATTTTTTTTAATATATACCATACCAGCGTATGGTTGTTTTCAATAATAACAAAAACAGTCAGAAATAATAGTAATAAAACAAGTTCTTTCAATCTGCTTAAAAAAATATTCAATTTTTTCCGTGGGATCGAAGATAATTCAGATTTTCATGACTGAAACAACTCTTATTACCATTATTTCTGACCATTTTTTTTATTTTAGACAACCACAACAGCCAATATTTTTACCATTTAATATGGTTATTCAAACCATTTCAACTTACGGATGGCTATCACTAGTGTGGAAATATTTGGAAATCATCATAAAATAAGGATTATTTGGTTTATTTGAGGCAACTGTGCGGAACACCTTTTTTTCGTGAAATGCGAAAAAAAGAACTATAGAATTATTATCACTACCAGTGTTGCCGCGACGGTTCTAAAAAAGGTATCCATAAAAGGTTCAGAAATGTATCCAAATGTATTCACTTAAAAAAAAACAAGTATCCAGGTATCAAATTGCAAAAAACGATATTATATTCGCCTTTTAAAACTCAAAAAAGTAGTTTTTGGTTTTCAAATCAATCAATTTTTATAGAAAGTATTTAATAAGAAGCGTCATAAACTTTTTTGCATGCACAGTTTACTCAAGGGCTTACTCGCAGTTAAACCTGCATGTAAACGAGGGTTGAGTTGAGTTTCGTTGAACCCAAGAAAACTCCACAAAACTTGTTGGATTCACATGAGTACTATCTATAAAAATCTATTATGGTATTTTTCATAAAAAAATGGCGGCTGCAAGAGTCTGTAGAACAGGAGTCTGTTGAGCTTCAAACAATTTGCTCTAAATAAATTTGACAAATCTAGCTCAACTCGGTGTCTTGTGTGTAAGCAGCATCGACTTAGTGTCACCGTGTTTTTAACTTAACGAAAACCCTAACCGCTAGCTAACTCCGCATGTAAAAACAGTAATATACAATCTTCTTTTCAACACTCTATCTTTACTTAGAAACAAGTTTACGATTTTTGATCCGTGATGCGTTAGTTGGAGCAACAAGTGACAGTTGAATTGCACGCAGTGCTTCAAAATTACAAAAACACACAATAATGGCAATGCTCACAAACAACAGGATATTGTCATATGATATCAAAAAAAGTTGAAGTTTAATTTGAAAAATATTACAGGAGAAGCAAAAAACTTTCAAATTGGTAAAAACCATACTTTTTCAACATTTTTTCGGGTTGATTTTGTTAGTAAAATCGTTGTTTTTAGAAAAAGGAGCTTAACATTTTGCATAAACATGTATTTGTATACGGTGCATCACAATCAATCTAAAACTCGATTTTGAATTTTTGGTAACTTAGGTCTTTTTTGATTTCATATGACGATATTATCATATTAAAAAGATTTTTCAATAAAAGTATCCATATCTCCACTAAGGCTAAAAAATAAGCATTTTTTTTTTCCAAAACAATCGTAAAACGGTCATTGTCAGAACATTTTGTCTTTACAGAAGGTGGTAGCGGTAATTATAAAATACCGCTTTTTTTTTATTTTATAAATAAAATAAAAAATAAAAAAAAATTATAAAATAAACTTGCTTCAGCGTTGTTTAGGATCTGTACGGCCAAAATGTTTTGCAAGCGCCAATTGTACGCCGTTTTATGGATTTTTTTCTTGTTCGGCAGTTATACGAAGGTTGTAGGTCTTGAGCTAAAATATTTTCATTTTGACTCGGGCCCCAATAGGGTCACCAAAAATGCAATTTTTTCTTCTCACAGTGAAAATTTTCCATCCATACTGCACTTCGTTGTAAAAACAGTACTAGCCTTAAAGCTCATTCTTTGGTGAGTACTAATTATGCTCAATTCCGATAGTAAAAAAAAGGCTGAATTTCTGACACCTTGGGATGAAAACCAAAGATGCTGAAGTTTAAAAAAATCGTTTGAGCCCCTCACCACTAAATAACCGATGAAATTTCGTCTTAAATCGACTTCAATATTCTCATTCATAATCTTCCATTGAATTTTCAAAATTAGTTTCGTGAAAATCCCTCAAAACTGCGCAAATATTATCCGATTTTAATGAATGACCTATCGTTAAAAGATATTATTTATGTCGATTTAAGCCAGCATTTGCTCATTGCTATAAGTTATACCGTATAACTTTAATATGTCGCTGGACATAAACGGGTTAACAGAAGAAAACTTAACCGAACGTTTTTCGAAACGTTTTACCGAATAGGCCCTTATTTCTTGAAATCGGATAATATGTGACAATTTAGAGAAATTTTTATCGTTATTTAAATTTCACCGGATACCGACTGAAAAGTTAGAGGGACTCTTAAAAGACTCTCAAAAACAGTTTCTTTCTACAATTTTTTTTTTTTTTTATCACAGAAATCCCCATGAAGCAGTTTTGGTTCTTTTGAACCCTTTTTCTTTAGAAAACGAAGTTTTTGCATCTCACTTTTTTTACCAGTTTTTAATGAAACGTACGCCATATAGCGCCACAGTACAAAATTAATGATTTTCGAATATATATATATATTTTTTTAACGCTTATAAAAGACATTTTTTTCATTTCGATTTAACCAAACCATACGATGCACAACAAAAAAGAAGAGCTCAATACTTTTCCAATAAACTAAAATGCATAAAAATACCATGAATTTGTATGTGTTTAACAAACATTAAATAGTTTTTAAGAGTACCTCTTACTTTTGAGTCGATGTCCAGCTCACTTTTTTTCTCCATACAAAATTGATCCGGCTTAATGTGCAGTCTGAAGGAAAATATATGACTAATTTAGTAGATTATGATCAACCAGAATCGAGTTGAAATATACATTTGGGGTTTCCACTCATTGCATAAGACATGTGATTGCTTTTCAAGTTGCTCACTTTGATTGAATGCTATTTTGCTTGGTACTACAATAATTTTTTTTTTGGAGGAGGGTTTAAGTCCCGAAACACCCTTTGGTTGCGCTAATGGTCTTGAGGAATTATTTAAGCACAGTGATCACTTTGGGATGTGTTTCGAACGAGAGTACAAGACAATGCTGTTAGTGTGAAATAGAGCTAGTGGAGGGACTTTGTAAACAACTGTACAGATGACCCGTAGTGCAAGGCATAAGGCATCCAAATTGTGTCGTAGCCTGGGCAAATCTACAGATGTTTTTCAAATTCGGCTTGGTGATACTGTGTGTGCTCTCTTGAGCTCATTTGTGTCCATAGCGGAGGGTGAAATTTATTCTCCTTCTAGAATGATGATGATCTCTCCTGCCTTGGAGATGGGATATATTAAATATGGAGTCTGTCATTTCGAAGCTGGAAGTTTACTGGTTCGGATCGTATGACTAGAGAGTTGGGTAAAACTATCTGGAAGGTTATTTCTGAATACCCGGAGGCTTTGCATCATGCGATATTTCCCCACTGTGTAAAAAGCAGCTAGAGTGCTTTTGAAATCTCATAATAGCCTGAAGTGTAATTCTCCATGTTATCGGTGATCCTTCTGTCAAAGCTTGGAAAGGTGCTAGAGATGGTGCAGCGGGCACTGAAGTTTGTAAATACGAGCCTTTGCGAGTATCAATTTGGTTTTCGTTAAGACATGAGTTTGATTGATGCGTGGCAGCATACTAAGAACGCAGTACTCGAGAGCACTATCAAGTAATTCTTGGGGCTGTTCAGTAATTTCAAAAGTGCATTCGATCAGCTGTGCTGGAACTTAATTTTTAAGAGGTTGCATGACATTGGTTGTGGGGAGGGTAAGCTCTGGAGGAGTTACTTTTCCTATAGGTATGCAAGCGTGTGTGAATGGATGTTGTGGATCCGCAGGGATCAATCTATGGCACATTAATTTGGATCCTCATGATGGATGTCTTGTTGAGGCGGCTTTGAACACAGTTTGAATGTGGTGCAAATGCTGATATCTTTTCTTGGTGAAGAGCCAATCTCGTGCTGAGCTTATGACGGGGTGAATGTGGTCATGGGAATATTGTGTGCATGGAATGAGTGTGTCCTGAAAGCCACATTAACGTCTAGTTGACATCGATACGTACGTGGGAATGGGACTAGTCTCCGGTATGCGACACAAGTCAAATATTTGGGAATAACCATGACTAAGAGGTTGAGTTGGGGTAATCATCTGGATACGTTAAAGGCGATTCTATTGATGATAGTAGGAGAAGTGCGTCGGTGGCTTAGGAGTGAATGAGATCTCAGTAGCAGGGCTGTGCGCATGATGAATCAGGGTTTATTTGTCGCCTGCGCGACTTAAGGCTCTCATGTATATGGATATTCTCTCGTTGTTGAGACCACATAGCAAAAACAAAGACGTATGGCTCTTAAAAATTCTTAATGCAAACTTGAATTAAAGAAAAAACAAATGTTAAGAATGTTAAGTTAAGAATTTAAACTTTTTTGTTATACACATAAGTGCCCAGTAATGTTTGATGAAACAGAAATTTCTTAACGTGACCAAAGCTTTTAAGCCAGCTAAACTAACGAGGAACGTTATAAGAATTTTGAAAGTGGTCTTATATATGTAATCTAGAGTTTTCTGTGTGTTTGTTTTAGTAGATGTGATGTATGTGTGTGTGTGGGAGCTGGTCTTAAATCAACTTGCTGATCTATTTTAATTTTGTTGTAGCTGAAGTTGTTGAGATGCAAATGTTTGGAATGATTTGTACCCACAGGACATATAATTGCAAAACTATGACCAAGCGTGGCACAACTCATCCTCACATATGTATGTATGTATGTATATGTGGGCACCCATGAATGCACAGAGACATTTAAATGCATTAAATGACATCATATTACATATTTTGTATTTGTATTTGTTCGTTTGTACAAACGAACGAGATCCATCCATCTGCTGCTCAGAAATGTTGGCATTTCATATGTGCTTTTTTTTTTGTGCTTTGAACTCGTGTGTGTTTCTTGGTATCTACATACATATTTTAAAAACATGAAATGACAGAAATCCTAGTTCAGCTACAACCTCTATGGCAAAAATGATAACAACAGCAACACATCGAGTACGACACAGCCAACAATGACAACAGCAAAAGCGGCAGCACGAATCAAATGAATAATTATTATTGTCCTCCGGGAGTCCTTTGATGTGGTTGTGCCGCACATATGTTGTTGCAATATGAGTGTTACTCATATGCAAGTGTATTTGTATGAATGCGTTATTTTTGATTGTATGCAAAACTGTGCATGAGTGCAAGAATGTGTTTGTTTGTATGTGAGTTCGTTGGTCAGCGTGCATTTGGTCTACGATAGAAAACGGCACTTTATTGACCATGTGAGTTGATTTAATTTAAAATTCAATTGAAACAATAAAGAATATAAGCAATACAAAATATACACAACCTTTATGCGCACACAGCCACATAAATAACAGCTCATGCACTAGAAGTATAGCAATAAATTCAATTTAACATTTTCACACACGTTTTAGTGTCCCAATCGGCCAAACAAGCTTGGAATAAGCTTTAAACAAGCTTACAAGCGCAAGCCTCAAGCTTGGATAACGCTTTCATTTACTATTGTAGAACGCTTACATGTAATTGTAGGATAAACGAAAGTGAACCCTTGGAATAATATTCCTTACTTCAAGCTTAATCCAAGTGTTGTTTTTACAATTGGATATAAGTGTTTTAATAAGCTTTTTCCAAGTGTGCTACATTCAACACATCAATTAGCACTCGCGAAAAATTTTCATTCCGTGGCTCAGTTGGTAAGCCACTGGTTATTTGATTTGTTGTGATTTGGACATCCAAGGTTCAATTCCCAACCGGAACATTTTTATTTTTATTTATTTTTTATTTTTGTGTGTTAAAATTGAAGCATATATTCATATGAAAAATTGCATGCCTTCAAAAATTTTTGTGTTTGCTACCCCAGGGATCGAACGCGCGACCCACCGCATATGAGTCGGACACTCTAACAGCTTGCCGTCAGCCTTATGGCTGCTGAGCGAACAAAATGAAAATAAAATACATTTATGTATGTATATATGAGAGCATCACAACTTTGAACAGTTGTGGAACTATTACCGTTGTCAGCGTTTTCTAAGGATGATTGCAAAACACTTACTTAATGCAAGCCTTTCCAAGTATTATTGTACATCACTTGCTTTTTGTGTTTTACGCAATAGTTATACAAAGGAACTTGGAAATTTATTACCTGGGCAAGTGTTTTTCAAGCGTGCTTGGATAAGGCTTGCTTTTTGTATTGCATGTAAGCTTAATCCAAGCACTATTTCTAAATGGTTGATTGGGGTGTTACTCTGTGTTGTTTGTTTAAGTGTGTGGGCGTTGTTCGCGTGTGCATGAGTGTGCATTATTGTGGTGGACCATATATTTATTTTCTATTTTCTTTGTTTTTTTTTTATTGTTATTTTGCTGGAATTGAATTTTTAAATCATCTCTTTTTATGCTTTTTCAGTATGGAATTTTTGTAAAAGTGTTTGCATTTTTTATTGGCTATTTTTAGGCCAGCTTTAGTTTTTGCTATTATAAAGTTTGAACTATTTAATTGGAAAAAATCAAATTTTTGCGCATAAATTTTTAATTAAAGCTAATGTACGGTTATAAGTAAATTTTTAATTCTATTTTGAATAAGAATATTAAACAAATCATAGCCTCGAAGGAATTGTGGGAAAAACGAATAAAAAAAAACAAATATGCGTGGAATTAAAATCCTTGTGGTTCATTAAAATCCTATGGTCAATATTCGAAAAAGTTACGTTTTAGTTATGCCTTAAACTATGCAGAGAAAATTGGAAAAACCTCAACCTGTTTATCGACATTTCCTACGAAAGAAGAAATATTTCAAAGAAACAATTTTGCAAAATTTTCTAAAACATATATATAGAACATTCAGAAGTGAGTGATCTCATAGTTAAAAATAAAAATAGCAGTCTAGCCTATTTGTGAACTCACTATACGAAGTTAATATAGTATAGTTGGTATGGCGATCATAAATAAAATGAAAGTGTCTTAAAAACTTGTTGGAAATTAAACTTTTAAATAACGTTTATATCGTTTTCAATAACTTAAGTTCTGCAGAATATCTAAATCTATTTTAGATTAAATTTACAAATGCTAGCATTTTTATAAAGAAACGAATACAATAGAATTTATAATGTTGTATTCATCATGTTTCCTGAATGATGTGTGGGAATTTTAATTTAAAAATGAAGCCAGACACTCATAACAAACCATTGATATCTATCTGGTAAAATCAAATTTCTGTAAATTCTGTGAATATTTATAATTAATTAATAATTTAAATGCAGTCTTGATTAGCTGTGTTTATTTTTCTTGGCTCTTAGTTTGCCATTGATTTCCATGATATTTAAATATATGTTTTTTGTTTCTTTTGTTCAAAAACGGTTATAGAAGCCAAAATAATAAAACCGTCCGAACCGTTTTGGTCAGAAGGACCTCGAATGTAAGAGGCTGACTTCGAGTCTTTTTGTATGTTGTTATTTTGGGTCAATTTTGATGTTTATAATAAATTATTTTAGGAGGTTTTTGACCAGTGCTTTTTTATTGCAATTTTTATATTAAAACAAAAATTCAATATTGTCCCGACGTTTCGTCAATTTTTTGTTGACATCTTCAGGGGATTTTTAATTAAATCTAATAACACAATATAATTATTATTACACAAACAATTAAACAATAAAAACATAAAAACACCTACTTAATATTTTAAATCACATTAAAACTTAAAATTTTAAACTTAGTACTATGACTAATGTCCGTCCAATGCTGCTGCATAATTGTTGTTGATATTGTCAGTGTCTTCTTTAAAATTTATTGCTTTGTTCCCTTTTTGTTGTATTCTTAAGCTTTCTAATGTCAGTCTTTTGTTTGTTTTGTTTCAACGTCCAAAATTTTGACTAAATCAAAATCAGCTGTATGGCCTGTAGTTGTTATATGCTGAGCTAAAGCTGTTGTTGTTTTTTTGTTTCTGATGTCTAGCTTGTGTTCTGTCATTCTTGTTTTAAGCGCTCTTTTTGTTGTGCCTATATATATTTTGTCACAGTTTTCATGTTCGTCTTTTTTTTTTAAAAAAATCCTCAAAACTTTGTACGTTTACTTTTGTCTTAAAGTTCTAGGCCATTTTTTACGTGAGTTTTTGTGATTTTACTTTGCGTAACTGCCAAATTTTTATGGAATCTTCTAAAAAAATTAAATTTCCCTCAAAATCAAAAGTTTAAAAATTCCAAACTTTTAAGTATTGAATTTCTTTTTTTAAAAAAAAGTACAGTAGTAATTCGATTCTTGCACATCTAATACTTGCACACCTTGATGCTTGCTACACACAATTTTTTTTCATTCTAATTCCTAACTCAGTACTTGCGACATCTAAAAATTTTAAACTTAATACTTGCGACATCTTTTTATTGTTATTAAAGGCTATTCCAGTTTAAGTTTTCTAAGACTTTATAAAAATCGGCAAAGAATCGTTGATTTTGTGCTGGTGAAAAAAAATGTGCAGAATTTTATTTTAACTGTCAAGTCGATTTGCATGCTATCTCTATTGCCGTGCGGTGTCATAATGGCAAAGAAAAAGTTTACTCTGTTGACAATTAAAGATAAAACTGACATTTTAAGTAAACTAAGTGCGGAATTTTCCATCAATGCATTAGTCAAGAGCATGCATAGAGCAAAAATTTTCGTTTTAAGAAGAATGAATACTCCATAAAGAAGTTCATGGTGCATTCTGAATTCTGCCCTGGGAAAAGAAATACGCTGACACTTTCAGAATTTCTAAAACTGGAAAAAGCATTGTTCAAATAGTTTGTCAATCAAAGAGCCAAGAACTTACCAAAGTCAAGTTATTCCACGCCAAGATTCAAGAAAAGTCCGGTGGCTTCCACGCAAGCAATGGTTGTGACTTTAAAAAAAGACATGGAATCCGAAGACTCAAAATAACCGGGGAAAAGTTGTCGAATAGGACGAGTTTTATAAAATCATTTTTGGACAAGCTAACCTGAAAAAGTTACAGATTTAGGTTTTAAAAAGAACCAGATATACATTGCCCGATAAAACTCTTTTGCGCTCAAAGCACACCTCAGCTCCGGGACATAAAATCAGTAAAGAAAAAAATAACATTCCTAGCTGCTAATGCTAATGCTGCTGGAAATCTTAGAGTAAAGTTACTGGTTATTGGAAAGCCGGCAAATTCAAGCTAATTAAAAAATTTTACGCATATGCTTGTTATCTAGAATGGGAATAAAAGTGACTGGATGACATTGGCCTAGTTTGTAGAATGATTTCACAGAACATTTGCTTCAGAAGTTTTATTTATTATTTATAAAAAAACCTCTTTTTTAATTTAAAATTCTCATGTCATCCCAAAGAAGGCAAATTAAAGCGTCATGAATGTCAAATATCGGTAATGTGCTTTTCTCTAAACTGTACAGTTCTTTCTAATACAGCCTATGGATCACAATGTTATAAGACTTACCAAACTTAACTAGAAGAAAATCCTCCTAAGTCACATTGCTTCTTGTGGAAAATCTAAAGATGAATCTCCGCGAAAAATCAACTTGAAAGACGCAATATGCTTTTTAGGTAGTGCGTGGAAAGCCCTTAATGTATCTTCAATTCGGTCATCATTTCAAAAACTGTTTGAAAAAGCGTCTGGTTGGGAGAATGAAGATATCGTTCCTCTTGCTGAGTTACGTTTACAGCTAGCATGCATGCAATATTCATTCCATTGAAATTTTGCTTCGGGTAGTAGAACCATTGCAGCAAATGTCTTAATCTGAAATCGAGCAATGGATTGTTGAACCCTATTTGGCGCCCACCGCACCTAATGAAGAGCACTATACCGACAATGACATCACTGGTTGTGAAAAAACTGACGACAATTACCAATCAATACAAAGAAAATTACACAGAAGTGACTATATCGGAATTTAATATTTGCTTAAAATGGGCGGATCAGAGCAATGCATCCTTAGACGATGTTATGACACTGCAGTCTGCTCAAAACAAACCAAAATTAGTAATTTCTTTAATTCCACAAGAAATATGTCTATTACATGATAAAATAATTATATTTACAAGTATATTAAGCCAAGATAACTAAAATAAATAAAATTATATGTTGAACACATGTGTATATAAGTTGTACTTTTTATTTGTACGGAAAATAAAAGACTCAGTACGTGCGACAATCTCAAAACTTGCACCAAGCCTAGTTTTCACTACGTGTAAGCATTGAGTTTCTACTGTATCTTCTCACACCATTCATGTAACTCGCACACATAGAAAACTTGGACAATCCGGGATTCGATCCAACTTCCTCAACAACTACAACAGTTGTTAAATTTTCTTAACTAAGAATAAAACGATGGAAGGCTCTAAAATGTAGTATTTGTTGTTAGTAAACTTTACCCTAGAAGTACATGCTTATTTTTTATACATAAAGGTTATGCTTCGTCGAATCGACGACACCATTTTTTAAAAGGCCCCTACCGATGTCCTAAATGAAAAAATCTTTAGAAATCTCTTGCTTTTAATTATTTGGATTATTTAGAATAAGAGAAAATACCAAACAGTTTTATGTATAATAGTTTTTTAATAAAAAAAATAAAAATTTTCTTTTTGAGTTCATTTGGCGTTTTTTTTAAAAAGGTACATAAAACAAAATGAAATATTGACTACTTTAAGCATACATTGAGTATAAAATAAATTTTTATCTTAAAAACAAAGTTCTAAATTTTATTCAGATGATGTTTTTAAATGGATGAGGTAATACTATAGGTAATAGGCACAAAGCCCTATTTTATGCTCCCCACATAATATTATAAGCTATAATTATAGCATTCTGCGCAGGATGATTTTTTCGTGTCGTGTGATTTTTTAGAATTTGTTTCTTTAAGATTTTGGTTTTTAGCTAGGAGAGCACTATTGATTTCGTGCCTCTGTCGATTAAGTGGGAACCCTAAGTTATCACTTAATGACCTTTTGTTAGTGCAAAATGTAATTTTTTGCAAATGTAGTTGGCGTGATTGAGGGTCTTTTTCTTGAAGCATGTTGTAAAACATGTTTTGCACGTGAACAATGTAAGTATTTTAGAAATTCATATTTTTCATTCGTTTAAATTCGCACTAGTCTATGTGAACAGCTTGGAACAATGTACATTTGATGAAATGCATAGAGGTCTCCTTTAACAAGAGGTATATCGTCTTGATGATAATATATACCATGGCTTCTCTGACTAGTTTTTCATCACCCAAAGTTTAACTGAGAACGACCTCGTCATCAGTCTGATCATTATAGTAATACGGATGACAGTTCATGTCGTAACTCAGTTTTTTTATAGCTTCCACTGTACCAAACCAAGCGCTGAAACGATCAAGTCCATCATTGGATTCGTTGTGGATCGATAAAATTTTTTCTAATTTCTTAAATTTATAAATGTTTTTGGTTGCAAATTTTGCGTTCCAACAATAAAAATGGAGTATTTACACAAAAATTACAAAAAAACCCAAAATATGAAACTGAAAAAGTTACTCAAAAGCCATGCTTCGTCGTTTCGACGACGATAATTCTTAAAAATCATACTTCTAAACTATTTTTTCAGTTTTACGTCTGCGCATGCGTTCAAGCTAGCCTTTGACTGGTGCTATAGGAATAATCAGAACAAAACAAACAAGAACAAGGAAGAAAAACGATATAATGTAACCATGTGTCGTCGATTCGACGAAGCATGTCCTTCCAGGGTTAACCAAAAATATGCTTTATATATCGTCATATGAAATTTTGCAAAATTGTACAGGATAACGAAGTTCTTATCGTACTATAAATATAAATAATAACCACACAAATTTTTCAATTGAAAACAAACATGTTTCAATTTCAAAATATTTCAATATTTTGAACATTTTTCAGGTTCATGTTGTAAAAAAAGACGTTGTTTTTAGTTAAAGGAATGTAAAATTTAGTACGAAAATTTATTTTCATAGGATGCATCGTAATCAATTCAAAAGTCGATGTTGAATTTTTGATAACTTAGGGCTTTTTTGATTTTATATGACGATATGAGTTAAAAGAAATTTGTTATATATTGCAATTTTTGGGTTTCATAATTTAAGCATTTTTTTTTTTTTTTGTTGAACTTTTCTTTGCTATGCACTTCAACTCAATAAATTTTAGTTCACTAAAAAAAACTTATATAATTATACTACCTTCTTTTCTCTGGTGCCTTTATCTTTTATTACTTATTTTCGATGGTAGTAGATTAAAAAGTGGATTTTTTTAGCATCAAGTCACATAAGCGATTGTCATCAAGTTTTAGAAACCATAGCAAATGATACTTGCTCGCTTCTTAGCATTAATTTTCGAATTCAACATCACTTTGATAAGATTGCAAGTTTTATTTAATTTTTAGCATAAATGGCAAGAAGAAAAGTTGTTTAAAATTTTAAAGCTTTACAAGTTTAAATATAAAACTTAATTAAATAGACGCTTTCTACACCACTGTCATAAATTTTTGGACAAAATATTGAAAGATGGATAAACATAACTTTCTTAAAATAATGGCATAATCAACATAAAGTTTATAGCAAAATAAAAAAAATATTAAATTTATAAATACAATTTATCAAGATCAAAGACTTTCAATAGAGAGTTTTGTATTTTCCTATCATTGCTTCGGAAACTCATCTAAACTATGTTCATCTTAGATTCACATCAATATGTAGAATTTAAAGTCTTTGAAAACAGTGCCTTAACAAAATTGAGCCCAATCTTCATTATTGATAAGCAAAATTAATGCAAATTTAAATTTAACCTAAGACCATTTATGTAAATTTGTGTATCTGCCTTTATTTAAACCAGCAGCACATGCTCAAGTTGATTTGCATAAATTCAGAATTCTTCGAAATCATTGACTAATTTTAATCGGAACCTTTAAATTTTTTAGTCATAAATGCATATTTTAGCCTATTTATATATTAAAATATCTTTATGTTAGTGAATTTTGATGTCTAAACTTTTTTGGTACGCATTTCAAAAGATACAATACAATATTTAAAAATATTTTTATGTCTAGCGCGCCGAAAAGTTTATCCTACGACCACCTACAATAAAGGATGTTGTTAGCTGCTGCTGCTGCCGTCGTTATGCTTCAAACTTCCAACTCATTTGGAACGTTTTACTATCGATTACACGTTTCTACGCTTGTGGACAGTACGCACGCATACAACAACGTTGTTAGCCAACAAGTACACTTAAGCACACACATAGACACCATAAACTATGCTACAAGCCTTGGCTAGAAAACCAACACAAGTGTGTTTAATGGATAGAACAAAAGCTATTTAGTGGTGCCATAAACTACAGTCTGAATTATGATCATTATTATTATTATGATTTTGTTAGCCATCTAGCTGATGTACGTACTCTACCAACCAACATTATCATCGTCGACCTCCCACCACACAACATACTACATGAAAGCAAGACCAATTTTAATAACATTAATAAAAGCATGAATTTTGCAAAATATTCAACAATTTATGAGTTGTAAGAAGTGATAAATTTTAAGCTTTTCTTTAAAAATTCTATACAAAACATTATCACGATGGCAAAATAAAAAAAACGGAGAGATTTAATGTTTACTGCCAGGCAATGTTTTGCTTATATTAAGACACAAGCGAAACATTATTTTCACCACATATATTTTTATAAACCAACTACAACTAATACATACCAACTACACCATCTCCATAACTACAGAAGTTCATTTCCAATTATCGAACAATTACCAAAAACGTTTATATTGCCGCGGCAACGCACAGCCAAAACAAAACGCTTGGTTCAAAACATCGTCTTCGTGTCTCAACTCATTGTGCCTCATCTGAGAAGCAATTATTGCGCATTACAATTCCATTTAATTGTCAATTACGTTGAGTTATAATTGCTTTCAAGCAATTTGAAGTTGGTTTGCTTTGAAATATGCAATTAATCTGTACGTAAAGAGAAATGAATTTTTAGAGTTTTCGTTGTAAGAATTTTAAGCACTAGTTATAACATTTGTGACTTTAGATGTAGGTATAGAGTATTTCATTATTGATAAAAAGATTAAATGTTAAAACTACTTAAATAGAACTTAAATTAATGCTTTTTTTAAAACAGAGTTTGAGTAAAAAATTCCCGATAAACTATATTTATTCTATTGAATTCATTTAAGAACCTTTTCAAACAGAAAGTTCGTAAAATTCACAGTCTTACTTGTATTTAATACGAAAAAAATTTATAAGTATTTGTTGTTGATTAGCATAAATACATGAGTTGATTTAGCCATGGTTGTCCGTAAGACCGGGTTAGTCTTCATATAAAAAATAATAGTGTTCGATAAAGTCGGTCTAAAATATTCGTTGAGTAATTGCGTACCACCCCACGATAAAACTGGGTTTTGTTTAAAGTCACCAAACAACATCCTACTTTGTCAAGCATTTCCGCTGGTATCTCACCAATGGCAACTTACAGAGCTGCAATTGTGGCTGCTTTGTCCCTGAACAAGAGAGACTTCCAGAACCACCACAAAAATAGTCTAGTAGGGTCAAATCGCATGATCTTGGCGGCCATTTGACTGCTCCAAAACGTGAGATTAATTCCTCACCAAATTCGCATCTCAAAAGGTTGATGGCAGCACATGCCATATGGCATGTGGCACCGTCTTGTGGAAACCACACGTCAACCAGGCCTGATTCTTCCAATTTGGGAAAAAAAACTGTTATCATCATACGGTACTTTGCTCCATTGACTGTAACTTTGCGAATTTATTTTTTTTTTTTTAATAACAGTCCAATGATGCAGCCGGTGCACAAGCAGTGCATTTTTCAGGATGCATTGGCTGCTCTTGAACGGTGGTTCAATTTTTTGCTCTTCAAACCAAATATGACAATTCCGATTGTTGACGTACCGATTGAGTGGAAAACGGACTTTGACATTCACTGAACTTTGATCCATTCACCAAACAAACGACGTTGTTGTTAGTCGGCTATAGTTCTTGCACCAGCAGTATTTTGTATGATTTCATGTCGAGGTCCTTACGTAAAATTTTCCAAATGGTTAAATAACACCAGTTCAAATGTGGAGAACGGCTACGAAATGACATATTGATACAACAGCAATATTCAAAAATATGAAAAAATTTAAATTTAAAAAACAAATAGGAAACAAAATCTCCCTTCACGGTTAGTACAGAATTATATAGGGTCCGCCAAATAACTTCTTTTGTTTTGAAAATGCTATAAAAAAAAAAAACTACTAAATATTTTCTCAAATTTCTTTTTTTATTTGAATGTACAATCCTTTCAATGTACACCAATACCTCACTTTGCGTCGTGGTTACGTTCCAATAAAACAGGACGCAAATTGAAACGACGCAAAGTGAATGATAATTTTCTATAGCAAACCATGTAAAGATCGAAGATAGGTTCCAGGGTTACAAAAATACTACTTTTTGAGAAGAAAATTGAACAAAGTAAACATTTAAAAAACAAAAATACCCAGCAAGCATTATGACTCTTAAAACACTCTTTCAAAACTCATATATATGAGGGTTTATCATCATAATGCGCTCAAAAAAGACTCTTTTAAGAGTACATTTTCGTATGTTGTGGTCCCCAATATATGATTCATAAAAATTATTGTTGATAAGCAACCAATGCTCCGAAAAGCGTCGCCTGGATAGCATATGCTCATAACGGACAGTTACAAAGTTTTATTCAAATAAAAAAAAAATACGCTCTTTTAATTTTTTATTTATTTATTAGATATGGTTTTTATGCAAAAATCCAATTCTATTTTCTCATGAAACACTCGTATATAAGACTCTTTATGATTACGCATATATCAATCAATATATGATCCTTTTATGAGCCTTTTTTATGATCAATCGTATCACCGTCTTATTTAGGACTCTTTAATGAGTCTTTTTTATGCGTACTCATAAATCAGATACAATAATGACTCTTGTATGAGTCTTATTTTCGAGTTATCATTTAACAATCATATTAAAGACTCTGTCATGAGTCAATTTAAAGAGTCATCATAAAACACGCATAGAAAACACTCTTTTTAAAGTCCTTTTTTGGAGAGCCTCATAAAGTGTTTGTAGGGTAATATAAAATTTTATTACATACATACAAAAAAAAACCAAAAAAAATTCAATTTAAACTAAATAAAATATTCAATTAATTTATAGAAAACAAAATAAAAATTAATCACTTTCAGATGAGTCCATAGTGGCTGTTGTCGTGAGTTGGCTTTCTTTGAAAAAAAATTGGTTCAATGTTTGCTGAACAGCTTTTTTTCAACGTAAAATAAATTTGCTTGTAGAAATTGATATTCGTAGTTGCCCCCTGGGACACTTTAAATCTCCTTCCATTGTCAGGATCATTTTTTTTAGAAAATTTACATAGCTTCGTTAATGAAACACATCGCTTTGGAAATTTATTTGGAGGTTAAATTTTGTTCTTCGGAGATTTTTATTCAACGGTCACTGTCATCTTCTTTATAAGCAAATTGCAATTCAAGTTGCAATAGTTCTTTATAAGACAATTCTTGAACAATTCACTTGTGTAAGTTTCCTCCATACCATACCACCACCAGCGCCCTTTCCACTCATTTGGTTCACAAGTGTATGTAAAAAAAAATAATATAACTCTGCCAATAAATAAATTGGAAAAATATTTACCTCTTTTGTAACCAGAAACAACCCGAAAAAATTTATAAAAATTTATTATTTTCTTTTTAAAAGCAAGTAAAAAAAAGTCTAAAGTCGGTCTAGGCCGACTAATAAATACCCTAAACCTCATCAACCAAAAAAAAAAATAATATTATTGAAAATGGGTGTGTTCGTGGGTGGATAAAGCCTATATTTTATATGCATTTAAATGTTGATGAAAAATTTATAAATACCTACCAAGTTTTATTCCTGTAGCTCACAGTTAATGCCTTTATTGTGCTTTCGCTATGGGAGGTGTGCGTATAAATGGACGGACTACTCCCAATTTTTTAACACACCTTAGTTTTGGTATAAAATAAATACATACCAAATTTGATCTCTCTATGACAAACATAATCTTATTTATTGAGTTTTAAACTTTTTGGGTTGTATGGGAGGTAGGCGTGTCCGTTGGCGGATGACGTCCATTTTGCAAACCCATGTCTGTTTTGTCATAAAAAACATACGTGCCAAATTTTATCTCTGTAGGTTAAACAGAGGCTTAGTTATTGCGTTTTCAATTTTTGGGTTGTATGGGAGGTGGGCGTGTCCATGAGCGGATGACATCCATTTTTCGAAGACATCTTTTGTTGATACAAAACACATACATACCAAATTTTATTGTTGTAGGTTAATTATAAGCTGAGTTATGCAGTTTTCAATTTTTGTGTTGTATGGTAGGTAGGCGTGTCCGTGGGCGGATGACGTTCATTTTGCAAACCTATCTCTGTTTTGTTATAACAAATATACGTATCAAATTTTATCTTTGTAGGTTAAACAGAAGCTTAGTTATTGCGTTTTCAATTTTTGGGTTGTATGGGAGGTGGGCGTGTCCTTGAGCGGATGACACCCATTTTTCATAAACATCTTTGTGTTGATATAAAACACATACATACCAAAGTTTATTGTTTGTAGGTTAATTATGAGCTGAGTTCTGCAGTTTTCAATTTTTGCGTTGTATGGGGGTAGGCGTGTCCGTGGGCGGATTCCAAAAATATTCAATAGTGCCATGTGAATATTGAAATTGAATAGTGAAAAATATTCAATTGGGTCCATGTGATCACGTGTACCAAGTTTCATCCAGTTATCTCAACTCCTTCTTCTTATCCTGTGTATACGGACAACACACAGACGGACGGACGGACGGACATGGATAGCTCGACTCACGTGGTGACGCTGATCAAGAATATATATACTTTTCTATACCGGACTCGCTTCGTTCTATGCGTTACAAACGTTTGCACAAAGTTAATATACCCTGACCTTTCAGGTTTAGGGTATAAAAAGCACAACACACTAATTGAAACGTCACAAAAAGCATAACACACCAATTCAAACTGAACTCTAACGTTAGCAAAACAAAGTGAAAATAAAACTGTATTAAAATTGCGATGATTTTCAGTTGAAAGGGAATCCCCGAGTTTTGATGGGATGGCGCAATTAGAAACAAAAGCCATGCCATCTTTAGAAAAAAAAAAAATTAAAGATTCGAACCCAAAACAACGCAACTTCGAAAATCTAACGACGCACAGTGAAAATTAGTACTAATTCAGCAGCGACGCAACTTCGAAAAAACGCAAAACGAAACGACGCATAGCGAGGTATTGGTGTACAAAATAATTTCATTCAAATGGCTGCCTCGACTGGCCATGCAGTAGCCTACACGATCGGTCCAATTTTTAAGCACATTATCGATTGTGTGCAGCTGTATTTCACCAATGACTTCACGAATATTGTCCTTTAAAGCGCCAATTGTCTCTGGCTTGTCGGCGTAACACTTATCTTTGACGGCACCCCACAAATAATAGTCCCACGGTGTCAAATTACAGCTTCGAGGTGGCCAAACGACATCACCTCTTCGGCTGATAATGCGATCTTCAAAAACAGGGCGCAAAACATCGAGTGTAGCTTCGGCTGTGTGGTACGTAGCGTCGTCCTGTTGAAATCAAATGTTGCCAATATCCTCCTCTTCAATTTTTGTAAACAAAAATTCGTTCAACATGCCCCGATAACGATGTCCATTGACTGTAACGGCCACTCCTTGCTCATTTTCGAAGAAAAATGGCTCAATTATGCCTCTGGACCAAAATCCGCACCAAACAGTGACTCGTTTTGGGTGCATCGGCTTTTCAATGTATGCGTGCTGGTTTTCTGTGCCCCAAATGCGACAATTTTGCTTGTTTACATATTCGCCAAGATCAAAATGAGCTTTATCTGAAAAGATAATTTTTGTGGCAAAATCGGCATCTTCTGTAAGTCGATCGCAGGCCCACTCAGCAAAGCGAAAACACATTGGATGGTCAGTTGACTTCAATTCCTGATAATTGGACTTTGTATGGCGTCATACCAAGGTCTTTATGCAAAATTCGTCTCAATGATGTCTCCGAAATGTTAAATTGTTGATAACGACGGTGAATTGATGTTGATGCCGCTTCACGCACACTTTATGCCACAGCAGCAATATTCTCGGGTGTACGCACTGTTTTTGGCTTTTCACGCTTTGGTTTATCGATGAGGATGTCAGTTTCTTTCACTTTTTTCACAAGATAACGAACATACGGAGCTTCTGTTCTTCCAAAATCCGTACGCAATCCGTTCGCACACATTCTGCAACATTACCATGATTTTCAAAGTAATGTCACAATGTTTTCCAGCGTTGTTCAAGCGCATACACAACCATATTCGTTCAGCGGAAGGATAAAACTAATTATCTGTCAAATCAGACATGTGCTAAGTGTTACCATTCACGAAATAAGCACTTGTTGAAATAAAAAGTTAGATGGCGGACCTTTTATGTAGTTTTTAATATACATAAAAAAGCATGAGTAAATGTCATTACTACTTTTATTTTTGGGGATGCCATTAAAGATAGGACTTACACCAGTGCATCAACAATGATAAAGTTATTAGTTGTCTAAAAGAGCCACAATTAAGCAAGAAATCATGAAAAATTTCACCAAAACATACACCAAGGAATGACTGTAACAGTAGCTGAGTTGAACATTTGGACAGTTGTTGCTGACCAATGTCTGAACTTTGAATTAAAACTAAAGTATTCTCGAAAGTAATAGAGGTTCTCAAAGCTGTTTTGAAAAAAATTAAGTTATTTAGAAGTACTTTAATTAGCGATACTTAACGCTTTGCTTGTACGTGCTAAAAGCAATGTTTTTCTATGTCATCAACAAGCATAGAAGCATAGAAAACATTGTTTTTATTACTAGAAATCATTCAGTTTTACATTTTCAATTTCATAAAAATCATTTCAAATATCAATTGAAATGTTCCTTATAGCAACGCTTTTACTCTGACACATTTTAAATTTTTTAATAGAAAAAGACAGGCAAAGCTTTGAATATTCGAAGAATGTTATAGCATCGCCTAGCTTGAAGCGTTTACTCTGACATCAGCCTAAGACCGAGCTTTTTAGCTGAACACTCGAATTTTCAGTTTTTATAGTATTTGTTCCTAATGTTTTATTTTGTTTCTTATAATAAAAAAAAATTATTACAACAAAACTTACTCACATCTTAACTGCTGTTACTTTCTTCAATTAATATTATTTAAAGTGCACATCTATTTATGTGTACACCACTGTATATCCAGCATCGGGTAGTTAAAGCGAAACTTTAACGTAGTGTTCTAACGACCCGTTAAGATATAAAACTGTTTTCTAATCTTTCATGCGGTTGTTAAATTTTTAAAATTTTCACCTTGAAATAACGCAATTATTTTGCTATTTTCAGACTGATTCTACCCCACAGCACTCTTGCCACTCTCTCACGAGAGCAGCGGTTTGTACTCAACGATAAGCTATAACATAAATATTTCTTCTGACAAGGTGGCTTACGTGGCGTAAATTAAGTACTCTTTGCTTACGCCAAAGCTACCCCTTGTCTGCGGGCAAATCAAAAAATAACTCTTACATCGCTGACTATGTGTTGGTATTCATGGCTATACGTAAACGAAATAACCAAAAACAACAACAACAACAACAACAACACTGCTGAGCAGAATTATTACGCAATTAAATTTAACACTTAATTAGTGCCGGATGCACTCCAATGTCATTAACAATAAATTAAGTAAGTAGACAGCAATTACTTAAATTATTTTTTTATTACCTGGCAATTGTGTTGTTAATCAGCAGAAACTTTTCAAAAATTTGTTTATATATATTTAATCGAAAGATTACACTTCCAATTTGAGTTGAGCCACCAAAACTTAATGTTATAATAACGTTAATATAACACATATCTACAGATACAATCCATCTTCATACACACACACATTAAAGTAATGTAGACATTATCACACACACTCAAACACTCTTCTTTTTTTTATATATTTAGTAATTACATCCTTAACGTTGGCAAGAAAATAAAAATAATTAAAGTGTTCATGGAAACAAGCAGAACGAAAGAGCGTAGAAAATTGAGAGTTAACAACATGATGTGGGTAAAGAGGTAACGTGATACGAAAAAGCAGAGGGCGTTGAAGTAAAATAAAATGAAGCTAAAAATCCAGCACATAAACGTATTTCAATCTTAATGAAAATAGTTTTCTCATTTTCTTTTCATGAACGTAATTACAAGGATGCCTGTCTCGTTGTCCTTATGTGCATGCAGAATTCACCCTTGCCTCAAACGGACACTTATATACAGGCACACACGCACACATAAACGCATACGCACTCTCTATGCAAAGCCATACATAATTCTACGCAATGCCACTAAAGTTGACCGCTGTAATTGTTGTTGTTGTTATTGTTGTTGTTGGCATGCTGCGTGCTTCATTTTCAAATTATCGACCTTTATTATCAGCTGCCCTTTATGAGCCTCGTAAATGTGGCTTCAAGTGTGCATGGCTGCACCTCGAACACGCCCTCTGCCCACACTTGCTTACAAGTGCGTACATTCGCACACACTTACGTAGAGGCACGACCTTCATACATGTGCCTTGTAAATATTTTGCTTAAATATTTTATGTCTGAGTACGTTATCCTCAAGCTTATTTTTTTACTAAAGCTACTCATTATCTCATTAACATAAGAACATGTCTGAATGGGGTCACATTTGACTGGGGTCAAATAAAATGGCTTCAATTTATTTTTAGAATTTCGGCAAAAATTTATTTTTAATCGAAATGCAGGGAAGGGACTTAAGTAGTATTATTATTTCACCCAAAATTTGACTAGGGTCAAAAAAAAATGGTTTGAATTTATTTTTGAAAATTCTGGAAAAATTATTTTTTTTGTGAAATTTTTTTTTGAAAGTAATTCTATGCAGTAATTTTTTAAAATAAAAATGATGTCACTTTTTTTTAGAGATATGAAGAAGAAAGTGTCATTGGCTAGAAGCTTAAGTGATCTTTCTGGGTCGGAATTATTTGGAGCACAAAATATGTCAAAAAAATGGTTTGAATTTATTTTTGAAAATTCGCAAAAAAATGTATTTTTAAGTGTAATAAAGGAAAAGGTATTTTTTATATTTTAGTATATTTTTTTTTATTATATTAATGATGTCACTTTTTTTTTGAGATAGGAAGAAGAAAGTGTCATTGTCTAGAAGCTTAAGTGATCTTTCTGGGTCGGAACTATTTAGAGCACAAAATATGACAAAAACTTGTTTTTCACACTATCACTTTGTCAAAAAAATTGTCTATGCATACTTTCAGGCTGGAAAATTCTTTTGAAAGTAAAAGTTAAATAGTTTGAAAGCAAGAAATAATTACAGTTTGAGCGATATAAGGCACAGCGTAGGACACTTTTTTGTTATGTTTTAAGAATAAAATACATTATCTGTGCATACTTTCAGGACGAAAACATTGAAAAAGTTTTATAAGCCAGAAATAGTTATAGTTTGAGTGATATAAGGTGCGAAGCCAAACGCTTGTGCTTTATTTATAAAGATATCTATTTGGTATAGTTTGATTATAAAAGTCACTTTTCATTTATGTTATGACCATTTTTTCATTATAAAAGGCTAATATCAAGCATATTAGCTTTTATAATAAAAAATTGTTCATAATATCTATTTTGATTGCATTCGATGACCAGCATAGAATCAGAACGACGTTAGATCGTGCGACTCTTATTCCGCCCGTGGTTCAGTGCGTTGTGATAAAATAACTCTCAATTTTTTAAACTAAAATATGCTCAGTCAAAATTATTTAAAAGAATACAATAAGCAATTTTTCTTATTTATTTTTTTTTTTTTTTCTGAGTTATATTGACAATCAACTACCTACCATGACCAAACTAACTACCAAAACCAAGTTGAAAGAAATCTTATAAAACCTAGCTTGATACTTGTGCAAACTCTTACTCATATGAAAGCACAACTAGAAAACATTCAATTGATTTATGTTGATAGCTGCTACCAGTTATTAAAACAACAATTTTTCAATAATTGATAAAGTCGCCATAATGAGCTTAAAATTTATTAACTGAAATTCTACTAGGAACCTATTTATTATTTCAGTTGCTTGACCAAGCAAAGAACACAACTAAAACTAAGCAACACAGCACAATATTTAATGCAGCTTTCAATTCCAATAAACTTAATCATGATGGAGATATTGCTGAATTTGCAAAAATTAATACAACTTTACCAACAAACAACCATCAAGACGAGACATCGTTATGCCGAAAAATAAAAACATAAATTCTAATCACCATGAAATTTTATTGGCTACACGTTTACTCAATAAAATAAAAACGACCAAAAATAAAAAAACAACAACAGCAGCAAGCAAAAAGCACATCCAGCCTGTACTGATGGCATCACCAACACGACTACGTTGAACTTTTTCTGTAGACGGACTGGTTAAGCTTAAGAATGGAAATTAATATAAAACCAATGTTGTATAAATGATTTGCTTAGTTTTGTTTTTCTTCTTTTTTTCTTTGTTTGTTCTTCTTAGTGCAGATGGTGAAATAAATCATTGAGTATGCTTTAAATTACAATAAACAAAACAAAACAAAACAAATGACCTTGAACTTTTCACGTAACACCACATATTTTTAATGCACGATTGCGGTATTATCCTCGAGCAACCTTCAGCTTGAAAATTTTAACTTCTAAAAACAACGACTTCTGCAAAAAAAACTAAAAACAACAAGGTTGAGACGTAAAACGGAAGCAGCTTAACCTTGTTGGCCAATTTGTACAACTTTCTTAAGCCGCTCGTGTTTGACTATTTTGGCCCTTTGTTGTGTGAAAGTACTCAGACATTATGGCGACTTGCCGCCTGCTGACCAACTGATGTTATTACATGTTGAATTGTTTGTGAAGGACTAAGTTTGGTGGAAAAAGTTAGGCAACTCTTGCTTCGTAAAGTCTTAACTACTTTATTTATTTATTTTTATATTTACGGTAAACAAGTTTTGCTAGTTAATTTAAATATAAAATTAATTTTTCAGTTCAATCAAGCAAACAAACTTAAAGGCAGCCCAAAAGTCACTAAGCACTCATATGAGTTCATGTTGTAAATGGATGTTTGTTAATACTTTAACATACGCTTTAACTACATGTGTGTGTGTGTGTGTGTGTGGAACGTGGCGCATATTTAATAAGAGTTAATTAAACCGGAAGGTTAGATTTGGGATGTGTTGTACATACAGCACAGTTGCTTGCCAGCATGGAAGCATAGAAAATTTAACTATAGTATGTAAGCAAATTATTTTTGTTTCTTTAAAAACATCAGCAAAATAACTTAAATAATTGAACAAGACATAATTGAATCCTTTATAGTAAATTATCTATATTTTTATAGCACAAGACATAAATATTCATATATTTTGTCAGTAATTTAGAAAAACAGCGTTTTTTGGAACTCGTAAAACGGTTTTAATTTTGATTAATGGACATGAATTTGAATTATTGCTGAATCAACATTGCGAATAATTCAAATCTTAATAGTGAGCTCAAAATGTATAACGCAGATGGATATTTGGTATCGAATAAATGAGTAGAATGTCTTTTATGCTTAGATCACAAAACATTAAACAATCACGTAATAATTATATGCAACGTAGATGTTGCATATGTTACTGTGAATTAATTGAACTAATAATAATTAGATTTTTTTTTTGATGTTGCTATTTTCACAAGATTGATTGTAGATGTATACTGTTTTTCACAAAATTAGGCCATTTAGTAAAAACTAAACGGTTTATGGTAAGAACAGCGTCGAATACAATTTTCATTATATTATTTGTCAAAACTTGTCACTGAAATATTCAAAATCCAAATTGTTTTTTTCATAAGCTTCGAAATAAATGTCCAATAGTATTGATGCTACCTTCATTAAACGTAATTAAATAAATCAGTATCACCCTTAATGGACTTAACATAGTCCAAGTCTCGAAAAATTTCAAAGTAAAAGCTAATGAAAAAAAAAAGAAACAGTTTCGATAGTATCGTAAGTGTAGACGTAGAATTCCGTTTTAGTTGTAGCCTCTTCTACTTTGTGTCTTTGGTCCGATTGTTTTGTCCATTTTGCACGTTTATTTATTGATCTTCCGAAAATTAACAAATAAATGAATAACACTCAATTATGGACTCATTGAGCCCAAAACAAAGAAAAAGTAAAAATGTAAGTATGATTAAATGAGCAAGCAAAAGAAAACAAGCAAAATTTCAAATTTTTTCGTTTAGTTTGATAGGTTGAGTTCATTGAATTAGTTGAAAAGAAGGCGAAGCAAATGCACTTTCTATTGGTGCCACTTTCGTCTCTGCCCGATATATAGTTTGCGAGCTACAGTCAGTTTAACTACTAATTTCAAATTAAAATTAAGATCCCGATTTTTAAAAAATCGTATGTTGTCTATATTTCACGCTTAGCACATGTCCTTTCCTCTCGACTCTGTCTGATACTTAATTTGCGAGCTACACTTTCGTCTCTGTTCGATGTATAGTTTGCGACCTACACTCGCTAGTGCTAGTGGGATGTGGGATCCAAATTAAAAATTTTTATTAAAATTTTACGCTATCTATTGGGTAAAAGCATAAAACGAAATATGATCCAACTCGTTTTTTTCATAAGAGTTAAATCTAACCGGATCACAGACCCATTTAATTATATTTAACAGTTTGAGTTCATTGACTGAGTTGAAAAGAGGTAAATGACCTCTGGTTTCAAAATAGAGCACTAAGTAAACTAGAACAGTAGTGCATATATAACCCAATGCGAAACAATGCTTACAATACTACCAATACGAACTAGAACTTCCAGTTTCACAAAAACACGAACCTCAACTACACGTGTATTTTATTCATGAACTTCACGTGAAGTTCGTATTTACGTGAAAGTGCCAATGACCCACCTGTGACCTCAGATAATCCCACTGCATATCCGATTGGCCATAGAATCATCCATTTTGGTCCAAATATTCCATGGAACCCATAAATGTGCCAGTGACCCACCAGTGACCTCAGATAATCCCACTGCATCCGATTGGCCATAGAATCATCCATTTTGGTTCAAATGTTCCATGGAACCCATTAAAGTACCATTGACCCACCTGTGACCTCAGATAATCCCGCTGCATCCGATTGGCCATAGAATTATCCATTTTGGTCCAAATGTTCCATGGAACCCATAAATGTGCCAGTGACCCACCTGTGACCTCAGATAATCCCACTGCATCCGATTGGCCATAGAATCATCCATTTTGGTTCAAATGTTCCATGGAACCCATCAAAGTACCATTGACCCATCTGTGACCTCAGATAATCCCACTGCATCCGATTGGCCATAGAATCATCCATTTTGGTCCAAATGTTCCATGGAACCCATAAAAGTACCAATGACCGACCTGTGACCTCAGATAATCCCACTGCATCCGATTGGCCATAGAATCATCCATTTTGGTTAAAATTGGATGATTTTAACCACCATGATCCATCAAAGTACCATTGACCCACCTATGACCTCAGATAATCCCACTGCATCCGATTGGCCATAGAATCATCCATTTTGGTTCAAATGTTCCATGGAACCCATAAAAGTACCATTGACCCACCTGTGACCTCAGATAATCCCACTGCATCCGATTGGCCATAGAATCATCCATTTTGGTCCAAATGTTCCATGGAACCCATAAAAGTACCAATGACCGACCTGTGACCTCAGATAATCCCACTGCATCCGATTGGATATAGAATCATCCATTTTGGTTCAAATGTTCCATGGAACCCATAAAAGTACCATTGACCCACCTGTGACCTCAGATAATCCCACTGCATCCGATTGGCCATAGAATCATCCATTTTAGTCCAAATGTTCCATGGAACCCATAAATGTGCCAGTGACCCACCAGTGACCTCAAATAATCCCACTGCATCCGATTGGCCATAGAATCATCCATTTTGGTTCAAATGTTCCATGGAACCCATCAAAGTACCATTGACCCACCTGTGACCTCAGATAATCACACTGCATCCGATTGGCCATAGAATCATCGATTTTGGTCCAAATGTTCCATGGAACCCATAAATGTGCCAGTGACCCACCAGTGACCTCAGATAATCCGACTGCATCCGATTGGCCATAGAATCATCCATGTTGGTCCAAATGTTCCATGGAACCCATCAAAGTACCAAAGACCCACCTGTGACCTCATATAATCCCACTGCATCCGATTGGCCATAGAATCATCCATTTTGGTCCAAATGTTCCATGGAACCCATCAAAGTACCAATCACCCGCCTGTGACCTCAGATAATCCCACTACATCCGATTGGCCATAGAATCATCCATTTTGGTCCAAATGTTCCATGGAACCCATAAATGTGCCAATGACCCACCTGTGACCTCAGATAATCCCACTGCATCCGATTGGCCATAGAATCATCCATTTTGATCCAAATGTTCCATGGAACCCATAAATGTGCCAGTGACCCACCAGTGACCTCAGATAATCCCACTGCATCCGATTGGCCTTAGAATCATCCATTTTGGTCCAAATATTCCATGGAACCCATAAATGTGCCAATGACCCACCTGTGACCTCAGATAATCGCACTGCATCCGATTGGCCATAGAATCATCCATTTTGGTCCAAATATTCCATGGAACCCATAAATGTGCCAATGACCCACCTGTGACCTCAGATAATCCCACTGCATCCGATTGGCCATAGAATCATCCATTTTGGTCCAAATGTTCCATGAAACCCATCAAAGTACCAATGACCCGCCTGTGACCTCAGATAATCCCACTGCATCCGATTGGCCATAGAATTATCCATTTTGGTCCAAATGTTCCATGGAACCCATAAATGTGCCTATGACCCACCTGTGACCTCAGATATTCCCACTGCATCCTATTGGCCATAGAATCATCCATTTTGGTCCAAATGTTCCATGGAACCCATAAAAGTACCAATGACCCACCTGTGACCTCAGATAATCCTACTGCATCCGATTGGCCATAGAATCATCCATTTTGGTCCAAATGTTCCATGGAACCCATAAATGTGCCTATGACCCACCTGTGACCTCAGATATTCCCACTGCATCCGATTGTCCATAGAATCATCCATTTTGGTCCAAATATTCCATGGAACCCATAAATGTGCCAGTGACCCACCAGTGACCTCAGATAATCCCACTGCATCCGATTGGCCATAGAATCATCCATTTTGGTTCAAATGTTCCATGGAACCCATCAAAGTACCATTGACCCACTTGTGACCTCAGATAATCCCACTGCATCCGATTGGCCATAGAATCATCCATTTTGGTCCAAATGTTCCATGGAACCCACATGTGTGCCAATGACCCACCTGTGACCTCAGATAATCCGACTGCATCTGATTGGCCATAGAATCATCCATGTTGGTCCAAATGTTCCATGGAACCCATAAAAGTACCAATGACCCACCTGTGACCTCAGATAATCCCACTGCATCCGATTGGCCATAGAATCATCCATTTTGGTCCAAATGTTCCATGGAACCCATCAAAGTACCAATCACCCGCCTGTGACCTCAGATAATCCCACTGCATCCGATTGGCCATAGAATCATCCATTTTGGTCCAAATGTGCCATGGAACCCATAAATGTGCCAATGACCCACCTGTGACCTCAGATAATCCCACTGCATCCGAATGGCCATAGAATCATCCATTTTGGTCCAAATGTTCCATGGAACCCATAAATGTGCCAGTGACCCACCAGTGACCTCAGATAATCCCACTGCATCCGATTGGCCATAGAATCATCCATTTTGGTCCAAATATTCCATGGAACCCATAAATGTGCCAATGACCCACCTGTGACCTCAGATAATCCCACTGCATCCGATTGGCCATAGAATCATCCATTTTGGTCCAAATATTCCATGGAACCCATAAATGTGCCAATGACCCACCTGTGACCTCAGATAATCCCACTGCATCTGATTGGCCATAGAATCATCTATTTTGGTCCAAATGTTCCATGAAACCCATCAAAGTACCAATGACCCGGCTGTGACCTCAGATAATCCCACTGCATCCGATTGGCCATAGAATTATCCATTTTGGTCCAAATGTTCCATGGAACCCATAAAAGTACCAATGACCCACCTGTGACCTCAGATAATCCCACTGCATCCGATTGGCCATAGAATCATCCATTTTGGTCCAAATGTTCCATTGAACCCATAAATGTGCCTATAACCCACCTGTGACCTCAGATATTCCCACTGCATCCGATTGGCCATAGAATCATCCATTTTGGTCCAAATGTTCCATGGAACCCATAAAAGTACCAATGACCCACCTGTGACCTCAGATAATCCCACTGCATCCGATTGGCCATAGAATCATCCATTTTGGTCCAAATGTTCCATGGAACCCATAAATGTGCCTATGACCCACCTGTGACCTCAGATATTCCCACTGCATCCGATTGGCCATACAATCTTCCATTTTGGTCCAAATGTTCCATGGAACCCATCAAAGTACCAATTACCCGCCTGTGACCTCAGATAATCCCACTGCATCCGATTGGCCATAGAATCATCCATTTTGGTCCAAATGTTCCATGGAACCCATCAAAGTACCATTGACCCACCTGTGACCTCAGATAATCCCACTGCATCCGATTGGCCATAGAATCATCCATTTTGGTTCAAATGTTCCATGGAACCCATCAAAGTACCATTGATCCGCCTGTGACCTCAGATAATCCCACTGCATCCGATTGGCCATAGAATCATCCATTTTGGTCCAAATATTCCATGGAACCCATAAATGTGCCAATGACCCACCTGTGACCTCATATAATCCCACTGCCACCGATTGGCCATAGAATCATTTTGCACGAACTGATTGGTTCGTATAGAGCTTCAGCTCTAAAATCATCCATTTTGGTCCATGGAAAATTTGGACCAAAATGGATGATTTTAGAGCTGAAGCTCTATACGAACCAATCAGTTCGTGCAAAATAAAAACAATGCAAGCATAAACAACGAAACAAAAACAAAGAAAGCAGCAAGCACAGCAGGTACATTATAAGCAGCTGAAGATCGACTGCATTTTTCTTCTTATATTTTACTATTTTCTGACTTTCATATAATAGTGACAAAATCCAAAATTAGATATTTATTCAGCGCATGATATATCTGATATTTTAGTATATATATTATATTTGAACAATAAGTATTAAAGGCTGTAGGTATACCCTAAAGTATTCGCCAAAAACGTTGCATGACCTTCAAAAAATCTGTTAAAACGACCCCATACAAACCGCGCTGTAAGACGTAATTCTACGTCAAAAACAAAATATGTAAAAATATATCGTTTTTAGATAAAAAGACTTTTTATTTTTGAGAAAAGATTTGTTTTTATTGTTTGAAGAAAATACTTCTCATAGTGAATTTTTTATCAAAACATAGGAACAATTTCGCATTTTGAATAAATTTTTCTCTATAAATGAGAATTTTTTAGTGCGAGAAAAATACTTATCATTATTAAAGACATAAAAATATTTCCGTTTCCCAGAAGTGAAGAAATATTTCTTCGAAAATGTGAAAATTTATTCTAATATAAGAAAATTTTATTTGAAAAAGAGAAAATTGCTAATATCGAAGACGGAGAAATTTTCTACCGTAAATAGGTATGTCTTTTTTCTCAGTGTACGCAAAATTTTAAGTTAAAGATATTAAGATATAAAGATATTCTTACAAAAGATTTTCTATTTTTATAAACCGACAATTTAATATTGATTTGTAAGAAAATTATTCAACTTTATTTTAAATATATATTTTCTCTTTGGATTGCAGAACCTTCAGAGAGATCATCATAAAAAAACTAATAGCGCTCATCTGCTCGAAGAACGGCATAATTAAAAAAAAGGTTTTGGAGAAAACGTGTTCAAAGTGTTCAATTGACGCATAGAAAAGATAAAAACTGTTCTCATCACACGCAGAGAGCATTCAAGGTAATAACTTTAAATATTTACACAACCTTCATAACTAAAAATTTTAATTTAATTTTATTTTTAATTTTATCGAAAAGACACAGGCAAGAATAAAGGCCAAGTTGAAAAACCAGACCATAAATTTGCCCTGCGACTATGTCAAGAGCTATGGTTACTTAAGTTGCCTAAAAAACATTCAAAACGAACAACAAAATTATGATAAAGCCATTTGGTACATTATATTTAAGTTATGATTGTTTTTTTTTAATTTAAACTATGGGGATACCAAACTTATTCGATTTTGGAGCATTAGAATTGGTTGAACAAAAACTGATCCGACAGCAGCACAAATTGGTATTTTTTATGCTTAGCAGGATGTTGCAGTAAGTTTAAAGTGGATTTTGACCAAGATTATACTGAACTACCTACTCGAATTAAGCAACATTCAGGTAACACAGAAGCAAAGCTCTTGCAAACCAATTAAGTTCCAATCCAGTAAATATAATGGAAAGATTTACAGGATCAAATAATTTTAGCTAGACGAAATAAAAGTTCTGCAAAAATATAACAGCTTCAATTGTTGAATTTTTTTATCTCTTGCTTCTAATATTTCTACTTAATTCTGATGTTAAATTCAAAAATGTTAAAAAAGTAACGTTGTTTAATAAAATATGGTTAAAAAACCGGTTACTGGTAACGCTTCCGGTGATGTCAATTTATTTTTCTTGTTTTATTTAAAGAGTGAAATTTCTGTTAGTATTCACAAAATTGTCTTCAAACTAATTTGTTTGTTTATGACTTTGGCTTTGGCACTCTGAGTCGTCAGGATTTTGGTGTAAGGAAATCAGATTTTTGGAATTTCGGTGTTTTAACAAGTGTTAACAATATTATTTGCACTTTCTTCTTAGAACTAGAATATGACGTCTGGTCATTAGGACTTTAAGGCTCGAAAAATATCAAATTTAAATAAAACAGAGCACTCGTTTTCTCTATTTTTTGTGCTTAACCTCTTTGACCATGAGCTAAATCTGCTCTAAAGAACTTCAAGAAAACTAACTCAACTGGATATGTATGCGTTATTCTTGCAGTTTTGATTTGATTTTGTAGACTTTAATCATGGGTTAGTTAGTCAAGAGGCGATTTTTTTTTTATTTTGCAATCAATAGTGTTGTCAGAAGGACGTTCTTCTTTCTTGTACTCAATAGAAACGAATATTAACATTTTCGCCATCTCTTCTGGCTTAATTCGAATGAAACAACATTGAATCCGAACTCAACGGAAACGCGACATTTTCAATCAGGTTTTCCAAGTGCGTCTCGTAACAACCAACATGCAAGGACCTTTGCTACGCGTAGCTTGTTATGTTGATTTCCTACAGTTCTTTTTTTTATATTCATGCATATGTTCCGTGTACAATTTTCTCAGTACTTGTTCCTACGTAAATTTAAAAATGGAAGTGGGTGCGCGAAACTGAATAGACTCAAGGGTGGCGCAGGGAGTAGCAGGGATATAGGTTTCGCATTGACTCGCTCGTTCGTTATTTAAAATCGAAGGAAACACGCTTGATTACTCTTGAAAGACGAGTGAAATTCGTTTCCGTCTTGATTGAATCCGTCTCTTTGTATTGATGTTGAAGGAAGGATATGGAGTGTGGGGGGGTCAGCTTTGCAGCACTTTGTTGTTTAAGCTCTTGATTTATCATGTTGTTGTAATTTGCTTGAATGGCAAATATATAGACGAGTGCAGCTGCTACAACTTAAAATCAAATAGAAATTGAAAAGATTTCAGGGATTACGCTGTCTAGACCATGTTTGGCAGTAAAGGCAGAGCTTATTTTTTCGACTGAATATTGAAATCAGAATAAAAACTGATTTCTAGATAAACATAATTATAAATGCAAATTATATGTGTATTTATTTGAATAAATATCTTTAGTATTTATCTCATTTAGTTAAATACTACAAAGTCTGGCAAGGACATGATTCGTTTAAATAACTTCACAGAAATAAATAAACATGTTTAATATTTAATTTTTATTAACTATTCAATTTATCATAATAACCACTGTTGGAGTTGTCATTAAGTGTCGGTTTATATTGTGACAAATGTAGAGAATTACTACACATACAATCACATGACTTGCATACACAAGCAAATATATTTCTGAATTAAAATTTAGTGCCATAATAAATGCACGATAATTACTCATAACCATTTAAGCAAAAGTAGTAAAATATGAATTTATTACTCTAGAAACTAACGACTTGTGAAAATAATTACACATATCGCTCATTTGCTCGAATAACGTCATAACTCAAAAAAGTCATTTTGCAGAAAAAGCTTTTAAAGTTTTCAAGTTATTCTTTTCCTTGCATAGAAAAGAAAAGACATAATCTCTTCTCACGCGGTGAGTATTTAAGATAATAACTTTTAAAATTTTACACAATATGTAGCATGATATAATAATTGCACTTTTTAATTAAAATTTAACCCTCATCGGTCCTTCAGACCCATAACCCTAAAAGGTTCTTTATGTATCCGCGCGCATACATACTAAAAACATTTAAAAGAAATAAAACCACCATAAATTTTATGAATAAAATTTAAAGATTAATTATTCCTTTAATGAATAAAGTTATGGAAAAAAGCTATTTGCCAAAAACTCATGCCAAGTGGTTAAGGTTTAATATCTTCTTTACAAAATTTAATTTTGAATTTGTATGCGCGCTCATACAAATGACCGATGAGGGTTAAATGAAAAAAAAAAACAGTCAAAAGGAACTGGTAGTGGCTTCACTAAAACTTGAAAACTAAATCAATAGCTACTGTTTTTTTTTTATTTCTGATAACAAATCATTATTGTGTGTCAAATATTATTTCTGATTATATGTCATATAAAATGATGCATAAAAACCGCACAGTAGCTACAAGGGTCACATCCGTCTGACTTTTTCCTGTGCCCCAAAAACAAACTGGCTGCGAAAGAAACGTTTTATGGCAATGCTATAAAAGCATGTACAAGAAGTCGTGAAAAGGGTCATTGAGGACGTTTCAAAAAATGACATTAAAAAATCTATTGGTTTAACGCACAAAGCACTGTAGTCATGCGAAAAGGACGAAAAGACTTAATTTCGGTCTTCACGTAACAGAAATCAATTTTTGCACTCAGTAACAACAACTTTTACCCATTATATTCTAAAATAATATGAACTCGTTTATATTCAAATAGTCGCTACTGTAAAAGAAACTGAATTTTTCTGCATAAATAAAATTTACTAAAGATATAAATGCAAGTTAAAACTAAATTAAAAAAAAAAATTATATTAAATTTAAGAATTTTAAGGCTTAAAATGATTTTGGTTATTTTTATACTGAATCCTCCTAAAGATTATCATTTTCAGTGAATTCCAAAAATATATATCTCCTCTAGGAAATGTCAGTTTTGACAGTTTAACCCTTTCGGGACCATACGTCCCATTAAATTTCAAACTGTTGTAATTTTTTATTTTATATGCAACAGCAACGCAATTTGTTCCAATGACATTTTTTATGAATGTTCTTTGATGTGAAAACAACGACATGTCAATGCATGTACAAATTATTGCGCGTATCGTCGATTAAGCTCGCGTCAGCTGTAAAATTTTGTCAGTTGATACAAAAAAATTGCAGAAGGTACACGCAATTTTGTCCTTGAAAAGCGAGAAAAGTAAAAGTTTTCAAAGAAGTATATTTGTTCTATCAAAAAAAAAAAACATTAAAGCGGTGATTTGAACTGGTAAAGCGTAAGGTATGATATTTTCTATTTAATTGGAACATAGAATCTCAATAAGGTTTTATCGTAGGACTATCTCTTCATCTAAATCTTATTTATCATCTAAATCTTATTTTAAATGTCAAAACGAACACATTCTGTGGCAGACATTGAGGCAGAAGTCAATTTTGAGGAATCTGACAGCGAGTACATGTAGGAAAGTGACAACGGCTCCAGTTCTAATTTAAGCTGACGAAAGTGATGTCGACAACGAATCTGCATCAGAATGTGATGAAATACTATTTGTACAACCAGAAAAAGTCATTGAAGAAGCCGCCTTGGTCAAATGGACAAACGTTACAGCACGGGGTCAATCAAACTTCGAGGCAAGATTCAAAATGCCAAACGATCGAGCCTGCAAAACCCTTCTTAATTTGAATGAAAATTGCACTCCATTCGAGGTTTTCAGGAAGCTTTTTCCTAGAAATATTAAATATTGGAACACACATGCCTGTTGAACAAGAAAAGCGATCGATGCACTTCACTTGGAATACTTCACTTGGAACACTTGGAGGCACTTCACTTCTGGCTGTAACAATGCCTTGTGCTTCAAATGCTTTGGGCCATATCACTCCCCGAATAGTTGATAAAACTATAATATCTTGTATACACTTATGTAAAAAAGTTTCCACACAACAATAAAGCTTGAAATAAAAAATTGATGAGTGTAACGTTTATTTACTAAATTTTTTAGGTAAGGAAAATCATGTTTTGGTATTTTATGTCCCACCGGAAATGTTTATTGGGATTATATATACCACCGAAAATGCTTATTGGGATATTATGTCGCATGACAATATAAGGATTTCGGGATATCCTGGTATGCAGAACATTTTTTTTTAGCGCTACCTTTCAGATTATGCAAAAATTTTGTTAGAAGGTATTCTGGTTTTTTTAAATAAAACTCCGTCCCGAAAGGGTTAAGTTGGTCAATTTAATTCAACACCTTTATGTCATCAAAAGGTGCAAAAATCTATTAAGGAAATTTTGTGTGGAATGTAGATCGACTGTATTCCGTTCATTTTTGTATCAAACTATCCGAAGATATAAAAATCAAAGCATTTATTTCAACTGTGTTGCGCAGAAAACGATTTATTGAATCGAAATAAAAATGTCACATCATGTAGCGATTTTGACTACACATATTGGCGTCTTGAAGTGCAAGAAAATATTTTGTTTTAATTTTTTTGATTTTAGTCGTTTACTTGACGCCTCTACTTCGAAGATAAATCTACAATTTGGATATTTAATGACAATTACGTTAAAATATTTTAAGTGCAGAACTACCTTGAAATTTAATTCCAAAAAATGTAACGTTAAAGAACACATAAAATTGAGTATATCTACAAAACAAAAAAAGTTAGAAAAAAGTTTCTTCACATGAAATGCAAATATTGAAAATAAGTGAAAATCTAATTTTAAATTAAGTTTATAAATCTTTCAACACTGAGAAAAAATTACATTAAAATTAAAAGAAAAAACTTTCAAACTTAAAGTAAATGTGCACGTTTTCTAGCCAGCTTTTTTTCTTTTTAGTTAAACGAAAATATTTTGAGTCTTATTTATAGTGTCCGACCGAAACCAAAATTTTGGCCGAAACCGAAACCGAATTTTGGCCATTTTTGTAATATTCGGCCAAAACCGAAACCGAAACCGAAACTGAATGTCTACTTGAAAATTGTTTTAAAAAACAAATTATTTTTTAGTTTTCTTGTTAAAAGCTTTCAAAAATATAACAATTGAAACATATTATAAAAACGTATATATACGATAAATATTCTTTTGCCTTTATTCATAAAAATTTACGAGCCTCTTATAAAGCCTTTACAAAAAAAAAAAACCCAAAAACAGTATTCATAAACGTCCAATACCGACAAAAATCTCTTATAAAGGCTTCTTAAATGAGTAACCTTCAATAAACCCTTAATAAAGCCTTTTTAAAATTTTTACTCTAATGTGAGCACAAATATTGTCAAAAATACTTCAAACTGTTTCAAAAAATAAAGAAACATGGCAAAACATTTCAAAATATTGAAAATAAAAATTATAAGTGACCATTTTTTTTTAGAGAAGAACATAGATTAAACATTTTTTTGACTGTTTGCATGTCAAAATATGTGACTATTGCTTTTTGACTATTGAGCACTTTAAATCTATTTCAAGATATTTTTATGAATAAGACCGTTTGAATATTAATGTTTAACTTTAAAATAATAAATAAAGAGATCATTTTAATATCACTTTAAGGAACTTTTTAGTATTAAAAGATAAATAACTTAATATTATAATCTAAAAAAAAATCTACATTTATCGTTTTGTGCTGGACCCAACCCACACGGTAAATCAAATGACTGAATTTCACGGTTTTGTTCTACTTAACACCATTAAAAATTTTGATGAAAGCGAACTCACATCTACCATTGAAATATACATATGTAAGAACCGAATTAGTAGTGTCCGATCAAATATTCGGTTTCGGTTTCGGTTTCGGCCATATTGATGCCGAATAGCCGAAACTGATTAAAAGGGCCGAAACTGGCCGAAACCGAAACCGAAACCGAATATTCGGTGGGACACTACTTATTTATAAAGAAAACTGCATTGATTCTAATGACTTGGCTTTTATTTTTTAAATAAAAATAAATTCTTTGAATATTCAGTTGTCATCAATATAAAAAAATTTTAGCTTGAAACGGAAAAACATCAAACTTATTGACATTTTATCAGTGTTCTTTAAGTTCCAGTTTAGCCGAGTGTGCTGGCGTTCTAGTCTAGGAACTCGATTGACTTAGGTTCAATCCCCAACAAGAACACCAAATATTTTTATACCCCCACGCGTACTGCGTAAGGGGTATATTAATTTTGTCACGACGTGTGTAACACCCAAAAGGAGGCGTGGTAGGTATGGAAAAGTATATATATTCTTGCTCAGCATCACCACCTGAGTTGATTTAGCCATGTCCGTCTGTCTGTCCGTCTGTCCGTCTGTCCGTCTGTCCGTCTGTCCGTCTGTCCGTCTGTCCGTCTGTCCGTCTGTCCGTCTGTCTGTCGACACGATTACAGCCGTAATTTTGAAGCTATCGTAATGAAATTCGATATTTAAGCTTTTTTTAAAAAAACTAAGGTCAAGTTCGAGAATGGGCTAAATCGGATGAAAACCACGCCTACCTCCCATACAACCCCAAAATTGAAAACTCTACAAAGAAGCTAATATTAAAGCTACAATACTGAAATTTGGTATATGTGTATTCTATGTCAAAGCTGATATGTCTTAGAAAAATGGGCGTCATCCACCCACTAATACGCCCACCTCCCATACAACCCCAAAATTGAAAAATCTATAAAGAGGCTAATATTAAAGTTACAAGACGGAAACTCGGTATTTGTGTATTCAATGTCAAAACTGAGGTGTGTTAGAAAAATGGGCGTCATCCACTCATTAACACGCCCACCTCCCATACAACCTCAAAATTGAACAATCTATAAAGAGGCTAATATTAAAGTTACAAGATGGAAACTCGGTATTTGTGTATTTAATGTCAAAACTGAGATGTGTTATAAAAATGGGCTTTCTCCACCCATTAACACGCCCACCCCCCATACAACCCCAAAATTGAAAAATCTATAAAGAGGCTAATATTAAAGTTACAAGACAGAACCTCGGTATTTGTGTATTCTATGTCGAAACTGAGGTATGCTAGAAAAATGGGCGTCATACACAATTTAACACGCCCACCTCCCATAAAACCCCAAAATTTAAAAATTTATAAAAAGGCTTATATTTAAGCTGCAGGAAAACAATTTGATATGTATGTATTTTAGACATATAAAAATAATAAAATCTCTCAAAATCACATACAAAAAGCTCATCAATTTAAGATTCTTCCACCCTTAAGAATCGGCCGTGGGGGTATTTTAACTTCGACTAAGTCGAAGATATACCTTACTAGTTTTTTTTAATTAATGTTTTTAAGTAAAACTTATTTTGACGGTTATTTTTCACGAAGCAGTTAATAAAACAGAATTAGAATTACAATAATTAAATTCAAATTTTTGTACTTGCACTGCCAAGATTCGAACCCACGTCTTCCGCGTGACAGTCTAGCACGCTTCCATTGAGCTATTGTAAGATATTGTATACATCTTATAAAATATAAATTTTTTTGAATCATGCTCACAACCGAGAGCAGCATATGATATTGCTCGTTCGTACATCATCGGCAAGCAACGATTTCGTTTTGTAGCATCAAAAAGAAAATTAAAAGAACATTATTTTAAGTTTTCTTTTAAAGTAAGGCAGATTCCTTTAAAATAGCTTTGTAAAGTAAATTACATTAAATTTAAAAGAAAATGCAGTGCATTCTTTTCTCGGTGTAAGCAAAAATTTGTCTTGTAAACCTTTGCTACACTTAATTTGAATTCTAAACATAATATCGTATATTTTTGAACGCCGTTGCTCAACTTAATTAACGACTTGAAATTTTTTCAATTTAACGAATCATTTCGAGCGAAAACTTTTAATTTGTTGCTCTTTTGTGAATGTTGCTCTGCGCAGCTGTGCTCTTTGATGGTCCTTGTAAATGAAATCATTTATTGAAAATTTTGCCACTAGAAATTCCTTTCTTATGTTCAGCGTTCTTTAAATGGTAGCAACGTTTTACACACACACAATTCTGAATAATACGGCGAATGTTACCATGAGCGATAACGATGTCTTGACAAACAGTTGCTGCTGACTGTTGACCTATCATAGACGACCTATAATTAATGAAAAACTTGAACGTTCAACATGTTCTCTGTCGTATGGCCGATAGAGAGCATTCAGCTAACGGTGATGAATAAAGTTGAGATTAAGTTTTGCAAAGCCTTAAACCAATATTAAGCGAACATTTTAAACATGTCAATGTTATTGCTTGCATAGTTTCTTTTATTTAAATAAGCCGTTAGGTAGAAAATTGATTTCATTAAAACTATTTGCAGAAAACTTTAGGCTAAAACGAATGCAAGATAGTTGTTGATATGAAAACAGAAAACTCTTCAAAAGGTTACTTTTCTAATTAAGTAACCACAGCCATAAGCCAGACGCAAATAGAACTCCAAACTTTAATTCTTTCAAACAAAAAACTCAAAATGTTGACCAGAAGTGTGCACAGTGATCACAATCTAACCACATATTAAAACCTAAAATGAAAAGATATAAAAGTTGTTGATTCTCTTACAAGAATTGTAGTAAATCAGCTCTATTCGTCGTTTGCTTCTTTTGGCGTTTTTTACAATAACTGCCAGACAAACCGGACAGACCTGAATTTATTAAAATTTTAATTATCACTCTGATGCCTAGCATTTAGGGAAAAGACAAAACTTGTCAACAAAAAGGATAAAGCATAAAACTTTCCAAATGAATGCAAAATTCCCGAAGGAAGTATGAAAAGTTAAAAAGTGACAAACAAAATATAAGAGCACGTTTCCGCACCTATCCACCAGGTACTGACTTGGCCTTTAGCACAGCACAAACCCCACAACTATAAGCACTATAACGGTGAGTGGCAGAAAAAAAACCACTGTTAAAGTTCTGTTTCATTGAAAAGGATTAAAACACCCCGCCAGTGCTATGGGGCTAAAAGGTGACACTGTAGAAATATTATTCAAATTCTTTTTATTTTAAAAAATTCAAAAGAACACGCATAGAAAAGTGTTAAGAAAAAAAAAAAAAAAAATTAAAAGAAAAGAAAAGAAATAGAGAACAAGCCATGCCTTCAAGGAAATGCTAAACTAAATTTAAATTTTTAATAAAGTTTTGAAAACAGATGCCCACAAGAAAGAAGCAAAGAAGAAGAAAAAAAAAAAATAAAAAACTCTACGGTTTTGTGGTTTCGTTAATGTTGGTGCCGTCAAATAATTCACTTGACGCTTGCACTAATCAGTTGGGAATAATCAGCAGAGTGTTGCCACAGTTTTTTTTTTATTTTGACTGTTTTTCACTCAGCCTTGCCTTTTTTGAATTTTTTTAAAGTTTTTTTTTTTAAGGTTCGCATTATTTAGCGAACTTTTCTTTTGCTTTTTCGGCTTCTTTTCTATGCTCGCCAACAGATGGCGTTTCTGTTTAACTGCTAATGCGTCGCATCACTGTTGCCATTGTTGTGTTTCATGCTGTTGTTGTTGTTGTTTTTCTTGGTATAGCTCTTTGGTGTCGTCATGGTGTAAATGAGTCGGATGTTGCGCCAGTTGGTGGTCGTTTCCTAATTACAGATCAACTGAAATGAAAATAAAATTAAAGAAAGCAGCAAAACTGCAGAACAAAAAAATAAAAAAAAAAAAAAAAAATAAAAACAGCTACATATAAATTTTTCTTTCTGGGTCAGCAATTATGCAAAAATACAGTTTTTCGTTTGTTTATCCCTTCAGCGATTTCTCTCTCTCTTACTATGCTTGGGGCACATTTCAAAGCATCTACCAAGACAGTCCGCTTCATAATTAGGGAAAACAAGATTAAAGTTAAAACTGGAAATGTTTTGCTCGTGCGTACTTTGTTTTTTTTTTTTTTGTATTCTATAAGGTTAAGGTATTTAAAATTTGGGTTATTAAGGCGGAATTACATGAAATTAGTGGCCGCGTTTAAATTCGCCTAATTTGAATATTTTTAAGTAATTAGCAGTTTTAGTATCAGATTAAAAAGTGTTCTATTTTGTACTAGCTCTATAATGATGGGTATGGTTTGTTGATGTTGATTGTGTTGCCAATCCTAATGAAGCTACAATTGTTATTTCATTTGAAGATAGATATTCATTAAGTTTGAGTTGATCTGTGAAGATAAGAATAAGAGTGGTAGAGTCAAAAAATTGGTTTAGCCGAATTCAGCTTGAACACAACTAACTATTTACATTCATTTGCTTTTATTTTACTTAAAATGAACTGCAAGAATAACGGTCTCAAATCAACAAAGTTCATATCTAATCAATGTGATTTAGTGTAAAAATTCTTAAAACAAGTAAATTTTCTTATTTTAAAGAACAATTTCTATTGAGTATTTTCTGAGAAGCACTCGAATTTCAATTAACTTTAAGTTTTCTGCTTAAATAAGCAATGCTTTTACCAATCTTAGAAATTGTAGTAATAAACATAAATTCTAAGCATATGCTTTTTTTGCTCCATTTTTCTTTGTACACCAAAAACTCCACTCAATTCTCTTATAAAGATGGCTACAAATAAATTTCCACAGCATTTAATTTCCGGAAATGATTGTAACCGACATTGTGAGATACTTGTATAAATTCCAAAGCTGTTGAAACTATTAAACGATTCAATTAAATATAAACAGCCATCGATTTTCCTCGTTTATTTCTTCTGAGAAATCGCTTTTATTCTATTGCTGGCCAACTCTTGCTTGCTCTGAAAATTATTGCTTGGTTACTTAATTGAGTTTTCGCCCACAGAGTTTCGGTAAATTGAGTTTTAAGGGAATTAAAGCAATTGCTGGTGGAATTAAATGTTAAAGATATGTAGTAAATTATGAAGAACCAAATCTATTATTTGGCACTTAGTTTTTATTCAGTTCAATTTCTGACTTTGTATCACGCTTGAAAATTTGAAAAACTTATTGATATGTTTGTCAATATTTCGCTTGTGGTAAGACAATTTGATGTTTGCGGTTAACCATTTTAGGAGAGTTTGTTTCAAAATGCTGCCGTAAATTTCTTTTCGAAATCATAGAAATAAATTTAATTTTTATTATGCCCAGCCCTACCGCCTTAAATGATTTAGATAAGTTCATAAACTGGTACGTTTTGATCCAATTTTGAAGCCTACTATTCAGGATTGCTGTCATTTAACCAGCTTTTTGAGATATTATAAAAAAATTTCAAAGTTAGAAAAAACTAGTAAGGTATATCTTCGACTTAGTCGAAGTTAAAATACCCCCACGGCCGATTCTTAAGGGTGGAAGAATCTTAAATTGATGAGCTTTTTGTATGTGATTTTGAGAGATTTTATTATTTTTATATGTCTAAAATACATACATATCAAATTGTTTTCCTGCAGCTTAAATATAAGCCTTTTTATAAATTTTTAAATTTTGGGGTTTTATGGGAGGTGGGCGTGTTAAATTGTGTATGACGCCCATTTTTCTAGCATACCTCAGTTTCGACATAGAATACACAAATACCGAGGTTCTGTCTTGTAACTTTAATATTAGCCTCTTTATAGATTTTTCAATTTTGGGGTTGTATGGGGGGTGGGCGTGTTAATGGGTGGAGAAAGCCCATTTTTATAACACATCTCAGTTTTGACATTAAATACACAAATACCGAGTTTCCATCTTGTAACTTTAATATTAGCCTCTTTATAGATTGTTCAATTTTGAGGTTGTATGGGAGGTGGGCGTGTTAATGAGTGGATGACGCCCATTTTTCTAACACACCTCAGTTTTGACATTGAATACACAAATACCGAGTTTCCGTCTTGTAACTTTAATATTAGCCTCTTTATAGATTTTTCAATTTTGGGGTTGTATGGGAGGTGGGCGTATTAGTGGGTGGATGACGCCCATTTTTCTAAGACATATCAGCTTTGACATAGAATACACATATACCAAATTTCAGTATTGTAGCTTTAATATTAGCTTCTTTGTAGAGTTTTCAATTTTGGGGTTGTATGGGAGGTAGGCGTGGTTTTCATCCGATTTAGCCCATTCTCGAACTTGACCTTAGTTTTTTTAAAAAAAGCTTAAATATCGAATTTCATTACGATAGCTTCAAAATTACGGCTGTAATCGTGTCGACAGACAGACGGACAGACGGACAGACGGACAGACGGACAGACGGACAGACGGACAGACGGACAGACGGACAGACAGACGGACATGGCTAAATCAACTCAGGTGGTGATGCTGAGCAAGAATATATATACTTTTCCATACCTACCACGCCTCCTTTTGGGTGTTACACACGTCGTGACAAAATTAATATACCCCTTACGCAGTACGCGTGGGGGTATAAATATAACTTTTATTGAAAGAAAATTCCCTTACATGACTTGTGGGTTAAGTGACTTACCATTAGTGGTTATCATCACATAACAACATGCGGTGTACTGTGCCAATATGCAGCTTATCCAGCCCTCTTGACTACTTTTGACATCCAAACACATGACTTCCTCCCTGCAATGTTGACGCCTCTTCTAGAAGTCATGATTTTTCTCTACAAGAGGCAGTAAAATTGAATTTTTTCCTTCAACATTCTTATGCCAGAGGGCTTTGAGAGTAAAATTTTTCGTTTGAAATTAAAATAAATATCATTTTAAAAATATGACACTACTACATAAAAAATTAAAGATTGAAAATCAAAGAATATATAAAAAAAGCTTGTTACCGTGGCGTGCAGGTTAAGTGTGTGGCTGAGCATGCTCGGAGCCCGAGTTCGATCCCCAGTCGCGGCGAAAATATTTTCAATAACATATTTTTCTGATCGGTCACCACCTCTCTGCAGACAATGGCAAGCCTCAGAGAGTAAATAATGCCATGTTAAGTTTCTTGAGAACATAACCTTTAGCCGTTCGGAGTCGGCATAAAACATGTAGGTCCAGTTCTTGGTTCATTGTGTGCAAAAATTAAATAACACACACAACACAATTGATCATAAGAAGCTCGGTCAAAGTCCTTTCAAGGGCTGAAATGGCCAATTTGTTTGTGTTTTTTTTTTATATAAAAAATCAAAAAAGGTTACAAGAAAAGAGTTTTTCAATACCTTTATTCACCCCTTCTGTGTTTCTATCAGACCTCTTAAGCACAGAGAAGACCTACAAAATTTGCCCATTTCATATAATAACAAGTAATGAAACTCTAAAGTCGGTCGTTCCGGTCTAAGAAAACCCTAAACCTACTTTTTCAATATATTTTTTTTTTATTAAGGCTGAAACAATGCTCAGGGGATGCCCTGGATTCAGGGGATGCCACAATTTTACTTTGCGATTGAAGAACGAATTGTCTCAGTAATGCGATGTTCTATTGGGCATCAAGACAATGGTACTGGGATATGCTAGGAGAGCTGCCCGAGTGGATCTTAAAAACACACAAGCTGATGTTGTCAGGCCATGAATTTCCCATGAACACTTCACATGGTAGTACATTTTCAAGGTTAAAGCAACCAACATTATATCGAAGCCTAAGAGAGTTTAGATAGGAAGAAAGGAATTCATCCCCTATCAAATATATCGCACGACTATGAATTTGGGTCAGAAGTTCCAAATAAAATCGAATTTATTAATTGGTCACATACACAAGATAAAATCTTGTGGAAAATATCGTATTAGTTGCCAACAAAACAGCATTTGTGGGAATTTTTACTTTATTGGTTGAATTTTAAAAAAAAAATGCATTCGAAGCACATCGTTTGCTCATTGAAGCATACCCTGATTATGAATTGTTTGAATAGTACGTGTCAAGACGTGTTAGCGCGTTTCAGAAGTGGTTGTTTTGACATCGATAAGAAAAAGAGTCCAGGCCAGCCAAAAAAGTTCGAAGAAGAGTTTTTGGAGACATGCAACAACAACTTATAAATTCGTTGGGAGTTGATAACATGAAATTTTGGTCTGAAGCCGAGAGACGTCGAAAAACAATATTTCACATGTGAACAGCTGTTCTAACGTCAAAATCGAAGAGGTTTTTTCAGCGTTTTTTCACAAGCTATGAGAAGTGGATCCATTAAGACAATCCAAAGCGTTAAAGTCATATGATTCAAGCTCTTGGGTCTGTATTTGGTGGGATGAGCAAGGTCTTATGTCTTATGAGTTGCTCCAACCTAACAAAACAACCATAAAAGATCGTTACTGACTACAATTAATGTGTTTGAGCCGAGTATTGAAGAACAACGGCCACAGTTAAAACAAAGACGTGACAAAGTAAATCTTTAGCATGACAATGCTCGATCACAAGTTGCAAGGCCAGTCAAAATATACTGAATAATGCTGAAATGCGATATCCTACCGTAGCATTTTTCCTTCCGATTCCTGCTAGTTTCGATCGATGACCCATAACCTGGCTGAGCAACATCTCCATTCTTATGAAGATGCCAAAAAACTTAATCAATTCGTACACAGAAAAAATTTTGATTGGTAGATCTAACCAAAAAGTAGATTAAAATTGCACCCACCTAGGAAAAGTGATTAATTTTACGGAAAAAAATTGTTAATTTCTTTGACTGTAAAAAAAGTAAAACTAACCCCGAAAATAGTAATTTGCCAATGAAAAAAGTTTTATTGGTAAGTCTTAAAAAACGTATTTATTGAAATTTGATCACTTTTTTTAAAGTTCATGTTTAGCCGAGTGTGCTGACGTGTGCGTCTAGAACTCGACTGTCCTAGGTTCAAATACCAGCAAGACCATCAATTTCTTTTTTTTATTTAATAATTTATTTTATTTTTTTCAAGATTGTAAACGAACTTATTTTGAAGATTTTTTTTTACCAAACTGCTAATTAAACATAGTTACAATTTCAATTATTAAATTAAACTTTTTGATACTTACACAGCTGGGGTTCGAACCCACGTCCTCCGCATGACAGGAGGTCTAGCACACTTTCACTGAGATATTTATAACGATAAAAGAAATATAGCAAAACACATTTAAAAACTATTGCTAAGAGAAGACTGACATTTCAATGGCATTATATCGAAAAAAGTAACAATTTTGAATTTTTTAAATTACCTTGCAAAATTGTTAATAAAAACCAACAAATTCTATACATATAAAATAACCATTAATGTTAGTATCCTTAACTATTCAAGTAGTTGGAAAAATAACAACAAAAAGCAAGCGCAAAAAAAAACTACTTTTCTTTTGGTTGAGCTAACTACAATAATAGTAACGAACCAACAACAATTAACATTGATAGTAAAACTTACAATTTAATTCTGTAAATTTAACTGTAAAGAGAGGTCAAACTCAAAATTTTACAACAACAATTTGCATTGGTGGTCAATTAACTGCAAAGATTGTTAAAAATACCAATCGTTTTTTCTTTCTGTGTATATAATGTATAATACGCATACACCATGTTTTATTCTGTAACTTACATATAAACTGCTTTATAGTGTTTTCACGATTGTGGGTTCTATGGGAGGCAGGCGTAAGAGGATGACGATTTTTTTATACATCTTGATGTTATATATATACCATATTTTTTCCCTGTAGGCTTAGCATAAGTTTTTTTAAAGAGTTCTTAACTTTTGGGTCATATGGAAGATAGGCGTGCGTCTTTTCAATAGTGCAGATCCTTGGGTTCATGTAAGCATGTGCACTACGTTTCATGCAATTATCGCAACACCTTCTTCTTGACTCAAATCATAAAAAGCTTGTTATTTCAACGGTTAAAGGACCAATTTGTTCATATTTTTATATTTTTTTTTTTTATATGTTAAAGTTGAGGTACTTCATGACCGCGTGAAACTTAAAATAACAGCATCATTTCAACACTTAATACTCCACTTCATTTCCTACTGGGAAATCGTAAACTTTTTACGATTAAACTTATCTCTTACGCAACAATTTATGGTGAAGATGCGCAATTATGAGAACAAATTAAAAAGTTATAAGTGCGTCGTCGGGACGTAAATCCTTATGTTATGATAAAGAAGCTATTCTAAGATTTTCAATGATTGATAGACATAAAATAATGACGAAAGCTAAACAGCAAACAAAATAAATTAATGGCATTAAAGTTATAAAATAATTTTATATAGTTAAACGAATTTACTCACGAATTTCCCACACGTCACTTTACTCGACTGGATTAAACTGAAAACACCTTAATAGGGAAAAACGGGTGCATACAAATTGTTTTTTTTTTTTGTAACGAACAAAAATGATCTTATTAAAAGTGTTTTTAGTTGGCATTGCCTGTCAAAATGCTTCTCGAATTGCTTCATTTTGTAATATCAGAATATAAATTCTTAAAAAGCAGTTACTAACTCTTCAAAACTAAAAACCTTATCAAATGAAATACTCTGATCTGTCTGTTAGTAGAACAGAACAAGATTAAATGAACTTAAGAATCAATGTCCAAAGTACACTTCGATAACTAGAAATTATTAATACATAAGCAAATAACGTATGCTTGACAAATTGAAACATGACTGTAGTGTCCGACCGAAACCAAAATTTTGGCCGAAACCGAAACCGAAACCGAATTTCGGCCATTTTTGTAATATTCGGCCAAAACCGAAACCGAAACCGAAACTGAATGTCTACTTGAAAATTGTTTAAAAAACAAATTATTGTTTTAATTTTTTAGTTAAAAGCTTTCAAAAACATAACAATTGAAACAGATTATAATAACGTATATATTCGATAAATATTATTTTGCCTATATTCATAAAAATTTACGAACCTCTTATAAAGCCTTTACAAAAAAAATTTTCAAAAACAGTATCCATAAACGTCCAATAACGACAAAAATCTCTTATAAAGGCTTCTTAAATGAGTAACCTTCAATAAACCCTTGATAAAGCCTTTTTAAAATTTTAACTCTAATGTGAGCACAAATATTGTCAAAAATACTTCGAACTGTTTCAAAAAATATGAAAACATGGCAAAACATTTCAAAATATTGAAAACAAAAATTATAAGTGACAATTTTTTCACAAAAGAACATAGATTAAACAATTTTTTGACTGTTTGCATGTCAAAGTATTGATAAAATTGTGACAAATAAACTAAAAAGTATTGAATTCATCAAATTTACGAACCATTCTTGACACTGTTCCCATTTCAAATTGAGAGTATTCCTATTTTAACAAATAAGCTGAGACAATATTTGTATGAATAACAAAATTTTAAAAAAATTTTATCTCTAAAAAGCTTTTTGACTATTGAGCACTTTAAATCTATTTCAAGATATTTTTATGAATATGACCGTTTGAATATTAATGTTCAACTTTAAAATAATAAATATTGAGATCATTTTAATACCACTTTAAGGAACTTTTTAGTATTTAAAGTTAAATAACTTAATATTAGAATCTAAAAAAAACTACATTTATCGTTTTGTGCTGGACTCAACCCACACGGTCAATCAAATGACTAAATTTCACGTTTTTGTTCTACTTAACACCATTAAAAATTTTGATGAAACCGAACTCACATCTACCATTGAAATATATGTAAAAAGCGAATTAGTAGTGTCCGATCAAATATTCGGTTTCGGTTTCGGTTTCGGCCATATTGATGCCGAATAGCCGAAACTGATTAAAAGGGCCGAAACTGGCCGAAACCGAAACCGAAACCGAATATTCGGTCGGACACTACATGACTGCAAACATATTTCTTATAAAATAATAACCAATTAAATTCGAACTACATTTTACACAAAATATTTGCAAAATCATTTGGTTTAAGTAGCTTTAAATACAAAATCTTGAAAAAAAAAACTCATCAAAATTTCGTAGAAAACTACTTGAACATGAATAAAATCCATTTCAAATCTATCGAATGTCAACAAAATAAGCTTCGTTTGACAAAATGTAAAAGTTTAGGAAAAACTTTTGACAAATTGAAAGTCAACATCAACAACAACGACAGCAACAACAAACTTGAGTACATTTGAAAAGTCATGCTACACAACCAAATCAGAAAATTGTGGTTTTTTTTCCATATTCTTCTCTTTTATCGTCACACCACTTTCATTGCCACCCAGTTCAACTTATGCTCCGTTGGCTTGTTGAACTTTGAATTGCATCCAACTGATTTACAACAAGTTGTTAGAAAATATATATTAAAATCCAAAGGTTTATAGTGCACTTAAAAAGTGGGAGTGGCATTTACCATAAAGCAATCCCAAAGCCACAACATCAAACCAGCATTCAAATAAGTTAAAATTGCAATATTCATGAGAATAGGATTTAAACAGAGGATTTTTATGCTGGTCCTTTGGACAGTGAGTGGTTCGAGAGGTGGCAGTTTTACCAGCCTTTTACTGCACCCAATGCTTCGCTTGATTTATTCTTGTATTTCTTTTTGTTGAAACGTTGACATTCGTTCAAATGTTCATCAGCGTAAAAATATGCTTGGTTTTGTTTATTTATTTATTTTTAGTTTGCATTGAATTCCATTTTATTTTGAATTTATTTTTGCATTTAATTATTTCTCGTTCGAAGATTGTTTGATTTGCTCTGAATAATTGAAAAATGCTCTCGAAATCGATTTTACTTTGGATATTGTTGTTTGGTTTTTGTTTTTCACTCGTAAATCATGTAAACTATGGGTCAGCATGAAATTGTAGTAGAGTCCTTTTTGTGATACCACTTACATACATAGTAGGTTTTGTTGTTTGAATTATATCAAAACTTGAAGAAAATTGAAAAAAGTTGCTTTGAAAAATATGCTTAATTGAAGTGGAAAACTTGATTAGAAATTAAAATAAAATGTTCCGATAGCCAGATATTAAATTCCAACAACATTGAATACACATCGATAATGAACAGGCAAAAATGAGATGTGGTTGCATTTTTGATCTTTATCTTGATCACTGGAAGAGTTATGCCTGGAAGTCAAGAATGTCAAGATACTTTCAAATTTTAGTATAACTTGTAAAGAATTGGCTATTCAATGTTGCACACACACTTTATGAACTTTAACTACTAGGCTTATGAAATATTCATATTCTTCGTGTTCTTTTCTTTTGTACATTGATATCATGAAAGGTTTTTGTGATTCATGTAATTGACATCCAAAATTCATGATTGCGATTCATGGAGATCCTGTAAAAATGCATAATTATTGTGTACTTTTTTTGTTCAGAAAATTTATCTGTGATATTGTTCAATTTTATATTGGCAGTTCCGGTTGGAGAAGATTTATTTTTAAGAATTTGTTCGGATTTTATTCTGACCATGATAGACTTAAGCAATGACACCTTGGCATCAAAGGCAGTACTTCAAGCGAAAATTAGTCTAATAAATTAAGCAAAATATGTTTTTAGTTGTAATTTTTGAGATATTTGGACAATTTATGCAGTCATAAAAGTTTGTAGCTTGGTAAATTTTTAATAAATATATTATATAATTTCTCAAGAGATAAATTTTGTGAAAAAAAAAAAATCTTTTCGTAGATGATTGAAATTAAGCTTATATTTTCTCCATTACACATGACCAACAAATTAAAGTTAATAAATTTACCAGTTATGAAATATTTTATAGGAGTTCATTGTAACGCTTATGTGCAATACCTTGATGTTATCAAAATTAATTATACTCAAACACAAACCTTGATTTGAATAAGACTAAATTATAAATTACATATTTTTCCCCTCATAATGCATAACTTTCAAAATAGATATTTTTTCCTCCTTTTATTAGAATGTCAGAAAATGCACGCCTCTAAAAATCACACACGTATACTTGTTTTTTTTTTTATGGTTCTATGCAATACTAACACTATGAAGTAGATAGAGTACGTGAGAAGGCGGTCGTAAGAGGAAAACATAAGAGGAAATTTTACTATGCCGAAGCTCTCCATTAATGCCGCACGCCCTCGAATTAACCTAAAAATCCTGAAATTCCGTTCTGTGCTTTTCTATATTCTATTCCGCATTTCTTAACTTTTGGGTCATGTCGACAACAACAACAACAACAACTACAACTGCAACACGAACAAAAACATTAACTACATACAACAAACAATTCTGGAGCGAACGGGCGTTCAAGCAAAGTTCAAGTATTGTTAAGTTAACCTCAATGTATATCTTATGTGAGCGTGAGCTATGCCTGCAAGCATTGCACGGAAGATTCAGCTGTGCTGTCTTTGCTGCTGCTTCACTGTTGCAGTTGCTACACTTGTTTCCAACTGTATACAAGTTGATGCACTTTTTAATACTGTTTTTTTTTCATAGAAGGCATGTGGTTATGTTTTTATGTGTGTTACTGTGTGTGTTTGATTTCACAACCAAATGCTTGAGAAATTTCAGTTTCTTCCTTGAGCTTGGCTGCCTTCTTTAGCGGCTTTACCAACTTCAACATCTCTACATATATAATAATAGAACGTTTCGCTACAGTACATTAATACAATTGAAATTTGAAAAAAAAAATATATAAAAATTATGTAGCACATTTTTTGCTCCAAAAGTGGGCGTAGGTAGCGCTCTGTTGGTTGTAAAGCATGCAATGATATTATTCTATATTTTTTGCACTTTTCATGCCTGGTCGCCACGCTGGTGCACATTTATACACAAGTTCAAAATCAAGAGTGTTTTTTATTGTATAATATAACATATATATTCTTTTTGCTGCATTTCCATTTGACAGTGCACTTCTGAGAAAATCCTTGTGTAGCGTTAACATAATAGTTTTCTTTACACCTTTGTTGGTATTGTTGCTGCTGCTGCAATTCAGGGTGAACTCTTCATCAAAAGTAAAGTAATAAATATGAGAGGAAATTTTTATGAACTAAAAAAATATTTATGCATCTCTGGTGTTGCTTATAGAAATGTTATCATAGTATCTAGTTTGTATGTGCGATAAGAGGCTAGCGACAATTATTTTAACATAGCTTTAAGCAACCTTTTGGTTAGCAGAGCAATAAAGTATTTGTGTTAATTTCTGCAACCAACCAGTTCATGAGCAGCTATTTTCTTCGTTATCCTTAGTCATTATAATGCATTACCATTTCGGTCCAATGAGCTCCTTATAATCTCGCGATAAACGTCCTAGCTTACAGTCTGTAAACTTAATTGTCCTCTTAACTTATTTACTCCATTTTTCTTTATTGTCTGCCTTTTCGCCACGAAGCATGAAGTGAAACGTGACAAAAGCCAAATGGTTCGTTCTCTCTTAGCATGGACAATAAACTAATATATATGTATGTATGTGTTTATGTATATGTATATGTGTGTGTACGAATACAAAGCAAAACACGAAGAGAGCAGCATTAATTGTGGGCACGATATTCAAGATTGAGGAGCGAGTTCTTTTAGCTGTGTAATAAAAGCTGGTCTATTTAACGATGATAACTATACCTTAATAAAAATGGGCATTTATAAAGCTTCACAAAATACTTAACGCCATTAAATAATAAATTATTAAAGCTCGGTTGCATAGATTGTGGCAATTTGTAAATGTTGTGTTTTTGTTGAAGTTGTGCTACACCCTGGAATTTTATTTATTGCATCAACTTGCAGAAAAAATGTTTAGTAAAATTGTTGTTGTTGAGCAAGTTGGTGGGGAATTTTTCATAACAGCGATTTAATGAGCATTTTTAGCGCTTATTGACATTGCTTATAACATATTATTTTATAATTCGAGTAGCTTTCACTCTTATAGTCTCTAATTCTTATTCTACAACGTATTGAAATTTTTCTTTTTATTTCTCTCTTGTACGATTTTAAAGTATAAAAATCGTTGGTTGAAGCATCAACAACAAATTAATAATTCAATTTAAGTTTTGTTGATAAAAAGCAGAGACGGAAAATAACTGTTATTTTACAATTTTTAAATGAAAAAGACACAATAATAAAATTGTCGAAGGACTTTTTCATATATACCATTATGATACAAATGGCCTCGCTACACGAATATTAAGTGCCTTTTAAATTTTCAACTGATTCTATAAAGTTAGTTCTATTTTTATAAAAGTTAAAAATTAACTGTTATTTTTTGCCTCTTATTTTTTCGGCGAATAAGAAAAATAAAGCTTTATATCCCTTTTTATCAGGGACCGTACCGGTTATGGTTTTTTTCGAAAAAGTCACATATTATCTGTTATTTTTTAACTATTATTTTTTTCGACAAAAATAAAAGTTATTTTGTGCCTTACATTTTTCGGGCAAATATAAATGATACTTTTGACTTTTATTTTATCGGTAAAAAATAACAGTTATTTTGTGACTTTTATTTTCAGGCACTTTTTATTTTTTTAAAGGCCGCTGGAACAATTAAAAAACGATTGATGCCATATGTTAATTGATGAGACGAAAATAATGGTACCAATAGTTTTTTAGTGGGGAAAACACAAATTGCCTGATTTTTTTGTGCGCAAAAAAAAGAGGCAGGAAATAACTGTTGTTTTTGACCGATAAAATAAAAGTCAAATGTATCTTTTATATTTGCCCGAAAAATTTAAGTCACAAAATAACTTTTATTTTTGTCGGAAAAAATAATAGTTAAAAAATAACAGTTGATATTTGACTTTTTCCATAAAAACCATAACCGGTACGGTCGCTGATAAAAAAGGATATTAAGCTAGACATTTTCAGCTTAGTAATGGCGTTTTCGTTTCTCCCAAAAAATGTTGCAACGCTGTAAAAGTGCATGTTTTTCCTACTCAGGAAATGTCAACACATAATAAACGAATGTAACCATCCTTGTCTGACGCACGCATTTCGTAATATTGCCGTTTTAAGAACAACTGATATGCAGGGCAACATTCTCCCCTGAAAAAGCATCGCAGGGCAGAAAATGCGCCTTTTTTGCCCTGTGTGAGTGCGACATTTTATGAAACGAACACAGAATTTACTCATCCGTTTGCACTTACTTTAGAATCGAACACGAAAAAAGGCAAGGGCAGTGAAAAGGCAACATTTTTTGGTAGAAACGAAAACGCCATTAAAATAAAGCAAACTTCGCTAAAAACATAACATACAAAATAAGAATAACGCTTTCACAAAAATTCAATTGAAAATAAAAACTTGCAAGAAACCAAAGTGGAAATATATGTGCGATTCTCTTCATCAAAAGCAATGTTTTTGTGCAAGACATTAAATTGAAAAAAAAACAACATATAAATTGGAAAGATTTGTTCTTTTCATAATTTTTCACTACTTTTTCAAGACATCCAACGAGGCTTCAATATTAAGCTGGTAATGTCAGCCATAGACAACTGGAAAGATTTGTTATTTTTCTAATTTTTCACTCCTTTTTCAAGACATCCAACGAGGCTTCAATATTTAGCTGGTAATGTCAGCCATAGACAACTTAACCTTCAAATGTCCCTAGAAAAAAATCACACTTGTTTCCGTTTGGGTCAAAAACTTACCTTTTTTATTACAAAAATTTAAGAAACAAATTTATAAGTACAAGCCCAGATATATTCGATAATTTGAACAGAACCCAGTCATTCTTTCCGCGTTTGTTGGGAATGGATGCTTTAAAGCGGTATCTGTCTCGGAAAGAGATGAGTTGATTGCTCATCAACTGTGATTGTTTCATGCACCGAAAAAAATAATCACGAATTGTTTAACAAAAAATTTTTGTTAGCACTGATAGGCAAATTTTTCGTTAAAACAACAAAAATTTCATACACATAACGAATATTTTGTTGCTAGAACAAAAATTGTTTACAAAAAAAATACAAAAATACAAATGACTTTGTTATCTCAACAAAATTGATTTTGTTAAAATATTTTTCAAACATTACAAACAAATTTGTAGTGATGACAAAAGTTTTGTTAACGCAACCCCAATTAAGCTCAGAAATTAACAAAGCGCTTTGTTAAATAAATGTGACTCTATTTAACACAGTCGGTTGTAAATTCAACAAAAATTTTTGTTCGCAAACAATGTGTACTTGGGGTTCATTTAACAAAAATTTTTGTTAAGCCAACACAGAAAAGTATTTACAACATCTGTTTCAAATCCTAACAAAACTTTTCGTTAATTTAACAAAAACAGTCTTATTATTGTTGTTACCACAACAAAAATTTTTCTCAATTCAACGAAATCAGAATGTAATATAACGGAACTTTAAGGCTAGCGTCGTTGATAAAATTGTGCTCGTTATAACATTTCCATCGGTCGTATGCAGAAGTTGTGTTATAAAATTAAAATTTGTTTGTGCTTCTTGAAGAAATGGAAACATTTTTTTAAAATTTTCTAAGTTGTGCGGAATTAAGAGAAGCTTTTAGTGAGATAAAGGAGCAAAATCAATTGTTCACTGTTTTGCTTGGTGAGTATATTTATTATTAAAGCTTGTATAAATTGTTGTTCGTGATGCTTATTGTTTGTCGCCAGCTTGTGAAATAGACGTGGAGGCACTCAAATATATTAAGCTGATCCATTTGGAAGAAATCTTTGGAAAAATACCGAACATTCCCGTAGGTCAAAGAATTTCGTTCGAAAAGAAGTTGTTTAACTGGCAAAGAAAATTGGTAAGTTTTTAATTGATTTATTTAACATAACTATATTATAATTCTGATTGTTGTTTGTTTAAATAGGGTACTCTGGCTTACTGCGAACACTGTTCTGCTTTTCTTTAAATACAGTTTTCAACCGACAATCATATTAATACAATTTTGCTGACATTGCTGCAGGTATGAAGTGCTTTAAGTGCTTTAAAATATTTGATAGTTTAGCTTTGCTTTAAATGGTAGAAGAGCCTTACGAAGTTTACGATCCTGGATTCCCAAAAATCATTTATTTTCATCGCGGAAACAGTCACGGAAATGGAAGACCAGCTAGAAAAACTTCAGTTAGATGGTTCAAATATCCAGCCAAGAATCCTCATCGTCGGTGATAGCATTCTAAATCCACAGCAAATTTTAGTATACTTTGACGGAATTAAGTATTTATTTGTTTCAATAATTAAAGCAGTAGAAGTTTGCTTTAAAATTTTTAATTTATTTAACTTAAAGTATCCTTTGGAAAGTGTAGCCGTGTGGCAATTTATTCAAAATTATTTTTTTAAGATCAAAACAAAATATGATATCCCTTTTCCAAAAATTGCTCAGATTGAAAATGAATTAAACAAAATGACATAAATATTTAACTGTAAGAACTTTTCGGTCTCAAAGAAGACAATATAATTGTTTAAGTTTTTCATAAATATTGTTTATGAAATTGCATAAATATTAACTGTAAGAACTTTTCGATCTCAAAGAAAGACAATAAAATTGTTTAAGTTGAATAAAAAATCTTAAAATTATTTTGATTAAAAACAGTTTTTTGGGTTAAATAAAGGTTCCTAGGTAAGTAATAAGACATAGTACATTTAACAAAAAGTTTTGTTAAATGGAAGGGTACGAAAACAAAATTTTACAAAAATGCTTTGTTAAGACTCTTAATTTTTTTGTTAATACAACAAAATTTCTTTGTTACCGTCTCAAAATTTTTCATTGAAGTAACAAAAAAGCTTTGTGTAGGTTACAAAAGTTTCTGTAAATATAAAAAATGCTTTGTTAAGGTTACAATATTTCTTTGTTAATGTTGCAAAACTTTCGCGTTTAGATAACAAAAGTCTTTCGTTACTCTTACAATATTTTTGTTTACCTAACATGTTTTAATGTTAAAACCTATGTGCTTTACTTTCTTAAATTAACAAAAAATTACGTTGAATTGAACTCTGTTTTTGTTATATATAAGTTTTTTAAGATTTTGTTTTAACGACAAAATATGTGGTTGGAAATACATATTATTTTGTTATCTTTTCATGACGTTAAAATAACAAAATCAGATTTGTTACCATAACAAAAAACTAGGTTGGATCAAAAATAACGAAATTTTTCGTTGTGCTAGCCTACTTTTTTTGTTAGTTTAACATACATTTTTTTTTCGGTGTGTGGACATTATATAAATTTCCACTTTAAATTTATAAATTTCCACTTTTCAAATTAAACTTTCAACCCAGTTTTCATGTCTGTTATCGTTTATAGCTTATCGCCACTCATTTGTAAATGACCCAGCTCTCTGTTGACGAACGCCAAGGTGTGAGAAATCTCATGAAATCGTTTGTTAGGCATTACTGATCTCAAACTTTGCCGCCCTTGGTTTGTCCCAAAAGCTCATAAGATTTTCATCATGAGACTGAAATACACCTTAATTGCTTTTATAAGAATTTTTTTTTTCTTTTCAAATCTGTATTTTTTCTTGACCAATGTCAGAAATTCAATGTCATCCAAGCTTACTCTACACTCTAAAAACTAATTGTAATATCACTACAATAATTGGTGTGAAATTTCACGCATATATTTGCGATTTTTAAAAAATATCACGCATCGCAGAGGGATCTTTCAATTCCGCCAAAAATTAAGCGTGTTTTTCCAAAAAATTATATTTTCTCTCTTTTTCTCGCTACTTCAGCGTTTTTTCGCTCATCAATTCATTGAAAGCTTCTGAAGCGATATTTAACGCTATTGCGGCGGGTTTTTGCTAAGGTTAACAAGAGCAATTTTTTAACAAATACATGGATTTCTTCAGTTCGATTTGAGCATCTCATGCAATTACATTAAACCAAAGCGCGTAATTAAACATGTTCGGTTTTAATAACAAATAAAGTTTTTAAATTTCAAGTGAAATATATTTTATTATAAAAAATAATATGTAATACACCAAATACTTTTGAATGAAATACAAAAATGTTAAAGTGCTTTTTTGAAGATGAAAAAATATATTTTGATGTATCATACACATTGGCATTCCAATTGTAAAGATGTTGCTTATTATTGTTCTGAAGAAAATTATTTGAATATGTTTCTATATTGTTTAATAACCTTTTTAAATTAGTTAAATATTCAATCATTTTATGTTTAAAAAGTCAAATTTATTTATTAATGAAAATAAAATTTTATATAATAATATATTAACTTAAATGTGTTTTATTTTATTTTATTTGTTGGAATTTTACAATTAACTCATAAAAGCAAAAGAAAACGCTGCATTAGCTGGATATAAAATAAAAGAGAGAGAAGCGTGAGAGATAAAACGCATGTTTAGCGTTTTTTCTATGAACAAAAGAGCGGGAGGCATACTATATTATGCGAGAGAAATTATTGGAGAAGAGAGCTTTCACGCATTTATAGCGTGAAATATTTTAATTTTCGTGCTGTGGGATTTCACTACAATAATTGCTGTTAAAGTGTTGCCAGCAATAATTGTAGTGAAATCTCGCCATTTTTTCTTAGAGTGTAAGCTATCTTTGCCCCTCAATATTGGCAAAACGAATTATATTTTTTCTTGTGATGACTGTGATGAAACGGTGGAATTCTGAAATTCTACAAAACTTCCTAGAATAATATATTCGGAATGTGCTCTGCACAATGCAATGGTTAAAAGTGTTTTGTGGATTTTGTTCCGTTGTATTTGCCGCGATACTCAGAGGGTCTATTAAAGTAACTGGTGTTAGCGAAATTCTCAATGACCTCTTCAATATTCTCCAAATCACTAGTATAAAGTGGCTCTTCTGACTTATAATCCATCCGAAATCAGAAAGCCTCAAGACTAGAGCCGGATGAGTCCTGTATATCTCGAATTTCTATTGTTCTATTGGCAAAATTTTATTTCTACGTGTCAAATGTACATTCAATATTTTAACTTATCCAGAGAGTTCCAAATTCTTCGCGCACTCTTCATAGTTTCTTGGAAGGATAAATTCATTTTTTCACTGATTTTTAACACAAAAATACAAATTTGCAGTATCAATGCTTTTGAAATTGAAACATAATTAATATGAAAAAGTGTCAACATTAGGCTAAAAGCTTACAAAAATGAAACAAAATGGAAAAGAAACAGTGTTATCAATAAATGTTCAGCTTACTAGAGAGATAGACATGAAAAATAAAGCAGTTTAAAGGGTGAGTTTTATATATATTAAGTAAATAACAGTGTGGAAAAAGACCCGAAGGGATACAAGAGTAAGTTTTTGGCCAAACTAAAATAACAAACAAAAAAAGTAAATAAGTTTTGTAAAATAATTTAAGAATTTGTACACTGAGCAGGAAGTAAAAAACTGTTAAAAAAACAATTTCACACCATAAGAAAAACTCATGCAAAAGTCGTTTCGAGTCTAAAAATGACCCTAAGATCATTTGAGTGTTAAAGAAGTTGTGTTGAAAATAGGTGTAAAAACTTCAGACGACCAATGGTAATCTGGTGTAGTGGTCCACAAAACAGCTATTTTGTCTGATGGGGTTGTTGTGACATCCAGCTTGAAGAGATTCTTGCCAACACCATAGAACATTTCCGGTCCTGTGAATGGTGATACTGCTTCCTGCTTGGCTAGAGAGCCGCTTGTTCTCATCAAAGACGCCGTGAGCAGGATTGCACCTGATATAGTCTGTCATACATATTCCTGCAGATGTTTGAACTCGTTCTAACCGTTGGATGGTGGATATTTCCTGGGTTTTCGACCACCACACAACAGACGCATATGATAGTATAGGCCTAACAATCAACGTGTAGTGATAGTGCATCATCTTAGGGCTTATTCCCTAGTTATTACCGCAAATTCTTAAACACACAGGTCCAAAAAGAAGGTTATGTGAAGGTCCAAGACTATTTAGTATCCAGGACCACTTCAAGATACTTAGCTGAGTTGGAGAAATCTACTCTCTCCCCAAAGAGTTCGGGGCAAATAAGATGAAGCTTACGTCATTTTGAAAAAAGGCAGAATAACTGCAATTTTTTTGGGCTTACAGAGAGGCCGTCGTTCAAACACCATATCTGTACCTGTACCGTATTCAGTGCTGCTTGTAGATCATCAGACACTGTGCTTTCAAAGCTCCTTCATATGATGACTGCTACGACACGGGCATTCCCAATCACATCTCTGCCGGCTTCTTAGAGTTCAGCTAGGAGACTATCTGCAACTAGGGACCAAAACAGAGGTGATGAGACACCCCCGTGGGGACATCCTCTGGTTGTAGTCATTGTTAGAAGCACAATAATGCAAGTGTCTAGAAAAACGTACAACATTAACGTACCCTAATTTGACATGGCTGTGGGTCTGTGAAAAAAATTCTTAACATCTGAAACTCCAGATTTGGTTTTCTAAGCACTAAATCAATCCAAGAAAAAAAATTTGAGTCAGTTCGAAGCTGTCAAATGCAACAGATATTTCACTTCAATGTGAAATGCGCGATAGATTAAATAGAAATAAATGTCGCAACATATTTTCATATAGAAAATGTCCAAGGACAAGTTTCCATTGAATTTTTAGCACAATAATTATTGCGTGTGAATGAAATAAAATAATTTAAACAAATTAGTATCAAATAGTCAGAAAAATGAGTGATATCTAACAACATTAATAACGACTTTTCTTTACAACGCTGTCTATTCATGACAAATGACTTAAGCTAATTGAAGTTAATGTTGATATTAGTAAAGTTCAAAGATACAAAGATACAAAAATAAATTGGTGAGAAAAATGAATTAATGCGAAAATTTAATTTTATATCTAAAATGCTTGACTTCTGTTTAGAATAAGCTTTTTGCATTTGAAAAATTATAATTATTTTTAACTCACAAAGTGCTTAGAGTGTCGTTGATTTCCTTGACAAATGTGAATGCGTAAGAAATAATTTTGTTTGCATGTTCCAACTTTTTATGCCAACAAAAAAAAATTTAGTCAAAGGACGCCTCCAACAAGCTAAAAGTTTTTTTATATATATTTTTGAAATGACAAAACATTCAAATGTTTTTTGTTGACGACGATGATGATGATGATGATGTTGATGATGTTAGCCTCATTTCTGTTGGCTTGGTTACACTTAATGATAATGATGATAGTAATGCTGATGGCAATGTGACGAGACTGAGGTTGGAGTTCTTCTCGTGCGCACATCAACGATAACGACAATTTTCACCATTGATGTTCATGCCACACCGTTGTGCGTTAATGTTTACGGTGACAATAAAATTTCCTTCCTTCACTCACGGAGTCACTTAAATATTTGCTCCATCAACTGGCACTGACAGACAATCTTTGCCACACAAATACGTATAAATGAGAAGCTGTCATTGACATGTTTGTTCGTTGGTATTCGTTAGCTAACCCAATAACAGAACTTGCGGTTAAGTTACGCTGATATATGTATAAATGTATGTGTATAAATGTCAAATAAGGATAATTATGAATATAAGATAAATAATTTATTTTTAAATGTTCTTGAAATTCTGCTAAAATTTATCAAAAAGTTTAAAAAATTTATTTGAGTAGAGCTTCGCATATTTCTTAAAAAACCATTTTTTTATATTATCATCTCTTTACTAAGCGTCTGTCGTTGCCTTAATCTCTATTAATTTTTTTATTTAAAAACCACAAGCCGGAAGAGTTTTCTCTCAGGTCTACAAGATGAATAAAATACGACAAAACTGCCAGCCAAAGAAAGTTTTTGCAAAAACTAGTCGTTTATACAAAGAGAAAAATGCTTCACAGGAAAGCAACACAAATATAAAGAAAATATTTCGTATATATAAACCTTTATGATACTCCCAGCAAACATAGCAGTCGCGTAAGTTATGATGAAAATACTAACCTGCAGTCTGCTTACTAACTTGCAATTATATTTAACAAATTTTTTCAAGTTGTGACTTGTTTCATGTTTTCAGCTGTAATTTATATAACAGAATAACCGATTTTTCACCAGTGATCAGTTATTTTGTAAAATGCAACTAAAAATTATTTTGAGTTTAAACAGCAACTTTTTCTGATATAATCTTAATCCACTTAGCTCTATAATAAGTTCTGGCATATATAATAAATTTTGTTATGGTCTTGTTTGCATGAATTTTTTTGCAAAGAACCAATAGTTTTCCCAACTAAAACTACACCCGTATTTTGACACGTGTCTTTGCTTTGCTAATGTAAGCTTATGTTTAACTTATTTGCAAACCTGCTTATGTGGGTAGCTTATTTGCTTATTTGGCTACATAAATATTTAAATGCATGCATTCAAAACACGCACAAAGAAAAACAACAACAACTTCCGAGTGCAACGTAATCACCTAAGGCAGTTTTTGAACAAATAAAGGTATGTAAAGGTAGTAGAGAAAAAGTAGTCGAGGCAAAGAAGGATTGTATGTTGATATCAAAAGTTAAAAAATAAGGCACTCCATTGCCTTGCGGCACTTAAAGGTGAATGCTTTACCACCACATTTAGGTAAGAAAACTTGTGGCTGACTCGACTATCACTGTGTGTTTATACAAGGGTGTGCGTAATGCTCCAATTAAAGTGCAAATGGCTTAAAGCGTTACGGATGTTTAGTTCAATTATACATAGTTTAAGTGGCTTAAATAAACAATATTGCTTGTTGGATGAATTTGATATTTTAGTGCATCTTGATGGGCTTTCGAGTACATGTTGAACCGCAAGGACAAATAAGAGTTTTGTACATTTTTTTGGATAGACATTTTTTTATAAATTTTTATCTATCGTTACCTTAATATAGAAAGCACTTAACTCCTAATTTTTCGATACGTTATTTTTTTGCATTTTTTGTCCATTTTATGCCCTCTTTAAAACCAACCATTAAAATGGTTTTAAATACTGCATTTGTTGACGATTTTCGGTACAATCTGCATTAAAAAATTTATAATTACATAAAATTTTAAGAAGTTAATAAGAGTTTTTTATCTTGCATAAAATTATGAGTACGTAATTTCTATATTAATGTGACGACAATGGCATAGGTATGGGGTATTTCACGGATCCAGATCCCCCAGAGGCATGAAAACATTACCAAATTTTTAAGTTGTTGTCAATTGATTCTATTAAATTATTTAAGTTGTATTGCAATTATCGAAAGAATTTTGTGATAAGTAAAAAATTGGAATACAAATAACAAAAGTCATGGCACAGAGTGTTTTATGGAGTGACTACAATGCAATTGCTTGTCTTAAAAATTTAGATGTTTGTTATAAGCAATTCTAACTGATAGATTGATTTAATAAAAAAACCAAATGCGATTCGGTTTGAAAGCCAGTGTTTTACCACTAAGAATCGTTTTTAACTGTAGACACAAAGTCGTCAATCGAGTTGGCAATGCCTTTGATTGGGTCGTCGACTTAGTCTATAATTCTATTGTCAATGTCATTTCTGCGGTTTGAAGATTGCTTCAAATTACGAAAATACTTTAATACTTCAAATAAAATTCATTAACGAAATACTTTGAACAAACAAAATTTTATTGGTTTAAAATTGTGGACGAGTCAAAAATTTTGAAATTATGACACGCATAATTGACAATAATGTATTTGATATCATATTATTTACGCTTCTTGTTTCATTAAAGAGTTCTATTGTAAAAATTATATGATAAAGATATTTTTGTATTTTTTGACCTTATTTTTTTCTACCTTTAAAAAAAAAAATACCCGACATTATAAAAAGAAAAGTGAATTCCAAATCATGTTTATTAATAAATTTTGGTGGCAAACTTTCCTGGTCGACATTCTCCTTTTACTAGCATTTTAAAAGCTATATATATATATATATATATATCAAGTTTATTTCTTCAGATCTTATTTGCAGCACCCATTCTCTAGAAAAGTTAGTGGGAAGCAAAAAAAAGGTAATTTTTGCAAATTTCTTATTTGTTAATTAAGCGTATGACAGGTAGTTACTTTTTTGTGAACTTCTCATAGAACCAAAAGCTATCTACGTCACTGGGTGACGATATGTATATATTTTTATAATATGTAGTTTTTATAGTCTTTTTAAGGTGGGACATAACATTCGTGGTAGAGAAAACAGACCTTTTTCTAAAAATTCATAGACATTTTTCCAAAATTTTGGAGAATTGAACAACTAAAAGAAAAAAAAATATATTTTTCACGCCAACATGGTTTCGAGATAAATGCGTTCAAAGTTTGTTAACAAAGAAACAAAAAGGTGAAAATTAAAAATGCGCTCTTAGAATCGTAAAAATATTTACTACAGTTAAAAATTTAAAAAAAAAAAATCTAAAAAACGGCCAATGTCAGGTCCACTAGAGCGTATCACCAAAACTAACCTATTTTTGACCTCACCTCAATCGTTAGATATTTTAAAGATATTTTCGAAAAAAATATTTTTTTTTTTAAAGTGGTCCCTATGGTGCTATTTTGGTTTTTTCGTTATATCTTCGGTGTTTCTTGTTCGATCCGGAAGATTTTATATCTGTGTGTTTGTTGGTGTTAACCAAATATTTTCTGATGTTTTTTTTACCTCAAATGTTTTTTTTTCGACTGATTACACAATCGATCTTCGTTCCTACCATATTATCCTGCTCCAAAAAGTCCAACAAATTAAAGCTTTGAAAAAATCATTTTAACCATGGGAAGAAGTGAAATCGAAAAAATGGATTTTAGGAGCACCTCCGACCTATTTTGCAAAGAATAACACTTAGGATCATAATACATTTTTTTTTTATTTTCAAAATCTTTTCGGGATTCAAGGTGGCTGTAACGTTCACAACTGTCAAGTTTCGCGAAAATGTGCCCCAATCGATTTTCGTCAGTGACTGCTGTGGCCGACTTATGTACTATTTGAACGAAACGCTCTGTGTCTTGCGAGTGGCAAAGATAATCGGTCGAAAATTTTTAAATTTTTAATTGTTGTACGCTAAAAGACCTTTATTGATCTTACTGTACTAATTTTTAAGTCAAATAAATACAAATACAAATACAAAAAAATAAAACTTGATGACGTCAACATTACATCATTCAATGTTTTCTGTTGTGCTCAACTGGAATTTTAATGATTTCGTCTAAATACTGTAGATCAGACAGTTGGTCTTGCTTGTAAAACTGGAGACATGGCGGCTCAGTGATCTGAACTCTTGACCAGTCGATCTTTTCAGTGTAAGTTGTGCTGCTATAGTTGATGTGGTGCTGGTGGTTGGGACCACGAAATTGCCGAATTTGGCTTCGATTGTGGGTTTTCAACACTATTGGTATTTTTGCGCATTGCTACAATCTTCAAACTTCGTCGTATATATTTTCTGCGAATGCACTGCGTTTGACTTTTTAATTATGCTGAAGAAACAACGCGTATTCCACCACATTTCGTTTTGTTGGTAATTTTCTTCTGTCCAAGTCGCGCTTACGGAAATGTATTTTGTTTAAATTAAGTATTTTTGCATGTTTTATGAGAATTAAAGCTCGATTTTATTGATCACTGAAAAAGACCGATTTACTTTTTGATATGAAGTGACCGCTACAGCCACTTTAAATCCGAAACCTTAAATCTTAAATCCGAATTCCGATTTCGAATATTAAAAAAAAAAATGTATTATGATCCAAAGTGTTATTCTTTGCAAAATAGGTCGGAGGTGCTCCTAAAATCCATTTTTTCGATTTCACTTCTTCCCATGGTTAAAATGATTTTTTCAAAGCTTTAATTTGTTGGACTTTTTGGAGCAGGATAATATGGTAGGAACGAAATCGATTGTGTAATCAGTCGAAAAAAAAACATCAGAAAATATTTGGTTAACACCAACAAGCACACAGATATAAAATCTTCCGGATCGAACAAGAAACACCGAAGATATAACAAAAAAACCAAAATAGCACCATAGGGACCACTTTTAAAAAAAAAAAAAATATTTTTTCCGAAAATGTCTTTAAAATATCTAACGATTGAGGCGGGGTCAAAATAGGTATATTTTTCTGCCATACAAGGTGATACGGTCTAATGTCCACCCTTAAGGGAGTTTAAACTAACCAGCACCATCAAATGAGTTATTTTGCAACTTTCCTAAAACTTTGTTTTAACTCGAAAAAAGTAACATTTCCTATCATTTAAGTTGATAGCAAGATTTCATAAATGGACCATTTTTATTAAATAAATTAATCAAGCAATTAACTCATTATTTTTTTTTTCAAATGTTAAATAATTTTAATCTTGTGAAAAAACAAAAATAAGCAATTATTTATTTAATTTTTCTGTAATATTTTACCTACGATAGTAGGATAAATAGTATCTTGTTTATTCTCGTTACATATTTGAACTTAACAAAACAAGTTCGTTGTAAAAGACATTTTAAAATGAAAACGTGAAACGTACCAAACCTAACCTTACCTTACCTTACCTTAGCTTAACTTACATTACCTTACCTTACCTTACCTTACCTTACCTTACCTTACCTTACCTTATTTTACCTTACCTTACCTTACCTTACCTTACCTTACCTTACCTTACCTTACCTTACCTTACCTTACCTTACCTTACCTTACCTTACCTTACCTTACCTTACCTTACCCTACCTTACCTTACCTTACCTTACCTTACCTTACCTGATCTTACCTTATCTTATCTTATCTTATCCTACCTTACCTTACCTTACCTTACCTTACCTTACCTTACCTTACCTTACCTTACCTTACCTTACCTTACCTTACCTTACCTTACCTTACCTTACCTTACCTTACCTTACCTTACCTTACCTTATCTTATCTTATATTACCTTATCTTACCTGATCTTACCTTATCTTATCTTAACCTACCTTACCTTAGCTTACCTCACCTTTCCTTACCTTACCTTACCTTACCTTACCTTACCTTACCTTACCTTACCTTACCTTACCTTACCTTACCTTACCTTACCTTACCTTACCTTACCTTACCTTACCTTACCTTACCTTACCTTACCTTACCTTACCTGATCTAACCTTATCTTATCTTATCTAACCTTACCTTACCTTACCTTACCTTACCTTACCTTACCTTACCTTACCTTACCTTACCTTACCTTACCTTACCTTACCTTACCTTACCTTACCTTACCTTACCTTACCTTACCTTACCTTATCTTACCTTACCTTACCTTACCTTACCTTACCTTATCTTATCTTACCTTATCTTACCTTATCTTATATTACCTTATCTTACCTGATCTTACCTTATCTTATCTTATCTTAACCTACCTTACCTTAGCTTACCTCACCTTTCCTTACCTTACCTTACCTTACCTTATTTTACCTTACCTTACCTTACCTTACCTTACCTTACCTTACCTTACCTTACCTTACCTTACCTTACCTTACCTTACCTTACCTGATCTTACCTTATCTTATCTTATCTTATCCTACCTTACCTTACCTTACCTTACCTTACCTTACCTTACCTTACCTTACCTTACCTTACCTTACCTTACCTTACCTTACCTTACCTTACCTTACCTTACCTTACCTTACCTTACCTTACCTTACCTTACCTTACCTTACCTTACCTTACCTTACCTTACCTTTTAAACCAGAAACTATAACTTGTATAGAAAATTCAATGAACATCTGTTGATTATTTTACAAACGTTACAGTGAAGTAAGCCACAGTTTAACTCATAAAAAACCTGTCGATTTTCTAACATAACATTTCCTCTACATTCTGGATGCCAACCAACGAAGTTATATAAAAAAAAAATTTTATAAAAATACGATCAAGCAACACGCAAATTTCTATCGGATGAGTGAATTTATGTTTTAAACATGCAACACATTTAATTCCTTTCACTCTTTAGTTTACACTCAACTCCAACGAAAGCCAAATTTTCCGGCCTTCCAATAAAGTTTTTCAGAAAGTGAAAAAAATTCTGTTTCAGACAAATTGCCAACTTCCTGTTTCCTGTGTGTTCGTTAAACCTTTTAATAAATCTCGCTCAATGCAACAACAGCAATGTTTTATTTTCAAATTAGCTAATTTGTATAGCTTACCAATTTTTTTACATATTTATGGAAACGCAACAAAATACATAAATTATGTTATTCAAACTTTTTGCAATTAAAGTGTATTTTTTTTATGTGTAATATTCAATGAACTGGCTACAACAGCAAAATAACGCATTCGGAAATTTGAGCCAATTAAAAAATGAAACAATAAAGTCAGTTATTTTGTAATTAGTTTATGAATGCATAAAGAAAATAATTGTTTTATACAATGCCGCTATAATTTATAGCATGGTTTAAAATGGGACAACAATTGAGTAAACATGAATATCGGATACATACCATTTATCATTTAATCGGGTGTTCAGTTCAGGAGCTACAAATTGTTAAATCCTTAGTTCAATTTCCAGCTAGTGCAAAAAATAATGCATATTAAAACATTTATTAACACACTTAATACAATTCCGTGTCTACAAGGAAAAACAGCTAAACTCATTTTCGAAATTTCAGGAGAGCATTTTTAAGATTAAAATTGCTACCTAATATAAGGGTACTCTGACTTTTGCTGACTTCAAGGTACAACTATACAAATTTGCGCACTAGTGTATTTCGTTGCGAAAAAACGTAATGACAGTCATAACCTAACTTTGTCCTAACTCGACTCTAGCGGTTATTCCTTGTTGACACAGAATTGTTCATAGTAGGCATGATCAAAAGATTTTCAACAAATAAAACTATAGACTTGTTTTCTATACCATGCCATACAATCGTTGTATACTTGAAAAAAATTACTTGAAATATTTTGTTAATTCCGGTAAAGGATTTTTCAATTAATTTTTATTGTTAAAATATTATTGATTGAGACATACGAATTTGTACAATAAAGATGTGAAGCAAAAGTTTAAGGTATTGTTCAGATGCTATGCCGTAAAGTCTATCTTGGTTCAAAATGAGGTCACGTGTTCAACTTACGGACTTCTCCTCTACTAGTTTGCTTTGTGCCTTTCTGATGTTTTCAAAACTATAATCCTTCTTCTTTTATATTTCGGTATTAAGCAAATGTTCCGAAAAAAAACTATATTTAATTCATTTTTTTTTTGTTTTAATAATAACTTCTCAATTAATGTGAATTTTTACTTCTTTATTGAAATGAAGTTTCAGTTAAATTTTACATTTTTAAATGTTGTTGTTTTTTTTTTTTGTTTTTGTTGTTTGTGTTTACTTATTTATTTTCATATACATACATAGTTTATTTTGTTAAACTTAGTTTTATTATTCATATTATTTTGTTTTTTTTTTTTTTTTTTATATATATTATAATGCTTTAAGTATTGTATATACAACAGTTTATTTTGATTCTCGTTCGACAGCTTGACTTATTTCGTAACAATTTTGGTAACGATTTCTTAAGTTTTCAGTGTTAAATTTTTAAGTTAAAAATTATTTTACAAATTCCTTCGTTTATTACTCTATTAACTAATTTGTCTTAATATATTTATTTGTTAATATCAAATCTTCAAATCTTCAGAATTATCTATAAAGCTTAAAAATAATTTTAGTTTATCTGTTATATATATTTAATATGTTTATAGTGGGAACAATTTTATTTCTGGAATAAAGTAAATTATTCTGTTTTTAAACTATGGCATAGATTCATGGAGTAAGGAAGAGATTCTTGTTGGTTTTTTTTTTATTTTTATTTTTGCATGTTTTTTACCTATAATTTATACACTCATATATTTTCTGTTAGTTATGGCAATTTTGTTGTCTGCATGTTTGGGGTCGAAAATCGGTTGAGCGAAGGTAAATTATTTTAACAAATATGTACAAAATCATTTTTAATGGTATTTGCAATAAATTATATAGGCAATATTTATAATTGTTTTTGTCATTACAACACAATACCAATTCACTTGCACTGATACTGACTATATGTATTGTTTAATTATTGCAATTATTTTCATTTTATGCTCTCCTTCTGTTGTTATTTATCATGTATTTTTGTTCATATGTTTATAACTTTATAGTTTAAATGAAATGGTGGGTGGCCCGCAGCTATTATTGAAACGTAGCAAATATGCAACTTAAGCACGCACTGAAAAATTTTTATAAATTATTTAATGTGTGCCTGAATGTATTTGTTCAGGCTTTTGTGCTAGTGTTAAAAAAAAGAATATACTCTAGAATGAAGACCGCTACACTCATACGCTAAAGGCACGACATACTTGTTCGCATGTGGTCAGTTCGCACTTTTATCAATATTTTAACAATATTGGTTGAACTTTTTATTCTGAAAACTCTTGTGAATTAAATAAAAAAGCTAGCCTGCAGGGAAATGAAAAAAGAAAATTAAAGTTGCTTCAAAGTTTATACTTTTTTATGTTGATTTAAGGTAAGGATTTGAGATTTTAAATAATATTTAAAAAAATTCCACATATTTTGTGGTATACAATTTATTTATTTATTCAAATGGAGGGTTTATATAATTTACGTTGCAAAAATATTCAGCCTTACCAAAAAACAATTTTAATGTACAACTTTTTCAAAAATGTTGAACATTAAGCAAAAACGGTACCAATAAAAACAGAGTCAGTTTTAAATTTAAAAAATTGCAAGCTCAGAAAATACATAGCTTTTCCATATATTTTATTTTAAAACTGGCTAGTTTTTTGACATTCAACTCATGTTTGGACTTATTTATAATTTAAAATTATTTTAAAACTGAAAAATTAAACTTCACATGAACGAAGAAAGTTTATTTATGGTCAGAGAAATCCTGACGGACTATAGTTCTGTACGAAAAAACAAAAAAAAACAAATTGGCTGTTTCAGCCCTTGAAAGGACTTTGACCGAGCTTCTTATGATCAATTGTGTTGTGTGTGTTATTCAATGTTTGCCCACAATTGACCGAGAACTGGACCTACATGTTTTATGCCGACTCCAAACGGCTAAAGTTCATGTTCTCAAGAAGCTTTACATGGCATTAATTACTCTCTGAGGTTTGCTATTGTCTGCAGAGAGGTGGTGACCGATCAGAAAAATTTTTTATTGAAAAAAGTTTTCGCCGCGGCTGGGGATCGAACCCGGGCTCCGAGCATGCTAAGCCACACACTTAACCTGCATGCCACGGTCACCACAACGAAAAACAACAAAGTAAAAAAACCCTACCTCCATGTCGCCGTCATTGCTGGCTTGGTCTTCATAATAGCCATCAAAACAACCATTTACCGCTGCCATTGCTATATCTACAATAGCAATGGCAAACTACTCAAGCTTATAAAATGCGCTGGCTCTATTGACTGCTAGCTTTAAGATAACAGACCTCTTTGCACCTATTTGCAGGAGCCGACAATCCATGAGCAGCCAACAGGCCAGAAACTTAACTCCATATCTTGTCCTTCTGCCTAATTGTTTCGATGCTGTTTTTGGAGCTGTCCAAGACACTTTTTCTATCAAGGCACAATTCCCTGAGGATGGCCTTGTTGTCCTAATCCTTAGATGATAGCTCTGAATTCATAAGTCACAAGCGAGTAGATTGCCCCTTAGCTCTTGTCAATATGAACGGCGTAGATCTTGTGGAGTCAGCAACTCTTGACGTTCTGTGCATATCAATCCAATCTGATCTTCGTTGGAATGTTCAAATACTTGATGTGTCGAAAGAAGCGGCCAAGTTAGTAGGTTTTTTAGAACGGTGCAAGAAATACTTCACTTCAGCTGATCTTCGCTTGATGAGGTAAAGCTCATATACTAGCCCAAAAAATGGAGTACAATTCCCACATTTGGGCAGGGCCTTCAGGATCTTATTTGGTGCTTCTGGACCGAAATCAACGTCGTGCGATAGATTTGATAGGAGAGAAACCATTTCTTCCTCTTTCTACTCTCTTGGGCATCGACCCAATATTGGTTACCTAATCCTTCTTTCTGTACAGGTACTACAATGGGAAGTGTAAAAGAGAAATTCATGGTCTGATGCTCGTTTGTCTGGCAGCCCTCATGGCTCATCTCTATACTATTATTGCCTTGATGTCCAATAGAAGAGCTCATTACTGACACAATTCGTTCTTCAATTGCTTGTGTCTCTCTCGGAAGTTTCGAGCTGCACATATTTAAAACAAAACACTTCACCAAAACTACTATACTTTCCCAACCTCCCACTAATCTAATGCTCTTCCCTCGAAATAACGAAATGCTTACTTCATTTATACGAGGCATTCTCTAAGCGTTGGTTAAGCCTAAACATAAACTTTTTTCTCAATTTCCTACTTGCCTGAAACATTTTTTTTTTTTTTGAAAAGCGATAAAAATAATTTGTTTTCTATCAAAATTGACAGTGTTCTCTTCCTTTTTGAAACATCCCTATTTAAGCAAAATAATGCTTGACTCGTTTTTTATTGGTAGCAAACCAAAAGTGTGAAGCTTTATAAAAGTAGTCAATTTTAAGTAAAACCGATTTTAAGAGGAAGTGTGCAGCTCGTTATTGGTAAGGTTGATTGATTTTTTTTCTAGAATATAGTGAATATAAGTTTCATATGTAGAAGAATTTAAAGATTTGAACCAAGCTAAAAAAAGGTTTTAGGATTAAACCGAATTTTGCTTTGATTCAAAAATGGGCTGGTAGATAATAAAAAAAAATTTAAATCTATGTTATTCCATGTCTACACAAAGAGTTAAGTTTGCGTTTCCAGTACAATTATGCAGGAGAAAACGCAACTTAACTCATGCCATGTCTACACAGAGAGTTAAGTTTGCGTTTCCAGTACAAAGTTGCGTTTTGCCCTTAAACTCAATTTAAACGCTGGCGTTTCCAGTACAATTTTGCAGGAGAAAACGCAACTAAACTCAACTTGCTTTCTACGTTTACCAAAATTCAATTCGATACATGCCTAAAAGTATGCTGGTGTTTGATAAAAACATTCGTTCAGTTAGATTTTAGCAATGTTCGATTCGATTGAACGATTAAAAATGCCAACAACAGCTGATTCTCAATTGTGCAAGTTTCTATTTGTTTATATTTTATTTGACTTCAGTCAAAACTAAAGCTCAACCGATTCCAACAGCACTGTCTGATTTTATAATATAGAAAAGACCATGATATAATTACTCCAAGGTAGTATTGACGTTTCTGTTGGAAACGGACTTTTGTCAAAAAATATAACAAGAAAGAGAGCGCTCTCAATTCGTCATAGCATACAATTAATTTTCACTGGTCACATTCAGCGTACCCAACAGTTGCTAAGTGTCTAAGTCAAAACTTGATGCACATAAATATGAAGTTGCGCATTAAAATGCATTTAAAAATAGAAAATTTTTAATTTGTCGGTAAAATTTCCATTCGTATTTGATACAAAGCTTGATATTTCATAAACTTCATAATTTTTCTGAAACTTCAATACCGATAATAGCGCTCCCCGATGTGTTGCTGTCACAACAGTCGACACAGCTGAATGTGGCCAACGAACAGCTGTTTTTGACAAGAGTTCGTTTACTTGTAGCTGAGAGAATCAACAATTGTCAACACTACCTGGTACAATGATTCTATCATGAGAAAAGACTGATTATTTCTTCTCATTAACATAACAAATTATTTAGTTATTTTAATAGTTTCAATAAATTTAACTATTTATGCTTATATATTATATTTTTCCTCTTCTTTTTTTAATATATTAACAAGATCGAGCTTTACTGAAAACTATTTGTTTAATTTTTAGTTTTGCAGTAGATTTATTTTAAAAGAATTCATTTACGATTAATATTCATTAAATAATTTTTATTTTTTCTCTACTTAAACTAAGAACACTCATGTATTTACAGATAGTTATGAGATATTTTTATATTTCTTATTCAATAACATATACACACATATAAAATAATAGTTTTCACTTTATAGCGTGACTCAAGACAAATCATCCAATATATATTTCAATTTTTCAATAGTAAAAGATATACAGAAAATACTTGAATTTTATTAATACAAAACAACAAACAAATAAATTGGCCATTTCAGTCATTGACTGCGAATCGGAGATACATGTTTTATGTAAACTCCCGAAGATTGCTGTCAAGAAGCTTTGTTCACTCACCGAGAATTGCCATTTTCTGTAAGGAGGGGATAACCGATCAGAAAAATGTAATTCTCTTGAACAAATTTTTGGTGTCAGATGCCGATTCGAAACCGGGTCAGACGAGATTCGTAAGCTTCTGCCACACACTTAGAACGCATAGTCATGACCAACGCCTTGATTTTTAATCTTTTTTCAACGTTGAAAAAATCAACGCCTTTTAATTTTAATGGTTCCGTTTTTCGTCATTGAGAAAAATGTAGCAGAAATGCTTAGATATTGTATTACTGTTTAAAATTAATTTTGTTCGCTAGATATTTAAACATAATTTAGAGTGATAACGAATTATCAAAGTGCAGACAATTTTTAAGCGGCGTATATTTTCAATATCTTAATAAATAAAATACAAGCGTCCTGCTCCCTGCTCTATATCGCTCAAACTTTTATAGTTTTTATTGTTTTGCAAAGGCTGAACATGTTAGCCTGGATTAGAACCTATTGCGCTATTACAGTGCTTTTTATATGAAAAAATTGTTAGCCTAAAAGTAGGCACAACAATTTTTTTGATATTTATCAGTAAGGACACATTGACGACTACTGGAACAAAACAATATTTGAGGTGAATGAAAAATATCATATCGTCTACTAATTAATTATTATGAATACGACCCGTCGCGTAACGGGCTTCTATACTAGTATATTAATAAACAATAAAAACTGTCAAATTTAGTCATGAATCTTAGCTTTTTTTATAGACGACATTTAATATATCTATTAAATTGTCAATCCTTGACACAATAAGAAAAAAATTATGATATGAGACGTTGATCAGGAAAAGATAAAAACTCAATTTTCACTGCATATATTTGGATGTTTTACTTAAAGCCACGCTATAGATTTGACGATTTTTATTTTCATATTTTGGTTTTATTTATTTCAAACTTTAATACTTGCCATTTACTACTATCATCAAGATTTTCTCAAATTTTCTTCAACAAAGCTTGAGAAAAATTTAAACAAAACATTAAATGATAGAAAACTTTACTATTATTTATAAAAAAAAAAAAACTGTTTAAAATTTTCTTTTAAGCTATTTAATTAGAATTTATTTTTGAATGTACGTGCTGCACATTCTTAGCTGTCTTTCTTATTGGCTTAAATGTTTGTATGTATATAGTTTAGATTTTTTGTTTTTTTCTGTTTTTTTTTTTTAGTGAGTATGTTAATGTGTGTTGGGATTTTATAAATTTTTATACACTCAAGTTTATGCATATTAATAAATACATATGTATATAAGTCTACATATTTATATGTATGCATCGTTACATATATGTATATATATATATATATATGTATGTTTGTTTTGCCGTGTGTACGACTGGCGCTTCTATGTGTTGGATAATAAAAAAAGACTTACGACACACATACATACTTTGTAGTTGGCTGCATTTGTTGTTGGTTTTGCTGTTGTTGTTGTTGATGTCCTTTCTTAGCATGTCATGTCCGATGTCCTCCAATTATGAATATGCTGCATAGCAGTGCTATTATGCAGGCTGTGTAAGCTTTTGTAACTGGAGCGGAAGAAGTAACGGCGGAGGCGGACGATTCACCTGTTGTTTGTTTTGCGTTGTTGTGATTGTTGCACAAATGAATGACAGTGAATTCACACAGCAGTAACGGTAGTAACATGGAAAGAAAAAAAAAAAATCATAAGAATTTGTAAATTTTTTGTAGCGATTTGTACATAAATAATGCCTGCAGATCTTAACCCTTATCCGGCACGCTGCTCAGGTATAACGCACACTGGAGTGCATATTTAACCCAGCGACAAAAAACTGCCATAAAAAATAAACTATACAATAATTTAACTTGATTTGTTCTTTGTAGCTTCTTAAAAGTGTATTTTTAAATTATAAATAAGTTTCATACTTAGGTCAAAAACTTGATTAAGTAGATCAAAAAATAAACCATAAAAGTATATATTTTTCGGCAGAACACAAAAACAGTGTGGTGTAAATAATTCCAATGTGTCGAATGAGGGTTACAAAAATAAAAAAAAACTTTTGATTTTGATTGACAGAATGATTAATTTTTTATTTTGAAATAATTTAAAAAAAAGAAGGAGTGAATGTTCTCAAAGCAATGCTAAATCCATATTGCACTTTGAAACAAAAAATGTTCATGATAAATTTTAGTGCTCGTGTAATTTGTAAACAAAATATTCGAAAACTGAATCTACAAAGTTTATATCGACTCAAAACGAACGGCTCGTGTTTATATTCTCTTCAATATAACTATTTATTTTTTAAAGTTTGTCGTTGTTTGTAAAGAAGTGACAACCAATCAACAAAATTAATTCTGTGTCGGCAACGAATAACGCTAAAGTCAAGATAGGACAAAGATAGGTTATTACTTTCATTACAGCAAAATGCACTAGTACACAAATTTGTATGGTTGTACCTTAAAAATTTAGTGCTTGAGGCCATCAAACTAAACAGCAAAAGTCAAGGTTAAATGATTTTAGGTAGCGATTTTTAAAATGCTCTCCTGAAAAATTACTTTAGCTGTCATTTCTTGTCGACACGAATTCTTCTGTATCAGATGTGATTTGAACTCGGACTCTCGGTTCGTGGGCAAAAAATTATGTGTTATATTATTTAATATATTATTCATCATTTTTTAAGAGGACTTGCAAGAAATGAGACTTGGTTATGGTTGTATGTAATCCTGTTTGATCGAATCTAATCAACGTTGCTGAACGTATGAAGCCCAAGGAGTTGAACGAACATCTAGGGCCGTCCAGTGATATCAACATAGCTGAATATGAGAAAAGAAGCACAATATTAAGAATTATACTGAGGAAAGGCTTCCAAAGCAGTCTATAAAAACTTATATAAAAAGTTCACAGCTTTTCTTGAGAACTCAACCCACAGCCTTAACGAAGGATAAAAGAAGGATATCGTGAATTATTAAAAAATTCTAGTCAAGCCACAAGACTATCAGACACCCTGTGCGTGATGAATCTGCTAAAACTAAACAATAATGCCATACTGAAACCGGCAAAGTGACAGTCAAGCCTCAATTTAGAGGATTTCACGTTTACGTCGGGACGAGCTATTTAAATATTTTAACCTAATAAATAATGATAATTTTTCAAATTTGAATGAAAAAAATCAGCATGTTGTAAGTGTCGGAAAGAACATTTGTGAAGACCGAACTATTGGAATTTGACTGCCTCTTCAAATAAATAATGATTTTTTTTTTTGACGCGTTAAACATAAAAATTAATAATATTTATTGTTAATTTATTTTCAACAGTTTGCTCGGAAATAAAAATTATTTTTCGGAAATTTCGCTCATACAAAAAATAATTTTTATTTTTATTTTTTTTTTTTTTTGTTAAAAAAAATAATTTTTATTCTTTTTTTCAAAAATAAAAATGCTTTGACTTTTATTTTTTTTTTTTTTCTTACAATTAAAACTCATTTCTTGAATTTTATGTTTTTGTATCAGATATAGAAATCGTATTTATATATTTACTTCACAAATATTGTTAGGAATGTCTTATAGAAAATAAGCTTATGATGTTAGTTGTTATTTCTGACTAAAAAATTGTTTTTATTTTATAAAGGATTTTTCTTTAAATGATTTTTTTGTTTGAATAAAACATGAAAATCAAAAAATAAAAGAAATGAAAATGAAAAAATTAAAATTTTTTAAATAAACAATATAATTCAAAAAATGTTTATATCTATCAAAAATTTTATGTTTTAAATTAAAAATCATAGTTAAATTATAATTTTTTCTTTAATTTTCTTGATATTGCTCATAATAATTGCTGTCCCTGCTCCAAACACACAGCAAAATGTTTTATAGCACTATTTCCAGCCCAAAAGGCCTGAAAGGACTTAAAGTTACAGGCGGTGAGAGAATAAGACGCGCTGAAACCAAGCATTTACCTGAGCCGAGAGTATATCCACTAATGAAAACCTAAATGATGATTTTCAAAACTCGAGATTTTGTAACTGACAGCGAATAAAAAGCAGCAAGGTTTTGCTTTCTTATAACATCACATCGTATGAAACGTTAATGTGATTTTATATTATTTCTTTCGAAAATTTATCCTAGAACTTGGAGTGAAAATTTTACTCAATAATTTTTTTCGTATCTCAACATAGATTGATAGAAAAACATACTTAATTGACTGAGATGCCGATCCTGATCCCCTATAAGTTAACTCTTAAATACCGTCCTTGCATTATAAAGAACATAATAAAGCGTTGTGATAAAAGGATTATGTCTACCCAACGTAACTAAAATGGTGAATTTGTTTTTTTCTTAATCTTATCATACATTTCATAGGCATTTCCAGCAGACACGTGTCTCTTTATATTTTTTTTTTTTTAATACACAATAAAAAATTTGTTTTCTTTGAGCAAATATTAATTTTGCTGTAAATACTTTTATTTTCAAAGCACTGTTATCTAGAAATTATTTGACCACATGTTGATAACTTTTACAAAAAAAAAATTAAATCCTTTCTATGGTCGTTGAGCCTTTCAAATTAAAGGAATTTCTTAATAGAATTGTTTGATGTCGAAAAATTTCAAGGTTTATGCTTATAACAAAGCAGATGAAGGACACATAACAACAACAGCAACAAACTATTAACTATGTACAATCCTATTTAACTAGAATGTCCCTTAACAACAGCTTGATGGCAGCATATTTTTATTGCAAACACTTGAAAGTTTGCCTAAATGTGTATCTTGGCAACAATTTCTGAGTAAAACCCCAAAAGTAAATTAATACAAACAACAGCAAATTTTTGGGCTTAAGAAAAAAAATCTTGGGCCCAAAGCATTTCTACTCTGAACTGAACACTGATTTTTTTTTTTTTCTTATTTGTTTTTTAACAATGCTGTTATCCTGAGTAAGTATGTGTGCTTTATTATTATGTGTACGTGTGCGTGCTATTCATTTACTGAATAGTATTTCTTTGAAATAATTTATTTTTAATACAGATAATATTTATTATTTATTGTAAAGAAATATTTGTTTGTGCCTGTTTTCGATGTAGGTTAAGTGGTCGATTTTTTTCTTACTGCTAAAAAATCGTCCTTGCATACTTGTTGCTAAAGAATAGCTTTTGAGCAGCTCAAAGTAAATTAATTAAAATGCCAAAATAATGAAAATAAATCGGTCTGTGGTTAAGACTCTCAAAAAAAAAAAAAAAAAAAACAAACAAACATCTACAACAACTTGAAATAAAGACAAAAATCATTGCCACAAATTGTATTATGAAACGAATTCGTGCAATTAAACAACAATGACCGAAGTAAATTCACTTTGTAGGAATATTTTATTTAACTTAAGAAAATAATTGAGCATTATAGTCCAAGAAGATATACTGCCATGCAATGTGCATGTTTTCAGTTTCAACCTACAGATAACGGGCACAGAGAAAATCATTAAATTAATTGCCTGATGCTGATTACTTTTTAACCGACTTCAAAAAGGAGGAGGTTCTCAAGTTGGTTGGTTTCTCTGTTTTTTTTTTTTTTTTTTTTTTTTTTTTTTTTTTTTTTTTTTTTTTTGTGAATGTATGTACATCGATTACTCCTAAAGTACTTGCCCGATTGCCGTAATTTTTTGTCAACATATAGATATTATCAACGCGGAGGTGCCCGTTTATGAAAGGGGGCGGTATTCGGAAAAGGGGCGTGTCTTTATAAGAAAAACACTGTATCTCAGTAAATATTGACACTACGGTAATAAAATTCACAGTAAAATAACAAGGGCAAGCACAAGTATTAAAAATAACGATCACTTAAGTGGGCGTAATTCTAAAAAAGGGTGTGGCAACATTGTAAAAACTCTGTATCTCAAAGAAAATTGACACTAGAGTACTGAAATTAAGTACAGAGGTAGGTACAATTGTTGGAAATTACTATAACAAAAGTGGGCGTAATTCGACAAAGGGGTGTGGCAATATAAGAGAATTACTGTGTCTCGAATAATATCGATACTAGGGTACAGAAATTTATTACAAAATTAGGAAAAATTACTACAAATTTTTGTAAAAAAAAAAATGGGCGTTAATCGAGAAGGGGAGTGGCAATATTAAAAAAAACACTGTATCTCGATTACTATTGACACTACGATACTAAAATTTAGTACAAAGGTAGGTACAAATATAACAAATTACTGTCAGTAATGTGGGCGGTATTCGATAAAGGGGCGTGTCACTGTAAGAAAAACACTGTATTTCAGTATATATTGACACTAGAGTACTAGAGTTAATAAAATTCACAGAAAAAATGCAAGGGTAGGTAAAAAATAATAGTCAATTAAGTGGGCGTTAGTCGACAAAGAGGTGTGGCAATATTAGAAAAACTCTGTATCTCGAATAATATTGACACAAGAGTACTAAAGTTAACTACAGGGGTAGGCACAGTTATAAAACAATTAATTTCAATACAGTGGACCTTGTTTGATAAAGGGGTGTGGCAATATATGAAACACACTGTATCGCGAATAATATTGACACTAGAGTACTGATATTTAATATAGAGGTAGGCACACTTATAACAAGTTATTGTGAATAAAGTGGGCGTCATTCGACAAAGGGGTGTGGCAATATTAGAAAACACTTAATCGAATACTGACACTACTAACTGAAAAAGTACAGACGTAGGCACAATTATTACAAATTACTACCGAAGAATTGGGTGTTATTCGACTAAGGGGTGTGGCAGTGTGTAAGAAACTGTATCATATTGACTTAAGGGTGGTAAAATTCATTGTTAGAATGGGTAGAACTATTGAAAACACTATGACAAAGAGTGTGATATTCTCGACAAAGAGGCGTGTCAATATTATAAACACACTATATTTCAGTCAATATTGACATTGGGGTAAAACGACAGAAAAGCATTTTCCATATTATGAGCATAAATAATTGGTGTTTAATATTTATACACTTTTTTAATATATATCATTTTCTCTAAAAAGAAAGAAATAAAAACTTTTTAACAAAAAAAAAACCTACTTCAAAATCACTAGAAAGTAAAAAATAATTTTAAATTACTTTTACTATTTATTTCTTGGTCAAATTTGTATTTTTATAATAAATATATTTATTTTTTTATGATAATAAGAGCTTCGAAGTCGGCGCTAATATAATCAGATTTTTGTGCAGCTGCAACACACATAAAGCATTTTAATTAATATTTCAGAAAAATTAAGATTACAAATTAATACAGCGTCACCCAAGCAGGATATTTACAAATAAAAAAGTCTTAAATAGAGTAGGGATGGCAAAAAATCATGATTTTACGTCAATGATTAGCGCTGACTAGAAGCTTTTATTATCATAAAAAAATAAATATATTTCTTATAAAAATACAAATTTGACCAAGAAATAAATAGTAAAAGTAATTTAAAATTATTTTTTACTTTCTAGTGATTTTGAAGTAGGTTTTTTTTTTTGTTAAAAAGTTTTTTATTAAGAATGAACTGCAGCCAATATTGAAAAACTCTTTTGAACACGTCATGCATTTAACCATTATTTTAACTGCTGACCTATAATTCAAAAATTTTAACAGAGTCTGTTTTATTTGTACATTGTATGTTTTGTCTGATTGAACTTTATACGAGCTCTTTAAATATTTATCAATTTGTTATTTTACAGCTATTCGGCTAATTAGGAAGGCTTATTTTTTTTCTTTATTCTTTAAGTAGTTATCATGAACTCTAATTAAATTCAAATCTAATTGCTAGAAAATATAATTAAATCATCAATGCACACTAATGTGCACTTGGCGCAAACACAGTTGTACACACACACTCAGACAAACACACGCACACAAGTACATGCTCTTCAAGTCAAGTGTAAATAAATTCAAACGAATTGAAAATCATTCGCATTGCTTGCGCCAACAAATCAAAGATTTCATGCTTAATTCAAAATCAATTCAATTCATTTCCGTACCTTCCAGTTTCCATAGAATTGTAGGTAAAATGAAAACGCTTTGGCGCAATCAATAAATTGTGCAAAACATTTGCTTTGAATGTAATTTCATTAGGAAAGTTTTTTTTCGAGTTGTTTTTTTTTTTTTATTGCTTTTGTAGCGCAAATAATGATTTTACTCGCTAATCATGTCGGACAAAAATAAAATTTGTTTAACCTTTAAACTTTACAAGTTCTGATTGAGAAAATAAAAATTAAATATTTGCATTAGTGCTGTTTTATAAAATCTGTGCGTTGAGGGACAGCAGTTGGTTAAGAAAAACATGATTCAAGCTTATGCCAAGAAGATCTCGTGATAATTAAACTATACTTTAATTATAAATTTGATTGAGAAATTATATTTCTCAACCAGTGATAGGCGATTAAGACCATTTCACAAAAAACGTAATAGTGTATTAATGAAAGAAATTATATATATGTTTTATACGCTAAATTTCATCTTGAATAATTTTGAATTTATGGATCATATGGATCTTATGAATTTCATAGCGAAAACTGTTTTAGGTATTTTTGAACCGCCAATTGTCAATCTACATTCAATTTTTTTAATAACGTCATAATTCGAAGAAAATTTTAAGCAAAATCTACAAAGTAAACCCTTTACTGATAAATTCATTACACAGCACAACAATATTGCATTTTTTGTCTGATGAATGAATTTTGTCACATTATGTTTACTACTTTGATGTCGCTGATTCTAAATTTACCTTCCATTTTTCTGTCACAACTCTTGTTAACGATTTATAACTGTCACTATTAATTTAATTTCTTGCAGTATTAATTTGCTAATAATTAAAAATATATCAAGTTTTCTAAATAAAATTTAGTATGGCATCATTAAGACGAGCTTGTGTGAATGATCGGAATCATTTTTGTTTTATTTGCGGAGAGTATATGTTTAAAGAATACCGTTAAAATGTGGCAGCATACGTAAAAAGTGCTTACAAAAATTACTTTGGTCACCCGCTGGAAATGAAAGACGTTGAGTGACGTGCGTTGAGTTTCTACGTTTGTGGACGAATCAGAAAAGAAATAGATTTAGGTACGAAACCGTTATGATCTGGAATGCACCCATGAACCACCACGACGACTGTTATTTTTATTTGGTGAACATAAATGGCATTTACCGAAAAAATCGAGCCAAATGGGAATATTCTTGCATACGTTCGGCATATAGACGTGTTTACAGCCCTAAGACATCAACTTAATCTCAAGCTCATGCTTTACAGGAGGAGCGTATTGATTTTGAGGCGAAAACTAACAGTAGTGATAGGTGCATAAGCGCAACCAAAGGGTGGGTTTCGGGGTTTTCAAAAGCAATCACACGTTTTATAAATGAGTGAAAACCTCAAATGTATATTTCAAATCAATTCTGGTTGATGCATCATTATCTGCTAAGTTAGTTATATTTTATTCTTTCAGACTGCACATTGAGCCAGATCGATTTTGTATGGAGAAAAAAAAGTGAGCCGGACACCGACTCAAAAATAAAAAGTACTCTTAATAACTAGAAAATATTTTTATTTTTCTTGATATTCAAATTCATTTAAGATTATTGGAAAAGTAGTGAGCTCTTCTTTCTTTTGGGGTATCGTATGTTGTTTAATCAAAACTGAGTACTATGAAAAATGCGTTTTTTATAAGTGTTAAAAATATAAATATTCGAAAATTGTACTGGAGCGCTATATAGCGCACATTTAACTAAAAACTGGTTAAAAGAAATCGATTTGCGTACCTTAAAACTCATATGTACGCATTTCAAAAATTTTTTTAAGTGTACCATGAAAATCTTTAGTTTTTTGCTTATCTTGGGTTAGCATTCTGAAAAAAAAATGTATGCACAAAAATTCGTTTTCTGCAGAAAATACGTTCAGAAGAACCAAAACCGCTCCATTGGGATTTCTCCGATCCAAACAAAATTATATAGAAATTGTTTTTAAGAGTCCCTCTAACTTTTAAGTCAGTATCTAGTCAAATTTCAATTTTGATCTGGCTTACCACACATTTTATTGTTAAAATTTAATTTTTGTTATATTCTGATTCTGAACACTTGAAGGGTTATTGGCAATACTTCCATTTGAGTTATCTTTTCAACTTTTAGCATGGAAGAAACTTGAAATATTTGGAAACAAATTCATTCAAAAGTAAGACATAGTAAAAAAGCCTAAATTCCATCGTTGTTTCCAAAATCCGTGGTGACCGTGGCATGCAGGTTAAGTGTGTGGCTTAGCATGCTCGGAACCCGGGTTCGATCCCCAGCCGCGGCGAAAAGTTTTTTTCAATAAAAAATTTTTCTGATCGGTCACCACCTCTCTGCATACAATGGCAAACCTCAGAGAATAAATAATGTCATGTAAAGCTTCTTGAAAACATAAACTTTAGCCGTTCGGAGTCGGCATAAAACATGTAGGTCCAGTTCTCGGTCAATTGTGTCCAAACATTTAATAACACACACAACATAATTGATCATAAGAAGCTCGGTCAAAGTCCTTTCAAGGGCTGAAATGGCCAATTTGTTTTTTTTTTTTTTTTTTTTTTGTTTCCAAAATCCGTTTCATAAAATTTCTCTATATTTTTAAATTTTATCCAATATTAAGGAATTATGGCTTATTAGGAAAAAATATGTTGGTTTTATTTTTCTTCTGTTCACCCATCCAAATATTAACCGATTTTGGAAAAGTGTAGGAAAGACCTATCGTTAAAAATATATTACTTCGATTTCGTCAGCATTTGCGCATTGGACAAGTAATACCAAACGATTTTTTCAAATTCAGACTTTTTGTTTTTCATCCCAAGGTGTCAGAAATTTAGGGGTTTTTACTTTCGGAATTGAGCATAATTACTGCTCACTAAAGGACGAGTTTTATAGCTAGTGCCAGCCAATTGGGTATTTTTACAACGAAGTGATTTATGGATGAAAAATTTTCACTGCACTCAGTAAAAAGTTTCTCGGAATAAGTAAAAAGACATAATATTTAGAGAAATATGTTATAGAGTTTGCTCCAGAGAATGCTTTTCTCTAAATGTGGTACAAAAAAAATTCCTAAAAATGATAAAAAGCTTCCATGAAAAAGGGAAATATATAAAAATATATCGTTTTTAGAGAAAAAGACGTTTTTATTTTTGAAAAAAAGATTTCATTTTATTAAAGAAAATACTTCGCACAATGAATTTTTTATCAAAATTTAGTAAGTTTCCTTAAATTTTTCTCTATAAATGAGAATTTTTTGTGCAAAAAAAATACTTATCATTATAAGAGACATTGAGAATACTAATCATTATTAGAGACATCCATTTCCCACAAGTGAAGAAATATTTATTTGAAAATATGAACATTTATTCTAATTGAATTATCGAAAATAGAGAAATTTTTTCATCGGAGAAAGGTAGGTATTTTTAACTGAATGTGTGGGGAGAAAAATATTGAATTTTTGCTGACCTTATTGGGACCCGAGTAAAAATGAAAATATTTTAGCTCAAGCCTTATAACCTTCGTACAACTGCAACTGTTTTAATTAAAAAAAAAGAGATGGTACTGGTCATGCCTGAAGTTTGAACAAGGAACCATTAGTGCAAAAATTGAACGCACTAACGGCTACAACTCAGCGGCTGTAATTACGTAAAATTGTTTTTATATATAAGTTCTACATTTGATAAAACCCCCCAAAAAAAATTCCTGGTTGCGCCCCTGGATAGGTGACTTTAAATGTGACCTGAAAACGCCAAAACCATTCAACCAAGATGATTTAAGCAATCTTATCAGAGATCAAGGACTGTCAAAGTCTAATTCAGAAATTTTGGCTTCTAGGCTAAAAGAAAGATATTGAGTAACAGAAGAAACCAGAATTTCTAATTACAGCACAAGAGAACAAAATCTTCTCAAATATTTTGCTGAAGAAGACGAGTTCGTATTTTGTAAAGATGTACCTGGCTTAATGGCTACAATGGGATAACGAAATTATGTTTGCAGTGAGTGGCGTTTATTCATAGACTCATCAAAACGGAGTCTAAAATGTGTTCTCGTACACAACGGGAATAAATTATGGTCGTTGCCTATTGCGCATTCTACAAAAGTAGATGAAGAATATAAAGTTATCGCTCTGGTTTTGGAAAAAAATTAAATATGTGGAACACAACTGGCTCATATGTGTTGATTTGATAATTGTTAACTCTCTTTTAGGCCAACAAGATGGTAACACAAAGTATCCTTGTTTCCTTTGCTTGTGGGATAGTAGAGCTAAAAATCAACATTGGATTAAAAAAGATTGGCCTACTCGGGAAACGCTAGTTCCAGGACAACAGAACGTGATAAAGCCACCTTTTGTTTTAAGGGATCGCATAATTTTGCCTCCGTTACATATAAAACTAGAGCTTATCAAACAATTTGTAAAAGGTCTTGACAAAAATGGAAATTGTTTTCTTTTCCTATCAAAAAAGTTTCCAAAAATGAGTACAGAAAAGATAAAAGCAGGCATTTTTAACGGACAACAAATAAGATAGTTAATTAAAGACTCAAATTTTACGGACATTATGACAAAGATTGAGAAAAACGCATTGAATGAGTTTGTTTGGCTTGTTCAAAAATTTTTGTGAAATAAGAAAAGTTCTGACTATTCTCAACACGTCGAACAACTACTGAGTTACTTTCAAATGGTTGGATGTCACAAGAGCATCAAGTTACACTTTATTCACAACCACCTGGACTATTTTCCCGCCAATCTTGGGGATCTAAGTGAAGAATGGAATACGAGGGATTCCACCAGGATCTCCGTACGATGAAAGAACGCTATCAAGGCTGCTGGAACGCACACAGGATGGCTGACTATTGTTGGAGCATTCAGAACAGCTCTCTGCCTTCAGCTTCAGCAAGGGAATCATATAAAAGAAAGTTTAATTTAACTTAAGAACTAAATAAAATAGGATTTTCTTTAAATATATAGTGTTTTATTAAAATAAGACAAAAGTGATATATTTTTTTAAGCAGAGCTGCTATAGAAATTTCAGTCACAGATTATAAATCATTATAAAAAATTGGAATAATATCATGTAAAATAACCCAATCATCATACATGCTGTTGTGCAGTGTTATAAGAGCAAATTTTTTTTTTTCCAATATTCCAAAATAAATTCCAAAAACTATTTAGAACTAGTAAAGAACGTCTTAAATCATTTTTAGCCCCACAATGAAATGTTCTGAACCTACTTTTTTAATATAAAATAATAATAATATGGAAAGTGGACATGTCTGTGGACATGTCCGTGGACGAATGAAGCTCATATTTTGCAAACTTCTTAGTTTTGATGTAATAATAAGACATGGCAAGCTTAAAATCAGTGCTCAAATATAAATATTTTTATAGACTTTTCAGTTTTGCAGGTATGGGAAGTACGCGTTTTCATACTGTAGAGTTTGCTTTCTTTTTTTTTGCAACAAATTTCGAGCATTTTGAATTTTTTCTGAAAAGTTTTTTTTCAGAACTTAGGTTTGTGCTTGTAGACATTTTCGGATTAAATAAACTCTATAATAATAAACTCATCGCATAAATCAGATCTCAAATCAAAGTATGAACATAAAACAGCACTTGCATCCCACTGTATTAAAAACAACCATCTCCCGGACTTTGAACAGACAAAAATTTTGCAACAAGAGAGGAACACAATGAGACGGTACACGATTGAGATGCTACACATAATAAACACACCAACAAATCAACGATTAAATTACAAAACAGACACCGACAACTGTGCGCATATTTACAAACATCTCATTAGACAAAAAAACAGTTGACGACGAAACTCCCAACTGCTGGACGCAGTTTCATCAAAAATTTTTAAATAAACTTTTTAAAACTAATTTATAATTTTGTTATGGTAAAAAATTTTTCGTGTTAAATGTTTAAAGCGAAGTTAATGTAATTATATGTTTTTTTCTTGTTCAGCCCCTGAAGATGGCTTGCAACTTAAGCCGAAATATTGGGAACAAAATAAAGTAAAATAAAGCTATAAACAAAAATTTGCTTGTATTTATTTTCCGGCCATAGCCCAACAACATTAAATATAATAATAAACTTAAATTAGATGTATAGATTTTGAACAAGTTCTTTATATTAAAATTAAGTTCTAATTCACACAAAACAGTTCAACAATTTAAAAGTTAAATTTAAGAACTTAAACTGTGTTAACTAGTTTAGAACTAGCAATAGACTGAGAAAATGTTTTCTTAATTACATTTTAATTCTATGCCATTCAAAACTTAAAATCCTTGCTTATTTGCACTGCTAATGACTGTTGATGAGTGTTTGTGCGTTCGGTTAGTGTTGGCCATTTTGTAGTTAACAGGAGTGGATTTTCTATTTCACTACAAACTCAATACGTTCTAATTAAAGGTAGTTGGCAAAGTAAGAAAAAAATATGCAATGATGTTTTCAAGAGTTTTGTTAACATTTCTAAGTAAAAAGAGGTTACTTAATAATAATTGTTTGAGAGGAAAATGCTTCGTTTGGGAAAAGGATTTGAATGGAATGGAATACCTTGCTGGTTAGTCTTACTTGCGCTATAGGTAATAAGTTAGAAGTACGAAAGTCGTCTGTGATTTCGTTTGTGAGTACGTTTGTGAGTTAATTAATGAGTATGAACTTAAAAACAGAAATTTTGAATAAAGTTGTTATATTTATTGAATTTTGCAACATTGCCTTACAAACTATTCATTAAAAAACACAATGTTCACTAGAGTGTATTGACTTGTATGGGAAAAATCTTACCCCCAATTCCGGTACCAAAATTAAATCGTACATGAAAAATCTTTTCCATTGGTGTACTTTTTTTTGGCGTCCCGTGAATTGCATGTTTGTGCATATTTTATAAATTTTTGTACTGGAGTCCCACTAATGGTTGATTTTAAAAGAAAGTCAAGCTAATCAATCAATTTCTTTCCTATAGAAACACAGAACTGCAAATTTGCATCCCTGTTGACAAGTACTCTGACAAGATAAAATAGTTTTTTTCATACTTGTTATTTGATATATCGCACACTAAATACAAAACAGTCACAACTCAAAATTTTTTTATACCGACTTTTTGTAATAAATCAAATCACAAAACACATATATCAATATCTTTTTAATTATTTTCTTCATTAACTGGAAGAATGAAGTTTGTGTGTTGAAATGACAATTGCTTTTCTCCTGTAGTAGCAACTTAGGGTTATATTTTTCGCTTCTCCTGAAAAGTCATGTTTTTTGAGTTGTGACTGTTTTGTATTTAGTGTGCGATATGATATGTTTTTATTTTTTTATGAAAGTATTTTTAAACTTTTGTTTTTTTTTTGTACGCTCCAGTGTAAAATTCATGATTTTTGGATATATATATTATTTTTTAAATCCATAAGGAACATTATACAGGCAAGTATAAAAAAAGAGCCAGACAGTTACTACACGTAAAAATGTTGTACGTAATAGCATTTCAGTTCTTAAAATCTTATTACCTGTAAACTAAAGATACGCTTGCTTTTCATTTTTCAATAATATGATTGTTTATTCAGAATGTAAGTGTTCAGAGACAGTCTTACAGGACATTTTTTTGATTTCTTAAAAAAAAATAATTATCTCGAAACAACAAATCATATTTGAAGCTTTCATTAATGTCAAAAAACGAAAAAGGAGTAAAAATTAAAGAATAATATGGGACTCATATATAGGTAAAGGACTCTAATATGAGCAGAACTATTTTTTTATATGATGAAAATATCATTTAACAAAATTGATGAATGTTCTTTTTTATTATTATCGGTTGCCCAATAAAACAAAAATTAATTGAAATTGCCGACTGAGTGATGAACTGAAAAACTATATTAAATAGTATTTCAAATAACCAAGGTAAACCATGTTTTAATGGTTTCGTCATGTTTAAAGATAAAAAAAAAAAAACATTTAGTTGAATTTATGAATGAATTTCATGGATATCAACATGTCAGCTATATAAAGACGTATAATCATTGTCGCTAATGTGGTATGGAAAAAAATTATTTCACAATGTGTGTCAAAAATAACTTTAAATGTTGGTAGAAAATAATTTAGTTTGAGTTTTTGTTCAGTAACCAAGTACATGAGTCACAAAAACTATTCATGATGTCGATGTAAAAACTAAAAAAAACAAAAAACACAAGAATATGCATATTTCATAAGTCTAGTGTACAAAAAAAAAAAAAAAAAAAAAAAACAAATTGGCCATTTCAGCCCTTGAAAGGACTTTGACCGAACTTATTATGATCAATTGTGTTTTGGGTGTTATTAAATGTTTGCAAACAATTGACCGAGAACTGGACCTACATGTTTTATGACGACTCCGAACGGCTAAAGTTTATGTTCTCAAGAAGCTTTACATGGCATTATTTACTCTCTGAGGTTTGCCATTGTCTGCAGAGAGATGGTGACCGATCAGAAAAATTTTTTATTAAAAAAAAACTTTTTGCCGCGGCTGGGGATTGAACCCGGGCTCCGAGCATGCTAAGCCACACACTTAATCTGCATGCCACGGTCACCACTAGTGGTCTAGTCTAGTGTACACGGAGAGAAAATAATGGGCTTACACTTAGCTCAAAGCCATCGTAAATGAAATTAGCTCAACAGAGCTCAAAACCAGCTCAAAACATGCTATTCACGTTCGCAGTTTATGCCATAAATTGGGCTTGACATTTTTTGAATAAACACGTCTATTTTGCTTAATAAGTGTCATCTTGGGCTTGATCATACAAAATAAGTTTTGTTGTTGTTGTTTTTGCACATTAACAAAATGAGCAACCGAACGACATAATTCTTAAGTGGTTTTTTGTTGCTGTTTGTATAATAGTGTGTAAAAGTGCTGAACATAAATTACAAAATTATATTTTCCTGTTCGAATTGGATCAAATATCTTATTTGGAGAATGAAAGTATAATTTTGAATTTGCGTCTGGTCACAATTTTTTTTCGTTCGGTTCCTTTGATGCTTAAGCACCTAACATTTTGTCATCTTTTGCCTTGTATTATTAAAATTCATAAAATGTTACATCCCAAAATTTCTTCGATTAGACATATGGGCATCTCCCAGTGGCACGGACGCGACATTCGCACGGTTTTAATTACTCGAAAAACAAGAAAAAAACAAAATGAGCCGATATGTATTTAAGTGTTCTAACGCGACGAAAGAGTGCTACATTTTATAAAAATATTGTCGAGATTTAGTACAAATTAGTACAAAGTAATAAGCAATCATTCAATGGAACGGACGCAACAAAAAATAGAAGTTTTTTTAAGCTCGTATAGAAATACGCAAAATTTAGCAAATTTTGAGAACTTTTTTTAAATATAATATACATGTTAATGGAGGTCAAAGGATAACTATTCTTCATAGACTTATGAAATATAAGAATTATCTCTTCTCTTATTTTAAATATATATAGCACGAATACGGACGCGACATCATGGACGCGACAAATTTTTCCAACAGTAGTAAAATACAGTAAAGATGTTCATTATAAATTTTAATAAAAATACATCATAATAAGTTAAATTTAAGTGACATAGCAGTGATCAAAGTTAATACTAATCAAAATATAAAAAAAATAAAGTTAAAAGCTGTTAGAGTGCTTTATTTTAATGTTTTACTTCACTTTTGGTGGACCTTTTTTGGGAGATGCCCATATGTGAGCTTGTTTTATTAACAATCTATAAATGACATGCATTGAACACAAATGAGCATGTGTTTTTTTATAATCAATACCAAAATGTCATAAATTGGGCACAAGTAAGCATATTTGTTTTTTGACGAGCTTTTCAAAAGTCGCAAACTTTATGCACAAATGAGCGTGTTCATTTTTTTTATAAACAATCACAATAAGGGTTTGATATCAAGAATATTGTGGCTAAGCTCAGAATCACTCCCAAAATAAATTGATTTGGGATTGTTTTCAGCTCAAATTCCTCTCCGTGTATAAAGTTCATTCAGTGTGTGTACGTGATACATGAACCAATAAAAAAAGTGAGCAAATGCCATCTAAAATACAAGAGGAACATGAATCATCCAAAATTTCTGCGAATAAATCTGAGTCCGCACCTGAGTCAACGCGAAAACAATCTGAGTATTTATGGCTGTCACTGGGAACGAAATGCTTTAAAAACTTACGATTCCAATATTTTTAAATAATTACACAAAAATAGTGTGCCTCATTCAGGACATTTTAAACATTTTTATAAAAAATTTAAATTTCTCCACACAAACTTAGAATTCTTTTACACCGTGTACTACAAACAAAATTAAATTTTACTTTTTGTGTGTTAATATAATGTTTACAAACAACAATTCAAGTTAATCAATGCATTTGCGTATGCATTGATTTTGTTGTCTTAAAGTTAAAAATCCAAGTCGAAATATCTAAATAAGTCCTAAAGAATACTATAAGATTGAAGTTATGAAGTTTAAATTAAAAATATCAGTCATGACCTAGAGTAGGGAGCCAAACATGACCAAACTTTTAAGCCAAGGGCCAGATTGAATGCTCCATAAATACCCAAGGGCTAAGATCCAGCTAGGTCATCAGATTAACATACCATTATAATTTTGAAAATTCATTTAAATACATCGAGTTTTGAAAACCATGCATATTTACTTTTGGAGACTGCTTAGTCTGTGTGTATTCATGTATGTATGTATGACGTCTTATTAATCCGTGGTGCTAGTTCTACTACGTTTGTAAATCATTTTGGACATATCCTAGTTCGAACACATTGACTACGGCTAACAACATTACGACATTTGTCAAATTTGAATACCCTTTGTACAAAGAGGCATGGTAGGTATAGTTAAGAAAAGATGGAAGGTATAGAAAGTGGATTGTGTGACCGTGGCATGCAGGTTAAGTGTGTGGCTTAGCATGCTTGGAGCCCGGGTTCGATCCCCAGCCGCGGCGAAAAGTTTTTTTCAATAAAAAATTTTTCTGATCGGTCACCTCCTCTCTGCAGACAATGGCAAACCTCAGAGAGTAAATAATGCCATGTAAAGCTTCTTGAGAACATGAGCCGTTCGGAGTCGGCATAAAACATGTAGGTCCAGTTCTCGGTCAATTGTGTGCAAACATTTAATAACACACACAACACAATTGATCATAAGAAGCTCGGTCAAAGTCCTTTCAAGGGCTGAAATGGCCAATTTGTTTGTTGTTATAGAAAGTGGATATTGCAGAAGTAATTTTAATCAAAATTTATCATCTTTTGATGTATTGACACGAAATTCGGTATTCAAGTCGGTATTTTTCTAAAAAACTATGATCAAGTTCGAATATGGGTTAAATCGAATGAAAGCCAGCACATCCAAAGTTACTTTATAATTAACAACTGAACATTGACTTATAAGTTTTGATTTAAAATGCACACACTAAGTTTGAAATATTGAAAATTTGAATAAAAATCACATCTATCTCCTATACAAAGTGACGTCATCAAAACTTTGACAACTTTGACAATATTTATGTACAACACCTCAAATATATATTAAAACAATTACTTAATATTGTTGCAAATAATGCATGGCACACATTAGTTTTGATATTTTAAATTTACTTTGAGTTTGAATTTTGGAGAAATTGCATGAAAGTTATGCCTATCCCCATGAAAAGTGAAGTCATCAAAATAATAAAACCTAAATAACTCTGAATTTTGAAAGAGGCTGTAGGGGTATTTTAACTTTGGCCAAGACGAATTTAACATGTTTTTCTTATTGAGTAAAGTTGGACTGACTAAAATAATGTTTCACGTAATAAAATACATGTGAAACTTTTATTTGTGGTGACCGTGGCATGCAGGCTAAGTGTGTGGCTTAGCATGCTCGGACCCCGGGTTCGATCCCCAGCCGCGGGGAAAAGTTTTTTCAATAAAAAATTTTTCTGATCGGTCACCACCTCTCTGCAGACAATGGCAAACCTCAGAGAGTAAATAATGCCATGTAAAGCTTCTTGAGAACATTAACTTTAGCCGTTCGGAGTCGGCATAAATCATGTAGGTCCAGTTCTCGGTCAATTGTGTGCAAACATATAATAACACACACAACACAATTGATCATAAGAAGCTCGGTCAAAGTCCTTTCAAGGGCTGAAATGGCCAATTTGTTTTGTTTTGTTTGTTTTTGAAACTTTTATTTCGCAAACTTGGACTCCATATTCCGTTTATTTTGCAATTGATGCTATCGGTGCTTTAAAATATTGTTTAAGTAATGTTTTTATGTAATGAACGCCGTTACAAATAACATCAAGATATTCCAAAATTATTTTATCCTTGGTATAGAAATACTCTTCAGAACTTCGAATAGAAATTAAAGAATTACTAGCGGGTGCCCGGCGCGTTGCCGCTGTCCTTGTCCAATGTCTGTCCAATTTGCCAATAGAAGGCCATCAAACAATTGTGATTCCTCTCTGAATTTCAATATTCTGTAACCATGATTTCCAAAGCTATTAAATACAAAAAATTGCCTTTTATAGGCGGAGCCACACCGCTTGTTCAATACATGTTTTAGCTTGCGAGAATAGTAAGAAATCACCAAAAAGGTACTCCAAATCGAGTTTCCTTAATATGTGATTATTACTTTCAAAGCTATTCAACGTACAAAAAAACGTGTCTTAAATGAGCGGATCCACTCATTGTACGATGCCAATTCCAGTAGCAGGACACCACCAAATAGTAACTCCATTCTGAGTTTAAATGTTCTGTAATTTTTAATTCTATAGCTATTCTGTATCGAAAATTTTAATTGTATTATTTCTAATTGTATTGTATGTAAATTTTAATACCTGGGCAATAAGTTACTTCATACTGAGTTTCATTGTTATACGTCATTTAGTTCCAAATCTATGCGATATCAAAAAATTTAACTTTATGGGCGGTACCATGCCACCCTTTCCAAAGATCGCTCAAATTTGACAATTGAAGACCAAGACTCAATAGTAAGTTGGTACCGAATTTGATTGAATTGGGATTTATAGACGAAAGTAAAGCCGAAAATTTGTATTCTTGAAAAAGTGCCACGTCCCTCAAAGTTAGGAGAGTCAAAAGTACTTTACGACCTATTCTCATATCTACCAAATATAAAAAAAAAAAAATTAATTTCAATCGGTCCAGCCGTTTCGGAGGAGTTCAAACACTAACACCGTGACACGAGATTTTTATATATTAGATAATTTGGCGGTGTTTTTTTTTTTAAATAAAATGTCAATATTGGTGGAATTTTATAAGATTCTTAAATTTACACAATTTGATCAGATGTATTAATCTGCTGCTTTGTTTGTTTTCTTTTTTAAAAAAAATTTTCCAAAATGAAATACACAAAAACTGTTCACAGATTCAAGTTAACTGGAAAGTCACAGCTGTATAAATTGCATCAACTTTACCATAATTTTAATAACTAAATTATGTGGATTATTGTACTTTTAGTGGTTTTATAAAACATCTCATTATAATTTTATGTAATTAATGTGTTTGATTTGATTTATTACAACAAATTAAAGGGTGGGCCATATGCTGGGTACACCAAGAAAGCTGTAGTGGGCCGAATTGATGATAATCGCGGGCCGGTTTTGACCCGCGTGCCGTAGTTTGGAGATCCCTGACCTAGAGCATAGGCGATGTTAGTTAAGCATCACAAAAGTTTCATTAGGTAAAAGCAAAACTTTATTGAATCTCTTGTTCTAATGGTTGAGTAAAAATGATTGATGAATAGTCAATAGCTTTTTTTAAATGTTTCTATTATTCAAGGACAAAAATGAAACAAAACAAAAAATAAAAATAATATTGAAACAAGTCTATTGACAGAAATCAAATCAAAAATTTGAGAAAAAAAAAACGTTTGCTTACACAAATTATGTAAACAAACTCAACAGAAATGTCAAAGAAATGCAAAGAAATACCATTCCATGTAACTTTTGTCTCCAACATCTAGCACATAATGATGCTAAAAGACAACCGGCATTAGAAGCTATACTTAAGTAAACACCAACATCAGCACTAGTAACAGTACCAGCTTCAAATAAACTGACACATCCGTGTTCCAAAGACGTGTTCCATTTGTACATTTATATTAAGCTGGATAAAATTGACTTTAACACTATTGCAAAATGCTAGTTGGTAAACATGTTCAAGGTTCGATTCGTTTTTTGTGAAAATGTTTTTCTGTGTGTGTGTGTGTGTGTGTGTGTGTGTGTTTGAGAGTGGGTGTATTATCCTAGGGTGGCTCAGAGAAGAACTTACCATTAATAACGTTCAGCGTTACAGTCACACTGGGGCTATTTGACGGGCTACAAGTGTAATTGCCAGTATCACGTTTTTTCGCCATTTCAATGATTAATGAGCCGATCTGCTTGCCAAGTGAATACAAATCACAGCACACGGTCACACGAGCACAGATACAATGAAAGAGAAGAAAAAGTAACAAATGTATTAGTAATCCGTATAAGACAAATACAACAATAACAAAAACAAAAACGAAAACGAAAACGAAAAAAATGTTGATACACATCAAATTCTAAAAACTAGATAAAGAAATACACAAATGAATATTTATCAAGCGCAGAAATGGACGAATGAGAACACAATATAAGTCAGATTGTCCTTTAGCTAAATAAAGTGACAATCAGAACGATGCCAACAAAACAAATACAACAGCAACAACAACAATAACAACAACAAAGACAATAATACAATGACATGACAGTGACAATAAACCAAATCAAATGCATAACAACAACAGTATTAAAGCAAATCACAACAGAATCCAACATCAGAGTCAAAAACGTCGAAGATATTGCCAACAAGGACGATGTCACTCGCCCATCTCTCTCTCTCTCTCTCTCTCTTTCAGTCGTTCTCGACGTTGACAAGTTGCAATGCAAACACAATTGTTTGTTGTAAGAATCAGTGACAATTTGTTTGATTTGTTTCAGCGAAATGATGCTAATGTACAGAGGGACAACGCGATGTTTTATTAATCAATTTTGAACAAATCCTTGGATTATTCAATTGTTATGCTGTTGGATTTATGTGGATGGATGTGTACGTACGTAATACTTTTCAGTATCAAGGTCATGTCATTTTTATGACATACATATATATAATTATTTATTTTCTTATTCTCACTTTAATAGTTAAGAATCTGTCACATAGTGATTTTTTTAGAAAAATATTTGGTTATCATTTTTTTTATTTCATTGGCCATATTTAATACATTCTAAATCTTTATACTCTTGAAGGGAATACAAAATCTTCAAGTTCCACTTTAAACTCTTTTTGAGGAACTGAACAAAGAACTTTAGCATAAAGTTGTAAGCAGGAATTTAAATTACAATTCGACTTTCACTTCGAATTGTATTTTTTTGAATACTACCAATATAGTGATCCTTATAATTGGGAGAATTTTTTATATGATGTGGTATATGTGATTATCTCTTGAGGTACAAATATCGATGTGTTGACATGGACTTAATTGGTTAACTCAACGCTAACAATCCTTTATATGTGATATTTTACAGGTATAGAGACCTAATCTTACTTGGCGAAATTTTTTAGTAGACCTCAAAATAGACGTTTGGATAAATGTATTCCGTTTTCAGGTTAAAATTGGTCTTATGTGCCCAAACATATTTCTAGCATGTTTAATTGACTTAAAGTATTACTTACAATTAGTCAGAAACACCAAAAAAGGAGATTTTGCCCAAGCTCTTCATTCTAAACGAAAGTTATCTTACATTCCACCATGAATTTTAAATGAAGAAGTTCAGGAATTAAACTCGTTTCTAATCAATTAGGCAAAGTGATCTAAGCTTACACCATGTATTTCATACGTGGAAGTTAAGTTAATCCTTTATGTCGAACTGTATTTTTTGGACCATTTTTAAATTTTCTTATTATAGCAATAAAACGACAACCGTAAAAAATTTAGACAAAAAATTCGTTTATCATATTTTAGGAAAACTTTGTAAAACATTTTGAACATCAATATCTCAAAACTTGAGATTTGCATAACAGCCTCAATATGCTAGTTTTCTGAAAAAAAAACTGAAATTCAGTTTAATTTTTAATACTTATGAAGCTAGTTTTTAAAAATTTTTGGCCATTGAGGTGTCTTTTTGTTCAAATAATATATTATTTTGGGAAATATAAAAATAACGGACTTTGATTTCTTAAAGATAAGGTTTCTTTTCCTGCGGAATATCACATACATATCGAGTCATAACCGCGAAAAAAATGTAACCAGCAATTTACGAAAAATTGTTTTCTTATCAAAACTTATAATTTATTTCATTATCAATAATCTGCGATAATAAAATGGTAGCAATTATAGTAACATTATTATTTTTATATTAGAATTGTAAAAAAACATTGACGTAACTAAAAATCTCAAGTCGAAAAAAATTAAAAGAAATTTGCTCCTTCGAAATTTTAGTTTTGATGGTTACATTTTTTTCACGGTTAGGGTTCCATATTGAGTAATTTGAATTTCTATCTCTTATGCTTATTTTGAAAAATCTCCTTCAGGCAATGATTTTGACTCAACGTTAGTCAAATTTTTCCACCGTAGCAAATTTTTGTGCCACCTTAATCTATGTTTTTTATAGCTATATATTTATTCGATATCACTGCAATGCTTTTTTTCTCGAATTTCTGTTTTATTGTGAACATTTGTATGCAGACCGAGACAACCGAACAGATGGATGGATGACTCCAGGTGTTTCAATCTTAACTTAATAACTTAAGTACACAGAAAAGGACGAACACGTACTTGTTTGGTAAAATTTTACATGGCATTGTTTTAATTTGTTGTTGTCTTCTTGATGGTATTGTTTAATTTAATGATTGATAAATATTTATTTATGTTTTTTTTTTTTTGTTTTTGGCATTTTATAAACATGGCGCTTGCATGCAATACATACCGTGCTATGTGCCTCGCCCTCGACTTCCGGTAAATTTCGATCAATTTGCATGCGATGTCTTCGTGAATCGGCTGCCAATTGTTCTGAGCCGTGATACCACATGATGAAGGTAGGTGGCTCCAAAGCACCACGCACTATGCAACGCAATACAACAGTGCTGCCAGCTTTGACATAGCGATCAGGATCCCCAAGGATTTCTGTGCGAGGAACTGAAAGTAAAAAGAAGCACAATAAATATTGTGGCGAATTTGCAAAAATATTCAGCAAAAAGAGGAGGAGGTGAACAAAAAAAAAAAAAAAGCACAAACATTTGTACACACATAAATCAGCGTGCACATGCGTCGCGTTGCAAATCGTGCCTGAGCTACAGTCAACTATTTCTTCATTCATTCGAGATAAAGTTTAGCACAAAATCTACGCTTGTCAGCTTTGGCAAGGCACGTTCTATGCACTTAAAGTGTGGCAGGATGTGTTGGTTGTTGTTGTTGTCGCTGTCGTTGTCAAGTGGTTGTAGCGAACGAAATCACGTTCGACAACGGAAACGGATGTTCTATAATTTTATTTTAAATTATCATGAAGAAGAAGAAGAAGATGAAGAACTTGCAAAAAATACTAGTTTTAAGTTGACAACTTCAACTATTATAAAAATTGACATTTGAAATGCAAAGTTAAGGCTCTAGACTATACAGGGTGTGGCAAAAATTGCATTTAGTAAGTTATCAGGTCAAGTAAGCTACAAAATAAATGTGTTTTTTGCAATGAAAATAAAGTTCAGCTTTCTTAGCATTAACCCGTATGAAGTCACAATCCAAAAATTTTTAAATTATTTCAAAGCAATTGATTTTTCGAGAAGAAGTTAAAATGGAAAACTCAATAAAATATTTGAACTGTTGAGCTTAAAGACAAAGTAGACATAAACATAAGCAAACCATACATATGTACATATTAATATCATTATCAAATACAGGCCGATACACAAGTATACTTTCACACAAAAATTAAATTTTTACCAAAATATTTTAAAGAATTTGTTCGCAAAAGTATACACAAAAACACAAAACCTTAACTTTTTTGAGAATCCTTAATAGAATTATAAATGAAACAAGCAGAGTACCTGAACTTGTTCGTATACAGCTAATTTGAGTTGAATTGAATTAATAACAAAGAAGGATTCATTTATATTCTTTTTGCTTGCTGGTTGTATCGACCTCGGTGTTCTCTTTGTGGTCGCTTTTCTGCGTCAATAACCATCCGGACATTTGATGAAAGAGAATGGTCAAGTGCACACTTGAAGCTCTTTACGTAGCTATTTACTGAATTAACCATCTCATACAGCTTTACAACAATATCGCACCGGACGGTTGGAATATACCAACATCGGAGATCTAACTGATCTTTGGATGAGCTCACGAAGTAAAGCTGGAGGAACTGCGGTTGTTGATTGTTTTCAGGTTGTAGTGATGCAATATTGTGGTAAGCTTGTCCCTGAACTTTGAATTCAGGGCATTTATTCACCTTCTGTGATGTTGTAAGCATAGAAAGAAGTCATTTAAAATGCTGAGTTGTAGGAACTTATCAATTTTAAGAAACGTTCTGATTCAGATGTAATGTAGCGTACTTCCAATTAGCGTTTTTAATGGTTGTGGTGGTTCTGTCAACAAAGAAATTTCAAATTTTTTACTCGAACAACACAATGAAGGACTTTCAAGCTGTCATTTCTTAGCTACGCAATGTGTGCATTTTTTAGACATTGATCCAAAGATAACAACATTTAATGTTTAATATTCTACGTCGGTTGACGTCTCTGGTTCAAAATTCTTGCCTTTGGCCGCATTTGCCTTTGGCTCGTACGTTTTTGTGCTCTGTTTATTCTGTTTCTGACCTGCTAACAGCATTTTTGCTAGCATTTTCCTGAAGTCGCGCTGTTCGCCTGCACACTAACTTATAAATTTTAGTCAAATACGACTGAAACCGTTTGAAATATAGCATTCTTATTGATTTGTGGGCGCTAAAAAGGAGTGATTAGGGTGGTGACCGTGGCATGCAGGTTAAGTGTGTGGCTTAGCATGCTCGGTGCCCCGGTTCGATCCCCAGCCGCGGCGAAAATTTTTTTCAATAAAAAAATGTTTCTGATCGCTCACCACCTGCAGCCAATGGCAAACCTCAGAGAGTAAATAATGCCATGGTAAGCTTCTTGAGAACATGAACTTTAGCCGTTCGGAGTCGGCATAAAAAATGTAGGTCCAGTTCTCGGTCAATTGTGTGCAAACATTGAATAACACACACAACACAATTGATCATAAGAAGCGCGGTCAAAGTGCTTTCAAGGGCTGAAATGGCCAATTTGTTTTTTTTTTTTTTTTGTTTTTTTAAAAAGGGGTTTGGCAATCCACTTTTCGTACAGCTGCCGCAATTCAGCATACAAACTTAACTACCACATTGAAGTCATTTTTATTGAGATGTGGGCTGTAAAATGGGGTGTGGCAATTCACTTTTCGTATAGTTGCCGACAGTCATAGTATTTTTATTGATTGGTGGACGGTAAAATAAGGCGTGGCAAAATTTATGTAGCCTATGTTCAGCGCAGTAGATTAAGGAATTGTTTGATACAGGTTTTATAAAAATCCGTCGAGTAGTTAAGGAATTTATTCGAAACATACATACAAACAAACAAAAATATTATATAGATTTAAAAATTTTTTTTAAATTTTAGGGTCAACAAAAGTTGTTGTGGCAGAGGTAGTGCACGTTAAAAGTGTATCGCGTTCAAGACAACGAATCTCGGCAGACCCGGGTTCGAATCTGCATCTGACACAGAAAGATTTTTCAACCTGTCTGCAGGTAATGGAAAACCTAAGAAACGAAACAATACCATGAAAAGTTTCTTGAGAACATTAGTTTTAGACGTTCGGAGTCGACATAAAACATTTAGCTAGAAATAGCTCCATTTCTACAGTTATGTTTTAAACACGCACAACAAAATTGACCATAAAAAGCCCGATAAAAGTTATTTCAAGGACTACGTTGTGAAAATGAAATGACCAATTTGTTTTTTGTTGCTTTTTTATAGTCAAAAAAAGCTTGTGTCAAGCTTTTTTCCTTGAGTATATTTACGTTTACCAATAAATTGAATAGATCTCATCTATCTATAAATTTAAATTTCCCAAAAACGAAATTGAACGAAATTTAACATCTAAACCATTCGAATTTATTTTTTCATTTTTATTAGCTGGCAGCATAAAAACAAACTTCTAAGCTATTTAAAAACATGTTGTTCAACAACAATCATTTCGTGGCTTAACCTGACGTATTTTTATGTATTTTTCTTTTAACTTGATTTCCTTCATTACAGCAAATTGATTTTCCCACAAAACTTCAGGAAGTACCATTTCATTTAACACAAAAATAAAAAAAAATATATATATTTATAAAATAAAAATAGGCAAAACGAAAAAAAAAAAACACATACTAAATGCATTTGCTTCCATTTGAGCTAATTTGTATGCCTAACTTCACACACAATAGCACATCAGCAACTTTTACAAGCCACACTCATACCAAAGCCTAGACAACAACAGGTAGCTTCAAACATGAGGTGTTGCCACCCAGTCAGAATAGAACTCATTTCGCATGCCAAACCATATTCCAGACCATTTCATAGCAGCTCTAATGGCGAGCTAAAGCATGAAAAGATTTTTCATTTTTTTTATTTGTATTTTTCTTATACCTATACAAACAAACCCAACACTCGCACATACACACAATAAACACACATACACACAATCTTACACGAGTACACACCATGTAGAATAACAATCCTATTTCAGTGCCTATTAGCATTATTGAAATGCTTCTTATGCGTTTCTTGCTCATGATGATCCATTATAAGCACCTTTTTGCTAGGCAACACTGCAGCCACACCATGGGTTTTATGCTGTCTGTTTCATCTTGCCTCATGCCTCTACCATTTAGTTCTATTCCATAGCAGCTGAGTCTGTAACGATCGGTGATTTGTATTTATTACAACGTCATTTTGTCTGTGAAATCGAGTAAAACTCCTTTTGCATGTTTTCGACGTATTAATGCTTAAGCAAACTTTTCGCTCGATTTGTTCTCGAATATATTCCAGTACTTTTCTGGTGTCTGTTCTGGTGATTCACCTCTTTTTTGCTTCGTTGAACAATAACCGAAGCTGTGCTTTTTTTTTTCTTTTCTTTTCTTATACTTCTTTTCTGCCCAGTTAGTGCTGATTTCACTCAATGCTTTTCCGCATGTAAGTAAACCGAATTGAATTTTACTTCCCAACTCCTTCTTCGGTTTTTGTGTATTTTAATGCTAATAATAGTTAATGCAGCCGTGCCAACTAAACAGGCGACATTTTTACGTATCACGAATATGACATCTATGCACAGACGCATAGCTATTGATTGTGGTCGTTCAGGATATTTTGCACCATCTACATACATATGAGTTATTCCATTCAGTCAGCTTGAGCTGATGTCAGCTGGTTATAGTTTTATTCTTGTATTTTTATGACATCAGTTAACCAGAAGTTCTTTTGATTTACTTTTTGTGAGTTTGATTTCCTTAATGGATTTATACACATTTCCAAAAAATATTCAAGGGTTTATATGCTGTTGTAGTTGTGGTTTGAAAACTATTTGCAAGCAAGCATATCATCCATATGTCAGTAGTAGCTAGCTAGCTAGCTATAAAAGCCATGCCAAATATTTATGATATGACTAAAATATTCCTTAAATGAACTGCCTTCGCTTAATTAAATTAATGTAGAGTAGATTTGTTTGGTAGATTATGCTTGTTTTAGGTCTTTTACATGGAAATGGTTGTTTTTATGAACATTACAGTAATAAGCACGTCGGCTTTAAGTGTCTTATAGTCATGCGTTTGTAATAGAAATCGGTTGAATTAAAAAATAATGCAGCGAGACTCTTTTGAAATTAATAGTTTTTACTCAGTGCTATCTAATGGTGCATAAAAACTGTCATAAAATCTGTAATTTTTGTCAGTTTCTTAATAACTCTCTGTAATTTGAAGTAACTTTTTTGTGTTGATGTGTTTTCGTCAGCGTTTAAGGATATTTAAAAATGCATGATATTTTTTTAAAATTATTGAAACACACTTTTTTTGGTATACGAGTGTATTCATTGACCACAGAAAATCGTGAAATTAAAAATTTATCGGTATTAAATAAATGAAATTCTCCAAGGCGTATTCCAAAAATATTCAAATTATGGATGGATGGATCAAGGTTTTATTCTGAACTCGTTGCATTCTGGTCTAAAAACATAGAGCCAATTTTTTTGTTCTCTTCTAGAAACCAAATTAATATTGTAGAAACTTGAATTACATTTAAATGTCAAGATATATCAATTGAGAAATGGAAAGCTAATTACTTTTAGAATATCTAAGCTGAGTTCCAGGCGGCTAAAACAGGAATGATTCACTTTTCTGTAGGGGGGACTTAAAACTACAAATCTATAAATTGAGATGGTAGATATTTCCCATAAATAATTTCACAAATGTTGAAAATGTTCTAAACTCAAAAGTAAATCAATAAAAACTTTTTAACAAAAAAAAAAACTACTTCAAAATCACTACAAAGTAAGAAATAATTTTAAATTACTTTACCTATTAATCTTGGTCAAATATGATAATTTATTTATATACTTTTATATATTGGAAATCTTATAACTTTCATTTTTAATAATTTATTTTATTTTTGTCATAAATATATTAATTATTTTATGACAATAAAAGCTTTGTAGTCGGCGCTAATCTTTGTTATTAAATCATGATATTTGTACCATCCATGCTCTATTTTAAACTTTTTGTATTTTTCAATATCCTTCTTTGGAGGTTTTGTATTAATTTCAAATCTTAATTTAAAAGGAATTTTAAAAGCTCAACATTCTCAATCTACTGTTGCTTTTGTAAGTTGAAGCTGCACAAGAATTGATTTTATAATCGCCGACTTTGAAGTTTTTATTATCATAAAATAATTAATATATTTATGACAAAAATAAAATAAATTATTAAAAATGAAAGTAATTAATTCCAATATAATAAAAGTATTAATAATTTCCAATATATAAAAGTATATAAATAAATTATCATATTTTACCAAGATTAATAGGTAAAGTAATTTAAAATTATTTCTTACTTTGTAGTGATTTTGAAGTAGGTTTTTTTTTTGTTAAAAAGTTTTTATATCTTTCTTTTTAGAGAACATGACAAATTTTAGAAAAAAGTGTGTAAACTACGTTAACATAATTATTTAACCTCTTAATTTTGAAAATGCCTTTTCAGTCGTCTTTTATTCCGTACGTCTCTTTTGTTTTACGTCTGTACGTCTCTATATTTACGTCTCTTTTCGTTTTTTTTAATATATTTGCAGGAATTAATTTTACGTTATATTATTCTTAAGGAAAATTTCAAATGTGAAACTTTATTCTTAAAAATTTTGTTTTACTTATTTTTATTTTGTTGGTTATTTTCAATTTCTGCCTCTTTACAATTTTTATTAAAGTGTCACGACCTGTTTCGAATCCCGCCTATGTACTTTATTGATCATACTTTATAATAATTCAACCTTGCTCTGCACCAAATTTCTAGCCTACTTTCTTGATCGTATTTTGTTATAACTCTACCTACTCTTGTATCGTTTTCAGTAACCCAATGTCAATATTGACCGAGATATAGTGTTTTTTCTAGTAGTATCACGCCTCTTTGTCGAATTTCGCCCACTTTGCCATACTGTTTTCAATAATTCTACCCATTCTTACAATGAATTTTTCACCCTTGTGTCAATATTATACAGTTTTTTCAAACACTGCCATACCCCTTAGACGAATAACGCCCAATTCCTCGGTAGTGATATATAATATTTGTCCATACATCTGTACTTAATTTCAATACCCTAGTGTCAATAGTATTCGATATAGTGTTTTCTAATATTGCCTCACCGCTTTGTCGGATAACGCCCACTTAATTCACCGTAGTTTATTATAATTGTACCTTCCTTTGCATTTTTGCTGTAAATATCAGTACCCTAGTGTCAATATTTACTGAGATACAGTGTTTTTATTTTAGTGACACGCTCCTTTATCGAATATCGCACACATTCTTGGCAGTAAATTTTTATAATTGCGGCTACCTCTGTACTAAATTTTAGTATCCTAGCGTCAATAGTTTTTGAGATGCAGTAATTATTATATATTGCCACACCCCTTTGTCGAATAACGCTCACTTTGTTTATATTTATTTTTATTAATTGTGCCTACCTGTGTACTTAATTTCAGTACTCTAGTGTTAATTTTATTCGAGAAACAGGGTTTTTCCAATATTGCCACAACCTTTTTTCGAATAACGCCCAATTAAGTGATCGTAATTTTTAATATTTGTGCCTGCCCTTGTAATTTTACTGTGAATTTTATTTCTCTAGTGGCAATATTTACTGAGGAACATTAATTCATTTTTTAAGCTTTCAACACCCCAACAACGGTCCTAAATGCCAACTTAGAATTGACACCAATTCACATATCCATCAAGATGAATGCAAAACTCAACCTGCTCTAACATATGCAATTGTTAGTATAAGGATGATACAGACAAATCTCCTGTATCATTGCCCTAAAGTGGGACGGTAATTCTTCATGCCATAAGATGACTTTGTTCTTTAAAGCTGCTTCAACAAAAACTTCGTCGTAGTTATCTCTCTAGATCTAGTTAAAATTACGACGGACGATTCTAAAATGGAGGTAGGCACTGGAACCTTTGCAGAACACTCCGATGAGATATACTTCTATAACGTTTTGCAGTATAAGACAATCTTCAAAGCGGAAATTGCTGCCATTAACAATATATCAAACTGAACAGTCTGAATAATATTAGAGACAAAACAATTAACGTCTTTCCTGATATTCAAAGTGCTTCTAAAGCTTTGAAATCACTTATTATTATATCGAAGCTAGTCTTTGAGACTTCCGACTTCAAAAATCCGACTGCACAGAATAACATAATTATCTTAGTATATCTGCTCATTATGTTTTTGACGGTAATAGGAAAGCAGACTCTCTAGCCAAACAGGAATTTGAATTATAAATGGACACTAGCTGTGTTTTTTACCAATCGATTAAATAACACAGGAAACTGTTAGTCGCTTAAAAGTTTGCCGACCAAACGAAAAAAAAGTGCTTCCGAGTTATTTTTCAATAATTGTGTAAATTTCTTATCAAGGTGGCAACTGTAACTTATTGACAGTCAATAGTGATTCACGAAATCAAAATTTTTTTGTACCGAATACTCCTTATAAAATATTCAAAATTTCTTTTTAATCATTATTTCAATTAAAACACAAAATTTAATAAGTTTAACTAAAAAGATAGATTAAATATACTCATTATTTAAAAAAATGTTTGTTGCTCAAGCGTTTAATTTTATAAATTGTTTAAGTATCGGGTTTATTTACAGAACCGACTTTCGAGTACTTTAAATTTGAAAACTTTATGCAGCACTATCTGTCAAGCTTTAAAATTGAAATATAAACTTCCAAAAAATTAAGAAAATAAATGAAATAGTTTAATTAGCAACATAGTGAACAGATGGAATAAAACATTTGAACATAAAAAAACTTGCGTGTAGCAACGTACACGTGGCAGAAGTGAAACTTCTTCAACAGTAAGAAATAAGAGAGATTTTAGTGTGAAATAGAGAGAGAAAGTATCTGAAAAGAAATTCAATCAATACGAAATGGAATAATAATTTGTTGATTCAATATTTGCATCCAGGGACCGTACCGAATATGGTTTTTGTCGAAAGTGTCACATATTAACTTTTATCTCTTAATTTTTATTTTTTCCGACAAAAATAACAGTTTTTTTGTGTCTTATAGTTTTTTTGGGCAAAAATAACAGTTTTTTTCTGCCGTTTATTTTTCGGTCAAAAATATCAGGTAATTTATATTTGTTCAAGTCATTTTACCGATAAAAAAATTTTGATATTATTTTCATCTCATCGGTGAGACATTTTATACATGCTGTCAACAGTTCAATCTGTCAAGCGGCCTTTAAGAAAACACAAATTGCTTGATATTTTTGACCGAAAAAATTAAAGTCACAAAATAACTGCTATTTTTGACCGATAAAATAAAAGTCAAAAGTAACCTTTATTTTTCCTCAAAATATACTAGGCAAGAAATTAACTTTTAAAGAATCAGTTTCAAATTTAAAAGCGACTTAATATTCGTGAGGCTGAGGACATTTGTAACATAATGGTATATATGAAAAAGTTTTTCAACAATATTTTTCATTTGAAATTTGTAAAGTAACAGTTATTTTCGGTACTTGTTTTAGTTCAGTTGGTGTTTTAGTTGCTTTCGAATGTCTTCTCAACATTGTTACTTTTTGAATGCTGGATTGCATTTGCATAGTTCTCTTTGGAGGAGCCTCCGAAAGCAGAGGCAAATCTTGTTCATTATTACCTCCTGCTTCCTGATCATAATAATTGCTATGTTGATAGAGGGCCTCATAAAGCAGCGAACGTTGATTGTTGAGTACATCAACTTGGTTGGCTTTAAAATGTTGTTGAGATGCATCAGTGTCAGTGTGTTTTTTGGGGATTGGTTCTTTGTAGATACACCAAAATACACTGATGTTTCGTAAAAATGCATTTTGAAACTCAGCCGTTGTTGCAATCACTTTACCTTCATCATTAGTTGCAGACCCAGCTGCGGCTGTATTCTTAATAGCTCTAATTCGCTCTCTATATTCACGAACGCGTTCTGCTTCTGTTTTAGCTATTTTTCTATTTTTTTTTCCGTGCATACTTGTAGTATGAAAATTAATGTTACGTTTATGTTAATAATGTAATGTTAATGTTAATGTTAATTATGTTATTTTCAGTATGTTACGCAATCAGTTTTAATTACATTTTGTTTGGCTATTTATCATGTGCCTACGTGGTGTAAACGTATAGATTCCGGCTCATAAGCAACGATGTTCGGGGTTCAATTCTCGGCAGCGGCAGTAATTTTTTTTAAAGTTTCATATGAATTGAAAACGTTAGCCTAACGTCACGAAAAAGGACCTTGAAATTTCACTCGCCGCCAAAGAAGTTTCACTTCAACAATCACAACACTTCTTTTATTCTGCTCCACTCTTTTAATTTTAATTTAAATCTGCTCCTCATCAGAAATTCATCAGTTTCTGCAAATGCTTAGCAACTTGTTTTTTTGAAATGATTTTGTTTTAGATTTGTTTATGTTTTTTTTTAATATTTTTTTGACATATCAGAAAATGCTTCCAAGTTTTAAAAAAATATTCTTAAGCGACTTTGTCGTTTTTTGAGTACTCGCTTGTTAAAAAACACAGCTACTGTAGATTTAGGGAATATCTCAAAAAAATGGCTAACTCAACTAATTCACTATGTAGACTATGTCTTGAGGATGAAAAATCCTCCAGACATATTCTCACTGAATGTCCAGCTCCAAGTAAAGTGTAAGTAGAGAAGAGTAAAGAAAACAGTCTCGGTAGCAAATAAATCACATAAGAGCATCTTGTTATTCTTAACCCCGAAAATATTCTTTGTTTTCTGAATAAGGCTAAAGCAGTTGAACTTCTGAACCTTCAACAAGTGTGAACTATTTTCGGTGTTAAAGAAAATTGAATTCAGATGAGTCGTATGCTCGCTCCTGGTAAGGAGATTTCAAAATCAAATCTCCCAAACTGTTGGGCAGAAAGGGTTTGAACATATTCAAGATCGATATCGTTTCTTGTAATTCCCATGGCGTAGTCCAAGTGCTTTGGGTTAATTGCAATAAGATTCTCCGCACCATGTAATCCGTTGGTTTGAAACCCGATATCCCAAAGCATATTTATCAAATTACTAAGAAAGCTGTCGTCGTCCTTAAGCATTTGGAACGGAACGGCAAGGTGGCAAGTTCATTTTATTTTGGTTGAGTCCACAGATAAGCACAATACCACAAGACCAAGAGTCTTTTGTCGCCTAACTGGAACTGCTTCCGCGTTGCTTTCTTAAATTTTGTAAGAAGCGTTGGCGAGTGATGATTTGTTTTTATATTTTACAAATAAAACTTAAAATATATATATGAACATGTAGTTCAATGCATTATAGTTCTTTTTGTTTATCCTTTTCAACAGTCACTTCCTCTCTTGTTCAATTTGCAATTTCAATTATTGTTCAAAATGTCTTAAAATTTGTCACTTAATTTGTTTTAATATATCAACTAAACTTGAAACTTGAATGTTGTTTTCGAGCTGGATGTTAACTTAATTGCTCGCTTTGAGCATAGAATGAACCCCTTTTTTTAGTTTGACTGTTTTTTTTTTTCAATTCTTAAAAAGATGAAATATTTTTTTAAAACAACAAAATAGACCTCAAAAATATTGGTAAGTTGGTATTCAAAACACTTATATATAACAATAATGAACGAAATTTAATCGAGATATTATCAAATAAATGATTTTTCTGGGTGGAATACAAGCGAGAACATGCTTTACCAGGAACAATCAGGACTAACGCAATATTGAAATTATCTCTCTAATTGTTTGTTTTCTTTCTTGAGTCAATTATTTCACAGAAAATATTATTACATGATTAAATAAATGATCACAAATAACCAGTTAAAGCTTATTGTACACAAAAAAAAATTTCTTACAAAAATTGGAAATACAAAGTTGAATAACTTCTTCTTAATACAGTGATAAAGCTATACATACCAAAAGGTATTTTTAGTTCATAGTTTACAAAAAAATAACTTATAATGAGATAAGGCGTTAACGAAATTTGACAGCGTCACTTAAACACACGCCTCAAAAATGCAAGTGGGGACACAACCATGGACGTTTACTTTTATTAATCTTATATATTAATACGTGAAGCTTAAAGTTTGTCGTACGCTTTTTTGGTATTAATTTAAACTCAAAATAAATGAAACTTATTATATCATTCGAGAGGTTAAATGATATGTCTGATAGAGGGGGTTCCCTAGCTTCTAAGAGAGAAATTAAATTTTTGAGAAAAAATCTGGTCTTTGATTAATATGAAATTATTAATTTTTGGGGAAGAGTTCTTGAGTTGGTCGAATTTGATTTTTTTTTTTAAAAGTAACAATTTCTTAAAAAAATATAGTTTTATCTATTCGTCAATTATAAAATTAGTAAAAAAATGTGTTTTGAATTCAAAAATTTGAATTTCCATGTGAATATATTGGTCGGATTTTAACGGTTTTTCAGTTTTTCTAATTTTTTTTAAAGTTTGTTAAATTTTCTTTTAAATGTGATAAAAATTACAGCAAAGTTTCTAACCAAAAGTATTTTTAATGAATTTTATTAATATTGTCGTTAGTTATTTAGCGTGAGTTTCAACCAAATGCCAAGGAGAGAAAAAACTGTCTCAAATTTAATGTTCTAAGTTGGAAAGCCAATAACTTTGCCATCTGTGAATATATTTTATTTATTTCTTTTTTGTATTTAAGTCTTATTAGTTAACTTAATAAAACTTATAAAAATAATACCGTTTTTTGTTTGTTTATATTTAAATTATTCATTTTAAGAAAAGACCATAAAATTTGTTTTATTCTTAAAATATTGGGTAAAAATGATTTTTGTTGTAAAAAACAAAAACTCAAAATTGCATTTTTGATTTTCTTTCAAAGTCCTCACTGGATTTTAGATGAATTAATTTTGTCTTGACACTAAATTAATAAATTGTCCGTGCTATGAAAAAATCAAGGCTACCCCCTATGATTTCTTTGACATAATTAAATTTTTTAAAATGTTGTTTTTCTGTTTTTGAAAGAAATAATTATATAAAAAAATAATTTTTCTGAAGGAAATAGCTTTATATCTCCAATCAATTAAGAGTTATAGCCTCGAACTTATGTGAACCATCTCGCATATAATTATAAATAGGTAATCAATAAATTGGTCGAATTTCGACCCAAGGCGATACTAGTTATAGGTAATATATATATATAATATATACGGTGGTGACAGTGGTATGCAGGTTAAGTATGTGGCTTAGCATGCTCGGAGCCCGGGTTCGATCCCCAGCCGCGGCGAAAAGTTTTTTTCAATAAAAAATTTTTCTGATCGGTCACCACCTCTGCAGACAATGGTAAACCTCAGAGAGTAAATAATGCCATGTAAAGCTTCTTGAAAACATAAGCTTTAGCCGTTCAGAGTCGTCATAAAACATGTAGGTCTAGTTCTCGGTCAATTGTGTGCAAACATTTAATAACACACACAACACAATTGAAGCATAAGAAGCTTGGTCAACGTCCCTTCAAGGGCTGAAATAGCCAAATTGTTTTTTTTTTTGTATATAATATAGAAAAAAAATTTAAATTTTTTAAAATTTTTGTATATATGTTGTAGATAGAGTGTGTTTAAATAACAAACGAAAATATTTTTAAAACAAACAACTGGCAATAAAATGTAACTCACACACATTCCTGTTCATAAGAATTCCTTCTAAATATTAAGTTTTTTGAAGTTTTCGTATTAACTGTAGTTACTTTAAATGAATATTTTAATTAGTTTCGAAGTAATACAATTCAATTTGAAGTAAAAACTACTGATTAACTGTTTGATGTGAGCTTAGAACTTTTATTAAATATTTGCTGAGTTTAACTTTCAAGTTTTCTAAACTCTTCATAAATGTCAGTTATTAAGACTGTCAACATTGGCATTGTGAACTCACGTCATTTTAATTAAAAGTTTTGAAGTTTTCACAAATTTTGTATTCTTATTTATCCTCATCGTCATAAAAGTTTTTGTACTTCTCCTGTCTTTTTTGTGTTTGTTTTTTTTTTTTTTTTTTTGTTCCCTTCTTTCTGTACAATAATACATAAGTTTTCTCGTTAAAACTGCACAAGAAAGTTTTTTTTTTCCTTGTTATTTTTTTATGGTCAACAAAAACTTTTGACTTTTCAATGTATTTTATAAACCAATTTAATTTCAATTTTGCATGTAAATTTAAATAAAACCACACAATAAGGCAATACTCACACACACACACTACCGCTCGCACATATTAGTAAAGAAACATACATTAGTATAAAAACATATACCTATAAGTGTGAGTTATTTTATTATTCTTTGCGGTAGTCTAATTTCTGCCACCAAACAAATGTAAGGCAGAAGCAGAGAAAGAAACCAACAGTAGATATACTAACAGAAAGAGGAAGTTTCTTTTTGTGCACACGCAACACTTGCCCTCATTTTCATTATAAATTATACTAAAGTCGAAGGAGCGTTAGTTCAGAAAAAGTAAAGAAGCAGCCATTGCCTTTGCCAAGCTATGTATGTTCAAAAATACGAATGTACCAAATGAAAGTATGAAAGTATAAAACTTACCAACTACTTGCAGATGCACCCTGGCGCTAACTTTTGGCTCTGTTGACACTTGACATTCATATGCGCCAGCATCTCGGGCCTGAACATATTTTATCTGCAACGTCCAGAATTTGTCGGGTTGCTTAAGGGCTAGAAAGCGTTGGTCAGCAATGAAAACAGCTCTGAAAATGAAAACAACAACAAGAAAATATCAAAAAACAATAATATATTCGAAGTTTGTGTGCTAAAAAGAAGTCGGAGAAATATTTCTCTGTTTTGGTTTGGTTTCACACCGTTTTTCTGCCTTTTTTTTTGTTCTGTAACAAACCATGCAAAATCAGGTCATTTCTTCATTCCATTTGAACTTGTTTAAGTTATATAAGCATCTACATATTATTTGAAAAAAAAAACCAAACGAAGGCACCAACTAGAGAGAGACCAAAAATAAGCCAACCCATTTGTGGAACGCTGCAAATGTGGATGTAACATGGGAAACACAGCAGCAAAAACCGGAGATACAAAGTAGCAAACAGGAACTAAAAAAACTCATAAAATGTCTAGTTTTATGGCAGCAGAGAGCAAAGGTCGAAGTCTTGTTGGAAAGTTTGCCTGATTGGCTGGCTAGTGATTTGTTTGTGGAACTTTCATCAAACGATATACATATGAAGAAAAATACTTTATATTTTTTTTTTTTTTACAAGCAAATCTAAGTTTAAGAAATGACTATTAATTTGGAATATAAGAAAATCTTCGAAAAGTTATTTTCAATCAATATATTCGAGCATTCCATAATTACAATATAACTACATCAAACATAATCCAACATTATCTTTCGAATAGATAATTTTCCAATCTATTAACCCATTTTCTTTTAAAGAACTATTTAAGTGTCCATTGATAAAAAAGGAGAATATATGTCTTCTATACAATTTTCAACAGACCGTCTTAAAAGATAATCATATAAGTATATATCTGTGTTGATAAGAAATAACAGCTAAACTCATTTTGAAAATTTCAGAAGAGCGTTTATCAGATTAAAACTGCTCCTTAATCAAGGTCAACCATAAAAACTTGAGTACTAGTGGTTTTTTCGTTGCGAACAAAAGCAAAGAAATTAATAACCTCATTTTGTCTCAACTCGACTTTAGTGGTTATTCCTTGTCGACACAGATATGATATATTCCAGGGAATTAAAAGGAATATAAAACAATGTTTTAAAAAAAAATTAATAAATCGCAAATAAATCACAAAAAACGTTTATAAAAATTAAGCAATCTAATATAAAAGAGTGTCGAGAAAAAAAACTAAATCTCATACAGGTCTTGCCCCTTACCATAAGATATTATTCGATATTAAAGTACTATTTTATCAAAAAAAAAATTATAATTCTAAGGCAGGATTTTAGTTTACCACTGAAATAGAACTTCTTCGAGTATGCAAACATCAAAAATATCGTACAAGTCTTCAAGTCAATTATAAACCAACTAAAGGATATTTTAGGTAAATTTTAGTTACTTTCATTTTTTAATGGTGGTTAAAAAAATATTTTTAAAATTCTTCTTTGAACCTTCAATGTATGGGTAAGTTTGTGGAAATTCTACCTTTGAAAAACTTTGTATCTAGCAAATAACGCAAATTTTTATTCAATGAAATTTCTTTATATAAACAAAAGCAGAGTTTAAAGACGAATTTGTTTTGTGGCAACGATATTGTTTGGACCAGCAACATCAGTGATGTAACGTTTAATTTATTGTAATCAAAGATTACGAACATTTTTTACCAAACATTTGAAAAAACAAAGTAATTAAAATAAGCCCACAGGAACTCGTGAAACTTTTTAGTAAATTAAATACTAAATTACGATACTGTAAATTACGACGCCTCACTGTGGTCTAAATGATGATTCTAGCGCGAATTAAATAAAAAAATCAGCATATAGTTTTTTGCTTAAAAATGAGTTTTTTCAATAGATAATATATGAGAACTTAGATAGCAATAACCGCTTGGTTCTGTTAACTCGCAACACGTGTTGAAACGTTTACAAAAATTGCAGTTTTCTGATTGTGATTTTAAGTGGCTTTTTACTTAAAAAGTGCATTGTTTTTGACAAATTCGTAATGGACAGTATTCAACAAAGTAAGTATTTAAAGTTTTTTATTAAAAAAAATATCTTGATCCTAAAAATTCAGAAGGGCATTAGAAGAGTATTGTTTTTTTTGTAAAAATGGATATATTTTAACGGTTAAAAAAATTTGCAGGTATTTGTATTTAAGTATTAAAACATATTTTATCTGAATATTTATGTTTTTGGTTTCTAGAAACAAAAAAAAAATAAGTGCCCCTACCCGCCGTTTGGTATTTTATCTTATACTATAGCAGCGGACCTCGTATGGAAAAAAATATGTATGTTTATTTCATTAAAAAAATTTTTAGTTTTTGTTTAAATACTATTACATCTGGGCTCAGCGTACGAAATAATAAACAAAAATATTACAAACTCTAATTTTTTTATTACTGGTAAATTAATTCGCGCTAGAATCTCACTGTAGACCACAGTGCGCCTTACTGAAAATTGAAAGAAGAACTGAAAATTGAGATTTTTACGAAGCATAATAATATTAATTTTAATACAAGCCCTTTTTTTTATTTAAAGTTACTCTTGAATTCCGTAGAATAACTAGAGCTGAATTGGCCAATCCGAAAAATTAAAACGCCATCACCAATTATGATTATTGTATCCTTAGTTAAAATTTATTATCAAATACATGTGATTGCTTATCGGAAACTCGAACGCTCTCACTTTGTTATATCAAACGATAACATCTCAAAAGATCGAACTGTCGAACTTCCGTGCGACTGACTATATTTTTACTTAAAACACTTCGAAACTTTTTATGATGTTTTTAATTAAAATGAATTTTTTTTATCGATAGGAGCTTTACACCCTCCATGGTGAAGAGATTTACCGGAAGTCGAATAATACAAGCCTTTTTAACTTTTGATATACTTTTGAATTGTGTTCGAAAAATTTTTCGAAATTCAAATTTGGTCTTAAATCCCAAAGGATTTCGAAATCACTATGACTTTCTGTCAGCGAATTTGGTTTAAAAAAACAAATTTTACTTTTTTTTTAAAAAAATTCGTCGATATTTTTGGAGTAATTTTTTATAAGGTATAAAACATACCCACTAATAGTGTGCAAATTAAAAGTCCTCGCAACCCCAAAAGTTATGGATTGAAAGATTATAAGAATTGAGAATTATTTTAGTGCAACAGTGTTAAGATTTCCGAAAAAATGTTTGTTTATGTGTACAAAAATAAATCACTCTTTTCTTAAACGCTTTCAGAAAATTTTGTTGTTTTAATGAAGATTTGATGTAAAGTATTGATTTATAAAAAATTGATTTTTTTATTTATGTGCAAACAATTTTATACACTATTAGATAAGATAATTTTGTAAGTATAAAATTCCTCAAATAACATCAATTCTCTATGATCAACTGATTTGTACTCTTTTTTTTTAAATAACTAAATGAACAGCAATTTGTGGAATGCAATTTACGGCGCTTTTTGCGAAATCTACACAAATATTTTTTCTTAAATCTGTTTCTTATTTTCTAAAAAAATTCCTGATTCTTATAATATTTATATAAACAACTTTGGAAATCAGGACATCCAGTTTTGGGTAAGTTTTTGTCTTCATTAAAAGTTACGGTAAAAAAATCTTGATAATTTTTAACGAAAAATTCACTTTTTTCAAGTCTAGAAAACGGTTAGACAAAATTCGAAATATTTTTGGGATTTTTCATTTTAAACATAAATAAAGTTTTTACAAATAAGTGTCTTACATACATCAATAAATATTCGAAATAAAAACAACAACAATTAAACCCCTCCTCCCCCTGTGGGCTATTTCTGGATCCGCCACTGCTGCAGTTCACTAATTTTAAAAAGCTAATAATCACAATCAGGCCAGAATTTATTTATTCATTTGAATCAGAAAAATTATAATAAAATCATATTATTATTCTAGAAAAAGAAGAACGATTATTGAGGAGAAGTTGAGTGGTTAGCGTGCTTGACCACCAACCCAGAGGTTCCGGGTTCGAATCCCAATCTAGCCATGGTCCTACGCTTTTATCTTTCTTTAAATATTTCCGCAATTTCTAATCGATTAAAATTAAAAATTCACCAATATATACGTTTTTGCAAGTTGTAGTTGGTGGTAGAGATGTTTGTGGAATGAGTCAGTCAGACAAACTCCCATCAAACCCAACTCAGAATGTTAACAGTATGTTGCGGGAATATAACATCAAACCTACTCATCCAAAAAACAGAATATAAAATCCTACGTTCAATGCACTAAAATTAAAATGCAAATTGTATACTATGCTTAGAAGCTAAAAGGAATTTAATTTGCATACGAAACTTACATATTATAATGGTAGCATTAAATATTTGTAAAATATTTTGACAACTAAATGAAATGCAAATAAATGTTGAATAACAATAAAATTCACAATGAACGTAATTCTGCCACAAAAACCTTGCTGCAAAAATATTTTAATTTCTTAATATCCAATAGAGCAAAAACAATAGAGATATCTTTTTTAGAAACAAAAACAATGGCATTGGAGAAAAAGCGTAGTAAATGAAAAATTATTACGTTGCACCCATAGGGAATCGAGCTGTAGGATTAAAATTGTACAGGCTTCAGAAAGCAAAAACAACAACAACAAATTTAATATATAATAACAAAAATAACAATGAAAACAAGATTTGAAATTCATGAAATGAAATAAATTTATTTTATGAATAGAATCATGATTTTAGGTTGGGCAGGCATTATTAAGGATTGTGTGTTGTAGCCATTATATTCTTGCTTCCATGCTTTCGTGGCAAATGCAATTTTATGTGAAATATTAAAGAAGAAACAATAGTGAAATATGTACAAAAATACACATGTAAGTTAACTCAAGTACAACCAAGCTAGCTCAACATATTAGAAAATGCTACAGATGAATAAAGTGTATGTGTCGACTATACTAGCGAAAGTTAAATAAAATACACACTTACACACATACAAGCTGGCTTGGCAGAAACATAATCAGGTGCTAGCAACATACATACATATCTGTAGAATATAATAAACACAAAAGTTGAGTAATTCATGCGTTTCAAACTACAACATAAAATATTTATTTTCTGCATTTGGCTTAAAGCGCATTAGTATCTAAAAATAAGCACATGAACTCTACTGTTTGTTTAAAAATATTTTACACCATATTAAAAATTATGCATTTCTGTTGTTTGATGAAATTCTGTAAATTTTTATCAGCAATTTGAAGTAGTGTTAAGGATCATAGAAACTGACACGCTGCAAAAAACTTTATTCATATCATATGATATTATTCAAAAAACGAGTACATGAATAATATTGAGTGTGCATGTATATGTGTGAATGTGTGGTTGCATTTATTGTGTGTCTTCTTGTATGTCTTAGCCAACTATGCGAACACCAGCTCAACCACACAAGCCACGACTGACATGTCAACCACCCGGAAGCGGATGTGTGCATTTCATTGCATTTCCTTAACTCTCAACTTTGCTCATTACACTGACAGAAAAGTGAAACCAATGAACCTCTCACATTAGATAAGATAGCAAGCAAGCAAGCATGCCACAAAGTAGCTAGCTAAGTAAACCAGCAAAAACAACAACAATAACAACAGCAACAGCTAGAGCTACAGCTATGAGCAGAACAGTCGAACAAAAGCACAAAAGAAATAATTCCACTCCAAAGAAACTGTACAAACATAACCATTCTAGCTAGCTATTCTGTTGATTACGTTTTCCGCTTTATTGATTTTTTTTTTTATTTTTTTTTTTTGTTTTTTTAAGTGACTGGTGATTTTGTGCTTATCTATCAACTTGTCTATCAGTCGCCACTGTTTGTTTGTATGGTCGCCATTGCACTTCACTTCCTGTGTCGCTTGATTGTTTCTAGCAAAACTCAGAACTTAGCACCGTTTGCTTCATTCACATGCAGTCAAGCATACATCAAGATACTCGCTGCCATGCCTATGTATGTGTATGCGTTTGTGTTTTTATATAAATATATATGTGTGTGTGTGTGTGTACTCATGCGAAATATGCTTACGAGCATTGGATGAGCTTGAGAGCTTTGGTCTGTTGACGCAGTTGTTTATATTTTGAACGAACTCTAATGTCCTGCATGTCACATTTATCAGCAAAGCTTCAAGCAAAATATTCTACAGAGCTATTATAGCTACGCATTAAAAAACTTATTTTCTATGATTTCTATGTATCTTTCTTGAAATTCATTTAATGTGTGTATGAGAATATATTATTCGCTGTGGGTGTTTACATATCTGGCATACGATGGCGTATGAATAATTCTCGTAAAATGAGAAGTTCAAGAAGTGCTCAGAAATGAACTGTGTCGAGTTGAATGCAACATTAAATACACACACACACACACACACACACACACACACACCAAATATAAGCCAAACATTAGAAATTTTTCGACAAATTAAGCATGGCTAATGGATAATTGAGGCAAAGTGGTCCAACCCACATGCTGAAGGAATGAAGAAAAATTGATTTGAAAATATAAATGAATTTCACGTTGCTCTAAAAGAAAATGTCCTTCATAAAAATGACATAAATGAATGGCATTATATCAGAATGAATATTTGATGGAATTGAAAACTTTTTATGTGCTTATTGTTGTTTTAAAAAAAAAAATTTGTTAGTACGACCACTTTGCCAAATGCCCAGTTTATTACTTTTATTATTTATATCTCTATTTCTAAGAATTTTTGTTACATGTTTGAAAAAAAAAATGTTTGAAACATGAAAACAATTATTTAGTTTTTTTTATTTAAAAATATAAAGGATATTCACGATAAGGTCATATATTATGTGCTTGATATTTGTAGTAAATTTCCGTTTAAGTAACAACAACAGAAAAATTATAATTGTAAATAAAGACTTCTTTAAAATAAGTAAAAATTTGTTTTGACTGGAAGAAAGACGCCTTGTTTGTGACACTTAATAGAGAGAAAAATAAAAGAAAAGTTCAAAAAGAATGTGTAATGTTTACTTTTAATAATTTTTTTTCTGTATTTATTTAATGTTTAAGCAAACAAACTTTGTTTTGAAATATTGTTTTAAAAAATCTTTGTTCGGATCTGAACATATTTTGTTATACTGAAAGAGGCTCATTCCATAGAGACGAGTGTGACGTTTTGATTACTTTATCGTGAATGGTATTAACCGTTTAAAATTTAAGCAATTTACTATTGGGTATTTTAGAAGATGCCCCAAGGTTTCAAAATGCTAAACATAATGCAATTATTTATACTAGTTCAATAGTTACATTCGCTTAAACACCTGGGGCGGGTGTGACGAGCACAAGTTCTAAAAAATTTTAAAGTTTAACATTGAAATTCAGTCCATCTGCCACAATAAGAGCATTTTTTACTTGCAAATTTAATATATTTTCTGTTGAATACCAATATTTGAATAAAAATATTTTGAAAAAATGGCGATAACCATTATTTTTTAAACTTTTAAATGGGACGGGTGTGACATAAAATTGTCTATGGTGTGACGAGTGCGAGTGATGTGGGAATTATATGTTAGAACTAAATGGGTATAATAATCTTCACATATTTTTGACACTTAAATCAAAAACCAGAAAGTGGTGACCGTGGCATGCAGCTTAAGTGTGTGGCTTAGCATGCTCGGAGCCCGCGTTCGATCCCCAGCCGCGGCGAAAAGTTTTTTCAAATAAAAAAATTTTTTGATCGGTCACCACCTCTCTGCAGACAATGGCAAACCTTAGAGAGTAAATAATGCCTTGTAAAGCTTCTTGAGAACATGAACTTTAGCCATTCGGAGTGGGCATAAAACATGTAGGTCCAGTTCTCGGTCAATTCTGTGCAAACATTTAATAACACACACAACACAATTGATCATAAGAAGCTTGGTCAAAGTCCTTTCAAGGGCTGAAATAGCCAATTTGTTTTTTTTTTTTTTATCAAAAAATATGTTTTTTATTAATGTATTAATTTAAAAAAAAAAATATTTTTTTGCAAAAAAATTTTTTGCAAGAATTTTTTATCAAATTAATACCTTTACAAATAATTCCGATTTTTTTAATATATTTAAAAAAAATATTTTTTTGCAAAAAATTCGAATTTTCGATCAATTTGATACCTATACAAATGATTTCGCTATACATGAATTTACAAAACTTGTTTTAATGAAAGATTTTATTCATATACTTGCAAAATTTCATTATTAGAAAAAAAATTTTGAAAACCGTTCCGGGTTTGGCCAACTTCTTTTAACGGAAATGAAGAATAAAAATAATTTATGGAATGAAAAAATTTAACAAATTTATGTAAAACATCAATAGGAAAGTTAGGAAAGTTTCATTCTTATCATAAGCCCATGTTGCTTCTTAGGAAAACTATTGCATTTTTCTGGGACGGGTGTGACACTGAAAAAACACTCAGTTTAAATATTTTTTTCTTTGTTAACGCAGTAACCAATCCTTTTTATAAACTGTTCTTGGATAACATTGTTATCTTTTTTAACATTGCTAACTTAATTTTTTTGAATGTGCATCAAGAGATGGCTGTTTTCAACGTTTTAAATCTAAGCAAAATATTTTAAGTTTTTCTCAAATTGTCCAAAAAACATAAAAAAGCATTAAAACTATACATAATTTTGCAACAGGAGTAACTTTAGATTCCACTTTAATGCGAGAACCATTAAACTTATTTCAATTGAAAGCATTTTAGGATTTATGTTTCCGTTCTTCATCATTGTGGAATCAGCCAAGAGTAAAAGAAAGAAAAATGCCAATAATAACCGACTCTAAAAAAAGATATGTTTCCATCTCAAACTGAAATGTTTACAACAAATGAAAGAAATGAGAGAACAAATTGAGCAACCCCTAGAATTTTGTTTAACCAGAATACAAAGTTATGGAAAATATTAAAATTTTAGAAGAAAATAATACTGAATGTTCGAAAATTGTTAAAAAAATGGACAACCGTACATTCGTACTTTTCGCAAGTGAGTAAACATAAATATAAGTTAAAAATTCGATTTTCACGTATACTAATAAGTATCCAACCCTTCAAGATAAAACGGGAATTATAATCTAATATATAAAAATCTCGTATCAGGGTGTTAGTGTTTAAACTCTACCGAAAAAGCTGAACCGATTTTAATGAAATGTTTTTTATATATTTGGTAGGTATGAGAATAGGTCGGTAAAGTATTTTTTACCTTCCCATCCGCGAAGGGTGTGGCAATTTTTCAAGAACATACATTTTCGCAATTTTTTCAATCTAAGCGATTTTTTAAATGGGGACATGACAGCACCCAAACAATTTAATTTTTTGATATCGAAGAGATTTGGAACTAAATGTCGTATAATAATGAAACTCAGTTTAAAGTATTGAAACTCAGTATTGGCCAGGTCTTTTAATTATAAAACTGGTATGTACATTGAAAACCGGGATGTGGCTCCGCCCATACAATTAAAATGTTCGATCGGAACAGCTATGTATAGCAGTAAAAATCACAGAAAATTTGAACTCAGAATGGAGTTCAGGAAAACTACAAGAAACATTGTACATGGAGTGTGGTTCCGCACATATAAGACACTTTTTTAAATTGAATCGCTTTGAAAATAATAGTCACAGATCAATGACCGGTTTGAAATAACTATTTGATGATATCCACTACTCGGAAACTAAAATTGGTATTAGAAAAGGGGTGTAGCTTCACTCAAAAATGAGAAGTTTGTATAAAAAAAAAATTTGGAAATAATGGTCACAGATTATAGAAACTCAGGTTAGGGCTACAAATTGTTAATGGCTTTCTATTGGCAAACTGGAACAGGCATTGGACAAGGACGGCAGCAAAGTGCCGGATAACAGCTAGTAATTTATAATTTAAAATATTTTAGATTAATAATAATGATATCAAATATTCAATTATCTTGAAATCCCCATAAAATCCCTTCAAATATTAAAAATCTTGAAATCCACTTAAAAAGTGTATGAAGTTAATATTAGTTTAAAAGCTAAGAACAAATATATGAAGCATTCCAACTGAACAAATCGTCTTTTTTACTTATGCCCCTGTCATATCTAATGACCTAATTCTTATCTCTTGACGTCAGCAAGTAAATTAATATTTATGCAATCTACAATAAATGTTAATAAAGTTTATGATTTATTTATCCAGATTTAATTTAACAACCTGCTTTCAATGCAAACACTACAAAATATCAAATTTCGAAAATCAAACGAATACATATAGATATCATAATTAATTTTTATTCAAACCACATAAGATGGAAGAAATTTCATTTAATAATTTATTATCGTATTTATTTACTTGTCAGGCACAGAATGGCAACTTGTTTAGATTGTAAACAGAAATTATTACGAAATATTGAGAAATTATCCATTTTCAAATCGGAAATTATTTAGTAGGTACGATGATGATATGAAAATTCCCAATAACAAAATAATAACGATTTTCATCAGTTATGTAAATACGCAGACATATACACGAGTATGTTTCAATAAGGCGTTTCAATAAGAGTGATACGAACGAGTGCATTTCAACGACATGCTGCTGCTGCCTTGCCACCAACCAACAACAACAACTGACGCCAACAACCAAGGACGCCCTCAAGTCAACCTGACAAAGTCAATGTTTTCAATAAAAGCACTAAAGCGACGAGACAGACAGACGACTTTGTATGTATGTATGTTGTATATGTCGATATACATATTTATAAATATACACTAGTAGCAGCAATCAAACGCAGTGTGAATGTGTGTGTGTGTGTTTTTGATGTCGTCTGCGTCGTTGTGTTAGTTAGTCTATATTTTGTCACCAAATCTCATTACTGTTGCTGGCATGTAATCAATGGCGAAATTATTGCCTATTCTTGGTTTAGTTGTAATTGAAGATAGAAATCCACAAAATGTTGTTGTAAAACTCTTACAAATGAAACTGTGATTTAATTGGATAAAATGAATTGAATAAAATTGAATGCTTTTGGTCGTAATTATGGTATTCAATGGTAAAGATGTTGAAACTTATATGTTAGTGCAGAGGTGCCATGGATTTTGTGTGTGTGAGCATTCGAAAGTCAACTGCTTAAATCTTAAAGTCTGTTGATTTCAAGTCTTAATTCTTAACTCCATATTGATGTGATACACTTATCAAGATGTTTAGCCTAAAAATATTTATTTGGCCCTAAACAAATATTGCTCAATCTTATAAAATCGAAAACAATTTTACAATAAGATTTTTTTTTATTACAGTAGGTATGTATGTGTAGCAAAAATATATCTACCCACATCATACATATTATATACAATAACAAAAGCATTTTGTTGCCATTGTTACGTTTGTTAGTCATCAGGCGCTTGACTGAAAAAAATTTCAAAGGGGTCTTAAGTTATGTATTTATATGAGAAATTATTCAAAATTTTTAATTTCTGACCAAACTCTATACAAGAACTATACAATTAATATTGTAAAACTGTTTTATAGCTTCTCGTAGAGCTGTAAAACAAGACCATTTGCAGCTTAGAGTAACAAATCAATAGCTTACAATGCTAAACTTTAGACAGCGTGTAGCCCAATGGAACCAATGAAACTGAAACAATTACCAAGAGTTGAACATTGAAAACAACATAAATTTTGAAAACAATATGTTTTTATTTTTATAAATTTATTTTGGGCATATTAAACCCCAAAAATGCCTCTCTGTATGCGCTCCTGTTAGTCATGGTTACTTCCGTTTTGCCTAGGGTTAACATATGGCATTCAAAAAGGATGCCATTTTCTTAATTTTCTTAGTATTTACCTCCCAGGCATATTTTTTTTACTGAAATTTTCAATTTTCAATGAAGTGGAAAGTTCAAAATTTATGTTATGACATTGTGGCATGCTGTTTAATTCTTGAAATAATACATACATTTTGAAAGAAGCTAAATAAAGATATAAAAACACTCAAGCTTCTCTGCTCATGCAATTTCGAGAAACTATACATTGTCAATTAACTAGTAGCAGTAAATTAAATTATTTCAGCCTTCCAAGAACTAAATAGAACGGTTGTTAGTGTCATAGCAACAAAACCTAAGGATAAATTATCAACTTCAGGTTGTCACATGAACTCGAAAGGTGCTACATATGTTAGTTAGTTGTGAAGGAGAAGACAGCTTGAGGACATCTTTGAAATATCTCACTCAAATATTGTCTAGTTAAGATCATGCCTCTTTGACTTTTATATAAATAGATTAACTTTGGTTTTATAAATTAACATGATTACCTTTAGAATATTTTAAATTTTCTTAAAAGAGCAATAAAGACTGTCCCAGAAATAACTATCCTTTTGTTTTTAGGTTATAGCAACATTACCTTTATAGCAACATATTTGGTACATAAATAATGTTAAGGGGGTTTTTTATGAGGTTTTTTTTTCAATATGGATTACTCTATTATCTGACAGTTGTTTTGACAGTTTAAAGTGACGTCTCTTCTCAGTAATGTTTGGCAAATCATTATGAATAGGTTTACTCCAGAACAACGCTTCTAAATCGTGAACATTTATTTTCAACAACAGTGTTCAATTAAAAATGTTTATAGAGCACTTCGTGAATTTTATGGTGCAAATAATCGTCCGTCTGAGATTATCATAAAGAACGTAATTACCAAATTTCGGTCTACATTCACTCTTTTGGATGCCAAGCCACCGAGAAGAATGAGAAGAGTGCGTACAGAAGAAAATATTGCTATCGTTGAGGCCAGTGTCGAAGAAATCGACAATTTATCGATTCATCAATACAGAACCATCAATGAATTTTTGTTGCCAAATCTTCAAGATATTGATGTGGACAAAATGTGGTTTCAACAGGATGGTGCCACTTGTCATACTGCGTGCGAAACAATCGACTTATTGAAATAACATTTTAACGACAACATTATTTCGAGAAATGAACCGGTGAATTGGCCTCCGCGTTGGAGTGATTTGACGCCACTTAATTATTTTTTGTGGGGATACGTGGAGTCATTGGTTTATGTGGATAAAACAGCAACGATTGACGCTTTGGAAACCAATATTCAATGTGTCATTGTTTAAATATGCCTGGAAATGCCCTAAAATGCTTGAAAAGGTGGTCGAAAATTGGACCTCTAGAATGGCCTTTGTGCAAAATAGTCGTGGTGGTCATATGCCCGAAATTATGTTTAAATGTTAAATGCCAAGAAATTATCTACCCAATGAAAAATGTTGGCCATTTCATAGCTTAGCATGTGTTTTATTTAAATTTCAAATCAGCAAGCTCTTAAGAAACACTTTTTATAAATATTGCAGATTAAAAAAAAAATACTTATTAGTAAAATAAAAGAGCTACTGAAAAGATGTTGTCTCAACAAGAAAAAAAGCGGAAAGCAATTATTTGCAAATATCTGGAAAATTCACTAAGCAAGTTGGCGTGTGCGTAAAAACTGTCGGAAGGACCATTAAACGATACAAACAACTTACCCCTTAATAAAAAACGCCAGACTCAGGGAGAAAAGTAGTCCAGCGAAGCAAGTGGCGGCCCATAACGTTAAGCGGCTGTTTACTCAGAAGCCAGGCACTTCGGTTCGTGATATGGCAGCAAAAGCGGAAACATCAAAGTCAAGTGTTCAACGGATTACAAAATTTTACTACCTAAGGAGCTATAAAGTACAAAAAGTACCTGATAGGACAGTAGAAAAGCCAAGAGAAGGGCTCGAAAACTGTATCGGGATTACCTGCCCAAATTTGATTGCGTGATCATGGACGATGAAACGTACTACAAAAGCGAATTTCAAGCAGTTACCTGGACACGGATATTATACTGCGGTTGGAGAAGGAGTGGAGCATCCCCTATATTAACCACCGAAAAACATACCGAATTTCCAAAGAAATACATGGTGTGGCTGGCCATTTGCAATTGTGGCCTTCGAAGTAAGGAATTTGTGACAGATCGCACAATCAACACCAAAATTTACATCAGAGAGTGTCTGGAGCGGCATTTGCTGCCGTCAGCAACCAAGGTTCAGTACTATTTTGGCCTGACCTAGCAACATGTCACTACGCACAGAGAACGATGGATTGGTACCAAGCCAATAATCTCAGTGTGGTACCAAGAGAAGCCAATACCCCGAATCGCCCCGAACTTTGTCCAATCGAAAAATATTGGGCTTTATTGAAAAGAAATCTTTACGGTTAAAAATTTTTAACTAGTTTTTAATCCAGACTTTGGTTTAAGGGAATTTTTAATCCTAAACGTACTATTTTTTATTCCATATTTTAGTTTAATTTTTTTAATCCGAAAAAGTTTAAGTTTAAGACTAGTTTTGGACTACAAATTTGCATTAAGGTAGAATTTTCAGGAAAAAGTATTTATGTTACTTAAAAGCTGAATTACAATGCAACAGTGGCAGTGGCAGCAGCTGTGTCAGTGGCAGCGGCAGTGATCAGCTGTTTCGTATTTTACTGCCAGCAAACAACAATCTAAACAAATGTTAGATTGTTGTTTGATTTATTCAACATTTAGATGATTTATCTAAATGTTGATAAAGCATCCGAATTTATTTTTAATTCAATGAAACAAAATGTTAATTAAAATCTGAACCAAAATATAATTATATACATTATTACAGTAAACAGTGTTTAAGCCTTTGTGGATTAAATAGTAATCCTTTTCGGACTACAATATTTTAAACTTTTTTTGAACTAAAATCTAATCCTTTTTGGGTTATAACATTTTAAACTTTCTATGGATTAACAATTATTCCTTTTTGGATTAAGAAATTTTTAACTTTTTGCGGATTAAAGATAAATCCTTATTGGATTAAAAAATTTCAAACTTTTCGTTGGATTAAAAAATAATCTTTTTTTGGTGGTGTTCTATATGTACTCCAAAAAAGTTTAAAATTTAGTCCAAGATTTTTAACCGTGTTAAGAAGCCCAAACAAACTGTGAAAAACATCGAAATATTTCGACGTAAATGGCGTCTTGCATACACTAAGGTCAACGAAAGGTCGGTAAAAAACATAATGGAGGACGTTAATCAAAAAGTGCATAATTTTTTTAAGTGAATTTTTCCAGTGCTAATAAAATTTTCATTTAGTTTGTAATGTTCATTTAATAATAAACTGAAAGAATTTTTAAAAACACATCATTGGTTTTTTTATAATAAAAAAAAGGACAGTTATTTCTGGGACAGTCTTTATTTGCTCCATATTTTTAAAATCATATTTTTAAAAATATTCTTGGCATTGTACCTGTTTTGTTCTTCGTTTTTGTTTTCGCAACCCAGAAATTGCTAGCTAGAAAATTGCATTTCAGCCATCTTCTAGAATCTAGATGTAGAGCAACCAAGGTCCTACTTTTATACGCTGTGTAAAATATCACTATACAAATATTGTACACCGCCCACTATTTCTTAATTACCTGTCAACAGTCAGTATGTGACCATCTCGCACACGTATCCAGGAAACTGATTTATTTCCGAGTTGTTTCACCTGCAAAAAATAGAAAGAGATAAAGATAGAGTGCTGTTTGTGAGCAAATATATTTTAGCGCAAAGTTATGAGATGTAGAGATAGATGCCTGAAGAGCTCTGTGCGTGCTCGTAGTATATACAAAATATTTGTGAGTATGGGTGTTTGCTAATGATAAATAAATTAATGACACATATACAGGATGAAGGAAACAGAAGGGTATCTAATCAACGATTGTCTTGTTTTTAGTTGTTTTTGCGACAAATTAAATAAATAATTAAAGCGGAATAAAATTGTTTGAATATTGATAAGGCTTATTTTTTATCTTAACACGTTTTTCGTTGAATTTTTTTATATAATTTTTTTATTTCTGAATATAAATTTTTTTACATTAAGTGCACATAAACTTAATTATGATTTCATAAACTTTCAATTCTGTTTTTTCTTTCATAAATTAAAAAATCAGAAAAAAACTCGCATAATTAAATTTTACAAAAATCATCAACATGCTTAATTCGCAGCTTCTACAAATATTAACGGCACTTAAGATTATTGCCCTTCCTCAAACCCTAGAACGTACATTTCTTGTTGATTCTGTGTGACAACAACATTAAATTTATTAATTAATGCAAATTGAATCCGCAAGAATTTGCATATTGTTTGTAGTAAGCATTTGCCAGGGGTTGAGATGTTATTCATTGAAAACTATTGCAAAGCAAGCGAACTTTATTGTCACTTCAATTAAATATCAAAATACCTTGACCTTTTAAGACGACTTTCTTGTGGGCTTCCTTTTATTAAACTCTTAATTAATGCACGAAGTCAAAAAGATCAAAGCATCAAATCAACGACAACAATACTCAATATAAATAAACATATCACACTCCGACAACAAAAAGAACATCAGTCAAAATTTAGATTAATAATTATTAATCTAATATGAATAACGATTCAATTCATGACAAAATCCGCAGAGTACAACTCTTTGAAGCAATGAATTTTGTATTCTACTTTCCACTCAATTGCTTTGAAATTATCATTCTGCCTATTATTTATTTAAAGCCTTTCCCATAGTTTTCTATATGTTGAGCTGTGCCGCTTTTGCAGTGAGGGTGCGACATATACTTATAAGTATATATATTTTTGTATGTATATATTAATAAAATAGCATACAATTAATCCCGTTGCTTAGTTAATCAATACACAAGCGCCTTATACACCAAGTATTTGGTATCTTTGGTAAATTAATTGCCAGCAGCTAATTAAATTTACAGCATCCTTCAGTGTTTCCAATAAATTTCGATTAAATTGGCTGCACGCTCAACCTCTAGATTCATATAAAATAATTGTTGTCAAAGCAACAAGTTGTGCAAATTATAAATATATATACAAATATAGTAACACACGTTTATAGCCCTAAAGTTGTTGTGCACTTTAAGCCAATATTAGGGCACACATTTAAGTAAAATCAAATTAAATTCGAATATTTGTTGTACAAACTCTCAACATAGTAGTCAACAGATGTACAAAATAGTCGAGCCTAGTTGAATAGCCGCAATTAAATTATCGATAGGGGATCAATTGAAATCTAGTTTGAAGCGTATTAAAGCTTTTGTGTAAAGGTCGATAAACAGCTTTATTTACATGTGGAATGTGACAAATTTACATGAGAAAATTAAGTGCACGAATTGTTTTTATTGAGATAAAAACAATATTAGACAAACTGAATACATAAAAATAAAATTTGAAACTTATGAACTTTGTACAACGAATTGTATTGGAGAAATGAGTGAGATATTTCTATTTCTACAAAAGCTGACGTAATATTCAAAACAAATATAATTTTTTTTCTGTACAATAAAATTAAATGCAAAATACAAAAGGACTTGAATATTTCACAAGTTAAGTGTTTAAAGTTCATAAAGTATGTGCACAATAAGCTGGACTGAAATTTCATTTCGCCGGACATGAACTCAAAAGATAGAGGGACTTTTAAAAACTATTCCTATTTTTTTTTTTGAGCACGATATACCAATGACAAGAGGAGCTCAAAAAGCTTAAATGCATGTGAATACCACAAAATAAACATAAATTTTACAGTAAAAAATAAATTTCGAAAATGCTGATATATTGATTTTTTTGGGGTGACAAAGAGTTTGTACACTGAGAAAAACATACTTTACAATTAAACAAAAAATTTTAAAATACAATTTTAACGCATTTGCGTTTCTACAAAAAAAAATTTAAAACAAACTTGTTTAAATTTCATCTGTACACTAGAGTGGGTTGAAAAAAAAAGTTTGAAAAAACCACCCCCTATTTTAAAGTTGACCTCGAGAGGATTCCGAAAACAAAAAAAAATTTTTTTTTGGACCACCGGAAAAACAGCCAAAATGGTCTTTTTTGTATAACTTAAGCATTACATGTCAGCTCTTAAAAAATTATATGTCATTGAAAAGGGCTTTACGAGCACTACAATGTCTTCTTAGAACATTTTTACTTCTGAGGTCATATTCAACTAGTAAGCCCCATTAGCCCGATTTATCCCCCTTAATTTTTTTTGTTTTTTCTCATAAGATTAAACTACTTCAAATTTGTGTAATTTGTGTTCAAAAAATTATTTATTAAGTTTCTTTTACAATTTTGTTTATATTATGTGCTTGTTCGTTGACTTAACTAAAAGTAAATTTTTTATAAAAAAAAGGATTATATCAAATATTTGAACTATTATAACTTCTTTGTTTTTAAACTTAATAAACAATTTTTTGAACACAAATTAAACAAATTTGAAGGAGTTTAATTATATGGGAAAAAAAATAAATTTAAAGGGGATAAATAGGGCTAATGGGGCTTACTAGTTGAATATGACCTCAAAAATAAAAATTTTCTGAGAAGACATTGTAGTGCTCGTAAAGCCCTTTTTTACTACATATAATTTTTTAAGATCTGACATGTAATGCTTAAGTTATGCAAAAAAGACCATTTTGGCTGTTTTTCCGGCGGTCCAAAAAAAAAGTTTTTTTGTTTTCGGAATCCTCTCGAGGTGTGCTTTAAAATGGGTGGTTTTTTCAAACTTTTTTTTTTGTATGGAGGCCGACCCACTCTACTGTACACTCCTTTATGATTTTTATAATTGAAGAGTTTACATGCAAAACCAGTAAAGTCACACAGATCGAATTGTTGGGAAATCGAAAAAAAAGTCCCAATTTTGACATACATTTTTTATAAACAAAATAATTATGAAAAATTGTACTCCATAGAAATATATATATTGTGGGAAAAAAAGCTCATAGTGCAAAAAAATTCGTATTTTTAATTTCAAATTTGGACTTGTCTGGTTTTGAATATTAGAAGTGAATCAAAATTTAGATTCTGGTGTTCGAGGTCTCAAAAGTTAAAGGCACTCATTAAAATGATTTCTGCTTACTTTTTTTAAAATTGGAGGAAATCCGCAGAAGCAATTTTGATTCTCCTGAAGGTCCTTTTTTATTTTTTACAGAACGCATACCTAAATCCGCTAAGATGTTAAATTTATTACTCATACCAACGTTTGGACATAAAAAAATTAAACAGTTTCGATAGTATGTGTAGACGTAGAATTCCGTTTAAGTTGTAACCTCTTCGACTTTGTCTCTTTGGTCCGTTTGTTTTGTTAATATTTTTATATTCCGAAAATTAACAAATAAATTTTTCCTTATCGAGACCAAAATAAGGAAAAAGTTAAAAGTAAGCATAATGAAGTAAGGTAAGCAAAAAGAAACAAGCAAAATGTCAAATTCTTTCGTTCATTTCGTTAATTTTGAAAGTTTGAAAGTTTGAGTTCATTGACTGAGTTGAAAAGAGGTCGTGAATGTAGTACATACAAGAATCTTCAGTACACAAACAACAAGACTCAGTTCTCAGTAGTACATACAAGAACCCAATAAAGAAGTAGTACATGCAAAAACCCAATGAAGAAGCCTGCGAATCAGTTCGTATAAAGCAAAAACAATACTAGCTACAACTACGAAACAAAAACAAAGAAAGCAGCAGGCACAGCATAAGCAGGTGATGATTGAATTTTTTATATAAACACATGCATTTTTCTTCTTATTTTTTACTATTTTGTGACTTTAATATTATAATGACAGAATTCAAAATAAGATATTCATTCAGCGCAGGATATATATGATATTTTAGTATATATATTATCTTTGAACGATGAGTATTAAAGGCTGTAGGTTTACCCTAAAGTATTCGTCAAAAATGTTGCATGGCCTTGAAAAAATCTGTTAAAACGACCCCATAAAAACTGCGGATCGATTATGGATCGATGTTTTGTAACATTAGCTTTACAATGGCATTTCTAACTATTTCTAACAATGCAAACTGAATCAAATGAAGTTAATATGTGGTATTCGGAGGATCCCGAGGGTAGCTGACTATGAATCTGATGCCAAAAACAGGAAAAAGTTAAAAAAATGGTATTGAAAAAAAATGATGCTTCAAAATATTTGTTTTGAATTTTAAAATTTTTGTTTCAAATTTGTTTTTACGAGATTGTGTTTAAAATAAAAACTTTTGTTTTGAATTTAACTTTAAAAACAGTTGTTATTAAATGAATATGTTTCAAGCTCTATTTCAAAAATGAATTCATTTGATATTAAAACAATTTCATTTAATTTTATCATATCGATGGTTAAGCGGACTAAAGTGATCTTTTGACGAAAATAGGTTGACTGTATTTTTCAATCCATCAATATAATATCTACTTTGTGTAAATTTATTGAAAATGCATTGCCAGTAAATGTGTGTCAGTACACAGTGAAAAATAAGTGTTTTGTATTGAGATTTATTGAAATTTAAAAACAAAATCGACGTTCCTGATCATTTGAAATTTTTCACTTATCACTTTAGTGAGCTTAACCATCGATATATTTCCTCAGTGTAAGGACAAAAAAATTCAAAATTTTTTTTTTAACCATTATTTATGCACCGTCAAAATCTTAACGTTTTTACTTATCATAGGTATGCATTTTGAAGAAAACACAAGTAATATGTAAATAATATGAAACTTGCAAGATTTCTTCGATTAAAAAAAAACATTATGCAGAAATAGTTATTAAGAATCCCTCTACCTTTTGAGTTAGTATCCGGTTACCTTTTTTTTCTCCATACAATATCGATACGGTGTACAAGTTATATGAAATAATACAAAATTTCACAACTGTCATGAAAAAATACAAGAGGAACATTCAAATGAAAGATGATAATAGATAATAAGTTAAATACAGCATGATGATATAATGGAAATGGTTAAAAGGAGATGATATAAATTATATGATAATATGTTGAGTAAGTTAGTGTGGTATGATGGGCTTAGTAAGATATACATACACTCAGAAAAATATCAACTATAATATTAACAGTCGGTCGCTATTATTTCAAAACACTGTTAGATTGACTGTTAGTGGTGACCGTGGCATGCAGGTTAAGTGTGTGGCTTAGCATGCTCGGAGCCCGGGTTCGATCCCCAGCCGCGGCGAAAATTTTTTTCAATAAAAAAATGTTTCTGATCGGTCACCACCTCTCTGCAGACAATGGCAAACCTCAGAGAGTAAATAATGCCATTCAAAGCTTCTTGAGAACATAAGCCGTTCGGAGTCGGCATAAAACATGTAGGTCCAGTTCTCGGTCAATTGTGTGCAAACATTTAATAACACACACAACACAATTGATCATAAGAAGCTCGGTCAAAGTCCTTTCAAGGGCTGAAATGGCCAATTTGTTTTTTTTTTTTTTTTTTTTTTTGTTAGATTGAATGATTTGCATTTAAATAATAAATTTTCTTTGTTGAATGAAAGTTTCCAAGTAGTTTTTGCTGTTACAATCATGTGTTCAAATATATTTGTGTTTTTTGTGAAAATAACAATATTTTTGAAATGTGTTTTTCTATATTCATATTATCGTTGCCACTATCTAAGTGGAAGTGTGCTAGACTGTCATGCGGATGACGTGGTTTCGAACCCTAGCTGTGTAACTGTCAAAAATTGTAATTCAATAATTGAAATAATAATTCTGTTTAATTAATGAAACAAATAAACCTTCAAAAATAACATTGAAAATAAATAAGCTGCTAACAATCTTGAAAAAAAAATTGCAAATTTAATTTTTTGTTTCAAAAAAAAAAAAAAATATTAAATAAAAATAAAATGTTTGTTGGCCTTGCCGGTATTTGAACCTAGAACAGCTGAATACACACGTCAGCACACTCGGCCAAACATTAACTTTCAAAACAGTGAAAAAAATTTCAATAAGTAAGTTTTTATATGGGTTTCGTGTTCTATAGACCAACAGTCAACCGACTGTTGATTTGAAAGTTCCATTTGTTGGATGGTATTTAACAGTGAAATCTGTTATTTCAACCCATGATTTGTTTAGTATAACAGCATTTTTTCCCAAAGTGTATATTTTTATGATAAACATTCGGGTGTTAGCTTCATATAAATCTCGCGTTTCAGCTTCATATAAAACCTGGTTAATCTATCAAGTTTATACAAATCCTGCAAATGCCGATTCAAGAGTCATTCATGACATAAACATTCTTCAAATCAAATTGGAAACGAAAATACATATGTGCGGAATATGGGTACTTACAAAAAATATTCTCTTGTAGACTGAGAAGATGTACATTCTTCTGTTCACGTAAATGAACTTACATTGATAAAACCTTTGTTAATTTTTTTCAAGAAAAATTATTTTTTTAACAAAACATATTATTTTTTTCCTTAGCAAACGCGTTTGGAACTAACTTTATTTCATTTGTTTTATTTTTATTCAATTTTGTATATGTTCATAAACGAAAACAAGCTTTTTTTGCATGAGGACTTAGCATGAACACCATTTTATTAAAATCAGAATATGCTTTTGATGTGTTCTGCTATACAATTTAAAACTTAAAAACCTTTCAAAAATGTGGCGTCCACAAAATTCTACATAACTAGGTAGTTTTCTTTGATATAATTTTGAAATTGCTTGCATATTTTTAGTAGTTTCTTCTTTGCAAGGATGTGTCAAAAACTAAACAAGCCTCAAGGCATGCATAGTGAAAACAAAGATAAGTTTGCTTGTCTAAACAGCAAACTTAAAACTAATAGAAAAACTACACTATCTATCTTAAGCTACACAAAATTGCTATTTGAAATACACACATAATTATTGTTATGATAAAGCTTAGTACAAACAAATAAATTTTTAATATAACATAAGCTACATATATCACAGAGTTTAATTTTGCATGAGAAAATTATAATTAATAGATAGTATATTATAGCTCTATATATAAATATCTCTAAATATATTTGCATTCTACTGAAACTTAATCTGTACTAATGATTTTCCGAAAATAAGTTAGTATGAAAAATAATTAAAGACCACTTCAGCTACTTTGGTAAAATATCAAAATAAACGAACATAATTCTTGGAAACTAATTGGTTTTCATGTAATATAAAGCCATCTATTTAAATGGTACGCGGAACATGACTTTTAGTATTTGCCATAATTAATTGTAATTAACAGCCTAAATGCGTCTAACGTGAAACTCTCAGAATATCATAAATCAATGTAATAGAATCTTCAAATTTTACTAAGTGTCGATAATTTATAATGGGTGAAAATTTTTACATTAATTAGCTAGGCTTTACATAGAGTTTGTTAACCTTAACAATCATTTTTTTAAATAATGACTTAATATAAGAAAAAAATTATCACTATCGGATTTCTTTTCACTTTCTAACCACCAATACCCAAGTGGTTTAATCTTTTGTATTTTACTTTAAGGATAATGATTTTTTTTTAGTGAAGTGAGTAATTCAAGGAATTATCGAGATAAATATTTTAGTTAAATATAATATGTGTGCTATAATTTGCTATATGTATGTTTTTATTTAACATTGAAATTGATAAATTACATGTCTTATGTAGTGGTAACGATACTCTAAGAATAATGAAAATGTTTCATAAAACTGACCAAACAGAAAATGTAATTCTTGTTCAGGGTAGATTTAAAGACTGTCAGTTGCTTAAAACCAGCTCTGCATTTTTCATATAGACGACATTAAATTTAGGCTTACTTTTTATATGTTCGCACATGATTTTTGATCAGTATATCATAGTTTTAATCCTTATTTTAACAATATCATTGTACGACTTTCTGTTTTTGTTGCATGTTAAAGAAAGAAACGGTCTTTAATTTTACAGCAACTCAAAATATTTTAGTTTTATTTTAACATTTTAACTCTTGCCATTTTTTTAACTCCTTTGTGGTAAACATTTACACTTAAATAATAAATGTTAAAGATATTAAAAAGTAATCATTTTTCAAAAACCGAAACTTAAGCAAACAAGCACACGCACATTAACAAACAATCATTTAATTTATAAACATAAACCGCTCCCTAAAAACAAAAAAAAAATTAAAAAAACTGCACGCAAAGCAAGACAATGACTGAATGAAATACATCAGGCAATTTTAGCCTGATGTAAAACTTACCCGGCATGGCAAATAGGCGTGTGTTCCGATTTGTGTTGTAACATTCGTTGTGGCGTAGCCATCCAAATATGGTTCAACTAAAGCGACGCCGGAGCCCGTTGTGGACAAAGCTATTGCTGACACGGATGAGCTTGTAAATTGTTGTTGCTGCTGCTGTTCTTGCTGTTGTTGTTGTTGTTGTTGCTGATGTTGCTGTTGTTGTTGTTGCTGTTGTTGTTGCTGTTGAGTTGTGTCATGCTTGGTGATGGTCTCCGCCCTGGATGATTCTGCAAGAAAGAAAAGGTTGCGTTAAAATTTAAGCTTAAATGTATAAGTTTAATTTTACCACCACCAACCGAAGCTAATCATTAAAAACAGCTGTCATTATCAGGCGGTTTACTCACTATGAAAATTCAGTGAAGGCAACAAATTGTTTTAAATTTTATCAGAAACTTTAAGATGGATATTTGAACAGTTTACTTAGAAATACATGTGTACATTCAGACTATTACACAAATATTTGACAACTGTTTGACTGTTTTTGTCCCCAGCCGTGGCGAAAAGTTTTTTCAATAAAAAATTTTTCTGATCGGTCACCACCTCTCTGCAGACAATGGCAAACCTCAGAGAGTAAATAATGCCACGTAAAGCTTCTTGAGAACATGAGCCGTTCGGAGTCGGCATAAAACATGTAGGTCCAGTTCTCGGTCAATTGTGTGCAAAAATTTAATAACACACACAACACAATTGATCATAAGAAGCTCGGTCAAAGTCCTTTCAAGGGCTGAAATGGCCAATTTGTTTTTTTTTTTTTTTTTTTTTTTGACTGTTTTTATACCAAGAAACTGTATTCAGCTCTAGTTTTCAATGTTTAGTCATAAGTAAAACCCTCAGATAAAAAATCAAAAAATATGTTCGAAAATGAAGTGTGGTTCATACAAAACAGCAAGAATACTTAATTATATTTATATATTTAAATCAATTTTATATAAAAAATGTTTTATATAATGTTTATGCATGCTGGACCTGCATGTTTTATGCCGACTTCGAACGGCTCAATTTCATGTATTCAAGAAACTTTACCTGACATCATTTACTCTCTGAAGTTTGCAGTGAGGTGACGGCCGAACAACAAGATTTTTTTTCTATGGAAAAAATTGTTTCCCAGGTGAAATCGCTGAATCCGAATCTGAAGTCAGAATTTTTGGGTCACCCTAGGTTTTCGAGCTACAGGGGAGGCATAACCTTAATCCCCTACTGTTAATGAAATCAATACGACCGACCCCCATTACTTTTTCAAGAGGAACATTTTTTGCCTTGGAACCCATCCCCTCCGATCCTTCCGTATGGGAGCTTCCATAAAAATTTTAAGATTTTTGTATATATTTTATATGAAAATTTTATTTAAAAAAACAACCTTTGTTAATTTTAATTAATTGGAACACAAAAAATGTGCTTGGAATTATTTTTTTTTGTTTTCAATATATTTTATTAATACTATTTATTTTTTGTTATTTTTTAATTTAATGTTTAGAATTCTACATAATTATAAAAAGGCAAACAGAATATTTGTCGAGTTTTTTGTTTAAATAAAAAAGTTCATAAAAACAATATATGAAAATCATAAAATTTGTATGGAAGCCCCTATACGGAGGGGAGATGGGTTTCAAGGTAAAAAAATGTTCCTCTTGAAAAAGTAATGGGGGTCGGTCATATTGATTTCATTATCAGCAGGGGATTAAGGTTATGCCTGTCCTGTAGCTCGAAAACCTAGGGTGAGCCGAAAATTCTGACTTCAGATTCGGATTCAGCGAATCAAAAACCTTAGGAAACCGCTGTGATACCTCTTGGGATTTTTAAAAACTTCAGTTTTGTTGTACAGTGTTATCATTAGATAATATCATTGTTTTCTTATAAGTATAATTTTTTTAGTACAGTCAAATTTTTTTTATTTTTAGAGATAGTTTATGTTTTAAGTGGTGACCGTGGCATGCAGGTTAAGTGTGTGGCCTGGCATGCTCGGAGCCCGGGTTCGATCCCCAGCCGCGGCGAAAAGTTTTTTTCAATAAAATTTTTTTCTGATCGGTCACCACCTCTCTGCAGACAATGGCAAACCTCAGAGAGTAAACAATGCCATGTAAAGCTCCTTGAGAACATGAACTTTAGCCGTTCGGAGTCGGCATTTAACATGTAGGTCCAGTTCTCGGTCAATTGTGTGCAAACATTTAATAACACACACAAAACAATTGATCATAAGAAGCTCGGTCAAAGTCCTTTCAAGAGCTGAAATGGCCAATTTGTTTGTGTTATGTTTTAAGTAACATTGAAAAGAAAATTAAATAAATAACAAGATTTATTGTGAAAAAAATTTAATTTTTTACGTACAATTCTCTGAAATTTGGAGTCAAAGTTAAAATTTAGTAGTTTCCACCGATTGATTTCATCTTCAGGCGAGCACAGCTCAGGAACGGTTAAGTCGGTGGGGTTTGTTGATATACCGTTAGAAAAATGATTTTATTGCCTTTACAATGAATAAAACTCTTAAAATATGTTTTCTGTGAGTTAGTTTTTGTGACAGAAAAAAAATTTGAATCAAAATCGTGAAACACTAATTAATCTGTAGCTCATAAGAATGTGAAAATAGCCCCCACCCTCCTCCCATACGATTTTATGCTCAACTCGATATTTCCTTTCACCTCTGTAAATAAATGCACTCAGTTGCGGGATACCCTGTATATTAGACCGTATCACCTTGAATGGCAGAAAAATATACCTATTTTGACCCCGCCTCAATCGTTAGATATTTGAAAGACATTTTCGAAAAAAGTCTTTTTTTTTAAAGTGGTCCCTATGGTGCTATTTTGGTTTTTTCGTTCTATCTTCGGTGTTTCCTGTTCGATCCGGAAAATTTTTTATCTGTGTGTTTGTTGGTGTTATCCAAATGTGTTCTGATGTTTTTTTTACTTCAAATGTTTTTTTTCGACTGATTACACAATCGATCTTCGTTCCTACCATATTATTCTGCTCCAAAAAGTCCAACAAATGAAAGCTTTGAAAAAATCATTTTAACCATGGGAAGAACTGAAATCGAAAAAATGGGTTTTAGGAGCACGTCCGACCTATTTTTCAAAGCATAACACTTTGGATCATAATAAATATTTTTTTAATTTTCGAAATCTTTTCGGATTCAAGGTGGCTGTAACGCTCGCAACTGTCAAGTTTCACGAAAATGTGCCCCAATCGATTTTCGTCAGTGACTGATAGGGACCACTTTAAAAAAAAAAAAATATTTTTTTCGAAAATGTGTTTCAAATATTTAACGATTAAGGCGGGGTCAAAAATAGGTTAGTTTTGGTGATACGCTCGACTGTATATATTTTCAGGACCATATTTTAAATCATTATCGAAGCTATTTCTCAAATATTTTGCTCAAAAATCAAATCTTTGTTCTTTTTCTAGTTACTCTTATAAAAACATACCAAATTATTTAACTGCAGCTCAAAAATAAACTGCGTTATAAAGTTTCCACAATTGTGGGTTGTCTGTAAGTTGGGTGTTTAAGTGGTCAGCTTCTTCAGAAGGTTTAAGATGCAACCAGTTTTGAACTTACTGTTTACTTCATTTAGAAAAATTAATTATTTATTGACTAAAAATCTGAATTTTTTGAGCTCAAGTCTTAATTGAGATAAACATACTCTAATATTGCTCTATTTTATGTTTTCGTATAATTACAAAAATAACAGAATTTATATCAAAATAAATTAACAAAAATTTGATCTGAGTTTCTCATATGCTTATGTACCAATAAAGAAACAAAGCAAGATTCATTTAAAGGCAACTATAAAACTTTTAAGGATATAAGTAACATTAATTTCATATCACTTCAAAAATTTAACTCAATTTACGATGCAATCTTTTTGTCAAAATGTTTGTCTAGAAAAACCACGCAAGAGCATTCCAGTTTAATAAAAGTTCTTTAAAATTATCCTTCAAAGTGCAGCAGCATGTAAACGCTCAAAAGTGCAAAGTTCTCATGCTTGTTCGATTTGCAGCGAGGCATATCACTACCTTTTTTTAAAATCGCTTTACCTATCCTCAAACATTTAATTAAGTTTACTTCTCTGATGCAAAAACAGGCATTTGATTATCTGCAATTTTTTGGAGTCATTTTAATTGATATCGAAACAAACCAAAAAAATGTGCTGAGTTATTCATGTGTGTGTTCCTATGCATATCAAAGATTGTCAATGCACTTAGTTAGAAAACCTTTTCCAAAAAAAAAAAAAAAACTACTTGTCAATTGCATGTCTCTTTAATGGCTGCAACCAACCAGCTCGTAGGACAAAACTGCAGTGATAGGAAAAAAACGTACAAATAAAAAATTCTTTCAATATTGATGCGACCTCGAGCATCATGCTGCAGTGGCAAAAATGTCAAACGCAAGAACTCTTACTCACACATGCACGCAATTGATGTCACTCACTTTTATGCAAAGTCGACAAAATTTCGCGCACCAGGCAGGCATACGGAAATTTTCACACACCCACACATATACAACGATATATTGAAACCAACAACTGCAATGGCATCCATAACAAGTCTACGACGATGTTGTCGTTAAGCTTAGATCCCGGCAAACAATATGGATGACATATGAATCGTCCACCAACTCGTTGAGAGGATTTAATCCATTGCTGTCGATATGACTGTCAGACCGACCGACTATCTGTCGAACCGAATGTTCTAAGCGAATGTTTCTATGAAAGCGATTCGCGTAGAGATGGCTTAAGCAAAACGTCATATAGAGTAAGCAGGACAAAAATAAGAATCCGCCCAAAGGTGTTAACGAGCTCGCGAAAAATTTTACTACAAATGTACGAAGAGAAATGTACAGTCTTTGGCGATGTAATGTTCTGACCATTCCCGAAGACAGCAGCAATAGTAATTAAACTAAGGACAGTGAAAAGTATGAAGAAATCTTTTGGAAGTGTATAAAACTGATCATGGCTTACCATTTAGATTAAGATCATTAACAGATTTCAACATTTTTTAAGTATACAATGCTCATGTTAGTATACCACCAGGAGCTATTAAAAGATATCAATGGCCAAAATTAAGAGCGAAGGATTAATTGAACCAAATAATGAAAGCAAAGTACACTTAGTACTAATATTCAAAGAAATATTCGCAATTATAAAATTATAATAGCGGTAAATATCAGTAGAACCAAGCACCGGTACAAAATTCTTATCAACTGCTCTTGACAAAACGGTAAATCAGAATACTGGTGGCCCTATCAGTGTGATGACCAATAGGATGAGGATAACAGCACCAGACTTTTGTCGAAGCTGTATTGGTTCGAAATAAACGGAAACAATCACTCACCTTCTGAGTGAATGTCTAAATTTAAAGATTTTAAGGAGCAAGTGAATCACATTTCCACTGCTCTGCTGGTTCAGTGAAAAAGCATAAATAAAAACGAATCAAGTTTATTTACTACCACAAACAAATGGGTTAAAATTAAGCGAATAAGAGATTCATAGCACACCAAAAGGCCTTCACGGAAGCACTTCAATCTTACCTTATCACCGCTATAAAATGGATCAAACTGGACCAACAAAGGAACACTGTGGTAGAAATTGCTTTCAAACAACCTGAAGGCTGTAACACGGTGTCTCAAAAACTACAATTCCAAAAATAATATTGGAAAAACTTATATTTATGAGTGGCTGTGTAAATGTCTTTTTATAATTTGCCATTTTTACTCGCAGTTGCAAATAAATTTGAAACTTATTACAAAAACAACAACTAAACACAAAACAGCGAAAGCTTTTAACCACCCCATAAAAGAATTTTTTGTTTTTTATAGAATTCCAATGAAATAATTTGTACAAGAATTCATTAAAAAAAAAAAAACAATCTCATACTCGATAGAAGTTTTGTAATAATTCGCAATTTAATCTACGCATATTCTTCCATGAAACCCTGCTGTGCTTATTTGTCTCTAAATAAAAGAATAAAAAAGAATATAATAATAAAAATAAGCCACTTAATGTGAATTCCTGTGGTTTTACTTGTATGTTGAATATGAAAAAAAAACAACTTTTAAAATGAGGGTGAAAAGTGCTGCTAAGTTAAATTAAATAACAACAGAAAAGAAAGACATTCAGTCAACCATTGATGTTGTATATATTTTTATAAAGTTATTTTTTAAGGAAAATTGAAATTTAATAGATTTCAAATGTTTAAACTTAAAAAGCTTAAAAAGTTTAACTGTTCATATGGTCAAATTTTGCTCTTAGAATAGAATAAAATGATAATAATAATAGTAGGGGAGAATGGGGTGTTGTGAGACAGGTTTAGTTTTTGGACGATAACTTCTTTAAAAGTTAATATTTTTCTTTCTGGAAACATTTTTTGTTTAGCTTATTCAATTACCTAACAACCTGCGATGGCATTTTTTTGAAATTCAAAACATTTAAGAATTTTCTTGAAGCCTGAAAAAAATTTTGGAATTTTGGATTTAAAAAAATTATGGGGTGTTGTGAGACACTACTATAAATATAACAAAATGGAATTTTTTGCTTAAAGTCCTTATTGAAATAGGAAAAAAATTAAAATACAGACAAGAAAATTGTTCGCGTTTATCTGATTCGGCTAACAGTTTAAATATCCGGTTTTCATTTTGGTACACTGCAGATGAACAGTTCGATCACATTTATAGCAACTAATGAAATTGTTCTCGTCCGGACTGATTTTAGAATTTAAGTCGTGCATGCGTATAGTACGGGCTATACGTATTCATAAGATTTCACACTCCCTTGGCGAATCCAAAAAAAAAAAAATCTTTGGCACGTTTGCCCTACAAAAGATGCAAAAGTATAAATCTTCATCATCTAATGACAAAACTCTTTCCGGTACGTATTTCGTATGATGACTACGCTTTGCTGGTTCCTTCAGCGATTTTTTTTGTTTTAGTTTGTTTTTCATTCTCTTGGTCGGATTTTTTCCTCAATAATGCCACATTCTTGGAAGTTGTAAATACTGTTGTATACATAGGCTTCCGGCCGCGTTTTGATTTTTGGAATAGGGGATCAAACTTCATAGGACTAACCTTCTCTAGTGCACTGCTCAGCACAGACGCCTTGAAAAACCAATTTAATTTGTAAAATTTTGGAAAAACTAGTTTCCTGCCAGTTTTGACACTTTGCTATGCAACAAAATCGACTAATTTATCATTTGAAGCCGATGCGGAAAAAATTGTGTCTTCAATTTTTCCATATAACGGATTCCATACACTCTAGATTTATCAAAATTATATGATTTGCAGACAACTCGAAAACAATTATTTTTTATGGCAATTTCTTTGATGGCTGCCACTAGGTGGATGGATGCCACATTTCCTTTTGGCTTTGGCGATACTTTATATGCATTTAGTGGCATGATGGCCTAAATAATAATGAAATAAAAGCAAAAATGAACTGTCTCACAACACCCCATTTTTACTGTCTCACGACACCCCATATTCGACATTTTCAAATGGCCACTGCGCCATCATCACCCGCAATTTTTTTTGCAAAATCACTTCGGTGGGCTTGAAGGCAATGGAAGAGATATCATTTTAATAAATATTTACCTTCAAGTTTAATTGGCAATGTTTCTGGAAATTCCACAAGGCAAACTGTACAAAAAACTTTTAAGAGCGCGATCAAAACTCAACACTGTTACAGACACTAGAAACACGTGGCAATGCGATGAGTGCACATAATAAGTGAGATCCCATTAAGAAAATATCTTACAGTTGTTGTTAGCATTCATAACATTACCACTATGTCAGATATTGACGTGTCTCACAACACCCCATGTCTCACAACACCCCACTCTCCCCTATAATTTTAAGTTTTCATTCTGGCTAAAAAATTTTTAAAATATTTTTAATATATTTCAAAATTATAAGTATCTAAGAGTATTGTAAAATTTTTAATATAATTTTTAAAATATTTTTAACATATTTCAAAATTATAAGTATCTAAGAGTATTGTAAAATTTTTAATATAATTTTTAAAATATTTTTAACATATTTCAAAATTATTAGTATCTAAGAGTATTGTGTTGAAATTTGAAAACGATGGAAGTGATCTTCTACTTCTGCGTGGTTCCCTCAAAGCAACGATTTTTCAGTACGCGTTGTAGATTTCACCAAAACTTCTTAACAATTCTTTCGTAATTTTAAACTCATATTCTACACATGAGCTATCTTCTGAACTAAAATCGTTTTCATATTATTTTACAATTTTTTTTTTCATAATTTTTGAATCTATCAATTTATATTGTAGAGCGAACGAGCCTTAGTCATACTGAACATGAATATTTATGTTTTTTTTTTCAATTCTTATGAGCCGTTAGTGATGTTTTATCAACAAATAAATATTTTTGTTGTTTCCGATGGAAGTTGAAATTTTGGCTAAAATATAAAATAAAATTAGTTTATAATAGGTCTGTTCCCGTACTCTAAAGTTTTAGTCCAATTTACCAGTTTTTACCAGTTTTAGTCCGAGAAGCTTTCCCGTACTCGAAAAAATGGTAAAAGAGAGTGCAATCGAGAGAGTAAAACATTTCCCCTCCTTGTCAAAAGTTGCAAGTTTTAGTCCGAGAAATTTCTTCGGGTAAAATTGGTAAAAGTGTCAAACAGCCTAAAATCAGCTGTTTACAAGTTAGCAAAGAAATTGCGATACATCAAAACTTCTTTGAAACTATTAAAATGGAAACCAGAAACATGGGAAAATGTGAAAAAACTAATATATGCTAAACATCAAAATTAATTTCAATATTATTAAAAATCTCAAGCATTTCGTTTGGTCTGACGATGCTCCATTCAAGCCAACGCTGAATAAACATTCTTATTTGACAGTTTTTACAATTTTAGTCCGAAAAGCGTTCCCGTACTTATTTGTGTTTTTCTCTTTTTTCGAGAGATTTTTTCTTATTCTCAGACTTTTGACAGTTTAACCATTTTTAGTCCAAAAAGTACGGGAACAGACCTAATAAAAACTGATATTTTTATATGACAAGAAACGGACCTAAAGCCTGAACAACGTACAAAAAAACCACAGTTCTAGTCTATATTAACTAATTTTAAGCAAAATAACATAAAATAACTCCTTATTAAGCCAGAATGATCCTTACACATCACATGAACACATGTTGAATATTTTATGAACTCAACATCTACGAAAATGAAAAAAAAAAATTTGAATTGTATGGCATTAAAAACATTAAATAGCGACAGAATTAAATGCAGCAAGTCTCACAAGTTCACAAAAACTGAAAGGAATTTTTTTTAATTTATTTTAAAAATGTCAAAAATTAATGATCAGAAAATGTGCAATAAATTTATTAATTAGCAAAATTGCAGAACTGGATATGTTAAAATAAATGTTTTTTTAGATTTCTAGGAAAGAGCAGAAAAATTCACGCAACAATCAAAAAACAGTAAGTTTTGCTCAAGCGCTGAATGAACAACAACTCACACAATACTTCTCTATAATGGTAGAAAAACACAGTTAGCATTGACAAGTTTTTCCTGTCCAGTACGCTGAACTCTGTAAACATAAATTTTACACATCCAATGCAAGCGAGGTAGGCAAATGCGTTCAAAAAATCAGATCAAATGCTGTCGGAGCAGATGGAATTAATATTAAATTTTTAAAAGAAATACTACCATTTATTCTTAGTCCACTGACACATATTATTAACCACTGTTTCACAACATCTTGCTTTCCAAGCTCTTGGAAAACTGCCATTGTTTTTCCTGTTCCTAAAAAACAGCGGCAAATGAGCCTAATGATTTTAGGCCAATTAGCATTTTATCGTCCTTATCTAAAATTTGTGAATCTTTAATGGCATATGAAATATCAAACTACCTATCGCAATATAAACTGTTATCTCCACACCAGTCAGGCTTCCGCGCTGGACAAAGTTGCTCAACTGCTATGATTAAGGTTATGAACGATGTTAGGTATTCATATGATAATGGATCACTAACACTTATATGTTTACTCAATTTCTCAAAAGCGTTTGATACAATTAATCAGCCTTTACTATGTTATAAGCTTAAATATAGGTATATCTTCTGTGAAAGCGCTGTGGCCCTTCTGGAAAACTATCTTTCCTGTAGGGTACAGAAAGTTAAGGTTGGTAAACATTTTTCGAATTTTTCGTATGTTTGCAGTGGGGTTCTCCAAGGATCGGTACTAGGTCCTCTTTTATTATCTATTTTTACTAATGATATTTTCAGCGTATGCAAGCATTCATCCATGCATGCTTATGCTGATGATATTCAGATATATCTCTCCCGTAGAGCTGGTCTCATGGAAGACCTAGTATGCAGACTTAATGAGGAGCTGGAGAGTATAGGTCAATGGGCTCTTAGTAATGGCCTTCAACTAAATGCGTCAAAGTCCTTTGTGCTACCCATCAGTAAAGATAATGTTTTCTTTGAGGATATACCTGATCTAATTTTAAAAGAACAAAAACTAACACTGGTTAGCAAAATTAAAAATCTTGGTTTTCAAGTTAACTCTACACTTAGCTGCAGTGACCACATTAACAGCGTGGTTCGAAAAATATACTATATTCTACGTAACCTAAGAGTTTCAGCTGAATTTACCCCTGTTGAATTGAAGCGTAAACTTGTTATTCAACTTATACTACCTAAAATAACTTATGCAGAATGTGTTTATAGCAATTTGGACTCGCGATCCTGATTAAAACTTAACTTAGTATTTAACCAGGTAACACGATATGTATATGGGCTGCAAAAATTTGATCATATTTCTCAGTTTAAACAATGTATTCTTGGAAGTGATATTATTAACTTTCTTAATACTAGGAATTGTATCTTTCTGTATAAAATAATAATGTTTAAAATGCCTCTTTATTTGTTTGAAAAAATTCAATTTGGTTACTCAACGACGAGTTACATGCTGACTCCACCAAGTGTTAACTACCTCAATTCCACAAGGTTATTTTTTATTAATGCCACTCGTCTGTGGAATTCTATATCGAGTCATGTAAGAGCTTTAAGAGATATAACAAGATTCAGACGTGCCGTATTTCAGCATTTTGCTTCTAATTAAGTGTTTCTAGCCAGTTTTCTTAAAATCTATGCTTACCTTCTTCTTCATTTCTTTTCTATTCAATTCTGTCATACTCTACTTTGATTTCTTCTATTTCTGCTTAATATTAAGATTTAAATTATTATAAGTATAGTTAAGGTTTAGGTTAAGTTTATATTTTATTTTGTATAATCCAGAAGATTTTATACCAAGCTTGTACATTAAAAAAACGAAGTTCTTATCGTTCTATAAATATAAATAAATAAATATATTTTTATTTTTTGTTAAAACAAAAAGTATTGATTTTCTCATCTACAAGTAAATGAGTTCCTGTCAAAAACAGCTGTTCGTTGTTATATGCGTTGGTCACATTCAGCTGTGTCAACTGCTGCGCTGTTAACGTTATTGAAGTGTCAGGAAAGTTGTCAAGTTGATGAAATGTTAAGATTTGTATCAATTGCCAATGGAAATTTTACCAACAAATAAAATATTTTCTACTTTTAAATGCATTTTAATGCGCAACTTCATATTTATGTGCATCAAGTTTTGACTAAACAGTTGCAAGCTGTTGAGTTCGCTGAATGTGATCAGTGAAAATTAATTGTATGCAATGGCGGATTGTGAGCGCTCTCTTAATTATGATATTTTTTGACAGATGGTAGTTTCCAACAGAAACGTCAACACTACCTTGTAATTATGCTTCTCTATCCTTGGGAAAATATTTCATGATTTTATTTTGCTTTCTTGTTGTATATGTTGAGCGCTCATTATTAAAATACTTTTATTCATGTTTATCAGTAAACGTATCGAATTCATTTCATAATTAAGGTTAAAAAATTGAAAGCATTCAATTCATGAAGTTGCATTTAGAGTGTCATGTTGACTAACAAACAAATATAGCTATGAATTTTTTATACTGATTTTGAATATGGAATTCACAGAACTTAGTTAAAAAAAACAACACATTGGCTTTCATTTGTAGAATATCTTTAACATAAACTCGGTACACCAGAATGACATGCACCAGACATTTTTGTTTCACGATTAAAATTATACATTCTACGCATATATAGCCCGTTTCAAAAGAGAAGAACATTTTTTTAGTTTCATTTTTTGATGCGCAGTGAGAAATTATTCTAAAGCTAGAAATTTTATTTTTAATGTCGACCAACCAGTATGAAGAACGCTTTCAAAATTATTTTGTTATTCTCAAACATGTGCGAAAATGTTCTTCTCTTTTGAAACAGGCTATACTTTAATTTTTTTTGAAATAACATTTAATTTTTATATTTTCAATTTCAAATAAATGAAACTTTTATTTAATTAAAAAAAAAATTATGCCTTTAAGGCCAGCAAAAAGGTTGGTCTTTAAGGACTTATAGCTCTTAACCCAAACCAAGCCAAAAAGGTGATGGGTCAGTTTTACTTTAAAGCCCATGCTGAAAACGAAAATAAAATTTAATCTCCGTATCTAAATGAAAGTTGTCATTTTGACGAACTGTGACTTGTTTAGAACATATCGGAGTTAAAGTCAATGAAACTAGAAAAAGTCAATGAAACTAGAAAAAGTCAATGAAACAGACATTCAACTGAAAATAGTGAAATCAATTGAGAAAGATTTTCAGCATCGCGTTATAAACGTAGAAATAAAATAAGATTGAAGCATGTCGGTCACTTAATTTATTTGAGTGTTATCAGTTAGAACGAATACAGAAATGAAAAAACCAAGTAAAGAAAGTCTAAAGTCGGTCTAGGCCGACTATGAAATACCCTAAACCTACTTTTCAAAAACAAATGGACGAATTACTTCCAATTTTGGAACACACCTTAGTTTTGGTATAAAATACATACATACCAAATATAATTTCTCTATGACACACATAACCTTAACTATTGAGTTTTAAACTTTTTGGGTTGCATGGGAGGTATGCGTGTTCGTGAGCGGATGACGTCCATTTTTCAAAACCATCTTTGTCTTGTCATAAAAAACATACGTGCCAAATTTTAGCTCTGTAGGTTAAACAGAGGTTTATTTATTGCGTTTTCAATTTTTGGGTTGTATGGGAGGTGGGCGTATCCGTCAGCGGATGACGTCCATTTTTCAAAATCATATTTGGTTTGTCAGAAAAAACATACGTGCCAAAATTTATCTCTGTAGGTTAAACAGAGGCTTATTTATTGCGTTTTCAATTTTTGGGTTGTATGGGAGGTGGGCGTGTTCATGGACGAATTACTCCCAATTTTGGAACACACCTTAGTTTTGGTATAAAATACATACATACCAAATATAATTTCTCTATGACACACATAACCTTAACTATTGAGTTTTAAACTTTTTGGGTTGTATGGGAGGTATGCGTGTTCGTGAGCGGATGACGTCCATTTTTCAGAACCATCTTTGTCTTGTCATAAAAAACATACGTGCCAAATTTTAGCTCTGTAGGTTAAACAGAGGTGTATTTATTGCGTTTTCAATTTTTGGGTTGTGTGGGAGGTGGGCGTATCCGTCAGCGGATGACGTCCATTTTTCAAAATCATATTTGGTTTGTCAGAAAAAACATACGTGCCAAAATTTGCGTTTTCAATTTTTGGGTTGTATGGGAGGTGGGCGTGTCCGTGGGCGGAAGACGTCCATTTTTCAAAATCATTTTTGGTTTGTCAGAAAAAACATACGTGCTAAAATTTATCTCTGTAGGTTAAACAGAGGTTTATTTATTGCGTTTTCAATTTTTGGGTTGTATGGGAGGTGGATGTGTCCGTCAGCGGATGACGTCCATTTTTCAAAAACATCTTTGTGTTTTTATAAAACATATACACACCAAATTTTATTGTTGTTGGCTTATTACGAGCTGAGTTATGCAGTTTTAAATTTTTGCGTTGTATGGGAGGTAGGCGTGTCCGTCGGCGGATTCCAAAAATATTCAATAGTGCAGATCCTTGGATTCATGTGACCATGTGTACCAAGTTTCATCCAATTATCTCTACTCCTTCTTCTTATCCTGTGTATACGGACAACACACAGACGGACAGACGGACAGACGGGCGGACGGACATAATAGCTCGACTCACGAGGTGACGCTGATCAAGAATATATATACTTTTCTATACCGGACTCGCTTCGTTCTATGCGTTACAAACGTTTGCACAAAGTTAATATACCCTGACCTTTCAGGTTTAGGGTATAAAAATGCAAATTTAAGTTTTTCTCTTTTTACAAGCAAAATCAATTTTACCCCATATTTTGAGAAAAGATTAAATTTTGTGGTTTCTTTTTAAAAGGAATAATTAAAATGTAAACAAAAAAGTAATGGTTAAAGCTTTATTAATTTTTTTAAGTTAATTAATAGGACTTAAATACAAAACAGAAATATATGAAATGTACTCAAAGATGACACAGATATTGGCCTCCCAATTCAGAAAATTCAATTTGAGACAGTTTTTGACTTTGGTTGAAATACACGTAGGAAAACTAAAAAAAAATATTAAGAAAATTTATTTAAAATACTTTTGGTTAGAACTCCACAGTGATTTTTCTCACATTTAAATAAACTTAACCAATTTTTAGAAATACTTAGGAAAATTTAATAAAAATTTCGGCTAGATATTGACATGAAAATTCTAAATTTTGAATTTAAAACGCCTTTTTTTACAAATTTGATAATTGTTAAATATATGCAACTTCAATTTTTTGAGGAAATTTTTAATTAAGAGAAAAATTCTGTTTAAACAATTCAAAAGCCTTCTCCAACTTTATTTTATATTAATCAAATAGTGGATTTTTTTTCAAAAATTAAAATTTTGTTTCTCTGTTAGAAGGTTGGGAGCTCCTCCCTTTAACATATACTTATAGCATCTATATATATACGAAAAAATTAAAAAAAAGAATGAAAAAGTCAAAGTTTCAAAAACTGTTTTTATATTTGCGAAGTAATTAAGTAGCACTATTTTAAGTTAAAAAAAAAATCATAGCAATAAACTTCAAGAATTAAAAGATATAAGCAAAAATATGCACTGGCGTGACGTTACAAAAAACAGAAGTGGTTTTCGACTTAGATTAGAAAATTTGCAAAACTCTGCGAATTGGGCAAGGCTTATTATACAAAACTTTATTTGGAAGAATTTAAAATAATATAAGTTTATTTTGCTAGGTATCAAATTAAAAAATCTGTTCTCGGTTTTTTTTATTAGTCTTAGTCATCTGGCGTGACGTTAATGGCGTTACGTTACTTAAATTTGCATCGGAACATTTTAAATTAAAAGTTGTTTTAAATAAAACATAAATTTTTGCTACTATATATTATATTTTTTAACTCCTAGCCCATCGACCATGAAAAGTTGGAAAAAAATTTCACTAAAATACCTGCAAAATTTCCTTTCGCAAAATAGAACTAAATGCTTTTTTGTCTAGCGTGACGTTACCTCAGAATATAATTAAAAGCAAATCAAAATTTTACCGTTAATTGATATTTGTTTGCTCTTTTGCATTTATTTTGCGGTTAGTTGTTGTTGTAGCAAAAGTTGTGCATAAGAGTACAATTGCACAATTACTCTTAAAAATGGAAATTGTAAAGAGAAAATGCTTATAGATATATACAAAACTGACCAAAACTTTAACTTTAACTTGGTAGCCCGACATCTTGCCATCGCAACATGGGAAAAATTTGAACTCTGTAATTAAATTAAATTTGAATATTTCTCTTTAATAATAAAAGTAAAAAAAAATATGTTGGTTAACTTTTAATTTTTTGGTCACGGTGGACTTTTCTGTGGAAATGCCCATACACATTCTGTACATCTATGTAACGGAAACTCTCGAACGATATAAGTTTCATTCAAATGTGTTGTCTATAATTTAAGAAAAAAAAAGAGTTCAAGTTTTGTGTTAGTGTTAGATTTATCGGATGCACTTTTAATATTTTTTAAAAATTTTTTTCCAAATGAATTTTCACTTTTAAATAATCGGTATAATTTAAGTAAAATAGCAATACCAATATCGAGAAAAAATTTGCATTTAAATATAAAAATAATAAAGACATCCTAAGTTACCAAAAACATTATGTTCTTAGTTACTCTTATTAAGGTGGGCGATATGCATAATAATTTACATACTGCAAAAAACATTTTTCTGCCTATAATTGTTGTCTTGGCTCAATCATTTTATATTCCCAGAAAAATAGATAAAAATACAGCAAGTTAGGAAATTGCTTCCAAGTAATAATGTGTTTACAGCATATAATTATAATATTTCTTGTAGTAGTTTGTAAAATAAAGTATCAGAAATCATTTTAAAAGATTTCTAGTGAACTTTTATGGTCGGTAGAAATGGCGCTGTAGAAATTTTATTTAGTTCCAATAATCCCGAGTACATACTCATAGGCCAATTATTTTCAGTAATTTTTGTACAAACTGTGATGAATTTTCAAAAAAACACTGCAGACACAAATTATAGCACAAAGCCTTAACTCGATGTAAGTATGTAACTTATAGCCTGCTTAACGTTAAAACATCAAAGAATATTGCAACAAAGTTTTTAGGTTTTTATACCTAAAGTGCTTCGCCTGGGAGCGCTACGAAGAGCTACGTACGTCAACACCTCTTATATTAGCTTTATTATCTTAGCAATACTTACAACTCACGGCATTCAAAGCACGCTAATATATGTATGTATGTATGTTCAATACATGTGTAGACATGTATGTTAACTTGTGCCTTTGTCTGTTGTATTCATCACAGAAAATCCGATTTCAAACTTTCTCTTGGAATTTCTATTTGAAATAGCTCTTGAGGCAACATGAAACATTTTACAGAAACAAAAAAGCCGTTAAGGCAAACCAAAGAATAGCTAAGGTTACAGTCTGAACTTCGATTCAAGATTCAAGCATGAAAAGGCCTTTTAAAATTTAACAATAGCAAAAAAAATGTGGAATACACACACGCATAGGCGGTAGTGAAAGTGTGCAGAAGAACAAATTGATTGCGCCAAAAATTATGCTACATGTGATCTGCTGCTGAGTTGAACTGTTTTTCTTTTTTTCTTGTGGGCGTTGCTGGCTGCTTTATCACTTGTGGGTTAGAAAATGCCGCATTGTCATGGCATTATTCTATGACTGCGTGTCCTTCAAACTTTTGTTGTTGTTCTTTTCTTTTTTTTTTTACATATTGTGTGAAGATTTCAAGTTGTGCGCAATGAATTTGATGACGTTTCATACTAATACTGTCATCGCCCTAAACTCATGTGTCATCATTGACAACAACCACATTATATCGATTTATAGAAAGTTTTGTGCGTAGATTTAAACAAAAAAAAAAATCAGCAATCTACGCTTAAGTGGCGGCATATTCTTGAAACTGTCAACGTTGACAGACCTCACGCTAAAGTTATGCTTCAGACTAAATTTATTGCCTTCTTAGTTTGATGGTCTTGCGAATTAATGGTTCTCATTACATATTTTATGCTGACACACAATAATATGTCAAGGTCAAAGGCAATATGAAAAAACTTTCTTAACTATTGGCTATAAAGGATTTTTAACTTATTTTTCTTCGTATTTAATATAAACAGCCAGATATAAAAAATTAATTTAAGTTCGTCAAACAAGTTGGTCAAACCTTAAAAACATCACACATACATATGTCTGCACAAAAATGATTGAAATTTAACACTCCGAATAAATGAGTTTTCAAATATTTAATGCCATATGATACTCTTTTTTCAATTTTTGAAATTGATTTTTTTTGTTTTGAATTTTGAATTGAAATTTTTTTTTTTTGTTTTTTAAGTTTCCTTTATATAACTATGAGTTATTTTTACAACATGCATTCGAAAATATTCATTAACCTCATACCTCATAAAACTCCGAACTCATCGAGGGAAATAAAATTTTGCTCAACTTTCAAAATTCATTAAGTTATACATGCGCTTCTCTTGTGCTTTTTGTGTAAAAATAATATTTTTTTTTTCTATATAATGCACCTCAAAGTGTCTAATTTATTTTTCTGAGTGGAGTTAAAAACTTGCATATATATTCAAAATCATCATTATGCTTTTGGCAGAATATAAACAGAAATTATTTTAAAATAGCTACTAAATATCTGTTTAAACCACAAGAATTCAAATTAAACGAAAAAAACACCACAACCACAAACATTTTTGTAATATACTATAAAGTGCAATATTGCTAATTGCATGAATTTGGGAATGTTACAATAAGCCAGCGGAAATAAGCCAAATTAGCATGCATTTTTTGTTCCAACATTTGTGAGTGAATTTTCCGAGTTCTTTGAATTTAAATAAGTGCAAATTTATTATTAAATAAAAGACTGAAAGTTGAAATTTTGTATTGTGGTTTGGCTAAAATGTAAATTTAGTGCAACTGAATTGTGGCCGACAACATCCTATATCTAATGGATGGCTTTGATACAAAATTCGTTTTGCACACTACAAAACGTCAATACTTTTCAATCGTTGTTAAAAGCGCTTAAATTCTAAATGTTCTTCAATGGTTTTTGCGCTTTATTATTTCAAGCGGACAAATGCGTGCACATGGAAGGATACACCTTTACAAACAAAGGCACATACAGGTATAACATTTTGTAAAGAGTTGTGTTGGGATAAATGTTTTCCAACTACGTTGCATTTTTGTTTTGTCTTGTTGGTTTTAACAGTTTTTTTTTATTATATTCTGTTGATGTTTCAAAGAGGTCTTTATTTCTTTTGAGGCTCTTTGAAGTTAATTTTTTGCACATTTCTACTCTTGTGGTCACAACATTTCGCAATTAAAGTGTAAAGCAGAACGTATGTATCAAAAGTTTTTATGAAAATTTGTTAGCGAAATATAAAAAAATGGTTGGTTTTTTTTAATTTCCATATTTTTAAAAGAATTTTTTAAAATAAACATATATTGCATAACAAAAATTTGACACTTTAAGCTAAAATGTAAAAAAGTTTTGTCAAGTTAACAATTCTTAAATTCTTACATAGTTAAATATATGAAACTAGTATAAAAGCACGTCCTACGACGGGTCACATTCAAAAAATTTTAGTACCTGACGATATGACCACATTTTTACATTCACCTCGAATTTTGTTATGTTGCAGTGGTCATCGCATATCCTTACTGATAAATATCAAATAAATTTTGTGTGCATACTTTTAGGTTTAAAAATTTTTTCGTATTTTAAAAGCACTGTAATAGCAAGAACGAACAGTTTGAGCGATAGTAGGTGCGAATCACTTGCGTTCAACATATTGAGATGATAAGAAATAATGCCGAAATAGAGAAAAGCATTAGGATTTGAACCAAAATCAGCACGCATATAGCTAAGCTTGAATAGATATAATTTTATGACACGTAAAGTGAATTTTTTTTTGTAATATAAAAATTATCTTCTTCAGAGAAACCCATAAATAGACCCAGTTAACAGTTTCGTCTACTAGCAAGTTCAAATCAATACACAGTGCTTCGTAAGCATTATTAATGCAAAAACTTAACGATGCAATATGTGACTTAGAGAAAGTTAAACAAACTTTGATTTAAGCTTAAATGTACTCCAAAACAAATGTAAACAAGACAAACTAAAAGAATTATTCTGCTGATAAAAATAATCTTTTTTCTAATGGTCAGCTCAAGCCATGTAGTTTCATCGGTTTTGTTTGTTGACATGAAATTTAGAAAATAAATAGGTTTGGAAAAAAATGTATAGAAGAGAGATGAAAAGTTTTAAAAAGTATGCCATGAATAACATACGCAATAAATTTTGCTTCACAAACGAAGTGAGAAAAAGTAAATTCCAAAAAAAAACAAAGTGGAAATTGAGATAGATAGAATATGAAAAGCCAGCAGGAAGTCGGTGGCAGTTTTCTTCTTCTGTTTTTTTTGTCATTTTTGTTGTCTAAAGTGCCCGTTTATTATACAAGTTTTTTATTGTTAAATGTTTTTTTTTTTTTCATTGTCAACATGAAGAATTTCTTTTAACGAAATACTTCCTGGTGGCTACGACCTATTTTTTATTTCTTTGTCCTTATATTTAGCTTTTTCTTTTTGCCAAATAGTAAATTCTATTCTGCTAAATGACGTTGAATTAAATAAGAGATAAAACCAACAAAACCAACATGGTATTATTTGCTGATCTTTAGCAAAAGTTGGCACCAGAAAAACAACATACATTTATGCGCAAAGCGCTAAGCTACACTTAGCTGTGTTTTTTGATTTTTTCTTTTTTTTTTTTTTTTTTTATGCACTTATTTAAAACTTTAATCGCGCCATTTTGCCACATACTTTAATGCCAAACAGACTGCTTTCTCTCTCTCTCTCTCTCCTGACATACTCATAGCCTTAAGTAGCACGCAAGATGCTGAATACTTTTGCAGCCAAATTTTATGCTGCGCTTCTTAATAATGTTTTATTTTGTAAGCCAAAAACTGCCGAAACCGACCTAAATTGTAATTTGTTGCAGTCTTTAATACGCTCTACTTGTTGTTTATTAAGTTGGCCAACTCGCCTAGTTGTTGTTGTTGTTAGCTGCTGTTCCTGCTACTGCTGCATGCTATGCTGACGCGTATTTCATGAGCTTTTGAATTCATGGCTGTTTAAAGAACATATAAAAACAACAAACAAAGTTTGTTCAAAAGTTGCATCCTAAAGTTGTGTGCTACAGTAGTTTTTGTTGTTTTGTTGTAGTTGTTCTTGTTGTTGTTGCAGTTGTTTTAGTTGTTGTTTTTATGATTGTCTAAATATTTTGCACTCACACTTTTTAAATTTTTAACAATATTATACTTTATCAATCAATTGCTGTTTGATTCGATGGTGTTTTAATTAAAAATTCGCTTTTTTTTTTTTTTTTGCTATTCATCCAAATTTCTTAAGGTAGTATTCTACCTAAAGGGGTACAAATCTTTTTATTTTTTGAAAATTCAATAAAAAAATAGGAATACATTTTCCAGCCATTTTTAATTAGATATTTATTAATATCTTACAATACAAACAAAAATAATTTTTAAATTGTATTTCTTTAAACGCGTTTTTATCGGAATTATTTTTTCTACTATGTCTCACGTGATTTCTCAACTTCTAATAAACCGATTAACCGAAATTTGGAGTGGATTTTCTTTATGTATCCCTCTTTGGTTGGAACAAAATTTATGTTAATACTTTCGTTTTACTATTTTTGAAACATTCAAAACTTTACACAGATACAAAAAGGGTAAACAAATATTTTTTTTTTACAGCTGCCGTAAAATTTTTTAAAAAAATGTTTGTTTTTCATATCCGTAGTTCAGACTATAGCGACATTCTTACTTATTGAGAATAAATTTTCTTTTTCAGACCTTGAGAAGAGTTCGAATCATGTCAACAAGGACGCACCCTTTTTTTACCCCTTCACTTTCACAGGCAATATTTTTTTCGATGGAAAAATTTTATATATAATTTTTTCTTCTTGTTTTGCTAAAATATCAGAAAATAGTTTTAAACAAAAAATCAAAAATATTCTTAGTTTGTTTTTTTATGAATTTTAAAAAAACATCCAAATTTGTACGCCTTGACGAGAATACTGCTTTAAAGAAAATATTTAAAATTCCTTTTGTGCAAAATAAACTTTTAAACCATTTATTTTGGATTGAAAACGTCCAATGCTCAATCCTTACTATATTTTTTCATTAATTTCTATTTCCAATACCATTATCATTATCATTACCATTACCATTTCCAGTACCATTACCATTATCATTACCATTAACATTAACTTTACCATTACTATTATCATAACCATTACCATTACTATCACCATTACCATTACTATAACCATTACCATTACCATTACTATCACCATTACCATTACTATAACCATTACTATAACCATTAACATTACCAATACCATTACCATTACCATTGCCATTACCATTACCATTACCATTACCATTACCATTACCAATACCATTACCATTACCATTACCATTACCATTACCATTACCATTACCATTACCATTACCATTACCATTACCATTACCATAACCATTACCATTACCATTACCAATACCAATACCATTACCATTACCATTAAAATTACCATTACTATTACCATTACCATTACCATTACCATTACCATAACAATTACCATTACCATTACCATTAACATTGACATTAGCATTACCATCACCATTACCACTACCATTACCATTACCACTACCATTACCATTACCATTACTATAAATATTATAATTACCATTACTATTACCAATACCATTAGAATTACATTTACCATTACCATTACCATTACCATTTCTATTACCATTACCATTACCATTACCATTACCATTTCTATTACCATTACCATTACCATTACCATTACCATTACCATTACCATTACCATTACCATTACCATTACCATTACCATTTCTATTACCATTTCTATTACCATTTCTATTACCATTTCTATTACCATTACCATTACCATTACCATTACCATTACCATTACCATTACCATTACCATTACCATTACCATAACCATTACCATTACCATTACCATTACCATTACCATTACCAATACCAATACCATTACCATTACCATTAAAATTACCATTACTATTACCATTACCATTACCATTACCATTACCATAACAATTACCATTACCATTACCATTTACATTGACATTAGCATTACCATCACCATTACCACTACCATTACCATTACCACTACCATTACCATTACCATTACTATAAATATTATAATTACCATTACTATTACCAATACCATTAGCATTACCATTACCATTACCATTACCATTACCATTATCATTACTATTACCATTACCATTACCATTACCATTACCATTACCATTACCATTACCATTACCATTACCATTACCATTACCATTACCATTACCATTACCATTACCATTACCATTACCATTACCATTTCTATTGCCATTACAATTACCATTACCATTACCATTACCATTACCATTACCATTACCATTACCATTACCATTACCATTACCATTACCATTACCATTACCATTACCATTACCATTACCATTACCATTACCATTACCATTACCATTACCATTACCATTACCATTACCATTACCATTACCATTACCATTACCATTACCATTACCATTACCATTACCATTACCATTACCATTACCATTACCATTACCATTACCATTACCATTACCATTACCATTACCATTACCATTACCATTACCATTACCATTACCATTACCATTACCATTACCATTACCATTACCATTACCATTACCATTACCATTACCATTACCATTACCATTACCATTTCTATTGCCATTACAATTACCATTACCATTACCATTACCATTAACATTACCATTACCATTAGCATTACCATTACCATTACCATTACCATTACCATTACCATTACCATTACCATTACCATACCATTACCATTACCATTATCATTACCAAACCCTTCACCATAGGCATTACCATCATCTTTAACATTTATATTGCCATTATCATTGCTTATCTTTTCATATCTGTTGTAAGTTTGAGTTTTTCTTTTAATAGCAAAAAAGGTCTTCGCCAACAAGTACCCTAACCAGCTAAAGGTAATAAAAAAGTTCTTCATTACCAAGTCTTCTTTTTGTACCAAATTTAAATATTTAAGTGGTTTTATTAAAGATCGAATTTCAACATTTAACTGAACAGATGATTGTTCTGAATTCATTGACTTATTTTATTACATACCTAAATATATAACTTATTCCTATTATTTATAACATCTGGAAACGAATAACTTTTTTATTCCAACAAGGATTGTGTGTTCTAAATTTGTTCTTCTGGATTTTAGTTATAGACCTTTTTAATAAATTCACATAAGAGATACCTTATAAAAAAACATACTTTTTAACTTTGTATCTTAGAGAAGTTCTTGAGATCAGCACGTTCAGCCCATTCAATAAACTTAATCATAACTCACATATTACTTCAATTAAACCATAAAATATAACGTTTATACATATAATGACACTCTAAAGTAGTGTTGAAATTTTCAATGCCTTATCTTAATTTCTCAGCAATTTACTAAACTATTTCTATACCAAGCCGCAAAACAAAAACGACACTAAAACTGTCACCAAAAAACTTCAACTGGATTTGCGCTCAAATTGCGATAATTTACATATAAATTTGTTGCTTAACTGCATTTCCACCATTACCACCACGACAACGGAGACCAAAATATTTCGCTTGCATCGTTTTAGTACTCACAACTATTGCTATAAGGATAAGCCGTGCATAAAAAGCTAAACTATGGCACTACGAAATACGTAGAGGATACAAAAATCGCATCACGGTGATAACATTAGCAATTCCAACCAATTTCAACCGAATGCCAAACCATTATTAGAGAAGATATTCATGTAACTATAACGATGGTTACGATGGCAGCGAATAAACGAACGTACGAACGAACGAAAGAACGAACGTAGCGACATCTAGTGCCACAGCTGTGTGGCTGTGGTTGACAAGTGCATCGGCGGTTGGTTTGAGGCTAAAGCACTGAAACTTTTGTGTTGGCCCATGCGTCAGCCCCATGTCAATGTCGCAGCCTGCGTGTCGAAGCATTTCATGCATGAAAAAAAAAAAAAAATAAGGAAAATCCTTGCCAGGACTATGCCGCACTTGCAAACGATACACGATACAAGGACGAGAAAGCGGCTGTAAAGCAGAAAAGTTGTCAAATAGTCTCATGGGATAAATGCGATGGCGACAGAATTGAAAATGCAAATGTAGGTAATGAGAGGCGGGCATGGAATGAAGTGCAGACAATTTTCACGAACTAAATTCAAAACAAACGCAAAAAAATTCTGTGCTACTTTATTTTTTTGTTTTTAATTCGTATCTAAAATGAAATGAGAAAAAATGTAAAATGCACAATATAAAAAAGTGTAAATGTTGATATGAGACACTCTGTGCAATTAAAGTTTTTATAAAGAATTTCAAAAATAAGAACCTGCTTTTTATGGTTTTAAGGTAAGAACAACTACAGCATTTTCAATATTGTTACTCTGATGTATTTCCTTTAACTAAAAACTTTTTGCTCACACATATTTTCTAGTTATTTTTCAACTTAACGTTCAGCCCATGTTCGAACCAAGACAGGATTTACTTAATAGCTGTAACATCTGATCCTACTTTAATCCAAACTAAAAAAGAAAACATTTTGAGTTTCTATATCAATGAAGTCTCCACACCCTATCACCTGACAGCAGCTTTTATTCACCTGTCATGTATGCTAAACTGGAGACTCACAAGAAAATATGACACAAACGAAATAGTGGCCACAGAAGTGAAAAACAACATATTGACTGACATCCATAACTCTACGATAAAGTCCATCGTAGTCATTTATAATCGATGGCATTTTTTTTTTTTATGAAATTTCACTGTCGAATCTTATCAAGCTGAAAACTAGGATCAACACAGACACCGGATAACTTCAGTTTAATGTAGAAAATATGCTCTGTAATTCTTTTTTTATTGTTGTTTTTTTACTTTATTTGGGCTTTCTATATTGGCAGATTTTCCCCATTTTCACTCCATATATTTTCCTCTTTCATTGTGCTGCTCCTTGTAAATGTCAAAAAGTTCATGAGATGATAAATGACATTAAGTGGCTTCAGGATAACAGCGCCAACTCATAGTTGCTGACATACTGTAGTCCTGTACATGAATTTGTTGTTGTTTTTTCTCTTTTTTTTTTGCTTTCCTCACACAACAACATGTGAAGGTAGAGAAAAAACAAAGTTGCGAATATGTCAAAAAAACACCTTCTCATCTGATATGAAGTTTGTCAAAGTGTTAGTCAACGTGTGAGAGTGAGATGCATGGAGACAGCTAGCAAAATAGTAAGTAAGAGCGTGAGGGTAGATTATAAAACTGTTATTGATGGAAATTCCACAGCATAAAAAATGAAAAAAAAATAAATAATGATAAGGTACGTGCAAAAATTACTTGCCTCGGTTACGTGTTGGAAAAGAAGCCTCGAGAGAGAAAGTTTTAAACATTTAAAAAAAAAATGTGTTTATGAGTTTCACATGTGCTAGCTTATTTGGCACAATGGCACCCTATGCTGGAAATAGCTTAAGTCAAGTACGTTGCCGCAGGAGTTTTGAAAAAAAAAAAAATTATGACTGCAAACAAAGATTGCTTTAAATTTTCAAAAATTAGCTCTATAAACAATTTCGTTCCAGATTAAAATTTTCTTCACTTTTCAGTCAGGTTCTAGATATTTTGCAAAGTTATTGAATTTTTTCGAACTAACCTCGAATGTTGTTTTGTTGCAGTCGTTGTCAAAGTATTATTAGTAATAAATATCAAATGAATTTGTGTGCATACTTTCAGGCTGACAGTTTTTCGTTTAATAAAAGCACTATAATAGCAAGAATGAGCAGTTTGAGCGATATTGGGTGCGGAGCTGGACGTTTGTTTTTAATGTATTAAGACTACCAAGAAGTGGCAATTCAGTGATCTCGGGATTCATGTCTGATCTTTGCTTCGTTTTTGAAAAAGAATTTTGTTGGAAATTTTCACAACAAGTGATATTTTTTATAAAGGGTGTTTTTTTAAAAGCTTGCTGATTTAAAATTTAAATAAAACATATGCCAAATTATGAAGTGGCCAAACAAAATTTTTTATTTGGTAGATAATGTCTTGGCATTTAACATCTTAATATATAAAAGACAAGCGTCCTGCTCCGTGCTCTATATCGCTCAAACTGTTTATGGTTATTGTTTTTGCTATGCTTTTTTAAACATATTCAGCCTGAATCAGAACCTGTTTTGCTCATACAACCAAATATCGCTTAAACTGTTAACTGTCAGCCTGAAAGTATGCACACAAATTTTATTTGATTTTTGTCAGTAAAGACGCATTGACTACGATTGGAATAAAATAACATTTGAGATGAATGAAAAATGTCATATGTTCTGCTACTTAATTATTTTGAATACGACCCGTCGTACGACGGGCTTCTTTACTAGTTTAAATATAATTTTGAGCATATGGTCACCACGACTATTTTGCACATAAGTCATTCTGGAGGTCCAATTTTTGACCATCTTTACAAGCATTTGAGGGCGTATGTCAGCAATGACACGTTGAATATTGGTTTCCAAAGCGTCAATTGTTGCTGGTTTATCCACATAAACCAATGATTTCACGTTTCTCCACAAAAAATAATCAAGTGACGTCAAATCACATGAACGCGGAGGCCATTTCTCGAAATAATGTTGTCGTTAAAATGTTCTTTCAATAAGTCGATTGTTTCGCTCGCAGTATGACAAGTGGCATCATCCTGTTGAAACCACATTTCGTCCACATTCGTATCTTAAAGATTTGGCAACAAAAATTCGTTGATCATGATTCGTTCTGTATGGATTTCCATTTACGGTAACGCGTCTAAATCGCTAAATTGTCGTTTTCTTCGACACTGGCCTCAACGACAGCAATATTTTCTTCTGTACGCACTCTTCTCATTCTTCTCGGTGGCTTGGCATCCAAATGAGTGAATGTAGACCGAAATTTGGTAATTACGTTCTTTATGGTGGTCTCAAACGGACGATAAATAAAACACCATAAAATTCATTAAGTGCTCTATAAACATTTTTAATTGAACACTGTTGTTGAAAATAAATTTTCACGATTTGGAAGCGTTGTTCTGGAGTAAACCAATTCATGGTGATCTGCCAAACAATACTGAGTAGAGACGTCACTTTAAACTGTCAAAACAACTGTCAGACAATAGAGTAATCCATATTTAAAAAAAAAACCCTAAAAAAAACCCTTTATAAGTACGCTTTTAATTCTCTCGAATGACAATGTTTAATGTCGACAACACTAGATATTAAAAATCGAAAAAAGATTTTGTGAAAAAAATTTTCTTATATCGTTGAAAATTTATTTTCGAGTAGTTTAACAAAACATTTATATTATTCGAATATTTTTTTATTAAGTAACATAAGACTTCGCGCAGTTATAAACTCTTTTTTCCCAATGGGACAACGAGAAACAAAAAAAAACGTACATACATAGCAAAACACCTCTATTTAATATCGTTGAAGTAACATACAGGAGACATTGACAGATATCTTAGCCATACAAGCAAAAATAAAAAAAAAACAAAATTTAAATGTAAGTCTTTGAACGTGTTTTCTCTACTACTACTAATAGAAACTATTTTTTCTTTTACGCAGTTGGAATATGAATACACAAAGACGAAGTCTTCAAAACCGTCTCGAAGACCAAGTACTCAGACTCAGAGCGAACGCTGTGACATTCTAAAAAACAAGTCATGATATTGTCAGCAACAAATAAATAAATAAATTTTAAGCAAACAAATTAAATTTCTCTCACAATAAAAACATAACCATGAACGGAGAGCGTATGATTTTGTTTATACTATGCATCCTTTCTGCAATACATGGACTCATGCCGTCCTTGAAGATATTTCAACAACATGTCTTGCAAGACAAAGTGGAATTTTGTTTGAAAATGTCTTCAAAGGCACTCATGGAAATCGATCGATCCATCTTGCAAGAAACTGACATGTCTCGAAAACGTCTTCGAAGACGGATCGATCCATTTCCTGCTGGGTACTTCTGATGTTATTTCTCAAGTTCTTATGAACCGATTTTCTTCAAATTGGGTGTGGATCTTTTTTATATATCCCTTTATGGTTGGAAATAAATGTATGTTAATATTTTTATTTTAATTTTTTTTTTTAAATTTAAATCTATGAAAAAACTCCTTTTTTCAAACAGCCGGCATTTTAAAACGACATTTTTTTTTAATTTCCGTAGTTCAGACCATAGCGAGATTCATACCAAATAAAAATTTATTTACTTTTCTTTTTCAGATTGCCAGAAGGGTTGGAAGCATGGTAAGAAGGACGCGCCCTAATTTTTTTACTCTCACGCTATCAGCCAGTAATTTTATCACTTGTAATATTTTTATTATTAGTTTTGTTTTGTATAGTAAAAATTTATATAAATAATTTATAAAAAAAATGCTGGTTTAAATATTCTTAGTTTGTTTTTTATCGAATTTTAAAAAAAAACCAAAATTTGTACTCCTGGACTAGAGTTCTGCCTGAAGTGTAAAGCTTCAAGTCATATTGCTTTTTGGATTTGATTTTTGAGAGATTTTTGTTTGATGACGTCACTTTGAATAGAAGATAGCTTGGTTTTTATTTGTTTTTTCCAATTTTCAAACTAAGACTGCTTGTTTGAAATTAAATTTTAGGGGTTAAATTTCAAGGCATAAAATTAATTATTGTGGAACTGAAAGAGGTGTTAACTTTTTCAAAATTTTACTTTGTATGGTAGGTGTTGGCGTAGTTTTTATACGATTTGACTCAATTTCGAACTAAGTCTTTATTTTTATATGATCGAACAGACAGACAGACTTGGCTAAATCAACTCAGGTGGTGATACTGATGAAGAATATATATACTTTTATTTACCTTCTTATGGGCGTTACGTTAGGACAATATACCCAATATGCCCTTACAGTACACGTGAGAGTAACAGGGTAATTGTACAGTAACATGTATGAGAACCAAAACAAAAGAATGTAATATAAACCTAAATAGTATATATAAGTGTTAAATTCAATAATGAAAAAATAAATAAATTTGTTACAAGCAGTACAAAACTATAATTTTATTTTTCCACTCCAAATAAGTATCAGACCTATTTTAAAGTTCTATTTTTCATTGTATGAAATAATATCAATGAAAGAAAAGAGATAATCAGCCCAATCATGAAACATTTTCTCCCGGGAGTTGTAAATGGGAGTTTCTGATTTTAAGACAGCAGAAAAAGATATCTCATTTTTTTATTTTACACTCATGAAAATCGGCGGTTGATGAACAAAATTGCATTGAAAATTTCCAAAAAGTATTTTAACTTTATCTTAAAAACGGAAACTCCCATTAACAACTCCCGGGAAAAAATTTTTCATGATTGGGCTGAATATGTGATTAAAAAAAAATCTCATAAAACAAGCAATATGTCACAAGTAAAAATGAAATCGAAAATTAATAATTTTTCTCATGAGATCTTATTTCCCATCCTTAATACATCCTTAATATTTTATAATTATTTATCTGCGGTTATGTCAGTGAATAAGATATTTTTATATTAACTTACTTTTTATTAAATTTTACTGAAAATTAACTTTTTTTATAGTAATACTGGAGGCAGTTAAAGGCTTCCTTCCTGCTTTTTTGTGAACACAAAGCTTAACAAGAAAATTTTAAGGACAACACAAATAAGACAACCGTTGATTATGCGTAGGCTTTGATACACCTACGAGTGCTCTGTCAGAAACTGATTTCATATTATAAAATAAATAAAATTTTTATTTATATAAAACTTGTTCTTCTTTCTGTTTATAGATTCAAGTTACATTTATCTTTAGTCAAATTAAATTCAATAACGGTTTTTGCCATGGATACCATTAAAATGCCTCCAAGTATTTTTTTATTTCAATTTGATAACATTTTTAAAATATCATCAAAGGTTTCGTGAATGAAAACAAATAATCAAAACACAAAAACAAAAACTATACAGGATATGCGGATAATATTAAAAACGCAATTTTTTTACTTTTTTAATAAAATACACAATATTCTCATTTCTTCAAGCTGAAGTGGTACTACATTTACCACCTACAGACACCAGCACAGGTTTTATGCATTACTGGCTCGGTCACGGGCAACTTTGAAAATATCATAAAAAAAAAACATTTGAACTGTAATTGTTTTCCCATTTCTTTTATATTATTATTTTATTTTTATTTTTTTATTTTTGTTTTAAGTTTGTCAACAGTTTGTGTTATTGTTGTTTAAAGAATACAACAAAATATTATTATAAGTTGATTTGTATTCTAAACGATTGTACCCGAGGGTTTCTTATTAAAAAAATTGCTCGAAAACAAACACCAAGGATACAATTATTTGTAAATCAGACATTATTTATTTTGCATATTTAATCAAAACTTTTGTTCTGTATGTCTGTAACAGCACACAAACTTGCTAATGAAATGACATAAATTTTATTGAATAATGGATATAACATAAACTTTTAAAAAAGCACATGGAACGCCCAATGGAATAATCGATTTATATTGCTATATTAAAACTTTGTAGACAACGCTTAGAAATAAAAGTTTTTATTTTTGTACATTCAATTGTGAACTTTTGGTGTCCTTTCTTAAATGCCTTAAAGTGCGTGAACCGTGCTTTTACCGCTAACTAATTATGGCAGATACCAACTTTAAATCCCATCTGACACTGAATATATTGAGAATGATATGAAAGAATCTTCAAGAAATTTGTCGTTTGAAGTAAGTATAAATCTTCTAGGTCCACTCATCAACCAAACTTTTAGAAAAAATTATATAAATCAAAAATGATAAACTACACACCTCTCAGCAAAAGACTCTTAATCAAATTCTTTAAATAAATTTTACCTATGCACATAGAGGCAGCAATTTTTTATATACTATATCTAACTATTATATCCTAAAATCCTTGCATCAATACATCACATTCAGAACATAAATACAACCAATACAATTTACTGCACTGCATTTTCTGTATTTGGTGTTGCACAGCGCCAAAGAAAAATGTATTGAAAATTTGCTATCATGAAATTCTGAAATAACTCATGTTCACTTTTGTGCCAGAGGAGAAGCAGAACAGAAATTTTTATGGAAAATTTATAACTAACAACACTCAGCGAAAATATATTGCAAACTGAAAATTGTATACAGGCAAAAGCTTGTACACACACATGCGTACACATGCACACACATGTGTATTGTTTGATATATTTCAGTGTGTGTCCAAATGCTTGACAATACAACTACATAAAGAACGAGCATTACGAGAACAAATGTTTGTGCACATTTGTGCAATTTTTCATTGTTTCAAGTTGCAAGTTTTTCTACTTATTTCATCAACAGGAATTTTAAAAATATAAAAAAATAAAAAAAAACACAACAAAAATAAAAGAAAAACGTATAAATAAAAATGTTCAAATCTATTCAGTTCGCTGGACCTGAATAACTAGCAAATAGTATGCGGAAATGGACTTGAATTTATTTGTATATAAGTGTGTAGCTGAATACAACACAAAATTTTCAATCACAAACACAAAAACATACAAACTCACATACAAAGAGGAAAGCAGAGAAACCGTAAAAAAGCATCAACGGAAATAACCAGATACCATACACAGATATACAAAAGAAAAAAACATCCAAAATAAACAAAAAAAAAAAATAAAAAAAACCAAAAAAACAAATAAAAAGAAACAGCATAAAAATGCTTATTTTATTTTTATTACCATAATTTATTTGTGTTTTATAAAAATAAAGCAAAGAACACACACCAAAAGAAGCCCGCAGTAGCTGCCATAACCTCAACATTAAGAGCCCTTAAGTGCGTAGGATTGGAGTAACTTGGGCCGTGCCAATATTGGTCAGATTTTAAAAAATTGAGCATTGAAAAAAACAAAAATTATGGATTCTATTGTGAAATGCGCAGATATAATGGTGGAAATTGTGGAAGACAACAAAATACGTATTGAATTTTATAATCCATAAATTATGGAGATTTTATCAACAGCACAAAAAAATGTGTATGAGTTTCATTAACACTGTTTACGCAAGCAAAAAAAGACAATTTATTTATTATATTTAAAAAATATTGAATACTATTCATGATATGTCATGATGTTTTAATTAATTCCGGAAAATAAATGCGTGGACATTACTTTGTGACAGAGAAGCAGAACAGCGCTTAGAATTACAAAAACAACTTATCTTAAACCAAGCTTTGGCTTAATAAAAACCTTCAATTTATTTGTAATTATATTCATTTCCGCTGATAATCACATCAATTGAAGTGTCTTTTGAGTTTTCTAATATACAGGTTTATTATTATTTTGAACATTTAAAAATTTTATCTTTTTCATCCACACATACGAGATATACAGCAAACTATGCAAAGCAGATCTAACAAGACATATAAAAAGTTCACAAACCTTTAGTACACAAAATTTTTGAACGCGAACACTGCCCTTGAGAATTTATTTATAGGTCGGCCATTCCACGGTGACAGTTGGGACATTTTACTAATTTTTGAGTACGTTTTCACAATACAATTGTTTACTAGAAACAAATTTAAAAAATGCATTATGCAATTTCATAGCAAATAAAATGCTTTTAAATACGGCACCCAAAAAAGTTAGAGTTTATGCCGCGGGTATGTCGAATTCACTTCCCAATCAAAGTGATGGTAGCAACAGCCACAAAATTAATTTCTCTACATAAGAAAATAAAACGTTGAAATTCAGTCAAACCATAAGTCTCATTCTGAAACTTTTTTGTATGTTAGGCCTAAAAAGTGTAGCAATATTTAACTATAAGATTGACTCACAGGACCATATTTTTTTATATATATTTTCAAAGCTTGTGCTGGTCGGGACAAGGAGTTGTGATGGTCGGGATAAGTAAGAAAATCATACAAATAGTGCAAATCAAGTAAAATTTTTATGTAAACTAATTATCCGTTAGCAATTTTCTGTTATAAAAAAAAAATTAAAAACTTAAATCCAAAATTAAAATCAAAATGTAATTTCTCAAAAAGAAAATGAAATTTTTAAAAATGGGCTAGCGATTTTAGAGATCTTGCGGTGCATCCATGTCCATTACGCTAGACGTGTTGAAATCCTTGAATTCAATTAAAGGCTGTTTTGGACTCAAAAGCAGTTTGTTCTTTTAAGTGGAGTTAGATATTATGCCGTATGCTAAACAGTTGAAACTGAGAGCTCGAAAATTATGTTTTATGTAAAGGTATGGGATAGGTTGTACGTGGTCCCACCTGCGTTGAAGATTTTTACGGCATTCATCAATATCTGCTATAGAAAAAAAAAATAAGCAAAGCAATCCCAGCTGTTATTTATTATTGCCTTCCTGCTTATTGAAGATGACCACAACATACATTTTGCTGTAGCCCCGACACCGTCGAATGCGCCTTTACCACGACTTGATGCGCCTTTATCATGACTTTGCGTGGCATATATTAAACAAAGTAAATATATACTTTAATTGAGCAGCGCACCCATCTGTATATATGCAAATTTGTCAGGTAATGTGTTTTTAAATCCTTAATAATTTCCTTTAACAATTTCTGCCTCCAAATTCGGGATTTAGCATAATATTCTCAACTGAGCGAAGTTTTCTTTCAGCTGCAACCATGCTATAAAAAAATATTACCACTTAATGTATGATCATCATGCTATGGAGAGATTTGTACAGCCATGAAAACATGCACCTCACAAATGTTTCATGAAACAAATATCTCGGGAAGTAATTTTTGTGATGGTCGGGACAGAACTAAGAGTCCAATTAGGTATTCTGTTGAGGTCTCACAAATACAAAAATAAGCCAAAGCAATGTGTTCATAGTTCACTCTTAATTTGCAATGGTTTTTTGCTTACTCATATGTAAACTTTTAAGTTAGTAAAAACTAATGTCTATTTTGTTGTTACAGTCGGGACAAGGAACACTTGCGCTTCAGAGGACGAAAAATTTAATATGACCTTTACCTTTTTAGTTTATTTTTTCGCAAAAATGTAAGTTATGTTATCGTTGTATGTTTTTTATAAACACACGTTGCGATTGTAAAACAAAATATAGGAAAATAGCGTCGCCAATTTTAGAAAAATAATGTAAACCACTTCGTAAAGAAAGTCGTCAGTGCTTTATTCGATAAAAACAGTAGTAATTGCAACTTCTTTTGTTAATTATTCAAAAATACTAAAATATAGAATGCTAAGGTAACATTTAGCTATAACAGAAACATATTGTTGGACAAAATTTTTTAACTCGTTCGTTCCTCATTACCGTGGAATGACCGAGGTTGTGTATTTATTGTGGATTTATTTAAGTGTATGATTGTTTGAAGAGTGTTTCAACAATTAAAAAATTTCATAGCATATGTACCGCATTTCAAAGTATTGCCAACAAAAAGGATAAAAACTACAATGTTAAAAAATTATAAATTTGCACAAAAAAACACTTTTTGCAAAAAAAAAACTCCAGGAAGAGCAAGAAATTAATTTCTTAGTACATATACGGCTAAAAATCTTCAAATAATTTTAAAACCAATCGCTGGACTAATACACTTTTTAATCCTTTTTTTATTAGAATTGATATTTTTCAAAATATTGAAATTTTTTTTATTCAAAGCTGTACTTAAATTTAATAAATTGGGAATAAAATTTAAATTTCAGTATCTCATGTTTGAAATGTAATTCAAAATTATTAAATAAGAAAAAATCTTGTAGTAATTTTTAAACCTTTTTTTTATCTTCTGTTTTATTATAATTGATACTTTTCATCTAGTCTAGTCTAGTCTAGTACATATTTTTGTTTAGTGCTGTACTTTAATTTAATAAATTGTGAATAAAATTTTAATTCTAGTACGTAAGGCTTAAAATTTAATACAAAATAGCTTCAAGATAATAAAAGCTGCATTTTGTTCATGCTCTGGCAAGCAACAGATTGGCCCGATGTTAGAACTCGTGACTCTATGCGATGGTTGCCGCAGTCCATGGTTCGATCCTGTGATGTGGCAAAAAATTAAAATGTTACACAATAAAATTGTTCATTAAATACTTAATAACATCATATTCTTTTAATAAAACAATGACAAAAAAGAAATAAAAAAAATAAAAGTAACAAAAAAAAATAAAAACGATCTGGCTGAGGATCGAACCAGGGTCACTCGACTCATCATATCAATCCAACAATCGCTTCACTAACTGAGCCATCAAATAAAATTTTTTGCGGAAGCTAATTGTGTACTTTGATGTTTACAAAATTTAAAAACTAAACCATTAAGAGTTTAAAGTTTAAATTCTAAACCCATACGAGACTAAAACTTAGTTTCAGTATTTGACGTGGTTTAAATTTCAAGCCCATGCGGGGCTAATATTTAGTTTCAGTATTTGACGTGGTTTAAATTTTAATACAATTTTGGTGTTGTTATATATACATAAATTTGTTTGGCACCGTTGCTCAAAATAATGTTTGGTTTATGTCATGACGATTTTTCAAATATTTCGACTCTAGCTATAGCCATCCGTAAGCTGGAATAGTTTGAAGTAACCTCTAAAATCGAGTTTTTTGCAAAAACATTGCAGTAGTTTAAAATATAAAAATGATCAAAAATAACAGATAAGAAAAGTTCTTCCGATCTGCATCACAGAACATTAAATTATTTCTGTGGTACCATAGATATTGCCGAGTTTGCTGACTATTTTTAAATATTTTGGTGAAATAAAATCCTGAAAGGTGAGGGTATATTAACTTTGTGCAAACGTTTGTAATGCATAGAACGTAGCGAGAGCGATATAGAAAAGTATATATATTCTTGATCAGCGTCACCTCGTGAGTCGAGCCATTCATGTCCGTCCGTCCATCCGTCTGTCTGTGTGTTGTCCGTAAACACAGGATAAGAAGAAGGACTTCAGATAATTGAATGAAACTTGGTACACATGGTCACATGCACCCAAGAGTTTGCACTATGGAATATTTTTGGAATCCGCTCACAGACACGCCTACCTCCCATACAATTCGAAAATTGAAAAGTGCATAACTCAGCTCATAATAAGCCTACCACAATAAAATTTGATATGTATGTGTCTTATATCAACACAAAGATGTCTTCGAAAAATGAATATCATCCGCTCACGGACACGCCCACCTCACATACAACTCAAAATTGAAAACACAATTTATAAGCGTCTGCTTAACTCACAGAGATCAAGTTTGACAATTATGTTTTTTATTACAAGACAAAAATGTTTTTGAAAAATGGAGATCATCCACCCACGGACACGCTTACCTCCCATACAACGCAAAAATTGAAAACTGCATATGGGCATTTCCATAGTCGCGAACGCGACATTCGTACGCCTTTGAGGAGTAAAATAATAAAGAAAACTCAAAACAATTTTTCTTTTTTTTCAAGTTTTAAATAGCATTTTATTTGCACTATATTTAGAAAAAAAAGTTAGGTTCTCTAGATTTTAAGTTTCCAAAATATTAGCAATAAACATGGCATCGGGAACGCGACAAAAAATGGAACTCGTTTTCGACTGCATCTAGAAAAATGCAGATATCTGCGAAACGCAACATAATATTTTACAGCGGTAAATTGTAAATTAAAACAGATTAATGTGGCTTTCAAGAAATAGTTATCATTTTGACATATTCCCATTACCTTTTTTTTTATTGAGCTTAAGCCTGATCGCGAACGCGACATCTAGCACGCGACATTTTTTCTCATCACGTTTGTAATAAGAATTAGTTAAAGTAATTTCATCTAAATATTGCATTGTCTACCAAAAACATCGTATATATTATTTGGGAGTTTTATTTTAGTAATATTAATAACAAAAAAAAAAATACATATGAGGCTTGTGAGAAAATTATGATATATTGTTTTAACCCCACCCGTACTACGTATGTTGTTATAAACTTTATGACGAGGTTTTTTACGCCCATAAGGAGGCGTGGCAGATATATAAAAGTGCATACATTATCCTGCATTATCACAATCTAAGTTGACTTAACCATGTATGTCCCTGTTTCTTTATGTCCCCCTGTCTGTTGACATGAAAACAGCCGTTATTATTAAGTTATCGTAATGAAATTCGATATTTAAGCTTATATCGTAAAATTAGAGACCATGTTCGAACAAAAGCCAAATAGGATGAAAACCACGTATACCTCCCAAACAAATTGACGTTCTAAAAATGGAAAATTTCTTAAAAATCTATTAAAAATCAATCCAATGACTTGAGAATTAGCTCATGAGCTTTAACTAGTGCTATTAACACTTAGTAAAAAATTCAGCAAAATCGAATGAAACCTTTCCATACTTTCCATACAAAGTGTATTTATGCGCTGGTACATGATCGCGAACGCGACACATTTTGATGATCAATATTAAATGTTTAGTATGATTTTTACCTGCAGTAACTGTTTTTTTATAGTGAGGCGACCAAATTTGATTTAAGTTACAATTTTCAGACACTTGCTTAGAACGATCACGAAGTTCTGATAACAAATGATGATTTAGGTACAAGAACGCGACATTCGAATAGTAGTTAAAGCAATATAAAAAATTAACCGTAAATCGTGCTTTGTTTGCTATTTTTTTTATTTTTTATTGTTTATTTGAAGTTTATAGATGGATTTTATAAGAAGAGTGCAAACAAAACGTTAATAAATAAACGAAAACTACTTAAGAGAAAAAGTCCTTAAAAGCAGCTAAAAGCAAGAAAATTTCTCAGATATCAGGCCAATTTTCTCAGAATAAAAACTAAAATAAGTTTTAAATGCAGTAAATTCTAAAAATTCAAGCATTTTTTTTAAATAATAACAAACAAATTATTTGTTTAGTTAATATTTTTTTTTTCGGTCCTAGTAGACTTTTCTGTGAATTGCCCATATATAAGCTCATAAAAAACCGACAACAATAAAATTTGGTGGGTATGTGTTTTATATAAACACAAAGATGTTTTCGAAAAAATGGGTGTCATCCGCCCACGGACACGCCTACCTCCCATACAACCCAAAAAGTTTAAAACTCAATAAATAAGGTTATTTTTGTCATAGAGAGATCAAATTGCGATCAAATTATTCCAAAACTAAGATGTGTTCAAAAATTGGGAATTATCCGTCCATGAACACGTCCACCTCCCATAGCGAAAGCACAATAGAAGCATTAACTGTGAGCTACAGGAATAAAACTTGGTATAAGTAAATTTTTCATCAACATTTAAATGCATATAAAATATAGGCTTCATCCGCCCACGGACAAATCCATTTTCAATAATATTGCTTTTTTTTAAAAAAAAGTAGGTTAAGGGTATTTCATAGTCAGCCTAGACCGACTTTAGACTTTCTTTACTTGTTTCATTTAAATTCAAATAATTTCATTATTTTCAATGCGGTTCTGGTTTTCAAGATACCGTTGAAAAGGTGTTGGATACTTCTATTGCAGAATTGCTAAAATTGATAACCATCAAAACTAATATATTTTAAAAATCTTGTATGAAAAATAAAAAAATAAAAATGCCGCATTAAAAATAATTAAGTTATTTGAATTTCAGTGAAAAAATATGAAAAAAGTTAAAACAATTAATGAAAATCCACATTATCTTGGTCCTACTGAAAAAATTTTTTTATTTATTTGATGCAGATTGGAAGAACTTTTTTATATCTATTATTTCTGATCGTTATTTTATTTTAAACTACCCTACCAGCCAATATTTTAGCAAAAAACTCGATTTTTAGAGATCATTTCAAACCATTCCAGCTCATGAATGGCTATCGCTAGAGTCGAAATATTTGGGAAACCATCATAACATAAACCAAGGGTTATTTTGGCCGACACGTGTCGAACAGCTTTTTTCGTGAGTCGCATTAATAAATAGTACAAGATTGACCAAAATTTAGTCCAAGATTTTTAACCGTATAATAATGCAACGCAAATTTTTTCATGGAAGTTTTTAAAATGATCTAAGGAATTTTTTAACCCATTCTATAAGTTTTTTTTTTCTTTGCGTTAAGACCGACACGTCCTAATGTACAAGGAATGTATAAATTTTGGTCACTAATTGCATGAATACTTCACGATTCATGAGTGACATGCAATTCTGCCTATTATCATGTGTACAATTCCCACTGTTTATGTATTAGTGCATAGATTATATGTATTTTGGTCACTTAACTCATAAAATAGTTCACACTTCATGAGATTCACGCATTTTTGTCACTGATCTCATGAGCTGTTCTTGTGTTTTTTGTTTTGGTATTTGAACAGGAAGCTTATGCATTTTATTCACACATGTTATGAATGGTTCATGTTCCCCTTGTATTTTAAAATGGCATTTACGAAATCTTTTATCGGTTCTTGTATCTTGTACACTAGACCGGATCGAAATTTAGATTTCGCCGGTCAAAGTCTCAAAAATTAGAAGAAGTCATTAAAATGATTTCTGCATACTTTTTTTTTTCAAATCGGAGAAAAACCGCCGAGCAATTTTGATTCTCCTGAAGGTCCTTTCTGGTAAAAAAACATGTTTTTTGCTTGTAACTTTTTATTTTTCACAGAACGCAGAACTGCTAAAATATTAAATTTCTTACTAATACCAATATTCTGATATTCAAAAAATTTAAAAATTATGTTCCATTATAACTATTATTGAACACTTAAAATTTATTTTTTTGTTATTTTTAAAAAGACATTTTATTAAAACTGCTTTAAAATACACATTTTTTTCTAGATTTACGTGAAAGTGTTATGGTTAGAAAGGTTTTGAGTTCTTCTTTCTTTCTGTGTATCGCTTTAAAAATCGAATTTAGAAATCTGATTAAATGAAATATTTTTTATTCATACAAACAATTGATTTCATTTGTTCACTGCTTTATCGTCCAGTTTTCGATAAAATTTTTTTGTATCACATAGCTTTGATTAAAGCGATACACAGAACGAAAAGAGAACTTAATACCTTCCCAACAATGATAGTTCCACGTAAATCTAATAAAATTGTGTCTTTTACAGCAAAAAATGCCTTTTTAAATATAGCAAAATATTAAATTTTTGGTGAAACAAAATTTTAACAATTTTTTTATGTCAAAATGTTAGTATGAGTAAGAAATTTAACATTTAAGAAGATGTGGGTATGCGTTCTGTGTAAAATAAAAAGTTACAAGCAAAAAACATGTTTTTTTTACCAAAAAGGACCTTCAGGAGAATCAAAATTGCTTCGGAGGTTTTTCTCCGATTTGATAAAAAAGTATGCAGTAATCATTTTAATGAGTTCCTCTAACTTTTGAGACCCCGACCGGTTGAAATTTTTTTTATCCCTATAAGAATGATCCGGTCTATTTTACACACATTTTAAAAACAACGTTTTTTTTTGTGTATTTTGTACACTATTTTTATGAATTGTTCATGTGATTCATCTAATTGGCTGAAAAAAATTCATGAATGCAATTTATGGAGATAAGATAAAAATTCATAATTACTGTGTACTATATTGGTTCGATGTACTTGTTATATATTTTCTTGGGTCTTATTTTTGAGATAAATAGAAGATACATCATCGCAGAACGAGTTAAAAAAATATTCCGTACAAGTTAATATATCGTTGTTCATTATATATAACTTTAAAAAAAAATACTAAATAGAAAAACATACAATTTCCACGTGCCTGCTTTAAGAAGCAGTATCTATAATTTTTACTTGAAAAAATCAAATATGTATTCTTTTAATTTTGTTGTAATGTCTAGTCTTTGAAAGACCATTAAGATTGTAATTAATCTAAACATTATTTTTTATTATAGATTCCAAATCTCTTCTAAGAATTGAATTAATGAATAAATTCATTATTGTTTTGTTTTGCTTATTTCTCTTGTACAAAGATAATATTACTTCACAGAGTTTGAAAGCAATATCTACTAAGTTATTGAAACTTGCACATTAATTTTCGAAGCACATTTACGCTACAAAGTTTTTTTGATATTCTTGTGCATTGCCAAGGAGTAATCAATAGCAAAATATGCACATATATAACTACATCATAAACCAAAAGCCGATTTAAACTTAATGGATTCACAAATTCTCAACGTACACAGATTTTTGCATATTGTTTTGTATTTTATGTGTAAAATATTGACTGCGTCATAACGTAATCGCACTTTCACACAATCAAAGTTATTTCAACTTGAACACACGGTTACTGTAAATGGCTGTTACTGTATATATATAAATGTTTATATATATATATATATACATGTGTGTGTATAGCTACCACCCAGCAACACGCCATACATCTGGATCACATTCTTTTTCCCAACACATCAAAAACTGACAAACGTATAAAATAGCAAAGCGATTGCTTGTTTGCGAAAATATGGAGAAATGAAAAACAGCAAAGAAAAACAATATTACAAACAAGTTTGAAAAGAACAGCATAAAAACACAAATAAAAGTAAAACAACAGCAGCCAAATCATAAATTTTCAAATTGTAAGCCAGCAGAATCAGAAATCAACAAAATAAAATGTTTACTTTTTAAAACAAGCAAACAAGAGCAGACAAAAAAGCAGTCAGTCGGTTGGTTGGTTGGTTGGTTGGTTGATATACGCTGGGACTGACTGGCTGAAGAAGCTCAAGCGAAACGAACCAAAGGCGTGGGACAACAACGTTTACAAAAAGTAAAAAATGTTGTTGCTAGAGCAGCCATTACCAATTTCGTTGAATTTTATGTTCATCTTGGGGATTCTGCTGTTGCCAAAATTGATGTGTGTAATTTTTCAGCTGTATCTGGATACAGTGTTTGTTGCCCAAAATGCTGTGCTACATTTTTGCTACTTATCCAATATTGATTTTTCGCATTTATTTTGTACTTGTTTTCTTTATTGAGTTTTTGTTTTCTTATGCTCAGTTTTTGCCCAAAAACAGAGAAAAAAGCGCAGAATTGATTTAGTGCTCAAATTTCTCATTTTTAAGATTTTTGGCACAAACGGCTAATTTTCTGCTTTGATTATTGTTGTAAAAACTGAAATCATGGCTGCTGTGGATAATCGTAGAAGTAAGTGTTATCAAAATAAATTGAAACTAATTAAAAAATATTGAATTTTCTAATATCAGAAAATAATGGAGTAGATAGAAAGATAAATAATGCTGTGCAGTGGGAGAATAAATAACTTTTTACTTACAAGCAACATTATTAATAGCTTTTTTTCATGGAAAATCAGAACTGCTAAGTATAGAACAGAATTCAATATGGCTTAAATTCGAAATTTGTCGAATTTGTTTTGATATTCGATAGAGATTCATACAAGTTTAAAAAAAAGTTTTTTAAAAATATAGATGAACTCATTTGTGCCATTTTTAATCTGCATGTACCACAGTTAGTCTGCACTGATTTCCAACATTTTTTGTTTTGTAAAAGAATATTTAATTTCATATCATTGGCAACCAGTTGTTATGATGCAAAATGTATCTGAATACAAAATAAAGTCAATTCGAAACAAAGCCTACCACTCTTTAAAGTAACTTCATTCTATGAAGTTTATTTTCATGGTTGGTCCATACAGCATAAAAATAAAAACTAAATTACAAAAAAAAAAAAACAGGAAATGTATGCTCTACATCGAGGATTGGAACTTAAATTTTCAATGATGCACAAATGCATGCACAGCGACTATCGACACCCACTCAACAACATGACAGAATCGGTAAGCATATTTTTAGCATTGTTGAAACAAGGACTCGTTGCACTAAGCCACAGTTGTTGACACATTTATGGCCTACTTGTATGAAATTGCTTCATTTGTGTTTGGTAGCAGTTTAACACAACTTTACGATTTCATGGCATTCATACAACACAACTGCATGCACCAGTGGTGGCTTAAAGGGAGGCTTTTGAGTGTTAAGTCCCCTTGATCCAATTGCAACACATGCAAAGCTCAAAACCAAAACATTGCATAAGCCTGTCAAAGGCAAATCCTTAATACGCCGCCAATGCAACATGTAGGTATACGCTGTGGCGCAAATTTCTATTAATTTTATGTAAAGAATTTAAATGAAAATTTACAATAAAGCCAATTGCTCAATTAAGCGGCACAAGAGAAAGTGCCAAATTTAAATTGGCTCTATTACTTCCTCTGTGGAAATTCCTCTATTATATTTGTGGAAATTATATATGTTTATTAAATACTTTGCTACTTTTATACAATCATAAAATTGGCATTTTACACTGAAATGTAAATGTTGACTTTTGAGAGCAATTATACCATTGCTATATTAAACCATTGTTACTATTACTTATTATTATGAAAAAACTCATTTTAAAAAATATTTTTGTTTGTACATATTGCGTTGCTGTGACTTCCTTTGATCAAACATGTAAGAGTTTTTCCGAGACAGTTTCAACTGACAACATATATTTAGTTGGAATGTTCAAATTATATCAAAGCATAACTATGTATGCTTACTTAAGATGTCTTTACCATATTTTCCACATTATCTATTGTCAGGTATTAATATTTACTTCAATGAAATATACTCTACGTTTTGTTTGGGTTTTATTTGGTTGATCCAACCGCTGTTTTTAAAATTTCATCTTATAATGTAACTGCTGTCTACACTCAAATGTATTGAGTGTTAGCTCCTGTTTTTTTTTTAAATGCAGTCAAATCATTTTTGTTTCATTTGACCGAAATTCATTGAAAAAAATTATTTGCATTCAAGTTTAGTTAGCTACAGAGTAGGTCCGCTTTGATAAAAGCCATGAGAAAGGACTCGTAACTACCAGCTTAGAGCAATAGTTAAGGATCTGCTCAGTTGAAAAAAATAGCAGCTCAGGACTTCTTTATGGGCTTAAAAACCTTGCAAAAATCTGTCTGTATATAATATTTTAGTCTAGGAGAAAAAGTACAGTTGAATGATATTTTGATGTCTGGATGAAAAAACATTTAAAAAACTCTATGCATGCAAAGGAAACACTATTTTGAGTTCATAAATTACTTAAATATAAATGGCGTAGATAGCCTATAGTTCTGTAGATAGCCTATAGTAAGTAAAAACATACTTGCTAGAGTACCCATGAAGTGTATGGAATTTTCAAAGGTGACAATTGTTTCGCTCGCCGCAAACTTTCCCAGAAAATGGGTCTTCAAAATCAGATCTGCAAAAATAAACTTGGTCTGGTCACTTTTGAGTTTTACCCTAAAAATTACTCAACAATTTTCTCAAAAACTCGTTTAACATAATTGCCTTATAACTTTTAAAGTTTTCCTTTAAAATTTTCTCTTTCTGTAAAAATTTTTTGGTACTCACATTTCCTCTTTAACATTTCGGTTGCGGTTTGTTGAAAGGTCAAACTACAATTTTTTCAAAATTTAACTCGATTTTCTTTAAATACACTCATTTCTGCTTCGCGCAACGTAAATGTAATGTTCTATTTTTCCTAAAAGCTATTTAATTGCGGTAAATCCCGTATCACTCACGTTTCAGTCATAGCAGTAAGTATACATTTTTTCCATTAACCCTAGAACCATAACGTTATTTTATACTACGTTAATACTAATGAATAATACACATAAAATTTACGTACATTATGGTTCTAGGGTTAAATATAAAGGCTTTGAATATAAAATTATATGGGTACAATAATTCATAGACTCACTGTTAAAAATTCATGCAAAAAGTTTTATATATGCTTACTTATTTCGAAAAAACTATCTTTAAATGGTGTGTCACTCACGTGTCCAGACGATTTGCATTTTTCGAGTTCTTGCTTAAAATCTGCAAATTGTTTGAGTTAAAATAAAGAACTAAGTAATTTTCCATAACAAAATTGAGTAGAAATTTTAACTGCAGGAAAAAATTTAGTTTTTTCTCAGGATTTTAAGATTTTTTCATAAACTGATTTTGTCACTCACGTTTCAAAACAATTTTGTAAAATTTCTAGTGAAGTCCATTAAGCATATTTTATAAAAATAATTTGTTTTTAATATTAAGGATATTTCTATACAAAAAAGAAAGTCTATGTTAGATTAAAGATAAGCTAAGTTTAATACATATTAATATTGTGATAATCATAAAATTACGTTAAGTAAATGCTATTCACAAAATTCTAAAAAATGTGTTTCGAAACAAAGAGATCAAATTCATTTAAAATATGCAATTCATTAAATAGTAATAAAGCTCTGGTTATAGGCTCATTTAAGGCACAGTTTGTTGTACAATATTTAACAAAATATAATTTGAAATTTCTTAAATTTCTTAATGAAATATTAAAAGGTATAAGTTGCAAAAGAGATTGACAGTCTATAAACCCAAAAATAATGTCAAATATAAACATCAATGATGCCATCTTACGTCTAGAATCAAGTGATTTCAGTCCTAAGAGCATTAAACGAGAATTATAAGGAGGTAGAGGGTCTTGAAATTTAATTGACCTCAAGGCAAATCTTGTAAATTTTTTTTTTAATTTTTTCCAGTCTAAACGAGGTTGACATGTAAAAAGGGCTCCAAATAATGGAAGCATACTCCAATCTCGATCTCACAATTCGAGTTATTTTCCCAAGATTATCCAACTAATCAATAAAAATTGTCACTCACGTTTCACTCTTGAATCACTTTTTTTAAATTATATTTTTCGATAGAAAATAATTTTTTTAAAAAATTTTAATATTCACTTTTGCATAGAAAATGCTACATTTATGAATATTATATAACTGTGCTTTGATATTTAAATCGCGAAATACCAAATTGCAAAAAATTAAAACTTACAATTTTTTTAACTTGCTACAGATTAAAAATAAAAAAACAAACAAAAACAGTTAAAATTTAAAGATACAATATATTTTTTTCAAAATGCTTTTACCGTTGAAAAACAGAAACAATATCTTTAACGTCTCATGTATTTTTATTGAACTTTAAGTATTTTTATTTTTTAAAGGTTTAGGTTTACTTTTTCTGGATTTGCCGATTGGTACATAGAGAATAAAAACCACACTTTAAAATGAAAAAAAAATTTTAAATACAAATTTATAGCATTTGCGTTTCTTTAAAAGAAAATTTAAAACAAGCGTGTTTAATTTTCAATTACACTGAGAAAAAAACACATACCTTGCTCCGGTAAAAAATTTCTCTATTTTTGATAATAGCAATTTTCTCTTTTTCAAATAAAATTTTTTTCAATTAGAATAAATTTTCACATTTTCGAAGAAATATTTCTTTACTTCAAGGAAATGGAAATATTTCAATGTCTCTAATAATGATAAGTATTTTTCTCGCACAAAAAATTTCTCATTTATAGAGAAATTTTATTGAAAATGAAAAACTTTTCTTATATATTGATAAAAAATTCACTATGAGAAGTATTTTCTTCAATAAAAACAAATATTTTCTCAAAAAAAAAAGTATTTTTCTCTAAAAACGATATATTTTTCTATTTCATGGTAGCTTTTTATCATTTTTAGAGAATTTTTAGTATCGCAATTAGAGAATAGCATTCTCTGGAGCAAAGTCTATACCATTTTTCTTTAAATATGATGCCTTTTTTATCATATTCCGAGACACTTTTTTCTGAGTGTACAAACTTCTATCTTAATACCCCCACGCGTACAGCGTAAAAGGTATCTTTATTTTGTCACGACGTGTGTAACATAAGGAAGCGTGGTAGGTATGGAAAGAATATATATTCTTATTCAGCATCACCACCTGAGTTGATTTAGCCATGTCCGTCTGTCTGTCCGTCGACACGATTACAGCCGTAATTTTGAAGCTATCGTATTGAAATTCGAGTTCGAGAATGGGCTAAATCGAATGAAAACCACGCCTACCTCCCGTACAATCCCAATAATGAAAACTTCATAAAGAAGCAAATATTAAAGCTACAAAACTTCAATTTGGTATTTGTTTAATCCAGTTAAAATCATAGGTCTGTTAGAAAAAAGGGCGTCATCCACCCACTACCATGCCCACCTCCCATACAATCCCAAAATTTAAAACTATATAAAGGGGCTTGTGTCGAAGTTACATAAATAAAATCGGCTACTTATTCATTTTATATCAAAACTAAAGCATGAGTGAAAAATGGGCGTCATCCACCAACAAAAACGCACACCTCCCATGCAACCCCAAAATTAAAAAATATATAAATACGCTTCTGTCGAAGCTACACAAGTAAAATTAGATATTTGTTCATCTTATAAAAATTAAGACGTGTTAGAAAAATGGATATCATCCACCCAAGAACACACCCACCTCTCATACAACCCAAAATTGAAAACTTTATGAAGACGCTTGTCCTTACTGTGGAGGAAAACAATTTGATATGAATGTATTTTAGACGTCATCAAAATAGTAATTTTTTTAAAAATCTCATACAAAAAGAGCTACAATTTAAGATTTTGTACCATTACGAATCGACCGTGGGGGTATTGTAACTTCGGCCAAGACGGCGATATGCCTTACTTGTTTTTTATAATTTTCTCTTATTATTTCTTTGCAATAAGAAAAACGGGTTAAAGTTTATATAAAAATATAATTTAAGTTAAACAAAACTGTTTTATAGTTCAATCAAAAATAAAAGTTTTAAGTTTTAAAACAATGTTTTGAAATATGAATATGAAAAATATTTGCAGGTAAAATGTTTTCGCGTACCTACCTACATTTAAAGTTTTTCTGTCCAGATTAACCAAAATCTCCAACGTATCATCTGTAAACTACTAAGAGACTTTGAAAGCTCATATTTGTTACGATGATTTAAATTATAAAATTTTATAAAAAATCTGTTTTTTTTTTTTTTTTTTGACAAAGTTATAATAAAAATATATCTAAAATATTATAATCGCAAAACAACTTTTTTCTTAATAGAATCAATTGATAACAACTTTCATATTTTGCTCATGGCGTTGGGGGGCGGTGGTCCGGACCCTTGGCCGATCGCCTTACCTACGCCACTATTTCATATAAATCCTTTTTTTATGGCGTTCAGAGAGTTTACAGTTTTAAGTTTAAAAACCTTGACATTATTCTTTGAAACAAATAAATATCAATTAAATACATACAAGTTTGCAGCAGCTCCTGACATTTTGAATTTTTACCTTTAATATTTTTTAATGGTTTATAATAAAGATTTAAGTTGGTTTTGATGATTCCCATCAAATTCGTACTAGTCACACCCGGGACAATCTTAGGTCAGACTAAGTCAAACATAGTCTGAGTGTGGCAGATGGACTGAATTTATAGCTATTCATATATATACAACACTCAGAAATTAAACTTTCTATACTTGTGCGTGTCACACCCGTCCCAGGTAATTAAGTTAAATAACTTAAACTATTATAAAAAATTTAACTATTTCTCAACATTTTTAAACCTTTTTTACTAATGGACTAATACTAATGGATTTACTAATGAACTCTATAGTACATTAATTAAATTTCAACCGGTTAATAAAATTTTCAACACGATAAACAAGTCAAAATGTCACACCCGTCTCTATAGAATGAGCCTTAAGTTCATTTTTGTCTGATCTTTAGTTTCTATAGAGAATGGATTTTGGCTACAAGGCTGTATACTAGGGCGTATCGAATTACATTTTTTTTTCGAATTTCACATTCTAAGAGGTCTCAAAAGTTTCTCAAAATGTGGCTGTCAAGATCTGCCAAAAAAAATTGTATGAAATTAAAAGGACATCTTCCTGCCCCGCAAGGACAAAGTTGTTTTTTGAGAAAAACAGTAAAAAATAACGATCTAAAAATGCTTTGATTTTTGTAAAAAAAAACTACATATGTCTAAAGGAAAAAATTTAAATGCAGTTTAACTAGCAATATCTTACCAAACACGATGATACTCATGATTTTTACCCACAGTATCCTGTTTGAAGGATATTTGAAGCGAAAGTTATACTCGAGATGGCACATAACTTTTGATTGTAATCATTGAGTCTAAATTTTGATGGCATTGATATAGTGTTGGCGTATTTCTTAAATATGATGAATTAATAATTTGCATAGTTTTTGCATATTAATTCTCTTATTTTAGAGAAATGTATACTAGAACGCAATTTTTTAACTTTTTCAAAAAAATTAATATAAGATTTTATATCACGAGCATAAGAAGTGTGTCGAAGAAAATTTTTTCAATTTGGATTTTTCAAATATTTCTGTACATGACCCCACCTTAAAATATGTATTTAATATGCCAGGCTTAGACCATTTTAATATTTTAATACTTAAAAAAATTTTACTTCGTTCTATCAAATTTCTCAATTTAAGTTATATCTTCTTTATGGTTATAATATCGTTAAAATACATTTTATGCCATTCAGTCGGTCTCAAAAGACTAAACAATTGTTTTAAAAATGTGTTTTAATGAAATTATAACCATAACTCAAATTGAGAAATTTTATGCTAGGAAATAACTTTTTTTAAAATATCTAAATAGAAAAAAAATCGTGGTCTGAAGCTGATATATTAAATAAATATTTTTAGGCAGTATCATGTTCAAAAATTTTCAAAAAATCAAATTAAGAAGATTATCTTCGACACCATTTCTGAATCACTTGACATAAAATCTTCATAAATAAAATATTCATTTTTTTGCAAAAGTTAAAAAATTGCGTTTTAGTATACATTTCTCTAAAACATTTCTCAATTATAAATTCATGATATTTATGGAATACATCAACACTATAAACAGTTCCACCAAAATTTATAACCAATGCTTACAATCAAAAGTCTTGTGCTATCCCAAGTACAACTTTCGCTTCGAATATCCTTCATACAGGACACTGTTGGTAAAAATCATGAGTAGCACCGTGAGTGGCAAGAAATTTTTAGTTAAACTGCATTATTAGTTTTGCTTTATGGCATATGTGGTTTTTCTTAAAAAAAATCAAAGCATTTTAAGGTCGTTATTTTTTATTGTTTTTAACAAAAAACAACTTAGTTCTTGCGGGGCAGGAAGATTTCCTTTATTTTTTATAAAATTTTTTTATGGTGATCTTGACAAGCCTATGACACTTTTGAGACCTCTTAGAAGACGATCTAAATTTTTCGATACGCCCTACTGTATACAACCAACTATTTATTTCTTACTAGTATAGCCTAGGGTCAAAATTTGAACAATTTTTTGTTAACTTATTTACAATTATATAGAAAAAGCGAGATGATTAAAATTACTTAGAGGCTATGACTTTTAATTGATTTCTGATATAAAAGCATTTCCTTCAAAAAAATTATTTTGTAATTTTATGAATTTAAAAAAACAAAAAAAATAGAAAAACAAAATTTTTAAAAAACATTAAATTTCGTCATAATAATCATGGGTTAAGTTAGGTTTATTTCCTAAGTGTCAAGACAAAATAGGGAGCGGGTCGAAATTTCCCTTACCAAAATTGCCCTTGACAAAATTCGACCTCACAAAATTTTCATTTCCAAAATTGTCCCTTTTTAAAATTTCCCTTTTTTAAAATTGTACTTTACAAAACTACCCTTTACAAAATTGCACCTTTACAAAATTGTCCCTTAACGAAATTGTTCCTTTACAAAATTGCCCATTGACAACATTTTTGAACTTAATACTGAGAAAATTATCAATACACCTTTATTTAATACAATTATGCAAAAAGCCAAAACAAAAAATTATCATTTAAATCGGGTTTGGGTAGATATTGCCCTTATACAAAATTTTTTCCCCCCTAGACAGTGAGAAAGCGCGCGCTTTTCCACAGTATCAACATATTATTTTTTTAATTTATTTTTTGTACAATTTTGTAAAAAGGAAATTTTGTAAAAGGAAATTTTGCAAAAAGGAAATTTTGTAAAAGACAATTTTAAAAAAGCGCAATTTTGTAAAGTACAATTTTGTCAATGAAATTTTGTATAAGGGCAATTTCGACCCCAACCCGACAAAATAAATTTGCCTTAAATGCGCTATAGACTGTGAAAGAAATTAAAAAAAATGTCAATTTAATTATCTTTTTTATTAATTTGTTCTATTGATAAGGATATTTAGCAATACTATTAAATGTTAAAATAATTTTTTTGGCCATTCCCTCACATGAGGGTAAAACGCATTTATATATTTATACTTATATATAAAAAATGAAAAAAAAAGTTTATAACTCAAAAAAAAAAATATTTTAATATTAAATATTGTTAAATAGCATTAAAAAAAAAATCAAATCGTACTACTTAAAATGACTCATGTATTACTGCCTGGTTCTCTAAAATGCGTAATTTTTTCCAATTTTTTTTTTTAATCCATTCTTGATTTTCACTCAAAACACTTTAATTTTCCACATGAAATTTTAATTTTAAGTCGGACCACTTTTCAGTTTACTTAGTTATAGTCCTTTTGAGAAAAATTTAATTTTTTGGTTTTTTTTTAAAGTTATAATTTAAATATAAACAAAAACAGTAACGGTAAAAATCTTAACAAATTTTTAACAGTAAACTGTTATGGCTTAAATACAAAACAACAAAAAAAAAAAAATATATTGAAATGTGGCAGAGATATTGGTGATCCAATTCAAAACATTCAATTTGGTTAACATGCATGCTAAATAAATAAAGACAATATAAAGAAAATTTATAAAAATACTTTTGGTTAGAGTTTCACATTAAATGTTAATACATTTGAAAGAAAATTGAACAAACTTTTACAAAAACTAAGAAAAATTTGAAAACAGTTAAAATTCAATTAAAACAGTGACATGGAAAGTAAAACTTTTTAATTCAAAATACCTTTTATGACAAATTTTAAAATTTATGAATGTCTAAAACTATATTTTTTTTTAAGAAATTCTACTTTAAAAAAAAAACTCAAATTTGACTAACTCAAAAGCTCTCTTCCAACCAATTGTATTGATCAAAATGGGGGGCTTTTCTCAAAACTTTTATTTATTTCTTAGGAAAATTTAGCAACCAAATTTATCCATTCAACTTTTACCCATATAAAGTTGTTGATTATTAATTTTTTCACTTATCAGGCATTGTTAAGTATGTATATTAAAAAATATTAAAATTTCATAACTTACCAATATTCAAGTAAAACAGCGCTGCCATCAGAAAACTCAACGTTGGAGTTCGTAGGTGACGTAAAAACATTTTTATGCAGATTCGCATTTTTGTGCGATTTTTCCATAAACGCATAACTTGTACGAACGAAGTTAAAAATATTTCACAACAAGTCAAATTCTTAGAAATTTTCAATAAAGTTGACTCTGCTTAAGCACAGTTCTTATCACTTTTATTTAATTTATTTGCTTTCAATTTGCTTAAAAACTGGAAATGCTTATTAAGTTGGCACTTTTAAATGCAGCATTTATTGCTGAGTGTAGTCCTTGTTGCAGTGTTGTTAACACTTGAGAAGCAACCAGTTTTTTATAAATTTTTACACATTGTCAGTGTCGTTTTTTTTTTTTTGTGGTTTTTCTTTTATGAGTTTTAATATAAAATCAGACAGATTTGTTTCATTCAATCAAATTGGACGGCTGTAAAAACTTTTCAAAATTTAATAAGATGCTTCACTTTTATTCTATTTCTGTCAGTGAATAAGCTTATCTCTTTTGTTTTATCACTTTTTTTGTTTTTGTTGTTGTTTTGCCCAACACTATCCTTTATCCATTTGAGCTTTTAATTCTGGAAATATCCTTCGGCTTAGTTTATTTGTGTTTTTTCCATTTTCATTTTAGTTTACCTTTCGCACATTTATTTGTTTGCCCTGCTCTTGCCCTGTTCTTGTTATATACGCATTAATCCAGTTTTGCGTATTTATTGTTTTGTTGTTTTTGTGTGTCTGTAAGAAAAAAATACGAATCCATTAGAGAGATCAATAAACAAGGCTTGAGTAGGGATTTCTTTTTTTGTTTCAATTCAGGTAAGCATATTAAAGGATATATTTTGTCCCACGCAAAAAACAAAATGCACACATGTTAGACAACAAAGTAAAATTATTCTTCAACTAATCAAGTTTAAAAAAATCAATACAATAGTCGTTACAATATATAAAAAAATAGTTGAACTTTAGATTATATTTCATATTTATTTACAGAATTATGTTTGCCTTAAGCAAATTTGATTTTGGCTTAACATTTTTTTAATCAAATATTTAAACATAACAAGAGAGTATATCTTTTGATAAAAAACTATGCACTTTTGCAAGTTTCTATTTTCATATTTTTGGTTTTTTAATTCAAGATCCTTGCTTGAGCGTTACTTAGATTTTTTTTTTTGTTTTACACATAACCTCTTGCAGTATTGTACAAATTGTTGTTTGTGCTCAACCTTGAGTACTGCTATCATGAATATCGCTTTTATAGCATACATTTCGGAAATTTCATTTCTAACCCTGATCCCTTAATTACAGCCACCACAATGACATCCACTTCACCTCACCTTGAGGCCAGAAGTTAAACAATTAAGAATCACTTTGACTAAGGTAACAATTTCACCCAGAAATACTTATTTACAACAAAGTTAGCACGTTTGTTATCCAATATCAAACTACCTACCTCATGTAAGCCTAATTTTGTGGAACCTTATCTTACTTGGACTAATTCTAAGTTTTATACTGTATTTGTTAAGCCTATTTAAACATTCACACTCTGCTCCCTGGGTTGTCATGCCGTTTACTTAGCCTCATCTTGTGTTGCTGCTGTCTACTATTTGTGCCTTTTTGCTACTCTGGGGAAATTTAGGTAGAAATACTTTCTTGAAAGTTACTTCAACTTTTACTTTGGCGTAAAAATAGAGAACAGCACCGAACACAGTTGACAGAACTTAAGTTATTAGACAACAGATTACGTGAGTAAGACATACTGACACACATACCTACATACATGCAGAAAAACATTTTATGTTGTTAGTACATTATTTGTTAACCCAACTACTATATGTTTTTTATGAGTGTTTGTGCGTATGTTTGTTTGGCTACAAATGTTTACATATAGCTGTTGGTTGGAGTGTGTATGTGTGTTTGTGTCAGTCTGTAAGTGTGTGTATGTAAGCTTATAGCAAAAGTCAAAAAGTCTCGCATCATGCTGGCAACATTGACTTTATGCTATCTAGGTCAATGTGTGCGTAAGCGTGTAAGAGTATGTGTCTGTCTGTCTGTATGTTGTAAATGTGAAAAATGTGTGTGTGTGTGTGTGTGTGTGTGTGTGTGTTGGTGTACGACATTTTATGATATTTAAAATATGAGGCATGTTAAAAGTTTTTTTATTTTCAACTGCCACGAGTTTTAGAAAACAAATTATTCTCTTCTAAGTTTGCACACTTTTTTCTACTTCGTCTTTTTTTTTCTTTTTCTTCTTCTGCTGCAGCTTCTTAGATAATCAGTTATTTACGATGAATTTCGTGTAAACGCCAAAAAATTTAAGATTAAAAGAATAATTTGAACTTTTTGCAGCAGCTAACGTTGAATAATGTATGAAAACAAAATATAATTAATAAACTTTGAGACATTTATCAAAAAGTTAATTTGGCTTATCGAGTTGCAGAATATCATGCCCAGGAGGTGTGTTTTATTATTGCAATAAGATGTTCACAAAACATAAAATTTGAAAATTGCCTACAAATTTGTTATCTTTTCATATAATTAACAAAATATATTAATATACGAGGATATACAAAATTTATGACTGCTACGCTTTTGATGAATTAGTTAACTATGTATAATCCTTGCCATGATGATTTAACCTGTAGAATTATAGAACTTTTTCTAGCTAGAGTGATGAAAATAAACGCTGAAATATGTTTTGAAAACAATCAAGTTCTAGATGGAAGTTCATTGAATACTCATTTACATAAAATACTTCAACAATCAATTTACATTTGCTTGCAAAAAAATAAGCATAACTTCAAAGCTAAAGGTATCTGCGGTCTGAAGGATATGTTAAAGTGTTTTGAGAATATCAAAATTTTTGCAGCTGGTTGATTTTTGTTAAGCAATTATTTTAACTACTCAGCCTGAAGAGTTTACTTGAAATTATTCTGAATTGAAATTTATTACTGAAAAAATACTATATTTAGAATATTTTTGTTTCAAAAATAGGTTTAAAATTATTCTTTTGCATACAAAATAAATATATATTGCTTTGTATTATGAGTAATTTAAATTCGTTTACATAAAATTAAAAAATTAAACTTTCTCTAAATAAATTTTAAAATTAATGTCACTCATACGCCAGAGTGCCTTTGTTCAATGTAAAATTTAGTTAATAAGCAAAACAGATGAAAAATTATATATTTTTGAAGTGAAACTTCTGTGGTGGCGAGTGAAATTTTAAGGTCTCTTAGACGTGACGCTAGGCTAACGTTTTCAATTCATATGAAAATTTTCAAAAAATTATAGCCGCTAGCGAGAATTGAACCTTACCATCGTCGTAAGCACATGATGAACATGCAAACAAAATGTAATTTAAACTGAATGCGTAACATGCTGTCCGTAATATTAATTTTCATCTGAAAAGTATGCACGGAAAATTTATTTCTTTAAGCTTCAAACGAAAATATTTAGGCATATGGATACATTCAGCGGGAAAAAATTATACTGCCTGTTCGCCGCAAAATGAGCTTTAAGCTTAATTTGGTTCGTTGGTTGTGATCAAAAACTTGACAGATGATTGACAACATGCAAAAAACAGTTAATTCAATATAATAATAAAAGCAAAAAGTGTTAAAAGTGCAATATTTAATATTGCCGAGAATAGTTTTTGCCATGAAAAACAACGTCTCAAAGCTAAGAAAAATAGCTAGAAAAGCTATTTTATTACAATCTGCAACTAATGATGAAGGTAAAATGATTGCAACATCGGCTTAGTTCCAAAATGCATTTTTACGAAGCAACAGTGTATTTTGGTGAATCTGCAAAGAAATAATCCCCAAAAAACTTACTGATGCACAAAAAACACACTCAACAAAATTTTATAGAAAACCAAGTTGATACACTCAACAATCGACGTTCGCTGCCTTACGAGGCCCTCACTCAACATAGCAACTATTATGATCAGGAAGCAAAAGGCAATAATCAACAAGATTTTTCTCTGCTTTCGGAGGCTACGTCAACGAGTACTACGCAAATGCAATCTAGCATTCAAAAAGTGACAAAGTTGAGAAGACATTTGCAATGAAAACAGAGACCGAAAATAACTGTTATTTTATAATTTTCAAATGAACAAAAAATTGTTAAAAGACTTTTTCAAATATACCATTATATTTGAATGGTCCTTAGCCTCACGAATATTAAGTTCCTTTTAAATTTTAGACTGATTCTTTAAAAGTTAAAATTTAACTGTTATTTTTTACCTTGTATTTTCTCGAGGAAAAATAAAGGTTGCTTTTGACTTTTATTGTATCGGTTTAAAATAGCAGTTATTTTGTGACTTTTATTTTTTCAGTCAAAAATATCAAGCAATTTGTAAAGGCAGCTTGACAGATTGAACTGTTGACACCATGTGTAGAATGTCTTACCGATGAGATGAAAATAATGGTATCAACATTTTTTATTCGGTAAAATGACTTGAAAAAATATAAATTAGCTGATATTTTGGACCGAAAAAATAACTGTTATTTTTTAACGATAAAATTAAAGTCAAAAGTTACTGTTATTTTAGCCCAAAAAACCTGTAAGGCACAAAATAACTTTTATTTTTGTCGGAAAAAATAAAAATTAAGAGATAAAAGTTAATATGTGACACTTTCGACAAAAATCATAGCCGATACGGTCACTGGATGCAAGCATTGAATCAACAGATTATTATTCAATTTCGTATTTCAAACTTAAATCTCTCTTATTTCTTACTGTTTAACCCTCGAGGACTATCGACTGGGTGGAGTCCACCCATAAGGTTGAATTTCTTGGAGAAGTATATAATTTTTCATGAAAATCATCACTAAATTTTAATGTTATCCTCATTTGAATGTTTATTGATGTTAAGAAGCACAATTTACTCGTTTAAACTAAGGTGATATTTACATAAAGCCAGTTTATTAAGAGGCTTGAGTGGTTTACAACCACGAAAGTAATGGCGTTCCAAAATTGTGGGTGTTTTTCACCCACGATAGTAATCAGTAATGAAATATTGTATGTGGTTCCTAATATAAAATCAAAAAAAATCACTAATATTTGCAAAAGTTTTACCTACCCTCTCTGTAGGTACTGCTATGAATCATCTTTGCCAGATACGAACTAACCTATGATTTATATGTTTTCTTGATGTAATGAGTAACTAAAATTTGTAAGTATTGAGCTCATTAATGAAAAAAATTTTACTTTCTGCCGAAAAAATTATTAAATAACTTTTTCTTATATACATTTTCAGCTTTCCAAATCAGTTAACTAAAAATCCATGGCGTAAAAACTAAAAAAGTTACAACTGATTTTCCAGAATGCATTTTTTATTTTTTTCAGTGATTGGGTATTCATTCTTAAAAATAAATTGATTATTTTTATAGTTTCATTTGACAGATGAGAAACGCAGATACTAACTGAGTATGGGTGGATTACACCCGACGATAGTACTGACGTTAGTGAAATAGACGATAGTTCTCGAGGGTTAAGAAGTTTCACTTCTATCACGTGTACGTTGCTACACGCAAGTTTTATTTTCATGTAGGTCCAGTTTTCGTTCAAAACTCGAACAAACCTAATGTAGTTAATGTATTATTAAAAATTATTTACAAAATTAATGTTATAAGCACTGATGCTAGGATGAATTTGAATATTTACAATTCAGGCAAAAATGGTTTTATTTTTAATAAAATAAAAGCTTAAGACATTTAATAAAATGGTCATTATAACCTTTAAACTTTTGAGGAAAGAAAAATTCTTAAGAAAATTAAATATTATTTGAACTCTTTTAATTTTTTCCCCTGTTAAAGAATCCCTGAAGTAGAAGCAGAAATAGTCTTAAATCTTAAGTGATGCTTGCATCAACATATCTAAGTTCACTTACCCTGCTAAGCCCTCTGCCAGACTATGTCTCAACCCTACAGTCCCTTACTCTACAACCACTTGAAATACTCTTAGCTACATGTGCAATTTGACTCGTTCCCTCACACGACCAAATAACTAATACACTTAAAGCAAGAACAAAGTGCACACTTTATTCCCAAATGCAATTAAAGCCTAAAAAAGGACACACTTCCATGTGCAATGTACAATGTAGAGAAAGCAACAAATCTGTAGCCAAAGTAAATTGGATGAGCTCGAAAGCCGATAACGAACTTGTTCATTTTCGGGAGGAGTTCAAACATTTTGTTTATGTGCCACTCTTGTTAAGAAGAGTTTGAGAAAAAAATGCCACAAAAAAATATTTGCAACATATTTGTACATTTTTTATTTTTAAAGTTGAATTTTTTAATTATAATCTCCTAAAAAGTTAAATTTAAGTATATGTAAGAATTAATTTTTCAGTCGCACCATGTGAAAAAAGTACTTTTTTAAAATTATCACGCTTAATTTCTCGCTACACATATGAGCACAATTAAGAACACAAAAATGTTCAACACTGATTTAGTTCAGCCAGTAAACTTCTAGCAAAACTTATGTACCAATTTTTTTGTTGTGGTTGTAAGTTTTCTGCAATGTTTAGTTTAATTCTCAGTAATTGGCAAGCATGCTTTAGGGGTGTTTTTCATTATCTATGTGTGCCTGAATGTATGCACAGAAAAATATGTACTTTTGTGCTTATGCGCGTGTGTGTGTAAGTAATTTTGGCATTAAGAAATTTCATTAATTTTATAGTGTTGGGCAACATGGGAGTTTTTAGACTGCGTTACTGCTGATGCAAACACATACATATATAATGTATGTTACTCCCTTTTTTTTAATGCAAAACCTCATAAACTAGGTCGTTTTTTTTTTGTGTTTTACTGCATTAATATAGATATAGCATGTAATGTGTACAAAAATACGCTCATAAGCTCAAGGTTATGCATTTTATTTGCTTAAATTATATATGAAATGTTATGAATGTACTTTCACAGCGATAACATTAAATTGGTGTATGTAAAAGTCGTTTAAATGTGACGAATGAAAAAATATGCAAACTTGATTAGACTCTAACGTTCTCTTTTGATATACATTCTGTCAAAATGAGGTTTAACGTTCATTAAGAAAAACAAACTTATGAGCGTGTCGTTTATATATTACATTAGGTTTTTACATTTAACATTTATTCACTCACACAGAATTTTATAAAACCTCTTCCTGTGGCATTTTCTCTTTCTTCTCTTTCATAGCAGTTGTTTGCTTCTCTTGCATGTTCTACAATTCATCACTCACTTTCACAATTTAACACGTTTGTCGCTTATCAGTTAAGCATAATACACACAAAAAGCTTCTTCTTCTGCTTTTTCTTTTGGGAAAAATATAAAAGTTTGCTAATTTTATTCACACATGTGCGTGTTTCTGTCTATGTATATGTCAAGCCATTTAGAAATACCCCTACTCTCAAAGCAAGTTCTTATGTTCTTCTTTCTTTTATGGTACCCACTAGAAAATAAATCTTAATAACATTACATACAATGAAACAGACAAACAAATAAACTAGAAATCATTTTGTAAACATTTTTCAATAAGATATTTAAATTTATGTTTTAGGTATTGAAATATTTAAAAGAATTATTTTTTTAAACTTTGTAGACAAAAACTCCAAATAATGAAGAAACAGAAAACAAAAAATTTCTAGTAAATTTTGATTTATTAAATAGGAAAATGTAGCAATTTTGGTATAAAAATAAACATTTTTGGTGAAAACTTGAATGCTTACTCAATAGTGTTTCCATGCAAAACACCTAGTCGAGCTGAACTTGTCAATTCCTTTTTGACATTTTTGTTAGTTTTTACTGGTGAAATGGGTTTTAATAAAAAAAATAGAAATAGAAATATGAAAGAAGCAAGCTTGCTTCGTGCTCAGAATACAGAACAGTCGGAATGCAAATTTGGAGTTCACAAAACTTCTGCCCATCGGTGTCTCAAACAATTTCGTGCTGCCGTTATTAAAATTCCTTCCCATTCATTATTTCCAATATATTTTTCTTTAAGTATTTGGAATTAAAAAAAAAGCTTCTGCGGCACTCCAAAAACTCTTGCATTCGACATTTTAATATTTTCTATATTTTTTTATAATAAAAATTTTTATAATTTTTTTCAATATGAATGACAGCAATCACTATGACATATAGAACCCAGTGAAATCTAACAAGTTTCGTGGAGTTTCGTAGACTTAACACAACTCAGCTCAACTCGCGTTTCCAAAGCGAGTTAACCACGAGTAAACCCTAGAGTTAACTAGCCATGAAAACTCAAAAATAGACACAAAAAAATTAGGTGAATAATTTATTAATTTATTTTGAATTTATTTAATTTAAGGAAAAATATTTAACTTTCATGAAGTGACTGATATTTTGTGGCAAGCTAAATATAAATATTCAAAGATAGAAATACTTTAACTCCGGAACACTTTGTTGACAACACAGCTAATATTTTACCAAAAATCTGAACGTAATTTTAAATGACAAGATGAAAGGCAAAGTGGTGTAATTTACAAATATTAAAAATTTGAGGATATTTCATTGTTTATTAGAAAAAGTCACTTTTCTATTATTTTTTTAATTTACACCGTTAAAATTAAAAGTTTAATTTTTCGTAAGTAATCCATCATTTTCATTATATCAAGAAAAATTATCTTTTAATCATTGTGAGACAATTTTGTTTTATTTTTAAAGCCAGCTCTGTTAATTTCTTTCTTCGACTTTTCTTCAACAATATTTTTCAATTTTCTTACCTAAATTGTACATTAATCAAAGGCACGGTGGCGTATGAGTAACATTAATTTTTAAATTTATTTAGAAATTGTTAATTTTTTTAATTTTATTTACATTAATGCATTGAAATTTTTGATATTACAAAGCAATATATGTACATATATTTGTTTTGTATTCATAAGAAAAATTTTAATATCTATTTTGAAAATAAATATTCTAAATGTAATATTTGTTCAGTAATAAATTTCAATTAAGAATAATTTCAAGTAAACTCTAAAGGCTGAGTGGTAGGAATAACTGTTAAACAAAAACCTACCAGCTGCAAAAATTTAGATATTCCTAAAACAACTCAACATATCCTTCATATCGCAGATACCTTTAATAATATCACTCATACGCCAGTGTGCCTTTGATCATTGTGCAGTTTATTCGGTATCTCATTGTTAATTCTGTGTGTCTGGATTACTTCTTTATCATCTTCTCAAGTATGCGCTCATTTTTGAATTTATACTTTAATTCTAATGCAAAACCTTTTGTTATTTATACATGTTTTGTCACAAAGTTTTAACCAATTTAATTTTATTGGTCAAATAACAACTCTACTCTGTTTTCTTTTAAAAAACAGTTATTTCTGCAACTACTGAAATGATAAAAATGTAATTGTTCTAAATGAGTTTGCAAAAGAATGAAAAAAGCATTTTACTTTCTAGCATTTCTGAAAATCCTTCAGTTATGTACATTTAAAAAAAAAATTAATTAATTTTTTCTTATATACGCACAGAACAAGGTTAATTAAAGAAGTTTCTGTTCTTAAAAGAACACAAGTTTATTGTTAGAAAACTTTTCATAAATTAAGTAAACATTCTTGTTGAACAACAGATTGAAAATTTTCAAAAAATTTATATGAGCAGTACTCAAAAAGTGGAATTATTTTTTTTTTTTAGCGAAGCGAAACTTATACCTTGGTATGTTAAAATTCCTACTGGGCATGAACACTATGTCATTTACGTATAAAACTTTGTTTTTTTTTTGCGTTCTCCTCAACTTTATTAATCACATTGATCAAACGCTCGCACATGCTTGGCTGCATTTTATACCGGAAGATAAAGCAAAATGTCGAAAATTGCTTTTATATAATTTTAAATCAAAGCGGTGCGGATCTTTAATCTAAGTTCTTAATATATTAAATTAAGTTTTAAGTATATTGTTTAAAAACTGAACACAAAAATTGTTTGTTTTTTTATTAAAAATTTTGTATTTTGGCGGTGTTAAACCTTCCGCAATCCAATTTATATCTTACGAAGCAAGTTAAGAGCTGCTTTATGCAGTAAAGATATGATAACCAAGTAGCCTAAGGTTAAAAAAAAAATTATAAATGAATCATGCACGACTTTTCTTCGTCTTTGACGAAATATGCTGATTCGATTATACATTTCATTGACGAAAATTTCATATAAAATTCCCAAATTCGTGCACGAACGCTATCAGAAACGTTGAACAAGTTTTCAATTTTTGAAATTTATATATTTAAGTTGTTGTAAAGTAGCAAGTTTCTTTAAGAAATCATCTACATTTTTTCGGCAACGAAGTCTTGAACTACAGAGCAGGATCAAAGAAAACAGAACTATTTTGTTAAATTAAAATCAATAGAAAATAAGCTTCCGAAATTATGGGATAAACTAGTTCTTTCCCGTCAAAAATGACGGGCCCGTTTCCACTTATTCGATTTTAAATTATTCAAATAACAATTTTTAGTTCCAAATACTTAAAAAATACCTCAACCATAGTAGGTACGACGAAATTTATTTAAAAATTTTTTGTAAAACTGAAACTTTCAAAATGAAAAAAAAATATATCAAGTTTTTGAAGTTTCAATAAATCACAAAACAGAAAATGCCTAAAAATATACTCTGAAATTTTTCAAAAAATCAAGCTTTCCGCACTCACATTTAACGGAATTATGTTATAGTAATATGCTCAGTAAAACTAAAATAAAATTAAAGAAACTCTAAGAATTTCTTAACTTCAGATGACAACACATCATTCATAAAGTAAGAGAACTACTTCTCAAAACAGTCAAACTGCAAGAATTTTTTTTTTTTTTTTTTTTTTTAGCTTTGAACCAAGGATTTCAGGTGTCAAATCTATTCAGTCAAGTCTGCCTTGGTTCGGAAATGGGGAGACAGATAAGTAGGAGAGAAAGTGAAATCAAGAGAAACAAGTGTAGAATGTCGTATGTGTGGCGGAGCGCTATATCAACATGCGAATTTGAATCTGAGGCAAGTGTTATGCCTTTACCTCAGTCAATTTGAGTTATCAAGCAATCTCATTCCACAAACATCTCTACCACCCAACTACAACTTTTAAGGTCGTATATATTGATGAATTTTGAATTTCAGTTGATTAGAAAAGAGAAAAGATTTAAAGAAAGGTAAAAGCGTAGGACCATGGTTAGACCGGGATTCGAACCCGGAACCTCTGGGTTTGTAGTCAAGCACGCTTGCCACTCGACTACCGAGGCCCCTAATTATGAAAGAAAAACCATACCGGGACAATTTCAAGATAAGCAGCTTATGTATATTTATGTTTCATTTGTCAAAAGCTTCAGAAATATCTGTACAATTAATGTAAGATTGGCTACCTTCTTCAAATAATTTGATACAATATCTTGTAAAAATATTGTAGTTTGCTGCAACTGACCTACCCGAAACAGATTGTTAATGAGTGTACATTTAAATTTCGCTACCCATTTTTTTCGAATTTTATAATCAAACAATTAAATCGAAATCTTATTTTGTCTTCTTTGATCTTAAAATTTTTTAGTTAAATTATTCAGGTACTACTAAACTTAATTAAAGCATTTTAAAGCAAATTTTCTTTAGCTCATTTATTGACAGTTAAAAAAACAACTTAAAAAAAATAATTTTCATAATTTGTGTAATTTATAGGTGGCGTTGAAGTTAATTTAATAAAATTGCTGTCCCATGTTGGACACTCCATCTCAGAAAGGCTAAGTCTGAAACAAAAAAAAAATCAATATGCCTATTAAAGCGTAATTAAAGAAAAAAATTATAAAAACAGCTAAATGGGAGAATTTTAAAAATAAAAGTACTAAATGGACTCCGTTTTTTATTCTTTCACCCTTAAAAAAACTGTTCTAAATAGCCACATGTTAACAAACAAAACTCAACTTCATTTTTCAAAATCAGCACAGCCAATCCTGAGATGTACGCGGTTACAGGTTTTTTTATCAATAAAATATAAGCCAATGTCATGAAATTTCTCAAAGTCCTTTAGGGTGATGATTCTTAAAATCTTGCAGAATTGAATAAAAATATAAAACAATTAAAATTTATTGAAATTCCAATGTTAAGTAGTACGGAAATTTTGAAAAAAACCTAAAGACTATATGAAAAAAAACTCGAAAAATGCAATTTGATTTTTTTAACGGAATTTCAAATACAAACAACTCAAACTTGTTGCTTAATAGATATTTTAGAAGATGGTTTCGCATTCAATAATTGTCAGTACAAAAGTACAAACTATATAACTTAATTGCAATATTTTGATAATACAACCGAATCTTTAGATCCCTGCTTGTTTTGTTTACCACTTTTTTTTATTTGTATCAATATGTACGATATCCTTGAATAAAACCTTGAGTTTTAGCTGTTGATTTTATAACATTAATGTTGCTATATATTGTACATGTAATTATTCACGAATTCTTTGAATGCTTTTGTTAGTTAACAAAATAAATTCATCAGTTTTATGTCTGCAAATTTCTCCTTGAACAGGAATAATAATAAATAGTTCCTGGTAAGAGCTTGCTTCGTCGGTACAAGCACGTGTTTACTTTTCGCAGCAGCACTAATTGGTGGCCAGTTCTGCTGGGTTGCATAATAAAATAACATTCCATTCATTCATTCATTGTTCACTTCACAGTCGCGACTCTATCAAAACAATGTGAAGCCATTGAAGCAAATAAGCCCCCCCCCCCCTACTCCTCGCAAAAATGCTCAAATGTTGTTATTTTAGCTTTTGTTCTTTTGTTTATGTTAACTAATTTCACAATAGCTAAAATAACAACAGCTAAAAGTAACAACAGCAACAACAACAACAAAATAGCTACAACAATAACAACAATAGGAAACAATAGCAAGCCGAGTGTGCAAATGTGAAACTTTTCCTCAATATTTCACACAAGCAAATTTTGCTCAATGTCATTGCGCATATTTAATTCCAAAAACATTGCAACGTACATTAGTGTATGTGTGTGTTTGTTCATCTAATACCCACACTGCAATGCAAGGAAAGCCCACACAGTAACTTTTTGTTTCTTGTATTGGTGTGAGGAAAATTAGCTTGATACGCTGGAGGGAAATCAAACTAGAAATGAAAATTAAATTTTTCGGTAGAAGCTCGTTATTCTTTATACATTCCATTTCCTCACGCAACTATTTTTGCATGTGTGGCATGTATGCGTGGATGTGTGTAAGGGCATGTCTTATGAGTGTGTGAGTGTCAAAAAGTGTTTTGCTGTGGTTTTGCCATTAAAAATGTTTAAACTTTAGAAATTATCTAAGGGTTGCGTTGAATTTAATTTGATTGCTAAGAAAATGGAAGAAAACATTCGTGGTAACATTTTCGAATATATGTTGTTAAGTCAACACACACACATACACCCATTCACATACTTTGGCGTAAAGAGTTTGCATGCATGAAATAGTTCTAACCTTAAACAACTCTTTTCGGTGGCATCGTCGTGGTGAATGTTGGAATTAATTACAAAATTGTTGTTGAGGAAATTCAATTAAGAGATGATATGAGGTTAAAAATGCGTTTTCTAAATTTTGTACATGTTTGTTAATATGTGGAAATGTTTTGAAACTTTATCGTAACCTTAATTAAATTTTATGACAACTAATTGATTGAAGTTAATAAGAATTATTTAGGTTATGTGAACATATTTATTAACTGCGCCATGAATTCTATAGAAATATCTTAATTATGAGTTTTGCTATTGCTAAGCCATACATATTCAATGGAATGGAGGGAAGTATTCGTTATTCGTTTCGTAATTAATATGTTAAAAATATAAGAACTTAAGAAGCCATAGATTGTAAAAAGATAGGAATTTTAAACAAATTAATTCCACCTTTGATGTTAAAAGATGATGAAGAATCTTAACTAAATAATTAGCTAAAACTTATGAAGAAATATGTTGGCAAATGACATGGTTGAGGTGGGCATGGCATAGAGGTGTTTGTGTGAAGGAAGAATTTTTCTTAGGGAAGAGAAGAATTAATTTTATACGTTTGATGATAGTTCACGCTCAATTTATAAAGATTTTAATTAAAAGTCACCTCTCACTGAATCTGAAGATCTGAAAGATCTTCAATCTGAATGAATCTAAGAAGATCTTTGAAGTGTCTTTTGAGTCCAAGAATTGTTTTTCTTCTTGAATGTTAGCTATTAATTTTCAAATTTTCATGTGTGCTTCTTTTTGACTCTTTAAATTGAAAACGAAAACTTGCCATACTACCGTTTTTGAACTGTTGATACTACTTTATGTCTCGAAATATTTTTATGATTATTATTATGAGTTTTTTGAGGGTGCTACTTCCAATGTTGCAAATAAAAATTTCTTAACTTCAAGTAAACCATGATTTCATCTGTTCTTTTGTTTGTAAATTATAATAATCATGTCGTTATAATATAAGCTTAAAATCTTTTTTTAATGGCGACCTCAAGAATCATTCATCATGAAGAATCAATGGTTGATACCAAAATGACGTTGAAAATGTCAAATTGACAGTAAAATATTCATGATTTTGGTATTTTTAATAACAATAATGAACTTCTTGATTTGATTTTTGTCGATAATGAAATAAATTTACAGGTCAACATCTTCAACTTATTACCTCATACCAACCACCATAATACACTAAGACTTGGTTTCAAATTTTATAACCATCTTTAGCCAATTCAAAATAACAACTATAATTTTGATTTTTTTTTTAATAGTATATCTTATTATATGAGCACTATAGATTGGCTGTCAGTTTCAAACTACGCCGACTTTTCAACTAATTTTAACTTATTTTCGAACAAGCTTAAAAATGCGATGAATTTATTTATTCCAAAGACTTTTGCTCAAATATAATCAAAGCCTAAATGGTTTAATCAGGAACTTATAAATATTAATAATATGAAAAAAAAGCTTATAAAAGTATATAAAAAATCTCCAAGCAATGTTCAACTTCATGAAAACTATCGTTGACTGCAAAGAAAATTGGATTATTTAAATAAATTTCTATATAATAACTATATATTTCAGGAAGAATCAATACTAAAAACAAATAATAGTAAGAGCTTTTGGCATTTTATTAATAGTATACAAAAATCGTCTGGTATTTCAAATACGATGCACTATTTTAACACTACATCATCTGATCTTCCCACGATTTGTAACCTTTTCGGCAATTTTTTTGAGTCCTTTTATGCCTCTCCAGCAACCAATTCATCAAAATTTCATTTAGAATCAACAGATAGTTTAATTAATATCGACTGCATAGAACTTTGCGTGTCTGAATTTACGAATGGTTTACGTCAGTTAAGCACAGATAAACAGCCTGGGATGGATATTTTTCCACCTTTTCTTTTAAAAAACTGTGCTGAAGCATTCACAGTCCTTCCTTTTGTTATCATTTTTAATCAAGCCCTTATTACTGGCGATTTTCTTCCGGCATGGAAAGATTCATTTGTAACACCAATTCACAAATCTGGTTCCAAGAATTAAGTTTGTAAATTCAGACCACTTTGCAAAATATCGTCGATCCCTAAGTTGTTCGAAAAGTTGGTCTACAGAGACTAAGTTTTTTTCTAAGAGAGAGATTATATCTTATTTGGAACACGGATTTCTTACTGGAAAATCAACAGTTACTAACCTAACAATCTTTTGCAATTACGTTTTAAATAGCCTTGAAAAAGGTTATCAGTGTGATGTCATTTTCGCTGACTTTTCTTAAGCCTTCGACAAAGTTCACCATAATTTACTTGTCGAAAAACTTGAAAAAATTGGTTTTCATTCAAATATTTTGAAATGGCTTAAGTCATATCTAATGGGACGCACACAATATATACGTATCAATAATAAACTTTCCGAAGTCATCCATGTTACTTCAGGCGTTCCGCAAGGTAGTCACTTATGGCCTCTTCTATTCTTATTATTTGTTAACGACATTCCTAAAAATTTTGGAGTCGTCTCAATGCTTAATATATACAGATGATATATCAATTTTTTTCTCATTTAAAGTTTACAAATGAATGCTTGGATCTAGAGTTGGATCTGAATAGATTGTCAACCTGGTGCAAGAATAACTGCTTGCCTCTTGCGAAATGTCAATATTTAGCTTTTCACACGAACTCTAATTCATTAATGTATCCTTATAGGCTGGATGGAGTTTTTCTATCAAGAATAACCGAAATGAAAGATCTAGGTGTAATTCTTGATCATAAGCATAATTTCTATAGTCACATAGACTATTTGATATCTAAAGCTAATTCCATGCAGGGTTTTATTACACGAAATTCAAAATAATTTAACGATTCTTTTTCACTAATTTTCTTATACAACGCCTTCGTAAGGTCAGTTTTAGAATACTGCTGTTTTATATGGGACCCTTTTTACGCAGTCTCATCTGATAGTATAGAAAGAATTCAGAGACGTTTTACCAGAATAGCAATCAGCCGTTTAAGATGGAACATAGAAATGCCGACACATAAAGTAAGATGTTTACCTCTCGGTATTCTTCCTCTGAAATTGCGTCGAAAATATTCTGCCATAATGTTTATTCGTGACATTAATTGTCCTAATTTTTTACTTCTAATTGGTTTTCATATACCACCATGTGACCTCCGGTCACAGAACTTATTTCATATACCTTACCATAGAGTAAATTATACTTGTAACGAACCGCTGGCGCGTTGTTTAAAACTAACTAATTCTGTCTGCATGCACGTAGACTTTAATCCTGGCTTGAGCAGAATTGCCTTCAAAAATTGTTTGTATTCCTACTTTCATAGTATTAGTAATACCTCTAGTATATAAAACTTTTACAATCTATATGAATAATGTTAAGTCAAATAGTCAGTAAGGAATATTATAATCCATTTAAATAAATAAATATATAAATTTTCTCACTAGAGAAGGAATTTTGTTCCACTTTAGTTAAAAATTTAAAAAAAAGGACAACATCTACCAAAAGTCTTCGCAATAAGAATGAATGCTTTCGTAAGTTCTACCATAAAAATCAATATGATGAACTTTCTGAAGTCTTTCCCAAACTTAGATAAATAAGTTTCTTGTTTCTTGTTTCTTAATCAGCATTAAGTTTAGAAAGTGTTACTCAAATTTTGAAGTATTCATCTGGGAAATACTTGAAGCTATTATAAATAAGCATTAAACAATGTCCAAGTTTCTATACCATTCACGAAAACAATATCCTTGATTAGTTGGCAAGCTTAAGCATGCTACAAGCACTCCTTAACGATTAAAAACGGTCGTCTAGTTATCTCTACAACTTACTTATTTCATCATCATTAGTTGCTTTTCCTTTTTTCTTTGTTTTTTTTTTCATAACAAGTAATTTTCATGACAAAGTGTGAGCAATTTGTTATCAGATCAAAGTTTATTCAACAAACACAAGCTATGAGCTGCTCTCATACATAGAGAACTAAGCTTTCAAATACACGAGTCAGCCCAGCCCTTGCAGTATAAAACAACACATGATATTAATGGAGAGCCACGTGTACGCTCAAAGTTTACAATTTCTGTAGTACTCATATTAAAAAAAAACGAAAAAAAAAAACAACAACATGAAAACAACAAACATGTAATAGTACAATAAAAACAATAAGAACTTCGAAGGATACTTTTAAACTTCTGACAAAACACTATTGCCAAAAAATTAAGCCTCATAGTTTGGAGTGCTTTATATGTAAGAGCGTGTAGTAGTGTTTGTGCTCAGTCTGCTCAGGGTGTAGAATGGGTAGCAAAGGTCAGTAAAAACGAAACGAAAACAAAAAAAAAAAAAACAAAAAGTAGGTGGAATCCATAGAGTGAGGATTTATGAAATGCTATTATATAGAGTTTTTCAAGCGCAACGCCACAAAAAAAATATATAAAACAAAAAACTCGAAGCTCATACAGTGTGTGAAAGTAAGCACCAGGCGGGGAGTAGTCAGCATTTTTTTATGTTTTATTTTTTTATTTGTGTTTACAAGTAAGTAACTACCGCCTGTTTTCTGTTTTGTTTTTCACTTGTGCACTTGTTGTGTGGCAACACTTTATCATATCAATTTGTGTGATTTTTTTTTTTTGCTTGTATGTTTATAACAGAATTGAATGAAAGTCTGTTAAATTTGTGCATGTGTGCATGTGGATTAAAGATTGCCTGTGGTGTGCGGGTTGCATATAAAAACAATTTGTTAAATAGCTATTTTAAGACTTTCAACATATCAAGTTTATTTAATATGGCACTGAACGCAAAAAAAAAAAACAAGCCATTTTGCTAACCTAAGTCAGCTCAGTTAGAAGATTTTATAGATTCCAAAAGACAAATTTTACATAGTTTGTGCTTGATTGCATAAAACAAAGCTTAGCTGAATATTTCCCTAGTACTTTAGGAAAGAGTTTATGAGCATTTCCATGATGTCGAACGCGACATTTGCATGCATTTAAAGTGAAAAAAAAAACATATGCAAAAACATTTTTTTATTTTGAAAAAAGGCGAAAGTTATAGCTCTTGATAAGCACTGTAATTGGTGATAAGGTTGATTTTTGACAATTTTTCATTTTCAAGAAAATTACAAAAAACTAAAGGTCTCGCACGCTACAAAAACAGAAGTTCATTTTGAGGCAAACAGTTCAAACACTGATTTCAGCGAAATATGAGGCATTATTTTAATGTGACTTATTTTGGATCATGGATGTCTTTTAAAAAAAAATTATGTCTTTTTTATTTATTTTAATCACTGTCGCACGCTACATGTCGAATGCTACATTTTATTGCATCATATATTTTACGTTTTTTTTTTAACTTTTTATGTAATTGGACATGCAGAAGATGATAATAAATGATTTTAAATGTATTCAATATATATATTTTCACAACAAAAATTACGCAGTGAAACACTGAAAATTATTCTTATATACCACCATATACAGGTGAACGTACTGCCTTTGCGGGATTTTGCAAACTTAGACGCGGAACATATTTTTTTGACATGTCATGGGTGATAGGTGAACAGTGGATTTCTTTGCAACTCAACGCATAAGTTTTTGGACTCTAACTTGTTCAGTATTGGAAGTAAGACGTTAAAAAATAATTTTTTAAAAATTTCCTACCAAAAAATCATACCATTTCCGAGTTAAGGGACAAAGTACTAAAAATAGTTTTAAGATATTCCTGTGTTTTTTTTTTTTTTTTGTTTGTTACTTTCTGTAAAAATTTAGCCAGAACAATTATTAATCATTTGGTGTGAAGTTTTGGTAAGAATTGTTTGGAAAATTATTATTTAACCACTTAACCCCAATACTGGAAAAGTTGGAGACCCAAAAATGATGCCTTGAATTGCAGATAATTTCACTTTTCACCCAAGTTTATTGCTACAAAGAAAAAATATGTTCCGCGCCCAAATTTTCAAAGGTTTTCTCTCATGGGGTAATACTTTCACCCCTTTATAGTGATATATAAGAATTTTGAATTTTTTTAAAAATTTGTTTCACTAACAATAAGTTAAAAACAGAACAGAATGAGAGAATCTTATATATTAATACGTGAACATTAAAGTTTGTCGTACGCTTTTTTGGTATTAATTAAAACTCAAAATGAATGAAACTCATATCATTCGAAAGGTTATGTTACCCAGATGTGCAGAATGTATATATTAATGATATATCTGATAGAGGGGGTTCCCAACCTTCTAAGAGAGAAATTAAATTTTTAAAAAAAAACCCGCTACTTGATTAAAATGAAATGTGGTTTGGGGAAAGTTTTTGAGTTGGTCGAATTTGAATTTTTTTTAAAAGTAACAATTTCTTGAAAGAATGTAGTTTTATCCATTCATCAATTGTAAAATTTGTAAAAAGTTGTGTTTTGAATTAAAAAATTTGGCTTATCATGTAACTACTTTAGTCGGATTTTAACGGTTTTTCAATTTTTTTAATTTATGCTAAAAGTTTGTTAAATTTTCTTTCAAATATGATCAATATTACAGCAAAGTTCTAACCAAAAGTATTTTAATGAATTTTCTTAATATTATCGTTAGTTATTTAGCGTGTGTTTCAACCAAATACCAAGAGAGAGAAAAAAACTGTCTCAAATTGAATGTTTTAAGTTCTGAAGCAAATATCTCCGCCATCTGTGAATGGATTTTATTTATTTCTTTTTTGTATTTAAGTCTTATCAATTAACTTAAAAAAATTTTTGAAAATAATACCGTTTTTGGTTTGTTTATATTTAAATTATTTCTTTTAAGAAAAGACCATAAAATTTGATTTATTCTTAAAATATGGGATAAAAATGATTTTTGTTGTAAATAAACAAAATCTCAAAATTGCATTTTTTATTTTCTTTCTTGACACTTAATTAATAAACTGTCCGTGCCATCAAAAAATCAAGGCTACCCCCTATGATTTCTTTGACAAAATTAAATTTTTTTAAAATGTTGTTTTTCTGTTTTTGAACAAAATAATAATATAATAAAATATTTTTTTTTAAGAAAATATCTTTATATCTCTAACCAATTAAGAGTTATAGCCTCGAACTTATTTTTATCATCTCGCATATAATAAATTGGTCGAATTTCAACCCTAGGCGATACTAGTTTTGATGTAATAGGGAACAACCAAGTAAACCACCTTGTAAAGCGCAGTCTTATTATATAGAAAAAATTTTTAAATTTTTTGAACCAGTAGGAAAAAAAAATTTTGTATACCAAACTATATGTACTTTCTGAATATTCTGACTGTTTAACGTTGAATTTAGACGTGATGACAGAAGTCTGAATACGTCATCTTGTTTTTCGTCATTGACTCATGTAAGACTGGCTTTCAAAGCTCTTGAGCTTTTTTTGTCGTTGTGTGGTGTAATAAACAATTTGCACAAGCGTTTCGGCAGTAAAGTGTTTTTTTTTTTTTTTTGCTAATTTTCAACTCCGACATATAAATTTGTGTCTAATTTCTGGTCGTCCTATTGTACCGCCATTTTAAAATTTTCCGAAGGCCAAACTAGCCCATAAAGAGGTATCCATAACGAACATTTTAAGCCTAAGATCACTCAAATCCTTTTTCCAATTAAAACAAATATTGGCCTTGTTCCGTTCGACAAAACACGTACATTGTATATCTTTGTCTAACAACCGCGCTTAGAGGAAACCCCGGCTTCTCATTCATAACGGCAAAGATTTCTGCGGATATATTTCGTAGAAAAAGGCACAACAATAAAATATGGTCTGTATGTGTTTTGTATCAACACCAAAATATCCTCGAAAATTGGGTGTCATCCGCTCGCGAACACGCTCACCTCCCATACAACCCAAAAATTGAAAACACAATAAATAAGCCTCTGTTTAACCAACAGAAGTAAAATTTGGCACGTATGTTTTTTATGACAAAATAAAGAAGTTTTTGAAAAAACAAACGTCATCCGCCCATGGACACACCTACCTCCCATACAACCCAAAAAGTTTAAAACTCAATAAATAAGACTAGTTAGCCTGTTGCCCGAATTCGAAGCAATTCAATAAAAATGAAATGTTAGAAACATTATATACGTTTAATATATGATATTCTATTCAAGAAGCTATTAAACCTACTCAATAACGATATATTCAGTCTCAATAATGATATAAAAGATCATTATCTGAATGGTTTGACTTGAAACGTATGATCTGACACTAAATTTCTTAATGTAACTGTCAAAAGACGGACTTACACTTATATTACCAATGAGACAAACATTATTAGTATTTGAAAACATCGCATCTTAACTCTTCCAGCTATAAAACATAACTAAATTAAAAAAAAAACGCAGTAAAAAAAAGATTTAAGACATAATACTAAGATACATTTCAGAAATTAATAAAACGTACTTACAGAACACCTACAACATCGATTTATAACACATTTAGAAAAAAAAAACACCAAAAAACCCAAAAAATTTTTTTTTGAAAACCGTTAAAATTTGACTGAGTTGTTTGCTGGGAAAGTGGAATTTTTTGAATTTGGAACTGCATTTTCCGGACAATTGACATTTGAGGAATGCATAAAAGATAATTTTGGTTGAAAATTTTTAATTTTGAAAAAAACTCAAATTCGATCAATTCATAAGCTCTTCTCAAACTAAATTTCAAATTGATTGAATAGCGGATTTTAGTACAAAAATTTTATTTCTGTTTTAAAAGGTTGGGAACCCCTTGAAGTGAAATAATAATTTTATAAACGGTTTGCACATCTACAGCCTAAACCGGATTTAATGACATCTGAATCGATAAAATAGGTCCATTGGTCTGGGAGGAGTTGAAGTCACAAAAAAAACCTTAGCCTATTAATTATATAGATTATGTTTGTCATAGAGAGATCATATTTGGTATATATGTATTTTAAAGCAAACATAAGGTGTATTCAAAAATTGGGAGTAATCCGTCCATGAACACGTCCACCTCCCATAGTGAAAGCACAATAAAGGCATTAACTGTGAGCTACAGGTATAAAACTTGGTATGTGTAAATTTTTCATCAACATTTAAATGCAAATAAAATAAAGGCTTAATCCGCCCACGGACACGCCCATTTTCGATAATATTTTTTTTTTAAAGTAGGTTTAGGGACTATTTCATTAGTCGGCCTAGACCGACTTTAAACTTTCTTTACTTGTTTATCTTCAAGTAGAAGCACATTTTATGTGAACTAGTCTTGAATCGACGTTGCTGCATCGGCATTTCTTGCTTGTTATTTTTTCATAAAATATTAACAAACTGTGACTTAAAAAAATCGTTGATCCTTAAACTAATGATATAAATATAAAAAAACTGTGTGTGAAAAATACTCAAAAAGAGTGAAATATTATGAGCGGGTACATTTGTACCATGGAAGTGTATTCAAGTAGTATTTTTCGGTGTGTCTTTTAATATTAATATTATTTTTATGGAATCCCAAAAAACATGATCGGCGCAGTTGAAACTTAATCTTGTATTTTAATCTTGTATTTTGAGTTTCAAGTAGAATATTTTTTTTATAAAACAAAAAAATATGCTAAGTCACCTTACAGGCTTTAATGAAATATAAATAGCAACATTATCTTTAAATCAAATTTTCTAAAACACATTTTCCAATAAATTTTTCACAGAAGAATTTTGATAAAAGATTTAAAAATATAAAAGTGCGTGCACGTTAAGTATTTTCATCTTAAACTTCACATAAATTGCTACTTTTAATGAAATATATCGGAGAATTGAAACACTACAAGTCAATCGTAAATAAGCTGGGTTATGGCAAGTTCGGTTTCAAAAAGAAAGAACAACCTTCTTTACTTCTTTCATATCGAGCGAGAAAGTCTTAAAATATCAATATTCTGCTGCTAATACAATTAAAACAAGAAGTTTATTACTCCATTCTTAGTCATTATATTTACAACAAATAAACGAGAAACCACTTATATTATGTTCCTGATTTGCATTTCTGGTTTTTTGCTGAAACAACACTAAAACAATAAATTTATCGTCTACCATTCAGTAAAAGCTACACAAAGCTTATCATGAATACAAGGAAGACATCTGCATTAAGGTTTTATTATAGGCTGCTTTATAACAGTACAAATTAAATTGTTGAGTTTATTTATGCTACGCTTTTACCATTCCAAGTTTCTAACCTCAAAATGACATTAGCTTAAAATAGAAGCTGTAGAAACTAAGGTTTAGTTGAATAATGAAAATTGTGCGGAGAAAACTTTTAAAGACAAATATTAACAAACATTATTTACAACAAATGGTTGGATGACACGAAACAACATTCAAATATTTTAGCAATTATAAAGTTTTATTTGTGTACAAATACAGATAAAAAAAAAAGAAACAGTTTCGATAGTATCGTAAGTGTAGACGTAGAATTCCGTTTAAGTTGTAACCTCTTCTACTTTGTCTCTTTGTTCCGATTGTTTTGTTCATTTTGCACGTTCTTCCAAAAATTAACAAATAAATTAAAAACACTCAATTATGGACTACTTATCGAGGCCAAAACAAAGAAAAAGTTATAAAGTAAGTATGATTAAATGAGCAAGCAAAAAGAAACAAGCAAAATTTCAAATTTGTTCGATCATTTCGTTAAGTTTGATAGGTTGAGTTCATTGACTTAGTTGAAAAGAAGGTGAAGCAAATGCACTTTCCATTGGTGCCACTTTCGTCTCTGCCCGATATATATTTAGTTTGCGAGCTACAGATAGTTTAACTACTAATTTCAAATTAAAATTAAGATCCCGATTTTTAAAAAATCGTATGGTAACTATATTACAAGCTGAGCACATGCCCTTTCCATTAGTGCCACTCTCGTCACTGTCCGATATTTAGTTTGCGAGCTACCCTTTCCTCTCTGTTCGATGTATAGTTTGCGAACTGCACTGTATAAAAATTAAACACATAAAAACAAAAATTAAAATTTTACGCCATCTATTGAGTAAAAGCATAAACGAAATATGATCCAACTCGTTTTTTTTCATAAGAGTTAAATCTAACCGGATCACAGACCCATTTCGTTAAAATAAACAGTTCGAGTTTATTGACTGAGTTAAAAAGAGATCATGACCTCTGGTTTCAAAAAAGACACTTAGTAAACTAGAATAGAAGTGCATACATAAACCCAATGCGAACCAATGCTTACAATGCTACCAATACGAACTAGAACTTCCAGTTTCACGTAAGCACGTGTTACACGTGTTCACGTGTTTTTAAAAAAATCAAGTGAAAACACAAAACTCAACTACACGTGTCTTTTATTCACGAACTGCACGTGAAGTTCGTATTCACGTGAAAGTGCAAATGACCCACTTGTGACCTCAGATAATCCCACTGCATCCGATTGGCCATAGAATCATCCATTTTGGTCCAAATGTTCCATGGAACCCATAAAAGTGCCAATGACCCATCTGTGACATCAGATAATCCCACTGCATCCGATTGGCCATAGAATCATCCATTTTGGTCCAAATGTTCCATGGAACCCATAAAAGTGCCAATGACCCATCTGTGACATTAGATAATCCCACTGCATCCGATTGGCCATAGAATCATCCATTTTGGTCCAAATGTTCCATGGAACCCATAAAAGTGCCAATGACCCATCTGTGACATCAGATAATCCCACTGCATCCGATTGGCCATAGAATCATCCATTTTGGTCCAAATGTTCCATGGAACCCATAAAAGTGCCAACGACCAACCTGTGACCTCAGATAATCCCACTGCATCCGATTGGCCATAGAATCATCCTTTTTAGTTCAAATGTTCCATGGAACCCATAAAAGTGCCAACGACCAACCTGTGACCTCAGATAATCCCACTGCATCCGATTAGCCATAGAATCATCCATTTTGGATCAAATGTTCCATGAAACCCATAAAAATGCCAATGACCCATCTGTGACATCAGATAATCCCTTTGCATCCGATTGGCCATAGAATCATCCATTTTGGATCAAATGTTCCATGGAACCCATAAAAGTGCCAATGACCCATCTGTGACATCAGATAATCCCACTGCATCCGATTGGCCATAGAATCATCCATTTTGGTCCAAATGTTCCATGGAACCCATAAAAGTGCCAACGACCAACCTGTGACCTCAGATAATCCCACTGCATCCGATTGGCCATAGAATCATCCTTTTTAGTTCAAATGTTCCATGACACCCATAAAAATGCCAATGACCCATCTGTGACATCAGATAATCCCACTGCATCCGATTGGCCATAGAATCATCCATTTTGGTCCAAATGTTCCATGGAACCCATATATGTGCCAATGAACCACCTTTGACCTCAGATAATCCCACTGCATCCGATTGGCCATAGAATCGTCCATTTTGGTCCAAATGTTCCATGGAACCCATCATAGTATCAACGACCCATCGGTGACCTCAGATAATCCCACTGCATCCGATTGGCCATAGAATCATCCTTTTTAGTTCAAATGTTCCATGAAACCCATAAAAATGCCAATGACCCATCTGTGACATCAGATAATCCCACTGCATCCGATTAGCCATAGAATCATCCATTTTGGATCAAATGTTCCATGGAACCCATAAAAGTGCCAATGACCCATCTGTGACATCAGATAATCCCACTGCATCCGATTGGCCATAGAATCATCCATTTTGGTCCAAATGTTCCATGGAACCCATCATAGTACCAATGACCCGCCTGTGACCTCAGATAATCCCACTGCATCCGATTGGCCATAGAATCATCCATTTCGGTCCAAATGTTCCATGGAACCCATCAAAGTACCAATGACCCGCCTGTGACCTCAGATAATCCCACTGCATCCGATTGGCCATAGAATCATCCATTTTGGTCCAAATGTTCCATGGAACCCATCATAGTACCAATGACCCACCTGTGACCTCAGATAATCCCACTGCATCCGATTGGCCATAGAATCATACATTTTGGTCCAAATGTTCCATGGAACCCATCATAGTACCAATGACCCACCTGTGACCTCAGATAATCCCACTGCATCCGATTGGCCATAGAATCATCCATTTTGGTCCAAATGTTCCATGGAACCCATCATAGTACCAACGACCCATCGGTGACCTCAGATAATCCCACTGCATCCGATTGGCCATAGAATCATCCATTTTGGTCCAAATAATCCATGGAACCAATCATAGTACCAATGACCCACCTTTGACCTCAGACAATCCCACTGCATCCGATTGGCCATAGAATCATCCATTTTGGTCCAAATGTTCCATGGAACCCATCATAGTACCAATGACCCGGTTGTGACCTCAGATAATCCCACTGCATCCGATTGGCCATAGAATCATCCATTTTGGTCCAAATAATCCATGGAACCAATCATAGTACCAATGACCCGTCTGTGACCTCAGATAATCCCACTGCATCCGATTGGCCATAGAATCATCCATTATGGTCCAAATGTTCCATGGAACCCATATATGTGCCAATGACCCACCTTTGACCTCAGATAATCCCACTGCATCCGATTAGCCATAGAATCGTCCATTATGGTCCAAATGTTCCATGGAACCCATATATGTGCCAATGACCCACCTTTGACCTCAGATAATCCCACTGCATCCGATTGGCCATAGAATCATCCATTTTGGTCCAAATGTTCCATGGAACCAATCATAGTATCAACGACCCATCGGTGACCTCAGATAATCCCACTGCATCCGATTGGCTATAGAATCATCCATTTTGGTCCAAATGTTCCATGGAACCCATCATAGTACCAATGACCCACCTGTGACCTCAGATAATCCCACTGCATCCGATTGGCCATAGAATCATCCATTTTGGTCCAAATAATCCATGGAACCAATCATAGTACCAATGACCCGTCTGTGACCTCAGATAATCCCACTGCATCCGATTGGCCATAGAATCATCCATTTTGGTCCAAATGTTCCATGGAACCCATCAAAGTACCAATGACCCGTCTGTGACCTCAGATAATCCCACTGCATCCGATTGGCCATAGAATCATCCATTTTGGTCCAAATGTTCCATGGAACCCATCAAAGTACCAATGACCCGCCTGTGACCTCAGATAATCCCACTGCATCCGATTGGCTATAGAATCATCCATTTTGGTACAAATGTTCCATGGAACCCATCATAGTATCAACGACCCATCGGTGACCTCAGATAATCCCACTGCATCCGATTGGCCATAGAATCATCCATTTTGGTCCAAATGTTCCATGGAACCCATCATAGTACCAATGACCCGCCTGTGACCTCAGATAATCCCACTGCATCCGATTGGCTATAGAATCATCCATTTTGGTCCAAATGTTCCATGGAACCCATCATAGTATCAACGACCCATCGGTGACCTCAGATAATCCCACTGCATCCGATTGGCCATAGAATCATCCATTTTGGTCCAAATGTTCCATGGAACCCATCATAGTACCAATGACCCACCTGTGACCTCAGATAATCCCACTGCATCCGATTGGCTATAGAATCATCCATTTTGGTCCAAATGTTCCATGGAACCCATCATAGTATCAACGACCCATCGGTGACCTCAGATAATCCCACTGCATCCGATTGGCCATAGAATCATCCATTTTGGTCCAAATGTTCCATGGAACCCATCAAAGTACCAATGACCCGCCTGTGACCTCAGATAATCCCACTGCATCCGATTGGCTATAGAATCATCCATTTTGGTCCAAATGTTCCATGGAACCCATCATAGTATCAACGACCCATCGGTGACCTCAGATAATCCCACTGCATCCGATTGGCCATAGAATCATCCATTTTGGTCCAAATGTTCCATGGAACCCATCATAGTACCAATGACCCGCCTGTGACCTCAGATAATCCCACTGCATCCGATTGGCTATAGAATCATCCATTTTGGTCCAAATGTTCCATGGAACCCATCATAGTATCAACGACCCATCGGTGACCTCAGATAATCCCACTGCATCCGATTGGCCATAGAATCATCCATTTTGGTCCAAATGTTCCATGGAACCCATCAAAGTACCAATGACCCGCCTGTGACCTCAGATAATCCCACTGCATCCGATTGGCCATAGAATCATTCATTTTGGTCCAAATGTTCCATGGAACCCATCATAGTACCAATGACCCACCTGTGACCTCAGATAATCCCACTGCATCCGATTGGCCATAGAAACATCCATTTTGGTCCAAATGTTCCATGGAACCCATCATAGTACCAATGACCCGTCTGTGACCTCAGATAATCCCACTGCATCCGATTGGCCATAGAATCATCCATTTTGGTCCAAATGTTCCATGGAACCCATCAAAGTACCAATGACCCGCCTGTGACCTCAGATAATCCCACTGCATCCGATTGGCCATAGAATCATCCATTTTGGTCCAAATGTTCCATGGAACCCATCATAGTACCAATGACCCGTCTGTGACCTCAAATAATCCCACTGCATCCGATTGGCCATAGAATCATCCATTTTGGTCCAAATGTTCCATGGAACCCATCATAGTACCAATGACCCGTCTGTGACCTCAGATAATCCCACTGCATCCGATTGGCCATAGAATCATCCATTTTGGTCCAAATGTTCCATGGAACCCATCAAAGTACCAATGACCCGCCTGTGACCTCAGATAATCCCACTGCATCCGATTGGCCATAGAATCATCCATTTTGGTCCAAATGTTCCATGGAACCCATCATAGTACCAATGACCCGTCTGTGACCTCAGATAATCCCACTGCATCCGATTGGCCATAGAATCATCCATTTTGGTCCAAATGTTCCATGGAACCCATCAAAGTACCAATGACCCGCCTGTGACCTCAGATAATCCCACTGCATCCGATTGGCCATAGAATCATCCATTTTGGTCCAAATGTTCCATGGAACCCATCATAGTACCAATGACCCGTCTGTGACCTCAGATAATCCCACTGCATCCGATTGGCCATAGAATCATCCATTTTGGTCCAAATGTTCCATGGAACCCATCAAAGTACCAATGACCCGCCTGTGACCTCAGATAATCCCACTGCATCCGATTGGCTATAGAATCATCCATTTTGGTCCAAATGTTCCATGGAACCCATCATAGTATCAACGACCCATCGGTGACCTCAGATAATCCCACTGCATCCGATTGGCCATAGAATCATCCATTTTGGTCCAAATGTTCCATGGAACCCATCATAGTACCAATGACCCGCCTGTGACCTCAGATAATCCCACTGCATCCGATTGGCTATAGAATCATCCATTTTGGTCCAAATGTTCCATGGAACCCATCATAGTATCAACGACCCATCGGTGACCTCAGATAATCCCACTGCATCCGATTGGCCATAGAATCATCCATTTTGGTCCAAATGTTCCATGGAACCCATCAAAGTACCAATGACCCGCCTGTGACCTCAGATAATCCCACTGCATCCGATTGGCCATAGAATCATTCATTTTGGTCCAAATGTTCCATGGAACCCATCATAGTACCAATGACCCACCTGTGACCTCAGATAATCCCACTGCATCCGATTGGCCATAGAAACATCCATTTTGGTCCAAATGTTCCATGGAACCCATCATAGTACCAATGACCCGTCTGTGACCTCAGATAATCCCACTGCATCCGATTGGCCATAGAATCATCCATTTTGGTCCAAATGTTCCATGGAACCCATCAAAGTACCAATGACCCGCCTGTGACCTCAGATAATCCCACTGCATCCGATTGGCCATAGAATCATCCATTTTGGTCCAAATGTTCCATGGAACCCATCATAGTACCAATGACCCGTCTGTGACCTCAGATAATCCCACTGCATCCGATTGGCCATAGAATCATCCATTTTGGTCCAAATGTTCCATGGAACCCATCATAGTACCAATGACCCGTCTGTGACCTCAGATAATCCCACTGCATCCGATTGGCCATAGAATCATCCATTTTGGTCCAAATGTTCCATGGAACCCATCAAAGTACCAATGACCCGCCTGTGACCTCAGATAATCCCACTGCATCCGATTGGCCATAGAATCATCCATTTTGGTCCAAATGTTCCATGGAACCCATCATAGTACCAATGACCCGTCTGTGACCTCAGATAATCCCACTGCATCCGATTGGCCATAGAATCATCCATTTTGGTCCAAATGTTCCATGGAACCCATCAAAGTACCAATGACCCGCCTGTGACCTCAGATAATCCCACTGCATCCGATTGGCCATAGAATCATCCATTTTGGTCCAAATGTTCCATGGAACCCATCATAGTACCAATGACCCGTCTGTGACCTCAGATAATCCCACTGCATCCGATTGGCCATAGAATCATCCATTTTGGTCCAAATGTTCCATGGAACCCATCAAAGTACCAATGACCCGCCTGTGACCTCAGATAATCCCACTGCATCCGATTGGCCATAGAATCATCCATTTTGGTCCAAATGTTCCATGGAACCCATCATAGTACAAATGACCCACCTGTGACCTCAGACAATCCCACTGCATCCGATTGGCCATAGAATCATCCATTTTGGTCCAAATGTTCCATGGAACCCATCATAGTACCAATGACCCGGTTGTGACCTCAGATAATCCCACTGCATCCGATTGGCCATAGAATCATCCATTTTGGTCCAAATGTTCCATGGAACCCATCATAGTACCAATGACCCGCCTGTGACCTCAGATAATCCCACTGCATCCGATTGGCCATAGAATCATCCATTTCGGTCCAAATGTTCCATGGAACCCATCAAAGTACCAATGACCCGCCTGTGACCTCAGATAATCCCACTGCATCCGATTGGCCATAGAATCATCCATTTTGGTCCAAATGTTCCATGGAACCCATCATAGTACCAATGACCCACCTGTGACCTCAGATAATCCCACTGCATCCGATTGGCCATAGAATCATACATTTTGGTCCAAATGTTCCATGGAACCCATCATAGTACCAATGACCCACCTGTGACCTCAGATAATCCCACTGCATCCGATTGGCCATAGAATCATCCATTTTGGTCCAAATGTTCCATGGAACCCATCATAGTACCAACGACCCATCGGTGACCTCAGATAATCCCACTGCATCCGATTGGCCATAGAATCATCCATTTTGGTCCAAATGTTCCAAGGAACCCATCAAAGTACCAATGACCCGCCTGTGACTTCAGATAATCCCACTGCATCCGATTGGCCATAGAATCATCCATTTTGGTCCAAATGTTCCATGGAACCCATCATAGTACAAATGACCCACCTTTGACCTCAGACAATCCCACTGCCTCCGATTGGCCATAGAATCATCCATTTTGGTCCAAATGTTCCATGGAACCCATCATAGTACCAATGACCCGGTTGTGACCTCAGATAATCCCACTGCATCCGATTGGCCATAGAATCATCCATTTCGGTCCAAATGTTCCATGGAACCCATCAAAGTACCAATGACCCGCCTGTGACCTCAGATAATCCCACTGCATCCGATTGGCCATAGAATCATCCATTTTGGTCCAAATGTTCCATGGAACCCATCAAAGTACCAATGACCCGCCTGTGACTTCAGATAATCCCACTGCATCCGATTGGCCATAGAATCATCCATTTTGGTCCAAATGTTCCATGGAACCCATCATAGTACAAATGACCCACCTTTGACCTCAGACAATCCCACTGCATCCGATTGGCCATAGAATCATCCATTTTGGTCCAAATGTTCCATGGAACCCATCATAGTACCAATGACCCGCCTGTGACCTCAGATAATCCCACTGCATCCGATTGGCCATAGAATCATTCTGAAGCTGAATACGAACCTATCAGTTCGTGCAAAATTAAAACAATACAACCATAAACAACGAAACAAAAACAAAGAAAGCAGCAAGCACAGCAAGTACATTGTAAGCAGCTGATGATTAATTTTCTTATATAAAAACATGCATTTTTCTTCTTATATTTTACTATTTTGTGACATTAATATAATAGTGACAAAATCCAAAATTAGATATTCATTCAGCGTAGGATATATCTGATATTTAAGTATATATATTATCTTTGAACGATAAGTATTAAAGGCTGTAGGTATACCCTAAAGTATTCGCCAAAAACGTTGCATGACCTTCAAAAAATCTGTTAAAACGACCCCATACAAACCGCGCTGTAAGACGTAATTCTACGTCAAAAATTGGCAAATATGTTAACAAATTTTATATGCTTGAAAAACTATGGGTGGTATCGGTTGTTTTCAATTTGTTCTACGTAGCTGTTATAAAATTATGTTCTTTAAATTTATTTTTCAAAAAATTTTTAAGAGTTCAAAATTTTTATTGATTGTGCTGACAAAAGTCTGATAAGTACCTGAGGACTTTAAAACAATTATTTTGCAAAGTTAAAAAAAGATTTTAAAAATTGTTTAATTTTTGTTAGCTTAAACTTCAATTTGTTTCTTTATGTGCTAAAATTCAATTTCAAAAATTCTTTCAACTAAAGCTTACATAACTTTTATTCCCCCATGTTAAGCGTAACTTTGTTTGTAACAGCAAAATTTAACCAAAACATTTTCATTAACGAAAAAGTTGTTGTCTCTCTTCTTCTTCTTATTCTTTTCTGCCAAACTTTTGTCATCTTCTTTTATATCTTTTTGTTCCATCGTAGAGTCAACTAATTAATAATTTTATAACGTTTAAGCAGAAAATTTTTATCTTTTGCTCCCTCTTGCGGCTTTGTGATAATAACAACACCGCTTAAAAAAAAAAACAGAAAGAAAACAACCACCTTAAAATGACCTTTTAACACATTAGGCGGAAATGTAGAAAAAAATTACCATGTCTGTAATGTAAAAACATTACTTAAGTGGAACTTAATGACTTGAGTCATAGAAATTTTTTTTACCCAAAAATAGCCTATTAATAAATGAAAAAAAAAAAAAAAATTTTGCAAAGTACACTGATGATAAACGACACTAAGTTGGTTGTTATCATTAGAAAATAAAAATAAGCTGGGAGTCATAAAAACAAAATTGTTTGTGCTCCTACTGCGAATTGAGCTGAGGAAGTAAGAGCCTGAGGACCGCAAAGCTTATCAAAAAGAACCTTGAACAAAATTTCACGGTTGGAAAACTAAAAGATTTCCTTAGGATATTCATTTTATAGCGACACCTATAATAATTAATCTAAATGGGAGTGCCATGAAGATCATTTACAAGCATGAACGATTTTTGCATAAAATGAGAAACATTCATAGCCATGTTATTTGAAATTTATTTATATTCAAAATTAGCACGACACTGGCAAAAAATAATTGTAGAACATAACGATTTGCTAACCGAAAAAGATTAAAATTTGGGTTGTGTAACGCGGAATTTTGCTATGCGTTAGGGTTGGGCAAAAAATAGTTTTTGTTATTCTTTTTGCATTACTATTTTATTCAACAAGAACCTGTATACAATCCTATTAAATGAAGGGCTTATTGCAGAAACATGATATGCCACACTGCTTTAAAAGTTCATATTTTATGTTCATAACCTTCCTTGATGCATTATCAATATCCACTGAAAATATTGCGACCATTACCCGATCAAGTTTGGCCGTATACGTAATAGTTCTTGTAAGCATTTTAATGATTTCATACAAATATAAATTTTTAATAACTTTGAGCTCGATTATTTCGAAATATTTTTTATGTGGCATATCATGTTTTTACAAAAAGCCCTTCAAATGTATTCTAGTCTATATATAGAGATGAAAGATTTTATTAAGAGGGTACATGACATTGACCGTTTTTTAAATTGGTTTTTTTTATAATTTTGTATATAAGTAAATATTCTAAAGATTCTAAGCTTTAAGATTTCATGGAAAAAAGTTCTTACGGGTTAAAAAGTTACAGCCGGATTAGTAAGTGCGCATTTTTAATTTTCTTTTTTTTTTCTTTGTTCACAAACTTTGAACGCGTTTACCTCGAAACCATGTTTTTCGTACTAGTTGCAGCATGAACTAGCAGGTTCTTTTTCTGACGAAATTTTTATACCCCCACGCGTACTGCGTAAGGGGTATATTAATTTTGTCACGATGTGTGTAACACCCAAAAGGAGGCGTGGTAGGTATAGAAAAGTATATATATTCTTGCTCAGCATCACCACCTGAGTTGATTTAGCCATGTCCGTCTGTCTGTCCGTCTGTCCGTCTGTCCGTCTGTCCGTCTGTCCGTCTGTCTGTCGACACGATTACAGCCGTAATTTTGAAGCTATCGTAATGAAATTCGGTATTTAAGCTTTTTTTAAAAAAACTAAGGTCAAGTTCGAGAATGGGCTAAATCGGATGAAAACCACGCCTACCTCCCATACAACCCCAAAATTGAAAACTCTACAAAGAAGCTAATATTAAAGCTAGAATATTGAAATTTGGTATATGTGTGTTCTATGTCAAAACTAAGATGTGTTAGGAAACTGGGCGTCATCCACCCACTAACACGCCCACCTCCCATACAACTCCAAAATTGAAAAATCTATAAAGAGGCTAATATTAAAGTTAAAAGACGGAAACTCGGTATTTGTGTATTCAATGTCAAAACTGAGGTGTGTTAGAAAACTGAGCGTCATCCACCCATTAACACGCCCACCTCCCATACAACCCCAAAATTTAAAAATCTATAAAGAGGCTAATATTAAAGTTACAAGACAGAAACTCGGTATTTGTGTATTTAATGTCAAAACTGAGGTGTGTTATAAAATTGGGCGTCATCCACCCATTAACACGCCCACCTCCCATACAACCCCAAAATTTAAAAATCTATAAAGAGGCTAATATTAAAGTTACAAGACAGAAACTCGGTATTTGTGTATTCTATGTAGAAAATGAGGTATGTTAGAAAAATGGGCGTCATACACAATCTAAGACGCCCACCTCCCATACAACCTCAAAATTTAAAACTTTATAAATAGGCTTATATTTAAGCTGCAAGAAAACAATTTGATACACTCAGAAAAAAGTGTCTCGGAATATGATAAAAAGGCATCATATTTAGAAAAACATGGTATAGACTTTGCTCCAGAGAATGCGATTCTCTAATTGCGATACTTAAAATTCTCTAAAAATGATAAAAAGGTTCCATGAAATAGAAAAATATATCGTTTTTAGAGAAAAATACTTTTTTTTTTGAGAAAATATTTGTTTTTATTGAAGAAAATACTTCTCATAGTGAATTTTTTATCAAAATATAAGAAAGGTTTTAATTTTCAATAAAATTTCTCTATAAATGAGAAATTTTTTGTGCGAGAAAAATACTTATCAGTATTAGAGACATTGAAATATTTCCATTTCCTAGAAGTAAAGAAATATTTCTTCGAAAATGTGAAAATTTATTCTAATTGAAGAAAATTTTATTTGAAAAAGAGAAAATTGCATTATCAAAAATAGAGAAATTTTTTACCGGAGCAAGGTATGTGTTTTTTCTCAGTGTATGTATGTATTTTAGACACATAAAAATAATAAAATCTTTCAAAATCTCTTACAAGAAGCTCTGCAATTTAAGATTCTTCTACCCATAAGAATCGGCCGTGGGGGTATTTTAACTTCGGCCAAGTCGAAGATATACCTTACTAGTTTTTATTGTTTTTGTTTTTTTTTAAACTTGATTCGCTATAGTATGACACGAGCTTTTTTAAATTTTTTTTTCAGTCAATATTTTTTTTCGAAAAAACACACTTTCAAATTTGGAACATTACCAAAAATTGAAAAGAAATTTTTTAAAAGCTCCTGTCATACGATAACAAATTTTGTTAGGATTTAAAAAAGTAATTTTTTCCAGAACGGACAATTTTTGCGACTCCCACCCAGCGCTGCAACCACGAGGCCCCGTTTTTTTCTCTGCCGCCAGTTTGGAGCTCTTTAAAACCATGTTGGAGTGAAAAATATATATATTTTTGAATTTTTTTCTTGTAATTTATTCAATTCTCTACAATAATAAAAAAAAAAATTTGGAAAAATGTTTGTTTTTGACTGAGTTATGAATTTTCAAAGAGGTATATTTTCTCTGCTGCCATGTAATGTCCCGTCTTAAGTTTTTTGGAAATAAATTTATTGCGATTTATTGTTTAATTATTTTGCATTTGTTGAAAGATGGTTTTTATATTTACTAAATAGGTAGAGTACTTTTTCTTAAGTCTTCTTGAACCTTTTGATATTTTTATCATAAAAGTAAAGTACTTCATAAATGTTTTACTTCTAAGTTTTAAACCAACACCAAAGCATGCAAAGTATGCAAAGTATTTATTAAAAACAAGTAAAGAAAGTCTAAAGTCGGTCTAGGCCAACTATGAAAAACCCTAACCCACTTTTCCAAAAAAAAAAATATTATTGAAAATCAAATGGCGGATGAAGCCTATATTTTATATGCATTTAAATGTTGAAGAAAAATTAACACATACCAAGTTTTATTCCTGTAGTTCACAGTTAATTCCTTTATTATGCTTTCGCTATGGGAGGTGGGCCTGTTCATGAACGGATTACTCCCCATTTTTGAACACACCTTAATTTTGGTATAAAATACATACATACCAAATTTGATCTCTCTATGACAAACATAATCTTATTTATTGAGCCTTAAATTTTTGGGTTGTATGGGAGGTAGGCGTGTCCGTGGGCGGATGATGTCCATTTTTGAAAGCCATCTTTGTTTTGTCATAAAAAACATACGTCTCAAATTTTATCTCTGTAGGTTAAACAGAGGCTTAGGTATTTCGTTTTCAATTTTTGGGTTGTATCGGAGGTGGGCGAGTCCGTAGGCGGACGACACTCATTTTTCGAAAACAACTTTATGTTGGTACAAAACACATGCATACGAAATTTTATTGTTGTAGGTTAGTTTTGAGCTTATTTATGCATTTTTCAATTTTTGCGTTGTAGTGGAGGTAGACGTGTCCGTTGGCGGATTCCAAAAATATTCAATAGTGCAAATCTTTGGGTGCATGTGACCATGTGTACCAAGTTTCATTCAATTATCTCAACTCCTTCTTCTTATCCTGTGTATACGGACAACACACAGACGGACGGACGGTCGGACGGACGGACCTGAATAGCTCGACTCACGTGGTGACGCTGATCAAGAACATATATACTTTTCTATACCGGACTCGCTTCGTTCTATGCGTTACAAACGTTTGCACAATGTTAATATACCCTGACTTTTCAGGTTTAGGGTAAAATAAAAAATCTCTGATATAATCTTTAAACAAAATAAATCGAAAATCAACGAATGGACCATTTCGACTCATTTTCCGGATTGCCTTTGTTAACAGAGAGCTGACGACCTCTGAGAAAAAGTGATTTCTATTTAAATAATGATTAGCGTCAGAAATTACTTAAACCCAGTATCCTCTAGTTCGTCAGTGGTATGTCCATAATTGTCTTTTAGTTAATTTAAAATCACTTGGTACGTACAAGGTCCAGTCCGACCTTACATCATAAGGAGAACCATAGTAAAACCGTGATATATATCAGAAAATATTTATTAACTATTACTTGCTTTAAATGGTATGCCGTGGCCTAGAGTGCTAAGTGAGTGGCATGCGAATCAACGAATCTTGGCAGCCCGAGTTCAATCCTCACATCTGACAGAAATTGTTTCTATAGATATACATTTTTTTGATAGGCCACCATTAAGCTAAAGATAATGGAAAATCTTAGAGAGTGCACGAACAGTGACATGCCAATATTCTTGAGATCATCAACATTATTCGTTCGGAGTAGGTATAAAATATGCTCGTCCCGTCCAGTTCTTGATCAATTGTTGGTTATAAGAAGCTCGGTTGTTTAGGCCGCAAGCCTAAACGATAAAAAAAGGTAGTACATTGCTCATATAAACTTACTACTTTCATGCTTACTTATCGGCCGTTCGAGTCTCGACTTTCCAGTCTTGTTTCTCATCCAGCGAGCGCTCTTTCGTTGTAAAATCAATCCCTTATTGAATGTCGGCAACACCAGTTTTAGTTAAAATTAAATTTTAATAAACTGTTCAGTAGTTAGTATACATATATAATCTCCATCTTGCATTTTTTATCATTGGCACAAATTGCAGATCGCAACAAGTTAAGACTATTGAAATCTTTAAATCTTTGCTTCGTGTTTATCAGATATTAATGCTTACTTGGCTTTGTTTTTTCTCACTTCTGCATACAACTTGCTGAGCACAAATTGTCCGACAAGTTTGTATGCCAGAAGATTTAAGCTCCACCTATTGCAGCACAACCAGAGGCATCGCGAATCATATTCTCAAGAAACAACTCATCTGTTCATGGGTCAAAATGCTTTCAAGGCTGAAACAGCCAATTAGTATTATTTTTATACCCTAAACCTGAAAGGTCAGGGTATATTAACTGTGTGCAAACGTTTGTAACGCATAGAACGAAGCGAGTCCGGTATAGAAAAGTATATATATTCTTGATCAGCGTCACCACGTGAGTCGAGCTATCCATGTCCGTCCGTCCGTCCGTCCGTCCGTCCGTCCGTCTGTCCGTATGTGTGTTGTCCGTATACACAGGATAAGAAGAAGGAGTCGAGATAATTGGATGAAACTTGGTACACATGGTCACAAGCACCCAAGGATCTGCACTATTGAATATTTTTGGAATCCGCCCACGGACACGCCTACCTCCCATACAACGCAAAAATTGAAAACTGCATAACTCAGCTCATAATTAACCTACAACAATAAAATTTAGTATATATGTGTTTTGTATCAACACAAAGATGTCATCGAAAAATGGGTGTCATTCGCTCAAGGACACGCCCACCTCCCATACAATCCAAAAATTGAAAACGCAATAAATAAGCTTGTGTTTAACCTAAAGAGCTAAAATTTGGCACATATGTTTTTTATGACAAGACAAAGATGTTTTTGAAAAATAGACATCATCCGCCCACGGACACGCCTACCTCCCATACAACGCGATAATTGAAAACTGCATAACTCAGCTCATAGTTAACCTACAACAACAAAATTTGATATGTATGTGTTTTATACCAACACAAAGATGTCTTCGAAAACGCAATAAATAAGCCTGTGTTTAACCTAAAGAGCTAAAATTTGGTACATATGTTTTTTGTAACAAAACATAGATGGTTTTGAAAAGTGGACATCGTCCGCCAACGGACACGCCTACCTCCCATACAACCCAAAAATTGAAAACGCAATAAATAAGCCTGTGTTTAACCTACAGAGCTAAAATTTGGCACATATGTTTTTTATGACAAAACAAAGACGTTTTTGAAAAATGGACGTCATCCGCCTACGGACACGCCTACCTCCCATACAACCCAAAAAGTTTAAAACTCAATAAATAAGGTTTTGTTTGTCATAGAGAAATTAAATTTGGTATGTATGTATTTTATACCAAAACTAAGGTGTGTTCAAAAATTGGGAGTAGTCCGTCCATGAACACGCCCACCTCCCATAGTGAAAGCATAATAAAGGCATTAACTGTGAGCTACAGGAATAAAACTTGGTATGTGTACATTTTTCTTCAACTTTTAAATGAATATAAAATATAGGCTTCATGCGCCCACGGACACGCCCATTTACAATAAAAATTTTTTGTTTTTGAAAAGTGGGTTAAGGGTATTTCATAGTCGGCCTAGACCGACTTTTAGACTTTCTTTACTTGTTTATTCATGCTTTAAGTTCAGATTTAAGCAAAATAAGCAAGTAAAATAAATGGTTTTCAACATTGTATACAAATTATAAAAATATCCATGGCTCCAAAAGTTTCATCGATAATCTTCAATCATTAACAATTTATTTACTTTATTACAAACTGCCAAAGGGTTAAACATTTTTCAACTGATAATTTAAAATTATTCCATCCTAATTAGTGCTGCAATTTATTGTTTAGACTCAATATTTTTTCTGCTTTTTTTTTATTGCCATGAACTTTTGCAAACCTTTTTTTATTCTATTCATTAAAGCCATAAACAAGAAAAATAATTAATATTATTGGAAAAACAAATTTGCTTTAAATCACGTTTACTGTGGTGCGCTTCTGTGTAGACAAAAATTATTTGTCTTGTTTTGAAAAAAATTTTATAAAAATTATGAAACTGTTAAGCTTTGCTGCGTGTTTCAAATACAATGTCTATGCAAAGAATATTAATAAAAACAACGAAATAAAAACAAACAAGCAAAAATAAAATAAATATTTGTACAAGCATTTTAATTGAAAATGGTGTTAATTTTTCTTTCGTATCCGTTTCCGCCTCAGCTTGCGCTTCCCAACACTTAACTGAGTGCCTTTGCATGCCGGAAGACCAGCCAACACCCACTTTTAATGAATTGCGTGCAAAGCCAATAATAATTAAAACAAATGCAAAAGACAGAGAAAACTTCGAACTTTTGCTGTTGTTTGTCTTTTCTTATTTATAGGCGTTGCGGCGTAGCCCATTTCGATAGTCGGGTGTGGGCAACTTAGGTGTGCGAAATTGAAATGAATTAAAGACACTTTATTTTAATGTCTTGGCTGAGAGCTAAGCACAATAAATTGTAAGCAATTGAAACAATCAAGCGCTATCGCCATCACCATCATTATCATCGACATCATCATCATCATCAAGAGCGTCATCATCAGCACTAACTAAACAACTACATTGCGTCAATGGTGGCATAAACATGACCCATGGGTAGCCATGCTTCTTAGCATTGTTCGCAACTAGAACTTTAAGCACAAGCAGCTCTAATCGAATTTTATTGCAAGTGGGAGTGTTCAAAATTATTTCAACAGCAACAGCAGCAGCAGATGTTGGCTGCCTTGAAAAGTTATTGCTGGATGCTGTCAAAAACTTTCACTTGTCTAGTAGCTGTTTTATAAAGCTGTGGTTCATTCATTCTTCAAAGTTGAATCTCTTGAAACAAAATAAAAGTTAAGCTTCTGTCTACACTTCAATGTAGTGGCAGTTAATATGCTCTGCTTATTGGCAGTAAGAATAGTAAAATTTTAAAGCATGTAGCGGAACGTAATGACAGAAGGCGCTGTCGTAATGAAAAGCAACAAGAAGTTTTCGTCAGATTTTACTAAATGCTAAGAAATATATAAACTTGGGTTGGCATAGATTTATTTCTTAACAATTACGAGCAGAAGTATTAAAGCAAACAATGGCGATAAATTTGAGACAAAAACAAAAGTAAGGAAATAGTCTTAAGTTCGTCTAGACTGAGTATGAAATACACTTAATGTAATAATTTAATACCCTTAAAAAGCATACAATAATTATGAATTTTTACATGATCTCCATGAATTGCATTCATGAATTTTGGTACAGTAACCAATTACATGAGTCATTTGAACTAGGGGAGCATGAATCATTCTTACACGCAAAGAAAACAAACGTTTATCGCCAGTTCGAAACGTTAACGAACTTCGTTTGTTGTGCTTAAAATGATTTTTTGGAAACATTTGAACAGTAGTCATAAAAGTAGTCAGTTGCGGAAAACGCGTTATTTAGTTGCAAGAAATTAATTTCGTTTGCCATTAATGTGAGTTAATTTTAAAAAACTTGAGTTAAAAAGTGTGAGATAATTTTAAGTTGCAGCAACCGAAAAATTTGTTTTGTTCAACTGAAAACTTTATTTGTAGAAAAAAGATACATTTCGTATGACATACGAATTTGTTATCTAAAAAAATTCATTCTAAACAATATCTCACAAAAGCTCAATGGATGCGTGGTAGACTGTCACGCGGGAAGACATGGGTTCGAATCTGGCGGTGTTAGTATCAAAAATTTTAATTTAATTATTGAAATTCTAATTCTGCTTCGTCAAAAATAACCGTCAAAATAAGCATTGCTTAAAAAACATTACTAAAAAAACAATCTTTGGTCTTTTTGTTGGGGATTGAACCCAGGTCAATCGAGTTCCTAGACTCGAACGCCAGCAAACTCGGCTAAACTTACAAAACAATGATAAAATTTCATTGAGTTCGATGTTTTTTCGTTTCAAGCAAGAATATTTTTTAAGTTGATGACAACTGAATATTCGTTTGCGGCAAAAACAGTTTGCAAACGAAGTATAGTTGGTGAATTTTTCAGTTGTGGTAAAGAAAAGATTACTTTGCGTGTAAATTTTGTGTATAAAATTCATAAAACGCATGTGCAAATACGAGAAAAACAAGAACAATTCATGAGATAAGTGAAAAAATGCATACATTTCATGTACATATACAAGAGAAACGTGAACATGAGACTTATGCATTTTTTCACTTATCTTCGCGTGAAACGCTATGAGTTAATTGATGAAATTCATAAAGTTTAATAATAAATAGAGTTTATTTACAAAAAGTCAAAAATGCATGATGCAAACTCTTGCAAATGTAACAATCGCTCTCACTCATGAAGGACTAGTTTGCTGATAAAGCTATTTATTTCAAAATTAGTATTCAAAAATCACATCAACAGTTTTTTTTATTTTTTTCAGCTATTGGTTTTTCTGTGGACATTTTATTATTAAATTTTTTGAAATTTCTTATCAAAAATCAAACATAATTTTAAAAAAATGTGTTTAGCACAAATGGAATTAATAAAAATTTGCTTTAAATATATTGTGCAATAATATTAAGAAAGAAAGCCTTAAATTGTTCCTGCTCCTTTACCCAACAAGTCTCTTTATACATATGTATGAGCTTCGTCCACGCATCTATGTATGTCCTGCAGTGTAGTTAAGTTAAACCAACAATTTATCATATGAGCATAAGTCGAATCGTTTTGAATGACGACCACAAACAAAACCTCAACTTCATTACGTGCCTTAATTTATCACACGCCACAACACTGAACACACATACCAACCACAAGCACATTAGTACACTTATACATACACAATCACACACACACACACAATCTTACCACACATTAAATGCATTGAATTTAACTCTGTGTATGAAAACTATTGATAGCCACTGTGATATCCTTAAATAATCTGATTAGCAAGTCACAGACTCGTGACTCAGCCACAATACAACATAACCTATTAAATGATGCTAAGAAGCATCAAGGTGTTGGCATAAAAGATACACATAAAGATATTAACAATTAATCTCTATGATCAGAATAATCATGCCACATAAATATCGCAACCACGTTACGTTTTGAATGTTATAATAATTGGCTTAACTTTGTTGGCCGTATTATTTTTTTTTCATTGTTGCTAGGTGTTCACACAGCTAGCCGTTTATATAATAAAAAAAAATCAAGAACAATTTTATAAATTAAGCTGTCAGCGGATATGAAAACCAAACTGTGCTTTGGTGTTACCTTTTAATTTTGTTAAAACTGTTGAAAATCATAGAGCCTGAAAAGAATATCTAATACATACTTACTAAAAGTAGAAAAACTTTCATTAAACTTGCACGCGTTTTTATTTCCACTTTTAAGTACAAAGATGCGAAGATGTTCGTGCCGCTGTTGTAGTTGTTAGTGTTTCGTTTTTTTCTCTGCTTTTATTGTTCTGTTAGCATTGCAGTTTGCTGGATTGAAATCCTTGCAATGCACTTGTGGCTTTCCGCTAATTTCAACTCGCTTCATTTCTGCTGCTGCAACAGCTTTGAGCACGTCCTTCTACTACTCTCCCCACGGTTGAACCTGCAGTTTTATTTCATTTGAAAGATATTAAATTTCATTGCTTTTTTTCGCTGTTTCGACATAAAATGAAACACCAACTTTGTGAGTTCAACGCTCAACTCTCGTCAATTTATTTTTTTTTTGTTTTTTTTTAACTCAAAATCTGTTTTCGTGCTTAACTCTTTGACACATTGTTAGCATGGCAAGCACGTTATTTTTTACTAATTAGTGTTTGGTTAAACGTGACGGTGTATTCGTGTGTGTGCACGATACTTGCATGTCCTTGGAATTTTGTTCATAAATGTTGATGGTTTGAGTGGGTTTTCATTTGTTAGCAACAATCTTTTAAATTCAGCTGAAATATCTTTATTGTGTAGCTAGACGTTGCTTAAAACAAAGAGTAACAACCACGAACAAGAAGGATAAACGTCATTATGTATTAAAAAATGCTTCAACAGACAAATAAGAAATAACACTGTGCTGCAGCAGTTAAAAAATATGAAAAGAAATTTTCTATACGAAATAAGTTGAACTGCGTTTTCAATTAATTTCTTGAATTACAGCAATCATAGTCATCATGGCTTTATTTTCCTTTGGAATGAACAAAATCTAAAAATCGTGTGATTATTTTTACAAAACTGATGCATGTAAGTGAGTGCTTAAATTTTCTAAAATATTTTTTTTCCATCCAACCAACTCACTTGATCTTTACTTTTTCAGAAAATTTTTTTAAACATTTTCAACATTTCATTGATGACAAACTGTTTATTAAAAATACATTGTTGATAAATAAATCCATTAATAACCATGTTTCAACCATAGATGATCAAAGGCTTCCGCAAAACTTATTTGATTACATTGTAACGATGTCCCTCAGTCGGCATTTCTAAGAATTTTGGCTGACATTTGTTCGCAGTCACAACGTGATATTGTTATCCAAATTACAAACAAATTTAACCCATGGACAATCTTGACTTAAACACTGCAAAACTCTGCAAAATTCTTGATTTTGATTTTATTTATTATTGGCAACCTCACGATACCGGTATTCTGAAAATTCTTTAATCTCGACGATTAGTTGATTTGATTGCCAGGTTAATAAATAATTTTTTTCCGCAAATAGTGAGTAGAAGATCGAAATTTCGAAGGTTATTAAATAATGCCAAAATCAATTTTTATTGAAAATTCATCTCGGGATTCAAAAACGTAAAGGGGCCGTGTTTTTCGTGTATCATGACTATTGTTTCAACATGAAAAAATAATATGGGCATTACCATTGTCGCGAACGCGATATTTGTACGCCTTTGAAGAGCAAAAAAATAAAGAAAACTCGAAACAAATTTCCTTTTTTTTTCAATTTTCGATAGCATTTTATTAGAACTATATTTAAAAAAAAAAAAAATCGAAAAAAACTCGTTTTCGACTGCATCTAGGAAAATGCAGATATCTACGAAACGCTAATAATATTTTAAAGTGATTAATTGTTAATTAAAAAAGATTAATGTGGCTTTCAAGAAAAAGCTTTCAAGAAAAGTGGCTTTCTCATTTTGACATATTTTCATTCGTTTTTAATAACGTTTAAACGTTTTCAATAAGAATTAGTTTAAGTAATTTTAGTTAAATATTGCATTGCCTGCCAAAAACATCGTATATATCTTTTTTGAGTTTTAATAAAAAAACAAAAATACATGTGAGGCAAGTAAGAAAAATGATGATATATTATTGTTACCTCACCAGTACTATGTATGTACTTATTTACTTTATGACGACTTTTTTACACCCATAAGGAGGCGTGGCAGATATAGAAAAGTGCATACCTTATCCTGCAGTATCACCATCTAAGTTGATTTAACCATGTCCGTCGCTGTTTTTATATGTACCGCTGTCTGTTGACATGATAACAGCCGTTAGTATTTAGTTATCGTCATGAATTTCTATATTTAAGCTTGTTGTAAAAATAAAATAAAAAAAAAAAAAATAAAAAAATAAATCATATTAAAAAGTAAGCCAAATAAGATGAAAACAACGTATACCTTCCATACAACTTGACGTTCCCAAAATGGAAAATTTCCTAGAAATATATTAAAAAATCAATCCAATAACTTGAGAATAAGCACATGAGCTTTAATTTTAACTATTTACACTTAGTTAAAAATTTAGCAAAATCGAATGAAACCTTTCCATACTTCCCATACAAAGTGTATTTAAATACCGGCGCATGGTTGCGAACGCGATACTCTTTTTAAATCAATATTAAATGTTTATTATGATTTTTACCTGCCGTAACTTTTTTTATAGTGAGGCGACCAATTTTAATTTAAGTTACAATTTTCAGACACTTCTTTAGAACGATCGCACATAGGGGTATTTGGCTCGAAAAACCGCTCATTAATCAAATTCTCAAAATGTAAAGTTGAGAAGTGAAATTCTTTTCTAGCTTTTGTAAGTACTCATTTAATAAGGTACCGTTTGTTTTTTTAATTTTAATGCACACACTTCGTCGCAGCATCAGTTGAAAGTCATCGATCGTAAGCTTGCATTGTTATTGAGTTAATTTGAGTGAAAAAGATCACATCTAAATAAATATTTTTTTTTTGTTTTTAATATTGTGAAAAAAGTTTGTTGCTATGGAAGATTTTGCTGCAGGTGTGTGCTTTAAAATAAATTTTTTTTTATGGATATTGAAGCTTTATTTATATAGATATAGAATTTGTTATGAATGTATGAAAATGGGAAATTTTTTAATATTTTTTTTTTAGTATATTCCTTTTGTTATGTTATTTGGTGTTATTGGGTAACATTTTTGGTATAAGATAATGAAGAAAAATGTCAAAAAGCAAAAACCGAACAAAAATGCTGCCCGAAACCACCCCCCCCCCTATATTTCATTGTCTTTGATAAGTGTCTAGTTTGAAGTCCAAAATACAATTAACGGGTGACATTACATTGACCGTTTTTTTAAATTGACTTTTTTTATAATTTTGTATTTTAGTAAATATTCTTAAGATACTAAGAAAAAAATTTCATTGAAAATTTTTTACGGGTTCAAAAGTTGAAGCCGGATTAGTGAGAGCGCATTTTTATTTTCCTTGCATTTTTCTGTGTTCACAAACTTTGAACGCGTTTATCTCGAAACCATGTTCTTCGTACTGGTTGCGGCACTAGCGGGTTCATTTTTTGAGGAATTTTTTTTTTTGATTTTTTTGTATTTTTTAAACTTGATTCGCTATCTTACGACATGAGCTTTTTTTTAGTTTTTTTTTCGATTTTTATGAATTTTTAAAGTCAATATTTTTTTTCGAAAAACACACTTTCAAATTTGGAACATCACCAAAAAGTGAAAAAAAAAAATGTTAAAAAAAGCTCCTATCATACGATAACCAATTTTGTTAAGATTTAAAAAAGTTATTTTTTTTCCAAATTGGACAATTTTTGCGACTCCCAGAGCTGCAACCACGAGGCCCCGTTTTTTTCTATGCCGCCAGTGTGGAGGTCTATGAAACCATTTTGGAGTGAAAAATATATTTTTTTAATTTTTTTTTCCTGTAATGTGTTCAATTCTCTACAATAATAAAAAAAAATTTTGGAAAAATGTTTGTTTTTGACTGAGTTATGAATTTTTCAAAAAAAGGTCTGTTATCTCTGCCGCGAATGTTAAGTCCCCCCTTAAGAAACTTAATTTACACCTTGATTTGATCGAAACAAGCTTTATAGCCCTTTTCAAGTTCTTTTGGGTAAGTTTCATTTGCTTAGGACAAACAAATATTTTTCAGCGGTTTTTCGAGCCTATGTGGATCGTGAAGTTCTGATAACAAATTATGATTTAGGTACAAGAACGCGACATTTGAATAGTTATTAAAGCAAAATACAAAATTTTCCGTTATTCGAGCTTTGTTTGGTATTTTTTTATTTTTTATTGTTTATTTGTATTTGATAGATGGATTTTATAAAAAGAGTGCAAACATAACATTAAGAAATAAACGAAAAATACTAAAGAGAAAAAGCCCTTAAAAGCTGCTAAAAGTAAGAAAAACATATTTCTCAGATATCAGACTAATTTTCTCAGAATAAAAACAGAAATAAGTTGTAAATGCAGTAAATTTTAAAAATTTAAGCATTTTTTTAAAATAATAGCAAATAAAATAATTTGTTTATTAACATTTTTTTTTTCGGTCCCGGTAGACCATTCTGTGGAAATGCCCCAATTCGTTCTTAGAATATTATTTGAAACGAACGGTTTCAAAAACTGTACGCATTCTTAATTGTAACATTCAATTAAATACAGCCGTAAGCGAGGAGCAAAAAAAATTTTTTGTTGCAAGTGATATATACTCACAGGAAAACTTTCAAAAAATTAATATTTTTAAAACATAAAAATTTGAACAACAATTGCATATTCAATTCTTACTTGTTTTTAAAAACTTCTTGATCACCGAAAAATTATAAAAAAAGTATCGGTGAAGCAAAATAAGAAAAAAAATTGTATGATAAGAAATGAAAAAAAAAATTGGAAAAATTTAAGGATCAAAACTTCACCAAAAATACTCAAAGAAATAAAATTATTTATTTCTTTGAGGTTTTCAAAAGAAATAAAAAAAACTCACATAAGTCCAAAATATATCTTAAAATATGCCATTAAAATAAATTTAATATTTGTTTTGGTTTAGACACCATATTTTTATAAGTCGGTTCAAGTTCTGTATCTTTTTAAAATTACCTTTAAGCAATTTCTGCAAAGGTTAGGGAATCAAATTTTTTTGGTATGAAAGTATTTCTGTGTTTATTAAGGGTTGAACTTTTAGAAACCACGCACCAAAGTATTTTAATAGTTTTGCAAAATGTACCGGTCAAATCTTTTTACATATTTATGTGCCTGTTCTAAAAAATCACTGAATTTGTCAGTGAGACAATGAATATATTCATTGTTCCAATGAACGCATTCATTATCTGCATGCATACCAAACATAAATCGCAATAACTTTATAAACCTGTACTTAAAAAATGTGCTGTTCATTTATCCAATGAATATGTTCATTGGCTGTATGAATATATGGTACATTGTCTATAAAAACATATACATTGGCCCAATGAAACATTCATTAACTTTTTAGGTTTAAACATGGTTCTTTAAAACATGAACTGATTTCTTAATTGTAAAAATTAAAAATTAAAATATGTTACATTCGAACACGCATATCTTCCATGCTCTAGAAAGCTGAAAACTTACTTCCAGCTGTATAATTTAATAGAAAATTCATCTTCGTTTTTATTTTTCACAAAACCATTTTTGAAAAATTTAATTTTTAAATTTTTTTAAAAATATAGAAAATATTTAGAATTTTTTATGATGATTTTTCACATTTGTTGTGATGATATATTACAACTTTTTTTTAATTTTTTTTTTATTTTATTATATGAAAAATTACAATGAATTATTATTTTACAAAGTAAGGGAGAAGCGCTAGCTGCCAGGGCTTTCGGCTCTACAACTTTTTTAATTACTAAAAAAAACTTACTTAAATAAAAATTAAAAAAAATATTACTAGAAAACTTAATATTGTAAAAATTTAATCAAAATCCATTATAAATTTGCAAAAACTAATTTAATGACTTGATTTCATATCATGATATTTTAAATAGAATATGGATATTTTTGCTGGATGACGCAATATTGACATTATTAACACTTCAAATAGTCTTTTTACTGATGACCTTATTGTAATCCGCTCTTGATGGTTTCTAACAAATGTTCATGAAGAAAATACATGTTGATTAAAATATATGTTGAAGACAAACTGAAATATTGTCTCAGCGTCTTTATTTTGAATAAATCTACTTTTCAGCTTAAAGGGTTTAAAAAAACTATTTGACTGGACCCGAAGTTTTATGAATTAGTCTTCGCATACATAGTTTTGGTACGCAACATAATTATGAATGTTGGTCTACATACTTTTAAACAACTTAACTTGAAACAAGAAAAAAATAATTTTACTTTTATTTTTTCAATTTAAGAATAAACTTGTTGGCTAAGGCTGTTTGTGTTGTTTTTGTTTTTTCTTATGTCATCATTTCTTATTTATTTAAGGGCTTCACAACTCAACACGACAAATGCTTGCATGCAAATTTTCATAAAAAAATACTACAGAAATAGTTTAAATATGAGTCTTTTTGTCAACACATAAGTAAACAGACGGTTACATGCAGAAATGTATTAACAGCAAGAGAAACGAAAAGTCACGCAATGTTTTGACAAAACAAAAGCAGCAACAGAAAAGGATACTGGAAGAAGAGAAATTCTGATACTCAGAAATGTAGGCATAAAAAAACCTTTGCAAAGGAAGCCAAAATATTGTGATGTAATAATGTTCTTTACGTGATACGTGATAAAGTTACTTTTAGCTAATTTTGCGGCGCGCAGGAAACATGCTAAGGCAAGCTTAGCAACACAAGCTAAGCCAAATAAAAGGCATACAAAATAAACCGCCAATAGTTGAATGTAAAAATGAGACATAAAGTCTTTAACCCTCGTTGGCAACAAATTGTTTTGTGCTTAGACACACACACACGAAAAAATAAGCACAACTATTATATGCGGCACCAATACAAA